>CM070059.1:29748342-31004100 GCA_036320875.1 Cotoneaster glaucophyllus | reverse complement strand
TTTCAGAGAATAGAATGGTTTGGCGTGGAATATTGGGTTTTGAGTACGGAATAGTTCAAGCACCGATCGGACCTGCTATATCAGGACCGGAGCTTGTTGCTGCTGTTTCTAATGCTGGTGGACTCGGTTTCCTCAGGTCCCTGATTGGGTGGGCTAACCTTCTTTCCTCATTCCTTTTTTGTTTCCATTTTTTTGTTCTTAAATTCCAGTTCGAAATTAAGTTTTCTTGATAGTTTTACTTAATTGGCAAATATATGATTGCTATATATTAGCCTAGCCATTGAGAGGAATTAGATGGTTTGGAACATTTATTTATGTGTTGTGACTGTTGTCCCTGCAATTAGCATTACCCTAGTAATTGGTAAGCCGATTTTCTTTGGATAAATGAACCCCTTGCTTTGTTCAAAACTTAAATTCTTAATTTTTATTTCACCTTTTGGAGATCAGTTTGATTTCCCTCCAAGCAGGTCGTTGATAACCTTGTTGATGAGAGATTATTTCATGGACTAGGAACGCAAGTCAATGCACCATGCGTGAAAATACAAGTGAAAAGAGGAGATATTTTTCAGTGTCCTTCGACTTATTCATAACACGTGGCCTACCGACTTATGTTCTAGAGTACAATTAATAAAAAATTCTTCTTGTTGCGCTCTTATCTGACAATTGTATTATCAGCTCTCTATCAAATTAGGTCCTTCTACCTGCACTCTATTAGTTTTCTACACCTTCATATTGTTAGTAAGAGCAATGCTTGTAAGTTCTATAGAGAGCTCAACACTTGATTGGTCCTAGTTATACACGTAAGGTTATTAGAGATTGATATCATCTATGTATGTTAGCTGATAAGGAACATGTATAACTTTGGTTTTCAGCTATAACAACAGTCATGATAGTATTATAACACTCGTATTGGATATGAATGATGGATTGTCACGGTGATAAGGTTAGATTGATAAGGATCATTCAGTGGGAAGTGTCCTTGTTGATCACCATCGTATGTGCTATATAACATGGGTCCGCGCACTCTCTCAAATACGCGCAAACAAAGAAAATCAAACCCCATTTCATTGAGTCCTTGCATACAGTGAGAAGAGTAGCAAAAGAACCCTTAGTCCTAGCAAGATGACTTCCTCAGGTTAGTGATTCATTTGGTATTGTGATCATTCTATTCCGCTGTTAATAAGTTATATATGCTATACTTATATTTGGTATTAGAGCTTTCACGTACCAATTAATCCTAAGAGGAAAGCATCAAGAAGACAAGAACTACTTAAATTGCAGGATTAAAAGGAACTGATATACATAGTATCCAGGGATGGCATCATGTACACATATGATAGCAAAAGCTATCTGTGTGGATATAAGTGTGTTCATTTGAATATGTTTCAGTAATGGCACATTGGCACTAGGGCTTGAAACGTTGACACTGATCATCTAAAGAAGGTCAGTTGTTTATGTTTTGGATCCAAGTGGCATAACACTTCGTACTCCAAAGTATGAATCCAGCCATCTCTGCAAATCACAAAGGTTTGCACTTATGTTTGCAGAAATTCATGTTTTTGGTTATGAAGGTGTCATGAATAAGGAAAATCATTCACAAACTAATCAATCCAAAGTTGTTAAGTCTGTGATATAAAGATGGGGATTAAAGTTTAATACTTTTCATTTTATATGAATACAGCCATGAACCCCAATTCCATGAACCTCAACACAGTTGAACCACTCTTTAGTGTCAACTACAAGAAATGGAAGCAGGATTTGGAGATTGTTTTGGAGTCATGGATATGGACTTGGCATTAAGGACTGAAGAATCACCACTGCCAGTTGATGGAAGCACCTCGAAGTATGAAAAATGGCAGAAGTCAAAGGATTTCACTCATGATCTCTGACTTGATGTGCTTCCATCAACGTGGTTCTTCAGTCCTTAATGCCAAGTCCATATCCGTGACTCCCAATACAATCTCCAAATCCTGCTTCCATTTCTTGACTCCAAAGTCCATATCCATGACTCCCAATACAATCTCCAAATCCTGCTTCCATTTCTTGTATTTGACACCAGAGTGGTTCACAAAGAAACTCAAACCCCTTTTCATTGAGTCCTTGCATACAGTCAGAAGTGAAGCAGAAGAACCCTTAGTCCTAGCGCGATGACTTCCTCAGGTTAGTGATTTCATTTGTTATTGTGATCATTCTATTCTGCTGTTAATAAGTTATTTATGCTATACTTACAATGCTTCAATCATCAGTTCCCCACGCTAGAGATGGGAGTCTCCCACTCGCACGCTCGTGGATGTCCCTCGAAAAATCCTTAAACATAATTGTGAGCTCTGCGTCGCCAAATTTAATTGATATAGTACGTTTAGCTTGTTCAACTACAAGGGAGGGGGTCTTGTTGATGTTAAGTTGAGAACATAAGTTCTCATGTCATGCATATGCATATCAATATATGAAATGTCAACCGTTATCTTGAACCTTTGTGGAATGGAGTACATATGAGTTTGCTAAATTTTCAATTTAAAGAATTGTTGGTACACTGATTTTAACTGATCAACAGGAGTCACCTGATTACTCGAAAGAGCTGATCAGGATGACTCGAAGCTTAACTAAAAAATCATTTGGGGTTGGTGTAGTTCTAGCATTTCCTCATGAGAAAAATATACAAGCTGTATTGTATGCAATGGTTGCAGTGCTGCAGGTTTACTGGGGTGAATGTTCAGAGGAGCTTGCGTTGAAAGCTCATCAGTCTGGGGTTAAGATTGTGCCTCAAGCAAGTGTTCTCGGAGCAGTATTGTTCTGAATTATAATTGTGAATATTCATATCTCGTTGTCATAATTATTGTGTTTACTATATCTATCTTCGTGCACACACTACATGTGTATGATGCAGCATTGGCATGTTTATTGTTAATTTTTTTTCCTGGACATGTTGATGAGTTGTTTCGGTTCAAGGCTTGGAGCTTGTAGGAAGCGGAGAAAGAAATATATGCTGGTGCAGACACAATTATTGTTCAAGGGCGTGAAGCAAGAAGGCCTATTATCGGTCAGGTGAGCCTGCTTTCTTGGATGTAGGTGCGCTGCTTGTACAATAGTCACATATAGTGTTTGATTCATTCTTTGATTGCCTATTGCCTGATACTTGTCAATTGAGATACTTAGAATTATTGACACCTATGTGCTTTCTATTGTTCAAATTATATATAGGATGCTTTGGTTTCATTGTTGCCGAAGGTAGCTGATCTTGTTGGAAATCAAGATGTACCTCTCGTTGCTCCCGGTGGTATTGTGGATGCCCATGGATTTGTTGTTGCTCTGGCTCTTGGTGCTCAGGGCATCTGCCAAGCGACGAGGTTCGATATAGTTCACCTGTTAGTGTTCTTCAAAGAACATATTTAAGCTATCTTGCAACTGTTCTCATATGATGTTCGTTCGATATGTTTTCAATTATTTGTGAAGTTTTATTACTTTGGGTGAACATACAAGATTTTAGAAATTTGTGTTGGAGAGTTGACTTTTTGTGATTATTTTAGTTACCTTTTCTAGGTCCTTGTAATCAGATTGTAATTAGGTTATGTGTGATTCTTTCCTTGTAAATCCTTTTGTACATTATATATTTTCCTCCTTGGTGAGAAGAATAATATCAGGAAATTAAACCCCAAATTGACATGGTATCAGAGTAGAGATCCTAGGGTTTCTGCTCTGCCCGTTCCCTCAAGCAAACTCGGCCCTCCCATGGAGAACCTACCACCACTCCACGGTGAACACAACCCCATCCTAACCGATTCTGCTCCTACACTAAACACTACAACTCTAAACACTACTACCCTGACCGACCCTACCATGAATCCTATCCCACCTATACCGCAAGTTGTTACACAGATTGTCCATCATGATTCGTCTACTGCTTCAATTGGCATCAAACTCAATGGTGCCAATTATGGAGTTTGGTCTCAGATTGTTGAGATGTTTGTTGCTGGAAAAGACAAGTTGGGCTACTTGTTTGGGAGTAATCCCCAACCACCTATCGACGATCCGGCCTTCACCAAATGGCGTACGGAGAACGCTATTGTAAAGGGTTGGCTCATCAACTCTTTGGAACCCAATTTGATTGGGTACTTTCTTCGATTACCAACGGCAAAAGAAGTGTGGGACGCGGTTGCTCGCACGTATTATGATGGCTTCGATATATCTCAAGTCTATGATCTTACCTGCAAGGCCTCTCGCATGAGGCAAGATGGACGACCGGTGGAGACATACTATAGTGATCTTCAATCTTTGTGGCAGGAGATTGATTATCGTCGACCTAATCCGATGAAGTGCGGTACTGATATTGAAATTTTTAATAAAATTGTTCAAACGGATCGTGTGTACACTTTGCTTGCAGGATTGGATGAGATGTTTGATAAAATTCGTAGTGATATTCTACGAATTGAGCCCCTTCCTTCCGTCGAACAAACTTTTGCCTATGTTCGCCGAGAGGGAATGCGACAAGCTGTGATGAGTACCGGAGGACAGCTGCCGAGTGGGGCGGCCATGGTGGCTCGGCCTACCATGGCGACTCGGCCTGCCACACGAGCCGTAGCTTCATCTCGTCCCTGGGCCCCTGATAAGTTACCTGCACTGAGCCCAGGACTGCAACCCCAGGCTACTGCGTCGAGCTCGGCACAGGGCTCGCTCTTTGCTGCTAGGACAGCCTCACGGCCCACCACGGGTCCCCGTCCTCCTCGACCTAAACCACCTGTCCCGGCTGGTGGTTGTACTTACTGTGGTAGTGAGAAGCATGGCCGTGATAATTGCTTCCAATTGCATGGCTATCCTGACTGGTGGGAATCGTTGAAGCTTCAGAAACAACGAGAACGAGACGGGCAAGCCAATCTTGCCACCTCCATGTCCCTATTATCTTTGATATCTCAGGATGATCCTCCTCTGGTTTCGAGTCCTTCCGACATGTCTCCGGAGTTCTCAGGTAACTGTGGTTATGTTTTTAATATGAATAATGATGCTACTCCATCCGGATGGATCATTGACTCCGGTGCCACAGACCATATGACTTATGATCCCATTGATTTAGCTTGTGATGCTGTTCCACTTCGACGTAATATTACTAATGCTAATGGAGTCACCTCACCAGTAACCGGCGCTGGCACCGTGCGCCTCACGTCCACTCTCTCTTTGCCTCATACATTACTTGTACCTTCACTAAAGCATAAATTGATGTCTCCTGGCCAAGCTACTGAACAATTGAACTGTTGTGTGCTCATGTATCCAAAGTTTTGTCTTATACAGGATATTCTCACGAAGGAGATAATTGGTCGTGGTATTAAGAGGGGGGATCTCTATTTTGTGGATGATGTCAGTACAGGAGGGGTCAATCTCGCCCAAGGAGCTGTTGATCACAAGAGGCGTCAGATATGGTTATGGCATCACCGTTTGGGTCATCCATCTTTCAGTTATTTGCAGCATATGTTTCCGGATTTATTTGTTGGCTGTTCAGTTTCAGACTTTAAATGTGACACTTGCATACTCGCCAAAAGTCACCGTGTGTCTTATCCGTTGAATTCTAATAAAAGTATTGTTCCTTTTGGTCTTGTTCATTCGGATGTTTGGGGACCATCTTCGATTACTACTTCATCTGGTATTCGATGGTTTGTAACGTTCATAGATGATTGTACACGGATGACATGGTTATATCTTCTTAAGCATAAAAGTGATGTGTTTTCGGTTTTTAAGACCTTCCACACCATGGTTTAGACACAGTTTTCTACTGACATACGGATTTTACGTTTTGATAATGGTGGTGAATATGTTAATAATGATTTTTCCCATTATTTAACGAATTCTGGAATTCTTCACGAAACTACATGTCCTCAGACTCCTCAACAGAACGGGGTGGCTGAGCGCAAAAATCGTCATCTCTTAGAAACGGCTCGGTCACTCTTGATTGGGGCGTCTGTTCCTCGCTCTTCTTGGGATGTTGCTCTTCAGACCGCCACTTATCTTATCAACCGTCTGCCATCCAAAGTCCTGGATTTTCGTACTCCCTTACAAGTCCTTGCTACCTCTGTGCATCTACCGTCGGTTTTAGTACTCCCACCTCGGATTTTTGGATGTGTTGCATTTGTTCATCTTCATAAAAATCAACGGACGAAACTTGACCCGTGTGCTCTTCGTTGTATTTTTATGGGGTACGGACTCTATCAGGAAGGGTACAGTTGCTACCACCCTCCTTCCCGTCGACTGTATGTAACTATGGATGTCACTTTTTTCGAGTCTGAGATGTATTACCCTTCGGCTTCTTCCAATCCTCCTCCTCAGGGGGAGACACGGCATGACGAGAAGGATTGGACCATTGCAGAGACTCGACCAGCTACCCTTGCCGAGATTCGGCCAACTACAGTCGAGGGAAATCCAAGTGCCTTTGCCGAGATTCGGCCAACTACCGTCGAGGGAAATCCAAGTGCCTTTGTCGAGACTCGGCCAGCTGCCCTTGCCGAGCCTATTCCCCCATCGTCTCCAAATATAGTACCACCAGACCATACTCCTGAGAATATTCCTGAGGTAAGCTCGACTATCCCTGTTGATGATACCGTTATTTCGAATTATCAATTACCTTTCAGGCACAACCGAGGAAAGCCACCTAATCGATATTCACCGGACACAACGAAAGGCTCTAAATACCCCATTGCCAACTTTGTGTCATCACAGAAGTTATCAGAACCCGGCAAAGCTTTTGTACAACAAATATCCAATGATAGCACACCAAGTTCATTGAAAGAGGCACTATCTGACGATCGATGGACCAAGGCAATGGAGGAAGAAATGGCTGCACTCCAGAAAAATCAAACGTGGGATTTAGTTCCACTTCCCCGAGGAAAGAAGAGAGTTGGGTGTCGATGGGTGTACACCATCAAGTACAAAGCTGATGGGTCCGTTGAACGATACAAAGCACGATTAGTGACCAAGGGATACACTCAAACGTATGGTGTTGATTATACAGAGACATTTGCCCCGGTAGCAAAGATTAATACGGTAAGAGTATTGCTTTCATTGGCGGCCAACTTAAATTGGCCATTACAGCAATTTGATGTGAAAAATGCTTTCTTACATGGTAATCTTGACGAAGAAGTGTATATGGATATTCCACCTGGTTATGCATCGGTTTTACAACCTGGAGTAGTCTGCAAGTTGAATAAAGCGTTGTATGGGTTGAAACAATCACCTCGAGCATGGTTTGGTAGGTTCCAGACGGCTATGAGGAAATATGGGTTTAGGCAGAGCAATTCCGATCATACACTTTTCTTGAAACGTCGAATGGGGAAATTGACGGCACTTATCATCTATGTGGATGATATGATTGTTACAGGTGACGACAAAGAGGAAATCTCAAGTCTCAAAGATTACCTAGCAACCGAGTTCGAGATGAAAGATCTTGGTGGTTTGAAATATTTCTTGGGGATAGAAGTAGCTCGATCTAAACAGGGTATATTTCTGTCTCAAAGAAAATATGTTATAGACTTATTAGCTGAAACCGGAATGCTTGATTGTAAACCGGCTGACACTCCCATAGTCCAAAATCACCATCTTGCCGTGCACCCTGATCAAGTTCCCACTAACAGAGATCGTTATCAAAGTTTAGTTGGGAGGTTAATTTATTTATCTCACACCAGGCCTGATATTGCATACGCAGTAAGTGTTGTTAGTCAATTTATGCATTCTCCGAGTGAGGCACATATGGGTGCGGTTGAACGCATCCTACGATACCTGAAGTCCTCACCGGGTAGAGGCATCATGTTTTCTAAGAATGATCATTGCCGAATAGAGGGTTACACAGATGCAGATTGGGCAGGCAACGTTACTGATCGTCGGTCCACATCTGGTTACTTTACATTTGTGGGAGGAAACTTAGTCACTTGGTGGAGTAAGAAACAGAAAGTGGTTGCTTTATCAAGTGCAGAGGCTGAATACAGGGGTATGGCAAAAAGAGTATGTGAACTATTATGGCTTCGGAGGTTACTTGGTGAACTCGGGTATCCTTCGAATTCAGCCTCGAATTTATTTTGTGATAATAAAGTAGCTATCGATATCTCACACAACCCAATTCAACATGATCATACAAAACATGTGGAAGTTGACAGACACTTCATTAAGGAGAAGTTGGATGGGGATATTATTCAATTCCCGTTCGTAAAGTCAGAGGATCAATTGGCGGATATCTTACTAAAGCTGTTGCAAGTCAAGCGTTCTACAACTCTCTTGTCAAGTTGGGCATGAACGACATTTATGCACCAACTTGAGGGGGAGTGTTGGAGAGTTGACTTTTTGTGATTATTTTAGTTACCTTTTCTAGGTCCTTGTAATCAGATTGTAATTAGGTTATGTGTGATTCTTGCCTTGTAAATCCTCTTGTACATTATATATTTTCCTCCTTGGCGAGAAGAATAATATCAGGAAATTAAACCCCAAATTGACAATTTGTCCTTACAGGTTTCTTGCAACTGAAGAAAGTCATGCTCATCCTGCATACAAGAGAAAGTTGATTGAACACAACTGAGTACACTGATGTCTTCGGCTCTGCAAGGTTGTCCCAAGCACCACATTGTGTTCTGCATACACCTTCAATGATTGTAAATCTATTCCTGCTGATCAAAATGAGGCAGATCAGCCTGTCATCGGCCCCTAAATAATACATGATAGGGTGAGGACAAGCAACGCTTACCACTAGAAGCGAGAGTATGCCATTATTCAGATAGCTTTACTTGCAGTCTATGATGCACTGATACTTCTGTTTGGTCCCGTATCTCGTATCCGATACTTGATTGGATACGATACTTGCCCGATACTCTCAGATACTCGTCCGACACGTATCCTGATTGATGGACACGAATTTGACATGATGGATACGCGTATCCTACATTTAAGATACACATATCCGGCTTTTAGGATACATTTACACTTTCAAAAAAAGGTAATGAGGAGGAAAATTAATAGGAGACATCTATAATTGAAATGTGATGAATACAAAGAGCTTCCCCCTGATTAAAACCATGAACACGACTCTCACACTTCTTCTACTGTATAAAGAGGATTAGATTTCAAACTTTTATTCTCTAACAACTCAAATGTACTTGAATTTGAATGGTGAATTATGTTTTAAAATGTATAGTTTTGTTGCTATATACATTTTTATTTGCCGTATCCATAGCGTATCTGATCTTAATTTTTAGAGATTTTCCGTATCGCCGTGTCGTGTCGTATCGGCGTATCCGTATCTGTATCCATGCTTCATAGCTTGCAGTCCAATGGATAGCAATCTGGACTTCTATTCTCTAACAGGAAGTAAAATCTGCCATCTTGCCGGTACTGTTCCAAATGCGAGGACAACAGGTGACATTGAAAGCATGGTGATGTATGCAGGCCAAAATGTAGGCCGCATCAAGGAAATTTTTCCTGCAGGGGGGGGGGGGTGGTAAAGAGGCTAGTTGAATGGCTTCTGATTAAGAACAAGTTTAGTGATATATTGTAATCTGCAGAGATGCCGTAATTTCACTCTTGGGCTACTATGGTGAACAAAGTTTGAACATGTAAAACCTCCTTCCTGTCAGTCATGTTGATTGTTCAACCATGGTAATTCCAAATTTGTCGAGAAATTGGGTACGTGTCTTCGCAGTTTGGAGAATTTGGAAGATGCGAAATAGTGTTCACTCTAATGAAGCAGCAAGCAGAGTTAGAGTCCGCGATTGAGCTGCAGCCAACAAGTGCGTGCCATTGGCATTGCTGCTGGAGCTTATGCCAAGTTGGAGGAAGATATTGACTGCATTATTCATGATAATATTCGGATTAATATTGTTGTTCATAAGCCAAGTTGTTTGCTTTCAGCATGTACCACGTGTTAGACATAGGAAAATAGTTAGAATTGGATTATGATTGTATTCCTATCTTGTAGGAAGAGTCATTGCTATAGGAATGTAATTGTATTATACTTATTCATGTATCAATGAAAATATACATTTAGGCATATAATATTCTTCTACATGGTACACTAAACAGGTTGAAAACCCTAGTTCTCGTTATTTTTCCACGGATCATATTACTTCATCCTCTTCACATTTGGTTATTACTTCTGGTTCTCATTTGCCGCCTGTTTTATTGCCTAGTGGTGCCACGCTCCAATTACGTTAACCGGCACTCTTCATTTAAATTTATCTCAACCTTTTAAAACGTTTCAAATAACTATCTAATATTGTGAAAATTAGATATATATTAGTTCATCGACGTTAAGTCAGAATTTTTTTAACAGCATTCCTACTTTTATTATCACTTCCGGTACTGGCGGGGGCAATTACCATGTTATTAACCGATCGAAGCTTTAATACAACCTTTTTTAATCCCGCTGGAGTGGGAGACCCCATATTATACCAGCATCTCTTTCGGTTCTTTGGTCATCTAGAATGTATATTCCCATTCTGCCTGGATCAATGTACTAGCATTGAATGATGAGGTGATTAAATACTAAAGTTGGGTTTCATTAATTGTTGTCTTTGGAGCTTTAGTGCCTCAAATCGATCCCTTTTAGCCAAGTTAAATTACAAATTTGCTTAGCTAATTTGCGTCGATTTGGAAACTTAGAGCTCCATAGATGAGTTGAAAATTAAAACACGCTTTAATATTTATCTATATCGTCATTTAATGCTAATGAACCTAACATATGTCTATTTGTAGAACTTTAAGTAGTTATTTGACTTTCATTCTCAACAACAAAAAAGTAATACACAAATGCAATACAAACGAAGGGGGAAAGAAATAGATGACAAGCGTGGACTTCATAAAAAGCCTTTTGGTTTGAAAACCCCCCCAATGTGAAGGAAAAATCCACCAAAAGGAAACAACAAAAAAAAAAAAAAAAAAAAAAAAAAAGAAAAAAAGAAAAAAGAAAGACACCTACTTGCATCACAAACCATATATCATTAAGTCTGTAACACCGACTTTGCTTCCAAAAATAGCGCCAGTCACAGAAAAGTTTCTCCGATTCAAGCAATAAATTCATCGTAACTCAATGCGAATTGACTAATTTAATCAATTCAAAATTAGCTCTTAAAAGATTGGGTAGTGATTTTTTTTTTTTTTTTTTTTTTTTTCGGATGTTGTCATTGACAGGTGTTGCCACTTAGTATTACAGTTTATTGATATTCTTCTTCACTTGTAACTGAGAGATTTTAAGATCGATTCTCGCCAAAGGCGAATTTGAACTAGATTATTACTAGTATATTGTGAGACTGAACCTACTTCCCAACTATTAGTGTAAATAATATCATTTATTAATAATAATAAAAAAAAAACGATGCGAAACCCACTAGGGGTGGGTTCGGTACGGTTCCCGTACCAAAACCATCGTACCAATTACCGTACCAAACTTTCGGTTTGGTAAAATCTATTACCATTACCGTACCAAACTTTCGGTATACCGAAGTTCGGTATTGCCAAAAGTTCGGTTGGCATGGTATGGCAATGGTAATTGCCATTTTGTTTTGGGACAAAATTTGTTTTTGTTTTTTTTTTACCCAATTCAAGGGCAAAACTTTTTTTTTGTACCTTTATCTCATACATTCTAGCTTAAATTCATCTATTATTCATCGTTCACAATTCACACACACAATAATTCAAATAATGCATCAAGATTCATGATGAAAATTAAGCTTGCAATCCAAATATAAGTTACGAACCAAAACAAATAGAAGTTAACAATCCAAATAGAAATTAAAGTTTCAAACCAAATGAAAATTGGAACTAAACCTCAAAAGTAGAATTCAATGATCAATTATTCAAGCTTGAGATGTTAAAGCTTTTGAAGGAATCATTGAACTTGTAAAAGATTGAGCTTGTGTCAAGCCTATATTACAAACAAATAAAACATATTAATTAGTAGCAAAAAGAATTAAAGTTGAAAATCATTTAATAACAAATTTACTAAAAAAATTAAAGCATATATTTCTTGTTTCCTCTTTTTCCATTTCCTTGTAAAATTGAAGCATATCTTCCATTGGTTCCTTGTAGAAGTTTACTTCATCTGCCCTAAGCCAACCACTAGTAAACACTAGTGCCTCTACTATTTTAGGAATCAAGGATGCCCTAAAAAGGTCAACAACCCTCATTCCTAGACTAAATGCATTTTCACTAGCAACGATAGAAGTGAGGGTTACAAAGATATCTTGGTCATTTGTGAAAGAATTAGGAACTCTTTTGCATTTGATTTCCACCATTTCAAGAGATCAAAGTCACCAACAACAATGCTAATATACGTAGGGTTTTATTTTCAAATTATTCGAATATTATAAATATGTGTTATATAATTATCTATTATATAACTTATAAATTATATATTTTATTTTATTTTCGGTACGGTACGGTAATACCGTGGTAATAGTATCCATTACCAATACCGTACCATGAAATTTCGGTACGATACATTACCGTACCATTACCGATTGGCGCAAAAAATTTGACACAAAATCGGTATGGCACGGTAATTTGGCAAAAAAATCCACCCCTAAAACCCACAATCCAAACCATTTCCTCACTCCCAGAGTCTTAAGAAATAAAGGAAGATTGAAGAGCGAATTCACTAGGGTTTGAGTAATAGACAATTGGATGAATGATTTTCTTCGATTGCTTAACTCTTTCTGTACAAGGTATTATATACAAATAGTACAATTAAACACATAGCCACTATTACGGCAAGTAAGCCGTGATCCACAATTTATGGCATTTGACTTAGGCTAGAAGAGGTAATTTATAATGATTATAATATTATAATAACTACGATAACATTTTCCTAATTCAGGAAGATATTATCATAATCATAATAATATTATAATAACTACAATAATTATTTCATAATACAGAGACATTCCTAACTTCGAAGCAGTGCCACCACAAATGAATGCAATAGCCACCATCCCGCCGCCACAACCACCACAACAAGCAAACATTCCCTTAGACTCCTTAACCCACGTAGACATCAACACAATCTCTCAATCAGAGCTCCAAGCCATCTCCCTCTTCTCCTCTTCCTCCTCCTCAGCCTTCAACCTCTGCCGCACCCAGGACCTCGTCGTTTCCAAAATTGACCGATCTGTCTTCAACGAGAACGCGGGGTCCCGCCGCCAAACCTACTCTCGTCCTCACCGTCAACAGTCTGGTACCTCCACTGCCATCGCCGCCATTGGCCACCATCGTCGTGTTGCCAGCCTGCTCACTACCCCTCCTAAGCTCACTCTGGTGCCACCGGATGACCCTGAATGCAACGAGAACCACGTGATCATCGCTCACCTCAAGAACTTCATTTCCTAGGACCCCAAATTCGACCAAATCGACTTCAAACCCTCCCATACAGTGCCGTTTTCCTGGGCACTCATCACGAATGATGACATGAGGACTGGAATTGTTGGTCTCGAGGGGAGAAGTGAAATGGGGGTGAAGAAAAGGAAGTGAGGGAGGAAGCCCAATGTAATGACCCATCCCAATTATTATGGTTTTTATAATTTTATTACGTGAATTTAAGAAAATGCTCTTCGAGGCAAAACGTTGATTTTTATTGACCGCCTTGTCATATCACGTAAGATCCGTTTTCTTGGCGTATCCTCGTAGTACTCGTCGCTACGAACGCATAGGCGCAAATGGAATGTAATTTGGAGTTATAACGAAGAAATTATAAACGAACAAAGTTGAGGGCGAAATGATCATTTGACCATTTTTTGGAAGGCTCTAGATTGTTGGAGCAAAAATCTAGGAAGCCACGTGTATGGCTGTGATAGAAAGGTAAGAAGAGAAAGAAGAGAGATGGACGGTGGAGAGAAAGGTAAAAGAAGAGAAATGAGGGGAGAACTGCCCAATCGGGGAGAGAGAGAAAAAAAGTGAACCAATGAGGATGAGAAAGAATGAGGGGAAATGAGGAAAGAGAGAAGGAGGGGAATCTGGTCCTTTTCGTTTGACCCGTTTGACCCGTTTGCCCATCGTGACCCGGTTCCCTTTACCGATTCCTTGCGCCATTTTCTGACATGATTTCGTTGGTTTTTCCCTTGCCATTCGCAGCCATCCACCACCATAAATCAACTCAGAGACCTCCCATCTTCATTTCTTCATCATACCCGAGATGTTTTGAGCGTTATTTCGTGAAGATCACCCCTGTTGACTTCGAGGACACCACATCGGTGATCGACCGTTTCTGCAACCACTACCATTGATCACCACCATCAATCAACTCCATCAATCAACTCCCCTTGAGGTCAGGAACAAAGCCCATGTATTGGTTGGGGCATCGGAGTTCGTTTGGACAGCGAATTGAGATCACCTATTTCTAGGGTTTTCGACGGATCGAGGGTGATTTGAGGGGTTTCCCGGCCGAATTGGACTTCGGCCCAGGTATGAAAGTTGTTCCTCTCATTGAGATTTTCATTCTTGTTAAATTTGGGAATTTTTGGAGTTGTTCAATTCTCCGGCGAGTAGGGGCGGCCGGCCGCCGCGCGTGGGGGGAACTCAAGGCCCCTCCCTAGGTTTTCCGAAGTGCCAAATCCGCCGTTCGTTTTCTGAAATTCTATCGTTTAGGTATAGTTTTACTAAAAGGTCTCTAATTGCGTTTACGCGCGTTGGCGGGAAGCGACGTCATCCTCGCTAGTTCGAGCAGTTCTTGGGCAATAAAATCTGTGAGTGGACCCCTTCTTAACTTATATATTTTTATAAGTTATTAGCCTAGCACGCATTTCATATTTCATGATTTGAATATGACTTACAGTATGCTTTATGAACTTTTATATTTCCGGATTATGAAATGTTTATGATTTATTGAATTTATGCTTTAATAAAAGTTATGAATTATTGGAATTTCGTTTATGAATTTCTATGGCTCTCGAGTATGATTTAGTTATGGATTTACAAGTATGGATTACCATAGATTATGAGATGAGATTTTGAGCTTATGAGCTCGGTTTTGATATGAGATTTTTGAGGTATGTTTTCGATACTTATCTAGTGGGTTATCATAAAATACATCCACACAACACGGGTATGTAGATGTCTATGGTCATAGGACACAGTTGAGGATATTGATGTTATGTATTTCTTCTCCAGTGTAACCCGGAGTCGTACAGCTTCAACTTAAGGTGATGGGGCCTACCATGTTCCTTCACTGGCGTAACCCAGTGTCGTACAGCTTCACATTCGGGTGATGGAGGTACTTATGTGATACCCCCAGCTTCATTAGCTACGACTAGTGTCAGTATGTGATGTATATATTTTCTTCTCCGACGTAACCCGGAGTCGTATAACTTCACCTTCAGGTGATGGGGCCTACCATGTTTCTTCATTGCGTAACCCAGTGTTGTATAGCTTCACCTATGGTGATGGACAGGTACTGCCTTCGGGCGATTATGATACCCCTAGAGAGTACAATATTGATGAGATTTATGGATTTGCCTTCGGGTAATGATTGCACTGTTATTAAGCATGGTTTTACTCATACATGTTTTACGAATGATTTCATGGCATGTTAGGGTTTTCATAAAACCTATTATGTAGTATTATATATGTTTTCGAAACAGGGGTTAGTATGTTCATAAAGAAAATGGTTTTCTAATTATTAGTATTATTATTATAAACTTTGGTCTACTCACCTTTTTTGTTTTGCGCCCCTTCAGGAGTTAGAGTCGAGGCACGTGATCTCGGCGTCAGGGCACTTCTGCTCAGGCATTCTTGAGTCTCCTTTGTGTGTAGGACACATTCCTTGGTTCGTACCTTTCTGTCAAGAATAGGTTTTTGGCTTGGGTTTGGGTTTGGGTTTAGGTTTAGGTTAAAGAGGGTTAGGATCTATTAGGTTTTGGGTTTGGATAGGTTAGGAAAAAGGGGTGGTTTGGGCTTAAGCCCAAACCTACACATATACACCCACGGCACACAAACAACACGCACACAGAGGCCGGCACTAAGGCCTCACAAAAGAGCTGGGCTTTAAGCCCTAATTAAAAGGAAATGGCCCAAGGCCCTTTGGGTTTTCAAAAACATAAAACTAAAAATAAAAATCGTACGGGCCAGGGTATTGGGTTGGTCCAAAACTGGCATGAGGCCCGTGGGTGTTTTAAACAGCCTGAAGGCCTGTGAGCTGACCTAGGAAGAACGCCGGAGCTGCTACAGCTTCGGCTGGCTGCAAACGTGCAAACCAAGCTCCAAACTATACATTAAAATGAAGAGGGAAGAGAGGGGAGTAATAATATACCTTGTCCCGTCGTGAAACGGCCGTGTGCGAACGGAAAGTCCCTCGAAAGACACGGGTTTTGCAGGAAAATTTGGGTGAACCTCTCCGGCGTTGATTCTGTCTTCAACCCTTGATAAAAACAATGTAAAAACTGTCACACAACATCCACCATCATCAGTGATGTTTAAAAATGAGAGATCTAAGCCTCACCTAACCTGAAAAAGGGAAAGAACTCGCTGGAGAGTTCTCGGGTTTGTCAACCACGCAGACGAGAGGGAGAGAAGATTGATGATAGTGGTGGTGCCTTCAAACTGGGTTATGTGGGTGTGTTCTTGTCGGATAGGATAGGATCGAGAGGGAGAGAAAGTGCAGAGGGAGTTTCGAATGGAAAGAGGGAGTGAAGTTTGAAGGAGAGAGCTCGGGAGATGGGAGTGATCTCGAGATAGAAAGAAGAGAGAGAGAGAGAGAGACCGGGAACAAAATCAGGGGTGGGCCCCTTGGGCACACCATTTAAGACCCAAAAACTATTTTAAAAGGAAAAGTATCCCCAAACCTAGTGAAAATACAAAAATACCATTTTTGTACAATAAATCTCGGGACGGGTTGTTACAATCTACCCCCCTTAAAAGAATTTCGTCCCCGAAATTTAAAATCACTTCTTAAGCTGAAATACTCGAAAATAGGAAGGAGAATATATGTATAAGGAGAAATCAAGTCAGAGCGGTTGCACAAAGGGAAAATGCCATCCCGTCGCGATCGGGTTGCAATGATTCCATCTTTCATGCCTCCAGGCTCATACCTTCTTTCCCCATTAGTGTAATAGTAGAAAACATACTTTATAAAGATATAAAGCTGAAAACATATATTGACGTAAGGTCGAAAATATGTATGCAAAATACGATAACGTCAAAATAGATAAGTAATAACCTATAGATCCAAAACTCGCGCTGAACTTAAAACTGAAAATGAAAATTCTTCCCCCAAAACATTTGTAACGACAAAAACAAATAACTAGTAACGGAAGTTAAAATGCTTTTTCTGAAAAACCAAGACTGAAAATGAGAGTGGGTCTTGTCCAAGCATACGAAACGTCACGTACTCCGAGAACAGGTGTGTCCTTGGGTCAAGTCCCAAGAATAGCAATTCCGTGATAGATGCCATAGACGAGTCTTCTTGCCTACTTGCTTAGCGAGCCCAACAAATAAGTTATCAATACAACAGTCGGCCGCTCGCGATATCGACCACACATTTGTTGTCTCGATAAGCGAGCAGTGGTTTCATGAAGGTGCATAATCTCACATGCAAAGTCGATCCTCTAAATACCAGTCCACAACATTCCTCTGTCAACCAGTGTTGCCTGTAGAAAGCTCTCATACCATGTCGCAAAAGGGTCATGCTCAAACCGGACAAACAGAAACTGTCGTCATTAAAACTCTATCCAGCACCAAGCATTCTATTCTTCTCAGTTCTTCCAAATGTGACCAACAACTCCAAAATTTTGCCAACGAAGAACTTCCTTGATAACCGTACCTTAAGATACAGATGTGATGCCTATGAATTGTAGTAAGATGGTGATACAATCCGCTGACCTTCTGTACTAGAACCTTCATCCAACTCCTACTAAAAGACCGCTTAAACCTCATGCCCACATGCTCGTAAACCGAAGAATCTTGGTGCGAGGTAATGAAAAGCTGCGTTGAGGCGAACACATCACTTCGTCGAAGAGATCTACTAGAGTACGATATGATATTGATGAATTGCAATAGTATAATAAATGGTGATCAAACAATTTAGCCTGAAGATACTGATGCAATCTGCTGATCACCTGCATTACAATCTTCACCAAACTCTTTCCAAAAGACGACTCAAACCTCACACTCACGTGGAACTCTTCTTGATAAGCCTAGTAAGCTTGTGAAAATGTTATGCTCTTAACGTTCTTGTCTGAATCGACATGAATTGGGCGCACACTTCCGTCGAAACGATCGATCATGAATTCCTCACTGACTGAGCGAGAAACCATGTCGAGAAGGCTAAAAGAACACTTAAGAATTTGAGGGTCAAAACGAGTCCACCAAAACTAGAGTACAAGATATTTGAGAAACCATGCCGAGAACAAACTTTTTTTTTTTTTTTTTTGTTTCGGCATGATTCAGTTTACATTGAGAAACAAACAAACGAAGGAATGTGAAGATGCAGAAATAGAAGTCACTGTTTATGGTTATTTGGTTAATCATCACAATAAGGTCAATTTGTTTCTTAGCAAAAAAGAAATAGGTCTAAGCTCAAGAATAGCTAAGAACCGCTAATAAGGTTTGACGAGTCCAAAGACATTTCAAAATTCACAATACTTTGTGAGAGTTGCTTCAAAGTTCAGAAGTTAAACATAGAACCTCTGGATCAACAGAATGACGAAGAAGAAAGATTCAAAGCAGCCTAAGTGTGCATGCAGTGACACGATTGGCTACCTTAAAGTGATGCTCTGGAGCAAACCAAAGCTCAATGAGTCCAGAGAAGTTCAAAGTAAAGCTCGATCTTCGTACAAAGATGAATATGGTGGAATCTCGAGTCGTTACACCAAAAAATTACAAGGCTGAAAGGTTAGTGGACAAGAGCACTGATCAGTTGAGCTACAAGCAAAAGGCTAAATTCACCTCTACCGAAAAATACGTGGTCAAGGTGCTAGGGTTTACCATCGAGTGCCAGACTCAGGTGAAATTCAAGGGGTCTGTTTATCCAAACAAGACTGGATCTTCAGCATTTGAGTTCAACTACAACAACAACAAGAATTGCAACTTCGTTTGGAAATTAATGAGAATAGCGTCTGCTACTGAGGAGTTTCCCAAGAAAAGCAATTAATGAAAACGAAGTCAACACTCGAAGAATTTGGTGTAAAGCTGACAGTCAAAGGTTAAGGAACTTGACTTCGTCGTTGGAATAAGCAAGAAGGTTATCGATAGAATAATCGCGGAGAATTGTTCTAGAGATCCACACGAATTTCTTCAGTGGTAATGAGTCCGAGAAAACTGATTCGATCCTACCAATTACCACTTACTAACTATCGAAACAGTCAACACTTACTCGCTCTTTCCAACACGCACTTTGAAAGTTTCGAGTAATTACCACTAAGACATGGCTCTGCTCGCCATTTCTGGGGAACGCATTTCGTAGAGTGGTATCACCGTTTTAGAACTCCAGTTAGTCTTAACCAACTCGTACCACCAAGATTTTCCGTTTTCCAAGATTTCAATGTAGAGCCGACTCCGCCAGCAATTCCTAGGGGACACATGTTGCAGAGTGGTATTGCCAGTTCGGATCTACAGCTGGCCTTGATGAGACTTCCTCAACTGAGATTTCTAAAACCCGTCGCTTCCAAGTAACACCGACTTTGCTCACCATTCCCCAGGAATGCACGTGGCAAAATATCAGTCTGATGTGGAAAGTCGAACCACAAGTCAAACATGTCACTGCTGAGGCACAATCCCGACATGAATTCTTGTATTTCAACCAGAAGGTGACAATTTATACAGAGAAAGATTTGCACAATTGCGCTGAATGGCACGAAATTCGGAAGTCGTGACATCCAAATGACGTCATGACGTCATGACAGATGCATTATGAGAATTAAAGAGAATCCTAAGTATGCTCTGAACAAAACCACGCTCTGATACCAATCTGACACGCCCCGACCCCAATATTCCCCGAACACCAGGGTAGGCACGTGCTGGCCGACACCCGAGGGTGACGAAAGCCATTTATTGAGTGCAAATGCTGAAAATAAGGGATACATAAGACTTATAAATATAAAAGAATAACAAATGTACATTTAAGGAACGTGTTCAGAGCATACAACTAACATAGAATACTAAAAGAGTTAATATAAAAATTGAATGAACAAAGGAGTGGGTCCTACACCGAGGGGACTCGAAGATGCCGATGCGGAAGTGCCTTGATGCCGGGATTCTATGCCTCGTTCAAAAAACCTGAATGGGCGCGCAAAACAAGGGTGAGTGGACAAAGTTTATATATACATAATACGAAAACAGTTATGAACATCCTAACCCCCAAAGTTTAATAATGAAACCTACTAGCATAATAAGTGATAAGCTTTTCAGGAAACTCTAGCATGCCATAAAACAATTCATATATCTATCTGCAAATCAATCTCAGAAAATCATCTCAGGAAGCATGTCACAAGTTATCTCATATATATAGGGTGTGCTGCTACTGAGTTCACCGAATAATAATAACTCCCGGCCCAATGCGTGCTCCTCAGTCTCTGTGCTCGTAGCCAGAGATATCTCCCTCCCGGCCTAATGCCTATCTTCGTGTCCCTCAGCCTATAGCTAGGGATTATTTCTCCAGGCCTCAATGCTAACACCAGATCCTCGCCCCAGGCGGCATGGTGTTCACTAGGTACGCACAAAACATAATACATTTCTAAAATACAACTTCAAACGCATTCTAGTATTCTATCGTCATCCATTAGATAGCCTACCAGAATGTGGTTTTTATAGAAAATATGATAAAATGAAAATAAGTTATATATATATATATATAACCAAGTCATATTCAAATCATCATGCTTCCTGTAAAGTATTCACCAAATTATAGTTCGTAAGGCATGCTATTAATGTGTGCAATTCTATAATTAAAACATGCAATTTTGGAAGGTGGTCCACTCACAGTACTTAGCCGCCTAAGAGCCACGCAATCTAGCGAATACGGAAACGTCACAATAATTGCCCCTAAGCACATAAAATGGTCCAATTAATAAAACTATGCCCAAACGATAGAATTCCAGGAATGGACGCCAAGAATAGGTTTTTGGCTTGGGTTCGGGTTAGGGTTTAGGCTTAGGTTAAAGAGGGTTAGGATCTATTAGGTTTTGGGTTTGGATAGGTTAGGAAAAAGGGGTGGTGAGCCCAAACCTACACATATACACCCACGACACACACACAACAAGCACACAGAGACAAGCACTAAGGCCTCACAAAAGAGCTGGGCTTTAAGCCCTAATTAAAAGGAAATGGCCCAAGGCCTTTTGGGCTTTCAAAAACATAAAACTAAAAATAAAAATGGTACGGGCCAGGGTATTGGGTTGGTCCAAAACGGGCATGAGGCCCGTGAGTGTTTTAAACGGCCTGAACGCCTGTGAGCTCACCTGGGAAGAATGCCGGAGCTGCTACAGCTCCGGCCGGCGGCAAATGTGCAAACCAAGCTCCAAACTATACATTAAAATGAAGAGGGAAGAGAGGGGAGTAATAATATACCCTTGTTCCGCCGTGAAACGGCCGTGTGCGAACGGAAAGTCCCTCGAAAGACACGTGTTTTGCCGAAAAATTTGGGTGAACCTCTCCTGCGTTGATTCTGTCTTCAACCCTTGATAAAAACAATGTAAAAACTGTCACACAACATCCACCATCATCAGTGATGTTTAAAAATGAGAGATCTGAGCCTCACCTAACCGAAAAAAGGGAAAGAACTCGCCGGAGAGTTCTTGGGTTTGTCAACCACGCAGACGAGAGGGAGAGAAGATTGATGATGATGGCGGTGCCTTCAAATTGGGTGATGTGGGTGTGTTCTTGTCGGATAGGATAGCACCGAGAGGGAGAGAAAGTCCAGAGGGAGTTTCGAATGGAAAGAGGGAGTGAAGTTTGAAGGAGAGAGCTCGGGAGATGGGAGTGATCGAGAGAGAGAGAGAGAGAGAGAGAGAGAGAGAGAGAGAGAGAGAGAGAGAGAGACCGGGAACAAAACCAGGGGTGGGCCCCTTGGGCACACCATTTAAGACCCAAAAATCATTTTAAAACGAAAAGTATCCCCAAACCTAGTGAAAATACAAAAATACCATTTTTGTACAGTAAATCTCAGGACGGGTTGTTACACTTTTTCTCTCCCCTCATTTACCCTTCTTTTAATCAGGACCATTCAACCTAGATTCAATGGCTAAGAGTTATGACACCTCCGAGAATCCCAAATATTTTACCCTTTACCTATCTCTATCTAAAAATTGATAGGAAAATCACATTTTAGTACTTGGTACATCTAATATGTGAAGTGATGTGTATAATATTGATTGTATAAATCAATTGCCACATTATATAGTTTACTAATATGACTGAATTATATAATATCCCTAGCATTACTCCCAACATATGTTGCACACCATCAGCGCATCACTAATGCAATGGCTGCAATTAATCCAACTTCATGAATCAGTGTCCAAGTCCTCCATGGCTTCTTGTCCTCTCTCAAGCCCAGATGCCTACCTTCGACAAAGAAATGAGCATCGTCCGAGCTCGCTCTAGCTCCCACATGTAGAAGACCCTCCACTGGTTCGACTTCGTTGTATTGTCATATTGGGCATCGGCAGCATGGTGGGTGATGGTGCCTTTCGTCGACTATTTTTTTCCAACGGCTCATTTTTTCTTCTTACGCGGTATAATCTTGTGTTTTGAATCAATTTGTAAATTTTAAGAACGAGTGAATTATTGTCATATCAATTTAGATAAATAATTGAGAAATGTGATGATGTTTCTAAGATTATTCTCAGTTTTTAGTTTAAAAGTTTAACGATAGATATTAAACATATTATCACAATCTTAAGTTTTCTTTGAGTGCTCTTAATTTTGTTTCGTTTTGTGTGTTAATTTCTACTTGTTGAGGTGTACAAGGATTTGTGACACATTCATCTGCACCCTCCACTCGAATCTCTATCGGTTCTTTTCTCCCATTTGGTAGCCCCACCTAGTAGGGTTTCATATCAAAGCTATGACTTGGACAGAAGGCTGCCTTAGCTGGCGCATAAATGCAGGGAGTCCGAGTAGGTCCGTCCTAAAAAAGTAGAAAAATCGTGATTTGTCACCAGTTGTCTTTTTTTTTTTAAAAAAAAAAAGAGTTAGAGGAGATCCACTATGGAGGAGTTGATAAAGGATACTGCTACACTTGATATCTAGTTGTACCATCTCTTTAATAAAAATAAGACTGTCCAATATATGTGAGTCTCATTTCTATTAGAAAAATATTACAAATAGACGATAAAAATAAAAATTTTAGTTGATAAACGATGACATCATAGCTACAAGAAGAGTAGAAAGCTTTGCCCAGGTGCAAACTTCCATACCAAAATTTATTCACTGCTTTTAGGGGATTATTCCAAAAATATTATGCTCCCACATGCATGATTGTAGCCGGTTGAATATTACATAATTAAATATGAAGCTCGTCGCTCCTTGGAGAATATAAAATAATGGGTTAATATCAGTTTACTATTCTAAAGTTTTTTGTTTTTCTACATTTACTACATTAAATTTTTTTCATCCCAGACTGGTACCTAAAGTCATAATTTTAAGACATGGACAATGATGGTTGCCACATGGATATAAAGAATTAAAAATTAAAAATTAAAAAATTAAAAAATTAAAAAAATTAAAAACGATTCTCATCCCGACCTCAGTCCTCCACTCCCACCTTTCGATTTTTTCCTTTTTTTTTTCTCTTCAGTGCATACATGAATTGGGAAGCAGAGGCACAAATGATTTCTCCGGTGCTCCTCTCCACTCTTGATCTTCAACTCTCCCGTCCCTGATCCCATACCCAACCTCCTCCCTCTCCTCCATTATCTTCACCTCCCCTCCATTCTTTCTCCCCAGTATTCCGACCTTTAACCCTAATCCCCATAATTTTTCAATTTTCAGAAAAATTGAACAAACCCAGCATGAAAAACCCTAATTCCCAAAATCTTTCCGACCGATTCGACTTCGACTTCAATTTCTTATCGTCACGGCCGAACTCCAGATCAAATGGTGGCAGCGGATTTTGATGATGTGGAGGTGCTCGGAGAGGTGGTGGAATCCTCTGCTGCACCGACGAGACGACACTGTTCTGGGCGTGCGACAAGAAGGTTCAAAGTGAACAAGCTCATGAGCAAACAGCTGAGGGCTCATCTGTCTTCCAACATGCACAATTTTGAGTTTATGATTTGCAGAAGCTGTTGGGTCAGTGGATTTTGTTTGACTTTTTGAATTTGATTTGCATGTGGCAGTTGACTAATTGGGTTTTGCTTGAATTTTTCAATTTGGAGTAAGATTTGCAGGAGGCAGTTGCGTATTCTTTATTGAAGATTAGAAGCTTAATTTGTTTATGATTTGCCTAAACCCTATTGTTTCCGCCTAGAAGATTAGCTTTGTTGAAATGATAAAATATTCAAAATGATTTTTTAATTTTTTAATATCCACGTAAGCACGTCTTGACACGTGGCATCCAATCATTATCCAGGTGTCACATCCCAGTCTCGACTCCGCCGTAGCACAATATTGTCTGCTTTGGACCACGCTCTCATGGTTTTGTTTCTAGAAACTCACACGAGAACTTCTCAGTGGGTCACCTATCCTAGGATTGCTTTTGCCCAAACTCGCTTAACTTCGGAGTTCCGATGGAACCCGAAGCCAGTGAGTTCCCAAAAGGCCTCGTGCTATATAGAGATGGGCATGTACATACCTTGTGCTATATAGAGATGGGCATGTACATACCTTGTGCATCGACGAGAGTGCTGCAAAACCCTCTGGCTCAAACAGATAAAGTTCATCCCACTACGGAAGCCGTGGTCGAACTAGTCGTTACACCATTGGCCAAGGGTCTTGCGACTTCAGGGCTAGTCATTACTTCTGAAGTTGGCCTAACAACTACTGCCTTGGAGAAAACGGCCACCACGGTCGAGAAGACCCCTCCCCTTAATCCAAATAAGGCTTCAATGATCGTCCTGGAAGTAGAGGTACGACCATTCTCCTTTGTCTTTTTATTTAAACTATATTTCCCGACTAACGACCAATCTTTCTTTGTTTAGGAGGACGAGAATGAGGGACCCTCACTGGTGAGGCACTCTTGATCGGCTGAAATTCCATCCACCAATCCTTAGCTGGTGGTCGAGGCGTCTGGCCAGGTCGACACTCTTACAGCCGAAGAAGGTGCGGGACATGGAACGATGCCTCTTGTTGAGCCTGAAGCGACGATAGAGATGTCGGTTCATCCCTAGGACCAAAATCTCGGCATTTATCCTCAAGAGGCTACTTCAGCCTTTGTAAGCCTCATTTATCATTATCTTATTAATTTTCTGCCTTAGAACTCTAAACCAAGAAAAATATTAAATGTCAGGTGCCCAATCGCTCATTTCACAGAAAAGTCTATGCGCCGAAGGGCGTTATTTATATTTCATGGCCGCCCCAATAGTCATCAAACATAGATAACCTCCATTGGCCACATGAACTAATAGGTTGCCTTTAACACTGGGCTCGACCATTAACCTCTCTGGGTTCGAGCAACGAACAAACAGGCATGGCCGAAGCCTCTTCTCGGCAGGTCTAACACATCCCCCTTTTCTGCCACCTCTTAACTTAGAACTTTTTCTAACGATTTTGTTTTTGTGCAGCCTTCATGGGAGGTCGAGCTTGATGCCCTACTCTCCAGTACTTCCAGAATGGCTGGGTCTTCTGCCCCAACGGCCGAGCGTTCTGCGACTGCGGCCAAGTTTGACACCTTCATCAAGTTGTAGAAGCTTCTATCCCTTTTGGCCTCACAAGTTCTTCAACGCAAAGGCCTCGACTTCGTAGGAGAGTGCCTGAATGACCTTGCAGTCGGTGGCTTGCTGAGCACCAAAAATGTTGTTCATTTATCCAACGTCCTATAGCGAACCAGGAAATACTTCACTACTTATGAAAGGGCTATCCGGGCAGAGGATGACCTTAAGGTTGCAATGGTCGCTCACGAAGCTATTCGGCTAGAGCTCGAGGCAACAAAAGCAAAGAAGAAACGATTCACCGACCTTGATTGTCAAATCGCCTAACTTCAACATCAAAGGTCGGCCGTTGCTTCGGAGCTTGAGAATGATTTCGAGTCGAATAAATCTCGACTGACAGACTACGTGGCTGGCGTAAAGTCGATACAGCAACTACAATTTGATAAAAGAACAAGGTAAGCTGAAGTCACGATGGGCGAAGTAAGGTGGTTGGAGCTGAAAGCCGCTCTTGAAGTCTTCCTTCCCTCTACCCCTTAGGACTTTGTCTTTAGTCTTAAGTTGTTGGATTTTTGTAATTTTGCTTGTATGCCTTTTTGCAAAATTAATGAAATGAATATTTTATTCTTGCATTTCCCAAGTGATTGGGTAATATTTCTTTAAGAATTTCCTATTGATTGGTAATTTATGAATTAAACCAGTTCGATCCTTGAGGTGGTATGCCCAATTGCTGAGAACCTTGTGTACAATGAATGGTCCATCCTAATTCGGCGTCCATTTTTCGAACCTAGGATCTTTAATTCCTACTGGCAACACGGTTTGCCAAACTAACGTCTTTTGTCTAACTCTTCGATTATAAGCTCGCTCGGCAATATTTTTCTGCGCTGCTAATAAATTATAGGCATCAAGGTGAACTTCCTCCAAGTCCTCTAACTCTTGCCTCATAGCCTAACTGTACTCGGCACTGAACAAATTACTTTGTTCGATAACTCGTAACAAATTTATGCTTAGCTCGACCGGTAACATGGCATCATGTCCATAGGTTAATGCATATAGGGTTGTCTCTATTGCTGATCGGAGTGAAGTTCAATATGCCCATAACGCTTTGTTTAACTTCTGATGCCACATACCAGGCTTTTCTTTTATCATTTTTTCAAGAAAACTGATCAAAACTTTATTACTTACTTCGGCCTGTCCATTCGCCTGTGGGTAATACGGTGTAGATTGATCGAGCTAAATTTTCAAACTTGCTCTGTATTCCTTGAATCTGTCGGATGTAAAGATCATACCGTTGTCCGCTATGATTGTTTCTGGTACGCCGAATCTGGTCACGATTTTTCTTCCACAAATTTACAAACTTCTTTAGACGTTAACTTGGCATATGACTTTGCTTCGACCCACTTGGTGAAGTAGTCCGTCACAACGAGTATCCATGCATGCTTTGCTGACCCAGAAGATGGCGTAATTTTGCCGATCACGCCTATGGCCCATCCTCTAAACGGCCATGGTTTGGTGACCGAGTGAAGTAATTCGGCTGGGACTCTCTGTATAAGTCCATGAATTTGACAATGTACACATCCTCGTGCGTACTCAGTGCACTCTTTCAACATATACGGCCAGAAATAGCCCTATCGATGAAGCAGCCAACGCGTCTTACGTCCGGATTGATTAGCTCCGCATATTCCTTCGTGTACTTCTGTAATTGCTTGGGTGGCCTATTGCGGGCTGAGGCATAATAACAATAGACCGTCCTCACCCTTTCGGTACAACTCATTCTGGTACATTACGTAATTTGTGGCATGTACCCTTGTTTTGCGATCATGTTTGCTATTGGGATTATCGAGATATTGCATGATTGATCTTATCCAGTCGTGTGGTAATGTCTCGACTGCGCAAACATCTACAAGATGTTCTCATTCTAACAACGAAGGTAAGGACATGACTCATGTATGGATCACGCGGTCGTGTTGGAGAACTTATTGATTAACCAAGGCCTGGTGTGATCATTGTACTACTGGTATTACCCGGCCTAGCTCGCCCTCTAGGAGTTGTGCTCCGGAGGCTATTTGAGCTAGTTCGTATGCGTCAGTGTTTTGAACTCGTGAGATGTGCTTGAATGTGATGCCTTCAAATGAGTCAGCCAAATAGCTGGCAACCATGTGATAGGGTGCCATAGTACAACTCATGCAACGAAAAGTTCCATTGAGTTGGTTAATCACAAGTTCTGAATCACCAAGGATGAGTACGCAGGCTACCTTTAAGTCGTGAATGACGTTAAGGCCAATGATAAGGGCTTCGTATTCAGCCTGATTATTCGTACAATCAAAATCTAGCTTGAGAAAAAAATACTAGCCATGGTGATCTGGGGATTGGATGACGATTCCAACACCAGCCGAGACTGAGGTACTAGAGCCATCAAAATACATCGTCCAATAATTATCACGTGTTTCCCCCATGCGGATTTCGGCATCGTTGCCCCCAAAACTGTATGGGGAGGGATGTTGGGCTAAGAAATCAGCTAGTGCTTGTCCTTTGATGGCTTTTTGGGGCACGTATTGTAAACTGAATTCAGATAGTGCCATTGTCCATTTCCCAATTAGGCTTTTTACTATCGACCGAGTGAACATGTAGTGAATAACATCTGTTTGGACGATGACCTAAGTAACCGATGGAAGCATATAATGCCTTAGTTTTGATGCGACGAAAAATAAAGCCAGGCAAAGCTTCTCGACGGTTGAATAATTTATCTCAGGTGAGTTGAGATTCCAGCTAAGATAAAAAATAGCCTGCTCACGCCCAATGTCGTTGTCTTGTGCAAGAAGACAACCGATGGATTCTTCAGTCGTCGAGATATACAGCTTGAGAGGTTTGTCGCGCCGAGGAGGCACAAGGACGGGCGAGGTCGTGAGAGAGACCTTGATTTGTGTGATAGCATCTTGATGCTTTTCGCGCCATTCAAAATTTTAAAAATCCATGAGTTTCAAGAGCATAGAGAAAGCTTTCATTTTTCCCGCCGAATTAGCAATGAAGTGATGAAGAAAATTGATCTTGCTGAGTAAAGACTATAGTTGCTTATTGGTCGTAGGGGGTGGAGCGTCGATGATTGCTCGAGCCTTATTTTCGTCCACCTTGATACCACGATGATGTATAAGGAAACCTAAGAAGTTGCCAACCGATACGTTGAAGACGCATTTGGCAGGGTTCATTTTAAGGTTATGTTGGCGCATACAAAGGAAAGTTTTCTGAAGATCATCTAAATACGTTTTACGACATTTTGATTTGACCACCACATCATCGATATATACCTCTATGACCGCACCAATTAGGTCATGAAAAATAGTATTCATAGCACGTTGGTATATGGCATCGGTGTTTTTAAGGCCGAATGGCATGTCTACCTATTCGTAGGTTCCGAGTGCCTCGGGCAACGAAAAACAGTTTTGTGGACATCGACCTCAACAATGAAGATCTGGTTGTAGCCACCTTGGCTGTCCATAAAGGACAACATCTCGTGGTTTACCGTAACGTCAATTAGCAAGTCTGAAATTGGCATTGGGTATTCATCTTTAGGGGTTGCCAAATTCAAATTACGAAAATCGATGCAAATACGTAGAGCACCGCTTTTCTTTAAAACTAGTACGATATTCGCCAACCATTCGACCTATCGAGCTGTCCGAATAAACCTGGCTTTTAAAAGTCGAATGAATTCATCTTTTATGCTGAGTTGTACTTCGGTCGAAAATCGTTAGGGGGGTTGGCGAAAAGGCTTACAGCCAGTTTTGATGAGTAATTCGTGCTTGACAAGTGTTCGATCTAGACTAGGCATCTCATGGCAACTCCAAGCAAAATAATCTTTAAATTCTTTGAGTAATTTACAGAGTTCTGTTTTCATGGGTTAGGGTAACAAAGCACTAATAAATAACGGCCAATGGTCATCGGCCATTCCAACATTTATTTCCTCTAATGGGTCCTTGACCTAAGGCCGACTGTCTTCGAGCTCGGCCGAGGCAGCTTGTACCATTGTCTCATTCGGCGAGGAACTCGACTAAGTTCACGCCATAATTTGGTTATGTGGAAATGGCTTACCAATAGGCCAGCAATCGTTCTATGGTGGATTAAACCACGGCCTGGCGTTTATTCTGTTTGATATCAGACATCAAGATCAACAATTAGGTCAACCAACCCGAGTCTCGCCGAATCCTTGTGAACAGTCTTGGCGCCAACCTCGATGGCTTTCTAAACGGAGATCCGAGTTAGCCGTCATTTCTTGTTGAAACCTTGCAGGGTGATATAGCAGACATGATCATCGTCATAACGAGCCTGAATCATATTAACTTCAAACAACTGATTGTCGGCCGGATGAACCACGACCAATTTTCTGTCCTAGAAGATGAGGGCTTGATATAATGACGACATGATACAGCTCGTTTGGTGGATCCAATCACAACCGAGCAAGGCATTATACTCGGTCTTTGAATCGACTATAAAAAATACGGTCATGTGATTACGACCCGCGACACTTACCTCTAAAGGAAGCACTCATTTGGTCTGGGACTTGTCACTGACAAAGTTGCTCACGGTTACCTCTGATAGGATGAGTTCATCATTAGAGCGTCGTAATGCCTTCATGATGGAAACTGGGTATCCTTCAATATGAGTCGTTCGACAAAAGCTGCCTTAAGTCCTCCTCTGTGGCGACGAAGTCGACTTGTGTTGTTTCCTCGGCAACCACGTCGTCATCCAGGAAATTTGGTTGGGACGTGGTTGACTGGAACTCAGTAGGCAAAACGTGGACCATGCTGATTTCCATATTTTTGAGGATTCGAATGGCCCATCGGATCATGATCTTCGTTTTCTAGATTTTCGGGCGAGGCATCCTGCTCTTGAATATCTTTTGCCTAATCATCTTCTGCTTCATCGAGTAATTATTCATGTGGTACATCCACTAGACCTGTTTCATTCTGTTATCACCGAGCTTGCTCGACTTTGTGACTTGGTTCTGCCCTTGTGAAGCCTTACGGTCCACTCTTGATAGGCGATGCGGACGTTCCTTGTGTCCAGGTAAGCATCTAAATGCTCCACGCTCTTTTTTTCGTCAACCGTAAGGCCAAAGAGGGACACAGCTAAAGAAAACTTCGAAATGGTATCACAGATATTGGAGGTCCTCGAGAGAGAAATGAAGCTCGACATTATCTATATCAGCATATGGTTCAACCTCGAAGCCGAGAACTTGAGCCTCACGTATATGTTGGAACATAGCCTTCATCCCCGGGTTTGTTGTCTTCTGGATGATCTGTTTGGCAGAAGGGCAAGTTAGTGCCAGGTCAAGAGCCTCTTGGCATGCTTTTGGTAGGTCGTACAGGTCATTAGCGGAATGCTTCTTGTGAAACTCCTGCATATATTCCAAGCCTTCGTCGAGAAATGGTGGGTGAAGATTTCGTCGGACTTTAATTAATGGCTCTTGTGGGGGTAACGAGGAAGTTTACTTTCTGCTTCCTTCCTGAAGTGCTCGAAACAAGCTTTCATCTCCCAAAGCCGAATGAGGAGTTTGATGCGCTTCTCAGATTCTTCAATTATGGTTTCAAAGTCTCGGTCGATCACCTTTTTTCCTTCAAGTAACTCGGCCATGATTGCCGGAGGTTGTTGGTCATCCTCGCTATCCACTATTTCTTTCGGCTGCCATTTGATAACCGAGGTAGCCTGGGCTTCTTGTCGGTGAGCCATACAGTCTATTCACTTGTGCCGATGTTTTTACAATTTAGACAATGCGGTATATACACCAGTAGAAGAGTTATAGCTATACCAACGTTGGTCGCATGGCTCAGGTGGCTTGAAGGTTCTCTGGTTTGCAAATGAACTCGAACTGCTAGAGTTATGTGCATAATAATCCTCATTGTAAAACGGTGTGTCGAAATCAAGTCTTCGTCTGGCTAAGGTGACTTGTCATTCCGTGTTTGAGGGCCGAGCCTATCGAAAACTTTCTAGAGTTGGCTTGCTCCAAGCACCTTTTGAGGTGTCGTTGCAGCCGTGGATAGCTGTTATGGTATTATAGCCCGAAGTGACTTCTCATTCGACTTGGTTAAGATAACGTTTGCTTTGCATCGACTACACAAAACCATCGGCCCTTCCGCTTCCTCTCCAATAGAGTCTGACATGGACTCGACGATATCCGATCCTGAAAAGTTTTTGGGCGACTCATTTGAAAACAAATCAGTCTTCAATCGTGGCCAAGAGTTTTGCTTTGGGATGAATTGCATTGGAATGAACTCGGCCTTCCCATTTCCTTTGTTTTTGGGTAGATGAGCATCTACCATGCCTACAGTTGCCGAAGGGAAATGATTGGCGTAAACTACCATTTGTTTTTCAGGAAATTTGAGCTTGCCATTATCAATCCAACTTTGAATGACATTGCGAAATACGATATAGTTGTTTGTCGTATGTTTGTTCGAGTTGTGATATTTGTAATAAGTTTTTCCTTTTAAGTCTTCAGCCTTGGGAATATTATGCCCTGGCCGAAGCTTGATAATTTTCGCGAGTAGTAACTGGTTGAAGATGGCATCGACCTTGGTGATGTCGAAGGTGTAGAACTTTAATGTTTTAACGACAGTTTCCACATGGGCCGAGCGCGTTTTGACATCTTTGGAGCTAGCGTGAGCCAACGCTTTGCATACATATGGTTTGTCAATCACTATCTCGGCCACATCTATGCTGGTGTATTGGGACTCTTCCCCGTCGGCCGATGCATAACTGACCGTAGGGTCCTTGTAGATTGTTCCTCCGGATGGGGGTTTCAAGATTTTCTCTTCTCGGAGCAAATAATCATATTGCTTGACATGTTGAGCCAGTTCGTACATATCTCAGAAGTTTTCCCCCCAAGAAATTCTTTTTGTATTCTACATCCAAGCCGTTTAGAGAGAGTTTAACAAACTTAACTTCATGGAGAGGTACTCGGCACCAGTTTCTAGCCGACTTAAACCTCGTAAGGTATTCCATTGGTGACTTGTCAGAGGCTTGACCCATCTTGGCTAAAGAGGATACTGACACGTCCATCCCTGTTCGATAGAATTGTTCATGAAACTCCTTGACTAGTTCCTCCTAACTTTGGATGGAGTTGGGTGGGAGGTTGATATACCATGCGAATGCTGAGCCCGTTAACGAAAAGTTGAACAATCGCAGCTTATGGAAATCACTGTTAACGTCCCCATATTAAGCAGTGAATCAAGCCACATGTTCTAATGACGATAAAGACGACTCTCCAGCAAAAAGGCTGAAGTCCATGATCTTGAACCTTTTGGGGTACTCGAACTTTTCCACACAAGCAAGATATGGGTGAATAAATTTCGGAAACTTTGGCCCCTTTTTCAAGGCCTAATCAATCATTCTCTGGACTTCGACCATATCAACAAATGTCGTTTCTGCCCTCTGATCGAAGCCATCCGATCTGCTGGTTGACCCACCACTTTTTTCGAAGTTAATCATTTTGAGCCGAGCAAATCCTGTCTCGGCCTGTATCGTTGGTAATGGGTTATTCTTGAAAAAAGACTGCCTGATTCGATCGGCGGATCTACTGTCATGGACTCTACTAACTAAGATATCACACATTTCTTCATGTATGTTTTTTATTTCTCGGCTAAACATCTGCTCAAATTGCTGAGATTGGTCTTCAAGTCGCTGTCGAAGAACAATCTGGTTGGTGGATCAGTAGCATCATCATCGTCCTCATCACAATCCTTCATTATTCCTTCAACAAAAATTCCTTTTGACGTTTTGGTGGGGATTTCTGCATCACGAGGCTGACCGCCGAGACTAACTTCATTTTCTCGGCGTATCGCACTTGTGGCTTCAGGTGTCACGGTAACAGGAAGAATTTGTGCCTGTAACAAGCTATCTTGTCCTGGGTTATGGACTAGAAGATTAGTTGTTGATTTTCCTATGACTGTTTTCTTTTTTACTGACCAAGTCTCAATGGTCATGAAATTCGTAGCTTTAGCACTATGTTCCACCGGGCGTGCCAAAATGTTGATCCTAAAAACTACCAAGCCTACGTGGCCCGTAAGCCGAGTAATTAATAAGCCAAGTACGTCATTCGGTTGTGTGCAGGGTGTGCTAACGCGTCGGTCGAGGCGGTCGAGGAGTATAATGTGTTGATGTCGCGTTGGGCGCCCTGCTAACTTCTTGATCTTGCGACTGCGACCGAAGAAGGAACACGTCTCGGCTTTCGGGTTCTAGATCCTGAAGACAAGGCTGCTAGTTCTGCGAAGTTCAATATCAAATTCAGCTTTCAATGTGCCGAACGTAGTAACGTATAACACCTCACTTCGCTGAGAAGGCTGATGAGATGACCTCTAGCAACAAGGACTCGAAAATCCTTATCGATCGAGACTTGGATAAATAACCATTCGGTCTCGAAGCAGTGCTGTTTATCCAAACTGAAGGTGCTCCTCGGTCGGCTGATTCTACTGCTCCAGTGTTGTTTATCCAAATTAAAGATGTTGCCGGTTGCCTTCACAGTGCTGTTTATCCAAACTGAAGATGTGTTGGCGAAAAAAAAGAAAATAAAAATCTCAAGGTGTTTGAGAGGTTTGCGCAGGGCAATTTGTGTGTTGAATTGGAGAGGCCTTGAATGATGCACTCCCTTCTCTATTTACATTTTATAGTAGCAAAGCCCCTCATGGCCAAGTTAGGACCGTACTCGGATTAGAACTCCTCAACCTAATCTGATTAGGTCTCGGCTAATCCTAACTCCAACAGGACTTTGAACCAACCTCTTTTAACGAACCAGATTCATCCTCTAAATCTCAGCATCTTCAGCATTAGCCTTAAGACTCCTTGTTGCACTAGGTGTTAACTACCTTACCTTTATCTAAACCAATCCTCCTCACAGTAGGACTCAGCCGACCCTGACAAAATGGCCCATGACGATAGGATGGTCCATGATAGAACTAAGTAATCACGGGGCCAAGAGTCACTAAACTCGGCCAAAACTATCATTTTGGGTCCAAACAGGCACCTAAGGTGGTATTAAAATTTGAATAAGTGAAGGATTCCAGCCCTTCAAATATGACAACCTAAATTGTACTTGTAATATTGCTTTTGAATTACGTGAATCGTATTTCCTCGTATTATTGAATTTATGCCCCTTTAGTATTATGATTTGCCTTTTCATTACCAATAGTCCGTCGAAACTCTTGTAATTATTCTTTGAATTCAATCAATGTGATCCAAATCACTGTCATCCTTGCCTATAACTCCGTCCAATTTTCTCTCATGTATTGTCAAGTCAGTCAAACAAGTCCAGTTTAGAAATAAAAAGTATGTCCATAAAATAAAAGAAAAATGCTAAAGAAATTAAAAGAAAAATAAGACAGGTGAGATGCACACATCATATGTATGTGCAATTGTGCATGAATGGATGTTATTAGGTACCAATCATTCGTTCGGTGTCGGGGAGAGGGAGTGATACGGTCTAATCCGCCCCATAAATACCAAGACTTAGACAAGATAGCCACGCAGTTTGAGAATTTAACAAAAAGACAGGAGAACTAAAATAATGCATATAGAGGATTTGGAATTTGATTGGTTTTTTTGTTCTTCCACTATTATTAATTATTATGCATGCAGCCCAACCCTTTTCAAAGTCTTTGTTTCTTTCATAAATGCAAATTTCATTTGATTCGTGTTGGTTCGTTCAACTTTGGGTGGGACCATATAACTGAAGGGAATTGTTATTAGCGTTTCAAGAATCTTATTCTACACTTTTTATAAGTTTATTTTTCTTTCTAATTATAAAAAGTTTGGAATGACAAATGAGATTTTTAGAGTGTTAATAACAATTCCTGTAATTGAATTACTGATGGACAACAGTTTATATGACATAGGTACACCGATACGGTATCATTCTATGTTAATGAATTAAAAATATGTTTATGTCTTTGTTCACATATAATTTTGTTGACACGAAACTTCACATAGCCGTATAACCGTACAATGTATGATGTTTTCTTACCCGTACACAACGACAAAACACAAACATAGATACTATTATTGTTTTTTTTCTTAATGTCTTTATTTGGGAAGGAATTTCATCCCTTCTCTGGCCACCACCTTTTGTACTTCTTTAATCCTCTTATAGTTTGATTTATTCAAATTCAATAACTAAACAAAATAAAGGAATTGTATAAGGTGAAAAGAGTAGTGCATAAATCATTTCGCTTTCATAATAGGTAATATAAAACAATAATTGATCAGTTGCTGATAAGGATATTCACTAACTACACTATCACCTCATTAACAACTGATTAATAGCTGTTAAAAATATCCACCTCTACTTTAAACTTGTATGTACTGTTGAAATCCCTCAGTGTAATTATTTGTTAATTAGTTAGTCAGCTCTGTCTATATCTAACGTTAACTAGTTATTAATTTAATACAACATTAACTGCTCCTCTAAGCTGACTATATTATATTTTATACAATCTGAATTGTTCATTCGTTAGGTCATCACTCATATATGATCCTCATCAAACTTGAAAGTTATTGAGTTATTTACTATGACTAGATATATAAACGAGAAAAGGATCCTCGCTAGATCCTTTTCATGGGGATCTTGGGGATTCCATGATCATGGTCATTCATCGTACATCGTGCGGTCAATTTTCGTTAGGTACTATTTATATTTAATTTTACATTTTAAATTTTAAATTTTAAATGATTTTTGACTGCACGATGTGCGATGAACAGATATGATCACGGGATCCCCCGGATCCCTAAAAAAAGGATCGGGAGAGGATCCTTTTCCATATAAACGAAGTATAGCTTTGTCAAACCAAAAATAAAAGGGAAGTTTAATGAAAAGCTATCAGTACTGTTCACTTTAATGAAAAAGCATATTTTTACACTAAAAGTCAATCATGGTACTATTCACTTTACCCTTTATTTTGTCTTCATCGTTAAAACTCAAAGTTTCCAAGCTCTTTTCATTAGTTTTTCTAAAATAAAAAGTCTCTGGGTAAGGCATCTTGAATTCCCAGCCCGTGTCATATTCTCATCTGGTTGAATAATTTGAATAATAATTAAGGTGGTCTGAATATCCACATCCTAGCTAGTTGATGACACTTAGAAGCTATCACTTATAAACAACTTGTATTAGACGATGCCAAGTTGACCTAATTATATACATAGAAAAAATGCAGATGCAGTCCATCTATCTTGTACTATTATTTGATTTTCCGCGTGTATCGACAAACATTATTTGATTAAATCGGTAAGGGTGATTAATCGGGACGGGGCAAGTAGCCTACTCCATACAACACGAGGTCGGTCTGTGAGTTATTGACCAACTATATATTCCGAAGGGGTCGATTTCATACGGCTGCAGTTTATTTAGGATTTAAATATTTCCTTCCTCAGAAAAAAGAAAACAATTATGCCAATATTGCAGAGTTTGTTGGAGAATGTAAAGTTCTGTATCAGAGATATGACAAAATAATATGTGAAAGATTCACAACAAACGTCTCCAAGGCCTTTTGTTTAGAACCACGCATCTAGCAATAAGTTATTAAGTAAGGACAATATCGGCGGTACTGGTGGTAGAACATGTTGGGCTGAAAAAATTTATTAGAGTTTTAATTTTTTTTTTAAACAGAAATATTCATACTTCATACTCATGCCATATATGTGGAGTTAAAAATAATCTGAAAAATCTTAGAGTTGATATGTGGGCTTTTACGCACAAGAGATGAGAATGCCCTTATTAAATTGCAAAGGCCCACATTTGTTCCAAGCACAGTTAAACCTTCAAGAAGCCTGAGCTAACAACTATGAGTTCTCCAAGCTCTGCTTCCCATGCAAGGAGATAGGACTAGGGAATTAAAGATAGAATTAATAATTAATCCATATCTTTAAGCTTTCATTATTGAAGACCAACTCAATCATGCAACAAATCACAATTATATCCAATTAAGGATGCTACGAGATAATTCCAAGACATAATTTAATTAATAATAATTTTGGGATAATTCTCTTCTCATCCAACAGTTGACAGGACTTGACCAACTGGCTAACGACACATAGCGCGAGATCTCTTTCCCCAGGCCACATCTCCCTATCAATACTCAATTGTACACCAAATTTTGGTAAGCTTTTGCTATGCAATTAAGTCCTAAACTTTCTCTCTTTTCACAGAAACTGATTTAGGCATTGGAGATCCATTGACGGTTGACCAACGAATTCGTCAAGACTGAAGACGGCAAATTAGGCATCGGAGGTTCATTGATAGTTGACCAACAAATTCGTCAAAACTGAAGATGGCAGATTTTTGCTACTACAATACTCAAGTTTAACTATACATTTAAGGACTAAGAAACTACTAAAATTTTGATTGTTTGGTAATTTGATAGTAGATCAAAAGCGATAGCTATGTTGCGTTAATCCTCGTAGTTTTTGTTGTTGATTGAAGTCCGTTTTACATTCGTCTGCCTCAACTTATACTTCCTCTGAACTGATATGGTAAGTCTAACTTACTATTTTTTCATACCAAATTGCAAATGGTTTTAGCGGGACATCACTGCAGAAGCAGGCAACTGGATATTGCTTCAATAGTACGCAAAATTTTTTTGCAAGCGAACCAAACACTGCATTGCTAATGGGAGATATCATACTCCAAAGTCTTGCAAGTGCTAGCACCAAAAGGAGCAAAAGGGTTAAGAACCTGTCTCCTATGAAGAAGAAGAAGAGTCTCATTTGGAAACCTTAGAATATTTTGGATGTGAATTGCAGCTTCATTTGATGCGATCACGAGAACAAGATAGAGACTCATGACAAAAAAGATACATGAAGATCTACGAAGACTTGGAAAGAGACTTTAAGAAAAGACATGGAATACTTAGAGCTAACGGAAAACTTGACGCAAAACCTAGCCCAATGATGTTCTAAGAATCATACAGTCGACCCCACGTAGTGGAATAAGACTTTCTTGTTCTATTTTAGATAAATTTGATGTCTTTTGGGATGGATGTTTGATGCATTTTTATGGAGCTACGAAAAGGATTAACTTGCCATATTTTAATAGTTTTTGTGCATTGTGATGAGAAGAAAGTAAATTTGGAGGGATTTAATTTGGATGTATTTGTGATTATATTCCATATTTAGTTTTAACAACTTGGGTATGTATATTATAGATAGGTGGAGTTAAAATTTAAATGCTGTTTATCTGAGTGGAATGTCATTTCTCTTGTTCGCATGGACTCCACTTTTACACTCCAATATATACCATGAAAGCCAAATATGATTTTCAGTCTGACCCACAGATTTTATGAGATTTAACTTTTACGATACATGAAGAGAAATGTTTTCTTTCCAACTTTTCTTTTTTAAACAAGTAATGATAAATGGCGGAAAAATTATGACCTAATAAGAACGATTATCCTTATGACCAAACAAGGAGCAGCTTACTTACTTCTCGAGCGATAGTTCCACGATCTCAAAAACAATTCTTGAATGAGGTATTCAACTCTAGGGATGAATCGAAAAAGAAATCTTTATTGGTTCTGTAAAACCTTATGCAAATAATGATATAGGGTAGGAAACTATTCAATCAATTAAATCTTTTTAATGATTTCTTATGAGTTCTTGGTACTCTAAGAAGTGTGAAATTGTTGAATTTATCCTATCACGTTAGACTTATATAAAGTATGAAATAAATATGAAATCTACCACAAAAAATTAATATTTTTTAGGAATTTAAGGCGGAAATGGATGTATTTTTTTCTTTTAATAAATATCTATTTTGTACATTTCAATTTGAATTAGGGTCGATACCACCGAAAGTGCTTAAAACTGAAGATCTCACATAATCAGTGAGGAAGACTCTCACTCTGGAGAAAAGAACTCTCACTTCGGAGAGAACAAAACTTTTAATTGTTATCTTTCTTTCTAACTTTTATGTACATTAAAAATGGGGTAAATTACATAGTAGCCCCTCAGGTTTGAGGTCTATTACAACCTCATACAACATCTTTAAAACATTTCACTTTCATACCTCACGTATCATTTTATTTCAATTTCATACAACCGTTACATTTTCCATCCATTCATCCGTTAGATACTGACGTGGCTGCCACATTTGTGCCGCGTGGCTGCCAAATGTGTGCCACGTGGCAAAATAATAATTTTTTATTTTTTTTTGAAAAAATCTAAACTTCTCAAAAAATATATATATATATTAAAAAGCTAAAAAGTAATCCACCACCGTGACCCGCCCCCCCCAAACCCAGAAATCTAAACTTCTCAAAAAAAAAAAAAAAAAAAAAAATTAAAAAGCTAAAAAGTAATCCACCCCCGTGACCCCTCCTCCCCAAACCTAGAAAACCAGTAAGACCAGCGACCCCACCCCCCCCCCCCCCCCCCCGCGCGCGCGCGCGCGCGCTGACCTTCCCTTCCCACACCCTCCACCGGCGACCCAGCTCACCCAGGAACCGCCACCTCTCCCAGAAACCCACATCCTTCCCTCCTCCTTCCTCTACACACACCCCCCACTCCTTAAATCTGCACCCATTCCTCCCACCTCACAAACCCAGCGATGACGAGATATGGGTTTTTTTTTGGGTTGTAGGTGGGCTCGAGGGAAGAAGATGAAGATGGGGGAAGAAGAGAGGGGAAGAGGAGGGGGGAAAGACGAACTAAAGGTTTTTTTTTATTAATTTTTTTTTTCGCTGGGTTTTTTTTTGTTTTTTTCTGGGTTGCAGGTGGGCTCGAGGGAAGAAGATGAAGATGGGGGAGAAGAGAGGGGAAGAGGAGGGGGGAAGATGAACCGAAGGTTTTTTTTTTCGAATTGCAAGGGAAGAAGATGAAGATGAAGATGGGGGGCGGGGGGTACGGGGGAGACGCATGCTTTTGTTTTTTTTTTTTTTTAAATAAGAAAATTCAGGTTTAAAAAAAAATTATTATTTTGCCACGTGGCACACATCTGGCAACCACGTGGCGCAAATGTGGCAGCCACGTCAGCGCTTAACGGATCAATGGATGGAAAATGTAACGGTTGTATGAAATTGAAATAAAATGATACGTGAGGTATGAAAGTGAAATGTTTTAAAGATGTTGTATGGGGTTGTTATAGACCTCAAACCTGAGGGGTTACTATGTAATTTACCCTTAAAAATGCTTTACATTCGCAATTGTTGACAAATTATCTATTTGAGCGAATGCAAATGTTTTAAATTAAATTAAAAAAAAAAGGAAGAGACATACGAACATGCGAGCTTTAAGTAGAGGTATTACGCTTGACTCTTGTTAATAGCGAATTTGTATCAATTATTATGACTGACACATTGTGTGGCTTAACCCAATCTCTGACCTCTTGGTATAAATAATCGTTATGTTAAAAAAAAAAAACTGATCTGTGATTTTCTCTTAACAAAACACACTAAACAGAAAATCCTCTACAGTATCCTAACCCAACTGATAAAAAAAAGAGCTTTATAAACAGGGGAATAATATGCATCCGCGACAAAATTTGTTGCAAGAAAGAAAGTTATGGTGATACTAGAGAACCTTGAGAATCATAAAAAATTAGTGTGATGAGTGTTGGTCAGTTTAAAATTGTTGTGAAAACCTAAAAGTTGAAAGTGGAAGAAACATATCTTCGTATCATTGACATGATAATATACCTCTGCCATGCATGTAAATCCTTTCTTTCTAAAAGTTGACGTCCTTCCTTGCGTTCTTTGGAAAATAAACAAAATGTTGCATTACTTTTTAACTTGCGTGTAGAAACTAGAAACAACAATCCTGCTACAAACCAGACGAATACTGTCCACGTTCATGTTTTAGCACTCAGCATCAGCAGCCGTCTTAGCTGCTGCCCACTGTAAGATATTACTAATAAAATATAATCCTTGAATGCATGGATCCTAGTAATCATAAATTTAAGAAAACTAGAAAGCCAATAAAAATATTAGAGCAGTTTCCAGTTAATGAAAGAGCTTTCAGAGAATAGAATGGTTTGGCGTGGAATATTGGGTTTTGAGTGCGGAATAGTTCAAGCACCGGTCGGACCTGCTATATCAGGACCGGAGCTTGTTGCTGCTGTTTCTAATGCTGGTGGACTCGGTTTCATCAGGCCCCTGATTGGGTAGGCTAACCTTCTTTCCTCATTCCTTTTTTGTTTCCATTTTTTTGTTGTTCTTAAATTACTGTTCGAAATTATGTTTTCTTGATAGTTTTACTTAATTGGCAAATATATGATTGCTATATATTAGCCTAGCTATTGAGAGGAATTAGATGGTTTGGAACATTTATTTATGTGTTGTGACTGTTGTCCCTGCAATTAGCATTACCCTAGTAATTGGTAAGCCGATTTTCTTTGGATAAATGAACCCCTTGCTTTGTTCAAAACTTAAATTCTTAATTTTTATTTCACCTTTTGGAGATCAGTTTGATTTCCCTCCAAGCAGGTCGTTGATAACCTTGTTGATGAGAGATTATTTCATGGACTACGAACTCAAGTCAATGCACGTGAAAATACAAGTGAAAAGAGGAGGTATTTTTCAGTATCCTTCTACTTATTCATAACACGTGGCCTACCGACTTATGTTCCAGAGTACTATTAATAAAAAATTCTTCTTGTTGCGCTCTTATCTGACAATTGTATTATCAGCTCTCTATCAAATTAGGTCCTTCTACCTGCACTCTATTAGTTTTCTACACCTTCATATTGTTAGTAAGAGCAATGCTTGTAAGTTCTATAGAGAGCTCAACACTTGATTAGTCCTAGTTATACACGTAAGGTTATTAGAGATTGATATCATCTATGTATATTAGCTGATAAGGAACATGTATAACTTTGGTTTTCAGCTACAACAACAGTCATGATAGTATTATAACACTCATATTGGATATGAACGATGGATTGTCACGGTGATAAGGTTAGATTGATAAGGATCATTCAGTGGGAAGTGTCCTTGTTGATCACCATCGTATGTGCTATATAACATGGGTCCGTGCACTCTCTCAAATACGCGCAAACAAAGAAACTCAAACCCCATTTCATTGAGTCCTTGCATACAGTGAGAAGAGTAGCAGAAGAACCCTTAGTCCTAGCAAGATGACTTCCTCAGGTTAGTGATTCATTTGGTATTGTGATCATTCTATTCCGCTGTTAATAAGTTATATATGCTATACTTATATTTGGTATTAGAGCTTTCACGTACCAATTAATCCTAAGAGGAAAGCATCAAGAAGACAAGAACTACTTAAATTGCAGGATTAAAAGGAACTGATATACATAGTATCCAGGGATGGCATCATGTACACACATGATAGCTAAAGCTATCTGTGTGGATATAAGTGTGTTCATATAAATATGTTTCAGTAATGGCACTAGGGCTTGAAACGTTGACACTGATCATCTAAAGAAGGTCAATTGTTTATGTTTTGGATCCAAGTGGCATAACACTTCGTACTCCAAAGTATGAATCCAACCATCTCTGCAAATCACAGAGGTTTGCACTTACGTTTACAGAAATTCATATTGTTGGTTATGAAGTTGTCATGAATAAGGAAAAACAATCACAAACTAGTCAATCCAAAGTTGTTAAGTCTGTGATATAAAGATGGGGATTAAAGTCTAATACTTTTCATTTTATATGAATACAGCCATGAACCCAATTCCATGAACCTCAACACTGTTTCCATGAACCTCAACACTGTTGCAACACTCATTAGTGTCAACTACAAGAAATGGAAGCAGGATTTGGAGATTGTTTTGGAGTCATGGATATGGACTTGGCATTAAGGACGGAAGAACCACCACTGCCAGTTGATGGAAGCACCTTGAGTTAGAGACCAAAGTATGAAAAATGGCAGAAGTCTAAAAGGATTTCACTCATGATCTGTGACTTGATGTGCTTCCATCAACCAGCAGTGGTGGTTCTTCAGTCCTTCATGCCAAGTCCATATCCATGACTCCCAATACAATCTCCAAATCCTGCTTCCATTTCTTGTAGTTGACACCAGTGAGTGGGTTCACAAAGAAACTCAAACCCCATTTCATTGAGTCCTTGCATACAGTGAGAAGAGAAGCAGAAGAACCCTTAGTCCTAGCGCGATGACTTCCTCAGGTTAGTGATTCATTTGTTATTGTGGTCATTCTATTCCTCTGTCAATAAGTTATTTATGCTATACTTACAATGCTTGAATAATCAGTTCCCCACGCTAGAGATGGGAGTCTCCCACTTGCACGCTTGTGGATGTCCCTCGAAAAATCCTTAAACGTAATTGTGCGCTTCGCTTCACCAAATTTAATTGTTATAGTACGTCTAGCTTGTTGATGTTAAGTTGAGAACATAAGTTCTCATGTCATGCATATGCATATCAATATATGAAATGTCAACCGTTATCTTCAACCTTTGTGGAATGGAGTACATATGAGTTTGCTAAATTTTCAATTTAAAGAAGGAATTGTTTATACACTGATTTTAACTGATCAACAGGAGTTACCAGATTACTTGCAAGAGCTGATCAGGAAGACTCGAAGCTTAACTAAAAAATCATTTGGGGTTGGTGTAGTTCTAGCATTTCCTCATGAGAAAAATATACAAGCTGTATTGGATGCAATGGTTGCAGTGCTGCAGGTTTACTGGGGTGAATGTTCAGAGGAGCTTGCATTGAAAGCTCATCGGTCTGGGGTAGGGATGGGCAAATACCCATTGGTTATGGGTAACCGCGGTTACCCGCCCGTTTAAATTAAACGGTTACGGTTATGGGTAACCGTTTAGATAAATAAACGGTTATGGGTATAACCATTTACCCGTGAAATTTAAATGGGCGGTTATGGGTATTAACCGCGGTTATAAACGGGTAACCGTTTACCCATTTATTTTATATATGTAAAATTCACACAAACCATATTCTCTATCGGACAAAACTTAGATCAATGTTGTTAACTATAATGCATGATTTCATGGTCTATTATATATATTATGTTAATACTTTACATTCCGAGTTAAATAACTAAATACTATTATCTTTCAACAGTTTCCGTAACCTAAGAATACTTCACATTTCTTTGAATATGATTATAAGGTATAGGTCCGTATGTTCGTGAGCCAAAATTATCCCCCTGAATCCAAACATGCCCCTTAGGCACCTATTCATCAGGATCGGAAAAAAAATAAACAAATTAATCATGTCAAGCAGAAGTATAATATTATACTGTCGAAAAGGAAAAGGAAAAGGAAACAATTTCATACAAGCAATGTATTACAATCAACCAGCATACCAACATATTCTTAAGACAGTAGCTTTCTCAGTTTCTACATTACAAACATCCATTCATGGTCCATTATATATATTATGTTAATACTTTACATTCCAAGTTAAATAACTAAAGAATACTATCTTTCAATAGTTTTCGTAACCCAATAATACCTAGCCAATTTTATATTACCTTCATTGTTCACAGTTAAAAATATCGTCCGTAAACTATTATTTCAATTATTGGAATGATATAAGGACTTAAAAAATTAAAATACGGAAATGTATGATGAATGTACCTATAACGGTGTTTAATTGTTAGAAAAAGAAAATTATGACAAATTTTTCTTTTTTAATTTTCAAGTTGTTAAAAAAACACGTAGACGTGTGAAAAAATGAGTAAATGGTAAAAAAAAGAAAGGATAAACGGGTTAAAAATGATAAATAGGTAAACGGGTATTAAAAGGTTACGGTTAAATGGGTACGCGGTTATGGGTATGGTTAACCGTTTATAAATGGTTATGGGTATGGGTATAACCGTTTAGGCAATTACCCAACGGGTAAATGGTTATGCGGATATTAGAATAAACGGTTATGGATAAATAACCGCGGTTACCCGCCCACCATAACCGTTGCCCATCCCTAGTCTGGGGTTAAGATTGTGCCTCAAGTAAGTGTTCTCGGAGCAGTATTGTTCTGAATTATAATTGTGAATATTCATATCTTGTTTATCATAATTATTGTGTTTACTTATATCTATCTTCGTGCACACGCTACATGTGTATGATGCAGCATCAGAGCAATCATTGGCATGTTTATTGTTAATTTTATTTTCCTGGACATGTTGATGAGTTGTTTCTGTTCAAGGCTGGGAGCTTGGATGAAGCGGAGAAAGAACTATATGCTGGTGCAGACGCAATTATTGTTCAAGGGCCTGAAGCAAGAGGGCATGTGATCGGTCAGGTGAGCCTGCTTTCTCGGATCTAGGTGAAGCAAGGGTCAGCACTGTCATCAGCCGCTCAATAATACATGATAGGGTGAGGACAAGCAACGCTTACCACTAGAAGCGAGAGTATGCTATTATTCCGATTTCTGCAGTTTTCATGCATTGCTTATAACTAAGCGGAATGTCTTTACTTGACTTGGAGTCCAATGGATAGCAATCTTGACTTATATTCTCTAGCAGGAAATAGAAATTCGCCGTCTTGGCAGTACTGTTCCAAATGCGACGACAACAGGTGACATTGAAAGCATGGTGATGTATGGAGGCCAAAGTGTAGGCCTCATCAAGGAAAATTTACGTGCTGGGGAGGTGGTAAACAGGTTAGTTGAAGTGGCTCAGCTTCTGATCAAGAACAAGTTTAGTGATATATTGTAATCTACAGAGGTGCCTTAAACTTGGGCTAATATGGTGAACGAAGTTTCAACTTGTAAAACCTCCTCCCTGTCAGTCATGTTTATTGTTCAACCATAGTAAATCCAAATATGTCGAGAAATTGGGTACGTGTTGATTTTCGCAGTTTGGAGAATTTGGAAGATGCGAAATAGTGTTCACTCTAATGAAGCAGCAAGCAGAGTTCTAATGAAGCAACAAGTGCGTGCCAATGGCATTGCTGCTGGAGCTTATGCCAAGTTGGAGGAAGATATTGACTGCATTAATATTGTTGTTCATATGCCAAGTTGTTTGCTTTCACCATGTACCGCGGGTTAGACAAATAGGAAACTAGTTAGACTTGTAATGTGATTGTACTCCCATCTTGTAGGAAGAGTCCCTGAAATACAAGGAATGTGATTATATATACTTATTCACGTATCAATGAAATATATATTCAGCCATATAATCTTTTTCTACATGATATACAGAGCAGGTTGAAAACCCTAGCTCTCCTTTTTTTTTTTTCTTCATGGATCATATTACTTCGTCCTTTCCGCATTTGGTTATTACTTTTGCTTTGCTTGCCGCCTATTTCATTGCCTAGTGGTGCCACGGCTCTAATTACGTTAACTGACAATCTTCGTTTAAAATTTGTCACAACCTTTTAAAACGTTTCAAATAACTACCGAGTATTGTGAAAATTAGACATATGTTAGGTCACCAACGTTAAGTCGAGATTTTTTTAACATTAAGTGATGACATGACTAGCATTAAATGATGAGGTGATTAAATACTAAAGTTGGTTTTCATTAATTGTTGTCTTTGGAGTACTTGCGCCTCAAATCGGTCCCTTTTAGCCGAGTTAAACTGCAAAATTTAGCTAATGTGCGTCTTTTAGCCGAGTTAAACTGCAAAATTTAGCTAATGTGCGTCGATTTGGAAATTTAAAGCTTCATAGATGAGTTGAGAATTAAACCACGCTTTAATATTTGTTTATGTCATTACTTAATGCTAATGAACCTAACAAATGTTCATTTTTAGAACTTTAAAAAAGTAACACACAAATGCAGTACAAACGAAGGGGAAAAGGAAAAGATGACAAGCATAGACTTCTAAAAGAGCCTTTTGGTTTAAAACCCCCCAATGTGAAGGAAAAATCCACCAAAAGGAAAAAAGAAGTCACTTAGTTGCATCACAAACTATTATTAACTCAGTGTTTTCCAAAAAAAAAAAAAAAAAAAAACCTATTATTAACTCAGTAATACCAACCCCGCGTCAAAAAAAAGTCTGCCGTAGAGAAGTTTCTTCGATTCAAGCCATAGATTCATCATAACTCAATGCAAATGACTAATTTGACCAATTTAAAATTAGCTCTTAAAAGATTAAAGAATTGAGTAGTTATTCAATTTTTTTATTTTTTATTGGGATAGTAATATTGACGGGTGATGTCACTTAATATTACAGTCTAGTAAAGTGAGAGGTCGTATGTATACTCATCAAAAACGAATTTGAACTGCATTATTACTAATCTATTGAAAGATTTTAGTATATATAATGTTCCTTGTAAAAAGAGAAATAAGAAAAAAATAAAAAAAAGAAGAAGTAAAAAATTAAATAAATAAAAAAGCCATTCACGAGGGGTTAGTAATAGAGTTTTGACTTTTACCATGTTAGCAACGAAACCTCACCATCACAGACCACTCCCAACTTCGAAACAGCGCCACCACAAATGGCGGCAATAGCCACTGTTCCGCCGCCGCAACCACCACAACAAGCAAACGTTCCCTTAGACTCCTTAACCCACATAGACATCAGCACACTCTCTCAATCAGAGCTCCAAGTCCTCTCCCTCTTCTCCTCTTCCTCCTCGGCCTTCAACCTCTGCCGCACCCACGACCTCGTCGTCCCCAAAATTGACCGATCTGTCTTCAACGAGAGCGCCGGGTCCCGCCGCCAAACCTACTGTCGTCCCCGCCGTCAACAGTCTGATAGCTCCACTGCCGCCGCCGCCACTGGCCACCGTCGTCGCGTCGCCGGACTGCTCGCTACCCCTCCTAAACTCACTCTGGTGCCACCGGATGACCCCGAACGCAACGAGAACCATGCGATCATCGCTCACCTCAAGAACTTCATTTCCCAGGACCCCAAATTCGACCAAATCGACTTCGAACCCTACCATACGGCATCATTTTCCAGGGTGCTTATCCCGAATGACGACATGAGGACCGGAATTGTTGGTTTTGAGGGGAGAGGTGAAATGGGGGTGAAGAAAAGGAAGCGAGGGAGGAAGCCCAAAGTGAAAGTCTGGGGTTTGGAGAATGAGGGCTATGCGGGTATGGGGATGATGAATACGGAGGGCGCTGCAGTCGACATTTCGGGTTTGGGGAATGCAGAAGAGCCTTTTGGGGAGGAGTTGAGGCGGAGGACGGTGGGTTTGGAAACGGAGGAGGAGTTGTTGGGGTTTATGAGGGAGTTGGGTGGGCAGTGGGGGAGTAGGAGGAAGAAGAGGAAGATAGTGGATGCCAATGAGTTCGGGGATGCCTTGCCGGTCGGTTGGAAGCTCTTGCTGGGGCTTAAGAGGAAGGAAGGACGTGCTTGGATATACTGCCGCCGATACATAAGGTTTTACTTGCTTTGTTTCTTCTTCAGTTCAGTCACTTGTATTAGGCTTGGCAACATTGAGTTCTAATAAGTTATTGTCTGATAGTTTTATATTCTATTGCTCGACATTGACTTTGCCATGCTTGTGCATTGTTCCTGATAAAACTTATTCTTCTTTGTTGATCATGGACTCCCGAATGTTAGAAATTTGTATGCGTGTGTCGGTAGGGGTGCCAGCAATTCAAAGCTTATTTATTTTATTTTCATACCCATGAGAATGCTTCTCTTGTATGGTAACACAGGTTATCTTAGTAGATCATCCTTGAGTAATGATGATCAAATTAGGATTCTGTACCGGTTTTCACCCCTCATACAAAAGAACTACTGGATATACAAATACAAGGGCGGTCACTCGTGTTAGCGTCTATGTTTTCGTGATTGGCTGTAGGGTTGGACAATAACATTGAATGATCTACCACAAAGCATTAATTTTGAATAGTTTGCTATAGCCTGGAAATTACTTTGTTAATTTGATAGATACTGATAACCTAATAATTCGGTTGAAGTGTGTCGCATGACTACCCTGATGCCTGATGTGGCAGTGTTAGAGAAAGAAGAAATGTGTGTTGTATATTTTGTATATTTTAATTGACCAAAAAAAATTCATAACCTGAACAAAATTTGTAACCAGTTAACTGATGCCTGGTGGTTATTTATAGTTTCATGCCAGTATTCCTTCTACTTCATATCCTGTATTTTGGAGTCACCTCTCTCTCTTGTGTTTCTCATAATTACAAGTTACTTATACTTTCCAGCCCTACTGGAGAACAATTTCTGACCTGCAAGGAAGTTTCTTCATTTCTGCACTCCTTTACCAATCACAATAATGCACAACCGTTAGATGGTGGCCATGCGCGTGAGAATGTTCAGGAAGAGTGCATAGTGGCTACTGAAAATGTAAGTTATATATTTTAGGGCAGCTGTGTGGTTTATTGTACCTTGGATGATTTTTCAATTTTTCTTTGGGGTGCAGCAGCATGCTGATAAGCATGGAGACCGTAGGCAAGATGTGAATTCCAGCTCTGCTCTAGTCGTGCCTTCTATGTCTAATGAGCGTGAAAAGGAAGTTACCTTATTGGGAGTAGACAATCTTGCTGAGGTTCAGATACATGATCTTTTTGAATGTCACAAATGCAATTTGACTTTTAATGAGAAGGATTCATATTTGCAGCATCTATTGTCCTTTCACCAAAGGACTACGAGGAAGTATAGACTTGGTTCTACTGTTGGTGATGGTGTGATAATTAAAGATGGGAAATATGAATGCCAGTTTTGCCATAAGGTTTTTCTGGAAAGGCGTCGCTACAATGGTCATGTAGGGATTCATGTTCGAAATTATGTCAGGAGGGTGGAAGAATCGCCAGGTCCAACAACTCTTCAAAAGAGAATAGAGTCTCCAAACAGTGAAGGTTTGCCATCAAGGACTTAAAAAATGGATGCTCTGATTGAAATTGCTCAAAACTCTATCATGGAAACCTCAACTGCTGGGCCTAATGATCAATCCAAAGGTGATGCTGCACTTGATAAACCATACATGGGATGTAGTTCAGAAATTCATGCTTCCGATTCTCATCAAGAAATGAACATAGATTCACCTCTTAGTGAACAGGACCTGGACGGTCGCTTGTTTGACAGAATTGATTCAGATCAACACGATAGTGAGCATACAATAACTGATGGAAGTATGGAAGGAGCTGACGATCCTATGGAAGTTGAAGATGTTAATGACTCTTGTATGAATACAGATGAGTTATCTGCTACAGAGAAAAATGGTAAACCATCTGAATGTTCTTTGGAGAAAGATGGCTTGGCATCCACCTCTGACGAGTTAAAGAAGCCTGGCACTCATCAGGATGGAGCTACTCGCTGCAAGATAGATGCTTCTTCGAATGACAAGTTTATTCGTGATGCAGTAGGGAATGAAATTTTGAATTGCACAAGTGCATTAGAGCATTCCAATGTCATTGATCACAGCACTAACAAGAACAGTGAACAAGCAGTTGACTTTGGTAGCAGCATTGAACAGGAACCATCTAAATCTAGTGATACTTTGATAGAATCTGTACTCCAAGCTTATGAAGGAAATGAACTGCAAATTGGGATTTCGGACTCCTCAATATCAGTGGTGAAATCAGTGGTCTGCTTTCCCACATCTGCTGCGATATCGGACGAGGTACTATCAGGCATTGCTGCTATATTTAGATTCTTTCTGGTTTCTAGATATACTGATACACCAGAATCATGTTCAAGGTTTTTTCTTTATAGTTAAGACCAAAGTTATTGCTGAAGAACTGACAAAAAAGATATATCATGTTTTCTTTTTCCTCGATTTCAACCTTGAACCCTGCCCCAAATATAGCAAATAAGAAGTCTGGAATGTTGTAGGTGTTAAGCCAGCATTCTGTTTAGAGGTATTTATCGAATTCCCCCTTTGAACTTGTAACCCGCTGTCAATTTACCTCTTAAAAACTTTTATTTTAGCCAATTACCCCCTTGAACTTTTATTTTCCATGATAGACCCTGACTAATTAATTACATCATGTGGCAATAGTTTTTCATTAGTACTATAATAACAATTCTTTGATGTGATTATATTCCTTTGTTCTGTGCAAGATTTTTAGAAAAATAATTTCGTTGTTCGTTCTTCATGTTGAAAGGGAGACCAGCATCTTAGTAGTGTTGTCCATAGACATGATGATACAGGGTTTGAGGAGCTAGGGTTGGACGAAATAGAACCACTGAAGTATGGGTTTCCTAGTGTGCAAGAATCTATTACACTGCAGGAGGTACCAATGGATTTGACAAATAATGCAGAGATGCTAAGCATGGTTGGCAGACGTCAGATAACAACTGCGTGTGTATGGTGCGGAGTAGAGTTCAACCATGAGGCTGTTGATTCTGAAATACAACCAGATTCGGTCGGTTTTATGTGTCCAACTTGCAAAACAAAAATCTCTGGGCAACTCAATGTGTTAGATGATTAACATGTCTTTGAATGCTAATCCATTCTAAACAACGGTATCCGGTATCCTATCATTTCATGTGATTAGTTTCTAATGTTGTCAGTTGCTTTGATTTTTATTAACCTGCCTATCTTAGGATGTTTTCTCCTCCTCCTTTTGGATTTCTTAGTCATAATTGCCAAATTATTATTATTATTATTATTTTAGTTTTTTTTTTTGGGGTCAATTTGAACCTCAATTGGCTAGTATTCACCATGGGAAATGAATTCTGCATATTCTTTTTCACTTCTGCACGCGCCCTCTTAATTATGGCCTTTGATTCTTCTTGATTTATTTAATCACACGACTATAAAAAGGTGCGCATGAAGTGAAAAATGGCGTGCATAAATCAATTTCCTCCCTCTCCACTTTTCTCCAGTCAACGGTAAACTGAGAATCAAAGGCTAACTCTAACCTATGGCCTAAAACTTATTTTTCTCCTATTCCCCCCTCCTAATCCAATCCAACCCAAGTTTTAATTTGGATCTAAAACATGAAACAAAGCCAAATGTCAGCCAAGGTTTTACCCAAAATCAATGATGGAGCCCAACTGTGAGCGTGGACGCACTAGAAAAAGCCCGAGTCTCGGCCCACCAACGCGCCCCAAACACCTCACGCGTTGGCACGCCTCCAGCGCTTGACATAGGGGGGCCCACTGTTAAGGAAGTTGCCGGCCACCATCATGAGCCCAACGATTATTATTAATTGGACGACTGATTTCATTGGACCGTTGGTTGATCCAACGGTGCAGATTCAAATTTTTTTTATAGAAAAATCTAATTTTAAAGTACATTGAATTTAACGGCTGAGGTCGAATATAATCAAATCTAACAATAAAAATGGATCTAACGGCTAAAATAATTAAAAAAATTATTTAACTCAAAATTCACCCAAATTTAGTGATTTTTCAATATTTATCGGAATCTAAATATTTTTAAGATAATGTACATAATTTTTTTTTCAAAAAAAAAAGAAGTCTAAATTTATTCTTTAATAATCTCGGGCTAAAAAATTTAGACCATAAGGGTTGGAGCAGAAAAGCCGTTTCTGAGTTAAAACCTAAATTTTCAGGACTAAAAATTTTAGGTTTTAGGCCGAGCCGAAATTAAAGGGTGCCATTGGCATTGACTAAAGGCAAGGGCATCTGGTTCTTGTAAGATGGTGCCGATATTCCCCTCTTTTTTAATTTAACAGATAAGACAAACCTCATTTTAATTATATTGATTTTTAATACAAGCGGTATTACTACTAAAATATACACTGAGGCAACAAAGAGTGATATTCTCGTTAAATGTGCGTCCTTTGTGGCTAAAGAATTATGTTGTTTTTCTAATGAGTATGTAATAGAGGAATTGTGGTGTTTCTTTTGGTATGTGTAGCTCTTGTTCATGCTCTATAAACTTCCGTTAGGTCAAGTTTGATTTGAAACCTGCGTTTAGCATTCATGGCGTATGTAATTTCTTGACTCTGTTTGGTAAAATTTCATTTGATAAATTAATAAAGTGTGATAACACCACCATCTTTCAAACGATGAAAAAAAACCCAAATCCATAAAGCAAACCATGGGCGAATATGTTGAGTGCTATACATACCGGACGTTATTTAGGTTGTGCTATTCCCACCCACTTTATTTCGTTTGATCTTTTTTAGTTCATTCGACCTGCAAAAAATTGAGAGACGTGCGTAGGAAGTAACACACACCCTTAAAATATAAAGTTTAAATTAAAGTAAAACGAATCCCATGATAGTGACTCTTGTCTATACCATGTTTAAATTAGCCATTCCAATAGTGAAAAAAATTTCCTTGCGTGACGAAACACACATCGTTGCGCATAGCCACTTTGCGCAACAAAATTTTATGTGACGAAACAAACATCATCGCTCAAACTCACTTTGCACAACAAAATTTTAAAATTTTAAAATTTGTCGCACAAAGTCTTTACAAAAATAAAAAAATTTTAAAAACCTTTGCACGACGAAATCCAAATATTTTGTCGCCTAAACCAATTTATTTTCCTTTTTATTCAATTTTATATTATAAATTTTATAATATAGTTATTTTCATAAGTTTTTATTATTTTTAAAAAACTTTGCGCGACGAATATCAATATTTCGTCGCCTAAATCCTATTTATTTGTTTTTTTTATTTAATTTTATATTTTATATTGTTAACTAAATTATATTGTTAAACTAAATTATTTTCTTTGCACGATGAATCAACATTCGGTCGCCTAAACCCTATTTATTTTAATTTATTTATATTTTAAAATGTAAAAGTAAATTATTTTCTTTTTTATTATTTATAAATTTTTTTTTAAAATTTTGCACGACGAACATATATTTCGTTGTGCAAAATCCTTAAATTTGGGCGGACGCCAAAAATGAGAAGGGGGAATTTTTTGTTTAAATATTTTTTTAAGACTTTGTGCGACCAAAACTTCGTCGCGCAAAGCCCTAAAAATTTGGGCGGGCGCCAAAAATGGGGTGCGGGAATAAAATTTAAATTTTTTTTAAGACTTTCATCACGCACTCTCAATCTTGCCAAAATGTTGCCAAAATGTATTTTCTCCCCAAATTTTAATTTTTTTTTCATTAATATGTGTTTTTGGAGTTAATTAGTTGGGTTGGTGTGGGGTGGAGTTTGTTTTGTTTCTAGGGAATCGTCGAGACTTTGACGACGAAAGTTGAGGATTAGGACGCTATCAGACCATATTCCCTGTCATTACCACCACATTAGACTTGTATTAGGATTTTATTATTGTACTTTATTAATTTATGTGTACATTTTTAATATAGTGTATATTATGGATAACTTGATCACTATTTTTCATAAGTAATTTTATTTTGAATATGTCAATTTAAATTAAAGTAATTAAAAAAATAAAGATACAATTAAATTAAATTAAAAAAATAAAAATTCAAAAAATCTTACGCTACCAAATATTTCATCACGCAAACAATTACTATAATTAAATTAAAATATGAGAAATAATAATAAAAAAAATACCTTGCACAACAAATATTTCGTCTCACAAACAATTAATTTCGTCATGCAAAATATTAAATTAATTTAATTAAATAAAAAAAAGCCAAAAACTTTGCGCAACGAATATTTATCTTCGTCGCGCAAACCATATCGTAACGAGCTTTGCGTGACCAATCATGTGCGACGAAATCATACTTTGTGCAACAAATCTTATTTCGTCGCGCAAAGTGTTTTTTTGTAGCAATGATTACTTCATGCCAAAACCTATTCCTCTTCATTAATTAGCCTATCGCGAGACACTCTGTATCCTTCCCATTAGATGAACAGCATGGATTAGGCAAAATATACAGCTTCCTGAGTTCCTGTAAAACCATAATATTCCTTTAATAATCTCATCCATCCCGAATTTCGATATTCGAAAAAACTGCTAATCGTATTTTAACTATGTAACCCCTCCGTTTCTCCCCTTGAATACCTCTAAACTAGGCCATGTTTGAAAATTGGAGCTGAAGAAAGTGACTGGAAGTTTCAACTTGTAAGAAAAAATGTGTATACACTAGAATGTAGGCGTAGTAATAAGCATATTTTTTCAAAAAAAGAACAAAAGTCGTAGGTATGAACCCAAAATTTGTAGCTTACTCATTCATAATTAAAATATCTCTGTACATTAATAATTTTTGTAGTTTACTCATTTTAACTTATTCGTATATATAGTTTGACCACTGGTTTAATTTGTAAAACTAACGTGATTTCTTGATCAAACATGCATGTATCTGAATTTTTTTTACTATTATTTATGTATATGTGCATATATATAGTTCCAAGCACTATCATAAATTAATGTGCATATTTTAAAATGTTCAATTTGAATTATTGGTGTACATTACTTATATTGAAAATGTTATGACAATCATAAGATCTCACAACCACCCCTGCAAAACCCTTTTTTGAGATTTTTGACCAGCTAGCATCGACATTTATCTTAATGAACGAAGGGGGAGGAGAACTCCAATGCACCACCTGCGGATGCCGACAAGAATCCGAAGCCCTATAGGAACCAGCCTCATGCTTCACGTTCCAAAAGGATCCCAACGCAGAGGATATAGCAAAGATGACTTTAAGGGGATTCAAGGGAACCTGGTTAAACACAAAATCACAACGAGCCTTCCATATAAACCAACAACTGAAAGTAACATAAGCTTGAAACCAATGCTTGTCAGACCCAGGTCTAAAATTTGGAGAGAAGACTCTCTTACTTGTGGCAGTTGGGAGGCTTTCCCATCATTGACTCGGGCTAAGCTGCTTGGGGAGGCATTCCAGCACTGTCGCTGGTCTTGGGTACCAAGATCAGCCAATGAGGCAGCGCATGTGCTCGCGTCGTTTGGTTTTACGGAGATGTGTGATTGTGTGTGGGTTGTTCCACCCCCATCTTCGTTGATCTTTGTTTTGAACAATGACGGTCTTCCTTGTCCGCATTAGGTCTGTGTGGTGGTGGTTGGGGTGACGCTATTACTTGGTCATAGTGTTTGTGTTGTATCCCCTTCACTACGTTTTCTTGATGCTTCACTGGCTGCTGTTAGCCTCCTTGTAGGCTTTCGTGCGTTTTTCTTCGGGTCTGTTTCTGTTGTTGTCTCGGCTCCTGCCTTAAAAAAAAAAAAAATGAAATGATGGAAACAAGACAACTGGAATTTCGAAAAGCCATTTGGGACATTAATATCTGCATAGACGGTACCCAGATACTGTTGACCCTAAAAACTACCAAGCCTACGTGGCTCGCAGGCCGAATAATCTATGAGCTAACTACGACCTTCGGTTGAATGCGGGGCATGCCAACTCGACGGCCGGTGAGTAAAATGTTGATGTTGCGTTGTGTGCGCGGCTGACTTCTGAATCTTGAAACTACGGTCGAGGAAGGAACACGCCTCGGCCTTTGGGTTTTAGAGCCTGAAGACAAGGCTACTAGTCTTGCGAAGTTCACGAATCGTCGGCGCCAGATTCGATCACGGTGATTATATTCGTAAAGGTATAAGCACGCCGAATCGACACCAAAGTATAGGGGCACAGGTACTCAAAACAGATGTATGTCTTGACAGTGAAAGTGGTTCGGCGTCAGAATGCCGAACTCTGAAGCTAACCTGTGAGTATCCAATCATAAAACAATTCGGCGTTCGATGTGCCGAGCTTGGTAATTCGTAACACCTCACTTCGCCGAGAAGGCTGGTGAGATGACCTCTATCGATGAGAACCCGGAAGTCCTTCTCGACCGAGACTTGGATAGATAACCAATCGGCCTCGACGCAGTGCTGTTTATCCAAACTGAAGGTGCTCCGCGATCGACTGGCTCTACGGTGATAGTGCTGTTTATCCAAACTGAAGATATCACCGGTTGCATTCACAGTGCTGTTTATCCAAACTGAAGATGTGTTGGCGAAAAAGAAAATAAAAATCTCAAAGGTTGAGAGAGTTTGCGCAGGGCAGTTTTGTGTGTTGAGTTGGAGAGGCTGAATGTTATGCTCTCCCCTCTATTTATAGTACCGCGAATACTCCAATCCGTCCTCGGATTGGACCTCCTCTTCCTAGTCCAACTCTACCTCAGCCGATACTAATCCAGTTCTATCTCGGCCGATCCCAATCCAACTAGGACTCTGAACCTGCCTCCAATTGCGAGCTCGATTCACTTTTGCTTCGGCTTCCTCAGGACTCCTTCTCCTAATAGGTCTCGGCCTTTATCACATTCTTATACTTATCTGTTCTTCCTTCATTTTCCAATAGGATTCCTCATAATCCGTGGCCTATAGCCCATAGTCGAGTCTTCGCGCAGGCCTTGGGCCGAGGATGGTCTGAGCTCGGCCCAATGTCATTTTGGGCCCAAACACTACCCCCTCGCTTCTAAGGTCGTCGACCCATAGCCCATGGTCGAGCCTCGGCCTTGAAGAAGCGAAACGACTTCACTCCTCTCGCAACGACCGATGAGCTGTCCCAGAAAATATCACCAAGCCCATTTATGAGCAATAATGTCTCCCTCGATTCCTTCCCGAACTCGCCACTCGTCAGTCCTCGATCATCCCAACAGTTCGCAATCATTTCTCTGGACGCACGCAACCGACGAAGCGTCTTGTTGCATTTAATTTCGCCGTCACACGCAATCGTGCATCCTCAAACCTTGAGATATTCCCCCAGTTCTGCGAGATTTTTGGTCTTTTCGCCTGGATTTCCTAGATTCTCATCATGGCGCGCAGTTATCCTGATTGGTTGGCGCGCAGTTATCCTGATTGGTTTATTTCAAATTTCAAAAACGGGTCGATTGATATTCCTGATAAACACCTATAAATACCCCTTTTCCTTTCATTTCCATTTTACGCTTCCAAATCTCTGAAACTGCCTTGCTCATTTCTTTCGAATCTCCAGAAACCCAGAACTTCCTTCTTCAGCATTTTCAACCCAGAAATTCACCTTCTAACCCTTCTCATCAACCATGGCATCCTTCATCTCTCAACTCTCTGAGGAATGCAACAAATGCAAGGATTTTATCGATCACTGCACTGTCAAGAACCTGCGCTTTGAGAGTGATTCAAGCGCCACACATCAAATCCTTAGGCCCTTGTTCAAGAAACCTATTCCCACAACCATTACCAATCTTCTGAAGGACCACTGCCTGGCGCCCTTTCAACAAGGCTTTGAGTGGTCGAAATGGGAAACGTCGAAACCCAAAGGGGCCTGGCCCTCGACTACTGCGACCTGGGCTGCCTGGGTCGATCATATGGAAAAATTCTTCGGCCAGAAGTGGAAAGATCTTGGAATCTACGACGCCATCAAACTCTCGACGGTGGAGATTGCTATGGAAATGGATCTTCTTGTGGCGACCTTGAGTTTCTGGTGCTCGACCACCAATACCATGGTTCTCCCCCTTGGACCCATTGGCCCCAACGTACTCGACATCTCGGCTATCCTTGGGACTTCACCATCCGGTCTCCCAATCGATGCTGCCCTCTTTGGATGTTCGTCAAACTTGGATCTTAAAGCCTTGTTCGATGCCCGGGCCGTTGAGACACTGAGCCGAAGCGGTCAAGAGCCTTTGAAGGAGGAAGTTCAAAAGTTGCACAAGAACTTCTTCAACTACAACACCCTCATTGTTCATTTCGCTGGTTGAGGGGAGGAGAGACCCCGCAACGGGGAACATGAGGCCTTTTTGTTCTATTGGTACAACAAATTCATTTGTTGTACCAAATCGATCAAATGCTTGGTCGAGAATATGCCTGTGGCCGAAGCCCTGGCTAGTGGTCACGTCCTGGCGTTGAGCCCGGCCATTCTTGCCAGCTTATTGCGTTGCCTGGCCGAGGCGACTATCCATAAGATCGACCCGCACCAGAGTGGTCCTCTTTGGGTATTTCAACTCTGGCTGCAGACCTACTTCACCACGCTTCGGCCGGAGATTCCCTACTTTCTCCTTGCCGAGGCGCTCGATCTTCAGCTGGCCTCCCGACCGGCGCCCTCTCATCAGGCTGAGGAAGTCTTCAAGTACTTCTTTGGCCTTGAAGACTTCTCTGACGATGAGTTCCTTGTATGTCGTCGTCGCGATTATCCTTCCTCTATCAATCTTCAGACATCGATTTGGAGCGAAGGTGAGGATGACGCCCTTCGACAAAATTAGGGGTCGTTTGTGCTGTCACGCGACCTTCCCCTCGGCTGCGATGCTCGCCGGACCAGCTGGGAGGTTTATCATCCCTAATTTATCGCCAGGCAACTTGGTTACCTCCAAGGCTGCCCGGTGCCTCTTCTTCGCTCCCGTTCCCTTCTTAGCCGAGGACGGCTCATCGGCTCGTATGAGAGGGAGTGTCGAGACACTGAGAAGGAGTTCCAAGAGCGGTGTGAACAATTCCGTCTTCGACCCTCTGTTCCTGAGACCCTCAGTACTGATACTTTTGGGGATTGGTGGGAAGCATACACCCAGGACTTCTTCGGGGGGTCAGTCGAGGATATCATTACCAAGATCTTCGACGACCGTCCCCTAAAAACTGCCGCCCCTCCCGCTAAGGAGAAAAGCTCAGGTAATCGGTTGTCTCTATTCGCCCAATGGTTTTCTTCACTTTGGTAACTCCATTCTATCGCTTAATTCTATTTTTTTTATTTTCCTTTCTTAGGTGGCCGAGTGCTAAAACAGGCGGTCGTGATCGCTGCGACCGCGACCAAGAAAAGGGCAGTTCTCTCCAAGAAGGCCGATGCTGTTGTGCCTAATCCGCCGAGCAAACGCCCCCACCAAGAGGTTGAGCCGATTCGTGAAGCTCCCTGCCCTAAAAAACGTGTCAAGAAGTTGGCGCAGAAGGAGGAGCAGGAGATTCACGTTATCTCCAGCCAGACTACCGAGGTGACCAACTCGGAGGCTCCTCTTCCTGCGCCTTCCGCCCAGGACCCGTTGGAGCAACGGCCAAGGTCGACCGTCCCAGTGTCCCAAGCGCCACCTGTCCTGGAGGCAGTCGAGCAAGTCGCTGCCTCGACTACACCTGAAGCAGTCGACCCTCCTGCCGTTTCATCGGGTGGAGATCCTGCAGTCCTGGTACAACCTGCTGCGCCCGTTCTAGAGGTGGTGGTCGAGAGACAACTCCCACAACATCCAAAATGAACGGCGGTCGTTCTGGAGGAGGTTTGAATAATTTAGGATAAATACAAGCATAGTGTCTTATTTTATCCTGATGCTAACACCATCATTTTGTTGTTGCAGGACGATGCCAGCGAGGAGATTCCACTGGCGCGTCGTCCTCGTCCCTCGACAACCTTAGTCCCCTCTTCCCAACCACCCAACAAGGTCGTTCGGCTACCTGACCCTGCTGTGGTCGAGGCGGATATAGCTACCCCGTCTGTGGCCTGAGGTTGCTCCGGTTGTTGCCCCGGTCGGGGCTAGAACCACTGCCCCCGGCAGAGGTAAACACCTCCGTTCCGGTCGGGGTGGGGGTGACTGTCCCGGAGACGGTTCCTCCTGTCGAGCCAGAGGCAACGACGGAGACCCCGGTGCATCCACAGGACGTCGACCTCGGTATCCCTCATCAGGAGGTTACGTCAGCTTATGTAAGGCCCTCTGTTTCTTACTTTTAGTTCTGTCTTGTCTATCTTCAAAATTCTGAATCGAGGATATATTAAATGCTAGGTGCCTTCCCATTCTTTTCACCGATAATTCTACGCGCCGAGGGGCGTTGTCTATATTTCTTGGCCGCCTCAGTGGCCGTCGAATGTAGACAACCTTCATCGGCTGCGTGAATTGAGGAGCAATCTCAGGCACTGAGCTCGGCCTTTAAATTCCCTGGATTCGAGCAATGACCCGGGGGATATGGCCGAGGTTTCATCACGTCAGGTCTATTATCTTCTCTTTCCTTATCTTTTTGTGGCTCGACTTATTCTGACCTCTGTCTCTCCATGCAGCCTTCTTGGGAAGCAGAATTCGACGCCATCCTGGCCAGCACGTCGAAGAGAACGGCTGGGCCTTCGACCTCTGCCTCGCGGGACTCAGCTGCCGTGGATCCTGCTGCCAAGCTGCAAGAGCTGTTCTCCCTCTCGGCCTCTCAGATCCTTGAGCGTAAGGGTCTCGACTCTGTTAGGGCATGTTTGAATGATCTTGCCGCCAACGGTTGTCTGGATAACGCCACCGTCACTCAAGCGTCCTCGATGCTGGAATGAACTCGGGAATATTTTGGTATTTTCGATCGAGCCCTTCGAGCCGAAGCTGACTGGAAGGCTGCAACGGCTGTCCAGGAGACCCTTCGTCCGAAGGTAGAAGTGTTCATATCGAAGAAGGAACAGCTGGCCGACCTCGACCGCCAAATTGTCGAACTCCAGAGTCGACGGTCGGCCTTCGCTTCTGAGCTTGAAAAGGAATTCGAATCAGGTAAATCTACCTTAATCGAATACGCAACAAACAACAAGCGAGTCGAGCAGCTAAAACTGGACAACAAGATCCGGCAGGCTGAGGTGGCGATGGGTGAGGTGAGGTGGCTGGAGTTGAAGGCTTTCCTTGGATCCGTCCTCCCTGCTTCGCCTTAGGGCTTTAATTGTAATCTTCAACTTGTACCCTCTTTTCAAATCTTAATGGAAATTTTATCAAATTTTGCATTTGCTGGATTCTGGGTATTATTGTCTTTGATACGACATGCCCCCTTGCTGAGAACTCACTTATTATTCTCGCATTTCCCAATTAACCGGATAATATTTCTTTAAGAATTTCCCATTAATCGGTAACTTATAAGTTAAACCCGTTCGATCCTTGAGACGATATGCCCCCTTGCCGATAACCTTGTGAACAATGAATGGTCCCTCCCAATTCGGCGACCATTTGCTGAATCTAGGATCTTTAACTCCAACCGGTAATACCGTCTGCCAAACTAACTTTCCTTCGTCGAATGTTTTTTGTCTAACCCGTTGATTGTAAGCTCGTTAGGCAATCTTCTTTTGTGCCGCTAATAGGTTGCAAGCATCGAGTCGAGCTTCTTCCAAATCATCTAACTCTTGCCTCATGGCCTGACTGTACTCGGTGCTAAACAGACTACTCTGTTCGATTATTCACAGCGAGTTTACACTTAGCTCGACTGGCAGCATTGCGTCATGCCCATAAGTCAAGGCATACGGCGTTGTCCCAGTCGCCGACTGTGGTGAGGTTCGATAAACCCACAAAGCTTCATTTAGTTTTAGATGCCACATACCAGGCTTTTCCTTTACCATGTTCTCGAGGATGCCGATCAAAACTTTGTTACTCGCCTCAGCTTGTCCGTTCGCCTGTGGGTAATACGGCGTAGACTGTTCGAGTCGAATATTCAATCCACTCGTATATTCCTTAAACCTGTCGGACGTGAAAATTGTGCCATTGTCTGTTATGATCGTTTCTGGCAGACCGAATCTTGTCACGATGTTCTCTTCCACGAAATTGCAAACTTCTCTGGACGTTAACTCGGCATATGATTTCGCCTCGACCCATTTAGTGAAGTAGTCCGTTGCTACTAGTACACATCCTCGGGCGAACTCGATGCAATCCTTTAGCATGCTAGGCCAAAAATACCCGTGGCGGCGTAGCAGTCATCGCATCTTTCGACCTGATTGATGGGCTCCGCAGATCCCTTCGTGCACCTCTGCGACTGCTTGGACGGCCTCTCGTGGTCCGAGGCATAATAGCAATAGGCCGTCCTCACCTTTTCGATATAGCTCACTCTGATAGATGACGTAGTTCGTGGCATGCACCCTTGTCTTACGATCATGCTTGCCGTTCGGGTTGTCAAGGTATTGCATAAGTGGTCTTCTCCAATCGTCTGGTAATGCCTCGATCGCACAAATAATCAATGATTCTTCTCGTTCCAACAACGATGGTAGAGACATCACGCGCGTTCGAATTACTTGGTCGCAATAAAGGACTTGTTGATCGACCAAGGTCGGATATGACTGGTGTACTGTGGGTGTCATCCGGCCTACCTCACCCTCCAGGAGTTGTGCTCCGGAGGCCAGCTAGGCGAGTTCATCGGTGACGGTGTTTCGATCTCGAGAAACGTGACTAAAAGTAATACCGGCGAATGACTTGGCCAGGTAGCTGGCAACCATGTGATATGGTGCCAGAGTGCAACTCATGCAACGGAAAGTGCCATTGAGCTGGTTAATGACAAGTTCAGAATCGCCGAGAACGAATACGCGAGGTGCTCGTAATTCATGGAGAATGCCGAGGCCGTTGACAAGGGCCTCATACTCGGCCCGATTTTTGGTACACTCAAAGTCGAGTTTGAGCGAGAAATACCAACGATGTTGTTGTGGTGATTGGATGACGATGCCGACGCCGGTCGATGTTGAGGTACTAGAACCGTCAAAGTAAAGTGTCCATAAATTGTCGCATGCTTCCACCATGCTGATCTCGACGTCGGTTTCCCCGAAATCGTATGGGGAGGGGTGCTGAGCAAGAAAATCGACGAGAGCTTGTCCTTTGACTGCTTTCTGGGGGACATATTGTAAGCTAAATTCAGATAATGCCATCGTCCATTTTCGGATTCGGTATTTGACTATTGGCCGAGTGAGCATGTACCGGATGACGTCTGTTTGAGCGATGACATGAGTGACCGACGGTAGCATATAGTGCTGGAGTTTGGATGCGGCGAAAAATAGAGCCAGGCAAAGCTTTTCGACGGGGGAGTAATTGATCTCTGGCGAGTTGAGCCTCCGACTGAGGTAGAAAACTGCCTGATCACGACCTGCGTCATTGTCTTGAGCGAGGAGGCAGCCAATGGATTCCTCAGCCGCGGATATGTAAAGTTTGAGGGGTTTATCGCGCCGAAGGGGAATGAGAACGGGTGGTTTTGTAAGAGAGACTTTGATTTGCGTGAAAGTTGCTTGGTGTTCTTCACGCTACTTGAACTTGCCTGAATCCTTGAGTTTCAGAAGTGTGGAGAACGCCTTCATTTTGCCTGCCGAATTTGCTATGAAACGGCAGAGAAAATTTATTTGGCCGAGCAACGACTAGAGTTGCTTTTTGGTGGTTGGTGGTGGAGCGCTCAAAATTGCGCGAGCCTTGTTCTCATCTATCTCAATGCCCCGATGATGGACAAAAAAGCCCAAAAAGTTGCCGGTCGACACACCGAAGACGCATTTAGCAGGGTTCATCTTGAGATGATGTCGGCGCATACGAAGGAAAGCCTGCCGAAGATCATCAAGATGAGTTCGGCGACTCTTTGATTTTACCACCACATCATCGATGTATACTTCGACGGTCGTGCCAATCAGAACGTGAAAGATGGCGTTCATGGCGCGTTGATATGTGGCACCAGCGTTTTTAAGGCCGAAAGGCATGACCACCCATTCATAAGTGCCGAGTGCCCCAAGGCAACGAAAGGTAGTTTTATGGACATCAGCTTTGGCAATGAAAATCTGGTTATAACCAGCATGGCCGTCCATGAAGGATAACATGGCATGATTGGCGGCGGCGTCAATGAGTAGGTCTGAGATTGGCATTGTGTACTCGTCCTTAGGTGTCGCCAGATTCAGATTGCCAAAATCGATGCATATGCGGAGGGTGCCGTTTTTCTTGAGTACTGGGACGATATTTGCGAGCCATTCGACGTATCGAGCTGTTCGAATGAACCCGGCGTTTAAAAGATGAACGAGTTCATCCTTGATGCCGAGTTGGACCTTGGTCGAGAATCGTCGGGGTGGTTGACGAAAGGGCTTGCAACTAGGCTTGATACGTAATTCGTGCTCGACGAGTGTGCGATCAAGACCAGGCATCTCATGATAGCTCCAAGCGAAACAATCTTTAAATTCATGGAGCAGCTTGCAGAGTTCTGTTTTCATAGATTGGGGAAGCAGAGCACTAATAAACAATGGCCGAGGATCCTCGGCCGTTCCGACATTCACCTCCTCCAATGGATCCTTAACCTGAGGCCGAGTATCTCAAGGTCGGCCGGAGCGGCTGGAATATTGTCAAAAGAGAGCATGAGACTGCTATCGTCTTCGGCAAGGAATTCCACAAGATTGATACCCGAATGAGATTGTTTGGATATGATATGCCAATGAGCCAGCAGTCGTTCCATAATTGATGAAACCACGGCTCGGCGTCGGGTTTGACTGGTGTCAGACATCAGGGTCAGTGATTAAGTTAGCCAGTCCGAGTCTCGTCGAATCCTGGTAGACAGTTTCGGCGCCAACCTCGACGACTTTCTGAACTGAAATGCGAGTCGGTCGTCCCTCTTTATCGAGTCCTTGTAGAGTAATGTAACCAACGTGATCGTCGTAGTACCGTGCTTGGACCATGTTGGCCTCAAAGGGCTGATGGTCGACCGGATGTACGACGATTGATTTACCATCCCAAAAGACGAGGACTTGATATAACGAAGAAGGAATACAACTTGTTTGATGAATCCAGTCTCGACCGAGCAGTGCATTGTACTCGGTCTTCGAATCAACTATGAAGAAAGCTGTCATGTGGTTGCCAGCGATGCTTACTTCCAACGGTAGCACTCCTTTTGTTTGAGACTTATCCTTGACGAAGCTGCTCATGGTGATTCCTGATGGGATAAGTTCGTCGTTGGAGTGGTGTAAGGCCTTCATGATGGTTACGGGCATGATATTGACAGTAGCCCCACAGTCGACGAAGATTTTTAAGACCGAATATCCTTCGATGTGGGCTGTGACATACAATGGCTTGAGGTGATGAAGGTTGGTTGTCGCAAACCGAGGAAATAATTCGGTCAAAGCTGCCTTGAGGTTATCGTCCTTAGCCGTTGGCTCGACCTCGGTGGGAGAGACGAAGTCGACTTGGGTAGCTTCTTCGACCACTACGTCGCCATCTAGAAAGCTTGGTTGGGACGTGGTCGACTGAAAATTGGCAGGCAAGACATGGACCATGCTGATTTCCATGTTGTCAAAGATTAAAGGGCCCATCGAATTGGGATCTTCCTCCTTCGTCGGTTCCTCTTCCTCTGGAGTCTCGTCCTCCGAAATGTCTTCTTCGTCCATTGGGTTCTCCTCATTCCCAAGGTTCTCCTCCTCGTCCCTAAGGTTCTCATCCTGACTCTCTTCCTTGCCCTTTGGGTTCTTTGATACTGGCGTCGAGTCTGGTACTTGTGCTGTGGCCCGAGTTCGTTCTTGGTATGCTATTCGGGCGTCTCTGATGTCCAGATAGGCGTCCAAACGCTTGACCCGACGTATTTCATCGGCCGTAAGGCCGAAGAGAGAAACGGCTGAAAATACCTCAAAATGATATCGTAAGTATTGGAGATCCTCAAGGGAAAAAGGAAGTTCGTCTGGGTTGATGTCCGTATATGGATCGACACTGAAGCCGAGAACTCGGGCCTCGCGTATGTGTTGAAACCTAGCTTTCAACCCGAGATCCGAATTCTTTTGGATGATTCGTTCGGCATCTGGGCAGGTTAGGACAAGGTCGACCGTGTCTTGACATGCTTTCGGCAAACCATATAAATCATTGGCCGAATGAGTTTTGTGAAACTCTCGCATGTACTGTAAGGCTTCTCCGAGGAATGGTGGATGTAGATTTCGCCGGACCTTGATCAATGGTTCTTCTACAGGCGATGGAAGAAGTTTATCTTCAGCCTCCTTCTTAAAATGCTCAAGTCGTGCCTTCATTTCTCCAGGTCGAATAAGAAGTTTGATTCGCTTCTCGGCCTCCTCAAATGTGGTTTCCAGGGCATGATCAACCGACTGTTTACCTTGTACCAACTTTCTCATAATTGCTGGGGTTTGCCGGTTATCGTTATCGCCAATTTTCTCTTTCGGCAGCCACTTGTGGCCTGAAGTAGCCGAAGTTTCTTGTGCCGCTTACCGGCGGGCCAGGCAATCGATTCTTTGGCGTCGGCGCTTCTGTGATTTGGATAACGCGGTGTACACACCCTTAGGCGAGTGATAAGTATACCATCTTTGGTCTTGAGGTTCAGGAGGTTTGAAGGTTCTTCGACTTGCGGAAGAACTCGAGCTGCTAGAATTGCGGGAATAATACTCTTCATTGTAGAATAGAGTATCAAAGTCGAGTCGTCTTCTGGCCGAGGATGACTTAACCTCCTGTGGGCCGAGCCTGTTGAAAACGGTATTGCGCGGACTCGAGCCGGGCGTTCTCTGAAGTGTCGTCGAGACTGAGCGCACACGTGGCACTTCTGTCGTCGGGTCTAATCGGGACATCTGCTTTGCACTGTGTGCACAGGGTTACAGATTCAATGGCTTCTTCAGCGCCAGAACTTGACATGGATTCGACGATGGCTGGTCTGACCGAATCTCGATGTGGTGAATTCGAGAACAAATCGATCTTGAGTCGTGGTTGGCCACCTTTTGTTAAGAAGTGCCGAGCTGGGACAATCTCGACCTTTGAACATGAATGGGTTCGACGATCGCGGAAGTTCGCCCCCAGGAATTTCTTCTTATATTCCACGTCTAAACCGTTCAACGCGAGTCGAACAAACTCAACTTCCAGCAAAGGTACTCGGCACTAGTTCCTGGCCGATTTGAATCTTGTAAGATAATCCATTGGCAATTCGTCAGAGTCTTGTGCCATTCTGGCTAACGAAGAGACTGACATTTCCATCCCCGGCCGATAGAACTCTTCGTGAAACTTCTCGACCAATTCTTCCCAACTTTGAATGGAATTGGGTGGGAGGTTAATGTACCACGCGAATGCCGAACCTGTGAGTGAGAAGTTAAACAGTCGTAACTTATAGAGGTCATTATTAACGTCTCCACACTGTACAGTAAAACGGGCGACATGCTCTAAGGAGGACAGAGACGATTCTCCAGCAAAAAGGCTGAAATCTGGGATTTTAAAGCCTTTAGGATACTTGAACTTCTCCACATAAGCTGGATATGGGTGGATAAATTTTGGGAACTTCGGCCCTTTCTTCAGAGCCGAATCAATCATTCTCTGAACTTCGACCGCATCTACAGATGTTTCCATCCTTGAATCAAAATCATCTGTCCGACTGGTTGATCCACCCCTCTTGTCTAGCTCGACCATTTTGAGCCGAGCAGGTCCTGCCTCGGCCGGTGATACTGATGCGAAATTACCTTTTGGCATAGGCTGTTTGAAACGATCAGAATAGCCAATATGCTGGGTATTGTTAACCACGGCTTCGAGCAATCTCGTGTGCATGGCGTTTTGACTATGTATTTCTTCAAGTATCCCTCTTATTCCTTGACTGAACGTGTGTTCGAATTGCCAAGACTGTTCTTCGAGCCTTCGTCGAAAGAATGATCTGGTTGGTGGGTCGGACCCTTCACCACCGTTTTCATCACAATCCTCCACTATGCCTTTAATCACGGCTTCCTTCGTTATCTTTGCTAGGGTCCCTATGTCCCGAGGTAACTCGCCAATACTCGTTTCTCTTTCTTATCGTGTCCCTTACGATGCTTCAGGTGTTACGGCAGCAATGGTCTGTGTCTGTAATGGACCTTCGGTCCCGGGGTTCTGACTCGAGTGAGTAGCGGTCGACTTTCCCATGGTTGATTTCTTTGTTACTGACCGTGTTTCAATGGTCATGAACTTCGAAGGTTTAGCACTTTGTCCCACCGGGCGTGCCAAAATGTTGACCCTAAAAACTACCAAGCCTACGTGGTGCGCATGCCGAATAATCTATGAGCTAACTACGTCTTTCGGTTGAATGCAGAGCGTGCCAACTCGACGGCCGAACTCGACCGGTGAGTAAAATGTTGATGTTGCGTTATGTGCGCGGCTGACTTCTGAATCTTGCGACTACGGTCGAGGAAGGAACATGCCTCGGCCTTTGGGTTGTAGAGCCTGAAGACAAGGCTACTAGTCTTGCGAAGTTCACGAATCGTCGGCGCCGGATTCGGTCACGGTGATTATATTCGTAAAGGTATAAGCACGCCGAATCGACACCAAAGTATAGGGGCACATATACTCGAAACAAATGTATGTCTTGACAGTGAAAGTGGTTCGGCCGTCAGAATGCCGAACTCTGAAGCTAACCTGTGAGTATCCAATCATAAAACAACTCGGCGTTCGATGTGCCGAGCTTGGTAATTCGTAACACCTCACTTCGCCGAGAAGGCTAGTGAGATGACCTCTATCGATGAGAACCCGGAAGTCCTTCTCGACCGAGACTTGGATAGATAACCAATCGGCCTCGACGCAGTGCTGTTTATCCAAACTGAAGGTGCTTCGCGATCGACTGGTTCTACGGAGATAGTGCTGTTTATCCAAACTAAAGATATCACCGGTTGCCTTCACAGTACTGTTTATCCAAACTGAAGATGTGTTGGCGAAAAAGAAAATAAAAATCTCAAAGGTTGAGAGAGTTTGCGCAGGGCAGTTTTGTGTGTTGAGTTGGAGAGGCTGAATGTTATGCTCTCCCCTCTATTTATAGTAACGCGAATACTCCAATCCGTCCTCGGATTGGACCTCCTCTTCCTAGTCCAACTCTACCTCAGCGGATACTAATTCAGTTCTGTCTCGGCCGATCCCAATCCAACTAGGACTCTGAACCTGCCTCCAATTGCGAGCTCGATTCACTTTTGCTTCGGCTTCCTCAGGACTCATTCTCCTAATAGGTCTCGGCCTTTATCACATTCTTATACTTATCTGTTCTTCCTTCTTTTTCCGATAGGATTCCTCATAATCCGTGGCCTATAGCCCATAGTCGAGTCTTCGCGCAGGCCCTGGGCCGAGGATGGTCTGAGCTCGGCCCAATGTCATTTTGGGCCCAAACAAATACTAATGTGCACTTTTGGTCGGTTGGTTGTTCATCAACTTTTTGTATTTATTTTTCTATACTTTTCCTTCAATATTAATATAATAGTTCAAAAAAAAAAATTCATGGTAAGTGGGCAGCCAGCCAATCCTTGTAATTGAACGAAAAATAGAAAACAACGAACCCTGGCCGCCGAAAACAGACGGGGGAAACAGTTTTTTTATTTATTTTTTTTATTTATTTTTATTTTTAAACAAAGGAAAAAGAGTTGAATACTAAACAGAAAAGGCACTTCATTAAGAGAGACTAAATTTGTAAATAAAGTTTGAAAACTAAAGGACATGAAAGTTGATGATTGGTTTATTACTTAAATGTTGATAAACATGCTTATTCTTATTGGTGACACATCATTTAGCTTGTAAATTTAGTCTCCCTAGCTTACCCCATCATTAATCGATAACAATAAAATAATACAAAGCACTGTTTAATTAAATAGTAAACTCTCTAACAAATCCTAATAAGCAAAATACTTAAAATACCTTAAAATCTCAACACTCCTCATCAAACTTTTGACGGTATACAACATGAGTTTGTCCACAAGCATATGCGGATACAGATCCTATCAATTAGCATACTGACTAACTGAACTGGACTGGAACGAACTGACGAACATAGATTCCAGGGTTAATTTGGCCAATACTTTTGGTGTATTAGTCCTGACAACTGCAAGTTGTTTCTTATTATCGTTGAGTGTTATGATTTTTTTCTTTACTTTTCTTTTTCTCTCTCATCTTTTAGTTTATACCAATCACAAATAAAAAATATGCCACAAAAAATTGTGCATTATATGCATCAGTTTCTCCCCAAACATAGAGAACTTCCAATATATTAGAATGAGACTTCACCTAAACTACAAAAGCAAACCTAGTTATTTGCTAATAATGTATATTTTTTACCATCTGAAAACAAAAGGCTCAGGCAAGATTGATGTGATCTTGGAAAAACACGGTCGTGATCTCTGCCACAAGGACGCGTGCTCCCTCATTTTTTCTCTGCGAAGTTCTTGGCCAAGCGGAGGACAGTCACACCAGCATAGCAGCCAGCTTCGTAGATCATGGTTCTTGTGACAGATGGGTTAAGGCCGAGAAGCTTGACCAATTTGAAATGGGCACCTGGCATGTCAACGCAAGAAGCTGTGCAAAAGATGAGGTGGGTGATCTTTGAGATAGGTTGGCCCCACTCTTTGATGGTTTTTCAGTGCTGCTTCTTGCCCTAGCTTTGGGACCTCAGGGTTCAACATGTCTTGGCGCACATCAAGTTATAGGGGGTAAATACGTTAGAGAGTAATATGAAAGTAAATTAGAATTTCAGGAAACATAATTTAATAAATTTGAATAAATTTTGTTAAAAAATGATAAATTATTGTCGAACGGTCATATGACTTTAGATTTGAGTGATTTTTTATAGAGATGATATTTTAGGAAATATATAAAAGATAAAAGGTTTGATCATTAAAATAAATTACAGAGTAAGCCCTTTAAAAACTTGTGTCAAAATATGTCTCTGAAACGCCCGATAATATATATGGTAACAAACGGACTTAAATCCAGAAGTTAGGGTATGGTTACTTGAGTGCGTGCATGCACCTTGGACAATCTACCGTTTGAAAACATGAATTCAATTTGTGTTGAAGTTGTAAAGATAGAGAACCATCAGATCGTGACAAGTGTCAAGAGATGAAGGAATAAGGTGGCTATGATAGTTAAAACAGTTAGTACAGGATTGCTTAGCTGTACAGGATGCTTAGTGTGTAAGGAAAGCCACATGTATATATATACTTACATTATGTATTGTAAGATTCATTCAATGAAATACAAAGGATAATTCAGATACAATTCTCTCTCTAAACTTTTCTCTTTCTCTCTAGAGTATACAAAAACCTCCATTGTTGTTCTTCGGGTACTGTAGTTTAACATGGTATCTTCGCTGGTTTTCCTTCGATCCTGAGGATTCCGACTACTTTCCAACTGCTTCCGCTCTTGATTCTCACAGCTTGGCGTTTTGATTTGGAGTTTTGATTTGGTGTTTTGTGCTGTGTTTTCTTGGAATCGTGGTTTCTCGCCATTATCGTAGATCGATCTGCAGCATTGTTTGTAAGCATGCTCACTATCTGTTCGATGAAATGTATGACTGAAACTTCGCACATTGCCTCTGTACTATCTCTCTGAATTTCTCCTTGATTGTGATCTCTTCTTCTGATATCTTCTGAATTCTATCTTTTGGAACCCTAATTTTTTCAATTTCTCTAAGAAATTAACACTGGTGACGGCTGCACAGTTGAGTATAGTTCAGTCTCCGATTACGAATCTTATTACAACTGTCTCTACTTCTGTTACTGTAAAGCTTGATGATACGAACTATCTTGTTTGGCAATATCAAATTCAATTGCTTCTTGAGAGCCATGGCATCTTAGGTTTTGTGGATGGTACTCACCGATGTCCAAAACGGTTTGATGATGATGCTACTGTTGAAGGGGTTGAAACTGATGCTTTTCAGATTTGGAAAATGCATGATTGTGCATTGATGCAGCTTATCATTGCTACTTTGTCTCTGACTGCTATGTCTTGTGTGATTGGGTGTTTAAGCTCTAATGATATGTGGATAACCTTGAAGGATCGATTCTCTACTGTTACAAAAGCCAGTATATTTCAGTTAAAAACTGATTTGCAGAACATTAAGAAAAGGGTCTGATTCCGTGTCCACATATTTGCAAAGGATTAAAGATGTTCGAGATCATCTTTCTGCAGCGGGTGTTACCTTTGAGGATGATGATATTGTGATACTGGCACTGAAAGGTTTGCCTTCTGAGTACAATACGTTCAGGACAGTTATAAGGGGCAGGGAGAATGTCATCACTCTTAAGGAATTTCAGTCTCAGTTATTGGCTGAGGAAGCAATTGTGGAAAATAACTCGATCTCAGAGTCTTTTGTTACTGCAATGGTTGCACAAGATACATCTGGTAAAGGTAAAGCTCTTATGCTCGGAGAAGGCTCTTCTAGTGGTTCCTCTCAGTCACAAGTTTATAATGGTGGTTCATTGAATACTGGCTATAATGGTTCATCTAACTACAATGGTGGCTATAGCTCGAATAGCTTTCGAGGACGAGGTAGGGGAAGGAACAATAATTCAAGGTATAACACCGGTCATTCTCCTTCTAGTGCTGGAGTCCTTGGTCCTGCCAAACCTCATATCTCTACTTGTCCTGAGCATGGTTATGATGTCCCTACCTGCCAAATATGCAACAAAAGAGGCCACATTGCTGCCGATTGCTTCCAAAGACACTCTTCTCCATCTGTACCATCCACTAAAGTGCAGTGCCAAATCTGTTGGAATCATGGACATACTGCAGTTCAGTGCTATCATTGAGGAAACTTCGCATACCAGGGACGATCACCATCCTCCAATCTCTCTGCAATGCACACTACCCTTTCTCTTTCTGCACCACAAGAACAATTCTGGGTTGCTAATACTGGGGCTACCTCCCATATGACCTCGGACCTGTCTACTCTCAATCTGGCAGCAACTTTTCCTAGAAATGATACAGTAACAACAACAAGCGGCTCAGGTTTGCGCATCTCTAATATAAGTTCTAATACTCTTCATACACCCAAGTATGCTTTTGAGTTAAAGAACATTTTACATGTGCCTCAGTTATCACAGCATTTACTATCTGTCTATCAACTTTGTAAAGATAACAAATGTCGATTCATCTGTGATGAATTTTGTTTCTGGATCCAGGACAAGATCACAGGAAGAATCATTCTTCAGGGGCTGTGTAGAGAAGGACTCTATTCAATACCCTTTCACATTCCACAGCATCTAATCAATTAAGCACAAAAACACAATGCATCATTTCAGCAACAAACCTGTTATCTTGGTAGTCAGGTCAAAATAAGTTTGTGGCACAAAAGATTAGGACATCCTTCCAACATTGTAACTTCTGCAATGTTAAAACAATCACATATTCCTATATCTTTAGATTATGTGTCTTTTGTTTGTCAATCTTGTTTGGAAGGCAAATTTGCCAAGCTTCCATTTCTGTTTCCTGCAAATAAAACTGTCCAACCTCTAGAGGTCATCCATAGTGATGTTTGGGGCCCCTCATCCACTGTCTCTATTGAAGGTTACAAATTCTATGTAAGCTTTGTGGATGAATGTACCATGTTCACCTGGATTTTCCCATTAATGAATAAAAGTGAAGTTTTCGGTGTATTTGTTAATTTTCACAGCTTTCTGATCACTCAATTTTCTGCAACTGTAAAAGTGTTTCAAAGTGAAGGTGGGGGTGAATATTCCAGCCACAAATTCAAACAATACTTGCTTCACAAGGGTATCATTCATCAAAAGTCCTGTCCCTATACCCCACAACAAAATGGTCTTGCTGAAAGGAAGCACAGACACATCCTTGAAACAGCCATCACTTTACTTCAAACATCATCTTTACCACATAAATTCTGGTTTCATGCTTGTGCCATTTCTGTTTATCTTATCAATAGAATGGCATGTCAAACACTTCAGATGTCATCTCCTTTTAAGTGCTTGTTTGGAACCTCTCCATCCATATCTTACCTTAAAGTTTTTGGATGTGCTTGTTTTCCACTTTTAAAACAGTTGAATTCTAGTAAGATGCAGCCTAAAACTTCACAGTGCATATTTATAGGATATGCTGATCAGTACAAAGGCTATCTTTGTCTCAATCCTCTTCAAAACAAAATCTATGTGTCTAGACATGTTTTGTTTGATGAAACTAGCTTTCCTTATTCATCCATCATTGCATCCAACAGTGCATCATTACCCTCTACATCCACTTCATTACAAGTACAACCACATATTCATTCTTCATTAGTCAACTCTCATAATACTGTCATTTCACCGACTCCACTTCCAGCTCCAGAGTATTCAACTTCCAATCCCACTAATGCCTCAAAGTGTTCAATATCGCACCACTTACTGTTTTGGGATCTGTGGAATATCCTCCTTCTCCTACACCACCTAATCAATCACCTGCAGACAGTACATAGTCCTTGCTCCCTGTTGATCCAGATTTTCAACCTGAAAATCTGCCAATTGTTCTTCCACTACCCTCAGTGAGTTTGCACCCTATGCAAACTAGATCTAAAAGTGACATATCTAAGATGAAGGTGTTTTCAGCCATAGTTAAGTCTTCTATCTCAGTTTCAGAACCTGCTACTTTCAAGTTTGCTAGTAAAGTTCTTGAGTGGGTTACTGCTATGGAAGAAGAGATCACTGCCTTAAAATCTCAGAGTACTTGGTCTATAGTTCCATTGCCCCCGAACAAAAACCTAGTAGGTTGCAAGTGGGTCTATAGAATCAAAACCAATTCTGATGGTTCAGTGGCAAGGTATAAGGCACGGTTAGTTGCAAAAGGTTACAGTCAAGAGGAGGGAGTGGATTACAGTGAGACCTTTAGTCCTGTAGTGAAACCTACCACAGTTAGATTAATATTGGCATTAGCTGCTCAGTTTAAATGGTCTTTGAGGCAGATGGATGTCAAGAATGCTTTTCTTCATGGTGATCTACATGAAGAAGTGTACATGTCCCAACCACCATGCTTTGAAAGTTCACTTCATCCCTCTGATTATGTCTGCAAACTAAATAAGTCTCTCTATGGATTAAAACAAGCTCCTCGAGCTTGGAATGAAAAGTTTACAAGTTTCTTACCAGGGTTGGGGTTTAAAGCTTCTTTGGCAGATCCATCACTGTTTGTACAGCACACTAAGCTTGGTACTGTGGTTCTTCTTTTGTATGTGGATGATATAATCCTAACTGGAAGCTCAACTCAGTTGATTGATGCTGTTATACAAGCTTTAGCTATGGAGTTTGACATGAAAGATTTAGGACAGCTTCATTATTTCTTGGGGTTGCAGATTACATATCAGCCTCATGGTCTCTTTGTTTCACAAACCAAGTATATCAAGGATCTGCTAGAAAAAGTTGACTTACAAGACTCCAAACCTTGTACCACACCATGTTTACCCTACCACAGGTTGTCTAAAACGGAAGGGACTCCTTATCATAGTCCCCAACAATATCGCAGTATTGTAGGAGCCTTGCAATATTTGACATTTACAAGGCCTGATATTGCCTTCTCGGTAAATCAATGTTGCCAGTTTATGCATAATCCTATGGACTCTCATGTTGTCGTTGTCAAGCGCATTTTAAGATATCTCAGTGGTACTTTGCATTATGGTCTTTAGTTTCAAACAGGCAAGCTTCAATTACAGGCTTATAATGACGCATATTGGGCAGGTGACCCAAGTGATAGGCGATCGACTTCTGGTCATATTGTATATCTTGGTTCGAGTCCTATATCTTGGGCATCGAAGAAGCAGCACACGGTTTCCCGATCATCCACAGAGGCAGAATACAGAGCATTGGCAATAGCAGCTACTGAGTTAGCATGGATACGGCAGTTATTATGTGATCTGTGTGTTCCAATTTTCACTGCACCGGTTCTTTATTGTGACAATATCTCTGCAATTGCTTTATCCTCTAATCCTGTCTTTCATTCACGGGTGAAACATATCGAAATAGATTATCATTTTGTGCGGGAACGAGTTATTCGAGGAGATCTCCATGTGTATCATGTGTCGTCAAAAGAACAGTTTGCAGACATCTTAACAAAGGGACTGTCTACATCCTTGTTTCAGCATCACTGTTCCAATCTTATGCTTGGTTCCTCCAAGCATATGATTGAGGGGGATGTAAAGATAGAGAACCATCAGATCGTGACAAGTGTCAAGAGATGAAGGAATAAGGTGGCTGTGATAGTTAAAACAGTTAGTACAGGATTGCTTAGCTGTACAGGATGCTTAGTGTGTAAGGAAAGCCACATGTATATATATACTTACATTATGTATTGTAAGATTCATTCAATGAAATACAAAGGATAATTCAGATACAATTCTCTCTCTAAACTTTTCTCTTTCTCTCTAGAGTATACAGAAACCTCCACTGTTGTTCTTCAGGTACTGTAGTTTAACAGAAGTGTGGGTGCCCGGCGCTTTAAGATAAGTAATGTACACACATTTTTTCTTACAAGTTAAAACTTCCAGTCGCTTTCTTCTGCTAATAATAACTGTTTTTATTTTGTTATATTTTGGTAGTTTCGGTCTGTTGGCATCACTAGTCTATTCGTACAACCAAACCTGATTTCTTGATCAAACATGGCATGTACCTGACTTTTTTGCCTTATATGAAAATGTTATGACCACGAAATATTAAAATCGTGGTAAGTGGGCAGCCAGCCAGTCCTGTGGACTTGTAAGAGTATGAAAAACCTAGAAAACAAAAAAAACCCTGGCCGCTGAAAAAGAGAGGGAAAAGAAATACTAAACAGAAAGGTAATGAAAATGGTTTGAAAACTTTGAGTTTTAACGATAAGGACAAAATAAAAGGTAAAGTGAATAATATCAGAATTGACTTTTTAGTGTAAACATGAGGTTTTTCGTTAAAGTGAACAGTACCATGAGTTTTTCGTTAAAGTTCATTTTTTTTAATCAATAACAACAAACTAATACAAAGTACTGTTTAAATAAATAGTAAACTCTGAAGCAAATGCTAATAAGCAAAATATTAATAAAACCTTAAAATCTCAACGCTCTTCGTCAAACTCATGACGATATACGACATGAATTTGTTCACAAGCATATGCGGATGCAGATTCCGTCAAGCAAGCAGACTAACGAACTGGACTGCTGGACTAGAATGACACTGGCAAATATTCAGATTCTAGATTTAACATGGCCAATGCTTTTGATGGATTACCCTTAACAGCTGCAAATTGTTTCTTATTGTTGTTTGAGTGATTATGATTTTTCCTTTTCTTTTCTTGTTCTCTCTCCCCTCTTAGTTTATACCAATCACAAATACAAGATAGCCACATAAATTGTGCATTATATGTATAGATTCCCCCCTTACAAAAGAACTCCCAAGATATTAATATGAGACTTCACCTAAACTACAGAAACAAACCTCATTATTTGCTAATAAATTATATTTTTCACCCCCGAAAACGAAATGCTGAAGCAAGGTTGATGTCATCGTTTTCAGATATTTTTTTTTTTGGGGTAATGTTGTGGATATCAGCTATTTAAACAATATTTTGTAAATTATAAGACGTAATTGTTGGTGATTAAATTATTACTTAAGTGTTGGTTAATCGTATATATACTAGTGAAACATCATATGGTCTGTAAATTTAGTCTCAATAGATAATCTACCTAGCATTACTCTTTTTTTTTTTTTTTTATCAATAAAGTATTTCTCTTGAAGCCAAACTAGACCCTTTCTTGGCGAGAAAATTTTCAGAGATTTCTGGAACACGAATTGATACACTATGTAGTATGTGTTCTAATATGTTGAGAATAAGTCTCACATTGATAGGAGGAATGACCTTGCATGAGCTTATAAGAGGTTGAGCTACTCTCCATATTGCCAATTGGTTTTATGGTGGAACCTCAACTTTTTTCATGGTATCAAAGCAAGACGTGTGAAGCCAAACGGCCACATACACTCCACATCACGCCATTATGTTGTCTACAGTGTTAGGCTTGAAAAATCACTATTTGTAAGGGGCGTGTTGAGAATGAGTCCTACATTGATGAGAGGAAGGACATTGCATAGGCTCATAAGACGTTAGGTACTCCTCATATTGCCAATTGATTTTATGGTAGAACCTCAAGTTTCTTCATAATACAATTGAAATAGAGTTTTTTACTTTTTATTTTTCTATATCCCGGATCTTTGAGCTTGCAACAAAAAAGATGCTTTAATTTCTTTTGTTAATGTCTCAAAATCTTACAATAATGCATGCATATTTGCTGCTACTCCAAACCAAATACAAAGTACACAATCTTATTAATTAAATGAAAAACCAAAGCCTATTGACTAGCAATACATATCTGGACCCTCTAATCCAAAGAGACTTATTCTTATGTATGTAAACAGAATTAATAGAAATAACTGTGATCGTGAAATGATTATCCGACCAGAAGGAAAACTCAGCTGCAACACGGACGGTTATGCTGTATTCTCTCGCAACATGTGAGATGCATAACCAATGTACTCCTTGTTTCATTCAAGTTTTTCGCATGCAATAGATTCACTACGTAGTACGACTGTCTCGACAGTGAGTCCTGGTCCGATTCCAATCATGACACCCCATTCCAAACCTTCACCAGTTGTGGCTTTGCCTTCCTCAATCGACTTGTTTCTCATCTCATCCAAGATAAAGTGCACAGATGGAGCTCCCATGTTGCCATACTCACTCAACACATGCCTTGTTGCCCTAAGCTTCCCTTCCTTCAAACCCAATTGCTCCTCCACCTGGTCTACAATGGCGGGCCCACCAGGGTGCACACTGTAAAACAAGGAGTTCCAGTCTTTCTTCTTCCCATCAACCTTTTCAAAAGTTTTAGTTAGAAAATCCACAACATTTCCACCAACAAATTTGGGGACTTCTCCTGATAAATAATACTCAAATCCCATTTCACGAATGTGGGCCACCACACCATGCTCTGAGTTAGGTATGATCGTCTGCCTGCATGCCACGATTTCAAACAGTGGCTTCTCAATTTCAGGCTCTGGATTAGCCCCAACAATCACAGCAGATGCTCCGTCAGCAAAAAGAGCCTGGCCCACCAGTATGTCAAGGTGGGTGTCAGTGAGTCCGTGAAAAAACACAGTAGTGATCTCAGCGCACACCACAAGGACACGTGCACCATCGTTGTTCTCTGCGAAGTCCTTGGCCAGGCGGAGGACAGTCGCACCAGCATAGCAACCAGCTTCGTATATCATGGTTCTGGTTACAGATGGGTTAAGGCCGAGCAGCTTGACCAATTGGAAGTCAGCACCTGGCATGTCAACGCAAGAAGCTGTGCAAAAAATGAGGTGGGTGATCTTTGAGATGGGTTGGCCCCACTCTTTGATGGCCTTCAGTGCTGCTTGTTGCCCTAGCTTTGGGACCTCAGGGTTCAACATGTCTTGGCGCGCATCGAGTGATGGGGCTCCATAGGTATATATGCTTGGGTTAGCTTGTAGAATCTCTTCGGTTAGGTGCAAGTAACGCTTATTTGTTCTTGATTTTTCACCTGTTAATTAGTAAATTAAGACTTTTGTTAGGTTAAGTTCTATATCCTTCTACGTCTAAGGCAAACCATTAATATGAGGTAACAATCAAAATATAATGTCATGTTTGAGTTTCTCTCAGCATGATACAGTACCAAGGTATCCTTATAACATAATTAACAACATATATTGCGACATGAACACACCCGTTGGTGTTGGGATATTATTCGCTTTAATCTCATAACAGGCTAGAAATAGAGTATACAACCCATGATCAATTAGTATTCCTGTAGAGAGATAAAAAAAATCTTACATATTGTAAGATAATTTCATGTATGATATGTTTTGTTACAATGTATAAATATGTGGTATCATATATATTATGCATGCATTATACACTTACATATGCGATCGAACTTCTCTCTTAAATCTGTTCTGTGCTCGTTTTTAGTGACTCGAAACAAGAAATCAGGATAGTCTTCTTGGTAGTAGACATTTGGTGGATTTGCAGTGCCAATGGCTAGGATTTTGGCATGTTGAGGCTCCACTTGATTCTTAACCAAAGGCGCCATTAAAGATATAGCAGATGGAATTGGGATTTGTTAAAACTTGAAAGAGAGGGGGAGTTCAAAGGTTGCAGTAAAATGAAAGCCACTACTCCGTTCCTTATATAGCAATCAGATCGTTAGTTGTGGAATTTTTCAAGGTTAGTGGCTTCCATATTTTATGGGGATGGCTGCTTGTAAGGGAGGAAGATGATCCATAGGGTTTTTTTTTTTTTTTTTTTTTTTTTGTGTGGAATATTAGAAGGATAGTGGCTTCAATTTTTTATGGGGATGGCTGCTGGAATTTAAGGGAAAGAAATGCTAAGAAGACTTTCTCAAAAGTCAGACTCTTCATGGACTCTGTGATATCTCATATTTTTTACACATGTTTAATGCAATTTTTTAATCTATGAAGTTTTTTAATTTTAAGTACTTAGTTATACGGGGTAAATACGTTAGAGAGTAATTTGAAAGTAAATTAGAACTTCAGGAAGCGTAATTTAATAAATTTGAATAAATTTTGTGAAAAAATGATAAAGTATTATCGAACGGTCATATGGCTTCAGATTTGAGTGATTTTTTTGTAGAGATAATATTTGAAAGAAAATATAAAAGATAAACGGTTAGATCGTTAAAATAAATACGGAGTAAGACCGCAAAAAACTTGTGTCAAAATATGTGTAAAAAATATGTCTTTGAAACATCCGATAATATATATGGTAACAAAAGGACTTAAATCCAGAAGTTAGGGGGATCAAACGATAAAAAGGCTGAAACGATGGACGTAGAAAAATATAGTTACTTGAGTGCGTGCATGCACCTTGGACAATCTACCGTTTGAAAACATGACTTCAGTTTGTGTCAAAACGTGGGTGCCCGGCGCCTTAAGATAAGTAGTGTACACATATGTTTTCTTACAAGTTGAAACTTCCAGTCACTTTCTTCAGCTAATAATAACTGTTTTTATTTTGTTATATTTTGGTAGTTTCAAGTCTGGTGGCATCACTAGTCTAATTGGTACAACCAAATCGGATCTCTTGATCAAACATGGCATGTATCTGACTTTTTCGCCTTATATGAAAATGTTACGACCACGGAATATTAAAATCGTGGTAAGTGGGCAGCCAGCCAGTCCTGTGGACTTGTAAGAGAACGAAAAACCTAGAAAAAAAAAAAATTCCTGGCCGCCGAAAAAGAGAGGGAAAAGAATTGAAATACTAAACCAAAAGACATTTTTTTAAAGAAAAACTAATGAAAAGAACTTGAAAACTTTGAGTTTTAACGATAAGGACAAAATAAAGGGTAAAGTCAATTTACCAAAAGATATTTTTTTTAAAGAAAAACTAATGAAAATGGCTTGAAAACTTTGAGTTTTAACGATAAGGACAAAATAAAGGGTAAAGTGAATAGTACTGTTGACCCTAAAAACTAACAAGCCTGCGTGGCGCGCAGGCCGAGTAACTAATGAGCTAACTACGTCCTTCAGTTGAATGCGGGGCGTGCCAACTCGACGGCCGAGCTCGGCCGGTGAGTAAAATTTTGTTGATGCTGCGTTGTGCGCGTGGCTGACTTCTCGATCTTGCGACTGCGGCCGAAGAAGGAACACGCCTCGGCCTTTGGGTTCTAGAGCCTGAAGACAAGGCTGCTAACTTGCGAAGTTCACAAATCGTCGGTGCTGGATTCGGTCACGGTGATTATATTTGTAAGGGTATAAGCACGCCGAATCGACACCAGAGTGTAAGGGCACAAGTACTCAAAACAGATATATGTCTTGATGGTGAACGTGGTTCGGCCGTCAGAATGCCGAACTCTGAAACTAACTCGTGAATATCCGATCATAAAACAACTCGGCGTTCAATGTGCCGAGCCTAGTAATTCGTAACACCTCACTTTGCCTAGAAGGTTAATGAGATGACCTCTGCCGATAAGGATTCGAAAACCCCTTCTCGACCGAGACTTGGATAAATAACCAGTCGGCCTCGACGCAGTGCTGTCTATCCAAACTAAAGGTGCTCCACGGTTGGTTGGTTTTACGGCGATAGTGCTGTCTGTCCAAACTAAAGGTATCACCGGTTGCCTTCACAGTGTTGTTTATCCAAACTGAAGATTTGTCGGCGAAAAGGAAAATAAAAATCTCAAGGTTGTTGAGAGGTTTCGCGTAGAGCGAGAATTTGCGCAGGGCAGTTTGTGTGTTGTGTTGGAGACCCTGAATGTTGTGCTCCTCCCTCTATTTATAGTAGTGCAAATACTCCTGATCGAGTCAAAATCCCTCTTGGATAAGGATCCCTTCCCTAGTCCGACTCTATCTCGGCCGATCCCCTAATCCAACTAGGACTTTGAACCTACCTCCAAACGTGGGATCAGTTCACTTCCGTATCATGGCTTATCCGGGAGTCCTTTAACAAATAGGTCTTGGCCTTTATCACATTTCCTTACGTTTATCCGCATCATTCCTACTCCAAATAATATTCGACTAATCCGACCCCGTGGCCCACAGCATTGGCCCACAGCGCCTTGAGAATATACTGGGCCGAGAGCGATCCAAGCTCGACCCAATGTTATTTTGGGCCCAAACAAGTACCAAAATTGACTTTTTATTGTAAAAATGTGGTTTTTTGTTAAAGTGAACAGTACCTGGAGTTTTTCGTTAAAGTTTTATTTTTTTAATGGAAAGGGATTCCCCTTCCACCTAATTCATCAAGTCCGGGGATCCGGACCATTTAAATTTGGGCCCACTTTAAAAGTTATTCCACCTAATCCACCAACTCCGGGGATCCGGACCATTTAAATTTGATCAAACGGCTAAAGTTATTATAACTTTTAAAGTGGGCTCCTGTTTGTAGCCGTTTGATCAAATTTCAATGGTTCAAATCCTCGGACTTGGTGGATTAGGAGGAAGGGATCTGGAGAGGATCCATTTCCTTTTTTAATCAATAACAACAAGCTAATACAAAGTACTGTTTAAATAAATAGTAAACTATGAAGCAAACACTAAGAAGCAAAATACTAATAATATCTAAAATCTCAATACTCCTCATCAAATTAATAACGGTATACGACATGAGTTTGTTCACAATCATACGCGAATGCAGATTCCGTTAAGCGAGCAAACCGACGAACTGGGTTGGACTAGGACGAAACTGGCGAATATGCAGATTCCAGAGTTAACATGGCCAATGCTTTTGGTGGATTAGCCTCAACAGCTGCAAGTTGTTTCTTATTGTTGTTGAGTGTTATGATTTTTTCTTCTCTTTTCTTGTTTCTGTCCTCTTAAATTACACCAATCAAAAATAAAATATATGCCACAAAAATTTTGCATTATATGCATGGATTCCCCCCTCACATAAAGAACTCCCAAGATATTAAAATGAGACTTCACCTAAACTACAAAACAAACATTCTTATTATCTAATAAAGTATATTTTTCATCCCCGAAAACGAAATGCTCAAGCAAGATCGATGTCATCCTTCTCATATGTTTTTTTAGGGTAATGCTAGGAAGATTAGTTATTTAAACAATATTTGTAAATTATAAGACCTATTGTTGATGATTATATTATTACTTAAGTGTTGATTAATCGTGCTTATTTTCTATTGGTGAAACATCACATAGTTTGTAAATTTGGTCTCAATAGATGATTTACCTAGCATTATCCTTTTTTTTTATCAATAAAATATTTCTCTTAAAGCCAAAGTAGACCCGTTCTTGGCAAGAAAATTTTCAATAGTTTTTCCGAACACGAATTGATACACTACATAGTACGTGTTATAATTCAACTAAAAGAGAGTTTTCTTTTTTCAAAGTGTTTCTCTACTTATATCATCACACGTTGTGTACCGTTCCATGTCTCAGATACGCTGAAAAATCCTTTTCTTAGCCAATTAATCTAATCTATGTTTGACCCTCCCTCATTGAGGCAATAGGTGCATCAGAGTCATATCGTAAACCGTTGTTTTCTATTACAATAATACTGTGGGACTAGCTAATTATTTTAATTAATATAGATTCCAGTTTTCTGAGCTTAATAAGACAAACCCTTGCCACCTTATCAACCATTTTACTCCATAATAGTGTATTACTATTCTTCTCATGATCCCGGATCTTGGAGCTTGCAACAGGAAGATGCTTTAATTTCTTTGTTAATATCTCAAAATCTTACAATAATGCATGCATATTTGCAGGTACTCCAAACCAAATACAAAGTACACAATCTTATTAATTAAATGAAAAACCAAAGCCTATATGGACTAGCTACATATATCTGGACCCTCTAATCCAAGGACTTTTATATTCTTATATATGTGAACAGAATTAATCACAATAACTGTGATCGTGAATGATTATCTGACCAGAAAGAAAATTCAGCTGCAGTAGGGGCGGTTATGCTGTATTCTCTCGCAACACGTGATATGTATAACTAATGGACTTCTTGTTTCATGCAAGTTTTTCGCATGTAATAGATTCACTACGTAGCACGACTGTCTCGACAGTGAGTCTTGGTTTGATTCCAATCATGACATCCCATTCCAAACCTTCACCAGTTTTGGCTTTGCCTTCCCCAATCGACTTGTTTCTTGTTAACGTATACAGAAATCAGAAACTGTAATGAACACTCGAACAAGAGAGGAAGAAGAAAGAAGAATTCTAGAGAGAGAATGAATGTTTAGAAAGAGAGACTTATGTATTGATCTAACTTGAAGATTACAGTAGCTCAATTACATCTTATATATTTTGCACTTCTTACATCAGTAGCTATATCAGTTAGTTATAACGCCTCTAACCAACATAACCACCAATAGTCTATTAGCTACGCTGATGTGGCACTGCCAGCTGTTATTACTGTCAACATCCCCCCTCAATCTAAGCTTGGGGTCCCAAGCTTCAGATTGTAACAATGTCTGATGAATGCAGGACTGTGAAGACCCTTTGTTAGAACATCTGCAGTTTGTTCGTCAGTAGGAACATAAGCCACTTCAAGATCTCCTTTTTGAACCCTCTCCCTTACAAAATGATAATCAGTATCCAAGTGTTTTATTCTGGAGTGAAACACTGGATTCGAACTTAATGCAATAGCTGACATGTTATCACAGTTAATAACAGGTGGATGAAGTAAAACACGCTTCAAATCTCTCAAAATCTGTCTAAGCCAAGCTATATCAGCAGCTGTATGAGCAAGGGCTTTGTATTCTGCTTCTGTAGAACTTCTGGATACTGAAATTTGTTTCTTTGATTGCCACGAAATAGGATTTTCTCCAAGAAAAACGATATATCCAGTCACTGATCTTCTGGTATTAAGATCCGCAGCCCAATCAGAGTCAGAGAAAGCTGTGAGATGCATCTGTGAATTTGGGGAATAGACTATGCCATGTTGCATTTGTTGGAAATGTGCCTTAAAACCAATCATATGATGATACTTTACGGACATTTCACATGTTAAACTAATCTAGTTTAATATAAAGGGCAAAGATTATTGTTTCAAGCTGTCTCATATAAATGTTATATGCTTAAACGATAAGTCCAAGGAATATGCTATTAGGAGAATGTAATATAAAGAAGTTAGATTCATGAGACCATTCTCTTTTGTATACATATCCTAAACGTTCCTGATCATAGGATTGCCAATTGGGCATTGACAGTCCGTTAAGATCAGTACGTGCTATGTCTTCTCTTAGGGAGAGTGACAGGTCTCAAGTTATTGGTGTGAATGACACCAAGACAAGCATGTAGGTGCTCGATAGAGAATGAGTCCACTGAACGCGATCAACGAGGAGTTCTCATATTCATGTCGTATGAGAACTCATGGTTGGGATAATGCAAAGTAGTCATTTGACCTGAGGCATCACAGTTGTCTTGTGGTTAGGTCCTTGATCTTTGACTATGTCAAAGTCACTCCGTCAGAGGGTGTCCACGGCATAGTTGGGGTTAAGCCACTTAGCCATGGAGGCAAGTGAATGCGCAACAAGGGATCTCTAACCTTCAAACTGTTTGAGGGAGAATACTCTATGATATGATTAAGAATCTCTGGCCAAAGTATGAATGAGATTTAGGAAGTCGTTCCAAATCACATTCAAGGTAATCATATAAGTAAATGAATCACATTGGATAGTAGACATGAATAAACTATCAAACCAAACAATGTAGTCAAGAGTATTGTATTAGAGAAAGACCGTATTGCATTGTAATCCTAAACTGAATAGGTTCTCCACCTCTTCTGATTAGCTTGGGTAGCCATGACATACTGCTAGGTGTCACTCATGGTTTGTGGAAGCCCTAAAGATGTATAATCATTTAAGGGAGAATTGAAAGTATGTTTCAATTCATAATCGATTGTTAAGAGTAACAATCGCCCACTGCCTCGCTAAGAGGAACCTAATGGATCGCACACCGTGTAAGGTAATGATTGAAGGATATAATGAAGATGAGTAAGGACAATTAAATAGTTTAATTGTATGTGGCAAGGATTAATTAAAAGTTAATTAATCTAGAACGAAAGGTTCGTTTTAGGCCTTAAGTTAGTTTTGGGTTTCGGGACACAAAATGGTTTTGGTCCACAAGGCACATGAGGTTTAAGTTGTGTGACAACTAAAACAAAATGGGCAATTAACCCACTAATGATAGGGAGGCCGGCCATACTAGAGAGGGAGTGGGTTTTGGACTTATTACAAGTTTGCCACTCCAAAGAAGAGAGGTATAAATATGACTTTATAGCTTTTTCTTCATTAGGGTTTTCTTTGAGGAAAGATGAGAGTTTTTGGCTCTCTCTTTCTCTCTAGGGAGGCCGGCCACCATGGAGGGATTTACTAGCATCTAACTCCTCCATGGTCACTCATCTTCTTCCTCAACCATCCTTGGTGTCGAAACTTAGAGGTCTCCAACTTTGGTGACTCTTGGAGAATCCTTTCAACCACCATCCTCCAAGAAATCCATGGAGCTAAGAAGCAAGGAATGAAGGCCCTCTCCTTGGGTGATTAGCCTTTGCTTATGCAAAGAGGAATCAACAAAGGTATAAGATTTCTCAACTCACTTTGTTCTTGAGTTGAGTCTTGATTCACCATTTCTACTAGGCTTTGAATTTCATGGGTAATGTTTTGTTTTGAGTGCATACAAGCATGATTCCGCCTTTAAATGTTAATTGCATGCCATAGATGTTGCTCAAATGAACATGTTTTTCACAAATTTTCCTTCAAGTGGTATCAAGAGCCTAGGTCTAGTAGTTGGTGAATCCTTTTGGGTTTTGTAGTTCATAGTCTTTGATTTAAATGTTGTAATTGTTACAAGCTTTATTCTTGCTTCTTTGAATGTAAATTTTGCTAGAAAATTTGCCATCTCAAATGTTGTAGATGTAGTTCATATGAGCATGAATTTTGGAGCTAAAATTTGGTGCCATATTTTTTGGGAAATTCGGCCAAATCCAAAGGGTGGATTTTTGGGTTCATGTTTGTCTTGTTAAAAATGTTTTAAGTGACATTAGGAACCCCTAAGTACCCTAGTATGGTAATATGTTATTTCCATTAAGTTTGAGAGTTTTTTGGGATGTCTTTGAGTGAAAAATGTTCATGAAGCTTTTATGGGTATTCATGGATGTTCTTCATTGTTCTTGTTATGTTCTTAAGCAAGAACAAAAAGGTTGGGAATTTTGATTCAAAAAGGTGTTTGATTGTTTACTTGTTTTTTGTTTGTGATGGATGATACGATTTTAATCATCACTAGGTATGTACTTTTCTTACACACCCATACCTTTTCTACTATTCACATCATACCAATCACTTACACCTTTCCATCACCTTTCAAACTAATATCAACTCACACACATCACTCTCACACATCACATGGCCGGCCACCCCTATAATGGGGGTACTTTTGGGGCTTTTATGCAATTACATAAAGTTTTGATACTTTTGTGTATTTGCACTTTGACCCGAAAGTTTACGTTTTTACGTAAAGGCCCAAAAACACTAAAGGACAAATTGTTTTGCTCCTTTAATGAAGTTTTTGTATTTGTTGAAATTTTTGGGTTCTAGTTGTAATTACATGAAGTAGTGGACTTTTGTGTTTTTACAAAGTGACCTCAAAAGTTTGTGTTTTGCAATATAGCCCAATGGTTGAGGTTATTGTTTTTGGCCCAAATTAGATTGAGAACAAAATGGTTTTGTCTCTTTAAATGAGAATTGGATTTTCATTTCATTTAGCTCCTATTAAATCAATTCTATGGATACAAAAACCAAATGACAATGTTGCATTCAAGTTTAATTAGTTAAAGCGTTAATTAATTAAAGAAAGGGTGATTATGAACCTAAGCCTACGATAATTGAGCTATGTGAAAGGCCGTCTCAAATTTGTTTGAACCATGGGAATGTGTAGATTAGATTTTGGTTGTAATTTGATATGATCAAATGTTGTAAAAGAGCATAAGCTCTTCTTTACTTTAAAGTAATTTGTTTTGATCAAATGTTGTAAAAGAGCATAAGCTCTTCTTTACTTTGAAGTACTCATTTCTTGTTTTATTTGATATGCATGAAATTGGAGTAGAGGGTCCAACGCCCAATAAGAAAACACGCCTTAATGTGATTAAACGCGTAACTAAAATCAATCACCATCCCTAGACCGAAATCCAACACTAGGCTCGTGTTGGATCCAATCAAAGGTTCATAGTCATCCTAAGGCCCTAAGGAAACTATATAGTCCATCAATGAATGCAAAACTTACGTTAGTAGTAACATATACTCTTGCTTTAAAAACCGTTTTACAAGCATAGTGGGAGTATTATATACAACTAAATCAATCACATGGACCAATAGTTGTAATAGGACCGAATTGTTTTAATGTGATTAAACTGCATGCTTATATGTGATGAGACCTAAAACCCTCAACAAACCATTATTAAGTTGACAAACGTGAGAGTGCTTTGAACACTCTTTCGTGGCCTTCCACCGTGGTAGGCTCCAATCGTTTGTGACTCGTACACCGACTTCACCCTATCATGGGGGAGTACAAAGTGCGTGCTTACACTCAAGAGGAGTTCTATATGCATACATGATGTTGTGAAGGTAGGCAACGAGAATGATCAACATCATATCATTGTGAGGTTGTTCTTGAACCCCTACCCGAACTTGCATGGTGGGAATGACTTAACTAAGTGCAATGGAGCCAACATCATATCATTGTGAGGCTTTATTCTCTAGAGGCCAAATAAGATGGGTACTTGCAAGAGATGCAAATGAGTAAGCGTACTCTCTCATTATTATTGAAGCTAGCCAACATCATATCATTGTGAGGTGGGCTTGGTAATAGTGAGCCTCCCATACCCTACTAAGAGTTTCCTCCAAAACTCTCGAATTCCGATGAGGGATATGGAATTTGCCAAAATAGTGGGTGGTGCTATTTGATTTAAAGACCCGGATCAAATAGCTTAAAATCAATCAATTTATATTCGTTATGTATTTATTTACCGATATATTTGCAAACGCTATCCAATACTTGACAAAGAAAAGCCGAAGGCTTTAGTTTCCGGACTTGGTACCGCAATCCCATAGAATGTCTTGAATGGATTGTATTTGTACCTAAGTAGTCTCATCCTCGCAATCTTCCTATTGATAAAGTATCATTAAAAAAATATGTTAGAAAAGTCTATCATAAAGAGGACAACACTTTTAGTGTCATAATTCTTCAATTGCAAATTGTTGTATGAAGAAATAAGAGTTGCTTTGAACAACCCTTAGTTAATGCAAACACTAGTGCTTGTTTCCTTGTTACATGAACTAGGAACTTGAGAAGTAAGCACAAAGGGCATGGACACTTTATGTGCCATGATTCTTCACTTACAAATTGTTGTATGAAGAAATGAGAGTTGCCTTGAACAACTCTTAATAGTTTGTATTTATGTTTAGAACATAATGGTTGGTTGACAAAAATAGTCCATCAACATGGACTTATGATGATTTTTGAATCATTGAATGTTGAAGTGTTAAACCACTTCTAGAGACGGAAACTAGGCAAGGACTTCACCTTTGAGTCCCTATCCAAATGGTTCACTAAGTTTATTGTAAACTATATAGTGAACAATAACCACACGCTCTCCAAATCGTTTGATGTGTATAACACGATTGAAATAAGTTTCAAGAGAGATAGTGGGAGTTTAGGGACCATGACTATTGTAGTCAATGGAGAAGTCAAATGAAGAAAGCTAAAAACTCCAAGGGAACAAACTTTCTTTATGAAAGGATGGACATTGGAAGGGGTATTTGCAAGAAATGTCTTGCAAGTGTCAAGAACACACTTTTCGAAGGTGTTGTAAATTGTTCTTGAATAAGTTCAAAACAGTTGGTTCTTCTACTTGAATGTTTGATTCTGTATTAGTAACTATGTTTTACAATCGTTGTAAAAGTGTGGCTAATAAGAAGTAGAAGATTGATGAGAGAAGAGAAAGTGCTTCACATTCGGAAAGTGAATATAGATCTCTGTGAAAGCAGATAGTACTTACTTCCTCATATGAACTACCAAAGAAATTGGAAAAACAAAGATTGTCTTTGCATTCCAATTTTAATAAGGAACTTAATTCCGTCACTATAATGTTAGGAGATGGATGAATGTTTTGTTTGACAAAACAATTGTTTATTATGAATGATTGGATTATTGTAATCTGATTGATTGTCTCTATAGTAGAGATAATGTGGTAGTGTTAACTGTTTAGAATATAACGATGCTTAAAACCCAAAAGGTTGCAAGGTAGTGACTAATCTCACTGAGTTGTGACACCTCTAAAACATAAATTACGAGTTGGTCATATATGGATGCTTTGGATCGTTAGATCTGGATCCGATGCCTTCTTGTTAAAATTGTATAGAGGCGAAATGTTCGAATCTTTATTCTTTTGGAAAGAAGAAAGAATCACAAAGATATTGAGGTTAATTCACTTACATGTTAGTGGCACATGTCCACGACATAATACTACTCATGTTGTTTGACATTCACCGAAGATCGCTCTCGGTTGGACTATAGTTTATTTTGAATAAACACAAGTCCGAATACTTTGCAAAAGGTTTCAAAGAATTCAAGAATGTAGGTTGATGAGTAAGATGTCTAAAGTATTTATCTCCTTAGATTTGATCCAAGGAAAGATAACACTTTAGAAAAGTTTCATTGATAGATATCAAGGAAAGAAGCATCATAAGATAATGAATTTCTCCATTGAGAGAAGAACGAACTCGAATAAGATTTAGTTCGTTGGATGTTATCAATTACCCATATATAGGATATATATTTCTAAGTCAATATGATTGTCAAATAGAAGATCTTCCAAAACGCTTCATAACTCCATATGATGTAGTTGGAAAGAAAGACAAGTCTTAATCGTGTTAAGACTTGAGGTTATGTGCTAATAAGCAATATTTGTTATAGAACAATCTTGTGGGATATCCTTAAATTAACTTTTGGATATCACTTCTATGAACCAACTAACAAATGTTGTTTGTTGGGTAGTTCATTGGAATCTTACACTAGGATTTGCCTAAGATAAAGCAAATGAACGAAAGATAGAATTCAAAGAATGGGTTCTTTGAAAAACAAGATGATAATCAACAAATATGACAACCTAGTTCCTACACCACTAGCTACAAGGTAGTCGAGAAGGATTTATAAACCGTCTTAGTTGAATGGTTTGAACTTTATGACTATGTCATGGAGTTACACCTCTTAATTCGAAAGAAATAAGAATGAAAATCCTTATGACTACATTGAGTGTATATATGACATATACTCAAGGAAATGGTATAATACCATTTGACCCGAAATAATGAAACCTTCATAGCTAATTGGTAGCTTAAGGTGACTACAATTAAGGAGATTGGTTGACTTGGAAGAAACCATCTTTGATGTAGTCTTGGTTTCTATTAATTCGAAGATTGCTAGGTACAACAAAATAGTAATTCAATGTTTAGACGTAATATAGGTTTCCGAAACCATTATCAAGATAGTCTTGATAATATATGTCTAAAACTAGGAATCACAATACTTGTAAGTTGTAGAGATCCATCCATCATGAATCTTAGCAAGCTAGTGGGAGCTATAAACATCTTATGAGAGAAAGATCAAATCGTTTGATTTCTCATAAAGATGTAAATGAATCTTTTGTTTACTAGGTTTACAAAAGATTAGTGGGAGTTAATCATATTCCTAAATTTGAAAATATATTTGATATATTAATTTTGGAAATGAAAGGAATTCTTCTTCGTTAAAGTTATGACTTTAAACGTTCTATAATAATAGAATGTATATGGGAGACATAGTCTACATACATAGGATGGAAATCTATAATGATCGATTTCAAGATATAATTGGATTATATCGAGACCTAATGGTAGACAAAAGATGTAGGAAGTTTTTATATGATGATAAACTTCAATCAGAAGGACAACTCTAATAAGACTAGGAAGTTGCTCCCCTCAAAGGGAACGTACCCTTTGACTCCCAAAGAAACATAATGCGTAACTAGAAACCTTTATGCATATGCATAAAGGCGATTTACGTATTTCATATTGTATGAAAAACACTGATATGAGCTGTACCTAGAACGGTACAAGTTGATATCAGTGCAAGCCCAGGATCAGAACCATGGCAACTGTCAAGTGAGTCCTTAAGCATTTAAGAAATACTAAAGGATATATTCCTCAAGAATGAGGAAGAATTAAAGTGACGCAATGGAAGCGTAAATGTATTAGATTATGAATCTAATATAGTATCCATCATTGGATGTCTCTTCATTGTGAATGAAGAGATAATAGGATATCTCTTTATTATGACTAAAGAGATATTTGGGTGGAAACATTACAAGTAATGACTTTAGTGTGTTCTACCATGAATGCAAAATATATATCGCCATATAGAAGTTTACAACAATGTTGTTTGGATGGGAAAGTTCATTTATGAACTCTCTATTCGGTTCCAACCAGAAAGTGTCTCTAGTGTACAGACACTAAGACACTAATGGGGCGATAGCTCAAGCCAGGGAATCAAGGTCTCATCAAGATCCGAACTCAAGTGAGAGACTAAACCACATGATTGAGAATCATGTATAATGGTGACGTCGTTATTCTCAAGGTTGCTTCTATGGATAACATATAGATATCCATTGTCTTGGCCTACTACTCATCCATTTTTGAAATGAATTCAGAAGAGGTATCATCACTGATAACCAAGCTGATTGGCTCTAGTGCAAGTGGGAGATTGTTGGAAATGTGCCCTAAAACCAATCATATGATGATACTTTACGGACATTTCACATGTTAAACTAATCTAGTTTAATATAAAGGGCAAAGATTATTGTTTCAAGCTGTCTCATATAAATGTTATATGCTTAAACGATAAGTCCAAGGAATATGCTATTAGGAGAATGTAATCTAAAGAAGTTAGATTCATGAGACCATTCTCTTTTGTATACATATCCTAAACGTTCCTGATCATAGGATTGCCAATTGGGCATTGACAGTCCGTTAAGATCAGTACGTGCTATGTCTTCTCTTAGGGAGAGTGACAGGTCTCAAGTTATTGGTGTGAATGACACCAAGACAAGCATGTAGGTGCTCGATAGAGAATGAGTCCACTGAACGCGATCAACGAGGAGTTCTCATATTCATGTCGTATGAGAACTCATGGTTGGGATAATGCAAAGTAGTCATTTGACCTGAGGCATCACAGTTGTCTTGTGGTTAGGTCCTTGATCTTTGACTATGTCAAAGTCACTCCGTCAGAGGGTGTCCACGGCATAGTTGGGGTTAAGCCACTTAGCCATGGAGGCAAGTGAATGCGCAACAAGGGATCTCTAACCTTCAAACTGTTTGAGGGAGAATACTCTATGATATGATTAAGAATCTCTGGCCAGAGTATGAATGAGATTTAGGAAGTCGTTCCAAATCACATTCAAGGTAATCATATAAGTAAATGAATCACATTGGATAGTAGACATGAATAAACTATCAAACCAAACAATGTAGTCAAGAGTATTGTATTAGAGAAAGACCGTATTGCATTGTAATCCTAAACTGAATAGGTTCTCCACCTCTTCTGATTAGCTTGGGTAGCCATGACATACTGCTAGGTGTCACTCATGGTTTGTGGAAGCCCTAAAGATGTATAATCATTTAAGGGAGAATTGAAAGTATGTTTCAATTCATAATCGATTGTTAAGAGTAACAATCGCCCACTGCCTCGCTAAGAGGAACCTAATGGATCGCACACCGTGTAAGGTAATGATTGAAGGATATAATGAAGATGAGTAAGGACAATTAAATAGTTTAATTGTATGTGGCAAGGATTAATTAAAAGTTAATTAATCTAGAACGAAAGGTTCGTTTTAGGCCTTAAGTTAGTTTTGGGTTTCGGGACACAAAATGGTTTTGGTCCACAAGGCACATGAGGTTTAAGTTGTGTGACAACTAAAACAAAATGGGCAATTAACCCACTAATGATAGGGAGGCCGGCCATACTAGAGAGGGAGTGGGTTTTGGACTTATTACAAGTTTGCCACTCCAAAGAAGAGAGGTATAAATATGACTTTATAGCTTTTTCTTCATTAGGGTTTTCTTTGAGGAAAGATGAGAGTTTTTGGCTCTCTCTTTCTCTCTAGGGAGGCCGGCCACCATGGAGGGATTTACTAGCATCTAACTCCTCCATGGTCACTCATCTTCTTCCTCAACCATCCTTGGTGTCGAAACTTAGAGGTCTCCAACTTTGGTGACTCTTGGAGAATCCTTTCAACCACCATCCTCCAAGAAATCCATGGAGCTAAGAAGCAAGGAATGAAGGCCCTCTCCTTGGGTGATTAGCCTTTGCTTATGCAAAGAGGAATCAACAAAGGTATAAGATTTCTCAACTCACTTTGTTCTTGAGTTGAGTCTTGATTCACCATTTCTACTAGGCTTTGAATTTCATGGGTAATGTTTTGTTTTGAGTGCATACAAGCATGATTCCGCCTTTAAATGTTAATTGCATGCCATAGATGTTGCTCAAATGAACATGTTTTTCACAAATTTTCCTTCAGCATTGTACCATGAAGGTATCTAAGAATCCTTTTTACAGCACCAAAATGAACCTCAGTTGGTAAATGCATGTGTTGACATACTGCATTCACATCAAACGCAATATTTGGTCTAGTAAACGTAAGATACTGTAAGGAACCAACAATGCTTCTGTATGAACTAGGATTTGAAAGTAGCTCTCCTTCTGTCACCATCATTTGATTATGTGGTTTACATGGTGTATTGGCGGGCTTGCAAGAATCCATACCTGCCTTATGAAGTAAATCCTTTATGTATTTCGACTGATTCACAAAAATGTCTCCATTTGGTTTATATTGAATCTGTAAACCAAGGAAATATGTCAACTTCCCCAAATCCTTCAAGTCAAACACAGAAGAGAGCTCTTGGACTACTAGTTGTACTTTAGTCACACATGATCCAGTCAATATTATATCATCAACATAGAGCAATAATATGATGATATCATTGTTATCAGATTTGATAAACAAACTAGTATCAGATACTGATGCAGTAAACCCCATTGTCACCAAGTAGCTTGTGAATTTTGAATTCCAAGCCCTTGGGGCTTGTTTGAGTCCATATAGTGACTTCAGAAGTTTGCATACATAATTAGGATGACTTGAATCAACAAACCCTTGTGGCTGTTTCATATAGACTTCTTCTTGTAGCTCACCATGCAGAAATGCATTCTTGACATCAAGTTGTTTCAATTCCCACTTATTCATTGCAGCCAAGGCAAGAATGAGTCTTACAGTTGTATGTCTCACAACTGGACTAAAAGTATCTGAATAATCTACACCATGCTCTTGAGAGAACCCTTGAGCAACCAGTCTTGCTTTATACCTTGATACAGTACCATCAGGATTTCTTTTCACCTTATACACCCATTTGCTTCCTATTATTGATCTGTGATCTGGTGCAGGTACTAAAACCCAAGTACGTTGAATTCGAAGTGAATCATACTCCTCTTGCATTGCTTGTTGCCAATGTGGAATAGATGCTGCTTGTCTAAAACATGTAGGTTCTAATGAATCTGCAACCTCTGAAATAAAAGAGAAACCTCCCACAAAAGGATCATCATCTGTTATCTGCAAAGTGTTTAACTCTGGGAATGTTGCAGTTAAGGCTGCATAATTTTTCTTTTGAATGGCATCAGACTTCAACCTTGTCACCATTGAATGTTCATTACCATTCTGTGCATGAATATCATGTGGTACAACTACTGGAGAAATTGGTAAAAGTACCTCCAGTTGTGAAGAATTATGAACTGGTAACATAGACAACCTTGAACCTGTAGGACTTGAGTAATGATGGTGAGGAGATGAAACCTGAGTATCAGAATGCTGACTTGCTACAGAACCTGAAGGTTGAGACACTACCATATCAGAATTTTCTAAAGCTACTGAGTCTGAGCCTTGAGAATGTGAAATGACTTCTATAGCTTGTGCAGATTCTCTATCTTGATGCACTGGAAATGAAGTAATTGTATCCCTTGGTAATTGAATCACAATAGGCCTTGAATTCTGGGAAGCTGAAGAACTAGGCTGTTGTACCTTTGATACTTGTATATTCCGATAAGGAAATATCTCTTCATCATGGATAACATGTCTAGAGAGGATTAATTTCCCTGAACCAATGTTATAACATATTACTCCCTTATATCCCATCATATATCCCAGAAATACACATTGAGTTGTTCTTGGTTCAAGTTTATTTGCATTATAAGGTCTCATGAATGGATACACTGCAGACCCAAAAACCTTCAGATTTTGAACATCAGGTTCTTGTCCAATTAACACCTGATAAGGTGATTTCATATGCAATATTCTACATGGCATTTTGTTTATTAGAAATGCAGCATGTGCACATGCATGAAACCAAAACTGAACTGGTAACTTTGCTTCTGTCATGAGTGTCACTGCAGCCTCAATCACATGTCTGTGTTTCTTCTCAGCAAGTCCATTTTGCTGAGGGGTATAAAGACATGAAATCATGTGTTTTATACCCTTTGTATCCAAAAAATCAACAAACATTCTACTTGTGTATTCTCCCCCTCCATCAGATTGTAAACACTTAATTGAAGCACTGAATTGATTTTGTATAAAAGCACAGAACTTAACAAATATGGAAAACACTTCAGACTTGTTATTCATTGGAAAAATCCACAGAAATCTTGAGTATTCATCTACAAAGCTCACATAGTATCTATATCCCTGTACAGACACCTTTGGAGATGGCCCCCATACATCAGTGTGAACTTTCTCACACAAACATGTAGCAGTATTTTGTCTTACTGAAAATGACTGTCTTCTCATTTTGCCACTCATACACGAAGAACATATGGACTCACAACTATCTACTTTGACACTATTATTAAAATTCTTCAGCATTGCAGCAAGCACCTCTTCCGATGGGTGACCTAACCGCTTATGCCACTTTGACACTTGAATCTTCTTTCCAATAAAACCAGCATAGTGCTCCAACTTTGCAGCAAAAGACTTTGCAAAAACATTGACTGGAATTGTAAACAGTTCCCCATCATCACTTGTTCCTGTGTACAGTATCTTCCTTGTTGCCTTGTCCTGTATGAAGAAGACAACATCATCACATATAAACCAGCATCCGTTATCTCTACATAACTTCTTAACAGAAAGTAAATTCACAGTGATTTTAGGTACACAAAGCACATTTCTTAACATCAAAGATTGTTTAGAAATAGGAATGCTTGTGGAACCAATATGTGTTACTTCCAATCCTGTACCATTCCCAATTGTAATTGTTCCACCACCAGTATAAGGAATAACATGATTAAGATGATTTAAATTTGCAGTCATGTGATGAGTTGCACCTGAATCCAATATCCAGTTTTCTTCTGCAGTAAAACCAACACCAGAACCTTCAGTTTAAGTTACATTGGCTTGAGCTGTCATAGCTGCAATTGATGGTGGTGGTGGAGGATTTCCCTGATATGCAAAGTTGTTCCTGTGAAAGCAATCAAGAGTTATGTGCCCTCTCTTTGCACATATTTGACACATTACAGAACCAGAAGATTGTGAACCCCCACTCTCAGCTCTATAGTAGCAGTTTGGTGCAGTGTGTCCCCTTCTCGAGCATATCTGACATTCAGGTGATACTGAATACTTAGAGTTGATATTCCCATTCCAATTGGACTTATAATTGCCATGTCCAGCAGATGAATTATTTGAGGTGAAACTATTACTTGTAGACTCATGTCCTGCAACACTCTTACCACTTCCAGAGTAACCATTATTCCCATTTCTGTTATTAAATCCTGATGAAAACCTGGAATTATGATTCCCACCTCCAAACTTTATATTATTAAAATTTCCTCTATGTGAAGACGGAAAACCTCTACTACCGTTACCATTTCGAATTCCTGAAAAACCATTTCCTCTCTGAAAATTATTACCAAACTGATCATTGCTGAGACTGGCCTGAGACATCTGAGAGTTGGAACTCTCACCATGTTCATACCCTTGAAAGCCTTGGAAACCTGATCCTTCACCTTGAACAACCATGGCAGACATAGAGCTAGATAAAGAATGCATTCGAGATTCAATACTGCCTTATGCTACAAGCAATTATGCTCGAAAATCTTTGATGGACATAGGAGAGTCTCTTGCCAATATAGCTGTCTTAATCATATCAAAATCAGCAGGCAAACCAGAAAGAACAGCAATGATGAAATCATTATCAGTAACCTTTTCCCCTGCAGATACCAATTGATCCCTTATACCCTTTAGTCTCATTAAGAATTTATCAACAGAGTCACCACCTTTCTGAGCAGTATGCAATTCAGTTTTAAGTTGATTCACACGAACCATTGAGACAGAGGCAAATCTTTCTTGCAAACATTTCCAAGCTTCATAAGATGTTTTACACCCAACCACATGTTCCATAGCTTCATCCGAAAGAGTTGCAATTAACAAACTTAACAAAGCTAAATCCTTTTTCACCCAATCTTTGTAAGCAGCATTAATTTCATTAGTGACCCCAGATTCTGTATCAATCACATACTTAGGTGGACATGGTGCTTCTCCAGTGAAGAAATCAAACAAATCATACCCCCTCAACACATATGAAAATTGATAACTCCATTTCACAAAATTATCTTCTTGCAACTTTACTGTCAACATCCCTAACAGACTCTCAATTTTAACATTTGATTCAGCCATCTTCACACACGAAAGAATATCAAAAATACAACCCAAGACTTCAAACAACACGTTTTATAACCACAGAAATCAAGAAATACACCTCTCTTCGGCAATCGGCCTTCAATGAAGAAAGAGAACAGAATTGCACAAGAACTACACTCCGGCAATCGGCCTTAATGGAGTTGCACCCAATAACAACAAACAACAAAAGAAACTTCGCAAGAAAGCTGCTCCGGCTATCGGCCTTGAAGGAGTAACACACAATATCTGAAACAGACTTTTCACTCCGGCTATCGGCCTTGTGGAGGAAACAACCAATTCACACCGAGATAATGGCTTTGGCCTTATATCTCAAATCAAGATTGCAGAAAGATGGCATCGGCCTTGTTTTCTTTCGCATAAAAATCAACAAACCCAGAAGAAATAACCTTGAGACATTTTCACAAACAGATAGAGTGTAGAAAACATACTGTAATTTCAAGAAATACCAAACCTCCGATTGAACACCCAACACCGATTAAGCTTCAAGAATTCAAACACCACACATCTAATAGACCGTCAGAACCAAGAAGGATCTCCAGCAAGAACCACCATGAGCAGAAGACGATAGCCACCAAGGAACATACACGGCGATGATACCATGTTAACGTATACAGAAATCAGAAACTGTAATGAACACTCGAACAAGAGAGGAAGAAGAAAGAAGAATTCTAAAGAGAGAATGAATGTTTAGAAAGAGAGACTTATGTATTGATCTAACTTGAAGATTACAGTAGCTCAATTACATCTTATATATTTTGCACTTCTTACATCAGTAGCTATATCAGTTAGTTATAACGCCTCTAACCAACATAACCACCAATAGTCTATTAGCTACGCTGATGTGGCACTGCCAGCTGTTATTACTGTCAACATTTCTCATCTCATCCAAGATAAAGTGTACAGATGGAGCTCCCATGTTGCCATACTCACTCAACACATGCCTTGTTGCCCTAAGCTTCCCTTCCTTCAAACCTAATTGCTCTTCCACCTAGTCTACAATGGCGGCCCACCAGGGTGCACACTGAAAAACAAGGAGTTCCAGTCCTTCTTCTTCCCATCAACCTTTTCGAAAGTTTTAGTCAGAAAATCCACAACATTTCCACCAACAAATTCGGGGACTTCTCCTGATAAATAACACTCAAATCCCATTTCACGAATATGGGCCACCACACCGGTCAGGTATGATCGTCTGCCTGCATGCCACTATTTCAAAGAGTGGACTCTCAATTTCAGGCTCTGGATTGGTCCTAACTATCACAGCAGATACTCCGTTAGCAAAAAGAGCCTGGCCCACCAATATGTCTAGGTGGGTGTTAGTGAGTCCGTGAAAAAACACGGTCGTGATCTCAGCACACACCACAAGGACACGTGCACCCTCGTTAGTGAGTCCGTGAAAAAACACGGTCGTGATCTCAGCACACACCACAAGGACACGTGCACCCTCGTTGTTCTCTGCGAAGACCTTGGCCAGGCGGAGGACAGTCGCACCAGCATAGCAACCAGCTTCGTAGATCATGGTTCTGGAGAGATTTTTCAGTGTGATCGTCACACGAGGTGTTACACCACATGTTTTTATATAAATGGTGGGTTATGTGTGTTAAAAGGTTAATAACTTAAAAATTAAAATTTTCCACCACTTGCATAAAAACACGTGGTGTACCAACCGTGTTCCCGTCACAACTAAAAATTTCTCATGGTTCTGGTGATGGATGGGTTAAGGCTGAGGAGCTTGACCAATTGGAAGTCAGCACCTCGCATATCAACGCAAGAAGTTGTGCAAAAGATGAGATGGGTGATCTTTGAGATGGGTTGGCCCCATTTTTGATGGCTTTCAATGTTGCTTGTTGCCCTAGCTTTGAGACCTCAGGTTCAGCATTTCTTGGAGCACATCGAGTGATGGGGCTCCATAAGTATATATGCTCAGCCTTTAGAATCTCTTCTGTTAGGTGCAAGTAACGCTTCTTTGTTTTTGACTTCTCACCGATTAATTAGTAAATGAAGACTTTTGTTAGGTTAAGTTCTATATCATTCTGTGTCTGAGGCAAACCATTCAAACGAGGTAACAATCAAAATATAATGTCATGTGTAAGTTTCTCTCAGCATCACATGGTACCAAAGTATCCTCATAACAAAATTAACATGTTAATGGTTTATCATAAATCTGTTACTTGATACCAACACTGTCCATTTGTTTCATACATTTGGATAACTAAACAATATTCGATTCAAATGATTTATCGTATGTATGATCTTTAGATGATGTTCATGGATTTGAATGGCTTAGATTATGAAATTTGTGCGCCTAACATACCTTTTTTTTGTGTGTAGGGGTTTAATGTATGCATCCACCACTAGGAGAGGATTCAAGTATTGACTGTATTGTTCATTACTTCAAGGGCTCAACTTTGAAATTCGTCACTATAATCACATAAACTATAGATCGAAATTTAATTGTTGATTGTCGTTTACATTTTAGCTCCATCCTTCATTGATATTATGTTCAAAGTTTTACAATTTGTGAAAATATTGCTCGGAGTTTATAAAGTCTCTAGAAACTATATAACACGACTCATATTTCAGTTAACCATAAATTTTGCAACGTGATCTCAATAATGTGACCCGTTGATTTTTCTATATCCATTAAATGATCATGTTTATAAAAAAAATTTGAAAAACAAAATTCGGTGAGAAGAATAAAGCGTAAACGACAATCGACGGTTAAACATAAATATAAAGTTTATGGATTCTGGTGTCGGATTCTGGAGTTGACCTCTTAATGAAAGTCGTAAAACTTGTTATTACGAATGATTCTTTATTTTTTTTTTTTTTTTTTTTATAGTTTTCGCGCTTCTATAATAGTTATTATGAATTTTATTAATTTTACACAGTCAAATAAAAATCACTATTCATGATGAAACGTTCATTTATTTGATTCATATACAATGATGTTTGATTTGAATGATTTTTTTTTTGTAAAGATAATTGTTAGGGTCAAAGCACATAACTACTAAAGAATATACATAACAAAAAAAATCGAATCAGAACCCTCTATTAAAGTTATAAATCAGTATAAGACAAAATTTATTGCACGAATTGCTAGCTAGTGCTATTTGAATGTACTATGCATGTCACTCACAATTCTAAACTTATATTATATTTAGATTTTTTGTTTTGGGAAATTTTGTTTAAACCCATGTAACCTCTTTCTACACCCAACTTAAATTTTAAATGTTAATTGTTTTTTTGATCATCTTGCATAATTACCATCAAGTAAAAGATGCAATTAATAATAAAACTACAATTTATCAATAAACCCACACATTATAATTAAACGTTACCATCACTCCTTGTTTATCTTACGTTCATTCCGACTAAAACCCTAATAACTTTTATAGAGAAAAACAAGTTTTTTTTATATCGATGACTAAAATCCTATTTCCAGCAAGGATGGAGGAGTTGGATGAACCAACATCTCACTCTCAAACCATTCGAATTAAATAAACAACATATAAAGTACAAGCAAAAGCCTTGAAGATGTACCTAAGTTACAGGCCACATCTTTTATGTCAATGGCTCAACAACCTTCTATAATCATGGTCTGGTGATGTGCTCTGGACTCAAATCTTCAAGGAGTCCCCTCAAAATAAAAGGACCTGCATGAAAACTAGAAGAGAATTTATAGTCAACACGAATTGAAGTTCAACACTGTGTTCAACATTGCCGGCCATAAACGCTCTATAGCTTCGTGATTTTTTTCTCCTCTTTCTTGCCTTAGCTACTGCAATTGCATCCGCAAGCAGGTACAAATGACCTAGAAGACTTTTGACTTTCGAATTTCTTTGAAAACAAAACTACTTAGTTTGAAATTTTGTTTTATGAATGGGTGTAAAGAGAAATTAACATTTTGAATTGGGTATGGTAGGATATTTTAGGTAATAAATTTAGGTTTAAAGAGAGATTAATTCTTTAACTAAAAATAATATGGATGTAGAGAGTAAGTCGGGTGTAGAAAGAGATTACATGAATTCAAATAAAATTTCCCTTTTAACAAATTAAAAGGAAGCGAGCACGGGATAAAAGAGCGGTATCAACATAGACGGGCGGAGTTAGAAAAAAAATTAAGAATTAAGCGCAAGAAGCGGTCATCTCTCTCCGTCCTACTCCTTCTCCCTCACCCTCACCCTCACCCTCTACCCCATCTCCGTCGCTGCAAATAGACAGACCGACAGCCTCCTTCCGGTGGAAATCGAAACCATCGTCAAAGTCAAAGCCTAAAAAAGGGTTTTCCCTCCTAATTGTCATCTTCAATTTACGTTTCTGATGGATAAACCCATCAGTTTTCTGCGTAATTCTCCAAGGGTTTTCATTTTTCTTTTTCGATTCTTTTGCGAGTTTATAGTGGGTTCTTCCCCTTCTAATTCTCCCTGCAATTGTTTTAATTTCTGCGGGGTGGGGGATGTGGCTGGGTACTGTATATGGATTGGTGGAATCAGAGTTCAATTCCATTCAATTTTTTATGGATTGGGGGAATCCGAGTTCAATTCCATTCAATTTTTTTACTGGAATATATATATATATATATATTTTACATCTCTCTCTCTCTCTAAATTTGTTCAATTCTCCTATACAGAGGGCGGTTACAAGGCTGGGCTTATTTAAATTGTAACACTTTAATTTCTTTGCAGACTATTGGGAAGGTATAAATGATATGTGCGGAACAAAGCACGTCCTGAGGGATCTATTACAGCGGGATACCTTTCAAATGAATCCGTCACTTTTTGTGGGATGTATCTCCTTAATGTTGAAAGTTCTTTTAGTTGACGTGAACGGAATATTGACGGTGGCGTGCGACAAGAGAGCTTTCTATTTTTGCCCAAATTGCGAAACCGTTTATGGGTGGTTCAAGTGTTGAATTCACTAGTGTTGACATGAAGATAGCTGAATGGTTTATATTCAACAATTGTGACGAGATGACACCATTCCTTGACTAGGTGACATCTTCTGTATTTACTTTAAGTAGTTTTTTTTTTTCTCCCTCTAATGTTTATTTGACTTATTAAGCAGGGAGCATGAGGAAATAATAAAGTGTGAAAGGTCGAAGTTTGTAGTTATTGTAATGTGTTGCATTATTTTAAAATAATTTGTGCAGAACACTGTCCATCATATTACTAGATGAGGAGCTTGGGAAATGAAAAGTCACCTTTATATAATGATGAGTTGTTCAAGTTAGTGAGAGGTGCTGTGCGAGCTGAAACATTTGAAGGTTGTGTTGTGAATGAAGTTAAGTTTGTAGTTGCCGAACGAGATTATAGATTAATCACTCAGAATAGTGGGGTGTATGTGCCTGGAGATGTTGATACTGGAGAATTAGAATTTTATGGAAAGTTGACTAGTGTCATTGAATTATTATGTAGGCATGGGTATAAAGTCGTGTTATTTAAGTGCCACTGGTTCAATACAGACCCTTTTAGATGAGGGAGTATAAAGCGCGACTACCACTTAATATCAATCAACACAATCACTCGTTGGTATGAAAATGATCCTTATATTCTTGCCACTCAAGCGAAGCAAGTGTTTTATGTGGCTGATCCTAAGGCAGGTATTGGTTGGAAAGTAATTCAAAGAATTCAACATAGAAATGTATGGGATATTCCAAAAAAGGGGGACTCCGAGGGTGATAGTAGTGATGATGATGTGACATACCAAGAGAACTCTTCATCAAACATTCCCGATACGGCACAGGTACAACACAATGATGAAACTCTGACTCCGTACTGCTTGGAAAACGTTCCTCCAGTTGCAGTTGAGATTGACTCCATCATTATATATCTTGGGGCTCTTTCTAGAATTGATGAAAATTAATTCATTTACAATTACAATGAAGAAAGTAGTACAGATACTGATGACTACATAAGCAATGAAGAAAATAGTACTCATGGTGCTGATAGTTCAAGCAGTACTACTGATGACGATAATGATCTGGATTATTAGTAAGTCAGTATTTAGTTTGCTCATTGTGTTTTCGTCTAAATAATTTCGTCATTTTGTATATGCATTTTCCTTACCACATTAGTTTGCTAACTTATTTGTTTGTTTTTGTATTTGGTTTCCATGTTTTTATTGGAAAATGAAATAATTGTATTTGCTTTGATTGAATTGCATTTATGGATGAAAAACATGTTCTTAATTGAACTATTTCATTTGGGTTCGAGCTTTATGATCTAGGTTTCCAATTTTTTGGTTGATTTGGGCATCCATTTGTATAATGTTGGTGAAAACAATGTCCTTTGACTTTAATTCCAGATTTCCAATGTAATTTTTCGATATTGTGGTTCAAGTTTGACATATTTGTTTTCCTTTCTATAACACTTGCAGGTTGTCTATGGCTAAGTGGAATTCTGGGCTAGATAGTTTACAACTGGTATCAGCCCGGCATGAAGGCCAGTGTGAGGATCATTCACGCCAGGTAATTTTGATATTTGAGGATTAACTTGAGTAGTAGATATCTATATCTTCTTGTTTACACTGATAAAGATTATAAACAGTGATGAATTAGGATGCTTTAGTATAGTTTATTTATGTTTTCAGGTGCATATGCTTATGTTCTAGAGTTATAATCTCCTTAGCTAGGTGATGGGTATCAGGGCCGGCCCAGGCCCAGTGCGGGCAGGGCGACTGTCCAGGGCCCAAAATAATTGGGGGCACCAAAATTATTAGGGTGGTATATTTATATATGTTTTCATAAGAGTATAAACTATAAAATTTGGTTCAATGACAAAGAAATTTAACTAGAACTGGTGGTTTTGTTGTTTTAAATTAATGAGAAGGTCTTGGGTTCAAAACACCATGTGTGCTTATTTACTTTTCAATTTTTACAATTTTTACAAATTTTTGTTTGGTTGTTAATTTATTTTTAATTAGTAGCTAGTAGCTATGTGAGTTGTTATTTTTAAAACATTTGTTCCAATTCAAGTCTAATCTTCAACAAAGAGTAATGCATTGACTAAATTTTTAGACCAAATTTACAAATCATATGACGTGTCATCAAAAAGTTTAATTTAGTACCCATTTATTACTTATACATATCAACTAAAGACTCAAAAACATCATTATTTTTTTAGTCCCATATTGACAAGGTTAGTAAATAAGAAAAAACACCTCACGATTCATACAAAAACCCTTTAAAAGTTCAGATGGAAAATAAAACTCATATCTATCTACTTGTAAACCCGGAGTTTTTTTTTTGTTTCCTTCTCATAATACAAAATAAATTAGTTTTTCCGTGTTTCTAAATTATTAAGTTTGAAGTGTCTTTCTAAGTATAATTTTATCGATGTCTTACGTTTGAAAACAAATAATTTTTTTATATAAAATGAGGGCACATTTTGTGGCATTGCCCCGGTCCTCAAAAAACTCTAGACCGGCCCTGATGGGTATTGTTATGTTTATATAAATTATAGACCTTTCAAGGATTTTTTATGATGTGGCACACCAAAACCATAAAAAATATTAATTCTGAACCTTTTAGGATAGTCTTAAACTCTTATAGAAGCTCTCCTTTTGCTTTGCACGTTTTCTTTGATTAAAACTTGTAAATCCGAAATCACCTTGGAAATACCGCGTAAGCTTAGCTGACAGACGTCCTGTACGAAAATCGTTATAACGTCTTCTAGAGAAGTCGGAATCATGAACCGTAAAATTCCTCTAAAAGCTAACTTTCATATCTTTCCAATGGTATAAGGCTCAACACCTGGTTCCTTCTGAGGAAGTACAGTTTAACTCATAAAGTTGCCTGATCTGCACAGACAGTTCCTACTTCCAAGATACTAAACTCATTTCAATCGAAAAAGTGCTCTGTTTTCTTCCATCTTCACTCTTCAAACCTAAGAAACACAAACTAAGTGAAACAAAAAAAATATTGAATTGCATTTACAAGATAACTTAGTAAAATAATGACATTAAAAAAGTAGTAAAGTAGAAAATAACAAAGAAAAAATATTCAATATGTCCTATCTCTACTTTCTTATATGACATGTGATAAAGACCAGATGATCATGCTGCCTTGTTTACAAAGTGAGAGAATCATGTTGCCTTGCTGTTTATAATGTTTATCTTGTTTGCAGTGATGAATGACTTATAAGTAGTTGATGCTAACTTGATTATTACTTGGTATCTATTAAACATGTAATTTTGCTGGGTTGTGAATGCTGCATGGCGTTGGTAAGTTAACTAGATTAGTAGATATCTTTATCTTGTTGTTTACACATTTATGGTTTCATAAGTTATTTGTTTAGAAATACCACTCTAGTGTGGCCTTTGCGTTTCCTTAATGTCAATCATATTTAGCACCCTTAACGTTTGCTAATCAAGTTTTTTAATTTGTCTTTCTTCTACAGTTGTTTGATATTGGAATGTCTCATGATGATCCTCACCGTTTCCCGATTTCGTGATGCTGCATATCAACTTGATGAGGACTATAGTGAGAATGGTGATACTTAAGGATATTTTAACTATATTGTAGTAATGTCGAAATGAAAACATAGATTTTTGTATTTTGTAACTGAACCGAATTGTGAACCTTATTAGTTTATATTACATGAATTTTTGTGTTGTTCCTACATTAATTCTTCATTCATGCCCCTTTTCGATCTCTTAAGCTTGCTTGTTTATGATGGTTAAAAATATTATTAAAAAAAACAAAATGCGAATAAAAATCAGAAAATATTGAACTTGACATGTTTTGTCAGCACAAAAATAATTAGCCGACAGATGTTATTGTTCACAAAAGATTCAACCAACCAATTATTTTGTCTACACAAGTAATTTGAGCCGACAAACCAATTTGTTGGCATAGGATTTCGTAGCCGAAAAATCATTTTGTCGCAACAAGATTACTCAGCCGACAAAATGTTTCATCGCGACAACATCACTAAGCCGACAAATAACTTCATTGCGAAAAAACAACCTATGCTGACAAAATATTTTGTTGCAATGTTGTTTTGGTGGCGGGCACAGTTTGATTGCTTAGGCTTGTCGCCTTAAAAAATGAGCCGACGAAATATCAAGATTCGCTGGGAAAGATCTTGCGCAACATGCTTTTAGTGACAAAATTGCCGACAAAATTTTTTGTTGGGAAAGACTCTTTACCGACGAATTTTGACTTTTGCCGACAAACTAATTTTGTCGGCAAAATGAAAATTTCTAGTACATATTAATTCATAGGGCATCTAGTTCTTCCTTTTATTACATGACTCAGAATAAAGCATAAGATGCATGGCCATGCATATGCTGCTAAGTAATTGGACAGATTAATGAATTCACACTTTACCTTTAAATTAATATGTATGAATTTTCTAGATAAATGGTGGATTGTACTGGTGGTTACGTTTTATCGTTGCTATTGGTTTAACAATTAATTATTGAAAATTCCAGATGATATCAGGGACGAAGCCAGAGATTTGTATGAATGGGGGCAACCTTAAACAACAAAGTCACAATTAAAAAGTTAAAACTTTTACTGAATAAAACACTTATATATTAATCCATAAAGTTTTTCATACAAAGCACTTGGAATCATTGTTGGAGAAGTCAAGCATATTGATACCAAAAGAAATGCTAAGGAGACTCTCTCAAAGTGAGATTCTCCATGGACTCTCTATTACCTCATGTTTTGGCACAATGTTTTATAATGTTGATATGGGAATTGGGCCAAAAACATGATGTGACGGAGAGTTCCTGGAGAGATCTACTTTTAAAAGAATTTCCTTAGCATTTCCCTTATAGTACCAATTAACATATAGAGTTTAATTGCATTTTAATTAGGGTTGGTCATTGGGATGTAAAACTGTACAATCTTTGTGAGAGAAAAAGAAAAAAAAAACTGAGTGGGGGCATCTGCCCCCTCTAAGCCTATAGTGGCTCCGTCCATGGATGATATAAAAGCCATCCCTTTCCACCGGATGGGGATTGTCTGCCCTCCCACTTTCCATCCCCTTCCATCTCCTCCTATTTGAGCGGTCACGGTTAAGCCACGTTAACATTTTATATTCTTATTCCTTTTTGTCTTATTATCTCTATAAAAAAATAAATATAAAATGTTGACGTGGCTTAACCATGACCGCTCAAATAGGAGGGGATAGGAAATGGGAGGGCAGACAATCCCCATCCCTTTCCACCTAGCTCGTTGTTATTAACACCAAAGAATCAAAATCAAATCTGAAGATGAAGAAACTTAATGAAGACGAAAACCCAAGCTTTTATATTTCTCTGAAATTGTTTTTACAAAAGTCGGTTGTAATGAGATAAGGAAAAGTCTTTTATACTACTCTGTTAAAATCAACCCTCACACTAAGCACTTGCTGATGTGGCAATTGCTTAGGTGTCTTACATATCCAATACCCCCCCTCAATCTTTACTGGGAAATCCCAGGTTAAGATTGTGACAATGCTTGAGAAAATCAAGTCCATGAAGACCTTTTGTAAGAACATCAGCCACTTGGTCTTGAGTAGGGACATACAACACTTCTAGGTCTCCTTTCTGCACTCTCTTTCGAACAAAATGGAAATCAGTTTCCAAATGTTTAATCCTTGAATGATGTATAGGATTCAAACTCAAGGCAATGGCTGACTGATTATCACAAAACAATTGAGGTGGACTTGGCAAGATTGCACTAACATCTTTCATTATAAGCCTTATCCAAGCCATATCTGCAGCAGCATGTGCAAGAGCCTTGTACTCAGCTTCTGTTGAGCTTCTGGAGACGGAAGTTTGCTTCTTAGATTGCTAGGAAATGGGGTTATCTCCCAGATACACTACATACCCTGTGATAGACCTCTTTGTATTGACATCAGCAGCCCAGTCTGAGTCACTATAACCTCTGAGATGTAATCCAGAACCAGAAGTAAAAGTTAAACCACACTTCATAGTACCCTGCAAAAATCTGAGGATCCTCTTTACCAAACCAAGATGAACATCAGTGGGTGTGTTCATGAATTGACAAACATTGTTGACAGCAAAAGCAATATCTGGACGTGTGAAAGTCAGGTATTGTAAGGCCCCAACAAGGCTCCTGTATAGAGTTGGTTCTGGTAACAACTCTCCTTCATCAACAAGAACAGAATGATGAGGTTTACAAGGAGTATTACAAGGTTTGCAATTATCCATGGCTGCTTTATGAAGCAAATCTTTGACATACTTCTCTTGATTCACAAATATATCCCCATTAGACTTGTATTGAATTTGCAGACCCAAGAAGTATGTGAGTTGGCCCATGTCCTTGAGATCAAACACTTCACCAAGATTATTAATCACAGACCGAACAAGGGTTGTACAAGATCCTGTGATGATAATATCATCTACGTAAAGGAGTAAAATAATCACATCTTGATCCACTTCTTTCACAAAAAGACTAGAATCTGAGAGAGAAGCCTTGAAACCAATAACTGACAGATAGCTTGTGAATTTGGCATTCCAAGCTCTTGGTGCTTGCTTAAGGCCATATAGTGACTTAACAAGTTTACAAACATGTGTAGGATAAGTGGAATCAATGAAGCCTTGAGGTTGTTTCATATAGACTTCCTCATGTAACTCACCGTGTAAAAATGCATTTTTAACATCAAGTTGTCTAAGAGACCACTTGTGTGTTGCTGCCAAAGCCAAAATCATTCGAACAGTAGTGTGTCTAACTACAGGACTAAATGTCTCTGTGTAATCCATACCTTTTTCTTGACTAAACCCTTGGGCTACTAATCTAACTTTATGTCTAGAAATAGTACCATCAAGGTTTCTTTTCAATTTATATACCCACTTACATCCTATGACATTTTTATCGGAGGTGACTGTACAAGGATCCATGTACCTTGGGTTTGAAGAGCATCGTACTCTTCTTGCATAGCCTGCTGCCCTTGAGGGAGTTGAGAAGCTACTTTATATGTAGAAGGCTCTGAAGAATCCTTAATATCTGCTAGAAAAGTGAACCCTCCAGAGAATTGAACACTATCAGGGGTTATTAAAGACCGAACTTCAGGAAAAATGGCTGCAAGGGCAGCATAGTCTTTCCGCGTAATAGCACCAGTTTTCAGTCTAGTTTGAATACCATGTGGAACATTAGTGGACAAGAAATCATGGGAACAAGATGAATTAAGTGGAGGCAATACAACTTGTAATTCTTGAGGGGATAGGACAGGCAACACTGAAGAGGGGTGGGAAAGAGTTGCATTTGAACTGGAAGATGGAGCCACTATAATAGAATCCTGTGCAAAATTCTGTGAACTAGGAGTATGTGAAGAACTGCTCATGGATGAAGAAACTTGGGAAGCATGATTAAGCGAGTCATCTTGAGACTGAATACCAGCTTGAGATGAGCCTATTGGTGCAGAAGCTGCAGACAAGTGAACCACAACTGGTCGTGTAGAATAACTAGGAGATGAAACCACTTCTGAACATTGAGACATAGAAGTAGACCTCAAAGCAGCAAAAGGAAAACAGTTTTCATCATGAATCACATGCCTAGACATTAACAATTTTTCTGTGGCAATATTATAACAAATAGCACCTTTGTATCCAAAAGTAAACCCCAAAAACACACACTGGCTAGTTCTTGATTGAAGTTTGTGATCATTGTAGGGCCTAAGATAGGGGTATATGGCTGAACCAAAGACTTTCAAAGAAGATACATCAGGTTTCGTATGAAAAAGCCTCTCAAAAGGTGAATCCATCCCAAGAATCTTGGTAGGCATCCTATTGATTAAAAATACTGCATGTGCAACAACATGATACCAAAACTTATGTGGTAAAGAGGCAGCTGACAACATAGTTAATGCAGTCTCCACAACATGTCTATGTTTTCTTTCCACTAATCCATTTTGCTGTGGTGTGTAAGGACAAGAAACATAATGTACTATACCATTGGTTGCAAGATAATCCTTAAATTTATTGTTCAAAAATTCACCACCACCATCAGACTGCAAAACTTTAATTTGTGTATTAAACTGATTGACAACATAGGCAGAAAACCTTACAAATGCAGCAAAAACTTCTGATTTATTCATTAAAGGGAAAATCCATACAAATCTGGTAGCTTCATCAACAAAAGACACGTAGTATCTGAATCCCTCAAGTGATACAACCGGTGAAGGACCCCAAACATCACTATGAATTTTGTGAAAAGGTACATCAACCCTATCTATCTTTTCAGGAAATGAAAGTCTAGTCATCTTCCCACTAAGACGATGTCTGCAAGTGTGAGCATTTACATCACTAGTAACAGACATATTAGAATTTCTAAGCATAGCTACTAAGATCTCATTAGATGGGTGCCCCAATCTGAGATGCCACAATGAGGATTTAACAACCTTTCCCAATAGAGCAGTGGTAGAAAAAACACCTTGATTCAGCAACTTTGGAAACACGTGTATAGGTATTCTAAACAGCTCATCATTGCTACTCTTTCCTTGATAAAGAACCACCCCTGTTGCCTTGTCCTGCACAAAGAATTGAAGATCATCACAGATGAACCAACTATTATTATCCTTGCATAGTTGCTTCACAGAGAGTAGATTAACTTGTAACATCGGAACATGCAAAATATTTTTAAGATGCAGAGTATGAGAATTATTATGTAATGTGCCAATGCCAATATGTTTGACAAGCAAACCTTCACCATTGCCAACCATAATCTTTTTATCTCCATCATAAGGCACCGCTGCATTCAAGATAGTGACATCGGGACTCATATGATGAGAGGCTCCTGTGTCAACTATCCATGAATCACCACCATAAGAGGGTTGTGCAGCCAAAGCATTCATAGATGAGGGCATAATGTTGCCTTGAAAACCAGAGAAATCATTAGAAGGTTGACCTTGATGAACAAAGGCTGTAGGAGATGGATAACCTGGAGGAGCACTTGGAGTATTGAATAGAGGACCTTGATAACCAAAACTTCCAGGTAAAGTAGCTTGGGATGGAGTAGAAGAAACTGGCAGTGGCATGGAAAAATCTTGAGAAGCATAATTGGCATGAAGTGATGGAGGAGGTGGAGCACCTTGATAGGCATAGTTACCCCTATGTCTGCAATCAAGAGTTATATGACCCCTCTTGCCACATATTTGACATTCTTGAGATGCTTGATTGTTATCACTCATGTATAAACAAGTGACCGCAGTATGACCCTTCCTTAAACAAATTTGGCACTCTGGAATAACCTCTTGTCTAGTGGAAGTGTTACCAGACCAAACATTGGAAGATTTAGGACCATTAAACTTGGACTTATATCCACCATTACCTTTGCCTCTGTAGGTATTGTTACCATATGATCTATTTCCTTGATTTCCCATATGATTCCCAGATGACTGAAAACCATTGAACTGATTAGGAGACGACTGAAAACCATTGCACTGATTAGGAGATGACTGAAAACCATTGAACTGATTAGGAGATAGCTGAAAACCATTGAACTGATTAGGAGATGGTTGGTTAAAACCACCATTAGAATTGCCTGGAGCAGCAAATCCATAACCAAAATTATGTGGAATAGGAGGTGAAACAGAACTAGATGCATTGGAAGAGGACTGATATGTAAGAGGACCTGTATTTCCAGTAGGTGAGGTAAAACCAGCATTACTATACATAGCAGCCATACTATGAACTAGTGAATGCATCCTACTTTCAATAGTTTTTTCTGCCCCTAAGAGTTGAGCTCTAAATTCCTTCAGAGTAATAGGTGAATCCCTAGCAAATATAATTGTCCTAATCATATCAAAATCAGCTGGAAGACCTGTCAAAGCTGCTATAATAATGTCATTATCAGAAATATTTTCACCAGCAGAATGCAACTTATCTTTAATGGCTTTAAGTCTCAACAGATACTTGTCAACATTATCACTACCCTTTTGAATGGTATGTAATTCTGCTTTAAGATGATTAACACTTGCACTAGACACAGACATATACCTGTCTTGCAGAGCAGTCCATGCCTCATAAGAGGTCTTACAACCTACAACATGTTCGATTGCATCATCACTAAGAGTAGCAAGAAGAAGACTTAACAATGCCATATCTGTTTTGATCCAAGATTTGTAAGCAGCATTAACTTCCTTAGTAACACCAGACTCAGCATCAATCACATACTTTGGAGGACACATAGAATCACCAGTGAAATGATCAAACAAATCATACCCACGAAGAACGGAACAAAACTGGAAATTCCATTTGATGAAGTTGTCATCATTCAATTTAATAGTCAACATGCCCAAAAGATTCTCAAGCTTAATCGAATCCGACATGATTACACCAAGATATCTCCAAGAATATACAACCCAGATGAGAAAAATACCACGAACACAAGAATGAAATAACCCAGATGAAAAATTTAGAATCAACACTCAACAAGAACAAATCAAGATGAACAGAATGGTTATCGACCTTGGTTCATCAAGAATTCAAGAATAATGGCATCGGCCTTTCACATGAACATATCAAGATTCAACTAAAAAAAAATTATCACAGATTAACAACACAATATTGTTCTTGGCATCGGCCTTCAGTAGAACAGAAAATGCCCAAATCAAGATTATAGCACAATCCAAGTAGAAACAAGAGGCAAAAAAAATCAAGAAAATACCCAAATCGGAATTTCGATTAACTTGTGAAATGAACTGAGAAGAAGAACAACATCTCGACAAACCCGAGCAGCGGAAGTCCAGAACCTATTGCGCAAGCAAAAAATGGCTCTGAGATACCATATTAACACCAAAGAATCAAAATCAAATCTGAAGATGAAGAAACTTAATGAAGACGAAAACCCAAGCTTTTATATTTCTCTGAAATTGTTTTTACAAAAGTCGGTTGTAATGAGAGAGGGAAAAGTCTTTTATACTACTCTGTTAAAATCAACCCTCACACTAAGCACTTGCTGATGTGGCAATTGCTTAGGTGTCTTACATATCCAATAGTTGTACTATGCTTCCCTATGTGGCTAAGCTTCCATATATAGATATTGCTTAACTGGCCTTGTAACCTAGCTTTGAGATATATATTATACATGAAGCCAACAAAAAAAAAAAAAAAAACAATCGCTTGCCCTAACTGCAAAGAACTGACGCTGGGGGGCACACAGCACCAATCCTTTGCCCTAACTGTAAGGAACTGACGCTGGTTGGCACACAGCACCAATGCGTCCGCAGTATTGTAATCACTTACAGTGCTGCCCCAGAAACACAAGGACAAACTAGTAGTCGTGTTCGCGGAGATCACAAAGGTGACCATCATAGCCCTGGAGAGAGGGCTTAGCAGGCGTTACCAATTAAACCAAGGAATCACCATCAAGTAATTCTTCTAGTACTGGTAGTTCAAGTGATTAATAGTTTTAAGCCATCTTACATAAAAAAAAAAATTGGATATTGCCTTAAGTGCAAGCAACGGTTTCAAGTGACGACCCTGTGTGGCACACAGCACCGATGCCTCTACGGTTATGTAATCTCTGACGGTGCTGCTGCAGAAACACAAGGAGAAACTAGTAGTTGTCTTCGTGGAGTTCACAAAGGTGAGCATCATAGCCTCCAAACCAAGGAATCATCATCAAACAATTCTTCTAGTACTAGTAGTTCAAGTCGTAATATAGTTTCAAGCAATCTTATACAGGGGCAGGGACAGGGACAGGGACGCCGATGTTGTTGCTCTCCACCCGCTTGGAGGGGCCAGTGCCCAGTGGATCACGACCAAACAAGCGTGCACTTCTTTGCGGGGTGACAGACAAGCACTATAAATACAAGCCCAGGGGCACTCATAATGACGTGATGAAAATGGAAGACTTGTTGATCAACACCTTCCGTTTTCCTGCCAAATATGCATACTTTCAGGTAATTATTAATTAATTACCTAGTCAAGTTAATTATTTATCGATCGTGATCCTATAAGCCATCGCAGATTATATGTATAATTATTTGTCAATTAGAAAACATTAACAAAACCGTGCGGGCCGGCTCAAAGTAGACAATATCTTGTTGGAGAGAGCTCGGACATTATTTGTGCTTCATAAAATAGTATTTTTACACTTACAAACCATTCAATGAATGCAGAAGATATTTGTGCTTTTTTCAAGATAATATCTTTACGTTTTCAAACCATCAATGTATGCAGAAAATGATCCGCATGCCCTAGAGCGGATTCCCACAAAGAAAAACATAGAGAATTCCTTGAAATGGTTTGTGGAGGACTGCCAGCGGGGAGAGTACTCGTTGGTGTTCTACTTCTCAGGGCATGGCTTACGACACCTGATTTCAAAGACGATGAGCTTGATGGGTTCGACCAGACCATTTGCCCTGTTGATTTTATGAAAGAAGGAATGATCCTTGACAATGATATTAATGAAACCATTGTTCGGCCACTCAAGGAGGGTGTCACTCTCCTCGCTATCGTTGATGCTTCTAACATTAATGGAACGATTCTTGATCTAGAGAGTACAACCATAAACTGTGAGTTATATATATACAAGAAGTACTTCTAATCTTTAGATTCGAATTTATACGATTACAAGTACTTTCAATCTTTTTCTTTTATTTTCTTGTTCTATTATTATTAATTAAAAAGGGGTGGAGAAGGGACCTGGAGGGCAGGTGTTCTGGGTGTAATAGATGCCTCGCACGCAACTATTGCCGGAGAGCTAATCTCGTCTAATCTTTCTCCATTTCACTTAAAAAAAGCACTTTCAATCTGCGACTTCATACTCATACGATTAGGAGTGTAATACCACAACATGTATTATAAATGTGATTCAAGTTTTACAATTTAGAAAGCATGGGCATCGAATCCGTATTCTAGAGATTAATACTGTCCATATACCACAGCGGCATGCAATGTGATCTCACCATAACTCTAGAAGGTTTCTCCTTTATAATTAACTGTGAAATACGTTTTCTTTGTACTTGTTTTGCTGGAATGCTTGGAAAGATAATATTCCTCCATCTGGTGTTAGAAAAAGTACGAGTGGTGGGTTAGCGATTTCTCTTAGTACTTGCGAAGATGATACTGTAAGTGATCCCTCTATTCAATGTGATCAAAGTATGTTTAAGGAAAATATAAAAGCCAACTTCTGAATGTTTTCAAGTTGAAGCTAGACGATAGTATTAATAAACAAATGCACGCTTTTACAGGAAGAGCAATGCAAGGTGCCATGGCATAATTTTCCAATCAAAATAGGCCTTATTCAATGGAGTGTAATCCGAAGTGTTCATTTGCACGTTTCTATCATCCATCTCTTCTTTTATTTGTTTGGTCCGTTCTTCGTGCCTATGTTTCCTTTCTTCTGCGGCAATGACATTTTTCTCCGCCATTAATCGCAATGAGGCCCCCATTTCTTGTGGAAAGGCGTAATCATCCTTTGCCTTGCCCTTTTCCTTCAATTTTCGGGCCTTGTTTCGTCTCGTAGCCCTAGGTATGGAACCTTCACCCGGAGACGGATTTTCTACCCTTGTTTCTTGAATGGTAGGAGAACCATCTTCATCCCCATCTGCATTTGAGGATGCATTTCCGAACACCGGTGTAGGACCAACTCTTTGTTGAGGTGAATTTTCAAATAACACCCCCTTACAAATTTCCCAACAACCGTGATGACTAAAGGGTTTGGAGTTGTCCTCCATATACAATTCCTCCGCTTGGCGTATCTAGAAAATATAATTATAAAAATTAAAAGAAATTAATTTATGAAATTAAGTGTTATATAATTAAAGTAATTGGCTCCGCTTTCATGTTTGCTTGCGACCCTTAACACTGCTTGATGTCATTTATTCAAACTTGGATGAAGATGTTTCTTCCATCCTGAAGAACAACTCTCGTGGTTTTGAGAATTCGGTGGAGTGGTGCCTTTGTAAAAGTTATATTATTTTTTTGACATACGAGTCCAAACACCTTCACTTGTTTGAGAACTCCCCCTCATAATATCTTTCGAGACGTATCTATAAGCCCTGCAAAGAGCTTCATCTTCTTTTCGGGTTTAAGGCCTAAGTTCTTAAATTTAGAATAATACGATGGTGAGAACAGCTATAGAAACTACCATTGATGATGCTCTTAGAGATTCATATACAAACCACCTGTAATTAGGGATTCATATATACACCACGTATACATGCATACATCATCAATTCAGAGAAAGAGGAGAGAGCAGAGAGACAGAGAGAGCGCATAAAATATACCAATCCGATTCCGTAGTTTCAATTCATTGCTTTCCTGCGAGTTCTCCATTACACTTGATTGGAACACTTCACTCTTATGATGAAGGCGAAGCAGCCTTGGAGCGGCGGCGTAAGGTTAAAGAGAGATGATCGACGAGAAACTAGGTTCTTTCTTTCTTCCCTTATACAAGACTCTTGGTTTACCGACTTGGCTGTACCCAATACCAAGATAATAAAGCGCAAGAGAAGGTAGTAAATTAAATATTTTTTCTTCAATATTACAGACAATAAAATAATAATAAAGTTCATAATGTTGTAGGCTTATTTAACTAAGCTATTTTAAGGGAATAGAGAGAGTGGAGGCTGACAACAACAAGAGAGAAAGAAAAAGTTTTAATTTTGAGGTGTGTGTTGTATCAACCCGAGAACCGAGGGGGCGACAACTCTCGAGGATTTGTGGGTGTAGAACAAGCCCAAATTTGTCGTACCCTTGAAGTAGGGGAAGATATCTTTAACACCATTCCAGTGTATATGTGTGGGCGCTTTGTTGTATTTAGCCAATAGATTAATAGCGAAGGAGATGTCGAGTCTAGTGCATTGAGCCAAGTACAATAAAACCCCAATTGCACTTAGGTACGGAACTTTGGGTTCCAAAATCTCTTCCTTATCCTCCTTTGGATGGAAAGGATCTCGTTTAACATCTAGAGTCCGAACGACCATAGGTGTATTAGAAGTCTTTGCTTTATCCTCATTAAAACGTCGCAGCACCTTTTGGGTGTAGTTCAATTGATGTACTAGGATTCTATCCGAACAATGCTCGACCTCCAGGCCGAGGCAATATCGAGTTTTTCCAAGATCTTTCATCTCAAATTCCGATTTCAAATGAGTGGCAATTTCCTCAAGCTTTGCAGGAGTTCCAATGAGGTTCATGTTGTCGACATAAACTGCAACATTCGTAAATCCGGAATGTGACTTCTTTATGAACATGCATGTGCATAATTCGTTGTTCACATAACCCTAACTTGTCAAATATTCACTCAAACGGTTATAACACATCCACCCAGATTCTTTCAATCTGTAGAGTGATCTCCTCAATCTAATATAGAGAGTGTACCGTGGTTTAGAACTATTTGAACCAATCAATGGACGTCCTTCTGGATTTTTCATGTAGATTTTTGTATCTAGATCCCCATCAAGATACGCAGTTACCATGTCCATAAGCTGCATATTCAGTTTTTCAGAAACTACCAAACTGATTAAGTAGCGGAACGTTATGACGTCCATTACGGGGGAATACGTCTCCTCGTAATTAATCCCAGAGTGCAGAGAGAAGCTTTGCGCTACGAGGCGTGCTTTATACCGTACTTCATTCTTCTTATTATGCTTCCTCACGAAAACCCACTTGTAGCCAACGGGTTTCACATGTGGTGGAGTAGGAATTACAGGCCCAAACACCTTACGTTTTGCAAGTGAATCAAGTTCGACCTGGATTGCTTGTTTCCAGTTTGACCAATCTGTTCTACGTCGGCATTCATCAACGAAACGTGGTTCAATGTCATCGCTAAGCATGATGTTAGTAACTACTGTGTATGCAAATGCATCGTCAACTATCATCATCAACTATCACTTGGTCTGCAGTGCATTATGGATGTATCTTCGAATGAAGATCATTGCATTAGCTTTCTGAGCATCGTCGACGGGTTTGTCGTAGGTAGGTGCCTTGATGGTGGCTCTAATACCCTTTGCAGTAAGATGGAGCTTCACGTCTTGAACCCATTTCAGGTAGTTTCTTCCAGATACTTCCAGAACGGTGAAATCAAGCTTGTTCAAGTTCAACATGTCCCTAAAACAGAGAGCACAACAAAAACGTGGTTAGTCATATGGTAATCCATAGACATATATCGTAGAACATTCGGGTTCTGTAGACATGTATTGGTTTAATTTATGCATGAAAGCTAAAGGTTTCATGTGGTAAGTTTTGAATGAGAACTTCGGGTTTCCAAGGCACTAAATATGAAACTACAGGTTCAATTTAGTTTTATGAATGATTAGTTCATAAAGAAGAGGTTCCTGCAAGAACACAGAATGGAATATGCTGATTTAAGTGTAGTGGATTTGAGTTGCTTCAGGAACTCAAGTGTGAGAGCTTCGAGACTACGAAAGTATGTCAATGGTTCAAAGTATAAAAATAAATTATTGAATTGTTAATGTCCAAAATTGATCTTTAGGTCAATAATTTTGGATAATTATCAAATTAATGGACTGCAGGTCACTTTTAATTAATTCAATAAATCGGGACCAAACAGGGTCGGTCGTGGAAGCAAAATAATGCGAGAGTGGAGCCCTATAGATTTTGTTGTAAGCTTATTGGGCCTCGGGGAGGGCTGCAAGCCTCGGGCCAAATGGTCTGGTTGAGCCGAGCAACAGTAGCTGCTGGCGTCGTGGCAAAAATTAACACGAGTGCAGGCCTAGTGAAAGCTGGCCTCTGGGTTAGTCTAGGGAAGCCCAGCTGAAGCTGGGTTTCATGTTTTTGGGTTGGGGCAGTTCAAGCCCAGCAGTATAAAGGCTACTAGCGAGTGGGCTGAAGTTGGGGCGAAGCCCAGCGAGTAAAAGGGCTGCTGTAGGCAGGCCTGTCATTAGGCAAGAGGGGCCTATCAGCTCTGGGCTACAGGAGATAGGCCAAGTAAGCGCGGGACAACAGGCCAAGACAGTTGTAGGCTTTCTTGGTTGGGCTAAAGGACTTTCGGCCTATGAAGCTTATCAGGCTGAAGGCTTGGGGTGTCCGGGTCAGTGCAGCAAAGCCCAAAGGGCTGCTGCATGAGGTCCAAGGTGTCAAAACGACATCGTGCCATGACATGCTCCACGAGGTTGAGCTTCAGGCCAGCGACGGTGGTGGTGTGGCAGCCGTGCTGCACGGTTTCCAGATTTTTTTTCTTTCGACATCTCTAGGGTTTTGAAAATCCCTAAATTGCTTCTAATTTATTTATATGCTTTGGCCCACAAATTCCACATAGCAATATAATTGCGTAATGAGCAATTCCTATATATATATATATATATATATATATATATATATATTGGAAAGAAAATATAAACATAGAGGGGTTCATGCATCATGGGGAATGTTTTCGTGCTTCATGGTCGTTTCAAATATCTTTCTTTATTTTAAGCGTACTTGATTGGCAGAAAACAAATGAAAGCCTTTGAATTTGGTAGAAGAGAGCCTCCTCCTACGATCCGTTAATTCCTTAGCTTTTGGTAAGAGCGTGCTGATAACGTGTTGTAGGCTTATTTAACTGAGCTATTCTAAGGGAATAGAGAGAGGGGAGGCCGGCGGGAACAAGAGAGAAAGAGAAAGATTTAATTGTGAGGTGTATGTTGTATCACCTCATTCTGCCTTTATTTATAGCAGTAGGATAGGTAAAATCTTTACCCTTTTAGGATTACAACTCTAATATGAATTAGACTACTAAAGGGAATATAAAAGATATACCTAGATACACTAGGATTTACATAATCACATTCCTATTCCAAATATGATTGCAACAAATAAGATGTTTTTCACTTTAATTAAGTTTTTTTTTTCAGCAAAAAAAATAAATGTAATACTAAATCAATTTCTAAAGGTGAGAAATTAAATGTGTTTGCAATTGTGATGCTTTAAAAAAAACAGCTTATTAAAATATTTGAAACATTAAATGTGTTTAGTAAAACAAAAGAAAAAGTGTTTTTTTTTTTTTTTAAATCTTGCTATCAATGACAGTAGAAAAGCATAAGTAAGTCTACCATGTTGCTAGAAAAAAGTGCTTTTTTTTTCAAAGCATAGTGATCAATGCCATTTAATGTAATTTTCAAATAGCAAGTATACCTCACATATTTTACGAAATTAAAATTGTTGCCCCTATATTATTCTATTTGACAATTATTATATCATATTAACCTATCATTTTTAGTCATTTAATATATTTATATCAATCTATATAAAAGTTTACCAACCACTTAGACACATTTTTTTTTTGTTAAAAGTACTTTTACAAAAAAAAAAAAAAAAGTTTTGCAAACAATCAACAATTTTATTTTACAACTATTTATTCTCACAGCACAAATGAAGAATTTTTTTAAGAAGTACAATAATGTCAAACTAGCCCTAAGTGTTAAGGATGGTTAAAGGACGGTTTTTGAAGTGTTGAAAGGAGCCCTATAGAGGCTATCGAAAAGGATCCTCACCGGATTCTTTTTCTGGGGATCCTAGGGATCCTGTGATCATGATCGTTCATCGTACATCATTAAGTCAATTTTTGTTAGGTACTATTTATATTTAATTTTAAATTTTAAATTTTGAAATAATTTCTGACCGTACGATGTACGATGAACAATTACGATCACAGGATCCCTAATATCCCCAGGCCGGATCCTTTTCCTATGGGAAACGCGTAGGCATTCAGATTTGAGACTCAAATTTATTGTGAAAGAAAAAGTTGTTAGTTGGAAGTGCTAAGAAGTATAGATTGCATCACATTCCAATATAAATATATAATCGTAACAGAAGGTGTAAGGAAGCTGTTTGGACAAGAACTTCCATCACGAAAAGTTCTAAATTGTTTCAACCATTAAGTCGCTGTTCCTCTATATTGTGTCTTTTTTTTTTTGGTCAATCCTCTATATTGTGTCAGTAATGGGTTAAAGTCAGTGGCAGAGCCAGCATGAGGTCATTGGTTGTTTTTTACCTCCAATAACTCTAAAAATTTCATGTATATTTGTCTGTATATTGTATTTGACCCCTACAAACAGCTAAGGCAAACTAAATTACAACTCCCTCCTCCTACTTCTTCAACATTACTCCACTGTATATATTCTGCTTCCACCCTCAACAAGCCTCTGCAAATAATAGTAGTTGACGACATATGTTGGCATAAACTTTCGGCATATGTTGACAGAGATTGACAGGTGCCTACTAGGTGCTCGATGTAATGGCTCAATGAAGCTTTTTGATTCGTATTATGACCTCAGTACTTGAAAATCTTGACTACGCCACTGGTTGAAGCCAATCATTGGATAGTTTTTTTTTTTTTTTTTTTTTTTATTAATCATTAAACAGTAAAGTCCAGAAGAAAAAAAAAATGTAAGAACTTGTTTGGATGTGCTTTTAAAATGACTGAAAACACTTTTAGAGAAAATGTTTTTGGGTTCCAAAAGCACTTAAAGTGCTTTCTACAAGAAGCACCTAAAGTGCTTTCTACAAGAAGCACCAATTATGTGCTTCTTCCAGGAAGCACTTTTAAGTGTTTTTTCTAGGATTTACTAGCATTTTTAGTAAGGATTGTTTCTAAAAATATTTTCTCCTAAAGTGTTGTTAGTCATTTTAAAAACACCTCCAAACGAGCTCTAATAAATTTGGGAATTTCGCTCCTGCATAACCCATGCCTTTAGGATCATTCTCGAATATATATTTAAAACTTTATTAGTCACCGTCATTTGAGGGTTGACAATCTGCCAAAACTAGTATGTCTTATGATGATCAAGATAAGGGATTTAATCATCTATCCGTTGCCCATCCTCCCATCCGAGTAGAACAAATTGAAAGGGGTTAAATTTCATGTGAAGAAGATACTCATTGCTTCAATCCTGCTGTGAAATTTTGTAACAAATTGAATGATTCTAAGTTTCATATTTATGTTAGATGATGCGTGTTCTTCCACCAAATCCATGTTCGCAATTTGAATGGGTTTATACGCCTCCATGGAAATAATAGATTTCATATGAAGAGTTCTAGAAGAGGATGGAATAAAAAAAGATTGAATACAAACTTACACTTATGCATATTGATTAACGCACATTGCAGTACACATAGGCTGCCACTGTAGCAGGTGTTCTTAATCACTTAATGTGTTACAGTAAGATAGTAAGAATGACATTACTGATTTATTTTTATCACTTATAAATTTCAAGTTACAACACCATTGGTGTTGAATAAATGTCAAATCTCTCAGAAGATGTCAACTGGGGCTCCTACAAACAAAAGACCAAACATTTGCAATAAATTCTCAGAACATATATAGAGAATGTCTAACCAACCAATCCAAATTTAATAGGACATTAATTTACTTCTGTTTTTATCCTATCTATACTCTTATCACACGTATAACTCTTTTCTGTATCTTTTATTAATAAGTAGCATAGATAATTTGACTCTTACACAAAATCAACACTTTAATCGATTGTATTAATAGAGGTATCAATTTTATGTATCTAAATAGCATTAATTTATATGTGGGGTATATGTTGCTGCCTAATACTTGCAGTGTTGTTTCGATAAGTGTGTGTGTATGGAGTGTTTGAACATGTTTAACCAACAATATGAATCTTGGAAAGATACTTAACCATCTCAACGCCAGTTTTAGCTTCACGAATTTTATGGTGCATAGCATTCTGCAGAGAGCCATATGTCGATCCGCGATTATTATCCGCTGCTTGGATAAAGCTACAAGTCAAGGCACCCGTCGAAGTGTCTCCAGATAAAGCCTGCACAATCCCACGAATTTGTGTTATTTTACATTGCATTTGTTTTCTTTGAAGTTAATTGAGTGCAGTAGAACTATCTCTGCTCTTTGTTATGGCACTAATACAAATTCAAACAGTTTATATATCTTTGTTCACACATTAATCGTATATAGGGTTTAGAGTTAAAGGAGGGAGAGAGTTAAACTTGCAACCTCTTTCGACGTTGTTTATCGATTAAGAGCTAGTTGATTGATTTCCGCATTCATCGATAATACTCACCGTAGTGTCTGCAGACTTTTGATGATCGTCACAAGCGCTTATGGAGACAGCTAGTCCACCACTGGTGCCTTTATAAGTAGGTGAGAATTGATGATCTTCCCACACATAGTGTCCTTCTCTACATTAAAAAACAACAAATACGTATATATACGTGTATATATATATATATATATATATATATATATATTGTGTTTAATTTCTCAATTAGTCGGGTCTAATTAAGAAAATGTGTTCAGCACATTAATTGATACATGTAGCTGGGTGGGTGCTGCTAACAATTACCTGTTGATCCGGCAAAGAAATCGTAGATCAAGAACAGTTCCACTATGGCAGGCATCAATAATGGCATGAAGTTTGGCACCATGGGGCAGTGGCCTAACAATGGTGGCGTTAATTTCATCATCAATGATCATCCCCTCGGTCTCAAAATCAACAGGGCACAAAGTTTCATCATTGCCGTCAATCTCATCCATCGAATAGTCAGGCTGGGTTGAGCCATGGCCGGAGAAGTGGAACACCAACGAGTCTCCTGATTGGCAGCCCTGCACCAACCACTGTAACGCCATTCGCATGTTTTGTTTTGTTGGAATCCTAAAAGGGTCCGTCTCATGTTCTACACCACAGCAAGAACAAGTGACCTTACATATTTTTTATGATTATAAATTGGAGAATTATTTTAAAAATAATCATTTGATATTCTTGTACCATTTATTCTGGCTAATTAGTTCATACCTCATGAAATGATAATTGTTAAATCAACAGAAGTAGAATTCGAGAAACGTTTTTCGTGATTAATAGTGTGAAATTAATTATGCATAACTAATTAGGACTACCTGTGAGCAAGAGTACGGAATGATTTGGAAAGCCCAATCTGTCAACAAGAAAGTATGTCATGCAGTGAACATCGTTCACAGTTCCTTTGAGCTTGTAACTTTTCCCATTGTAACTCACTCCACACAGCACCGCGCGCTTTCTTCCATACGCCGAAGGAGGCATCAAGGGTTTTGGTACAAACGGCTGGGACAGCTGATGCTGGTAGTATTGAGGATTAGCAGGGCGGGCAGCATTCGGGGAGGGCATCGACATCACTCTAGTCATTCGGCTTTTAACACGGTTGACAGTGTGGTTTATTGTATCTTGGCCTGCTCGGATCAGAGGATTGACGGATGGTCTACTAATGCGGGTGATGCCTTGACACGCATCACAACGAATGATTTGTGCTTCTGATGGCACAAGAAGTTGCCGTCCACACCCATTGCACCTCTCATTCCGACATGCCATTTCAAGTTCTAGCTTGGGGAATGAGGGTGCTAGATATGTATTATATATACCAACCAGAAATTGGTAGAGAATATTAGATACGGGACAAAAGTTGGGTGCCTTCGGTAGGATTGGTCTGAGATGCTTCAACTCATATATAGCCAATATTCGATCACTTTTAGGATTGGTGGAGAACCTGGTTCGGTCCGCGCGCTTTTAAATCTTTTTTGTATAAAGTGTGATTTTTTTAATTTTTTTTTTTTGTGTGTGATAGATATGCATGATTCGAGTTGATCAAGCAACTCGGACCCATGACCAGTGACTAAACATCTAAATCCCAGCAAGCCAGCAAGCCAGCAACCCAATCCATCGGTTCAAATAGGAAACGATGATCTGCCCAATTCTGCAGCAATAAAAACCGGTTCCTTTTTCTAATTTGTTTTTTTGGTAAAACCGGGGTCAAATGCCCAAGAAAAACAACTAACGAACACCTATTCCTTTTGTTTTAAGATTTACAGAATAATCATAAATGCTAGGCATACCGTCTTTTCAAACCACATTTTATAAATCTATGAGCACTATCCTACTTTTTATACAATCATGTATTTACACTAATTGTAGATGGTTTGGCCTCGTCAACACAATGAGTTAGTCATACTATTTGGTATCGAACTTATCATCTACGAGAGTCGAACTTAAGGCCTCTCATTTACTACTAAAGAAGAAATACCACTAAACTCTATTACTAAATGACAATAATATGTTTATTAATGGCTTACAATTATTGTGAGAATGGCGCATATGAGTGTTTTGATAAAAAATAAAAAATAAATAAAAAAATAAAAAATAAAAATTACACTATCAATATTTTAGTGATTTGGGCCCACACATGTTGAATAAGATATCCATAAAACTAAGGAACAAACACAAGGTAGCCCATGAATTTGGAGGAGAGAGTCTCCTACTCCTGAACAGCAATGTAAGATTCTCTCTCCTCTTAATCTTCTCCTCTCCCCTCCTCTTTCACTTTCCTCTTTGTCTCTCTCTCTATAAAGAAGTCAACACAAATTATTGACGTGACTTAATCGTAACCGCTCAAATATGATGGGTCTGTAGGGGAGGAGAATTTGGAGGGGAGAGAATCCTACTCTGAATCCAAATCGCCTCCCCTCCCCCTCACTTGCTCTCTCACTTTCCTCTTTGTCATTCTCCCTATAAAGAAGTTAGCACAAGATGTTGACATAGCTTAATTGTGACCATTCAAATAGGAGGGGCTATAGGGGAGGAAAATTTGGAAGTGAGATAATCTTAATCCTGCTCCCCTCTCACTTTGCTATGTCTTTCTCTCTTTATAAAGAAGTCAACACAAGATGTTGACGTAATTTAATCATAATCATGACCGTTCAAATAGAAGAGAACTGTAGAATAGGAGAATCTGGAGGGAGGAGAATCCTTCTCTTATAGGATCAATTAGAATATTGTCTAATGTTTAATTGACTTGTATTGAAAAGTTTAAAGCCTATCCTAATAAAATCATATCAAATGGCTTTATTGAATGGTTGTAATGAGTACAATGTGTCTTGTTTTTATTGATTAGTTTTTTATTTTTTATTTTTTGGGATCAAGCTGGAAATGCATTATCAAGCAAAGCCAAAAAGTACACATGAAAGCCCATAACGGGACTAAATAGAGGAGAAAAATATACATGATTTTACAACTAAAAGCAGTGTAAGGGGGATACTGATGAGTCCATATTATACTATATATTTTACCCTAATCTTAGTTATAATTTATTGGTTATTTTGGTAGAATTTTGATACTTTGTTATATATTTCCAATGTAGGACATTCGACTTCCTCTGGAGTGAAAAGTGATCAAACGGATGAATTTTGGAGTAATTCTAATTGGACGATGTTCGTGAGTCTTTCAAGATAATTTTATCAAAGTTCCAGATTTTTCTACCAAGCCGTTTGACCGTGGAGATCAAATTAAGGCCCAGCGCGCAGCTTTCCCAGATTGATGTTTCTGGACGTTTTAGGTATTTTGAAGGTCAAGATGGCATATTTTGAGGAGGATTTCTTCTGAAGATTTGTAGGGGACATCTTCAGATTTCAAAAGAGACCTTTTGGGACCAAATCGGAGTTGATTTAGACAGTCAAAAGTCTGATTTTCTGAGAACTCCGAATTCTAGTTCAAATAGGAAACCTTTTATTTTCTGTTTTATCATTTAATTATGTTTCCTAGTTTTATTCCAATACCTTTTAGGGTTTTATTTTGAAGTAGTATAAATAAGGCTTGTTAGCCATTAGGGTAGGGAGGACGCAACATTGAGAGGAGCACGCACTACTCTAGAGGGTTTTTCAAGTTTATTTTTAAGGTGTTTTCTATCCTTGGTTTTAATAATATTTTGGTTTATCGTTGTTAATAACTAATTTCCATTTGCTAGGGCAATGCCTTGAGCCTTACATGAATATGTAGTCTTTATTTAATTGCTTATGATATTATACATGCATACTTTGAATTATTAATCACTGTGCTTTAAACTGTCTATATATCTTAATGCTTAGCTACCATTAAGATGTTTAGATAAGTAATCAGATGCAATTCGGTCGGAATGCCACCTGGGAATTGAGTATTGCTTCTTGTGATTAATAGTTATAATTTCACCTAGGGCGAATGCCACGTCTTAGGGGTTGCATGGTTTTTCAAAAGGTTTTCACAAAACGTAATGAGTCATGCATGTTTATATTTGATCTAAATGCCACAGACGGATTGCATGTTTGATATACGTTCTAGCTTGAATGCCACAAGTAGAATAGGCATAAGGAAAACCTAACCTTCAAAGTTGCATGGGTAATTCATAAGTAATTGGTAAATCTACATAGGATTGTTAAGGGGACGTCGGAACCCTAGGCTTTTACAATTTAATTTTCAAAAACTATTTTCTTTTAGTTTATTTTATTTTGACATTTGATTTAATTATTTTCTATTAATTTCGTTTTTATTATTTTAAATCACAAAATCAATTTCTTCTCAAACTTTGTTTTAAGTAATTAATTAAGATTTGATACAAATTATTCATTCAATCCCTGCGGAAAACGACTTTGCTTGAGCTGTTATACTACGACAACCTTGTACTCTTGCAAGTATTTTTAAGTGTTTTTATCCCCACTTTTGCAGGTGGTAAAAATACCTATCAGATACAGGAAGAAGGACGTTGCACCTGGTGCTAAGCATCTCCCTTCCTACATCACTCAAAACTTTAACTTGAAGAAGGACAAGGCAGACCATCTTTGTTGAGAACATGAACCAACGAAGATGATGGTCTGTCGACCCAAGATTGAACGCTTATCTCCAGAGATGTGAAAGACGCCAAATGATTAGCCACCATATTAGTTGTTCTTGGAACCCAAGAACAGCGACAGACTTAAAAAAGACTCCCCTAATTGAGCAATTTTCGTAATGGTGGGGAAAGCTTCCCAACTTCCATTTTGAATGGATTTCCTCAAGCACAAGAATGTTTCTTTTGAGTCTAACTCCACTGTCACCTTATTTAAACCCAACTACTTAGCAAACATATATCCCTTCAACACCGCCAACGCCTCTACCACAACAACCTTAGAAGCCTTGATTGGGGATTTTCTAGCAGCAACAAACATAGAATTTTGATCTCGAATTACAATTCCAACGTACCCATTTCGAGTACTAGAGTTCCAACTAGCATCCACGTTGATCTTAACACACTCTGAATCAGGAAGAGACCAAATAGTGCGTTGGGAAGAATCACGCTGCCCCACTGGATTGTTTTCAGGATTTCTTTCCATAGCTTGTTCAAAAATTGCTAAAGCACAAGAAATAGCCTGAGTTACCTGTGTAGGAAAGATTGGCTTATGGTTGAAAACAACATCACACTTGGCCTTCCATATGTGCCAGCAAGTAAAAGCCACTTGAGACATCAGTGTGAATTTCTCCAACTTGGAACCCAAATGAGAACTAATTAATGAATGTAACCAAGAGCCTAAAGTAGTGATTTCATCTTTATTTATCTTGTAGTTTAGTTACCCACCACCAAATAGGCTCCACCCACGGACACAAGAGTAGAAGATGTTCCACTGATTCCTCATTGTCATTGCAGATTGGGAAGATTAGAGAAAGTGACGGCCTTCATTTGAATGGATCTGCCATAGTTGCAAAGGCCCTAGGTAAAGCTTTCCATAAGAAATTGTTAATTTTTGGAGGCGTCTTCAAATTCCAAATATATTTCCAAACTTGACTGCTTGGCATACTAGAAGAAGATGGACCTTGCAATCTGCTAGAAACCTCTCTGTTATGTTGCCAATGGTAGCCTGATTGCACCGTATACATCTCATTCTTTACCAGCAGCCATACACGCCTATCCATGCTCCGCGGATCACCAATATGTGTATCATTTATCAGTAAATATTCATGGTTCGTAACAAAAGGTCTTATAAATTCAAGCTCCCATTATCGAGTATCACAGTCGATTAAAGATTCAACTTTTTGATTTCGACTGACAGAAATAGAACCTTAAGGTGAAGGATGGCCATTGGGGAGAGAAGGGAACCACCTGTCAAACCAAATCCTAACATTGGAACCATTTATAATCTGCCAACGGTGCCATTTAGAAGAATTTCTATCCCGTCTAACAAACTCGCCCAAGACCACGACGCCCCGCATCCTCATATAGCGTCAAGGAATGAGGTGTAAGGGAAGTACCTGGCTTTAAGAACCTTAACCTAGAGAGAATCCGGCTCATTAATAATTCTCCAACATTGTTTATTAAGTAGGGCAGGGTTGAACTCTTGTAGATTCCTAAAACTCATACCCCCATCAGTTTTTGGTAAACCCATGATCTCCCAATTAACCCAACGAATTTTCTATTCATCATGTTTTTGTCCCCACCAGAATCTAGCAATTAAAGAATCAATTTCTCTACATATGGATACAAGAAACTTTCCAACTAATAATTATTATGTAGTTGGTTAACTCTTGAATTATATTGTATTCAAAACTAGCCTTAACTCAGTGTTGTGGAATTTGTAATTTGGTCACATTCAGGAATATGATCAATTCACAACCAGAAAATCATTTGCCAGATGAGAGTTTGACTGACGAATCAAGTTCCGTCGAGCACAATGCTAGATGAAAAAAAAAAATTAATCGGGCAAAAGTGGTCAACGTTTTGATTGTTTTAGAGACTTTAGACGATGAAACGTTTCGACGAACAAAGTAATAAACGATGTCAGACAAAACTTTCGCGTCAAAAGAAAAAATTGGCACATATCATGCCACGTTTTGCTCGATGGAAAGAAATTCATCAGGGAAATGTACATATATTAGTGTTTAGGGTTACAGTTGGCATATTCAATTCCTTTGATGATTTTCACAGTATGTGAAATTATTTTAACAATTCAAACGTCGCTATAGTTGGTATATACTCCGAGATGACATGTGCCAAAATTCACCCAATGCTCTGATTTTGGTGATTTTTCATAACTACACTCCTCGACCCAAGAAGAATACAACGAACTCACCCCATCATCAATGTAAAATATTTACACTAGTGGTTGCTACACAATATTACATACTACTTAATAGAAGTATAAAATAATCTCCAATTAAGTGTTTGTTAAATTTATATTGTTTTGATGGATACACAGTCACCGAAACCAATTTTCATGATCCAACCGTCAAACTTGTTTAAATGTAGTCAAAGATCACATACGCCAATAACTTTTAGAGATTAGGTAACGAGACAAAAGGTTAGACGGTTACAAATGTATGATCACAATTTAACGGTTATAGAACCTTTGATTTTGATGATTTTTTTTTTGTAATGATGCTAATTGAAGGTAAAACCACACACTGAATTGCTTGATGATCAAATTTGAATATCTTTTAACCATTTGAAAATGAATAAAAAAAATAGGGAAAATTGAATTTTTGGTGTTCGCCTAAAGTTGGTAAATTTCGTCGAGAAACTTAACTACATCCTCAGGCAACAATACTAAATTCGTCAGGCAAACTTTTAAATTCCCCCAACTTTTTCTCGAAAAATTAAACTTTCTCCAAGATTAAAATGGTTGCTCGACGAAGTATTGTAAATTTGGTCTGGCAAAGGCATTTTTTCCCACCATTTTTTCCATCAAAAATTATATTCGATCGACATTTCTATGCAACCTTTGCCCTACGCGTTGGTCATTTTGCTCGATGAAATAACAAGTTCATAATACATGTGTCATATTTTTTAAATTTGCCCGTCGAGTGTTTAAGGTTTGCCCGACGAATAGATTCCTTGGGCAAATGTCATGATTTTTATAGCAGGCCGAGAGCCTTCTTTATCTTCCTCCCTCTCTACTCTCTACCTCTCTCTCTCTCTCACTCTCCCACTCTCCATCCCTACTCTCTCACTCTTTTTTGCCCCTTCTCTTATTCTCAAGCTCTCATAGAAGTATGTTCTTCTCCTTTTTCGAATTTAATTTTTTTTCAGTATTAGACATTTTATGAACACTTGAATATGTGAATTGAATCTACATTTTATGAATACTTGAATATGTGAATTGAATATATCAGGGCACACAATCAGGCTCCTTACCAAGAGGGATCCGTATTTTTCTAAAAAAATGAGGACACCCTATTGACCGTTGGATTGACTTTAATGAAATTGTGTGGTTGAAATTAAAACACAGGCCACACAATCTCAACCACTTAATTTCATTAAAGTCAAATCCAACGGTCAAGAGGGTGTTCCCATTTTTTTAGAAAAATGGGGATCCCTCTTGTGAAAGGATTTCTACATATATATGTGTGTGTGTGTGTGTATGTGTGTGTGTGTGTGTGTGTAGATTGCATCAAAATGGTGAAAAACTAATAAAATGACAAGATGTGAGAAATTTTCTCAACACATAATGAGGTGGGTACAGGTGAGTGGCCTTCGGGTGGGCTCAGGGTGTACGTACATGCCCACGAATTTAATGAAATATAAAGCGTGTATGTACAAGATCCAACCCACACATACATATATATATATATATATAGATCCTTTCAGAAGAGGGATTCCCATTTTTCTAAAAAAATGGGGACACCCTCTTGACCATTGGATTTGACTTTAATGAAATTGTATGGTTGAGATTGTGTGGCCTGTGTTTTAATCTCAACCGCACAATTTCATTAAAGCCAATCCAACGGTCAAGAGTGTGTCCCCATTTTTTTAGAAAAAATAGGGATCCTTCTTGGTAAGGGACCTGATTGTGTGGCCTGATATATATATATATGTGTGTGTGTGTGTGTGTGTGTGTGTGTGTGTGTATATATGTATATATATGTGTGTGTGTGTGTGTGTATAGATTGCATCAAAATGGTGAAAAACTAATAAAATGACAAGATGTGAGAAATTTTCTCAACACATAATGAGGTAGGTACAGGTGAGTGGCCTTGAAAAGTAAGCATGGGAAGAACGTTGAGGAAGAACGTGGAAACTAATTCATCTTATGTAATATTTTTTGCTTTTTTAACAAAGTAAAAAAACATGAGAGTTGAGGAAAAGCTCATGTATAAAAGTGAACTTAATTAGGACTCAATTTGAGAAGACACCAATCCAGCTGGGGTGGATTATCAGTGGTATAAACTTAATTTCCATGTTACAACACCAATTGTTTTGAATAAATGTCAAATTGTTCAGATGATGACAGCTGAGGCTCCTGAAAATTAAAAAAAAAAAAAACAAACCTTTTATTAAGTTCTAAAACATAGAGAACTTTGCAGTTTATGGGACATTAATGTGTCTTACTTATAGGTATGTTATGTTTTTCTACCTTTTAAGTAGGTTTCATATCTCACGTATAAGTATAGTATACATTCATATATTTGTTACTTGAGTTAGGGTAGAATGTTTTGACACACGCCGACCCGGAACGTCCACTAGGACTCCGAATTAAGCCGTACTGGTCGACACCTAGAAGGTGACGAAGCCATAAAGTGTACCAATGTGTAAAAGGTGAATACATTTAAACCTAAAGCGTCTAAGATCAGAGATGCGCGGTGAGCGGGATTGAGCCCATTTCACAAGCGATGTTAGAGCATAAGTAGAGTACAGTAATATGAGTAAGGGTCATACCCTTAGAGGTAGCCACCTAAACTGGAATATGCCACGAATCCTCGTCAATACGAACCTTTAGCAATTAATACCTGGAGGGGCACAAAACAAGAAAATGTGAGTGGGCGAAAACAAAGCTTTTCAAACCTTTCTACATTATCAAAAGTATAACCCCTCGCCGAAAAACGTGTATAATTTCCCATAATTATAATATACACAATTATATACGTCACAAGATCATTTCCATAAATTCAGAATCCCAACATGTATATTCTGCAAGATACCATATAATTATTCAAGCCCAACAGCTGAATTAAAACGATGAATAATAATGTGTTAGCTGGATCCACTTATAGTGGCCTGTACAGCTGAACTTATAGCTCATCACATATGTCTGCACATGAGTCGGAACCACCTATAGTGGTCTGTACGATTAGACTATGTCGAAACCACCTCTAGTGGTCTGTACGAAAAAACTGTGTCGGAACCACCTATAGTGGTCTGTACGACACATAAATCAATCTATGATATCATATGAGTCGGAGTTGCCTAACGCAACCTATACGACTCATAGGCAACCTGTACGACAATGCCAAAGTTGCGTAAAACACAATATAATCAAGCCATAACCTAACCATTTCAAATAACACCATAAAACTCACCTGAACTCACCTGTGCGTCTCGCGTTCACCTTAGCACTTCCAAGAACTGTTCTAAAAATCCCGGCGCTAGGCAGTTGGCCACCGCCCCGATTAATGCCTAGGCGTTTGAAAATTAAGAAAGGGCGCCTAGACCTGCTGAAGCGTCCGCCTAGACCGCCTAAGCACCCGCTTAGCCCGCCTAGGTTGCGACTCACTTAGATAGAAAATAGATAACTTTCATTTTGCATTTTATTTTTTTCCAATAAATTGTAAGAGACTTGTTGAATACTTAAATGAATACACATTATATGCATGTTCTCCATGTTTTCATTATGTTCCAATACCTCCTAATATATATGTCATTCTATTTTGTAGTTTATAATGAAATTATATATATTTTAAGTATAAGTAGACACTTATTTACACGAAATATAATAGATTTACTTAAATCCGCCTAGTCCGCCTAGGCGCTAGGCCCCAGCTCGCCGCCCGACTAGCGCCTAGCGTCTTTTAGAACCTTGCTTCCAAGCATTCACGACAATTATAGGTAGGTAATATGCATATGGGTATGCCATAATGTAAATTAAAACTCATTCATATCATAGTATATGCAACTAATAATTACATAATCTAACGTATAAACACTTAACATAATATTTTAAAGCATATAACCAATTATATGACTTTTCTGGGAAAACACAAGGTATGTGTATATATATATATAAAACAAAATTGCCCACTCACCTGGAAGCCGCGCTACGATTCCCTAACACGAGCATCAAGACGTCCCGAACGATCGGCGTCTGTGACCAATTATCGAATCACATCTCAAAACTCTTAACAATAGAATACATAATTCATATATAACACAACCTCTATGACATTTTAGAATGGTTTAAGATCCACTGACTAAAAGTCATCCGTCGATCAAAGTTCGATGATAGGGTCACAAACCTACATACTTGATCTGAAAGATTTGTAACTCAGATTTTCGATCTTTAACTTCCAAAGATCCACATTATACTCCTAGAACCACATATTGAAATTTCGTTACGATCCAACGGTCGGATCTTCGTCAATTGTCAAAACCAAATGGCGGTTAACATTTTATTTTATGAACTTCCAAATCCAATTCGGGAAGATCCGTACATCGGATTCCCGATCCGTAAATTCCTATAATCTTCAAATATTACGTATTACAATGTATTAAAGTTTGGTGACGATCCAACGGTCGGATCGTCGGTCCATATTTTCACCTAACCACATAACGTAATGAAAATAAGTTCAAATGCTCAACCTACATCAATCAATTATCAAAAATGAACTCACGGCATTTAACATAGCCTAAAAATAGCATTGGCGGCCTACTGGCCACGCGCCGCCACATTCGCCACCGTGGGTGGCGGTCGGCCCTGACTTGCCAGAAAAATCCAACTATTTTTAAAAATTACCAAAATTTACAGGAATGAAGATCTCAACTAGTAGAACAACTTTTATACCTGTATTTAAGGCCAATTTGGCCTAGAAAGGCTCCAATTTCACTCCAACCTGTCGGCACCCTAAAATGGGTGAACTTCGATTCTTCTTCCTCGGTGTTCCAACGTCTCTACCATTGGTTGGGTCTTGTTCCTGGGTCCAAGGGAAGTTGATTAAGGGTGGTAGTGCATGGTGAAACTGATATGATCTGTAAGTAGTGATTAGCTTAATCATTATTAAGGGTTTAATTCTTAGGATTATTAGGCTTATTCCTGTTTTAGTGTGGTTTGTTATAATTGGTCAGCTGGCATGATGAGTTGTAACTTGTATAAGAGTACTAGCTCTCAGTATTGAAAGTAGATCAGAATTTACAAAACAGAAATACAAAACCAAAAAACAATTCAAGAGCTCTGCTTTCTCTCTCTTCCTTTCATCTCCCTCTCTATCCTCTGTGACTTGCAGGTTGATTAAGGGATTAGAGATTTGGATCTTATCAAAGGTATCATTCTTCTCGAATCCTGGTTTCCCTCCTGTGCACACCCACCCACCTACGTTTTCTGCCATGGTGGCTGCGAACGAGGATTCGCTTCAAGAGACCGTGGCTGCTCTATTCGCACCATACCTTGCTAAGATCCGCCGTGCCCGTGAGTTGGCTCTCAGCGACGGGGGAGTTTCTGCTCCAGCCCCGATGATTTCCGATGATGCTGAAGCAATTGATCCCAGTCACAAAATAATTCCAAGAGTCGCTGCATCAACTGATTCTGTTCCGCTGTTGCTCTCGTCATCGTCATTATTGCGAACACTAGCAAATCCTCCTGCCATGCCACAGTCAAACTCGAACGCTTCAAGGGCATCCCACTATACCAATCGCACACCATTTTCGAGCAACCAAGAAGCTCCAACAAGTGTGCAGGGTTTGGGTTTTACTCCAACCTCGATGTCTGCTATCAACGCTACGGGCGACTCACTTCCAGCCCCGTTGTTGTCGGATGGCGTTGAATCGCTAGATGGTGATCACAATCCACTTCTGTGTTTTGGGATCCACGACAGGGAAGGCAACCCACCACGAATTCAGTGTCCACAACAGATCGAATTCCCTCGATTCTCTATCGACGATGATCCGTTTTCCTGGATCTCTAGGGCAGAGCAATTTTTTGCTCATTTCAACACTCCCGCACAGCAGAAGGTCGAAATTGCCTTATCTCATCTAGACAACGAAGCCTTGCAGAGGTTTTGTTGGTGCAATGGCATTCACGCTGCATCTCGTTGGGAGGAATTTACAAGAGCTTTCTGTCGAGATTTTGGCCCCTCCAAAATTGATGATAGTGATGAGGCTTTGTTTCAGTTACCCCAAACTGGGGATATTCCTGCAGCTACATTGTTTGTTGAAATGCCGAAGAGAGAGTGTGAGGTTATTTGGGGCACCTATTTTGAATTCATATTCTCTCTCAAGGATCACCGGGAAATCAATTTTGGTGCCCTGGCTATCGATTTACGTGCTGATTTCTCTGTGTTTTTCACTAGTAACCTCGACTTTAGGCTGGTATGGGATCCCGGAGATGTATCTGCTAAAGCTGTAAAGCTAATGCTCTATCTCCAGTGCCAAGATGGCAAGCGAATGGGTACGAAACGGTCATGCTTTTGTTCGAGGCAGTGTGGTGGTGATTGGCATCATGAAGCTATGCCATCCCTAGTATCTTGGCTTGTGGTAAGGTGGATTAGGACATGGGAACCACCCCATGAATCTCAGTACAAATTACATAATGACAAAGGAGAGAAGCACATGAATAATCCTTTTGATATTCAGAGACTTTTGCAAAAATTAGTAGTTTCCTGGTACAAAAGGTATTGCTATTTTGCACAACTTTCAACTAATAATGTTGCTGCTTGCTCTAAAAGTATGACATTTTGGATGAGCTGGGAGTTTTTGTTATCTGCAATCTGGGTATTGTCAGCTACATCTCCTGCACTATTCATTGTCGGGCAAGTTGATGGTTCAGTCCATTTGATGTTTGGCAACAGAGAGACATTGCTATTTGAGATTGAGCGGTATAAAGAGAACACCTCAGATGAGCAGCTTGGTTGTCTTGCCATCCAGATTCACTGTTCTGATTTCAATTTGGAAACAAAGAATGAAGAAAACTGGTCCAAAGAGCACAATGGAGCTAATATTAATGTAGCTATGTTCCTTATTGTTGGTACAAATGTTCCCATTGTACAAGAGAGCTCCATTCCCCAATACATGGCTGAATTGGCGAGGCATGTGATTATGGTTTCTTCTGTACCCACATTTCCCGCCATTACTGGGAAATCTTATAATACCACAAAGCTAGCACTAAAGGAAATAATGCTGGAGTTGAGTGCTGATAAGATGGATTTTGAGGAAAAACAGGGTGCTCGTGATACTCTTAAAGTACTTGGTTGCATAGCAAGGGGTGATGAAGGGTTGGTGCAATTTTCGTGGCTTGATCATAGACTTGAGCTGGTCAAGAGGAACCATGATCTCCCAACTCTGTATACTATGGATTGGCATGACATTGAATTCAGAATCTCTGAAGGCGTTGATCTTATTGCAATGTCAGTTGTAAACAGTGCTGAATCTGTGAAGCAATTGAAAAATCACCTCTTCACCAAATCAGCCAAATCCATAAGAGTCTTGGCTAATATTGAGAGTTTGGAATCTCTTCAAAATTTGGAAGGAATTATAGAGGCATTGAATGGAATCAAGGTTGTGAGAGTTGACCTTGGAGTCGATATCCCACTTGAACAGATTCCAACTGTCCCAGAGGAAATAACCAATGAATACAGGCAGCTTAACAAGCTAGTTACTGTAGCTTATCAGTTTCTTGAGTTAGTGATAGAATACCCAACTCCAACCCATGCTAAGGTTGCAGATGTTTCTGAAACTGTTCGACAATATGCATTCAATATTGACAGAAGTATTTCTATTGTTGAATCCTTATTTGATGCCTTCAGCCAACAATGGTTTAGTGTGAAGCTTATATATGCATTTTGCTGCTCGTTAATTCTTATCCTTGGAATTGTTGGGATGCACTATGTGGTTAATTTGGTGGGAGGCTCAAAAGAACCTATAAAATCGATTGCTGCCATTGAGTCCATTGCTTTAGTGTTGGCATATTTCACTAACAAAAGAGTTATTACTTTATTGATTTACTATGGTGGAAGAGTTGGTTACGGAAAAGAATATCGTGAAAGGCTGCTGGGCAAAGGGGAAGTTGTGGATGTCAATGATTGTTGCAGCTGTGCTTTATATTTGGTGGACTCTGGGAAGGTATATGGAAAACACCTCTATAATACTAAGATCTTTCATGTGGAAAACTCGAGCGCTTTGTCTTCAAGGAAGCCTGTGATCTTTGCAGACGAGACCTGTGCCACCAAGACTGCGGGAAATGCTAATTTTGCACCTGTCTTTGTCCAAGGATATCTGACTTCTGTGCAAAATTGGTATCCACTGCTCATATGGGCCGTAATGCATACTGCTGATGAGGATTTGGAGTCCATAACTGACACACAGACTGAATTACAGCTGATGGATTTAGACACACACGACTTTGACAAATTCGAAGTGCAGCAGCAGTCACTACCCCATTGGACCATTGCAGAAATAAAACAAGTTGTTCTTTCCTTTACCTTGAGGACAAGGTTTTTCTTTAAGGGGGGATAATGATATGATCTGTAAGTAGTGATTAGCTTAATCATTATTAAAGGTTCAATTCTTGGGATTATTAGGCTTATTCCTGTTTTAGTGTGGTTTGTTATAATTGGCCAGCTGGCATGATGAGTTGTAACTTGTATAAGAGCACTAGCTCTCAGTATTGAAAGTAGATCAGAATTTACAAAACAGAAATACAAAACCAAAAAACAATTCAAGAGCTCTGCTCTCTCTCTCTTCCTTCCCTCTCCCTCTCTATCCTCTGTGACTTGCAGGTTGATTAAGGGGTTAGAGATTTGGATCTTATCAGAAACTCACGGAAATGGAGGAATCGTCGTCGAAACCTCACGGGTCACCCGCACGGTTTTACACGGTTTTAGGCCTAAAAATCTTCAATTTCAGGTGGAGATGGAAGATAGGGTATTGTGGACTAGGTTGCAGGTGAGGAATGGGTGAAAATCACCTGGAAAATTGGTGAAAATGGCTGGAATTTAGGCCGGGTTGCCGTCGGCTTTCTTTTCCTTGTCCGCATGGCGAGTGTGCACGGGAAGGATGGGGAAAATTTCCCTTTTTGGCTGATGCCTTCTTATTTTTTTTATTTTTTTTTATTTTTTTTAATTGGCTGATGCCTTTTTCCTTCCTTAGCACTTATTAGTCAATTTTCCCACAAGGTGGGAGTTTAACACTTTATAATCTAAATACAAATAATCACTTTCAAACGTCTGTAACTATACCGTTATAATCCGGACTCGCAAATGGCTTTCGCCTATGCGTTCGTACCAACGAGTACTACACAATTACGCTAAAAGAATAAGTCATACATTTCTCTAGACGATGCTTAATGTAAGTCAAAGTCCGTGCCTCTAGGGACATTTTCGTCAATTCCCTCAATTGAAATAAATAAAAACGTAAATTTAGGGACGGGTTGTCACAATCTACCCACCTTAAAAAATTTCGTCCCCGAAATTTAAAATCATTTGTTATACTAAAGTAATGAAAAGACAGCAGAGAAATAGATATGTAAGGAAGGTATCAATTTAAAGTGGTTGCATAAAAGAGATTGTCATTCCGTTGCGATCGGTTTGCAATGGTTCTTCTTTCATGCCTCCAAACTCAAACTTTCCTTCTCCTTCAATACAATACCAAAATATAATACTACAATATAAAATCCTTTATGAAAACGTTAAGCCAAAAATAGATATACAATAACATATCGTCCAAATACACAAATCATATAACGTACCATTTAAATAGTTGTACTGAACTCAAAACTGAACATAGATTATTTTTCACCTACGCACTCATTCCGTCACGTAATCCGAAGATAAGCGTGTAATAATCTTAGATCAAGGCCGAACAATGAATAAACAACTAACGTATAAATAATAAAATACTAATGTAGACGGGCCTGGATATCCACTTGCGTAACGAATTCTACCAATAAGTTCTCAACATTGCGGTCTGCAGCCCGCAGTACCAACAACTCACTGTGTCTCGATAAGCAAGTAATAAATTCCCGAGGATGCAATATTACCATCTTGCCCCTCATTGGGAAATAAACATACCTCGTCAGAACAAAACCTCTATCATGCTCACGCACCACCTCCTCAGGCAATATTGTCAATATCATAAAATTTCCATGTCACCACCTCAATCATTCAAATACCTGCTCACAATACTCTTCTGTAACCACATTTTGCGCATAATTAGTTATACCATTTCTCAAACGATTTTATGCTCATAATCAAAAGTGTAACCACAATTACACATAACCTTAACAAGGGTAAGTGTTTATCAATTATGCACAGAGCATAAAATCTCCGTATATCCGCTCCAATGGTACCATAGCTAAGCCAGAATTGTAACCGTAATCACAAACACTAAAATAAAGATAGTGTTATGCTGCAACCAAACTAATAGTGGGACGAACAAAATGTAACACGTTCACTAAAGTCTGAGTAACTAGTTCAGGCTAGTCGTTATTCTCAGGGTTGTAATGTGATACTAAACAAATCTAGTACTCCACCTCCTAAAAGACTTCCAAAGGCTTGGAAGTGAAACGAGTAGCATGGTGAGATAGAATTATGCCAAGATAATAATCTGGTCTGGTTTCTATTTACTTAACAACAAAGAAATCCAGAGGCAACTCTCTTATAATATCATCATCCTCTGGTAGAAAACATATAAGAAACTGTGATTGTTCAGGGAGTTTGGACTTTATTTTCTCAATCAACCTTTTTACTTTAACTAAAGACGGAACAAATCTAGACTGAGAATTCTTTTCAACACCTCAAGTGGAACCTCAATTTTAATTCCTTTCATATCTCCACATTTGATCAAATCGCGAACAAGAGCTTAAATACCATAGCGTGCAGAGAAGTTAATAACAGCCCACCTTAAGGAAAGCAAATATCGTCAATATCAACTTTAAACTTTGGGGCTGGAAGAATCCTACTTTCCACTTGAGTAAGCTACCACCAAAATGAAACACCATATAAGCGTAGCATTGGTTCAACATCATGATTATTGATTTTCACATTCTCTATAAGCACAATTTACTCAGCACGGAAACTTATTGTGATAATTCCCCATTTCTGATCGAACACAAGAAGTAATTATAACCATTCGAACACCCCTTAACAACTCAGAAATAATATCAATTCAATGCTAGTGAACTCCAGCTGAAATGGAATAGGAATGACTAGAAACATTCAAGAGTAATTATATCTTGTGCGATGGTAAACAATCACTAAGTTTGCACAAACGAAATGATGTACAATAGGGTAAGAGTAGACTTTTCCCAGATTCTTTCACCATCGTAGTCAGAAATCTGATTCTTCTCAGTGAAAATGCACTTGACAAATCTAATGTTGATAAAGATTTTGGGACGCGTTCTCCACAAAGAAAAGTCACTCGATTGTCAAGCAAAGATAATAAATGTTGGCTTTAAGTCATCGATAAGATGACTCATTCCAACAGTGCTATACAATGGAAATATGAATAAAAATCTGTCATGCTACCTCTGCACAGCTGAAATGTCCAATGACATGTCATCATGAATTTTCAAAAAATTAATGTCATCGAAGAATGTAAACGATGATGATGTGAAACAACAATTCGGTTGTCAGAAATTTTATTCATATCCAACTTTTCAAATTAAACCAACTTTCTTCAGCTGAAAATTAAGGAAGGACACTATAATCGAAGAGTCACTAACAAATTGTCGATAAAATTGACAAGACCAAGGGTATCTCGAATTCACAACACTTTGTGAGAATTTCGACCTTTATTCTCAAACTCTTTTGAAATGAGAAAAGAATTTTGTCTATGAAGATCACACCTCCCAAGATAAGTACCAGTCTAAGCAAAACTGATGTTTGAGGAATATAGTCTCATTACCAAAGTAGATAAGAAAGTTGTCAATAAGGCTACTACAAAGTAGGCAGATAAAGGAAGAAAACTCAAGTTACGAGGATAGATCAATGATAATATCTCCGATAAGACCTTGGAATGTGATGCCTGAATGTACGTCCTCTAAAACGTACTATAATATTGCCTTTCACCGCGTCACGGCTAAAAGATCTTCCTTGATAATCCAATCACTCTACCAAGGAGAAACTAGTTCATACTTCGATTCTACCATATACCCGAATAAGTGATTGAAAAGGTAGCTAGTAGGGAGGTTATGCTTACCTAGATAGGCGATAAGGTGAAAACAACTACGGGTTTACTATCCTAATACAAGGCTTGCTTCTAACTTTCCTAAATTTAGTTTCTTCGACTCTAGCAACCTCTGTTAATTCGTCTATTAGTCACGCTCTAATTAAAAAATTCGTGATATTTAATTATTAATCAAACATCAAAGTTTTAAGATCAGACAATGGCATTGAATTCCTATCCAACAACATGCTTCAATACATAAGTTCTCAGGGTATCATACATCAAACCAGCTGCGTGGGAACCCCCAACAAAATGGGGTAGCCAAAAGAAAGAATAGGGATCTCTTGGAGAAAACTCATGCTCTCATGCTTCACATGCATTTTCCCAAGAAGTTTTGGTCATTTGTATCCTCACTGCCACTTATCTCATCAATCGACTCCCCAGTCGTGTGCTAGAGTACAAATCTCCCTATGAAACACTCAAAGGTAGAAAAATCAGTTTGACACATCTCAAGGTGTTTGTATGTGTTTGCTTTGTTCACATTCAAGCCTTGAATTGTGACAAATTGGATGCCAGGGCTACAAAGTGTGTGTTTATGGGGTACTCCACCACTCAAAAAGGTTATAAGTGTTTCAATCCTGTCAGTAAGAAATGCATTGTGTCAAAAGATGTGAAGTTCGAAGAGAACTGTCCTTATTTCACTTCCAAAGGTACTACTACAAGTCAGGGGAAGGAATTGCTTGACTTATTTCCACTTCCTTAGAACTTTGATCATTCAGTGTTGGAAGAAAACCCAATCTCTGTGGGTTCAAATAGAGAAGAAGTGCAGACTGACTTAATCACTGCTAGTTCGATTACTGCCAGTGATAGGGACGATGAGTCCCATTCTGATCATTGGATTTACAAAACAAAATTCAAGTCAGATGGTTCTGTTGGAAGTCGTTGGATTTACAAAACAAAATTCAAGTCAGATGGTTCTGTTGAGAGACACAAGGCTAGACTTGTGGCTCGCGGGTTCATCCAAACCTTTGGGGTAGATTATAAAGAAACATTTGCTCCTGTGGCCAAGATGAATTCCATGAGAGTCTTACTCTCAGTAGCTGTTAATTATGGATGGTCTCTCTATCAAATGGATGTGAAGAATGCCTTTCTTCATGGAGAATTACAAGAAGAAGTTTACATGCAGCCTCTTCAAGGCTATAGTGATCTTAAAGGCAATATGGTGTGTAAACTGCCCAAGGCAATATATGGATTGAAACAATCCCCAAGAGCTTGGTATGCCAAGCTCAGTTCAGTACTAGAGAAGGCTGGATTTGTTCGAAGTAATGCCGATTCCTCACTGTTTGTAAGAACTGGTACCAGTGGGAAGTTGGTGGTTCTCATCTGTGTGGATGATCTCATCATCACAGGGGATAGTGATGTTGTAATTAAGGCACTAAAATTTCTCTACATCGAACATTTGCTATTAAAGATCTGGGGCGACTCAAGTATTTTTTTGGGCATTGAAATGGCAACCTCTTCAAAGGGACTGTTCTTACATCAACGCAAATATGTTCTAGATCTTATTCAGGAAGCCAACATGCTTGACTGCAAACCTGCCATCACTCCCGTGGACTGTAAACTGAGACTCAACACTGGAGGTGAAGCCATGCATGATAGGAGTTATTATCAGCGGTTGGTAGGAAAACTTATTTACCTCACCATTACACGCCCAGATATCACCTATGCAGTGAGCTTGGCAAGTCAATTTATGAATTCTCCCACTGCTGATCACCTTCACATTGTCAAGAGAATTCTACGCTATCTTAAAGATTCAATAGGGCAAGGCATCATCATGCGCAACCATAAGTTGACTGACATTAGTGGCTACACGGATGCAGATTGGGCAGGGAACGCTCTTGATAGAAAATTTACCACAAGATATTGTACATTTGTGGGTGGCAACCTTGTCACTTGGAAGAGCAAGAAGCAACAGGTCATAGCTCGCTCCAGCGCTGAGGCTGAATATTGAGCCATAGCAGCCACTGCATGTGAACTTATTTGGCTGAAAGGGCTCCTTTCTGACTTAGGGTTTTCCACTTCTTCTCCAATGTCCCTTATGTGCCATAATCAAGTAGCAATGCACATTGTTGTTAATCTAGTGTTTCATGAAAGAATCAAACATATAGAAGTGGACTGTCATTTTATTCGAGCTCAAGTTCAAACTCAAGTCATACGGACCGTCTTCACAAGAAGCCATGATCAACTGGCAGATCTCTTCACCAAGACTCTGGCATCGTCTTCGTTTCATCGTTTTTTGGGCAAACTTGGCTCAATTAACCTCCTTGATCCAGCTTGAGAGGGAGTGTTGAAGGAATGAAGTGTGTCCTAATGGGTTTAGGGTTAGTGTGTCCCGATGGGTTTAGGGTTAGCTTCTAGGGTTAGCTAAGCTTAAGGCCATATTGTGTAAATCAGTTTTTCCTTGTTTTAAGGGAAGCGACTGATTAGTGTAAAGTAGATAAAGCTTTTCCTTAATCTAAGGAAGATGACTGATTGAGTGTGATGTTGGCTGTGATAGACAACCTCCTTCTCTCTTTCCAGGTTAGCTGCTTGCTGTAGCTAACTACCCGGACATCTCCTCTGTCTCCTCGCTCTCCTCTCTCATATATACCTTGTCACTTGTACATTTGAATGTATGAAAAATATATTGAAATTCAAAGCTAGAAAATCTACACTTAGAGAGAAAATAAAAAAGAAACGGTAAACAAACTGATACCAAATAAGAGCATATTGAATATCGATCCCATTTGGATACCATATTAACTAATAAAGAAATAATAAAAATCAATTACAAACTATTATTCTTATTCATAAACACAAAATAAAAAAGAAGGCTACAAATTACAGACGACTATAATCCAAATTGCTACATCTTGCCAGAACATTCGAAATTACAAAAGTATATTTACAAATTATCCTAACATGAAAATAAACCAAAGTACTACGTAGTTATTGTGTTTTGCTTTTTTCGGAACTCCAGGCGACCTACCTGAACTGGTACGCCTACTTTCTTTGCATGAATAATCTTCATTTGCAGACGCAACCTACTGATCTTCTCTACATCATCTGCAATGACAAGATCAGGAACTTCATCATTAATTAGTTACCGAACATTTATGAGTTAAACAATAATTTAATATATACATATGAGAGAGAGAGAGAGAGAGAGAGAGAGAGAGAGAGTAACTGTGCTTCGGATATTCAGAAGAAACATTGGCAAAGACTATTTTGGATGAGAACAATAGCAATAAAATGATGGGAATCACGTAAACAACGCTGGCTTTGTCAACCATTGTATCAGATCGAGATACAAGTTTGGCTTCCTCGTTCTCTAACTACTTATATATAATGCGATCTCTAAGACGCGTTAGAACTAGTATTGCATGCCAAGTCAAGGGTTTTGCCCATTAATTATTATTTTGTGAGAGTCTTCTAGTGGTCCATAAAATATAGATTATGCCATGAGAAAATTCTTATATGTGATTGATCCCAGTCCATCTCAAATTTATGACTTGTACAAAAATGTTCTAGATATAATATTATACTTATCAAATGACATAATTATTTTCGCTTTTTTTTATTTAACAAAGTTTGTAGATAGGGTAAGGCTGAGTCTTTTTATCACAAAGTTAGGTCTTTCTAATAGTTTCGGAGTCTTGATTCTTTTCATCAATTTTGTGCGGATTTAGAGTGTAAGGCTCATACTATTGTAAACAGATGACCAAGCTTTATATATAGTTCAACTCACTTTATTCATTATAATCCCTTCATTAAAAAAAAAAAAGATACAAAGTTGGACCGTTAACCAAAAATAGATGATTAGTTTTTGTGTGAACATGGTGTTAGTTAGGTGTTGAAGACAATTGGTACGGTATATTTACATTTTTTCCCTAGATAATGATATATTTGGTATCTATGGTAATGTCATGCACCTAAATGATAATGATAATTACTGAAAAAATTATAAGACTTTGTTTTTTTCTTTTCATCTTTCTTACTAAATATTTTCATCATCTTTTTGCTGCACAATTAGATAAACAAATAAAACAACATGTATGAGAGGGCTGAAAAGTATAAGGATATTTGGTTGCAGTCAGTGAGATGGACTAAAACCGCCTTTTTCATTGACTAGAAGGCAAGTCAAACAGTCTTCTTTCATAGATTTTCTCTATCACTTACATGTTATGACCATCTTTAGGGCTGATTTAGTATTGCTGTGCTTTAAAAAAAAAAAAAAACTGCTTCTGCTGTGCTGTTAGAATAAGCAGCTGTGAAATAAAGCAGCTGAGTGTTTGGTTAACTTTTTTATAAAAGTACTTTTGAAAAAAAAAAAAAACAGTATGATAGTGTTTGGTAAACTTTTATGCAAAACGACTGTGATTTCGTGAAATGACCGAAACCAAGCTTATCCATCTTTTACATTTTTTTCTTTTTCTCTTTTCTTTTACTTTTCTAGAACGCTCTCTCTCTAGAATCATCTCCATTTTTTTTGTCCTTCCCGTCCAACTGCCTCTTTGTCTCTCTCTCTCTTCACTTTATCTCTCATCACTAAATTCCATTCTTTTCGCCACTTTCTCCCTCATCATCAAAGATCTTTGGTAGAGATGAAGCTGGGAGAAGCATAAAGGGGGTGATAGAGATGAAGGGAGAAGCTTCCTCCGAGAAATGTGAGAAGCTTCTGGAATTTCAAAGCTGATTTTGTACAGCGACGATCTGGTGAAGGTGTTGAAGGACCAGAGGGACATCAACAACTTGGCGCAGTGTCTCCAGCACCGCAAGGCCCACCGCTCCTTATGCGATTCCGATTTCAATGAAGTCCAAAACTCGCTTCGAGGTTTGTTTCCTCACTTGGGTTCTGTTTGTTTCCCGAGAAAATTTATGACCCATAAAATTTCCAGTTAGTTGCTTATATTTTTTTCCACTTTCAAGCAAGCTAAATTATGCCTTAGTTAAATCTGGGATTGCATAGTTTAGAAACTTACTTTGTGCACACCTGTAGAGAGCTCCACCTCAAAATGTAGGGTTCTAACCCATTTTCCGGGAAAATATTTTCTTAAGGGGGGGGGGGGGGGGGGGGACAGAGGGGTTAGGTTCAATTTGGTTTTTTTTTGGTTGATTCTCGTATTTCCCTTGCGTAAATGTTTCTTGGAAAGAAGATATTTGGCTGGTGTTGTATGTCGATACGTGCATTGATTGATGAGTTCTTATATGAAGCAGACTATGAGATAAAGGGTAGGATTGCCAGAAACTTTCATTAAAGGTTCACTGTTCACCCGTGTTTTAGAGGTTTGTGCAGAAGCTGAAAAGCCAATTTTTCAAAGCTGCCTTTTGCTGCTTCTGTTTTTTGGTTTTTTTCACCTAAAACCGTGAAAAAAAGCTGATATTGGAAGTTTACCAAACACAAAAACTCTCACAGCTTTTTTTAAAATCACCTCAACCCCAAACCATACCTTAATCCAATTATGGTCAGAGGGCTCATTTTAACCTTCTGGTTCTCTAAGAAATTAATATTTTAATAAATAATGCAAGGCCATATTTCGTACCATCTCCAACTGAGGGGCGAGAGGGCCATAGGCCAAACATAGCCTTCTGACAAAAAACCATCTCCAACTGAGGGTCAAAGGACCATAGGGCCAAACATAATTTATTATTTAAATTTAAAAACTACAACTTAAATTTAAAAACTATAACTACTTAAATTTAAAAACTACAACTTAAATTTGAAAACTACAACAACTTAAATTTAAAAACTACAACAACTTAAATTTAAAGTCTATAATCATCATCATCATCTGCCATTGTAGGAGTATAGTCGGAGGTAAACAACTGTTGTCGGGCTATAATTTCCTTCTTTTTCCTATCAAAATAGGCCTTACTCATTGGAGTGTAATCTGAAGTGTTCCTTTGCATATTCCTATCGTCAATCTCTTCTTGTATTTGTTTGGCCCGTTCTTCATGCCTACGGTTCATTTCTTCCGCGGCAATGACATTTTGTTCCTCCATGAATCGCAAAGAGGCCGCCATTTCCTGTTGAAAGGCGATATCATCATTTGCCTTGCCCTTTTCCTTAATTTTCGGGCTTTGTTTCGTCCCATAGCCCTATGTATGGAACCTTCACCCGAAGACAGATTTTCTACCGTGGTTTCTTGAATGGTAGGAGATCCATCTTCATCCCCATCTACAGCTGAGGATGCAGTTCCAAACACTGGCATATGACCTACTCTATGTTGAGGTGGATCTTCAAATAACACCCACCCTTTACAAATTTCCCAACAACCGTGGCGTACATAGAAAATATAATTACAAAAATTAAAGGAAATTAATTTATGAAATTAAATGTAATATAATTAAATATTTAAAATAAATTGTGAAAACACTTACTTCGTCGTAGTAGTTGGCGCCGCTTTCATGTCTACTTGCGGTTGTTAACAATGCTTGATGCCATTTATTCAAACTTGGATGAAAAGTTTCTTCCATCTTGAAGAACAACTCTCGTGGTTTCGGGTATTCGGTGGAGTGGTGCCTTTGTAGAACTCCAAGTATTTTTTGGACAGACGAGTCCAAACACCTTCACTTGTTTGAGAAGTCGCCCTCACACTATCTTCTGAGACCTATCTATAAGCCCTGCAAAGAGCTTCATCTTCTTTTTGGGTCCAAACCCTACCTTTCATTGCAGATATGGCCATTTGAAAATTATTGAAAAAATTGAAGGAAATATTATTGGAAGAGGTAAGAAAATAGAATGTGAAGAATTGAAATAGAATGAAGTGGGATAGTATGGAATGGTGAAAATTATGTGAGAAATGGTGTAAGAATGGCGTAGGTATTTATAGGAAAAAAAGGTGAATTTAAATTTTTTTTTAAAATTTGGCCCAAAACCAAAAAAAAAAAAAAAAAAAAAAAACCCCAAAATTTGAATCCAACTGTAACTAACGTCAGCTACCTTTGGAATTCAAATTTTTTGGCCAGCCCCAGGTCGACTGGTTGGCTGGGTTGGGCTAACTAGTTGCCATTTTCTCCTTTTTTGGCCCGGTGGGGCCTACGAGCCATTTGGTCTGGCCCTCGGTTGGAGACGGTTTTCGTGCCATTTCAGGCTATTTTTGGGCCTCTGGCCGGATCGGTTGAAGATGGCCTTACATCTGGTTTGATTTTTGATGTTGTTAAAAATAACAACTTAATTTATAACTTACAATTCATAATTCATAATGTCAAGAATTGGTAAACAAAGGGAAAAGGAAAGGGATCCTCTCCGGATCCCTTCCACCTAATCCTCCTCATCAAACAATCCCGGTCCTTGAAATTTGATCCAACGACTACAAACAAGAGCTCACTCTAAAAGTTATAATAACTTTAGCTGTTGGATCAAATCTAAAGGGCCCAGATTATTTGATGAGGAAGATTAGGTGGAAGGGATCCGGAGAGGAGAAAATACGTATTTTTGTTTGTCAGACAATAAGTTCGTCATCCATAATACTTGGTCAATTGGTCATAAAGAAAGAACATTGTCATATGGTAAAAGGAACTAGTCTCTCTGTTAGTTCGTGTGATCATCCTTACCCGTCTCTAAAATAAGGTATAAATAAATTATATTCTTCATCCTTAATATTATTTCGAAAGATTATTTCCAAAGATTATTTTATGTGTGAGTAACTTTTTCTTTCTCTTCCTTCACACAAAAAGAAAAAGCAAACCAACAATCCAAGCAGGCAAAATACATAGCAGTGAAACATAAACAAGCCACATAATAGATGTGTATCTACATCGTTCTCTTCTTTGCTGCTTCTTATTTTTCTTCTGCATCTTCATCTTCTTCCTTTGCCTCTGTTAGTTGTGGTGTTCAAGTTATGAATCACTTAGGAGTAATCTATAGGGAGAAATCCTAAACTCAATCGAGCAATACTTGACATCTAAAGTGTCTAAGCACGAGACCTTGACAATGCAATTTTCTGAGCAAAAGCCTTGTAGATTTGGTAGAGAAGTTCTAATTTTTGCAGCTGCCTAAAAGTGATCTTATTTTCTGAATAATCTCTGTGCTTGCCAAATTAAATTGGTAAAGACATACATACATTATTTTGTTGAATGTTAAAGTTGAATTGGAATGAATATCAAAAACCTGCGCCGTTAGTTAACCTTCTTAATGAATTAACTAAATTTTAGTAGTTATAATCAAAGGTAAACGAAATTAACAATCAAACAAAAATTAGTAAAAAATTGGAAAGAAAAAGGCATATGTACTAGCTCGAACACGAGACCTCGTTATTACTAGCAACAAAGGAACCAAAGCGTCCAGTTAACCCTCTTGATGAACCAACCAAATTCTAGTTATCATAATCAGATAAATGAAATTAACAATCTAACAAAAATTAGTAAAGAAATTAATAATCTAACAAAAATTAGTAAAAAAATTGAAAGTAAAAGACGCCGATAATAGTTCGACCACAAGACCTCATTTTTACTAGAAAATAACACCACTAGCACCTCTAGTTAATCCTTGATTAATTAGCCGAACTTTTTAATTTATACGCTTATAAAATCATATATGAATACAATACTATAATTGTTTGGGTTAATATTTGAACATTGGGCTGCAAGTATGAGAAGGCTCAAAGGTGTCAACTAAAAGGGGACTTGCCCAAAGCTTAGCACCAGGTCCAGAAACAAATTGGCGTCTCCCCATGAATGCATAGACCACGTGCCTATGATTTAAATGTCATGTGATGGAGACTAACTCACATCAGCCAAAAAGCATTTTTCAGTGGCAATAAAAGTAAAAAGATGATGACTCACTACCCTCCAAGTACTTTCGGGTAAGAGCAAAGTCACTGCAGTCGGGTTAATTTGTCTATAAATGGAGGAAGAGGCCCCAAAGACAAGGATACTCAACCAATCAAACAAACAAACATACAAACTCTGCTCTCAAGCCAGATTTGCATCCAAAAGCTACCCAGATTCAATCTCTTTTGTAGTGACAAGCTATCTCTTGTCAAGTTTAAAGCTCTGCTATCTCCCTTCGTTGCATAGTATCGATTTCCTTGTGTAAACTCGTTTAACATCCATCCCTTTTTAGCATATAACCTTGTAAACTCAAAGAGAAGTGATCGCAAGTGGTTCAACCTTGCCTGACAAGGTGAAATCTTGCTGAAAGCTCTTTGTTTGTTTTCTAAGTTAATAGATCTACTGCTTAATGTATTCTCCAACATGTATCCAAATCATATCCATCAGTTTTCTCACTTTAAGAATCTCATTTGCACTTGGACCTAGTTAGTTTAATGGATATGCTTTCATTTAAAACCAATCTGGAACCAAGTAAATGACTTAAGGAGCTCTAAACTTCCTTCATTCGAACGTATAAGACTATGAACTAAAGTCCTTGATCACAAGGTAAGAAAAAGAACTTAATGTAGACTTAACCCATCCACCACAATCCTTTGATAAAAAGAAGTCCGAGTAACTTGGGGCGCAAGTAATCGACTGAAAACACTCTTGTTCTACATCTACTATACTGAGATAGCAGTGGCATGCCTAACACTTAGTTAGTTTTGATTGCGAGCATCAAGGCCTACATCTAAGGCCCCACAAAGGCACCTTTCAGAACTAACTATATTCTCTTCTTGGATCAAGACCGGCCCTGATAATTTGGTTTTAAAAATAGGAGTGTCAATTATATCAATCTTTAGATTCATTTAATGGAACTAAATTAATTGTTATTCCAATATTCAGTAAGATTATTGATCACACCTCTTCTGCAAAATCATTAAAACTTACATGCATTCTAACTTAAATTATGTCTTTCTCACAAACATACTTGATCAGAATTCCGGTTGTACTTTTTATATTGCACAAACTTTTTTCTTTTGAAAGCATGAACTATTTGTTGTGATAGGAAGGAAGGTAGGTTCAAAGTGATCAAATTGCTAAAAAAATGGTCCTCTCCAACTGATAGAAAATCAGATTCCTTTCCACCAATAAAGCGCGAAGTAACCATACTTCATCATTATTTTTTATACAATATAAATCTGTTGATGTCAAAATTCATTGCGAGTATTCTAGTAATTAATTTTTTTCCTCGCCTAGGTTGTTTTCTTGGCAATGAGAGTACTACTGGGAAATTTTTGGTGTTCCAGTGAACAACTTTTGTCATATTTTATTAATGTAAATGAAACAATATTTCTTAATATTTTTGTTATATAAATAGCCCCAACGTTTCATAATCTTTTGTATATCTCCATCTAATCTTTTTTTTAATGTAGATAGAAAAAATATATGATCTTCTGTATGTCAACTGTATAATCTTTTGTACGTAAAAATCTTCATAAAGTTTTCAATATAAATAGTATTAAATGACATAATTTTTATTATATCTTTCAACATAATCTTTAATACAATTTTTAGTCCTGCAGCAAAACCCCTGCACTAATTTCTAGTAAATACTAAATAGGATATTTTGGTTTAACCATTTAAGTGGTAATACATGTGGGACTTCTTGCTGAGCGAGTCCAGCTAGCACTCCTCTCTTATTCTCAATTTAACTACAAATATAACAGTGTACATATATGATATATTTAAACAAGACGATCTGAATTTCGTGCCAACTCAAACAATATCAAACACAATTTAAATCTTAATGAGTTGTTCAAGTGTGATGTCTGGTCCTCCAGTGGAAGCTGCAGTTTGGAATGATAACGACTGAGAAACCATGTGCATTGTTGGCCTCGATTGCGGTCGCGAATCCCTGCATGTGATTGCTACCCTTGCAATGGTTGTCAGTTCATCTTCAACTTCAAGTGTAGGAGGTGGAAGCCGTTGGTCCAATACGTCCTTCAGCAATTTGTTTTCACACGCAGATGGAGACGAAAATGACGAGATTAAATCACCTAGTCTTTTTCCCATGATCACTTCCAATGCCAACACTCCGAAGCTATAAACGTCACATTTCTCAGTTACCTTCCTTGTGTAGGCCAACTCTGCATAAAAATTAAGGGAGAGCAAGCCATTAGTATATGTTTAAATTTATATTTTCAAATTTCAACATTTATATTTTAACTGTTTTACTGTACCTGGTGCTACATATCCATATGTGCCTGCAAGGGAGCTCCAATTCGATGAGTCTGGATCCAAAAGCTTAGCAGTGCCAAAGTCTGAAACACAAGGCTCGTACTCATAATCTAGCAAAATGTTGCTGCTTGATAAGTCTCGGTGTACAATTGGCGGCACGCAATCATGATGCAGGTAAGACAGTGCATGAGCTACGCCTTTTACAATTCTCACCCTCCTACTCCAATCCAATTCTTTTGCTTCGTCTTCTTTGCTCAAGATTGAAGCCAGACTACCCTTTTCTAGGTATTCATAGACCAGAAAAGAGTGCTGCAAATTCGAACAAAAACCACAAAGTTTCACAATGTTTCGATGTCGTATATTGATTAGTGCAATTATTTCATTGTGGAATTCCTTCTGCGATGTCTCCTCGCCGTCAAGTTTTTGATGGAGTTTCTTCACTGCAACTATGTCGCCTGATGGTAGCTTTGCCTTGTAGACACTTCCAGATCCTCCCTTCCCAATGCAAAATATGGAGTCAAAACCATTGGTTGCTCTTATGATCTCCCAATACAATTTTTTTCCATCAAAATGAGAGATTGAAAAAATTTCATCATGGATATCACTCTTTTCTGTTCCCGGCTCTTTCTTTCTTCTTGTTTTGATGAAGACAATTGCAAGGAAAGCAAGTAAAACTGCTCCCAAGATAGGGTAAACAATTGCAAACACGAGTTTTCTTTTGTTTTTTCTTTTTGAGACGTGCTTATTGCAGGATTCTAGACCTCCAACATTTCCACACAATCCTTCGTTCCCTTCAAAGCTGTGAGCATCTTGAAACGCTTGGTTGTTGGGGATGGGACCTTGCAAGCGATTGTAGGATACGTCTATGTACAACAAGCTTCGCATTCCATCAAACGTTGCTGGAATGAGACCGGAAAGATTATTGTGGGAAAGATTCAGCCGCTCCAAGCTCTGCATATTGCTAATTTCTGAGGGTATCTTTCCGTCAAGTGAGTTACGACTTAAATCTAACCATGACAGGTGAAATAACTTCCCCAACTGAAATGGAATTTCTTGACTGAAATAGTTGTTGCTCAAATTCAAGTAGTTTAAATGGACCAATTCGCCAAAAATGCTTGGAATTGAGCCATTCAACTTGTTGGTGGACAAGTCAAGATAATCGAGTTGAGTGAATGCTCCAAATTCTGAGGGTATAGAACCCAAAAGTTGATTGCCATTCAACTTTAGATTCACCAAAGTAGTCAATCTCCCCAAATCGTTGGGAACCACCCCAACCAGACGATTCGAAGAAAAATCGAGTTCTTGAATTTTAGTAGCATTGGCAATCTCAGATGGTATGCTACCAGTAAGGTTGTTCCCCGCAAAACGTAGGGTTGTTAAGCTTGGACACTGTCCCCAGATGTCTGAGATTTCCCCATATAAGTTGTTGTTGCTTAGGTCTACAAACTGAAGATTCGGATAGACACCAAAGTCTTCAGATATGTTGCTTTTGAGTTGGTTCCCTTGAAGACGGACTCTGACTAAGCTCTTGCAACCTTTCAAGCTTTTCGGGATTGGACCTGTAAATTCGTTGTTTTCTGCAGTAAACCTTTGTAGCAGTCCACCACTACAAATATCTTGAGGCAAATAACCAGAAAATCGGTTAGCAGCCAGGTGTACATCCTCAACAAATTTCAAGTTTCCAATCTCTTCGGGAATAGTGCCGGAAAGTTTATTACCGTAGATAGAGAGATAAACAAGGTTTGTCAAATTGCCAAAAGAAGTTGGGATAGAACCAGAAAGGGTATTGTTGTACAACATCATGATGGTTAGATTTTTCAAGTTTCCGAAACTCAGAGGGATTGGACCTGATAAATAGTTATCATACAGGTCAACTTCAACCAATTTCGAAAGTGTTCCTATTTCGGGAGGAATAGAACCAGAAAGTTGGTTTCCAAAGAGAATCAAAAGAGTCAATTGGCTCAAATTACCCACAGAAGCTGGAATTGAACCCTCTAAATTGTTTAAGTTTAGAGCTAGCTCAGAGACAAATTTAAGTTGGCCTATTTCTTGAGGAATTGAGCCGTTGAACTTATTTGCATTTAGGTGAAGGACCTGAAGATTTGTTAAAAGACCCATTTTGGGTGGGATTTTTCCAGACATTTGATTGTAGGATACATCAAAATAGATGAGTTTGGTGAGGGAACTGATCTCAGGTGGGATTTGATCAAAAAGTTCATTTAAGCTTAGATCAACATATGTAAGATTGGGCAAGGACGTGAATGGAAATTCCAGTAGAGTACCTTGTATACCAGAGTTGGTGAGGTTTAATCTGTTGACGCTTCCAGCTGAGTTGCATGAAACTCCAATCCAAGTATTGCATGGGCCTTCATTTGCATTCATCCATGAGGTCAGGTTGTTTTGGGTTTGGTTTTGAAAGCCAGCTTTCCATTTGAGAAGTGCTTCTGCTTCAGTGGAATTGGCAGAAGCAAAAGCACCTTTTTGTGATGAAGCTAGCTGAAGATACAAGATAAGGCAAGCTAGTAAGCATAGTTTTTCACAATAAGTTGAAACTCTAGTCATGGTTTTTGTGTAAACCTTTTTCTTAAGCAATTCAGGGCTTTTATTTATAGTGAGATGTATTACTAATTTTCATATCCTCTATTTGTTTTTCTTATCTTTGAATTTTCATCCAAATGGTTAATTAAAAATTACAACCCGATGATGTTTTTAAGTTTTAATTATTAAAGCTAAAGAAAACGGGAGAAACCTTGAACTTTCAAGTGATTTTTTAAGGGTTTTTATTTATTTATATAATAAAAATATTTCAAATTTTAGGATAAAAGATTACCACCACGTAAATTGAAAAGTATGATTAATTTCAGTTTACTATTCTAACATTTCTTGATTCTCAATATTTGGTGCAATAAGTTTTTTTCATTTCAAAGTGGTACATGAGGTTGTAATTTCATATATTTGTTAAGATTATTGTTAAATCAGCAATCAACTAATGACGTGGCGCTTACGTGAAGAATTACTGAGGATAAGTCGATGAGCATCTGTTAAGATAATGAGTTGGTCCAGGTATACACATGGGTAACCCGTTACACGATAAAAAAATATTAATTTAATAACATTATACTACTAAAAAGAAATACTATAATTAACAACAATAGGATTTAATCCCCAACTAAACTGAAAACTAAAATATAAATAAATATATATATATATATATTAAATTTAGAAAATTGATGATCGTTGGACCAGCTGAGATTTATTCTAAGGTGTCCAATGTTTTTCTCAGCCCTAAATCAGACTCTCTCATTCTCAAAGGCTTGAATCGAAGTAGCTACTCTATCTCTCTCTTGAACTTCAACTCCATGCCAATCACGAGTCCACGACCACCATTTTTAGTCTTGTACATCGTGCGGTCAGTTTTCTTTAGGTATTATTTATATTTAATTTTAAATTTTAAATTTTAAATTATTTCTGACCGTACGATGTACGATGAACGGACACGATCATGGGATTCTCTGGATCCCCAGAAAAAAGATCCGGCGAGGATCCTTTTCCGTTTAGAAGTTGTGGGTCATTGACAACAACTTTAAGAAGCAGTCAAGAGCGTGCTTCTAAAAGCTTATTTTTAACTTTTAAGTGTGCTTCTAAATGCAAGGGAGATGAAAATTTTGAATTAAATTTTATAAATCAAATAATGTGGTTGTTGATTATTAAATTATTAATTAAGTACTGATTAACGTGTTTATTTTTTAGGTAAAATTAGAATTCGTTACGGTTTTTCTATATCATTTAGATTAAATATCTGTGCCTTTTTAAAATTTGATTTAAATGCTTTGACCAAAAGTCACCTCTATTTTTTAAAATTAAAATAATTTTTGAATTTATTCTTTTATCTGCATGATGGACTTTTCCTTATTATTAAACTATAATTTCTCTTCTTCCAAATATGTTTTTTCGATCACAGTTTTTTTTGTTACGCAAACATTTAATATTGTTTCTTTTTCCAAATGCGTTTTTCTTTTTCAAATAGTTGGTGATCAACATAAAAGCTCTGTGTAATTTTTTAATTTTTTTTGTGAAATTATATTTTTTTGCTGTTTTTTTAAGTATAGTTGTTGATGAATTATTATTATTAGATACAATACATTACGTATATATTATCTGCGGGTACATTTGAATTTACAAAAATCATTAATTGGTATGTTTATTTGCAATTTTGGTACGTTTGATTTGATACATATTGTTAATATTGATACATTATTTTTATTGTGGTACGTTTTATTTTGTACACATTGTGTATTGGTACGTTTATATTATGACCAAAAAAAAGTTTAATTAAATTACTAAAGGGCATGGATGTTTCATAAAATTCAAAATTGAGGAGCCTATATCAAAAGATCTATATTTTTTTATTGGTGGCACATCTTTTGGTTTGAAAACTTGGTTTAAAAATTTGGTCTACTTAGCATTATCCTTTGATGTAATAAATTTTTCTAAATGCTATGAACACTCTCATTTTTCTTTCAAAGTAAATGACAATCTTTGTTCTCAAGACTCACGTACACCTCAAAATGAAAGAACGTTGAGATTTCACTATAAAATTAATTAGAAATATGGTGAGAAGTTCAATTACTAATAAGCACATGTTCTTTCTTTCATTGATGTGAGATTCATATTCTGAACATGCCTCTTGGGATTCATACTTTCAACATGTCCCCTTAGAGATTTTTAAAGTCTAACACGATTTTGGATTCATAGCCTCAACACTTTGCTCACGTATGACAAATTTTTAAGCTTAACATGTGAACACACAAAACGAGTGACGTAAAGTAAGTATGACTGTTGAGCATCATGTATAGAACAATCTGCTATGATCTCATGCTTACTCGTTAAAGTTGGAGAAAAGATTCTTTCAAAAATACAAGTAACAATAAGCACTAACAATGGGAGGCAAGACGGTCTGAAACTATGGACTCATGGACATCCCTCATCACTTTCACATGTATCCTATTTAGGGTTGCTAATTGTTTTCGATTCTGCATATAAAATTTTTGAATTAGAATCCGAACGAAAATTCTAAATTCGAATATTTTCAAAATTTGGAATAAAAATTAAAATGCACTTAGAAATTCCAATAATTCTGATCCTTTCGAAAATCATGCCTAATCCCACTCATGTCAAATAACCTTAAAAATTAAAACAGTTAGTATAGCATACTCACAGCAGCTGATATACTAGCTACAAATCCAATATCTTGGGTTTAAATATTTTTTGCCCTTTTTGAATACAAACATAATTCCAACAGAAAGAGAGATAGGAAGAGCGAAAGAAGAGAGAGACCTAGTAATGAATCGATTATCAAAGTCCTTGAAGAGCTCGTATATTTTTTATGAGCAGATCACCACCTTCAAGAAATACATGAAATTATAAGTTGAAAAAAAAAAAAAAAAAAAAAAAAAACACACCAGATTCTGAATTCATAAATATGATATTTACTCAATATCAACATTATTAAAATCAAAAGCAAGATTATTAAAATCAAAATGATTCATTCATCTTTAGACTAAATCCTCCCATGTTTTTAGATTTACTTACTCAAGACATTTTTTGCATTACTTGTGCCCTAGAAGCATTGACGAGAAATTAAATGACTAGACATGTTTCACTCATTACATCACATGCACCATATAGATGTAGACACAACCAAACAAAAATTTTAACAGAAATGTTAAATGACTTTTTCAAAACGAGACTCTTTATTATATCATTTTTTACTCAATATTTTATAATATTGACACGAAAATTATGCTAAAAATATTAAATGGCAAAGAGTTCATAGAGAGTCTTGCTTTAAAGGAGACTCCTTAGCATTCTCATATTTTAATGGAAATGCGGCCCCAACAAACTTTTCACTCAAAGCGTGTATAGGGAAAATTAAACTTTCTAAGAGCAACTCCAGTGTTGCAAAGGCACCCTAGGGCAACTCACCATTGAATCCACCCAATGAACAGTAACTGCCTTTAATGAACAGTAACTGCCTTTTGCATCTTCACCCCTAAAACTGAATAGCCATAGCAATAGGTAATAAAATATTAATATTTTTTCTCACCCACTTGCAAGCCCCAAGGCCTCCTGTTCCTGTCTCTATCAACAACTCTCTCTCTCTCTCTCTCTCTCTCTCTCCCTCCCTCCCTCCTTTCTGTTCGTCTATATTCTTCTTCCTCCCATTAAACCCCTTCAATTCCTTCCCTAATTTCACAAAGCATCATGGCTGAATCACTGAAGCTGCTGGATCACGTGCCGCACACGTGCTTGTGAGGGAGGTATCAGAATATCTGCTGGATCTTATTGTTACGACAAGTTTTTCTGATGGAATTGGATTGATGGAATAAGGAGTATGTCAAGAGCAGCCATTTTTTGGTTTTGTATGTGGGCTTGATTCCTCCTCATGAGGCTTTAATTTTCATCCTTATTTTATTTTATTTTGTCATTTTCATTAAATTACAAACTCGTTACATTAAATATAGTTATTAAATAATTTTTAGTTAAACAAAACTTAATCCACGCCATTTTCAATAAAACTAGACCTTGCAATTTTTATACAACATGTGTTATACGACACGAAAATGACAGGTTTCATGGCAACACAATAACTAATTGGATCATTTTCAGGTCACCTGTTAAGAAATCGTTAATAACGAGTCCTTAACAGGTTTATATGCAGCTCATTTCAACTTGTTAAGAAACAAATTATTTTGATGATTACAAAGCTAAAATTATTTTGATGATTACAAAGCTAAACTACTAAAAAAAGCTTACTATAAAATACAATAGTCATAGTGTATATATTATATATTATTATTCTATATAGGTTAAAAAAATTAATTTTTATTTATTTATTTATTTTTATTATGAGAGTTTCTTCTTATCATTACTCATATAAATTTTACTTGACATGCAATCCAAAATTCAAATCGACTAGTATAGTATTAGTATAGGCATAAAAAAAGATTTTCAATTTTAGAGTCAACTATCTAACAAAGTTCTTTACTCTCTCTCATAGAGTCATACTCATAAATGTTTAGATTTTTATCACAAATGATCCCTGAAATTGAGCCTCACCATCAAGATGGTCCCTGAAATTGAATATCAATCAATGTAGTCCCTGAAAATAGGTGTCGCAAATCAATGTGCTCTTTCTGTCACAATTCTGTTAAAAATTCTGTTAAGTGCTGATGTGGCATATATTTGGGTTCCATAAGTCCTTTTTTTTTTCCTGTCACAAATGGTCACTGAAATTGACCTTCGACGTCACCTGTGACATCAAAATGGTCCCTAAAATTAAAAATCGATCAATGTAGTGCTTCCATCATAATTTTGTCAAAAATTCGGTTATATGCTGACGTGACACATAAATAGGTCACACAAATCTAATTAAATTTTAAAATATATATATATATATATATATATTTACAAATAGGTGTAATAATCTAATAGTTAATAAAAAGTTGTCAACCAAAAAACCCAGTCCTGCAATCACCTCTAATCCCAGTTCACATTCCTCTACCTTGTTTGTTGTCTATTTTCTGGGAAAAAAAAAATCCTCAATACACTTATCTTTACACACTTCGACACCCTTCATCGAATTGAACCTGGACCGAGATCACCTTTGGTGACGGCTTGACCGATTGGCAACGACTTTTGGGACATCACCGTTAACATTTAGCGCGATCAATATCTTCACAACCTTAATCTTAGAGAGCTTGTTCGACGCTTCTCTGGTGGTCTGGTGACTTAAAGAACGACGAGGTATGCCTTGAGATAATGAGGTTATAACCGAGGTGCATCTATTGTTGGTTGAAAACTATTTCCAAACCCCCTCTTAGGCATTGGTTAAGTGTGTCTTTCAGAATTTATGGAATGGATATCTCTTCGGAGTAAGCCCTACTATAAGAAAAAAAAATTCCGTTGTGCAAAAATGTATTTAAACAACTTTTTTAATCAATTATTAAACTCACATGAGCACATAATAATTTTTTTTTTACAGAATTGTGGCGGAAGAATCATATTGATTTGCAACGACACCTATTTTCAAGGACTACGTTCATTGATTTTCAATTTTAGGGACCATCTTGATGGTGTGGGTCAATTTCAGGGACCATCTTGATGGTGTAGGTGAATTTGATGGACCATTTGTGATAAAAACCTGTAAATCTTATGGGGCCCATTTATGTGCCACATCAGCACTTAACGAATTTTAAAAAAAAATTGTTACGGAATGACTACATTGATTTGTGACACCTATTTTTAGGGACTACATTGATTTATTTTCAATTTCAGGGACCATCTTGATGGTGAGGGTCAATTTCAGGACCATTTGTGATAAAAACCCTACATGTTTTATTCTCTTAAAAATGAGAGTAAAAACATTATAAAAAATGAAAATATCAAAAAAAATTAAAAATCCAAACACATTAAAAAATTACAATAATTAATTTACAATTGCGAAAAAGTGAAAAAAAAAATGCAAAAGCTCGTGATTGCATAGCTTTGAGATGGGTACATCATCGTTTGAATTTTTAAAACCCTACAAACCCTCGTGAATAGTACTTTTAGGGGAGTTCAAAACAAATAAAAGTTCATAATAATTAATGTACAAGTGTAAAAAATGAGAAAGAATATATAAATGCTCATGATTGTATCCTCCAAGCTTAGACAATAGTTCCAACTTCATTTAGATTTTTAAAACCCTCCAAGCCCTCATGAATAATGTTTTTTTTTTTATTTCAATGCAAAATTAATAAAAAGTTCATAATAATTATTGTAGAAGTGTGAAAAATGTAAAAAAAAAAAAAATCTATAATCACTCGTAATGACAAGCTTTACAAATTTCATAAAGATGTCAACTTCGAAACACGACACCATAATCCATAAACCTTAGACATATATTTATTAACTGTCAATTGTCATTTATGCTTTATTCTTCTTATCGAATTTTGGTTTTCAAATTTTGTTTTTTGAAAACATGATCCTTTGAAAAAGTAAAAAATGAAAATTTCTTTTCTTAAAAGCCTCTCTCTCTCTCTCTCTCTCTCTCTCTCTCTCTCTCTCTCTATGTGTGTGTGTGTGTATATGTAATGCGACGTACACCACATATCTAATTGCATTTTATTTTTATTAATACTTATTTTAATCATGTTATGGTTTGGTCAGATTTCTGCATGCAAATTTAGTCATCCATAAACGCCCCTACGCAAATTTATATCGAAAACGACTTGCACATAATTTCAAGGGAAAAAAAATAAAGGGAGACTTTGGATGCGGTCTCTAGTTATGAATATTCTTTGATTGAAATCTTGTTAGTTTTCACTTTTTGATCTAAGTCCCTAAAATTAATGTGATAATTTATTTCTATGTACGTTACTATATTTTTTTAAATTAAAAATTAAAATTAATAGTTGTTTATATTAATAAGATTTTAAATAAAAAACCATAATTTGTGGGATTAAAAATATTAAAATATAAATATATTATTTTGTGTGTGTGTGTGTAAACATGGGTACATTCATCAAAATTAACCAAAAAATTATTGTATCAAAACATGGGTACATTCTTCAAAATAACAAAAAAAAAGAAAAAGATATTAGGCTTAATAAAATTAGTGAATTTCTTCGATTAAACTTAACATGGATACCTTCTCAAATCAAAGAAAAAAGAAGGTACCCATATAAGTTTAAAAAAGGATTAGAAAAAAATTGAATAGATTTTATATAAAAAAAATGGTACATTTTACATATAACAAATTGGTATATTTAAGAATGAGTACATTTTAAGATTTAAAATTTGAAAAAAAAAATTACATGAATGATACATATAATTAGCATTGGTACATTTAGCAAAATTAAAAATGGGTACAAATAAATAAAAAATATATGGGTACAAATACAAATAAAACTTTATAAAATATAAGCACAAAAAGAAATTAATATATGGGTATAAATTAAAACTGAGAAGAAAATTGGTACAGATTAAAAAAGGTTGCAAATTAAAAATGGGTACAAACTAAAAAAAAATATATATGATAAAAAATTTAGCCATAAATATAAATATACTAATTGTAATATTTTTAACATTAAATGAATATAATTAGAAATAAAAAATATTTTATTATTGAAATAATTAATGATGTTATTAATACCAAGGACATTGATTAAAAATGAAAAGAAAGAAGGTTCTAATTAAAGGAGTAGCAAAAGAAAGGATAAGAACCTAATTTCTCAAAAAATAAAACCGTCAAAGTTACCTGCTGACAAAATTATGCAAAACAAAATATCTTCTTTGTTATTATGTGTGAGGTTTTTAATGTCGAAATGTCTAAAGTGATCACTAATGCCAATGTCTGCTATAGCATGGAAGAAAATAGACGTATGATTAAGGGTGGGTTCGGTACGGTTATCGTACCAAAATCCTTGTAACAATTACCGTACCAAACTTTAAGTTTGGTAAAATCTATTACCTTTACTGTACCAAACTTTCTGTATACCGAAGTTCGGTATTGCCAAAAGTTCGGTTGGCATGGTATAACAATGTTAATTGCCATTTTATTTTGGGACAAAATCTGTTTTTGTTTTTTTAACCCAATTCAAGGGCAAAACCTTTTTTTTGGTACCTTTATCTCATACATTGTAGCTTAAATTCATCTATTATTCATCGTTCACAATTCACACACACAATAATTCAAATGAGGCATCAAGATTCATGATGAAAATTAAGCTTACAATCCAAATAGAAGTTACGAACCAAAACAAATAGAAGTTAATAATCCAAATAGAAATTAAAGTTTCAAACCAAATGAAAATTGGAACTAAACTTCAAAAAGTAGAATTCATTGATCAGTTATTCAAGCTTGAGATGTCGAAGCTTTTGGAGGAGGCATTGAACTTGTAGAAGATTGAGTTTGTGTCAAGCCTACATTACAAACAAAGAAAATACATTAATTAGTAGTAAGAAGAATTAAAGTTGAAAACCATTTAATAACAAATTTACTAAAAAAAATTAAAGCATATCTTTCTTGTTTCCTCTTCTTCCATTTCCTTGTAAAATTGAAGCATATCTTCCGTTGGTTCGTTGTAGAAGTTTACTTCATCTGCCCTAAGCTAACCACTAGTACACACTAGTGCCTCTACTCTTTTAGGAGTCAAGGATGTTCTAAAAGGTCCATAACCCTTCTCTCTAGGCTAAATGCATTTTCACTAGCAACGGTAGAAGTGGGGGTTACAAAGATATCTTGACTATTTGTGAAAGAATTAGGAACACTTTTGTATTTGACTTCCACCATTTCAAGAAATCAAAGTCACCAACAACAATGCTAATATAAGTAGGGTTTTATTTTCAAATTATTGAAACATTATAAATATGTGTTATATAATTATCTATTATATGATTTATAAATTATATATTATATTGTATTTTCAGTACGGTACGGTAATACCGTGGTAATGGTATCCATTACCAATGCTGTACCATGAAATTTCGGTATGGTACAATACCGTACCATTACCGATTGGCACAAAATCAGTATGGCACGGTTGACAATTCGGTTGGCACAACAATTTGGCAAAAAAAATCCACCCCTACATATGATTGGACCTAAAAATAGAAGCCTGTCAATGTCATACTTTGAATCTTCCAAACCCAACTAACTCATTCCTAGTGAATGTTGTTCAATGAATCCGAATCTTAACCTAATCTTCTTTGTGAGGAACTCAATAATTCGTTAATCATGTTCGTTCATCATACATCAGGAGACAAAAAATTATTTTAAATATTTTTATTTAAAATTAAACACAAGCAGTACCTGATAAAAACTGATCGCAAGATGTACGCTGAACGGACACGATTCACGAATCATCAGGAACCTCACCAAAAGGATCTAGAGATGATCCTGTTGGCTGTTCAATAACTTATTCAAGCGATTAGATGTCATAATACAAGTAGAGAAATAATATATTTTTCGTGTCCTTTTACTTACTTTATAACCGTAGAGCAACTGCTTGAATACTGGATGCTTAACTTACAAAGTTTAAAGATTAATATCATATACTAGTTTCTAATCGCACATATCTCACTAGTAGAAAATACAATTACAAGTTTGGTAGATTACTTATTTAGAGGTGATTTTTGCATTAACTTATCTCTTTCACATACTCCTCCGTTTTGTAGTCTTTTATATGGAGTGCTGATATTCCCACCCCGGTGTCTTATTTTTCCACCCACCATTTAATGAAAATGTTAATAACATATTTATCCTTTTAAAAGAAGACTCTTAAACCCCTATTTAATTAAGTACTAAAATTTTGAAAAAATAAAAAATAATTTAAAATAATAAATAAATAATAGTGGGTGAGGTGTGATATCTTTGGTGGAAAGAGGTTGGGAAAGATTTGAGTTAGAATCAACGGAAATGTTGGAGGAAGGAATGGGTGTGTGCTAGACGAAGGCGAGAAACTTAAATGGAGGAAAAAGAGACTTGGGTGTGAGATTGGCGACTTTGACAAAAAAGGAGGAAGAAGAGTGATTTGGGGATCCGGGGTCTTTGCAATGCGAAGATAGGTGTGAAGGAGATGATGAATGTCCAGGTCTTAGGTCTTGCATTTTCTTTCATTTTTTCTATTTTTGTTTATTTATTTATAATATTATTTAAAGATATATTAGAGTTATTTAAAAAAAATATTGGGGTTATTTTGGAAATAATGATGGGTGGGAAAATTACATTTTACTTTTATAATTTTTTATGATGGGTGAGATTATCATGTGGGTGAGAAAATAGGACAATGGGGTGGGTCTAGTAGCACTCTTTATATATTGAGTGGTATTCCTCTTCATTTGTAAGTGAGAGGTTTTAGGTTCGACTCTCGTTAAAGGTGGATTTAAACTACATTATTGCTAGCTCATTTTGAGGCTACGCCCATCCCATTTCCCTTAGTGTAAATAATATTGACTTTTTTTTTTTTAAAAAAAAAAACACCCTCCTCGATAAATATATATATATTTGTATAATATAATGCGATCTACACTATAAATCTTAGGGTTCTTTAGATATAAGCCCATGCAATACTTATTTCCTTAACAAAAACCCATCTCATTTTAAACATCCAAATAAAACCCAAATTTAAAGTAGACTGCCATGTAAACAAATAAATACCTATTATTTTCAAACTATTTACAATTGTGCCACAACACTCTAATTATGTTAATGAATTTAATTATCCACCATAATTGTGAGAAATAAGTGCCTTATTATTATAAAATTATCTACTTTATACTTCTCTTACCATAATATGTTTCATTTCTTTTATTTGTTTGACAATCATTGTAGGTAAATTATTTTGCATATATGTATTAGACATATTTTGTTAAAATTATATACATGCGTACAAATAATTTATCTATATTTTTATGTAAAATAATATGTAATGAATTAATTTGAATCAATTGGCTAAAAACATTTATTTATTTTGTAGGTAAATTAATTTTCATGTGATATTACATTTATACTTGCCACATTTTGTTATTATTATATAGAGTGTGCAATCAATTGACATTCTTTTATTTTGTAGGTAAATTATTTTGCATGTAGGTATATTGTTTATATTTACTAGGAACTTATATTGTTACATACGTTGTGCAAAATAATTTACCTATGTTACATTTAAAATATTGATAATTTTGAATAAAATAACTTTTTTACATTTGTAGGATGAGGTTGAGCAGCAGAGGACCCAGAGCCGCCAGGACCTCCAGGGTCACGATGAAGGTGCTCCAAGAGAAGGGCGAACTTCGTCTCTAAGGAGGTGAAGCGGGCATCAGACGCAGCCTGGATCTGCTGAGGAAGGGCCTCCAGAACAGTTTCCACGGCGGAGAGGCGCGATTCCAGTGTAGTCATGCGAGAATTGGCGGTGTGGCGGGGCATACAAGAGGGAGACTCAGGATCGAGAGGATGATACCAATGTTAGGTATGAACTCAGTTCCTTATCTCAACATGTAAGTAGCAGATTGACAATGGCGGTGGAATGAAAGGGAAAGCGACAGAGAGGAAGAGAGTAATATTTTTTATATATTGTTTTTCTGATCAATTACAAGTTGTCCTGCTTTTCCTCCATTCGGGAATATATTCCAATCTCACAAAAGCAATTGCCAGCTGGCCCTCACTAATTAAACTAAGTAAACTTAATAAAACGACTTAAGTGATACTTAACAGACTTAACATTGATATCAGGAAATACAACCCTAACAATCAGTCACTTCTCTCTCTTCTCCCCATTCGCCCAGCTCTCTCCTGTTCTCTCCCGGAGCTTCTTCTTCCTTCTTCTGGTTGGGCAGTTTTGCCCAATCCGTATCCTCATTTCTTCTTCTTCTAATTGGCTGATTTCTCTCTCTCTTCACCTAAGTGGGCAGCACCCACTGCTATATAATCCTTTCTTTCCATCCTGGCCGTTCAATTCGAATTTCCTTTGATCTGGGCCATCCAAATGGCACACCAGATTTTATAATAAAATTCATAACATCCCTAAAACTTCAAACTTTAATAACTTCTTCGTTATAACTCCAAATCACGAACCGTTTGAGCCCACGCGTCCGTAGCGACGAGTACTACGAGGTTATGCCAAGAAAACAAATCTTAGGTGGCACAACACAACGATTAACCTCGAACAAAGCACGTGCCTCAAAGGGCATTTTGTAAAATCCTTTATTGAAAATTTAAAAACTCTTAAAATCAGGGACGGGCTGTCACAAAAACATCTATATAAGGAACATTGGTATCATGTAAATTTTTGCTATTAAATGCATAGGAATCATGACATTTAATTTTTTTTTTCCAAATCCCCATAAGGTATTTGAACATTTAATTGAATGAAATAATGTAAAATAAATGTAAATAAAAAGTGAGAGACCCAAAGTAAGTGTTATTAGGGGTAATTTTGACATCCAAAAGTACAAATTTTGCCAAGTCAAACTTAATTATAGATATTGCTTAGTTAGAGCTTAGTCATTGGGTTTTTATTAGAGAAATTTATTATGATGAGTTTTAATTAAAGAAAAATAAATTTCAAAAGGTGTACTCATATTTTCAGTAAATTCCAAACATGTTTTATTTTTATTGATACTTATTTGACATGGAACTGATTATGCATGTTTTATTTTCTCAAATTCATATCGAAACGACTTGAATACAATTTCGAGATAACAAAATAAAACTGTCAAAGTCACCTGCTGACGAAATTATGCAAAACGAAATATCTTCTTTGTTATTATGTGTAAGGTTTTCAATGTTGAAAAGAAAAGAAAGTGATCACTATTAGACCTGGCATTCGTGTCGTTTTCATGTCATATCCGATATCTTAACGGATCGTGTCATGTAACACCCGTTAAAATAAACGGGTAAAATGACCCGACTCGAAATCGACCCGATAATATTAACAGGTAATATGACCCGACCCGTTACCCGTTAAGGAAAATATATTTTAAACCAATACATAATCAAATGAAAAACATAATACTAAATAAGTATATACATGCTATATTGTCACATCCAAAACATAAAAACGCATTTTTCTTTTAATTATATTTTTGCTTACCTAAAGTCTTTAATAGTTTTTTAATTAATGTATAAGTGTAAAAAAAATATAGGAAAATATATATAAACGCTCGTAATGACAAACTTTACAACTTTCATGAAGAGCTTAGCTTCAAAATTCGCCACTATAATCATATAAATCATAGATCAAAATTTAACGTTGATTGTTGTTTATATTTATGCTTCGTTGTTCATATCAAAATTGTTTTTTTTTTTTTTTTTCTGATTTTTTTTTTTGAAAACATGATCTATTAGAGGATGCAGGAAGATGAACGGTTTGGATTGTTGATATTATAAAGTTTTATGATTAGTGAAAATATTGCTTGATGTTTATAAAGTTTCTACAAACTATATGATATTGACTCATATTTTAGTTAACCGTAAATATCGAAATGTGATATCAAAGATCTGAACCATTCATCTTCTTACATCCGCCAGATGATCATGTTTTCAAAAAAGAAAATTTAAAAAATGAAATTAAGTAAGAAGAATAAAGTGTAAATGACAATCGACGATTAAATATAAATTTAAGGTTTATGGATTATAGTGTTGGATTTCGAAGTTGACCTATTCATGAAAGTTGTAAAGCTTGTCACTATGAGTGATTATATATTTTTCTTACATTTTTTACACTTCTACAATAATTATTATTAATTTTTCCCTCAAATAAAAAACATTGTTCATGAGGGTTTGGAGGATTTTAAAAATCTAAACGATAATGTAAGTGTAACCATTATCTACTCGTGGAGGAATAATGATGAATCACGAGTGTTTATATATTCTTTTACATTTTTCATACATGTATGTATGTCTTCTTAGTTCTTGCCTATACAAATACTATACTAGTTTATTTTAATTTTGGACAACAACATGTTAAGTAAAATTTATCCTAGTAATGATAATAAGGAACTTTCATAATAAAAATAAATAATGACTAAATATTTTTTTTTAAAACTTATATAGAATAATAATACAAAACTATATATTTAATATAGAATATATTGTATATATTATTATGGCTATTGTATTTTATAATAAATTTTTTAGTAATTAAACTTTAAAATTATCAAAATAATTTTTTTTCTTAACGGGGTCGAAACGAGTTACCCACGTGTTACCCGCATGTATACCCGTTAAGAATCCGTTATTAGCAAGTTTTTAACGGGTTATCCGATAATGACCCGATAAGTTATCGTGTTGATCCGAAACCCGTTATTTTCGTTTCGTGTCACCGTGTCGTTTTAGAAACTGCCGGGTCTAATCACTATGTGTTATTATGCGGAACGAAATATCTTCTTTGTTATTATGTGTGAGGTTTTCAATGTCGAAAAGAAAAGAAAGTGACCACTATGTGTTATTATGTGTGAGGTTTTCAATGTCGAAAAGAAAAGAAAGTGACCACTATGTGTTATTAAGCGAAACGAAATATATGTGTGAGGTTTTCAATGTCGAAAAGAAAAGAAAGTGACCACTATGCGTTATTATGCGAAACGAAATATCTTCTTTGTTATTATGAGCGAAACGACTTGAAAAAAATTTCGAGATAATAAAATAAAGTGATCACTATGTCAATGTCTGCTGTAGCATGGGAGAAAAGAAAAGTATGAGACCAGAAAATAAGAGCCTGTCAGTGTCATACTTTGAATCTTCCAAACCCCAACTTACCCATTCATAAATAAAATAAAGTGATCACTATGTCAATGTCTGCTATAGCATGGGAGAAAAGAAAAGTATGAGACCAGAAAATAAGAGCCTGTCAATGTCATACTTTGAATCTTCCAAACCCCAACTTACCCATTCATAACTTAATCGAGTGGTACTCTACATGTAACAGTACAAGTAGAGAAAATAATATATTTTTTATATCATTCTATTTATTTTATAATAATGAAGTAATTACTTGAATACTGAGCACTCTACTTACAAAGTTTGAAAATTATTATTATATACTAATTTCGAGTCGCACATCTCTCACTTGTAGAAAATACACTTACAAGTTTTGTAGATTACTTATTAAAGGAGGTGATTTTCGCATTCACTTATCTCTTTCACATACTACTCCATTTTGTAATCTTTTACATATTTAATAAATCCATCTCCTTGTTCTAAAGTCAAATATTCAGCAGTTGTCTTCGCTTCTCTCTTTTCTATATGGTCATGTAAAGATACAAACATATATTAAAGAAAAAGAAAAGAAAAAAAAAATTATGTTGTAAACAATTGAAACTGCATTATTTCGTAACCTAAAGCTATCTATTAATAAAATTTTCTTTGTTAATTAAAAGTGAATGAAAATATAATTTGGTTATTTATTTACAATTCAATAAAAATAAAATCATGAACAGTAATATAAATTCGCAAAAAAAAAAAAAAATTGCTGTTTTTTCTTCCACATATAAACATATTTTTTTCTCTTCCATTTTTTCTCCCCCATTTCCTGCTCATTACCTTTTTATTTTATTTTTCATTCAATTAAAACTGTATTTAATTCCTTTTTTTTTTTAAACACACAGATAGTGTGTGATATTTATCACGAATATATAGAATGAGACCTACACCACATATCTATGCGCGTTTTATCCAATTTTTATTAATATTTATTCGACATGGAATTGATTATTGCATGGTATTGTTAGTTCAAGATAGTGTTCAAAATATCGATATAGATAAAATGTCGACATGTAAATTTGTGAGAATATCAGTGGATGTATCAATATTGATATCGGCTGTTCTTTATAGAAATGATGAAAATTTAAAACAAAACTTTAAGGAATGTCAAACATTTTTCTACATAAAATATAAGAATTTATCCGATATTTAATCGATGTGAGAAATATCGACAGTCGAAAGTTAAGAGTTTCTCCGGTATAACTTCACCCCCTTTCTATATCTTTATCTGATCATATGGATATTTTCACAGAAATATTGATCACATTGAAGAAATTCCAAACACTAGTTTAAGGTTTTTGCATGTCCTATTAAGTCATCCATAAACAACCCCACTCAAATTTATGTCCAAACGACTTGCGCTTGCACCACACAATTTCGAGAAAAATCAAAGTGTTGATGAAAGTATGGAGAGAAATTTTAAGGAGATGGAGAGAAATTTTAAGGAGACTCTTTTAAAATGGAATTTCGGCACCTTATGTTTTTTGTGTGATATTTTATAATGCTGATAGTGCCAAAAACATGAAATGGTGATGAAAAACCTATAAAGAGTCACACTTTTAAGAGAGTTTCCTTAGCATTTCTCAATTATGAAAATTTCTTCCTGTTTTTATTTTTGAGGTTTTAAATGTCGAAATGTCCAAAGTGATAACTATGTAAGAGAAATGCTATTGTAGGTTAATTTATTGATTTTAGTATTATCAAACTTGTGTTTGTCTTATTTATTTCAAGTTGCAGAAGAAATACATCAAAATACTTTGTTATGTTATTCATCATCTAGGGTTTACAAATATATAGGCACACATACCTCATTCTACAAGGAAAGTAATTACAAATAAATAAGGAAACTAAACCCTAAAGATTACATATACTAATCCTACCTAAAATAGGACTCCAATAACATTTATAATTAAGACTCAAATCAACACTCCCCCTCAAGTTGGTGCATAGATATCATACATGCCCAACTTGATAATTGAGTCTTGGAAAACCTTACTAGATACTGCATGAGTAAGAACATCAGCCAACTGCTCTCCTGAACTCACAAACGGTATAGACACAGTCTTCCTTTCAAGATTTTCCTTGATAAAGTGTCGATCAACCTCTACATGCTTTGTTCGATCATGTTGTACCGGATTATCAGCTATTTCCCTTGCAGATTTATTGTCACAATATAACTCCATAGCCTCATTTGGTTCAAAACCAAGGCATCTCAAAAGTTTACGTAACCAAAGAAGTTCACATATTCCGCGGGCCATACCTCTATACTCAGCTTCTGCAGATGACCTTGACACCACTTTCTGCTTCTTACTACGCCACGTAACCAAATTACCTCCAACAAACGTAAAATACCCAGATGTTGATCGCCTGTCAGTAACATTGGCAGCCCAATCTGCATCTGTAAACCCCTCAACCTTTAGATGTCCATGTTTTCCATAAAGTATTCCTTTACCAGGTGCAGACTTGAGATATGCCAAAATTCGCATTACCGCAGCCATGTGATCTTCACTGGGTGAGTGCATAAACTGACTTACAATACTCACAGCATACGCAATATCAGGACGAGTATGAGATAAATAAATTAACCTCCCTACAATTCTTTGATATCTACCCCTATCAACAGGAACCTGATCTGGGTAAATACCCAAGTGATGCTTCTCTACCATAGGAGTATCCATAGGTTTACACCCTAACATACCAGTCTCTTTCAACAAATCTAACACATATTTTCGTTGCGATAAGAAAATTCCTTTAGGAGAACGAGCGACCTCAACTCCAAGGAAGTACTTCAATTCTCCCAAATCTTTCATCTCAAATTCAGATGCAAGATTTACCTGTAACTTCTGAATTTCTTCATAATCATCTCCTGTAATAATCATATCATCCACATAAATGATTAAAGCAGTCAATTTGTCAAGCCTACGCTTCAGAAACAGAGTGTGATCTGAATGACTCTGGCGATATCCATATTTCTTCATTACACTCCTGTATTACCACTCGTACTATATCCTGGTGGAAAGACCATATACACTTCCTCTTCTAAGTTCCCATGAAGGAACGCATTCTTCACATCAAACTGTTTAAGAGGCCACTCCATATTTGCAGCTAAGGAAATCAAGACACGCACCGTATTCATCTTTGCTACTGGAGAAAAGGTTTCTTGGTAATCTACACCATACGTTTGAGTATACCCCTTAGCCACTAACCTTGCTTTGTACCTATCCACTGATCCATCAGCCTTATACTTGATCATAAATACCCAGCGACAGCCAACATGTTTCTTCCCTTTTGGTAACTGCACTATCTCCCAGGTTTTATTCTTCTGCAATGCTGACATTTCTTCATCCATCGCTTGTGTCCACTTAGGGTCTTGAAGGGCTTCTTCTACCTGAGTTGGAATTTTGATTGATTCCATATGATTTACCAATGCCATACGTTCTGGTGAACAACGCTCACATGATACATAATTAGCAATAGGATACTTGACCTTCCCTTCCGGAGAGAACCTGTCAGGTGGCACACCACGATTCTGTCTTACTGGCAATTTATAAGTACTTACACCAATATCAGGATTAGTTGTATTATCATTTAAAATACTTACCTCTTGGATATTCAGAGGAGATGGAACGGGCACTGTAGGATCAGAGAGAGAGAGAGAGGGTACTACGGGCATACTGGGTACTACGGACATACTGGGCACTTCTACATACTCTTGTTGAACTGGGGTGTACTGTTCGGTGGGAGCCTGCAAAACTGAACTGTTTTCTTCAATTGCAGTCGTCCGAACTGGGCTACTGGGTTCGGTGGGAGCCTGTAGAACTGGACGGATTTCCACAACTTCTCTTTCTCCCCCTGAAGCATATTCCAACCAACTTAGATCACCAATATCACTAATCTCCCCCTGGTGATCTGAATTGGATACATATGAAGCATAAAAATATTCAGACTCCGAGAAAGTCACATCCATGGTGACAAACGTACGTTGACTAGCAGGATGATAACACTTAAATCCCTTCTGATGCAGAGAAAATCCAAGAAAGACACAACGGTATGCACATGGATCAAGCTTACTGCGATGAGCTTTCTGAATGTGAACGTAGACCACACAACAAAAGATCCTAGGTGACAAAGTATTTGTAGAAACCACTGGAACAAATTGAGTAAGCTCCTGAAGTGGTGTTCGATAATTCAAGACCCGAGACGGCATACGATTCATAACATAAACAGCATGTACAACTGCTTCAGGCCAGAAACGTTTGGGAACAGATGCACCAATAAGCAAAGCGCGTGCTGTCTCCAGGATATGACGGTTTTTCCTTTCCGCCACCCCATTTTGTTGTGGGGTATTCGGACAGGTAGTTTCATGAACAATTCCACGATCTTGTAGAAACTGGGATAATTCAGAATTTATGTACTCTCCACCATTGTCAGAACGCAAAACTTTAATATCAGATGAATATTGAGTTTTAACCATCTGACGAAACAGACGAAACACATTACATACCTCACTTTTATTTTTCAGCACATACAACCACGTCATACGGGTGCAGTCATCCACGAAAGTAACAAACCACTTAATTCCCAAAGAAGTACTAACAGGGGAAGGCCCCCAAACATCAGAGTGTACTAGCGCAAACGGAGAAGACCTTCTATTCATACTTGAAGGGAATGAAGTACGATGACTTTTGGCTAAAATACATACTTCACACTTCAATTCTGAGTCTTTAATTCCACTGAACAAATTAGGTAACATATGCTTCAAATAACCAAATGATGCATGCCCTAAACGACGATGCAACAACAATACCTTCTGTAGATTACTATTACGTGACGCACAAATCAAATTAGCTCTTCCAGGAACCACGTCATCCACATAATATAGCCCCTCTCTCTTAGTGCCACGCCCAATGATCTCCTTTGTCTGAATATCCTGAAGCAAGCAAAATAAAGGATACATTAATACAACACAATCCAATTGTTCAGTAACTTGTGGTACAGACAATAAGTGATGGGACAATGACGGAACCAATAAACAATTATATAAGGGAAGAGAGGGTGTAAGAGACACTGTTCCCGCTCCAACAACAGGAACAGTAGTACCATTGGCAGTTGCCACATAGTTTCTATGAGGATGTGTCATGGACTGAAACAAAGTTCTATCATACGTCATATGATCTGTTGCCCCAGAGTCCAAAATCCAACCTGTATTCGCCATTGCAATACCACCCGAGACTACAGTACAAGATAATTACTGATACACAACAATTACACCAATATGCTGTAATTGAAGCAGGAAAGCACGATGACAAGTAGACAATACTGTTGTGACACTTCTCTATATCGAAAATAGTCAGCAGCTATTACTTCCTCTGATGCAACACTCACGGAAAAAACAAGACCACATGGTTTCACATGCTGCCTAAGGCAGCAAGCAGCTGCATCAATTTTTTCTTTCTTTTTTTACCAAAACACTTTACACGCTGCAATAAGGCAGCAAGCAGCAGCAGAAAACCCTTTATAATTGTTTTGGTCAACAGCAACGGCAAAAGATAGTGTAGTGCTGTTTCCCACACAGCATATCAGACGGCACAGCAGAGCACACGGTAATGTCCAATCAGATCCAATTTCTTTGACAATTGCACAACAATTGTATACTGACCTGTACTCTGCAACACCCACAAGTACGGTCCGACAACTAGCAGCAAGTATGACGCGGAATACAGCCACAGACAAGCCAAAGTTACGGTGCTTGGCTTAGTTACAGCCACAGCAGTACACGGGTTTTTGTTTACGGTTTTTGGATCAAAAAACTAGCTCTTGATACCAAGAAGAAATACATCAAAATACTTTGTTATGTTATTCATCATCTAGGGTTTACAAATATATAGGCACACATACCTCATTCTACAAGGAAAGTAATTACAAATAAATAAGGAAACTAAACCCTAAAGATTACATATACTAATCCTACCTAAAATAGGACTCCAATAACATTTATAATTAAGACTCAAATCAACAGTTGCCTAGTTTTTTTAGTTTAATTGCCACTTGTAAATACAAATATGCTTTGGTAGTAGTATTGTTTAGTTTAAAAAACAGTCAGTTTCCAGCTTAAGAAATAGTGATAGTACATGTGTTAGGAGATGATGAATGTCCAGGTCTTAGGTCTTGCATTTTCTTTCATTTTTTCTATTTTTGTTTATTTATTTATAATATTATTTAAAGATATATTAGAGTTATTTAAAAAAAATATTAGGGTTATTTTGGAAATAATGATGGGTGGGAAAATTACATTTTACTTTTATAATTTTTTATGATGGGTGAGATTATCATGTGGGTGAGAAAATAGGAGAATGGGGTGGGTCTAGTAGCACTCTTTATATATTGAGTGGTATTCCTCTTCATTTGTAAGTGAGAGGTTTTAGGTTCGACTCTTGCTAAAGGTGGATTTAAACTACATTATTGCTAGCTCATTTTGAGGCTACGCCAATCCCATTTCCCTTAGTGTAAATAATATTGACTTTTTTTTTTAAAAAAAAAAAAAACCCTCCTCGATAAATATATATATATATATATATTTGTATAATATAATGCGATCTACACTATAAATCTTAGGGTTCCTTAGATATAAGCCCATGTAATACTTATTTCCTTAACAAAAACCCATCTCATTTTAAACATCCAAATAAAACCCAAATTTAAAGTAGACTGCCATGTAAACAAATAAATACCTATTATTTTCAAACTATTTACAATTGTGCCACAACACTCTAATTATGTTAATGAATTTAATTATCCACCATAATTGTGAGAAATAAGTGCCTTATTATTATAAAATTATCTACTTTATACTTCTCTTACCATAATATTTTTCATTTCTTTTATTTGTTTGACAATCATTGTAGGTAAATTATTTTGCATATATGTATTAGACATATTTTGTTAAAATTATATACATGCGTACAAATAATTTATCTATATTTTTATGTAAAATAATATGTAATGAATTAATTTGAATCAATTGGCTAAAAACATTTATTTATTTTGTAGGTAAATTAATTTTCATGTGATATTACATTTATACTAGCCACATTTTGATATTATTATATAGAGTGTGCAATCAATTGACATTCTTTTATTTTGTAGGTAAATTATTTTGCATGTAGGTATATTGTTTTATATTTACTAGGAACTTATATTGTTACATAAGTTGTGCAAAATAATTTACCTATGTTACATTTAAAATATTGATAATTTTGAATAAAATAACTTTTTTTATATTTGTAGGATATACTAATTTACCTGTAAGCATCATGTGAAAACAACTATATACGGAACATTGGTATCATGTAAATTTTTGCTATTAAATGCATAGGAATGATGACATTTATTTTTTTTTCTTCCAAATCCCTATAAGGTATTTGAACATTTAATTGAATGAAATAATGTAAAATAAATGTAAATAATAAGTGAGAGACCCAAAGTAAGTGTTATTAGGGGTAATTCTGACATCCAAAAGTACAAATTTTGCCAAGTCAAACTTAATTATAGATATTGCTTAGTTAGAGCTTAGTCATTGGGTTTTTATTAGAGAAATTTATTATGATGAGTTTTAATTAAAGAAAAATAAATTTCAAAAGGTGTACTCATATTTTCAGTAAATTCCAAACATGTTTTATTTTTATTGATACTTATTTGACATGGAACTTATTTGACATGGAACTGATTATGCATGTTTTATTTTCTCAAATTCATATCGAAACGACTTGAATACAATTTCGAGATAACAAAATAAAACTGTCAAAGTCACCTGCTGACGAAATTATGCGAAACGAAATATCTTCTTTGTTTAGTAAAATATAAACGCTCGTAATGACAAACTTTACAACTTTCATGAAGAGCTTAGCTTCAAAATTCGCCACTATAATCATATAAATTATAGATCAAAATTTAACGTTGATTGTTATTTATATTTATGCTTCCTTGTTCATATCAAAATTGTTTTTTTTTTCTTTTTTTTTTTTTCTGATTTTCTTTTTTGAAAACATGATCTATTAGAGGATGCAGGAAGATGAATGGTTTGGATTGTTGATATTATATTCAGAGTTTTATGATTAGTGAAAATATTGCTTGATGTTTATAAAGTTTCTACAAACTATATGATATTGACTCATATTTTAGTTAACTGTAAATATCGAAATGTGATATCAAAGATCTGAACCATTCATCTTCTTACATCCGCCAGATGATCATGTTTTCAAAAAAGAAAATTTAAAAAATGAAATTTAGTAAGAAGAATAAAGTGTAAATGACAATCGACGGTTAAATATAAATTTAAGGTTTATGGATTATAGTGTTGGATTTCGAAGTTGACGTATTCATGAAAGTTGTAAAGCTTGTCACTATGAGTGATTATATATTTTTCTTACATTTTTTACACTTCTACAATAATTATTATTAATTTTTCCTTCAAATAAAAAACATTGTTCATGAGGGTTTGGAGGATTTTAAAAATCTAAACGATAATGTAAGTGTAACCATTATCTACTCGTGGAGGAATAATGATGAATCACGAGTGTTTATATATTCTTTTACATTTTTCATACCTGTATGTATGTCTTCTTAGTTCTTGCCTATACAAATACTATACTAGTTTATTTTAATTTTGGACAACAACATGTTAAGTAAAATTTATCCTAGTAATGATAATAAGGAACTTTCATAATAAAAATAAATAATGACTAAAACTTTTTTTTAAAAACTTATATAGAATAATAATACAAAACTATATATTTAATATAGAATATATTGTATATATTATTATGACTATTGTATTTTATAATAAATCTTTTAGTAATTAAACTTTAAAATTATCAAAATAATTTTTTTTCTTAACGGGTCGAAACGGGTTACCCACGTGTTACCCGCATGTATACCCATTAAGAATCCGTTATTAACAGGTTTTTAACGGGTTATCCGATAATGACCCGATAAGTTATCGTGTTGATCCGAAACCCGTTATTTTCGTATTTTGTCACAGTGTCGTTTTAAAAACTGCCGGGTCTAATCACTATGTGTTATTATGCGGAACGAAATATCTTCTTTGTTATTATGTGTGAGGTTTTCAATGTCGAAAAGAAAAGAAAGTGACCACTATGTGTTATTATGCGAAACGAAATATCTTCTTTGTTATTATGTGCGAAACGACTAGAACAAAATTTCGAGATAATAAAATAAAGTGATCACTATGTCAATGTCTGCTATAGCATGGGAGAAAAGAAAAGTATGAGACCAGAAAATAAGAGCCTGTCAATGTCATACCTTGAATCTTCCAAACCCCAACTTACCCATTCATAGCTTAATCGAGTGGTACTCTACATGTAACAGTACAAGTAGAGAAAATAATATATTTTTTATATCATTCTATTTATTTTGTAATAATGAAGTAATTACTTGAATACTGAGCACTCTACTTACAAAGTTTGAAAATTAATATTATATACTAATTTCGAGTCGCACATCTCTCACTTGTAGAAAATACACTTACAAGTTTTGTAGATTACTTATTAAAGGAGGTGATTTTTGCATTCACTTATCTCTTTCACATACTACTCCATTTTGTAATCTTTTACATGTTTAATAAATCAATCCCCTTGTTGTAAAGTCAAATATTCAGCAGCTGTCTTCGCTTCTCTCTTTTCTATATGGTCATGTAAAGATACAAACATATATTAAAAAAATGGAAAAAAAAAAAATTATGTTGTAAACAATTGAAACTGCATTATTTCGTAACCTAAAGCTATCTATTAATAAAATTTTCTTTATTAATTAAAAGTGAATGAAAATATAATTTGGTTATTTATTTACAATTCAATAAAAATAAAATAAAATAAAATCATGAACAGTAATATAAATTCGCAAAAAAAAAAAAAAAAATTGCTGTTTTTTCTTCCACATATAAACATATTTTTTTCTCCCCCATTTCCTGCTCATTACCTTTTTATTTTATTTTTCATTCAATTAAAACTGTATTTAATTCCAATTTTTTTTAAACACACAGATAGTGTGTGATATTTATCACGAATATATAGAATGAGACCTACACCACATATCTATGCGCGTTTTATCCAATTTTTATTAATATTTATTCGACATGGAATTGATTATTGCATGGTATTGTTAGTTCAAGATAGTGTTCAAAATATCGATATAGATAAAATGTCGACATGTAAATTTGTGAGAATATCAGTGGATGTATCAATATTGATATTGGCTGTTTTTTTATAGAAATGATAAAAATTTGAAACAAAACTTTAAGGAATGTCAAACATTTTTCTAGATAAAATATAAGAATTTATCCGATATTTAATTGATGTCAGAAATATCGACAGTCGAAAGTTAAGAGTTTCTCCGGTATAACTTCACCCCCTTTCTATATCTTTATCTGATCATATGGATATTTTCACATAAATATTGATCACATCGAAGAAATTCCAAACACTAGTTTAAGATTTTTGCATGTCCTATTAAGTCATCCATAAACAACCCCACTCAAATTTATGTCCAAATGACTTGAGCCAAAATGGAGAGGTCAAAATTGTCCGAACCCTTGTTATTTTAGTTGGGTTAAGTCTGACGAGAGTAATATTCTACGACTAGCAATTCATTTATTTTCAAACCGACCCATTTACTATCTTTTATTTGATTGACGAATCCTTCATATTGGAATGGGTGAAGAGTCAAATGGTTTGGCAACTCCTCGCGGGGGGATGAATCAAGATAATTTTGAATCCACCACACAATTTCAAGAAAAATCAAAGTGTTGATGAAAGTGAGAGAAATTTCGGCACCTTATGTTTTTTGTGTGATATTTTATAATGCTGATAGTGCCAAAAACATGAAATGGTGATGAAAAGTCTATAAAGAGTCACACTTTTAAGAGAGTTTCCTTAGCATTTCTCAATTATGAAAATTTCTTCCTGTTTTTATTTTTGAGGTTTTAAATGTCGAAATGTCCAAAGTGATAACTATGTAAGAGAAATGCTAATTGTAGGTTAATTTATTGATTTTAGTATTATCAAACTTGTGTTTGTCTTAATTATTTCAAGTTGCCTAGTTTTTTTAGTTTAATTGCCACTTGTAAATACAAATATGCTTTGGTAGTAGTATTGTTTAGTTTAAAAAACAGTTAGTTTCCAGCTTAAGAAATAGTGATAGTACATGTGTTCAATTTTAGAAATAATCAGTGTTTAGTTTAAAATAGTAATAGTAGATGTGTTCAGTTTAAAATAGTAATAGTACCAGTGTTCAGTTTAAGAAATAATGAGAGTGCCGATGTTTAATTTTTTAAAATAATCAGTGTTCAATTTAACAAATAGTAATAATATCAGTGTTTAGTTTAAGAAATAGTTTGTATTGAGTTCTAAAAATAATCAATGTTCAATTCTAGAAATAATTAGTGTTCAGTTTAAAAAATAGTACAGTACTAGTGTTTAGTTTAAAAGATAACTAGTGTTCAAAGTTTAGGAGAAGCCCCAAACAAAGTGGTGTTTGTTGTGACCTATTTTATCTGACAAGGGGAGAGAGGTGCGACAAAGGGAAGAGAGAGAGATTGGGGAATAGGCTTGAGGAATTGTGTGGTTATTCCCCAGTCATTGTGCCTTTATTTATAGTAATAAAAGGAGAGAAGATATTACTTCTTTCCCAAATAATACAAGTTGTAATAGGAAAGGATAACTAGAATCAAATCTAATCTAGGATTTACACAATCACACTTAAACTAGGAATGTTCACAACACTCCCCTTGAGTGTGTAAATACTCAAGGTATATTCAGCATCATGCAGAAGTTGAGGAAGTCGACTCATCGGCACTGATTCTAACGAACAACGCTTATTCTCAATAAGGTAGGAACTTGCATAAGTAGTAAGTCTCACATAAAAACCCTAAGGCTATGGCAAAAACCCTAATAGGGACAAAATCCATAGTCTAAGGAAAAATGTGTGAGAAATGCAAAGTCAAAAGAAACGTCTAGATGACGTCATCAGGGATATGACCAGCCCAAGGTGGGTTCCTCGTTAAAACCTAGTTAGGTAGCAAAAACCCAATGGGAAAAATGCTCCTAATCGTAAGGAAAAAGAGTACATTAAGATCAAGCAAGTATCTACAGGATACTCCCCCTGAGTTTGACATAATTCCAAAGAGAAATAGCAAAGTTACAACTCAGAAAGTTTACGCATACCAATTCCATGAACAAGCTTCTGAAACGTCGTCTTCGGCAGTGATTTGGTGAAGAGGTCGGCTAGATTGTCTTGCAAACGGATTTGCGTGACTTCAATCTTTTGATGCTCTTGTTGTTGATGTGAAAAGAAAAACTTTGGCGCAATGTGCTTGGTGTTCTCTCCTTTGATGTAACCTTTCTTGAGCTGTTCGATGCATGTTGCGTTATCTTCAAAGATTGTCGTCGGAACATCAATGGCAGGATAAAGATCGTAGGAGATTTGAATATGGCCCACTACTGCTCTCAACCAAAAGCATTCCCGAGTTGCTTCATGTAAGGCGAGAATTTCAGCATGGTTAGACGAAGTGGCAACTAAGGTCTGTTTAGTTGACCTCCAAGAGATTGCGGTGCCTTAAACGGTAAAGACATAGCCTGTTTGAGAGCGTGCCTTGTGCGGATCAGATAAGCATCATGCGTCGACATAACCAACAAGGTGGGAATCAACTCGAGGAGCATAGGGTATGGCGCCATTTGAGGATTCATAGGGATAGAACAAGCCCAAATCCGTAGTACCCTTAAGGTAACGGAAGATGTCTTTCATGCCAGTCTAATGTCTGCGTGTAGGTGCATTACTGTATCTTGCCAAAAGATTAACAGCGAAGGAGATGTCAGGTCTAGTGCATTAAGCTAAGTACAATAAAGCACCTATCGCACTTAGATAAGGAACTTCAGGCTCCAAAATCTCTTCTTCATCCTCATTCGGATGGAAGGGATCTCGTTTTGCATCTAGCGAACGAACGACCATATGAGTACTTGAAGGCCTTGCTTTGTCCTCATTAAAGCGGCGCAACACCTTCTGGATGTAGTTCGATTGATGTACTAGGATTCCATCCGAACAATGCTCTATCTCGAGACCAAGACAGTATCGAGTCTTACCTAGATTTTCATCTCAAATTCCAACTTTAGGTGTGCGGCAGTTCTCGCGAGCTCTTCAAGAGTTCCGATGAGATTCATGTCATCGACATATACTGCAACAATCGCAAATCCGGAATATGACTTCTTAATGAACACAGAAGGGCACAGTTCGTTGTTCACATATCTCTGACTAGTCAAATACTCACTTAGACGGTTATACCACATTCTTCCGGATTGCTTCAAACCATAGAGTGAACACCTCAGCCGAATCGAGAGCGTGTTCCGGGGTTTGGAAATATTTGAGCCAGTCAACGTAAGTCCTTTGGGAACTTTCATATAGATTTTTGTATCAAGATCCCCATAGATATACGCGGTTACTACGTCCATCAGCTGTATATCCAGTTTTTCAGAAACTACCAAACTGATAAGGTAGCGAAAAGTAATCACATCCATAACGGGTAAATAAGTTTCATCATAGTCAATCCCGGGGCGTTGTGAGAAGCCTTGTGAAACAAGACGAGCTTTGTAACGCACAATCTCGTTCATCTCATTACGCTTTCGAACGAAAACCCACTTGTAGCCAAGCCAACGGGCTTCACATGTGGAGGAGTAGGAGCTACAAGTCCAAACACCTTAGGTTTAGCAAGCGAATCGAGTTCGACTTGGATTGCTTGTTTCCAGTTTGACCAATCAGTTCTACATCGACATTCATCAACGGAACGCGATTCAATGTCATCGCTCAACATGATCTCAGCAGCTACTGCAAATGCTAATGCATCGTCGACAATCATTTCATTTCTATGCCACACATCATCTAAGCTAGCATAATAGATCGAAATCTCATGATTCTCGGGAGGAGGATTCGTCTCTTCAAGGACGCTTCCATAATCTAGAATTTCCTCATGAGTTGGGTAGAATGAGTAAGTGATAGTCGGATTCATGGGAGGCTCTTCAGGACCTTGTGCCGTGGATTTCCTCTTCTGGGGGTGTGGATCACCAGAATTGGCATCCTGGGCTTCCAAAAGGGCAGTCCGTCGTACATTTGGTACATCTATCTATGCAGGCGTATTTGCAGCTGGAATATGTGATCTTGTCACGCGCGCTAGATCAGTGAAAGCATCTGGCATGCTCTGAGCTATGCTCTGGAGATCTAATATGCACTGCACTTCAGTTTTAGACTGAGCGGTGCGGGGATCTAAATGTGACAAAGTGGGAGTCGTCCCCGATAATTCGCGTCATTCTTCAGGAACATTGACATTCTTATCTCCCCCTAACGACGGGAAGATTGTCTCATAGTATTGACAATTTGTGAAATGAGCGGTAAAAAGATTGCCTGTCAAAGGTTCTAAGTAACGAATAATCGGCACATATACCACGCAACCAAAAACGCGCAGATGTGATATGTCGAGTTCTTATTCGGTAACCAACTAAAGGGCACTAAAAGGTTGTGTTGCAACAGGCCTCAGGCAGACCAACTTTGATGCGTGCAATATTGCATGGCCCCAAGCAGTGATCGGGAGCTTGGTACGTATGACCAACGATCGAGCAATCATTTGTAAGCGCTTAATGAAAGCCTCTGCCAGGCCGTTCTGGATGTGAACATGTGGTACAAGATGTTCAACTTCAACCCCAACTGACATGTAATAGTCATCAAAAGTTTTAGATGTGAATTCTCTAGCATTATCCAATCGAATAGATTTAATCAGATAATCAGGGTGGTGAACCCTGAGTTTGATAACCTGAGCCAACAGTTTGGAGAATGCAGCATTCCTTATGGACAACAAACACACGTGCGATCAACGTGTGGAAGCGTCAACCAAAACCATAAAGTATCTAAATGGTCCCCAGGGAGGGTGAATCGGTCCACAAATATCCCCCTGAATCCGTTGTAGAAAAATGGGAGGAACGAATCTTATGATAAGAAGGCTTAGTAATTAACTTTCCTATCAAACATGTTTGACATGCGATTCCTTGGATCAAACCTAAACTTCGGGTTAATGGATGCCTGTGCGATGATTTAAGGATACGACGCTTTTCGTCTAGGATGTCCCAAACGGTCATGCCAAAGTGTAATTTCGTGCGAAGTCCCAGTAGTAGGGCTGGCCACATAATGGCATTCTATGGGGCGTATGGTCGTAGTATACAGACCACTCGGGATACGCTCCATCTTCTCTAGAATACGCTTCTGGCCATATTCGTAGGAAGTTATGCACAGAAATTCAACTCCGTTTTCTACGTGGGTTTCAGCGTGGTAATTATTATCTCTAATATCCTTGAAACTTAGTAACGTTCTTCCGGAACGTGGAGAATAAAGTACCTCAGCAATGGTTAAAATTGTACCATTGGACAACATTATACGTGCCTTACCGTATCATTCTATCAGGTTGGATTGGCTTGAGAGGGTTGTCAGAGGTGCATTCTTAGGTATGAAGTTAGTGAAATAGATGCGTTCACGCAAAACTGTGTGCGTGGTTGAACTATCTGCCAGACAACTAACTTTCCCACTAGTCATACCTAGAATGAAAAATTAATTTGAATCGGTCACATGCATAATAGTTTTTAAAAATCATTTATCAATTCAAAATAATTTTATTTATTCAAGGAAAACACTTAATATCCAAAACAAATCACCAACTAATAATCCAAAACATAAAGGAAAATTGTTCAAAAATAAACCAAAAACAAGGGGGCGTTCGGCCACTAGGTGGAATTCGGCCCCAATTGTCTTATTTCAACTAAAAATAAGTCTATGTCTAATATTCTAATCTTCCATAGGGGTGGTATCCTCCTGAAAATCAAAAACCTTCACCTTTGTAGTCTCCGGGTCGTCCACTTGCATGAAGTTTGATTCAAACTTTTTACGACGAGAATGATATTCATCTACAACCTTCTCGGGAGCTCGGCAAACACGGGACCAATGGTCCTTTGAACCACAACGATAGCACATGTCCGCATCCATGGTTTTAGGTGCTTTGCCCTTATTCTTGAAGTTCGGGGCCTTGGGAGCCAGGTTTGAGCGCTTCTAGGCTTTGTTTCCTCCCTTAGACGGGCCTGGACTCTGTTGACCTTGGTGGGATGGCTTCTGGCCACCCCTACCACGCCTTTTTTGGCATTTTGGGTGTTGGTTTGTGTTATAATGTGCTTCAGACACATCAGTGGCCCCACTAGGTCGAGCTTGATGATTCTTCATCAACAACTGGTTTTGCTTTTCAGCAAGAAGTAGAACAAAGATCAAATCCGAGAACTTAGTGATCTTCTAAGCTCTATATTGTTGTTGCAGGATAATATTAGAAGCAGAGAAGGTCGAATAGGTCTTCTCCAGGAGATCCTCTTCAATCAAAGTTTCATTGCAAAACTTGAGAAGTGATCGGATTCGACAAACTTCATAATTATATTCATTCATAAACTTAAAGTCTTGGAAGCGTGATAGGAGCATATTTATGGGACTTAGTTGGCTTGTTTTCGTGCATTTATGTTGATTATTTGTATTTAATTTAGTATTTTAAGCTATTTTGGTGTGTTTGTAGGTCCCAATGGGTAAAGTATCAAGAAAGTGCATTTTGGAGCAGTTTTGGGCATGTTTTGGATAGCTTATGCTTGGAGCAATGTAGATGGACGAAATTGAAGGCCAAAGCATGCTAGGAATCAGCTAAAGAGAAGAGGAAAAATAAATTCAAGTCAAAGAAGGAAAAGGAATCCAAGAAGAAGAAGGGTTGACTAAGTCAAAGTTTCCTTACTTTGACCTTTGACTTTCCTAAGCCTATTTTATCAAGGTTTCATTTACAAAGAGCGAATCCTAGACTTTGTGGGACACTTAAACCCAGCCACAAGAGGATGCCGCACCTACCTTATTGTTTTCCTTCCTTGCTGCACAAGTAAGGCACATTTCCTTTTCCTTTGGACTTAGCCGCAACTTTTCCTTACACTTCCCCTTTCTTACCGCTTACTCCAGCCCTTTCCCTTTTATTTTAGGATAGTTTTGGACCCTAAAACAGCAAGGAAACACTTTTCCTTGCATTGTAGGACCTTTCCCTTTATTTCCAACCCTTGCCACATAGGAGAAGACCTTTCCTCTTATTTTCTGCCCTTGCCGCAATTCCTAACCCAATTCCCTTAGGTTTTTTACTTTAAATCCTATTTCCCTTAAGATTTTGGTTTAATTTTTGTTACCCAAATAATCCCAGCTGTGCCTTAACCTTTTTCTCTGTAAATACCACCTATTGTCGCACCCTTTACCATTCATTCACTCATTCATTCACCAATTCACACAACTTCACACCATTCTACACAATCCCTGCTATCTTTACATCCTTGCCGCACCACCCTTCCCATCCTTGACCCCAAAACACATCCTAAACATCCCTCACCCACTTGTGCTGCAGCAAAGGAAAAGAAAGGAGGCCTTGGACGTGTTTGCTCTTCAAGCTTTGGATCGTTGGAGCGTTTTAGGTGTAATTCTTTGTTTGTTTTCAATATTTAAGTTAAATTCCTTTTGTTTTGCTGTGAACATGAGTGGCTAGACCCCTTTTTGGCTAGGGGTGATTTCAAAGCCATGATTATGGGTGCAATATGAATTGATAAATTTCAGTTACGAATTCTTGAGTCGTGAATGCAATTGGCTTAACTGTTTGATTGATAACTTATTTGTGTTTGTTGATTGAGGGTCGACACTTAATTGGCATGCATAAATCTGATGCTAGAGTATAAGGGAGTTTCACATAATCGTTACAAACTTATATTCATATGTAGTGAAGGTCGCTGGTCACGATCGCGTTAAGTTTAATTCCTAGCATGAGTGACATGATGTCATAGTTGCAAGTGCTTTGTCAATGCTTATGATTTTCATTGAACGTAATGATCTTTGATTGTATCTTTATTATGATGTCATGTAGGGAACTTTTGAAGAATGCTTTGGGTTGTCGAATGATGTCATCCAATCCAATAACACAAGGAAAATCTGAGGGTTAACTAGTGATGTCACGGTTAATTTGGGGCATTGTCGTTCGTAACTCAATGAAGGAGTAACTGGAAATCGATTCGTTTGCATACATATCATGTGTGGAGAAAGAACCTCTAGCTAGCCCATCATCCATCCAACTTCCCAAAAACGTTTTCAACTTGTTTTACTTTAAAATATGTTTTGTTTTTTAACTTGTTTGTTTTACTTTCAAATTCGTCCAACTCAAAACCCCCCTTTACTTTCTTGTTTCAAATTGTTTTAAACTTGTTTTGTTTGTGTTTTTAAGAGTTTTGAGTCACGCCAAAACCATATTTTCGTCCAAAATTGTGTTTAGAGTCAGAAACTGCCTAGTTTGTGTTTTTAGGCAGTTTTGAGTGTTTTTAGCCTATTTTGAGTCTTTTGAACCTATACAAACGTTTTTAAGTTTGTTTTTGAGTCTTTGAGTCAGTTTTGTGAACTTGTTTTAAGTCTTAAGAACGATCCCTACTTGCATCTATACTACAATTCACACCAAGAGGGTTTAATTTGTGTGCTTAACTTTTATCACATCAAATTTTTGGCGCCGTTGCCGGGGATTAGCAACTTTGCTAATCCCCCGTTGTTTCTTTTTGTTTCTTTTTCGTTTGTTTTTGTTTTAGTTTCTGACCCTGCTTTATTTCTTGTTTTTAGGTACTAGTTTATGACTCGAAGTTCTCAACCAGTTCGTGAGCACATCTTTGACTTTGACGACGATTTTGAGAGGACTTTGAGAAGGAAGAGGAATCAACAAGAGTCTAACCCACCTAGCCCTGAACCTGAGCTTGCAGAACACGACGTAGAGGAGGAAAAAGTCCCCACGACACAAGTTGTATTGGAAGCACGAGTCATGGCAGCGGACAATCGAACCATCAAAGAGCTTTCTGCCTCGGGTGTGGACAATGCCATGCCCCTATGCATCCAATACCCCACGGCAGCTCAAGGCAAGACCGAAGAGTTTGAGTTGAAATCAAGCTTGTTGCATCACATTCCGAAGTACCGATCCTAACAAGCATCTAAAGAAGTTTGAAGTTGTTTGCTCGAGCATGACTCCCGTTAATGTTGCAGCATATTGAAGATGAATGCCTTTCCATTCTCACTCTTGGACAAGGCTAAAGATTGGTTGTATGAATTAGCACCTGGGATGGTTACATCTTGGGAAAGTATGAAACGAGTATTCTTGGAGAAGTTTTTCCCAACTTCAAGAGTCATTCTCTTGAGGAAACGGATTAGCGGCATCCAACAAAACGAAGGTGAATCGTTCCCAGCTTATTATGAACGTTTTAAAACTCTTGTAGCTTCATGTCCACAACATCAAATGAAGGAGGAGCTGCTCATTCAATACTTCTACGAAGGACTCCTCCCTATTGAACGCCAAATGCTAGATGCCTCAGCAGGTGGTGCGTTGGTTGACAAGACTCCGGTGGCTGCCAAAACTTTAATTACGAACCGAGCTCATAATGCACAACAATACGAAGGTGTTGGGTAGAGAGAGGGCCCACGGCACCACCAAGTTAATGAGGTAAGTGCAATTTCTGAAATTCAATCTCAATTATCTAATCTTACCTCTCTTGTGTCTCAGGTTGTAATTGGATCAAAACCACAAGAAAACCAAGTTTGTGGCGTGTGCTCCATCCAAGGTCACCCATCCGAGACATGCCCTCAGTTGATCGAAAATGGAAGATGGGAATCTGCCAATGCTATTTGATTTCAAGGCCAAAACCAAACCAAGTACGATCCATACTCGAATACGTACAACCCCGGATGGAGAGAGCATCCTAACATGAAGTGGAGAGAGCCCCAACAACCTGCACAACAAGGGGGATTTCGGCAAAACCCCCATGGGTTTCCATGGCCCTATCAACAACCTCAACCACCTCCGGTCCAAAATAACTCAGGTTCGTCTTTTGATAATGCTCAAGTTATTCAGTTACTCACCACTTTGTCGCAGGGAGTGCAAAATCAAGCTAAAGAGGTGGATGAATTGAAGAGACAAATGGGACAAATGGCTGAATTCATGGGGCAATTTAGTAGAGAACAAGGGAAGTTACCTAGTTCAACGAATGTGAATCTGAATGGAGGCTTCGAATCTGCCAAAGCCATCACCTTAAGAAGTGGAAAAGAAGTTGGATCTGACCCCCAACCATCCAAATCCAATCAAAAGGAGGACGAAATGATGCAATCTGAGGAGGAGGAACAAGGACAAGCCACGGCAAGGATTGAGCCATCCTTGCCGCAACAACCTACACATCCTAACTTGGCCACCAAAGGTAAGTTGGGTTCCAATTCTATTACTTCTAACTCCATTCCACCCAATGCACCCTTTCCTCGCAGGTTTGCGCAATCAAAGAAGGACGAGAGTGATAAAGACATCCTTGACACATTCCGGAAGGTGCAAGTCAACATTCCGCTTCTAGATGCAATTAAACAAGTCCCCAAGTATGCTAAGTTCTTGAAGGAGCTGTGCACTACAAGAAATAGGGCTTCGAACAAAGAGGTGGTAAGAGTAAGTGAGAATGTCTTAACCGTCTTGCAACGAAAATTGCCTCCTAAGTGCAAAGATCCCGGCAGTTTTACAATTCCTTGCGTTATAGGCAACACTCGTTTTGAACATGCCATGCTAGATCTAGGTGCATCAATAAATGTCATGCCTTATTCAATTTATGCATCTATGAACTTGGGCGAATTGAAAAATGATGGAGTGATTATTCAATTGGCCGATAGATCTAACGCTTATCCAAAAGGTGTTTTGGAGGATGTTTTAGTGCAGTGAATCACCTAATCTTTCCGGCGGATTTCTACGTGCTTGAAATGGAAGACTCGGATCGTTCCCCTCCATTACCACTCCTACTTGGCCGCCCATTCATGAAGACTGCCCGTACAAAGATAGACGTCTTCAAAGGAACATTGACCATGGAATTTGATGGGGAAATGATTGATTTCAATATTTCTGATGCTATGAGATATCCTCATGATGATCACTCTTGTTTCTCTATTGATGTAATTGACTCTTTGGCGCAGGAATTCCTTGATGATTTGAATGAGGATGCACTTGAAAAAACCCTCACACAAGGCATTGGACTCAAAAACGAAGGGTTAGCACTTAGGCATACCCACGGCAACAACAAGGAACACCTTGCCGTGCCTATTCAAGAAGAAATGGTGGAGATGGTTGCTGCCCTAGAGTCAATTCCAGAGCATCTTGGTAAGTCTCCTAACCTAATTTTAATTCCCGTTTCGACTAACAAGTTGCTTCCTTCTATAGTACAGCCACCTTCCCTAGAGCTTAAACCATTGCCTAGTCATTTGAAGTATGTGTTTTTGGGAGAACAAGAGACGCTGCCTGTCATCATCTCTTCATCACTCACGGCTCAAGAGGAGGACAAGTTAGTAAGGGTGCTTCGGGAATACAAAACTGCCATTGGGTGGACATTGGCCGATATTAAGGAAATTAGCCCTACCACTTGCATGCATCGAATACTTTTGGAAGAAGGAGCCAAACCGTCTAGAGAAGCACAACGTCGACTCAATCCACCCATGATGGACGTTGTAAAGAAGGAAATCATTAAGCTACTAGATTGTGGAGTGATTTACCCAATTTCTGATAGCCGTTGGGTATCTCCGGCCCAAGTTGTTTTTAAGAAGTCTGGAGTCACTGTCGTAGAGAATGCAAAGAACGAGCTTGTGCCTACACGAATTCAAACTGGATGGCGAGTTTGCATCGACTATCGGAAGCTCAATGCCCCAACAAGGAAAGATCACTTCCCTTTGCCATTCATCGACCAAATGCTTGAAAGGTTAGCCGGTCATGCTTTTTATTGTTTTCTTGATGGATATTCTGGATATAACCAAATTGTGATAGCCCCGGATGACCAAGAAAAGACCACATTCACGTGTCCCTTTGGAACTTTTGCTTATCGTTGCATGCCATTCGGCTTATGCAATGCACCTGCCACATTCCAAAGGTGTATGGTAAGTATCTTCTCCGATTTTGTTGAAAAGATTATTGAAGTATTTATGGATGATTTCAGTGTGTTTGGAGATTATTTTGATAATTGTTTGGATAATCTTACCTTGATCTTGCAACGATGTGTTGAAACTAACCTTGTTTTAAATTGGGAAAAATGTCATTTTATGGTGAAACAAGGTATAGTTTTGGGGCATATCATCTCAGAAAGAGGCATTGAGGTTGATAAATCAAAAATAGATCTTGTACGCTACTTACCCTCTCCCACTTCGGTGAGAGAGGTTCGTTCTTTTCTTGGACATGCAGGATTCTATAGGCGATTTATCAAGGACTTCTCAAAGATTGCACAACCCCTTTGCCGTTTGCTTCAAAAGGAGGTGGCCTTCGAGTTTAACAAGGAGTGTGAGACGGCTTTCAAAACACTCAAAGAAATGCTAACTTCGGCCCCATCATCATGCCACCTAATTGGAGCCTTCCATTTGAGCTAATGTGTGATGCATCCGACTATGCAATTGGTGCTGTTTTAGGCCAAAGAAGGAACAAACAGCCCCACGTCATCTATTAAGCCTCCCGGACCTTAAACGATGCTCAATTGAACTACTCTACTACGGAAAAAGAACTTCTTGCCGTTGTCTTTGCTTTAGATAAATTTCGTTCATATCTACTTAGCACTAAAGTGATTGTATATTTTGACCATGCAGCTTTGAAGTATCTTCTCACCAAAAAAGAAGCCAAACCGCGGTTGATTCGTTGGATGCTCCTACTTCAAGAGTTCGACATTGAAATTAGAGACAAAAAGGGGAGTGAAAACGTGGTGGCTGACCACCTAAGTCTTTTGGTGCACATTGAGGACCCCTTGCCCATTCCAAAAACATTCCCGGATGAACAATTGCTGTCCATAGAGGTAAGTGAGCCTTGGTATGCAGATTTGGTCAATTTCTTGGTCACAAAACAGGTTCCTAGCACCCTTGATAAATACAAACGTGATAAACTCAAAAAGGATGCTAGATTCTATGTTTGGGATGACCCATATCTGTGGAAATTCTGCCCGGATCAAATTGTGCGTAGGTGTGTTCACAATTCGGAGTTTAATTCAATTCTAACCTTTTGTCACTCTTATGCATGTAGGGGTCATTTTGGCACCCAAAGAACAGCCCTCAAGGTGTTAGAATGTGGTTTTTATTGGCCTACATTGTTTAAAGATGCTCGTACTTTCTGCATAACGTGTGATAGATGTCAAAGAGCAGGTACCATAGGCGCCAAGGACCAAATGCCGCAGACCCCTATCTTTAATGTCGAAATCTTTGATGTTTGGGGTATTGATTTCATGGGTCATTTTCCTACTTCGTTTGGTTTTACTTACATTTTGCTCGTGGTTGATTAGTCTGGGTATTATCAGCTGAAGATTAGGAGTGATTATGTCCCTAAAACGGCTTTTAGGACTCATTATGGTCATTATGAGTTCCTTGTGATGCCGTTCGGATTAACAAATGCACCAGCAGCTTTCATGGGCTTGATGAACAAAGTATTCCAGCAATATCTAGACAGGTTCATTATTGTCTTTATTGATGATATACTGGTATACTCTAGAACTAAGGAAGAGCATGTACGACATCTCTCTTTGGTGTTGAAGAAGTTGAGGGAACATCGCATTTATGCCAAGTTCAGTAAATGCCAATTTTGGTTAAATGAAGTGGCATTTTTGGGACATGTCATTTCAGCTCAGGGCATTCAGGTAGATCCTCAAAAAGTAGCAGCTGTGGAGAATTGGGAGCAACCACGAACCGTCATTGAAGTGAGAAGTTTTCTTGGCCTAACTGGCTATTACAGACAGTTTGTTCAGGATTTCTCAGTCTTAGCTTTGCCACTAATGAGGTTGACAAGGAAGAATGTTAAGTTTGAGTGGGATGAGAATTGTGAGCAAAGTTTCCAGCAGCTTAAGTATTGTCTCACTCATGCACCTATTCTGACACTTCCAGACGACAGTGGTAACTTTGAGATCTATAGTGATGCTTCCTTAAATGGTTTGGGTTGTGTTTTAATGCAGCATGGTAAGGTAATCGCTTATGCTTCGAGGCAGTTAAAACCGCATGAGATGAATTATCCTACACATGACCTTGAGTTAGCTGCTATTATCTTCACTTTGAAGATTTGGAGGCATTACCTTTATGGGGAGAAATGTAAGATCTTTACAGACCACAAAAGCCTTCAGTACATTTTCACTCAGAGAGATCTTAATCTTCGTCAACGAAGGTGGGTAGAACTGTTGAGTGACTATGATTGCACGATTGATTATCACCCTGGTCGTGCAAACGTAGTGGCTGATGCACTGAGTAGAAAGTCCCAAGGTCGAATTAATGCATTGTACGCATCTCGTGTTCCTCTTCTTGCAGATTTGAGGTCCACTGGAGTGAATTTGGGACTAGAAGAAAAAGAAGAAGCCTTGGTGGAAGCACAAGAGGAAGCCTTACTTGCTAGTTTCCAAGTTAGGCCCATTTTGATTGATCGTATACTCGAAGCTCAAAGAAATGATGGGGAAGTTCAATATTTAATTTTTGAAATTTCTCAAGGAAAGAAAAAGGATCTCAGAGTCCGTGAAACCGATGACATGCTTATGCAAGATAAACACATATACGTGCCAAATATTGAAGAGTTAAAGAAGGAAATTCTTGATGAGGTTTCAGCATATGCCATGCATCCAGGAGGCACTAAAATGTATCATACCATTCGACCATTTTACTATTGGCCAGGTATGAAAAGAGAAATTGCAGAATATGTTAGTAGGTTTGCAGTTTGTCAGCAGGTCAAAGCTGAAAGGAATAAGCCATTTGGTTTGATGCAACCACTTCCCGTTCCACAGTGGAAATGGGAAAATATCACTATGGATTTTGTGTACAAGCTTCCTCGTGCACAGAATGGTTATGATGGCGTTTAGGTGATTGTAGATCGACTTACCAAGTCAGCGCATTTCATTCCAGTGAGAGAAAAGTATTCTCTAAATAATTAGCTGAATTGTTCTTGATCAAGATTGTGAAGTACCACGGAGTTCCAATGAGTATTATCTAGGATCGGGATACCAGGTTCACTTCTAAGTTCTGGGTGGAATTCCAGGAAGCTATTGGTTCAGAACTACTTTACAGCACAGCGTATCATCCCCAAACAGATGGACAGTCGGAGAGGACAATTCAGACTTTGGAAGATATGCTAAGATCTTCAGTACTTCAGTTTGGTGATGATTGGCATGCAAAGTTGGATTTGATGGAATTTGCCTATAATAACATCTACCATTCTAGCATCGGGATGGCACCGTTTGAGGCACTATATGGTAGAGCTTGCCGTACACCGTTGTGTTGGTCAGAAGTGGGTGAAAGACCATTGGTGGGCCCTGAGATAGTAGAGGAGACTACTCAGAAAGTTCAGGTAATTAAAGCTAACCTAAAAGTGGCCCAGGATTGTCAGAAGAGCCTAGCTGATAGACATGCCGCTGATATAGTGTATAAGGTCGGTGATTGGGTATTCTTGAAATTATCGCCTTGGAAAAGAGTTGTAAGGTTCGAGAAAAAGGGTAAGTTGAGCCCTAGGTACATCCGACATTGCAGATCATCGAGCGAGTTGGTGAAGTTGCGTATAGGCTTGAGTTGCCTTCTGAGTTATCTAAGGTGCACAATGTGTTTCATGTCTCTATGCTTCGTCACTATGTTTCGGATCCTTCGCATGTTATACCTCTTAAACCCTTAGAGATCAATCCGGATTTGACTTATGAAGAGGAACCAGTAACGATATTGGATTGGAAAGATAAAGTGTTGAGGAACAGGACTATTCGTATGGTAAAGATTCTGTGGAGAAACCATTCAGTGGAAAAGGCTACTTGGGAGACTAAGGATCGGATGGGAGATATATATCCTCCCTTGTTTTATGAGTATCAGTGAGGTATTTGTTGTTTGAAATTTCGAGGATGAAATTTTCTTAAGGGGGTAGATTGTGACAGCCCGTCCTTATTATTGTACATTTTAATTTCTTCAAAAATGTGAAATTACGCTTTTACCCTTGGACGTTGGGTTATGTTTGTGTTTTTGGGCTAAGTTAAAGACCCAAATTTTTATTTTTTTGGACCAATCACTTTGGTTCCAATTTAGTAGGAACAAAGTGGATTAGGTGTTAAGAGTTAGAGTTTAGTTAGTTAGGTTAGTGGGTGGACCAATTAGAACTAGCCTTAGTTTTGGTTACCCAATCAGTCACGGGTACACCTCACACATACCAACTGAAACCCTTTCTCTCGAACTCACTCTCTCTCTTCTGCAACACGAACGGACGAGGTCCGCTGACCTCCATTCCTTCGCAGATCGAACTCCCAAGAACCACCATTGTGATCCTTGTGAGCTGCTGAGTTCATTCATACCTTTTGTTGCACAGAAAATCGTCGAAAACCCTGAGAACCCGAAGGCTCCGTCGAGGGCACAGTACCACTGAGTAGATCGTCGAGGTTTTACGTCATTTCAAGGTCCAAAAAGGTATCTAAACTTCTTCCTAAGTGTTTTGGGTCAGTTTTGGTTAAGGTTGCACGTAAGAAAACCCAGGAAAACGAATCCTCGAGTTGAGCACTGTTCACCAACTTTTAAACGTTTGATTTTCTGTGAATTCTAGGATCATAGGAAGCTTAAGGACCTTCCCACGATGCTCGGAGTGCATCGTTGAGAACATTTGGACGTTGGGAGACCTAGTTACGAAGCTTCACAGGTGTGGCCAGTCTTTAGAGCTTGCTCCGGCGAGATCTCGTGGATTTTAGGACTCAAAACAGGTATAATGTTGTTCCTTAGGTCCTAAGCTTCATTTTGGTGTGAATTTCATGAAAAATGGTGCAAAAATGAAGAAGTTAGGAGGTTAGGAACTTTTTCCAGAAACCTGCGAACAGTCGCCGACGTCCGGCGAATCGCCGGAGAAGACGACGAATATTCCGTCAAGTTGACAGAATATTCCTAACGGCAGTGGAAGGTGTTAGTTAGATTAGACGGAATATTCCCTAACCCCGTTAGGTTTCCGTTCCCCTGTGCCAGGCATATGCCAAGCGTGGGTGGAGCGTCTGGCCGTGCCTTGGCCGGCGCGTGGTGGCGCGTGAAGGGTCAAAAAGTAATTCTAAAAATATGGGGATGTTTCTGAGGTTGTGTAGATCATTTTGGTATATTCAAACACCCAATTTGAGCATTGTATGAGAAGTTATTTCCTAGTTTCGTTTATGTGTTTTAAATTAATGTTTTTATAGTTGTTTCTCTCATAGGCGAGACCTATACGGAGTACGAGCGTAGCCAGGCTAAGCACGGAGGTTACGATCCGTCTACTTATTAGTGAGTGGGCTTTTGGTTTTCCGTATGTACCTATATGCTAAGTATTTTTTCCCATAAATGCATTTTAAATTACTTTATTAATGAATTGCCATGCCAATATATTTATACTATTGATTATGCATTATGAATTGTATATACATGGTTGTTGACGCTGCGGGGGCTCAGGTAAGTTCCAAGTAAGTTTATGTGTTGTTGATGAGGAGTCGTGTTGTGATGATTATGATGAGATGCATTGAGAGCTCATTAACCTGCACCCCGATGTTAGTGCTCCCGCCCATGGTTAGGGGCATAGTCTTTCACGTGATGTTCACCTCCCTCACCACACGCTCATCTTGGATCCAAGTTAGGTGCACAGTCCTGTCGTATAGACCACTTTCAGTGAGTTAGACTAGTAGGTGACCCTCGATTATTCGCACAGTCTTCACATGATTGTAGCACTAGAGCGTATTGTTTTACACCCAGTCCTGTCGTATAGACCATTATAAGTTGGTTTGACTCGTGTGCAGGCATGATTTATGAGCTAGAGTTCAGATGATGAGATATTGCAGTTATTATTGCTTTTGGATTTCTTACCTGGTGATTTGGTTTGTATGACATGGCATATTCATGATTTGTTTACATATTTGATGTTGATGATATCAGTTGATATTTAGTATATGTATATACTATTTTCTGGGAAAATATACAGGTTTTAATGCGAGGGGTTATAACTGTTGTTAATGAAATGATTTTTGAAAAGCTTTGTTTTTGCCCACTCACGCTTTCTGTTTTGCGCCCCGCCAGGTTTTAGGTAGCGTTTGTTGGTGGCTTACGAGGATACGGCGGAGGTTCTGACAAACCATCACATATGTAGGACCACCTTTGGGTGTTGTTTAATTTAGTACTTCCTATGCTTGACTGCACTTAGGCTATTTATGCTCTGATTGTGTATTCACACTTATTTCCGTTCTTGCACCTCAACTTTTCTGGCACTCTTTGAAGATTGGTAATTCTTTCTTTATTACTGCTTCCGCACTGTGCATATGGCTACGTCACACTCAATTGACGGCCAGCATGCCTCGATCTCGAACGGGGTGTGTCACCTTGTCTTTGCCTGTCGGGTAGAGTTTGATGGTTGGTTTTTCTGCAATATACGTTTATAATTAGTTTGAATGGTGCCTTTGTTGGCCTTTCTTAGGCTTTCAGGCTCACAGTCAAGACTAATATAGATCTGAGCGTGCCATTGTTATCTATTTTAATAGATCGTCTTCTTGGTTGTTAAATTAATTGTTTACTTGCGCCACAAGTCACTTAGACTCCTTGGTTCATAAGGATTGATCAAAGATGTGTTAAGTCTGTACTAAATTCTTTTTCTTGCCTTTTGATAAAGGACTTCTTTTATTTATAATACCGTATGTTCATTTACAAGGGAGTTAAAGGTCGTTCAAGTTATTTCCTTAGTTATCAGTTTGGATTATCAGCAAGGAAACAAGAGCAATTAGTTTGGCAACATTAATCATAGATAAAACTTGAAAGTAAGTAATTGAAAATGACATAGGAATTAATTAAGATGCATAAATGACAGATTTACTTTATACAAATGCAAATAAAGAAGACTCGGGCAAGCTTACAACCTTGGCGGGCAAGGTTCATTTCCTTGCAGACACTTTTCCTTGTGTTTTAAAGAGACAAAAGTTTTGAAAAATGAAATATAAACAAGGTTTACAAAAGCGATTCGATACTACAGCAAAGGTAAAGGTAGCAGAACTTTTACAAACAAACAAAAGATAACTTTTCTATGGTGGATCTGCAACTTGGAAAAGGAAAAGAGTAAATAAAGTAAAGCTATATGGTTTTGCTATTGAGTTTAGAGTTGAGTGTGTTGAGAGCTCTTCATGCGAGTCTAGTGAGGGCATCGTGACTCCTTACCATTGTCTTAATGGTATTCATCACCTTCGGGCTGGTCTTAACTTCCCAATTTTCTTCATGGATGATGGAGCACACTTTCTGGGACCCGGCTGGACCTTTGGAGTCCTTATTACTATAGAAAGCAATATGCCCACCAAGGAATGGTTCACTCCTAGCCCTTATGAGGCCGAGGAGGGGATATCGGCTTCCAAATAGTCAAACTTCAAGAGGGGTTTTCCTTCGATGAACGATGCAGCATGGTCGAAGTGGGTGGATGAGCTTAAACCCATTTTCAAGCATAAATGGATGTCTAATGGTATTTATGAGCTCATTATGATGTCCAAGACCACCATTCCTATCAAGCACGAGCTTCTATCTACTACCTTTCACTTTTGAAACAATAGAACCAACATTTTCGACTTCAGGATAGGGCCTATGCCTCTTATCATCCTAGACATGTCTCAAGTGTTTGGGCTAAGGCCATCAGGCATGTGCGTGGACATCACCCATGATTGATCTTCCCCATCTCATCCAATTGCTGAGAGCTCTGAGGCCTCAAATGCTATTGTGAGCTTGGACCATAACTCCACGACCTTCATGAGCAATGAGACCTTTTTCACGAGCATCATCCCATTTGCAAAGAACAAATACTGCCCACCGTCTCCTACTACGGACAGAGCTCAAGAACACATGTATTTCCTCCTCTATTGGTTTAACAAACATATGTTCCTTAACAAATCTAAGGGAGTAAATCTGTAGTGAATTCCCTTGGTGGAGGCTCTGCATACTTTTGATGATGTTGCCAATGTTCCCTTCATCCTAACTCATCTCTATCACTTGTTCTTCGAGATGGAAAAAGGGCAGTCATTCGTAACTAATCTAAATAGAGCAATGTGGATGATCCAGATCTGGCTCCAGTGGTACTTCCCAAAATTTCTAGCTTTAAACTTGGAATTTTTTTAGGGAGTAGCTCCTGCCCGAATTCTGGCAGAGGCCTTAACAATTAGCCACTCAACCCTCTTCTGCATCTACTTCAAAATCTGCAAAACTAGGACTAATCTTGAGTGGGGTGCCTCAGTGCTCAAAATGTACCCTTGGTTCTCAGATAATCTCTTCCAAGATTCATTTAAGGATGATGCGAATAGCTTCTGCAAGGAGAAATTTATTAGCTGCATTTAGCAAAGAGACTTGTCTTGGAGAGTGAGGAGTGACCGAACTAGGCTACGAGTATGGCTTGGAGGTCTATCACCCCAATTTCTATGGCTGGCAACTGGGATTTAGGTAGGCTATCCTAGTCATCTTCTTCAACTTGTGCACTATTGAACCTCCTATCGCCTCCGTTCTCCCTCTGAGGCCACTTTTCGGGAAAGTGGGCACAGCTTGGAAGTGATGACCAAAATTGCTTACAAGCTTACTGCCCTCAATTTTGAGTGCACTTCTCTGTTTACCAATTAGTAGGAGGCCAAGTGGTCCAAAAAATATGGTGGAGACATCAAAGAAGCCCATGATAAGATATTCGAGCAAGTCTTCTTCAAGTTTCTCCTAAAAAAGAAGAATTTGAGAGCTGGAAGGAGGCTATCAATGAGAAAGACCAACTTTTATTGATAGGTAGCTTTAGTGTTCTACTCCCTTGATTTCATGATTTTATAATGCTAACTCTCCCTTTTTAATCTTACAGCCCAAGGCAATCCTGATGAAGCAGACGTCGGGCAAAAAGAAGAAGAAGAAGAAGTGGTTGACGTTCTGGTCCTTCAAGAGGCTGGTGCAGTGGGAACCAGGCAAGGAGCAGGCCCGAGCCAAGCCTCTGGAGAAGTTAAAAACATCTCTAAGATGTTCAGTGAATCAAAAACAGAGGCTGGGCCTGAGGCATGGACCAGGACTTCTCGTCGGGCTAATCCAATGGTGATGGAGTCTTCTGATTCAGAGCTCGAAAGAAGGTCTGTGAAGTCTAGATTTATTGTTTAGCTTCCCTGTCAAATGTTGAAATTGTACCACACATGCTCTAGTTAGATTTAGGGTTAAAAGGCTACTTTGGGATCTTATTGCTGGAAATATCATTTCAATAGCTTAACTTCTTACATCAAAGATTTGTTCATACATATGCATTTCATGCCATTATTTCCAGTTGATTATGTCCAGTGGTTCTGTCTAGTCAAAACTTCTCAATGCTTTCACACGAGCTGGACACACACTTTAAGACAACCCACATGGGCCATTTGACAGTTTTTTATTCTCGAAAATAGATTTTCAACCCTAGATCTTTCCAGATTGCTTTTGCATATGACACATGGCTTTTGTTGTCCATTTTCTTGTCTGAAACTTAACCCTCTATATAAAGATTATGCTAGAGTTCATTTGGTTTTTAGGGTTTGAGATTGGAAAAGTTTTTGAGAGTTTTATTTCCATCTCCATCTCAGATCTTCTAGGAGCATCAATCATATTTTATGGGTAATGTTCTTCATCGAATATTTCTAAATCTATCTTCAAAATTGTTTGCTTAAATTCGTTTTATATGCTCATTTGTTTTGGCTAGGAGTTTCAAATCTTTAAACTGACCTCATTTTCAGATTCTTGTTATTATCTTCTTTCAACTGTTTGACTGGTGAAACTGACTAGTCATTGAATCAAGATTGTATACTATCATCATTTCATGTCATGTTCATTTGTTGGTGTAGGTCTCGGTGCCACAAAGTGAAGAGTTCAAGAGAAGTTGCCATCTTGTGAAGACTAGAGATAACACCTTTTCGGTGCCACAAGGTGAAGAGCTCAAGATGAGTTGCCACTTCGTGAAGACCGAAGGAATTTGTCTCGTGTAAGGCAAGGTTGCACAAAAGTAAAGCTGCTCCGTAGATAGGGATATAGGAATTGAGCTTGTATGGTATTTGTATGAACCTTGTTTACACTAGTGGATTAGACTCAGTGGAGAGTCCTCGGTTTTTTAATCCAGAGGTGGGTTTTTAAGGCCAAAAACATCTTGCGTTCTTTGTCTCTTAAACTTGTCCACCTATCCTATTTACTTGCATATGCTTCGTGCATCATACAAATTGTTATTTGATATGTGTTAGAGATTAAGTTCACACTGCATATTATGAGCAATGAACTAAATTATTGTTGATTAGGATAACTTGTAGTGAACTAAGTTTGATTGCATTTGATTAACTGACGAATCTGTACTTAGTTGACTGGTGAGCTTAACTAGTCAATCCAGCTTACTTTAATTCATAATTGCTTTGTCATTGTTGTTCGCATAATGAATTGATATGTAAATGTGTTCAAGTTTAGGAATTATAGTTATGATACTAATCTAGGCATACTCTGATTAGTTGAACATATTGGTCAGTTTGGTTTTGTTCTTGCAACTGCACTTTTTATCACTGACTAACTTGTAACTAGTTGACTAACTCATTTGACTAGTCTACTTTGCAAAGTTAAATTTTTATTTGCAGGATATTCCGCCTAGTACCCAATTTTAAGGTCCAAAGCTAGACAAGATGTTCCTGCCTCAAAAGCTACCCAAACTAGAAAGAGAACCAGGTCCCAGACCTCTCAACCTCCTCCTACTCTTCCAGTTGAAGCAGGCAGGAAAAAACAGAAGTCTACCAGTAAGTAACTCTATCTTGACCTTCTTTATTTGCCTATTTCTTTATAAATGTGGGACTCATTGCACTATTCCTTGTAATTAGGACCTGCTATTAGTAAGAAACTTGACTCCTCTCTTAATGAGATGAAGGCAAGTGTGGAAGGCAACAAAGTGACAAGGAGGTCTTATCCAAAATCTTGGAGGAGTTGAAGGTAATCACTATTTGAACACTTGGTGTGTATTTCCCTTTTGAAGTTAATCTTTCAAACTTAATTACTTTTGGTCACTTCAAAGCAGACTTCAAAAAAGGCAAAAGGGACTGTAGACATGTAAATTTCGTTGCATACAAATGATGCATCACAAAGCTCCACGTGGCATATGACTCATCACAAATGGACAAGTCATCAATGACATGTGGCACAAATCAAGCAAAGGAAGCTCAAAAGCATTCCTAAAATTCGGCAAAGGGGAAGAAATCTCCTTAAAATCGGCAAGGGGCCTAAGTTGCCCCCAAAACCGGAAAGAAAGCTAAAGCATCTTCACAAAACAAGCAAGAATGGAAGATTGCTTGCAAATTAGGCAAGAAAGCCCTATAGATTTCGGCAATGCAAGGGAAAGTGGCTGAAATTAAGACACAAAACATGCCTAAATTCTCCCATGGACAAATCAAGACACAAATTAAGGCCAAATCCATCCAAAACCATGGCTTTGGAAGTTTATAAATACAAGATCCCTAGACAAGCATATGGGGGGACAATTTCTACATTCAAGGCCGAAATTCTCACATTGAGAAGAACCTCTGCCAAATCTTTAAACACTAATATGCTGCCGGAGTTCTCTTTGAAGAACGCACAACTAAAGCCGAAGCTTTCTTTCGACCAAAGCCGAAGCATTCCCTTAAAGAATCAACATGCACTTGTGCCGATTCCTTCAAGACTTTGTTGCAAGCTCAAAACTTGTAATGACTTTCAATTCAAGTTCAAGTCGTCAAGACCCTTGAATCAATGAAGTCCTACAATAACTCTACCTTTGCCACAACTTTGAGGTGAAGACCATCTAAGCATCGTTTCAAGCTCAAAACTTGAAGCAATCGTTCAATCGTTCGTTCGAGATCAAGTCATCGCGACCCTTAGATTAACAACCTACGCATCTACATCAAATTTGAAGACTGAATCAGAGGAAAATTGTAAACAGAGATTGTAACCTACAAATTCAAATCAATATAAATCTACTTTGTACACGTGTTCTCGTTTCATTCGATATAGAATTTTCATGTTTACAAATTTGGCACACCTGAAAGGACCTCTCTGCCTCTCATCTCTGTCTTCAAATCCACAAGAAACACACATGGCATCAAGAAAGGATCAAGCTGTTCCCACAATCAACATGAAGAACAAGAGACTTTGGGCGTCACAACCCGAAGCAAGGCAAAAGCTCACTTTGCCGTGCCTTCCACCCCTATATCAACTTTATCAAATGAGCAAGAGCACCTGAGGCATGAGCCCATGATCACCCTGGCCTCACTAAGAGTGCCAAGGGAAGAAATCTCGAGGAGGTACTCCGAGTCGTTGACTTCTTATGGCGACTCAAGCAGCAGCTCGTATCCTGTAGCCATGCAAGTCATGATTATTGGCGCGACGTCCATCGAGGAGCAGCTGGCCCAAATGAACGAGGCAATTGCAAAGCTGACAAGGACCGTGGAGGAAAAAGACCTGCGGATTGCTACACTCGTCATCCGTTTGGAGGCGCAACACGACATGAAAGGTGACCCGAAGGTTGATCCGCCAAAAGGAGGAAACCTACGAGAAATAGGGGCTTCTGGTGGAGAAAGCTGAGGAAAAGTTGAAGGTGGACCGAGCTGCAACACTCATGGGATCTCTCTCTATCCAACAGCTACAAGAGATGATCATAAGCACCATCAAGGCGTAGTACGAAGAAAGCTCATATGACTCCGTGCTGTATTCAAAGCCGCCTTGAGGATGCTAAGGGGTTATCAGCCTCCAAAATTCATGCAATTCAATGGAAAAGGCAATCCCAAACAACAGCTACGATAACGACCTCGAGCCTGAGTCCATCAACCGCAAGCATGCTATAGCTGACGAGAATAAAGCAGTGGAAGGACGAACATGTCGTCGACTACATCAATAGATGGCGTTCATTAAGTTTGGATTGTAAAGATAGGCTTTCTGAAACCTCCGCCATCGAGATGTGCATTCAAGGTATGCACTGGGGGTTACATTACATTCTCCAAGGCATAAAACTGAGAACATTTGAGGAACTGGCAACTCGTTCCCATGACATAGAGATAAGCATCGCCAATCATGGGAAGAAGGAATCGATCACCGACTTCAAGAAGGATAATGTGTTCGCCCCAAAGGTAGACAAGACTGAGAAGAAGCCCGCCAAAGAAGCTTTTACCTTCAATACTACCCCCATCAAGACCTCATTTGCGCCTGTTAAGATCTCCTACAAGAACAAAGTGAAGGAGATGAAGATAGGTGAGCCCTCTCGCACCCAAGACAGGTACAACAACACCTTCAGAGAGCTGGAGCAGAAGACGTACCCTTTTCTTGAATCTGACATGGCTGCAATGTTAGATGATTAGTTGGAAAAGAAGGTGATCAAGCTACCCGAATGCAGGCGCCCTGAAGAGATGAATCGATTTAACAATCCTAGGTACTGTAAGTACCATCGTATGATGAGCCATCCTGTTGACAAGTGCTTCGTCCTCAAAAAGCTCATCATGAAGCTAGCACAACAAGGGCAAATCGAGCTTGACCTTGAAAACATGGCCGCAACACATACTACTATGATCGTGTTTGGTCCTTCGATCCCGTGCCCCTCCAAGTGACGCATAACCACTCTTGTCCATGCTCAAGCTACACGGCACCTTCTGCACAACCATCGCTGGGGGTAAGCAAAGAAAGGGAACCTACCAACGATAAAGAAGGGTGGACACTGGTGACCTACAAAAAGACAAGGAAGCCAAGACCACAAGCCACATGGCCAAAGGTGGAAAAAGAGAGAAAGCATCACCACTGCAACAATAGGAAGCCCAAAATAAGCGTAAGAGCTGCCAAGCCAACATACGCTAGGGAACCTATGGAGTAAGGGCCACGTATTCCTGTCTCCTTGCACGAGTACTTTCGGAAAAGATTTCTTCCAACAATGCATTACTGTTGCATGTCACATGGTTGAAATAGAGATAGAATAGCCCTCAAAAGGGAAAGCTATCGTCGTCAAGGAATAGAAGATCCTCACGCCCAAAGAAGGCTTGCCAACATACTTCAGCATCAAGGAAGCACTACGATTGCCCAAAGAGATGCAAAAAGCACTAGTAACAATCTTGGCGAGCCCCGACGACCACGAAGTGCAAGAAAGCAAGGACGAAGGATTGAAGCTTCGACAAAATGAATATGCCGCATGTTGTGTCGCCCATGATGCAATCAACTTCATTGACAAAGACTTGTTGCTGGGATTAAAACCTCACAACCATAAAGGTCCAAAGAAGGTTTCGCCCTAAATGCCTACAAACTCATGCCAATAGCTGGGTACGATTTTACCGCCTCTTCAAATCTTGGAAAGAAGAATGCAAACACCGTCAACGACAAAGAATGTGACCTCATCGAGACTCAAAAGAAGTTGAAGGAGCATGGTTACAGAGTTGACAACAACAAAACTAAACTTCGCTTCACACCAAATACACCCGTGAAGATTTCAAGAAAAGTAAAAAACACTAGTGCTCAACACATGAACGTAAGCGTTAAGCAAAATCAAGAGGAGCCTAAAATCGCCATTCGAACGTCGGTCTTCGATAGGCTAAATCGTTCAAAACCCAGAATCTCGACACTTGATCGCATTGGTGGTCATGATCGAACTTCTGTCTTCAAACAGCTTAACACGCTAACACCTCAAACCTTTGTGTTCGAAAGGTTGTCAAAACCTAAGAGGCAAAGCAACAAGGCTAGCTCTCCTTCACAACGGTCGGCCTTGGAAAAACGTGATGAAACTAATAAGCCTTCTAAAAAGAGGAAGATAATGCCCAAGGAAGAACATAAGGCCCACATAAACTCATTGAAAGTTCCCACTACTTCGGAAACCTCGAAGAATGTAAAGTTCGAAAATGTTCCTTATGAGGGAAGAAATCAACCTCATTAGAGGAGTAAGAAAGAGGCAGAGAAGGCAAACAGCAAAACCGAAAGGGAAGGAGACCATGTACCACAGAACCCTCATCCTGGGAAATACAAAATCTTGAGGAGAGCTCAAGAAGATATAGTAATGATACCTACCCCAAGGTGGAGCCTAGAACCAATCTGCTTTGGAACTATCTCCCCCGAGAGGAGGTTGCTATGGCCATTGTTGGTGGATATTGTCTGCGAGGCTCCATAACAGATGCCAAATTTTGGCATAACCCAGGAAGAGGGGTTGCATAAACTGATGCTGCCAAAAGAAGCACATGCTTGGTTGGATGAGTTTATGAACCACATTGGGGGCAAAAAGAAAGATTTACCCGGACCCAACAACTTCCATGTAAACATGACATATGTTTTATCAGCCATGTTTCACGCCGAGCATGATCAACCTCCCACGATGGAAGGTGATTATTTGGCAACGGAACCTATGATGGCTCATGTTAGTGTCGAAGAAGAGGGACAAGAAGAACCCAGCCAGGAAGGCTTGCTCGAGCAATCAAGGAAGAATCCTAAGAGAATATACTCGGACAAAATGGTCTTTGTTCGCCCGAGTTTGACCCTAGCTAACCATCTCAAGCCCATATATGTAACTGCTCACTGGAGGGAGTACCCTTCAAGAAGGTCTTGATTGATGGAGGGGCCACGGTCAATGTGCTGCCATATAAGCAGATAAAGAGAATGTGCAGGAGTAAGGAAGATCTTACCCCCACGGATCTTACACTTTCTAGTTTGTCCGGAGCTATCACCAGGACTCATAGGATACTGCCATTAGAGGTCGACTTAGGGTCAAAACAAATCATGCTAGCCTTTTTTCTTGTAGACAGTACTTCCACTTATGGGGCTTTTCTGGGCAGAGATTGGATTCATCCTCTTTGATGAACAAGGAATCCTAAAAAGTTGCCTGATCTTACCCCAAAAACACACTTCTTTGGATTCATTTTTAGCTTATGGATCCTTATTCTTGTTAAGGCTTGTCTGAGGTCTATCAAATGCTGCTCTTCGAATTTGGATTTTACCACAATGTCATCGATATATAATTCCATGCTATGGCCGATTAAGTCATGAAAAATGACGTTCATTGCTCTTTGATAGGTTGCACCAGCATTTTTGAGCCCGAATGACATTACTAAATACTCATATGCTCTGACATGACCTGGGCATATAAAAGCTATTTTATGTATATCTTTTTTAGCCATTTTTGTCAGATTGTATCCCACATTCCCGTCCATGAAAGATAGAACTTTGTGTTTGGCGACTGCATCTATGGATAGATCAGCCATGGGTATGGGATATTTGTCTTTAGGCATGGCTCCATTAATGTTTATATAGTCAACACAACACCGGACCGCTTAAGTTATAGCTTTTAATACAGGCACAATGTTGACCAACCACTCAACATATTTGGCAGGCCTAATAAATTCAGCCTTCACCAGCCTCTCGATCTCTTCCTTGACCTTTTATTCTATCTCTTTTGACATCATCCATGGTGCTTGCTTGACAGGTTTAAACCCCTCCTTTATAGGCTTCCTGTGCTCTACTAAGGTTGGATTTAAACCTGGCATTTCAGTGTAATGCCAAGCAAAACAGTTTTTAAATTCATGCAGAAGGTTGACAATCCTTGCCCGATCCTCGATTTCCAGCAAACCACTGATCTGGATAGGTCTCGGATCATCCTCAGTTCCCAAATCAATGGTCTCCAAGGAATTTTGTACTTATGGGGGTGGTTTGTCTGGTTCTGCACACAAAAACTCAACCAGTTCTGAATTCTTGGGCAAATCCTCTGGTCCATCCAAGTCATATATACATTCAGCCATTTGGATGGCTATTTTTAACTCCTTCCCAAAAGATTCTTCTTTATTCTTTTGGCTGCTTGAAGCCTCTCTGCTTCAATCCTTTTCTTCTTTGGCTGAGTTCTCCCTTTTTTGTTTCTTCTCTCTCCCATACACCAACAGTCTTTTTATTAAAGACATGACTGCAACCACTTGGTCCTTCCTCTTTTGTTCTGACATTAATGGTGTTGGGGAGTTGGGATGATATAGGGCCGATCTCATTCTTCTTTTGTAAGAGATGACCTTTGCTCCATGAGCTTTTGGGCCGTCACCTTAGTTGGGCGGCCGTTCTTATCAGCTCATGAACATTGAAGAATCCCAACACTGGGATTATAGAAGTTGGCTTCTGTGACGTTGGCTGAAGGGATGAATGGCTGTGATTCAGCCTCTACCATTTCCCAGAACCCAGGTCCTGTTTCCTCTTATTCATGGTAGATAGCAACTTGTTGATGTAAGGTAGATGGCACATAGAGGAGGTCGACAAGAGCAAAGCTTGAGCAATAATGGAGTCACATCCCCCCACCAATAAGGTACAACTGCAAAGGCTGCTGGGAAAAATCAACTTCTTGAGGAGATTCATTGCTATTTTAACGGGCAAGATTCAGCCGCTAACTCCTTTGCTGAGACTAAAAGACAAAGAAGAGTTTGAATGGGGCCCACCTCACCAAGAGGCTTTCGACAGCATAAAGGTTTACTTAGCCTCTCCACCAGTGCTTATGTCACCGCAGAGGGGGAAGCTGTTGAAGCTTTATATTTCTGCCTTGGAGAGGTTAATTGGAAGTTTGCTGGCCCAAAACAATAAAGGTGGGAAGGAACGAGCCATATATTACCTCCGTAGAATCCTTACTGAGGTAGAGACAAGATATACTCTGGTAGAAAATTATGTTTGGCTTTGTACTTTACTGCTTGCAAGTTAAGGCATTACATGTTGCCTTGCCACATCCACATCATTGCCAAGACCGACGTAATCAAATATATGCTATCAAAACCAATGCTAACTGGAAGAATTGGGAAGTGGATTCTGGCACTGTCAGAATTCAGCTTTCAGTATGTACCTTAAAGGGCGGTTAAAGGACAAACGATTGCAGACTTCTTGACAGAGCACCGACATTCCCAAGAGGAGATTGTCAGCATCCCAGGAACTCAGAAGGTGGCAGGTGTATGGATCCCGCCAAACAGAGCATGTTCGGGCAAGAAAGAATGGGTCCAGCAAGAGATAAAAAGAATAACTAGCCTCTGGATCACTCCTTGGAAACTATATTTTGATGGGTCTTGCACTCAGAATGTTGCGGGAGCTGGGATTGTCATCATCGATCCCAAAGGCTCTCACCATTGTTATTTATTGCTCTTGGATTATCAAGAGACTACCAACAATCGGGCGGAGTATGAGGCATTGATAATTGGTTTAATAGAGTTGGGGGCAACCGAAGTAAAGGTGTTTGGCGATTCAGAATTGGTGATTAACCAGTTAAATGGAGAATACAAATGAAGACACATCACCATGGCGGGTTACTACTTGGCATCTACATAACTGTTGAGCTATTTCGAAAATATCAGTCAGCCATATCCTGAGATAGTCAAATACAATTGCCAATGAAATGGCACAATTGGCTTCTGCAACCTTGATTCAAGAAAGAAAGTTTGAAGGAGATATAGAAGTTCAACAAAGAAGTCTCCCATCTATCTTTGAAAGGGGGTTCAGCCTAGATGTGATGATTAAAGAATTGGAGATAGAAAATTGGAGGACACCTATTGTTCAATATTTGAAAAAGCTGTCCTTTCCCACAAGTAAGAAAAATAGACAACAAGCAACTAAATATGTTTTGTGGGATAAATCTATGCTAAGGAAGACCCCAGATGGAATGGATTGTTGCTGAAATGCTTAGGCCAAGAGGAATCCATGAGAGTCATGGCTGAAGTGCATGAAGTATCTGTGGGGCTCATCAGGCTGGAACTAAGATGAGGTGGCTACTAAGAAGATATGGCTATTTCTGGCCTGAGATGGAAAAAGATTGCAAAGCTTATGCCCGAGGGTGAGAAGAATGCCAAAGACATGGACCTCTCCAACATATGCCCTCAATACCTTTGAACCCCGTACTCAAGCCTTAGCCTTTCAGAGGATGGGCAATGGATTTCATCGAGCAGATCCGCCCAGCTTCTAGCAAAGGAGACACGTTCATAATTGTGGCAACGGATTACTTTACCAAATGGGTATAAGCTTCAGCTGTAAAGACTATCACCTCAACCGCGGTCAAGAAATTCATCGAAACCAAGATCTTACACAGATATGGGGTGCCCGAAATAATTGTCACAAATCGTGGGCCATCTTTTATTTCAAAAAAAGTGGAAGAATTTGCGAGTAAGTTCAAGATAAAGATGATTCAATCTAGTCTTTACTACCCCCAGTCAAATGGTCAAGCGGAAGCTAGCAACAAGATCTTGGTAAACATTATCAAGAAAATGGTGGCAGAAAGTCCAGAAAAGTGGCATAAGAAGTTGGGAGACACTTTGTGGCTATACATAACTTCCAAAACGGCAGGAACTGGAACTACTCTTTATGCCTTAACCTTCGGGCAAGATGCTGTAATCCCCATGGAAATCAATGTAAGTTCTGTTAGGATTCAAAGCCAGTTCAGGCTGCATAATGAAGAGTATATTTAGGCCATGTATCAAGGGATCGAAGATCTAGATGTGGCCCGAATTGAGGCTCTAGATAAAATGCAAGAAGGGAAAAGAGTTGTTGCCATAGCATACAACAAGAATGTGAGATTGAAAACCTTAATAGAAGGGGAGTTAGTGTGGAAGGCAATTCTGCCTTTAGGAGCTCAGGTTAGAGACTTTGGGAAGTGGAGCCTGACTTAGGAAGGTTCTTTCGTTATCAACCGAGTATTAGATAAAGGGGGATTTGACTTGGCAAATTTGGAAGGAAGGTTGCAGAAAAACCCGGTCAATGTTAAGTTCTTAAAAAAATATCACCCAACTTTGTGGGATGTTCAGGATTATTACATTAAAGAAATGTAGACATTGTGAGTGGTCTCAAGTCAGCTTATATGTTCACCACAGCTGAAATTCAAGAAAGAAATGCAAGATAGATTGAATTAAAGAAGCCATTTTCATTTCATTGAATGTTGAAGTTACACATAAATCAGCTCAATAGTTTTACATCCTTGGATCAGGCAACTATTCTAAAATGATATTTTTGCATGATAGTGAAGGTGTTATCCAGCTTCTCGAAAACAGTGTTACTATTAGCTGACCATGCATCTTCGACTTTAGCATTTATTTCCTCCAACCTTACAATCTCATAGGATGCCTCCATAATCCTTGCCTCTATTGTGGAGCATTCTTTTTGAGAGTCCTGCCAAAATCTTCGACACACAAGCCGTGGTAGTTGATCCTGAAGCATACACCTATGATGATGAAGTGATCAAGAAAGCAGAAGCTATGGGGAAGTCTGGCCGGGTAGGTATCAGTGCGAGTGGAATCTACTGGTGCAATTGAGATCTCTCGACTAGTCTTCAATGCCATAGAAGTCTTGAAATAGAAGCTGGAAGCAGTGCGCCTACCTGAGGATATTGTAGAAATTGACTTTTCCGTAGGCATGTTGTTTCCAACAACTATAGGGACTTGGGAGGTCCATGCAGAAACCAAGGAGTGCACTCCTCCTTCTTCGAAGAAATGAGAAATCTGCAGGCATGCTTGAGGACGATGAAGGTCGTTAAGTAAGCAGCGCATGGTGGAAATCCCCTCACCAGTTTCGCAGGGAGGTTGGGTTTGAACAACTTTGGGTACCATTGGGAGAGTTTGAGGAAATGATGAGGAAAGTTAAGATTAGGGAGCAAGAATTGAAGAATTAAAGAGGCGAGAGAATGCTGGAGTTTCTGGAAATTCGAAGGCTCAAGATGGCTTTGGAGCTTTGTTAAAAGAATTAAGCAGAGGATTATATAATAAGTGGTTAGCCGACGATTGAAATTCTTGGGTTAGTGCAAAGGTCGCGGATAATTAACGGTTTCTTCAAATGATGCAAGTCCCGAGAAAAGAAGTGTTCAAGCGATGGCTATTTAATCATTATTAGCATCTGGGATTGCAGCCTCAAAAATGAATAAAGGGTGCACTGTTTGGGTTAATATTTGACCTTTAGGCTTAAAGGAAGAAAGGCCTAAAAGGACTAAAGCAAGGAGACTCGCCCGAGGCCCAGCGCCAATCCTAAGCCATCCATTTCAAGACAATTTGCCAAAAGGCCAGCACTTGGCCCAGAGGCCAATTGACGTCTATCCATTAATGCAAATGCCATGTGCCTATGATTCGAATGACAAGTGATAAAGACCAGCTAGCTATCAGCCAAAAAACACTTTACAGTGGCAATACAAGTAAAAAGGTGATGAGTCACTACCCTCCAGTTACTTTCGGGCAAAAGCAGAGACAGCACAGTCGGGTTAATTCGCCTATAAAAGGAGGAAGAAGCCCTAGAGACAAGGAGACTCAACCAATCAAACAAATAAACAGACACTCAACCAATCAAACAAACAAACATACAACTTGCCTCTCAGTCAAGACTCTTTCCCTTTTTTTAGCCATAGATTCCCCTTAGAAATACATCTTTTGTCTAGGTATATGTTAAGCTACTATCTCTAAATATTTTACTATCGATTCCCTCGTGTAAACTCGTTTACCACTCACCCCTTCTTCAACACACAACCCTTTGTAATTGCAAAGAGAAGAGATCGCAAGATGTTTAACCTTGTCCGACTCTCTTTGTATTATCTTTCAATTAGTAGATCTGGTGTTATAATGTATTCCCCACTATATATTCAAGTCATTTCCAGTCTTTTGATGATTCAAAGTTCCATCAGTGCTCAGATCTGGTTCACCTAGTGGCTTTACGGCCATGGGAAGATTAAGTGGGAATTAAAGTGATAACTTAACCAGATCTGGACCTTCACCCTTTAAGCATACAAGATAATGAACTAAAAGTCCTTGATCTCAAGGCATAGAAAAGAACTTAATGTGGACTTAACTCATCCACGACAATCCTTTGATAACAAGAAGTCAGAATAACTTGAGGCACAAGTAATCGGCTTAAACAAACTTGTTCTACATCTGCCATACTAAGATGGTTGTGGCACGCCTAAGCATTTAGTTAGTTTTGCCTGTGAGCCTCAAAACCTATACCTAAGGCCCCATAAATGCACATTTCAGAACTAACTCTGTCCACCTCTTGCAGCCTCTTAACAAGCAGGAGCCCCATAATCAACCAAAGTGTCAACTCCTTCGGGAGCTGTGTGCTTAAGCCAGGGACGCCCGCCAGCGAGATTTCCTGCCCGAACACCCCCGAATTCAGTGAATGTCCAGGGATAACTTGAGTGCTGACCCTCCGAACTTTGGTGAATATCCATGGATGACTTAGGTGCTGCCCTTTAAGGGGTTAGAGTTGCCCTTCATATATGCCCTTCAATTGCTTGATAAAATGCATTAGAAAGGTGTTGCCCCTTTACAGTCTTGTCCTAATATTATTTACCTCATGCTTGTTTGTTGGTTGTGATTACAATTGGAGGCAAAAAAAAAAAAAAAAAAAAAAAAAAACCAAGTAAAAAATTATCCAAAAATGCAAAGTAAATGAAATGGTGATCTCAGAGAATAACAAAGCATCATCATTCTTGGACAAACATATTAATGAGATGCAATGATATCAAACAATGTTAGTGTGTTCAAGATAAGTGTGTTTCTTTGTTAAGCATTCATATGGGAGCAGCATTGGAACATGTTAATTACCCATGCAAATGAGACATTAATAGGTGTGCATGCCTTTCCAAATGACTTTAGGCCTACCAAAACTCGATGAATGACAATATGCATGCTATTTCTGTTTAAAAAAAAAAAGTGTGTTGGGCGTTTTATTCTTCCTGCCACTGATATTATTTTCAGGATCCGCCATTGAAATCCAATGCAAATTTCTGATGTCTCATTCATCCTTTTCCCTAACCAATTTAAACACCCCGGCTGTAGACCATGCAACACAAACCTTACTTAATAGTAATCTGAAAGGCACAACGCATAGATAGTATGCGAAAAAATTAAACGATAGCCACAGAAAAACCATACCCAGATGAATACCACCAACCCAAAACCAAAATCATCTCGGAAACAGAAAATACAAAACCTTTATCCAGAAATTAGACACACCCAAGTGACCTCCACCAAGAGATTGAGCACTCGAATATCAATGACAGAGAAGGGCACAGCTCAACATTAAATCAAGGAGAAAACTACCAGAAGAAAAAGAAAAGTAAAACAAAAATAATAAAAAAATGAAAAACTCACCAACAAATCTTGGAGGTAAGAAATCCACCCAGAGAAAATCAAAAAACCAATTCAATGGGCACTGACCCTCAGGTTTTAAGGGTTTTAAAGCCAACACTGCAGGAACAGTTAACTTTTCCAGGGATTTTAAACGCAAAGATGAGATCGATTCGAATATCGAAAACGCAAAAAACGCGGCATTGAGAGAGACCAAAATATGCCGAAAAAGCAAGGAAGATGAAGAGAGAAACAAACCAAATCGAAAACGGCACCAAAGCAAAAATAAAACCGGTAAGTGACGCGTGGGATGAAAGGGCTAAATGGTACAAAAAAAAAATTCAGAATACAATAGAGTCGAGGTCCATTTCTGTCAGCTGCACGGTTAAAGAAAGGGTAAAATGATAAAAAAAATTCAAAACACAAAGGAACTGGAGGATAGTTCCGTATGTGCACTGTTAGTGAACAGTGTTTTTTCAATTGGGTTTTAGTATGGGTATAATTTGTGACCAAACCCAACTGGATCCTGCAACCAATAGTTACTCGTATATAAAACAGCAAAGGTTGTAAAAGGTTCAAAGTCAAAAGTTGACACAGATATTACGACTTTTCAGTTTTTTAAGGTATTCCGTTTATATTAAATTTTTGTTTTTTTATTAAAATTCAAGTCATTTTTATTAAATAGTTTAGATGATTTTTTTGTTAAGAAAAAGTTTAGAGAAGCCATGTTTATTACAATTCCCTTCTTTTTATGATGATATAAGCTACACATCTTTGTTCTTTTCTTTTTCATTTTTCTTAAGTTTTCTTATATGGTTCTCTCCTATATTTTTTTTAACAAACGATATTACATACATTAAAGAGTAGGGATATGACTAGAATATAGTATTAGGTGACCCCTCCTATGTTTTATATGCCCGCTTTCTCTCCAACTCATGATGTGTCTATTGCTTTCTTTTTTCCTCTTGAAGATATAAACGAAGATGCAAATTTATATAAATATTTACTAAAATGGGTAATTTACAACCTCATTAAATATTTACTAAAATGGGTAATTTACAATCTCACTAAAATGGGTAATTATGCATCTTCATATACACCCTTAACGATATACGTTCTTAGTCTATTTCCCATACTCTCCAAAGCTTTAGACTGTCCTAAGCCTAATAGGCGCCTATTGAGACATGGCAATTGTTGCGTTTTACGGCTCAAAATTAGGATGATGCAGAAACTAAGTTTGTGATACCTATTCCTGTTTGGGTTTGGATTCACCTTCTTGGTTGGTTCCCTTTCTTGGTGGAGATATTTTGTTAATTACCTATTTGATTAAGATTTGCATTTTATTTCCAATTAGGAAGAGGATTCTCAATGTAACTTAAGTCCTATACACTATAAATAGGACCTTAAGGTTAGTTTATTTGTGTGCCTCATTATTAGTTTAGAGAGTTTTCTTTAATTGGGTTTTGGGTGAAGATCACCGTTTGAAGTCATGAGTGTTATAACCAATCAAATGTCAACAGTACAAATAAATAAAATCGCACAAATATTTCGAATTATAATTTCCCTATATATTCAAGGGTTTATATCACAAATGGTCCCTGAAATTGACCTCATCAATCATGATGGTCCCTGAAATTGAAAATCGATCAATGTAGTCCCTGAATTTTAACTCGCGAATCAATGTGGTCCTTCTGTTAGTGTTCCGTCCAAATTAAATTTAAAAAAAGGTTAGAGAACCAATTTTTCATGGTAAAATGATCAAAAATAACCCTGTTACTTATAATTTTACTTACTACCTCTCTTTTCTTTTTTCCATCTTCACTTTTCTCTCCATTTTTTCATGGATTTGGCGCTAAAACTAAAATAAAAACAAAAAAAAGTGGTTCTCTAACCTTTTTTTGGTCATTTTACCATGAAAAATTGGTTCTCTAACCTTTTTTTAGTGTTAATTTGGACGGAACACTAACAGAAGGACCACATTGATTCGCGAGTTAAAATTCAGGGACTACATTGATCGATTTTCAATTTCAGGGACCATCATGATTGATGGGGTCAATTTCAGGGACCATTTGTGATATAAACCCTATATTCAATATATCAGAACATGCACAATAAATAAAGTCGCATATAAAATCACCACAATAATCACTGATTTGGTTAGGAAGATAGAGGCATGCAGAAGCAATCTCCTAAGACAGAAATTCACCCCTACACGAGTGCAGTAGTTCAACGGACGTCTATCTTGCAAGATACAACTATCTAACCCAAGTTCTTGCACTAGATTTTGGATTCTTGGCGAATTGATTGTATTGTTTCTCTGTTAAGGATTGAAAATGGAAGCGAATGAATTGATGTCTTCGTTTCTGATATCAAAGCCATATATATAATGGCATTGGTGAACAGTTAAGGTTGTTCAAACTTATTCAGAAAGGATATAAATGTCCTTATCCTTTCGGAAAAACTATATCCTTAAAATCAAAAACAAAAAAAATTAGACTTGTGTTTTTCGTCAACCCGAGCCCAAGAGCCTCGAGTCTAAGGCCCAAGGTCCATGGCTTTGGCCCAATTCTTTTCAAACTATAAGTGACTGAACTCACTTATAAAGAGGACTTTCATAAAAGGTTTGGGCGATGTGGGACTGGGAGTCCCTCACAAGTTCCAACAATACCCCACATTTTCTATTCAAACTCTAGCAATACCCCACATTTGAATAGAAAATAAGATATTAACTAAAATAGTAACTTCTTTCCAGAGAACTTAGATATGATACGCATCAGGATAGGTGTCTTTTGAACTTGAACCTTCTCTAGTGAGTACTTATCGGATTTACCTAATGAAGCAGTGATTTTAATATCTTGAACTGATCATTCTTAGTAGTAAATCGAAACAATAAGTGTCACACATATCACATCTTGACACACTTCAATTCATACGGTTGTGTTCATTTTTGTCCTGAACATATCCTGATTTCATGAGACCTTTAGAGAATTGTAACCATTTCAATTCTCAAAGATGCGACCCCACATCAATCTCATATAGGTAATGCTAATTAAGAATAGCCTGTTCTATTCATCTTAACCATAAGATATTAGCATTATTAAGAATAGTGATTCACCCTCTTCGTCTTACAGGTAACACACTGTTTTCCATCATAGGAATGAGTAATGATTGTGTGTTTCTTACTTTGAGTTTTCCTCAACTAGTTTGCTTATTGAACCTAGACCATGGATTAGTTAGGTTAGGTTAGGTTTCCGTCAAGTTATAACTCATTGAGTTGGCTTTAAACTCATTCCCCTCGATGTAAATGCCACTTGATCCTTGGATAGGCCTTTAGTCAAAGGATCAACAATATTCTCCTTAGATTTAATATATTCAATGGAAATAGTTACATTCATGAGTAGTTGTCTAATGGTTCTATGTCGTCGCCGTATATGTCTCGACTTCCCATTATATTCAGCGTTTTTGGCTTGACCTTGTGCAGCCATTCTGTCACAATGTATACATACTGCAGTCACAGGCTTGGGCCATAATGGAATATCTTCAAGAAAATGTTTTAGCCATTCAGCTTCATCAGCAGCTGCATCTAAGGCTATAAACTCTTATTCCATTGTCGAACGTGCAATACACGTTTGCTTAGACGATTTCCATGACACAGCTGCTCCACCAAGTGTAAATACATATCCACTTGTGGATTTACTGTCTGTGCTCCCTGAAATCCAATTTGCATCACTATATCCTTCTAATAATGGCGGATATTGAGTGTAATGTAAACCATAGTTCATTGTATGCTTTGAGTATCTTAATACCCTTATTAAAGCATTCCAATGATCTCTTCTAGGATTACTTGAATACCTACTTAGTCGGCTTATTGAATAAGCAAGATCAGGTCTTGTACAATTCATAATGTACATCAAGCAACCTATAACTTGGGTATACTCCAATTGAGATACGTTATCTTCTTCGTTTTTAGTAAGTTTATGAATGGTATCAAATGGAGTTATTGCAGGTTTACAATCATAATGTCCAAACCTTTTTAGAACCTTTTCAACATAATGTGATTGAGTTAGAACATATCCATCTGAATACCTTAGAATTCGAACTCCAAGAATCACATCAGCTAAACCCATATCTTTCATATCAAAGCTAGAATTTAGCATTTTCTTTGTGGAGTTAATCACATCTTTGTTTGTTCCCATTATAAGCATGTCATCAACATATAGACATACAATAACACAAGCATTTTTCGTTTGCTTAACATAAATGCATTTATCACTTTCACTGATTAAAAATCCATTTGTGATCATATTATGATCGTATTTTTCATGCCATTGCGTAGGAGCTTGTTTAAGTCCATATAATGACTTAATCAATTTGCAAACCTTCTTTTCTTGACCTTTGACAATGAAACCTTCAGGTTGTTCCATATATATTTCTTCGTCTAATTCACCATTTAGAAATGCAATCTTGACATCCATTTGATGTATCTCGAGATTGTACACAGACGCTATAGTTATTAATAACCTTATAGATGTTATTCTTAGCTACCGGTGAGTAAGTGTCAAAGTAGTCAATTCCTTCTTTTTGACGATACCCTTTGGCAACTAGACGAGCTTTATACTTGTCTATGGTACCATCCGGTCTCAATTTCTTCTTGAAAATCCATTTGTGTCCTAGTGGTTTATTTCCAGGAGGCAAATTAACCAATTCCCATGTATTATTTTGCATGATGGATTCCATTTCACTTTGAATAGTTTTTTTCCAATAAGGTGCTTCAGAGGATTCTAATGCAGCTTTATAAGTTTGAGGCTCTTCATCGGTTAGAAAAGTGAGAAAATCAGGACCAAAATCCTTCGCAATCTTTGCTCTTTTACTCCTTCATGGTTCCAAGTCTTGGCTTTGAACTCTAGAAGTTGAAGCATGATTATCGTTATCATTTCTCGTAGTGTCTTCATGTACTCTTTTATTCAAAACATATGACCTATCTTTGTAAGGAAAAATGTCCTCAAAGAACTCAGCTTCTGCAGATTCAAGTATTGTGTTTACATGAATGTCTGCAATTTCAGATTTATGAACCAAAAATTTGTATGCTAAACTATTATTGGCGTGACCAATAAATATACAATCCACTGTTTTTGGTCCAAGGTTTTATCTCTTCGGAAGAGGCAACAACCCTACACTTTCAAGGTTTTGTATGTAGGTAACCTACCTTTCCAGATTTCATAAGGAGATTGATTAGTCTTCTTATGTGGAATTCGGTTCAAAATTGTGTTGGCAGCAAGGAGTGTATCACCCCATAAATTATGTGGTGCACTAGAACTGTTCAACATGGAATTAATCATATCTTTCAGTGTACGATTTTTTCATTCAACCACTCCATTCTGTGAGGAGTATATGGTGATGACGTTTGATGTATTATTCCATGTGTTGAACAAAATTCTACAAAGTCATTAGATTCGTATTCACTACCTCTATCCGATCTTAAGACTTTTATTCTTTTGTCTAGTTAATTTTTGACTTCGGCTTTAAATGTCTTAAACATGTTTAAAGCTTCATCTTTACTATGAATCAAATAGACATAACAGTACTTGATGCAATCATCAATAAAAGAAATATAGTAGTTCTTTCCTCCACGAGTTGGTGTGGATTTGAAATCACAAAGATCACTATGGATCAAACCAAGTATTTCTTTGGATTTTTCCACTGATTTATAAGAGTGTCTTGCATATTTGGATTCTATGCATATCTCACATTTAGATGCTTCGTTCATAGAGCATTTCGGCAATAGGCCTAAGTTAACCATTCTTTGAAGAGAACGAAAATTAACATGACCTAATCTTGCATGCCATAATGTAGAGGACTCAATCAAGTAAGCAGAAGAAGCACTAGGCTTGTTATTGTTATTAATAGCATCAATAGAAAGTACATTCAGTTTGAAGAGCCCTTCAGCCAGGTAGCCCTTTTCCCACATACACCCCACCCTTGGTGATTACAAACTTATTAGATTCAAAAACTATTTTGAAACCTTTGTTACTCAGAAGTGTTCCAGAAATCAAATTCTTGTGAATATCAGGAACATGCATAACATTGGTTTGTGAAAGCTCTATTCCAGAAGTGAGTTTAAGCATCACTTTTCCCTTCCCTGCAACGGCAGATGCAGTTGCATTCCTCATGTACAGATTTTCTCCACCATCAACTGATTGGTAAGTAACAAATAAATTCCGATCAACACACACATGCCTTGTTGCTCCTGTATCAACCACCAGTCATTGGAAATGGTCAATAAATTGACTTCAGATACAACAACAACAAACTTGTCTTCTGCAATGATTACTTGATTGGAATTCTCATAATTCTGGTCCTTCTTGTGGCGGCAATCCTTTGCCATATGACCTATCTTTCCATAAATCCATCAACCTCCTTTGATTTTCTTGAAGGTTTTCCCTTTCGTAGCAGTCAGTGTTTTCTTTGCAGCATCCTTGCCTTTGTTTTTCTGATGGTGTCTTGCCTTGTGTGAGTCACCTCCTTCCACAACATTGGTTTTTGCCTCCAGGGATGAGGCATCATACTTCTCATTTTTACGATGGTCCTTTTCCACACGCAGTTTGAGAATCAATTGATCCATGCTCATGTCTTCAGTTAGATGCTTCAGATAAATTTTAAAGTCCTTCCAATTCGAAGGCAGTTTCTCTATAATAGAGCCAACCACAAAACCTTCTTTCAAACCAAGATTTTCTTCATCTAAGTCATGAACAATCACTTGGAGTTCTTCAACTTTTTTGACAACAGACTTGGTGTCACTCGTCTTGTAATTCAAAAAATTTCCAATCACAAACTTCTTGGAACTAGCCACTTCAAACTTGTACTTTTTGTCCAGAGACTCCCACAATTCTTTCGCTGTCTTATATGATGAATAAACATCATATAGAGAGTCATCTAAAGCATTCATGATGTAGTTCCTGCATATAAATTCATTGTGAGTCAAGGCTTCTATAGCAGAATTTCAGCAGGAATATTTTCCTCTTCTGGTGCTTTGGGGACCTCCGAAGTAATGACATGACTCAAATTCAGAGTTGTCAAATAGAACAACATATTCTGTTGCCAGCGTTTGAAATCAACTCCCTTGAATTTCTCAGGTTTCTCAACGTGTTGCTTGACGACACCAATATTTGATTGATCCATGATTTCACGGAAAATTTCTGTCTCAGATTGTTATAACCAATCAAATGTCAACAGTACAAATAAATAAAATCGCACAAATATTTCGAATTATAATTTCACTAGATATTCAATATATCAGAACATGCACAATAAATAAAGTCGCATATAAAATCAAAACAATAATCACTGACTTAGTTAGGAAGATAGAGGCTTGCGGAAGCAATCTCCTAAGACAGAAATTCTCCCCTACACGAGTGCAGTAGTTCAACGAACGTCTATCTTGTAGGATACAACTATCTAACCCAAGTTCTTGCACTAGAACTTGGATTCTTGGCGAATTGATTGTATTGTTTCTCTGTGAAGGGTTGAAAATGGAAGCGAAGGAATTGATGTCTTCGTTTCTGATATCAAAGCCATATATATAATGGCATTCGTGAATAGTTAAGGTTGTTCAAACTTATCCTTTCAGAAAGGATATAACTGTTCTTATCCCTTCGGAAAAACTGTATCCTTAAAATCAAAAATGGAAAAATTAGACTTGTGTTTTTCGTCAACTCGAGCCCAAGAGCCTCAAGGCCCAAGGCCCATCCATGACATTTATAATATACACCCAAACCCTCCAAGTCTAAGGCCCAAGGTCTATGGCTTTGACCCAATTCTTTTCAAACTATAAGTGAGTGAACTCACTTATAAAGAGGACTTTCATAAAAGGTTTGGGCTATGTGGGACTGGGAGTCCCTCACAAGTTCCAACAATGAGTGCGTGACAAACTCATGGATAATTCGTTTGGAAATTTGGTGAGAGTCAATTTGTGAGTTAGAGAACAATTTGAGAGAGACTACTCCGTTTGTTATGGGTTCTCTACTCGTTTGGTTTAGGGTTTGTAATTTGTGGGATTTGGTTTATGAGAGTTAAACACTCTTTTGTAATCTCCATTTGTTTAGTAAAATTCCTCAGCGTGCTTCGCTCGTGGATGTAGGCTTTACGCCAAACCACGTTAAATCTCTTGTGTTCTTATTTTTGAGATTGTTTATTTACCTTTCACCTACGACGTTGATATTTGGTACTTTGTTAAAATTCACTTCCATTTGGACATAAAAGTACAACAGCAATGTCCACTATGATCAAACCTGAGCCAAACTGAATTTTAAATTTGGTGCAATCAGTTCATCGACAACCAGTTTTTCTTGAAGAACTGTTGTAGACTTGTAGTTCTAACTTTTAGCTCAACGCAATTCGGTTACTAATTTAGAGGCTAAGACGCTCTTGACACGATGGACCATAACTATTCCTTATCGTGGTAACATATAGCCCACTCATGATGCAAATTTTTTCTTTTCCACAATAGTTTTTTTTTTTTTTGTTGGACAAACAAAACTACTACATTCTCTAATAAAAATAGCCAACCATTGTATATTTTTACGTGGGATTCATTCAAAATAAAGTGTGTGAACAAGTTCTTGTTCAAATAACATAATTCATATTTCTAAGCTAAAATAGCAAGCTTTTTTAGTTGGCTAATTTTCTAGAATGTACATGTTGGGGTGCGGGCTACTTTTCTAGCTTTTTTAGTTGATAAATTTCTACCCATGCGTTCCAAGTTCGAAACCACCCCCTTCTTTTACTCCTAAATAAATATAATAGTCTCAATCTCTCCCCTTCCTCTTAATAATACTAAAAACAATTATTAAAAAATGGTCTAGGTGTTGAAGACTTGAGTCTCACGACATCTTAATGAAGAGCAGAATTCGTGAAACTCCAATTGGTAAGTATCATGTTGCATTCATATAGGAAATCAAATATGAGAATTTGGGAATGTGAGATCAAATATATTTGCATGGTTTTTAGGAAAGAAAATCAATTTGATTTGGCTTTAGTGTTTTTGGGGCCATAGGTTGGTTGGCAAATAGTTAAATTGGGTTTAATCAAAATCAAATTCAATATAATCTAGGGATATTTTGTAAAAGCCCATGATTGTTCCTGTAACCGCTCCCTTGGGTTTTGTTTATATGTCCTATTAATAAGGGGCTAGTTGGGCTAGTTTTACAGCTTTGCATCATAAACATTTTGAGCGTGAATTTCGGGTTGGTTTGGTATTGCTGTGCTTTGAAAAAAAACTGCTTATGCTGTGTTGTGAGAATAAGCAGCTGTGAAATAAAGCAGTAGAGTGTTTGGTAAACTTTTTTTAAAAGTGCTTTTGAAAAAAAAGAGCAGTATTATAGTATTTGATAAACTTTCATGTAAAACAGATGTGAAAAAAAGCTGGTTTTTCAAAGATGGGTTTTGCAGCTTTGTGTTTTTGGCTTTTTTTAACCCAAAACTGTGAAAAAAAAACTGAAGCTGAATGTTTACCAAACATAAAAAACCTACCAGCTTTTTTTGATAGCCACTTTTTTCAGAATCACCTCAGTACCAAACCAAGGCTTCATCTAGCAAAGTCGTCGAGCTAAATTGAGAGTTAGACTAGAGAGTTATCTGAGTGGAACACTTTAGTCTCCATCTATCATTCATTGTGCGATCAAGCTATGTTCAAAAATCAAAAAGCTTCAGGCTCTGAGGTGACTACATTCACGATCGGAGGTGTGCAATTAAAGGGAGACGAAGAGAAGCAAGTACGAAGATAAAGATAATCTTCTAGTAGGTGTTTAGCAAATGACGTTTTACCGCAACGGTTGAAGCAATCATGCATATGCATTATAGTGCGAGTTCGATCTCCACTGACTCTCCTACCCTAACAACTAACTATTTAACTCACTAATGTTATCATTGCAATAAATAAATAAATAAATAAAAATAAAAATAAATTGTTTCTTGTATGAGTTTTGTACTTGTTTGTTTGACATTAGTGAATTCTTTAACCAGTAGTGTGCCCATGAATTTTTCTTTTTGTATGTGGGGTTTTACCACGTATAAGAAATATCGTATGTTCTTGTCTTCTTATTTAATAGATTTAATTGTTGCTACATCACAAGACTGAAATGCCTGTGGGTCTAAGGTTTTTAACTGGGCTGTTTCTTTGTTGGGTTTTCGTTCTTCAATCCATCTGCATTTTAATAAGCTTGTTTTATTGTATCTCAACATGTATTCTGATTTACAAACATTATTCAACACGGATCTACAGTAAGGGGAGATAAGAGCATTTAAATATAGGATGTAATGGGTTGAAGATGAAGACCATAATTACCAGAGCAATCCACATATGTTATAATTTATTGTATTAGTAAATCAAGTGATTCTTCACGTTCTTCTTTGTCAATAATCGAAGTGCTAAATATTAATAGAGTTATTTCTTTCTTTCAAATGAAAGCTAATATTGTTATGATGTAACGTAATAATGATATAATTGTAAACTTAGAGAGAAAAAAAAAACAATAAGCTAACTGATACCGAACAAGAGCATATTGAATTCCAAGGTTGATCCCGTTCTGATACCATGTAAACTAATCAAATGATGAGAAATAATAAAATTTAATTACAAACTATGATTCTTGTTCATAAACACAAAATAAAGAAGAGGACTACAAATTGCAGACGACTACAAATTGCAGACGACGTTAATACAAAAGATTACATCTTGCCAGAACTTTCTAAATTACAAAAGGTTATTATAAATTATCCTAACATAAAAATAAACCAATTACTACCTAGTTATTGTGTTTATCATTTTCTCCAGATCCAGATGTCCTATTTGGAATTGGTAGGGCTACTTTCTTTGCCTGAAAAATTTCCAATTGCAGACGCGACTGATGACCTTCTCTAGTTCATCTTCTTTATTTTTCGTCTGGTAAAATGATTTTTTTTTATTGAATAATGATTTAATTGTAAACTTTGAAAGAAAAAAAAAATGATAAACAACAGATTGATTTAAAATGGTCGAATCCATTCTATGATTCTTATTCATAGACACAAAATAAAGAAGAAGACTACAAATTGCAAACGACTATAATCTAAAAGATCACATCTTAACTTCGAAATACAAAAGGTATATTTATAAGTTATCCCAACATAAAAAGAAACCAAATTACTACCTAGTTATTGTCTTTAGCTAACCCTCCCCCTCCAGGCACACGACGATAAAAAGGCGACCTACCGATTCGTGGTACCCCTATTTTCTTTCCCAGAAAAATCTCCTTTTGAACACGCCTACGCATCATCATAAAATCCCTTTGCAGACGCGACGTACTCATCATCTTCTCTGCATAATCTGCAATGACAAGATCAGGAACCTCATCATTAGTTACCGGACACACACACACATGAGAGAGAGAGAGAGAGAGAGAGAGAGAGAGAGAGAGAGATTAGCCACCAAAATTACATACAGTATTTTGGTTTTTCAGAAGCATTGGCAAAGACTATTTCGGATGCAAACAATAGCAATATAATTATGAGAATCATGTAAACAACGCTGGCCTTGTGAACCATATTGTATCAGATCGATATACAATTCTCCTTCGTTCCCATATAACTACTAATATATAAAGTCATGTCTAAGATGCATTTTATAGGTTCGAAAGTGAATTCGAATCATATTATGACAAGTCTATTGTGAGACTTGGCTCACTTCCTTAGATAATATCGTTTGTTTAAAAGAAAAGAAAAAAACGCATTTTAGGTCGTTTTGTTTTTCCTTTTTTTGGCACAAGTAGGTATTTGACTTACAACTGAGTATTGCATGCTAAGTCAAGGCTGCCCATTAATTAATCATTTTATGAGAGTCTTCCATTGTTCCATGTTATAATTCCTCATCTCGATTTAATTATTCATTATATTGATGGTGATGTGTAGACCGAATATTCGGGTCGTGTTTTTCGTGTTTGTATCGTTTTTGTGTTATACCTAACTTCTTAACGGGTTGTGTCGTGTAACACCCGTTAAAATGAACGGATAATATGACCCGACTCGAATTCGACCCGTTATTATTAATACGTAATATGACCGACCTGTTATTATTAATAGGTAATATGATCCAGCCCGTTACTTGTTAAAGAAAATATATTTTAACCAATAAATAATCAAATGAAAAACACAATATTAAATTAGTATACACATTGTCACATAAATATTACTCCAAAACATAAAAACACATTTATATCTCAAGTATCAAATAAATATTAATATAGAAGTGTGAAAAATATAAAAATATATATATATATAAAAGGTTGTAATGATAAGCTTTACAACTTGCTCGAGGGGCTCAACTTCGAAATTTTCCACTATAAGCTTTAAAGGAATAACCAAAATGATGGATGGTGGACAATCTCAGGGACCATTTCTATTGATTTTCAATCTCAGGAACCAAAGTGATGTGTTATGCAAATCTCAGGGACCATTTTAGCTATTGAGCCTTAAAAATTTAAACAATGATGGAACCAACGTCTACGCATGGAGGATGCAATCGCGACCGTTTATATATTCTTTCACATTTTTCACACTTGTACATTATTTTATGATTTTTTTTAATATTGGACTCCCTTATAAATACTATTCACGAGATTTTGTAGCGCTTTAAAAATTTAAATGATGATGTACCCATCTCAAAACTTAGAGGATGCGATCACAAGCATTTGCATAATTTTTCACATTTTTTCGCACTTCTAAATTAATTATTATAATTTTTAATGTGTTTAGTATTTTTAAATTACTTTATATTTTTATTTTTTTTAATGTGTTTTATTATGTTTTATCTTACTTTTAAAAGGATAAAACATTTATGAGTATGACTGTATGACAGAGAGCAAAAAACTTTGTTAGATCGTTAACTCTAAAATTGAAAATCTATCATTTTTTCTATACAATTATTATACTAGTTGATTTGAATTTTGAACAATATGCCAATTAAAATTTATCTCAGTAATGATAATAAGAAACTCTAATAATAGAAATAAATAACTAAACAAAACTTAATTTTTTTTAATTATATTATACAATACAATAATACATATTTAATATAGAATATATATATATATATATATATATATATACTATAGCTACTGTATTTATAGTAATTTTTTTAGTAGTTTAACTTTAAAATTATCAAAATAATTCTTAACGGATTGAAATAGGTTACTCACGGATTATCCGCACGTAAGCCCGTCAATGTGCTCTTAACGGGTGATTCTATACGGCTCGATTAGTTATTGTGTTGCCTTGAAACTAGTTATTTTTATGTCGTATTAAGAGGTCCTGTAAGAAAGCGTCAAATTTAGTGATGTGTAATGACTATATAATTCAATATAGTTTATCGTGTTCCACAAATAACCCTCTTTTATGAAATCTCAATCATAGTTAAGAATTCGAAAATTTCATAATTTAACCGAAAATAAAAGTATTCACATAATGCATATTATGGTTGGGTCAAGATTTCTGCATGCCGATTTAGTCATCCATAAACGCCCCCGCGCAAATTTATATCGAAAACGACTTGCACATAATTTCGAGGTAATAAAATAAAACTGTCAAAATCACCCGCTGACAAAATTATGCAAAACGAAATATCTTCGTCCCTTGTTATCATGTATGAGGTTTTCGGACCTGGCTTCTCTGCCCTTCCACTTTCCATATATTTTTATCTTCTTTTATTTTGTGCGGTCACGGTTAAGTCACGTTAATATTTTATATTAATTTTTTTATAGAGATAATAAGACAAAAAATAATAGTAATATAAAATGTTGACGTGATTTAACCGTGACCGCATAAATAGAAAAGGATAAGAATGTATGGAAAGTGAGATGGTAGAGAAGCCACGTCCGAGGTTTTCAATGTCGAAATGTCTAAAGTGATCAATAATGCCAATGTCTGCTATAGAATGGAAGAAAATAAATGCATGATTAGACCAGAAAATAGCAGCCTGTCAATGTCATACTTTGAATCTTCCAAACCCAACTAACTCATTCCTAGTGAATGCTGTTCAATAACTGAATAAGCAATACTGGGCTTGCCATGAGCCCGCCCGCACTGAATCTTTCTATTCTGTTTCTTCTGACCAGCGGGCCCGCCACTCCCCCTTCATGCGTTGCTGCAACTTGTTGTACCCCTTGGCCCACTTGCATTTCCTATCCATTCGGCATGGATGCAAGATCCAAATACACACTCAAACCCAAATTCCTATTTTTCCCACCTCCTAAATACATCATTTGGAGATAATTTGGACCAAAAGCTTAGGTTTTATCCATAAACGTCCCACTCAAATTTATATCCAAACGACTTGCACTTGTACCACATAATTTCGAGACGGATGGTATTTGGCTGTTGAAAAATCAACATAATTCGAGATGGACAATAGTTGGTTGTTGAAAAATCAGCAGTTTCTGCTGCTAGCCAATCACAGATGAACACGTGTTTATTCTGTCTGTGATTAAAAAATTAATTACTTGGACATATATCTATATGTGACAGACATCAACAAGATCTGTGACGTGTTAATGAAATTGTGGAAATGGGTGGGGAGTGGATGATTGGATTATTACTTACATGTTTTTTACAAACGATATTATTTACACTAAAGAAGAGGGGAGTGGGCTAAGCCTCATAATGGACTAGCAATAATGTGGTTCAAATTCGTTTTTGGTGAGAATCAAGCCTAAGACCTCTCATTTACTAGTGAAGAGGAATATCACGGCGATTATTACTTAAGTGTTGATTAACGTGCTTATTTTCTATTAGTAATGTCATTTGGTTTGCAAATTGGGTTTAAAAAATTGATATTCCTATCATTATCCTTTTTTTAAGTATAGAGTATTTAAGCAATACTCTGCATGCCATAATACAAGTGAAGCAAATGATATATTTTTTTTGTGTCCTTATTTTGTAACACATGGAGTACCTGCTTAAATATCGGATACTCGAAAAAACTTTTCCTAACTAAGAAAGTTCAAAGATTAACATCAAGTAATAATTCTAAGTCGCTCATTTGTCACTTACAGAAGATACACTTACAAGCATGGTAGATAATGATTAAGTGGTGATTTCCTCATTAACTTTTATTTTCCACATATTCCTTTTTTTAATAGTCTTTTATATATTTAATAAATCAAATCAACAAAGAGAAAATGGCAGTGCAAATATATTCTACTTGTAATTAGGGGTGGTTTGGTTTAAGATAGCAAACCGAAATGGTGGTTCAAAAACTGAACCGAAATTGTTCGGAAAAAGAGGGCAAAGAACCGAAACGAAACCAATATTTCGGTTTTCTCGAAATTCGGTAATATCGAAATAGTTTCGGCTATTTTGTTTGGGCTCGAGAATGGGCCTTCAGGTCAAATTTTTTGGGCTTCTGATTTCAAGACTAACAAAACCCAGTCTTGCCCAAAATTTTCAGCCCCAAATGTTAAGCTATGGGCCTACGCTCATGTGCTCTATTCCTTTCCATTTCCTGAGCAAAAATACTTGTGATTATTAGAATTACATCAATTTAATGAAAATGTTTGTATCTTACTACCATCACATCAATTTGAAAATTCCTATAGAAAGGAAACAAATTGCTGCAATTGCATTAGTACACCATTACAATACAGACCTCAACAATCCCTAATCTCAGCAATCCCCTCAACCATTACACGAAAGGTCTGACCTCAACAATATTCTAATCTCAAATCAAAATTCAAAATCCAAATCGGAACTCTAATCCCCATTTCAAAATCCCAAATATAAATCCTAATTTAAATATGACGAATTAAAGGGAAAATTTCTTACATTGAGCGAGACTTGATAGAGAGAGAGTCGGACAGGAGTCGAGAGAGATGTGTGGTGTTGTGGGTGTGGTGTGTCAGAGTTGAGATCGACCAAGAGAGAGAGAGTCGGCGGAGGTGAAACACAGACAAAGGTCGAGAGAGAGGGTGGGTGAAGCCAGAGTCGAGATCACGTGGTTTGGGCTCAAGTGGGTCGAGTTGAGAGACACACAAATCAGGTTATTGGGTTAAGGAAGAAGAGAAGACGAACTGAAGAGAAGAGAGTCGAGAGAGAGAAACGGACCGAGAGACATATAGAGGAGTTTCAAAAGAGAGAGATAGTTGTGGAGGTCATTGTGATGTGGTGTGGGTGGCCAGAGTGGGAAATCGGGCGACGAAGTTAGGTCATCTCCAACCGATGACTGGCCGGAGAGCTCGTTTGAGCCCTCTGGCCCTCCAAGATTCTCCAAGATATTAATATTTTAATGAACAGTACATGACCATATTTGCCTCCTTCTCCAACCGAGGGCCAAAGGGCCAGAGGGCTCGTTTTAGCCATATCACAAAAAACCGTCTCCAACCGAGGGCCAAAGGGTTATTTAAAAACTACAACTTAAATGTTGTTTAAGTTTCATGTTGTTAAATGTTTTTTTTATGTTGTATAATTTTTATGCTGGTTAATGTTATTAATGTTCTTTCATATTGTTTAATGTTGTTTCATGTTACGTAATTTAATTTAATGTTGTATAATGGCTTAGGAAGTTATAGGAAAAAATAGAATTAAAAAAAATATATGAAACAAATTTTGTGAAATAGAAGTTATAGGAAAAAAAATAGAATTTAAAATAAAATGAAACAAATTTTGTGAAATAGAAGTTATAGGAAAAAATGGAATTTAAAAAAAAATATGAAACAAATTTGTAAAATAAAAGTTATAGGAAAAAAATAGAAATTAAAAAAATATATGAAAAATATAAGTTATAGGAAAAATTTTGTAAATAAAAAAAAAAAAAACTGTATAAAAAAAAAAATGTATATATATATTCAAAGCATTCATGTCGGTTATGACCTACAGGAATACATTTGTATTATTTAGTATAAATGTATTACTGTCGGTCAACAAAAAAAAAAAAAAAAATGGCCAGCCCGGGGCTGGCTGGCTGGTCGGAAGTGGCCAGCCCTCTAGCCCTTTGGCCCTTTGGGATTCCGTGGGGCCCTCTCAGATTCCAAAGCCCTCTGGCCTAGCCCTCGGTTGGAGACGATTTTCGGGCTATTTTTGGCCCTCTGGCCCTCTGGACCCTTTAGTTGGAGATGGCCTTAGGGGAGGAGGAGATCTCGGGGAGTCGAGGTTCAAAGTTGGGAGGAAGAGTCGAGAGAGAGTGATCTAAGTGAGATGAGGCCAAGAGAAAAAGTTTGGTTTTGGGTGAACGGTTGAGATAAATCCGATGACTAAAAAATTAATATTACAAATCAAAATAATATATATATATATATATATATAAATATATATATTGGTTCGTTCTGGTCTTATCAAACTAATCTAAATTTCATGCCAAATCTCTTATTGAAATTTTCGATTTTGGTTCAGCTTCGGATACAAAATTTTCGGTATTGTCCCTTCGGTTCAGTTCGGTTTCGATAGGTTTGGTTTTTTTGGTATTTTATTCCACCCCTGATTGTAACACAGCAGCTGTCTTTTCTTCTCTCTCCCTTTTCTTTTGGTCATGTGCCTACAAATTTAAATTAAAAAAAAGAAAAAGAAAAAGAAAGCTATGCGGTAAACAATTGAAACCACATTGTTTAATAATAATTCCTAATGAAAACTAGTAACAAACATAACTCCAGAGAAATTCAAACTAGTCATACGTCCACATTTAAAGTGCAGAGTCAAACAAATGCAGGCAGATGGAAGCTCTCATGGCAACCAACAAAATGCCAGAGTACCATTTGAGACCAAAACTTTCGCTGCTCAGAAAGACCCATTAGCAGTTTTATTGGAAGAAAGGTGATGGTGGTTATTAGGTTATTAGGGCTGCAACTTTTATGGGTTAGCTTGTCAACTTGTATGTAGTCTTTTCTTGTTAGCTACTCCTTAATTTAAGGAGATTTGGTGTAAGGCTTTTCCCTTGTTGTCCTCCTTGATTTAAGGAGATTTGGTGTAAGTCTTCTAGTCTAGCTTTGTGTAGTGGTTAATAAGGCTTCTCGGGTTGCAGTATGCACGGTATGTGCACTAGTTCCCAACCCTTAAATGTATCATCTTTCTCTTTGTATCTTAACTACATATGAAATAGAAGAAAGAAATCTTACTTGAAATTCAATATGGTATCAGAACAGGTCTTCCTTTGAACCTATCTCTGTGTGTATCACATTGTAAACATCTCCAATCTTCAAACAAATGGCTGAAGAAAATTCAGTCAACTAGGAAGTCGAAAACACCATCACTTCTCGACCTGAGAATTTGTCTGAAGTGGATACCAATCCCAACCAAAGACTCAGCTCAGTACTACTAAATAAGTTCAATTATCTCCCGTGGTCAAGAGCGGTGGCTCTTGCTTTTGGTGGAAGAAACAAACTCGGGTTCATTAATGGTAATGTTTCTGCTCCAGAAACTTCATCCTCAGATTATGAAGCCTGGCTATGTAAAGATCAACTTGTTATATCATGGTTACTCAACTCCATGGAAAGAAAAATAGCTGAGATCTTCAGCTATTCTGAGTCTTCTCTCTTGCTATAGACAGCTGTGAAGGAGATGTATGGGAACCAAAACAACTCCGCTCGCATGTTTCAACTTAAAAGAGACATCTCATGTATCCAGCAAAAAGGTAAGAGCTTCACACAGCATCTTGGATCTCTAAAAGGTATGTGGAATGAACTCCACAATTATCCTAAAAATGGCTGAGGAGGATAAAATCTTTCAACTCTTGTCTAGCTTGAGCTCAGAATATGAAGATCTAAAAAGCCATATCCTCATGAATCCAGAGTTGCCAACCTTCACAAGCATTTGTGCTACCATTCAACGAGAGGAAGTGAGAAGAAAGGTTATGAATGCAGGAACCAAAGTGAATGTTACTAAAGCTCGAGCCTATATGACCAATGAAAAGAGATACAAGGGTAAAAACCCTAACTTGAAGTGTCAGCATTGTCACTACAATGGCCATGATGAGGAGACTTGCTGGATCTTGCATCTAGAATTGAAACCTGATTTTCTGAAAAATAAAGTTCCACCTAGAAGATATCAACCATCACAACTTTCCCACCGAACCAACATGGCTTCATCTTCAACTATCAACAATCATGATCATTACAAGCAGTTCACAGCTAATCCTGTAGATCTTATTAACAAGTTTGCAACCTTCCTACAAAAGGAAGGAGGAAGAGAAGTAGCCGATCAAGCTGTTGATCTTGAAGATGGAAATACCATAGCCTTGTTTGGCAGATGTTGATCACATACCAAAGCAAGAACATCAAGGTATCTTAAATGCTTTCAAAACTGCTCTAAATGTTAATTTGTTGCATGATTTTTGGATTGTTGATTCTGAAGCCACATACCACATGACTAACAAAGTGTCACCCCTAAAAGAGTTTGAAAAATTGAATGAACCATCACAAGTGTCAGTTGCAAATGGTGAAGGGGCTAAGGTTGTAGGGAAGGGAATAGTTTATCTGATTTTAGATAAACTCGAGTCAATGGCTTTATATGTACCTTCATTTCCTTTCCAACTCTTATCTGTGGGGAAAATGACAACTACTTTGAACTGTTTGGTCATCTTTTCACCACAAAGTGTCATTTTTCAGGATTGTATCACAAAGAAGATGATTGGTGAGGTTCTTTTTTTTTTTTTTTTTTCTAGATGGACTATATTACATCTCAAAAAACAATCCAAGTGGATTTCAAGTCAAGTCAATTCCCAACCAAGACAATTTTTTGTGGCATCAACGTCTAGCTCATCCTTCCCAACATGTTTTGTCCACTTTGTTTCCCAATTCGAGCAAAGAAGCGATTGAGTGTGAAACTTGTCATATGTCCAAAGCTACTCGATTACCTTGGGAGAGTCTGTATCTAGGGCTAGCAAGTTTTTTGAACTTGTACACTCAGATATTTGGGGTCCTATTAGTGAATCTTTTGATGGTTACAAGTATTTTGTAACTTTTGTTGATGATTCTTCAAGGGCCACTTGGTTGTATCTTTTGAAATAAAAAAGTCAAGTAATGGATATGTTTAAAGATTTTCATAACCTTGTCAAAAATCATTTCTCTTCAAATATTCAAACTCTTAGGTCTAATAATGGCTCATAATACATGTCTCAAATCATGACACAATACTTGAGCAATAATAGCATTATGCATCAAACCAGCTATGTTGGAACCCCTCAGCAAAATGGCATTGCTAAGAGAAAAAATCATTACTTATTGGAAAAAACTAGGGCACTGATTTTGCAAATGAATGTGCCTAAGAAATTCTTGTCACATGGTGTTATGGCAGCTACTTATTTAATTAACAGATTGCCTAGTAGGGTGTTGAAGTTCAAGTCTCCAATGGAGATAATAAGAGGAAGAAAGGGGGATCTCTCTCATCTTAGAGTCTTTGGATGTATAAGTTTTGTGCACATTCAATCTCTATATCAAGATAAACTTGATCCTCGAGCAGCAAGGTGTATCTTTCATGGGTATTCTTCAACTCAAAAAGGATACAAATGTTATAACCCTCAACTCAAGAAACTTATTGTGTCTAAGGATGTTAGGTTTCATGAAACTAACCTTTTTTACAGTAAGAATCTCGAAGATAACACTCAGGGGGAGAACTACTTGGATCTGTTTCCATTGCCAACCACAAATGTCTTGATCATTGAAGATTCAAATTTAATTCTCATCCTTCCTACTCAAGGAACTCTTCCGTCAAGTGAACAAATCAATGAGAGTCTGTCTCCTAGCAATCCAGCCGATGAAGGGTGTGAAAACTTGCAAAATGTGATCTCAGAAGCCATGGAACATGAATCAACACCTATTGCACCACGACGCAATCCTACAAGAGAAAGACAACTGCCTGCTAGATTGCAAGACTGTGTAACTTACCAGCCACGGCATACAACTTCCAATTATATCTCCTATCATAAACTAGCACCTGCTCACAGTGCATTCCTCAACAAGGTTTCTGACCTCTCAGAACCTCAAAATTTTCAAGATGCAAATGAATCTGAAGTGTGGAGGAAAGCTATGCATGATGAGCTACATGCACTCGATCAACACAACACTTGGAGCATTGTAAAGTTACCAAAAGGAAAAAAGGCTGTAGGATGCAGATGGATATATAAGATTAAGTCAATTCAGATGGATCGATTGAAAGACATAAGGCTAGATTGGTAGCCTGTGGATTAACGCAAACTCTTGATGTTACAAGGAAACCTTTGCTCCTGTTGCAAAGATGAACTCAGTAAAGGTACTTTTCTCAGTTGCTGTGAATAAGGGATGGTCAATGTATCAAATGGATGTTAAAAATGCATTCTTGCATGGGGATCTCGAAGAAGAAGTCTACATGAAACTGCCTCTTGGACATTCACAAAGTGGTAATTCACAGGTGGTGTGCAAGTTAAATAAAGCTATCTATGGACTTAAGCAATCACCTCAAGCTTGGTATACCAAACTCAGCTCAGTTCTCATCAATGCTGGTTTTGATAGAAGTAATGCAGATTCTTCCATGTTTGTGCGCACAAGACATATGGGGAAATTGGTGGTCGTAATCTATGTTGATGACTTAATTATCACTGGTGATAGTGAAGAAGAAATTGCCAATCTCAAATGAGCTCTCAAACAACAGTTTGACATCAAAGATCTAGGAGTACTGAAATATTTTCTAGGTATAGAAATGGCTTATTCTCATAAGGGTCTATTTCTAAACCAACGCAAGTATGTACTTGATCTCCTCAAGGAAGCCAAGATGAGTGATGTCAAACCAGCCAAGTCACCTCTCGATAGCAAACTTAAACTTAGTTTTGGAAGGTGAACCTCTTCCCAACGCTGGTTACTATCAAAGACTGGTTGGTAAGTTGATATGTCTCACTATCACAAGACCTGACATCTCATATTTTGTGAGTATTGCGAGTCAGTTCATGCACTTACTTACTATTGAGCACTTTAATCTTGTCAAAAGAATCCTTCGTTACTTGAAAGGATCCGTAGGTCGTGGCATAGTCATGAAGAACAATGGAAGCACTCAAATAATGGGATATTGTGATGCTGACGGGGCTGGAAATTCAATGGATCGCAAATCAACAACTGGATATTGCATTTTTGTGGGAGGAAACTTAGTCACATGGAAAAGCAAAAAACAAGCAGTTGTTGCTAGATCAAGTGCGGAGGCTAAGTATAGATCGATGGCGTCCATTGCCTGTGAGCTAATCTGGTTGCGAGGTCTCCTTTGTGATTTAGGTGTCTTCAAAATTCAGCCCATGTCTCTTTATTGTGACAATCAGGCAGCTATGCACATTGCCTCAAATCCCGTGTTTCATGAAAGAACCAAGCACATCGAAGTGGATTGCCATTATGTACGTGAACAAGTGCAAACATAGGTCATTCAAACTCACTATGTCCGAAGTACTGACCAACTTGCTGACCTATTCACTAAATCCTTGCCAATGCATCAGTTTTAACATCTCTTGGGCAAGCTTGGTTCCATCAATTTGCTAGATCCAGCTTGAGGGGGAGTAATGGAAGAATGGTGATGGTGGTTATTAGGTTATTAGGGCTGCAGCTTTATGGGTTGCCTTGTCAACTTGTATGTAGTCTTTTCTTGTTTAGCTACTCCTTAATTTAAGGAGATTTGGTGTAAGGCTTTTCCCTTGTTGTCCTCCTTGATTTAAGGAGATTTGGTGTAAGTCTTCTAGTCTAGCTTTGTGTAGTGGTTAATATGGTTTCTTGGGTTGCAGTATGCACGGTATGTGCACTGGTTCCTAACCCTTAAATATATCCTATTTCTCTTTGTATCTTAACTACATATGAAATAGAAGAAAGAAATCTATACTTGAAATTCAATAAGTTTGACAGGCTCGCCCTTGTTACTCATGCTAAATTGGTGATATCAGATGCAAATGGAACACGGAAGAGTTCCCCAATTCCCCAAGACAGCAGTCCCGACAGGAATGAGAAAACCTGAAAAGATATAACCATCAAAACGATTTCTTCTCGTAAGAAACCAGACCATGAACTCCACCTTTGCTGCTCCTGTTCTTACCTGCATAGTAAAATACATTGTCAACTAATTGAGAAACCATATTAGTTCTTGATACGACCATCATTATATCTCAGATTCCTTGAGTAATAATAAGGTAATCGTGGAGTGCATTATTCCTTGAGGTAATATATAGGGATGGAAAACTAAGAAGTAAGCGGGGTCAGGGAAAAACCTGAGAGGTTACAGGTTTCTTCTCTGTAAGTAAATAAGTGTCTGTATATGAGTGACACACAATGACAATACTCTAGATTAATAGGTTTCTTCCATACTCCCTGCGGTAGTTTAATCTAAGAGTGTTGAACAAGAATACAACATGATATGGAACAGTGATGTGGTAGAAACTAACACACAAATTAAACCCTATATATATTATGCAATTGTAGTATGAGTAAGTAGGGATCGTTCTATTCCGGGGATTAGAAGAGATGCTAATCAACACAAATTAAACTTAATAAAATGAAAACTAAGTTCAACTAACATCAAAACAATGAGGGGGGGGGGGGGGAGATTTTGTACGAATTTAATTAAAGCAAAAGTAAATGGTAGCAAGTAAATTAAATTATGAATAAAATATGGGTGAAAGGATAGCTAGAGGACTCTTCTCCACACATGAACCATATGCATACAAATCGATTTCCAGTTATTCTTCCTATAAACCATGAATAACAATGCCCCAAATTAATTGTGAACATCACTAATTAACTCTCAGATTTTCCTATGTTCATTGAATTGGACTCAGCGACGCAACCAAATTATTATTCTCAAGTTCCCTAACTATGAAAAGCATGATAGAGATACATCTCAAAGATCATTAAGTTCTGTGAAAATCATAAGCATTGACAAAGCATTCGTAACTATGAAAAGCATGATACTCCTGCCAAGGATTTACTTAACTCAATCATGACTAGTTACTTTTACCACTTGCAAATATAAGTTCATAACGATTAGGTGAAATTCCCTTATATTCTAGCATCAAATCCCTGCATGCAAACTAAGTGTGCACCCTTAATAAACATACAAGAATAAGTTCTTTATAAAACAGATAAGTAAATCGCATTCATGTTTTATGAAACAATAACTGAATGTAAATATTTATATAAAACATATGATCATGGCTTCGAATTCACCTCTAGCTAAAAAGAAACTTAGCTACACATGTTCATCATAACTAAAAAGCAGTCTAAAATAAACATTGAAACTTAAAATAAAGACAGAAAGAACCCAGAAAACTCCAATGGTTGAATGAATGAATGCAGGTTGCGGCACACTCCTCTCAATGCAAGCTGCGACACAATCTGATTATATAGTGCAAGGGGCACAACTGAATCCCAGGAGGAAAAGGATTAGGTTATTTGAATTATTTTAGGACTCCTAGAATCAGATAGAAAGTGTTGGAATGTGATAAGGATTCCTCCTTGCAGCTGGAGATAAGATTCCTCCTTGCAGCTAGAGATAAGATAAGGTAAGATTGGATAAGATAGGATTAGATAAGGTAAGGTTGGATAAGGTTCCTCTTTCTTGTGTAATTCCTTGCCTTCCAAGCCTCAACTTTAATTTCTTCAGATTTTAGCACATGTCTAGCACCATTTAAACACCAAAATGTCCAGCCCATATTCTATCCACACATACTATCCAATCCAAGTCCAAAACTGCTTCAAATTGCTCCATTTAGTTATTTATTGTCATCTTTACCAACTGGACCTTCAATAATACGAAAATAACTTAAATTACTACAATAAATGGAAATTAACTAAGTAAATGCAAAGAAATAAGATAACAAAGTCGCATAAATATCTCCTATCAAACAGACTACGAAAGAGTAAGTTACCGAAAGAAACATTGGCTATAATATCAATTCTCATTTAAAGCATAGAACTAAAATGACATCCTTATAAACGTTGATATAAGTAACACAACAATGTCTGCAAAATGGTCTACTTACCTCTAGCCTTAAAACACTTGATTTTAAGAGGCCACAAGCAGAGTGCAATGAAGAAGCACCAAGATCTTGGAAACCTTGTTTCACAGCTTGCATTGTGTACGGTATGAACTTCAAAACAGAACCTTTGTCTGCAACTGCCCCAACAATCCCCTGTGCGATTTTCAGCTTAGCTGTATTGCCCAAGTACCTCTGATCACTCCCTTTTGTCATTGCTTCAAGAGATCCCATGCCTCGATATTTTTTGACTCGGCGACCATTCTAATAGAAAACATGAAATCACTTATATCAAACTGTTTCCTCAATAGAGATTATGCATGCAGAGCTAATCAACAATGACAAAGAAATAACAAACAGCATGTTGCTTGTAAAAGACAAGTATGCTAAAGCTCAGTGCAATTTATATATTCAACTTTTGCTTTTAGTTCAGAGATAGAGGAAGATACACGTCATTTGGGTCATAGATTGGATTAGCAAAGACCCTCTGTTCAAAATTAAAAAAAAAAATCGAACTGTTTAGTAAGATATTACCATTAAAAAAATAAAGGAAACATACAGAAATGGAATACTATGTCCACTACAGTACCCCATGACATGCATCCATGAAGAATCCAATCACAATTTCAGGGAACCAGGCCCTTACCTAGCCTAATCCTAACCCATTTTGCCACTACTCTCATGTTATGAAATGCAGTGATACGGAAACTCTTTTTATGGTTCTAATCCATGCGCATAGTCGCACTCATGAGAACCACTTGAGTTAACCCGAAGAAGTCCAAAAACTCTGACCGAATGTAGGCTTCAAACTTATTAAGTAGAGGTCATCAGGGAGAGAGTCCATGCAAACATACCAATAGCATTCCTAATGATGTAAAAGCATTAACGATTGATGGAAAACTATACGACATCAATGACCGGTCTGTCGAACAATATTGATGCAGTCCAAAAAGTTTGATAAATGACTCAGGATGTCTAACAAACTTAGAAACACATCTCTTCTAGGTAAGTTTCTTTACCAATCACAGATGTAATTCAGTATTCATACATCTGCCTAATAAACTCCTTAAACCGCTCAATAAGTTGTCAAAGAACTAGAAAAGAGATTGTAGTAAACACTGAGAGAAGAAGTGTTAAAGTACATTTTATATCTGACGGTATGAGAAGGTATACCTGTTCCAGCAATAAAAGCATGAGTAAGTCCCAGACATACATACCTGATACACAAAAACCCCGGGAGCCTCAGTGCTTCCAGCTAAGAAGCTTCCCATCATGACAATAGAAGCCCCAAGGACGGAAGCCTTGACAATGTCACACCACTTTTGTGAAGCAATAGATGCAACCTTGTAAACAGCAGTTGCCTGAAATATATAACCAAAACCAAAACAATTGTTTGTCGCGCAAATATTTAAAAATTTGTTTTTAATTTAAAAACTGGACGCATGACGAAAATTAGAACACCGTCGTTGTGCAAACATATAAAAATTTGATTTTTTGGTGAAAATTGGGCGCGTTTTTATTTATTTTAAAAACACTCTATCTCTCTCTCATTCTCTGTGTCGCTCACTCTTCTCTCACTCTCTTGAGTCTCTCCGAAGCTCACTCTCCTCTCTCTCTTCGATTCTCAGTCTATCCATCTCTCGCTCTCATCACTCACTATCTCAGTCTCTCCCTCTCTCGCTCTCTGTGTGTTTCTTTGTCTCTCTGTCACTCTATCCTCCATACCTGACATTCGCCATCGCACTCCAGCACCACACCAGCTCACCGCCGCCGCACCATTACTAGGTAAGCACGCAATATCCCTTAATTCACTCTCCCTTAATTCAATTATTTATTAGTGCAATTTTTCATTTTTTCTAGTTGAATTGTTTTAATTAGAACAATTACACTATGTTTTGATGAAGAAATTCAAGATTACTAAGGAATTTTAAAATGGCGAAAATTGAAATGATGAGATTTTATTTTCTAGAATTTGTGAACTTTCTTGTTTGGTAAACCTAAAAGAACAACGGAATTGGATACGGAATTTGTTATTTTTAAACACTAAATCATAGAAATTGGGAAATGACACCTATTTACATGGAATTTAAACTTGGGAATTGGAGGTCCCAAATCCCAAGTTTTTTTCCATGCGGAAATTCTAAATTTCTATGTTTATGAATCCAAACAAGGGAATTGGTGCATGTCAATTTATAAATTCTGATTTTTACCTAAATTCCAAGTTTATTTCCCTCATCAAAACCTAGTGTTAGGGATTTAGGGTTCGAATTGGGAATCCTGGGTTAGGGTTTTCAAATTGGGATTCTTGGGTTAGGGTATTCGAATTAAGAATATTGGGTTATGTTTTTCGAATTGAGAATATTGGGTTATGGTTATAAACAAAACTGGGTATCGAATTGGGAATGAAATAGGGGTTTCAAATTGGGATTAGCTACTGGGAAGGAGAGGAAGTCCCAACAAATTCCATTAACAAAACTGGGTATTTTACATCAAGAAATTTGAAAATTTTACTTTGCATACTACTGTCATAGATCAAACTCATTAAGAAAATTGGGTATTTTTTACATTAACAAAATTGGGTATTTTTCACTATCATAGATCAAACTCAGCAAAGATTCGTGGAATAGGTAGTAAAGAATAAGAAATATGGTTTGCTTGATAATTGTTTTGTTTTTAATTAGAAAAATAAAGGGGAAAAGAAAGAGACAAAGGAAACTGAGTAGCCAGATGATAATGGTGACTGGTGAAACAATCAGAGAAGTTTGAATGCTATTTTTCGTTCGGGAATCTGTACTATATATGTTGGTGTGTGTGTGTGTGTATAGGTGGGTAGATAATATTGCTTTGAATTAATTTATATGCTATTTCTCATTCCCATTCCCAACCAATATATGGGTATAAATCATGCCACCAACACTCTGGATTATGCGGTGAAACCATGCTGCCTATAGCTAATACCCTTATTTTTGCTATTTTGCTATTTGTTTCCCTACACCAACCATATATGCTATTGTCTCAAATACTCTACCCTAGCTGTATATTCAAATAATTTCACTAGATTTGGTGTTTTAGTTTGGTTTTGGATGTTTTTTCCCCAAAAAAAAGATAAACTTAGTTTATCTCTCTCTCTGCTTAGGATTCATTGGTTATGTTTTTTTTATAAATATTTGATAGCTTTTGTATGCAAAACATAAACAAAAACATGTTGGTGTTGGTGGATTATGTATATTATGCGCTATGTAATATACTCTAATAAATTGACTAAAAGTTGTGGAATGTAACTTTATTATTTATTGTTTTTGTAGATGTCAAACTTAATTTCAAACCGCTGGGCAGCTAGTAGGGTCAGTTAGAAACCGTCCCTAGCAGGTAATGCTGCTGCCACTTCCTCACCTGATTTGGGCAGGAGGGGTGTGTCTCCAGTCCTGCCTTTCGATCCAATGGTGTCACCCGCTCCTACTTCATTGACTTCTTCAATGACGCATCCTCCACTAAGCGCCAACGGACTCATCGCCGGCCCCAGAGTTCTAAGGAGGCTGAGCAGTTTGGTGAGGCTTCCTTTGTCCATGGAGAGGGGTCCCAGACATGTAATGCATCTTTCTCATAGTATTTTCAATTTAACAATTTGGAATTTAGATTAAAATCCCCAATTGGTATAAAGTGTTTGAATTGTTGGGTGGATGTGTTGTTTTTGTTGTTATATTGTTTGCAGGTTTAAGGAAATGTTATAGTTTTAGGGGAGGTTCTACAGAATTTTTCGTACAAAATAGAATTTATTTGATGTTTACTTTGTTTATTTTGTAGTTAAACCAGGGGCCCATACAGACTTCAGAAGACATCATAGACCACTCGCACCACGAACTAGAAGATCACCATTATGTGGGATCCTCGACATCGTGCGGCTACAATAAAGGAGCAGTATAGTGCGTTGGCCAACAACATTGGCTCGGTTATCAGGAATCATTGCCTACTCTTGTGCAGGTCCTGGAAAGCTGTCCTACATGAAGTCAAGCGCGACGTTCTTCATGAATTATCGGTAAGTATTGTCAACCTCAAATACTAAATTTTTATTAAAGTATACAAATATTCTAAATTTTAACTACTATTTATTTTTGGAGTTTTGCAACATCACTATGAGCTCACAAACCTCGATGACAATCAGGACCAGTACATCAACGAGCATTGCACCGACATGTTCACTCAGTGGAAGAATGATCTCCACAAGCATTATGAGAAATATGACGGTCCAGAGGTCGCTCTAGCAGTTGGGTGCCCTATGGAGTTGGTGGACCACCAGGATGAATGGGAGTGGCTCTGCGGCCATTTTCAGGACGAGAAATACCTTATAAGTATAATATATGTTTCAATAGTATTTAATCAAAAATTTTATATTTATAAATATCTAAACTAATACGTTTTTTTATTCAACAGAAAAAAGTGAAGGCAAACTCGATCAATCGGTCGAAGAAGAAACTTCTTCACTGCTCCAGCTCACGATGGCACACCCCGACCTGGACTCCTAATCGAGCTGTGCTGGCCGACACCCGAAGGGTGAAAAAGCCATAAGTGTAGTGATGTGGAAAATGTGAATAAATTTAAACCTAAGAGTGCCTAATTACAAGAGTGCGCATGTGAATGGGAATGAACCCATTTCACACGTGATGTCAGAGCATAAGTAAAGTACAGTAAAGTAGGATGAGAGTTATACCATCGAAGGTAATCTTCAATACCAAAATTTGCCAAGAATCCTCGTCGATATGTAAGCTCAGCTACTAAAACCTGGAGGGACGAAAAACAAGGGTGAGTGAACTTGAAATAAAGTTTTATAAAAACCTTTTTGAAAAACATAATAACCCCTCGCCGTAAAACAAGTATAGTTTCCAAAATATACATACTACGTATGGTAAGAAAATACTTACTGTAGCCTGCAAAATCTCAAGAACTCAATACGTCACAATATTTCGTAAGTAAGCACATGACGTTCATAAACATATAATCTCGCATAAGCAAACATATCATATTGAGTGCTCATCGGCACATGCTGACACATGAGTTCATGCAGAGTTATTCTGACATGAACATGACTGGGTGTAACGATGATATACGCTCTAGTACTAGAATCACGTGAAGACTGGCGCTATGCGTAGCACATACGAGTCCTAATCGCCTTTAGCAATCTAGGACAGGATTGGCACGTACAATGGATCTAAAGTGAGTGTACAGTGCGCTGTGCACATACTCTTGAAAGACTGGCCCTGGCCCGAACGAATACTAACACCGGTGCAGCAAACAATGAGCAAATAACATAAATATATTCATGCCACAATGATTCGATAATTCACATCGACATAATAGTAATAATTAAAATATTAATCATGGTCGTAATTAAAAGCCCATAAAGGTACGCATACATGTGCATCCTGTAGGATTATGATAATTTCGAAATTTTCCGTTATTTCGCTAATTCTTATAAGCATTAGTCTAGTCTAGGCATACGTAGGAAATTCTTTTTCAAATGTATAAGTGGAAACTAAATAAATATATAATATTTAAACGCAAAGACCCACTCATAATTCATGTCGTCTAGTCGAACCCGCCTCGTAACATCGAGAGTCCTTGCAATGCGTTTCGCCTATAAACAAAACCATTTACCTAAATATGTAACGTACGAATGTATAAATGCGTTTTCGTACAAGGTAAGGCTAACAAATGAACTATTTTAAAATGGTCAAATTTCAGAAAACAGAGGGTGGATTCGGGTCTGGCACGTCGAGAAACCTAAGGAAGGACCTCAGGTTCCTCCACGCGCCGCCACAAGTGGCTGCCGACCACCCTCATGCGTCCACGCGCCTGCGAGTACAAACGTACTAGCCGTCTTCGTGAAGCATAGGTTCGGCCTGGTTTTTGGTGTAACTTCCAGAGCTAATTTCTTGGTTAATTCATCACCAAAATCGATGATACAAAAACCAATTTGAAGTTAGAAATGTAGGGAATCAATTTATACCTATTGAAGGCCCAATCGTGGTCGGTGTTGGCCAGGAATTTGGTCTAAAAGTGGTTTGATGGCTATGGTTTCCATTTCCCAGAAATCTGGAAAATCCTCCCCCTCATCTAATCCACACTAATCTTTCCCCAAATCACATTCAAAGGTTAGAAAATGGTACCGGATCACGTTTTATAAGGAAAATCAGAAGGACTTCAAGACTTACTATGGTTGCACAGTGCTTCTATGCACAAAGAGTAGAGAAAAGGTTCGTGTAGGAAGACGACGAGGTGAAGGACAACGTGGTGTGATCTAGCTTGCCAGAATGGCCATCGCCGTGAGTGGCTGGTGATGGTGTTGGCCACTGCAACTTCTCAGTGTTTCACCGAAAGAGAAAAGAGTTAAGAAGAGAAGTCAAGAAAGAGATGAGAGTGATAGAGTGATATGGTTACCTGAAGACCCGTCGGGGTAAGTAGAAAATGGCGATTAGGCTCTTTGCCCTGCGTTGCATAAAGAGCATAGAGAGAGAGAGACTGAAGGTGAGAGGTGAGGGATGAGAGAATATGAAATAGAGGTCCAAGAGAGAGAGTATGAGAGAAATTGAGAGGAGACAAGGGAGTGAGGGGAGGAGTGATGTGGGCCCCACTTGGCACATAAGTCAAAGTCGCCAATGGAGAAACAGAAAAATATCTCCCGTAAACGTGAAATTACTAAAACGCCCTTTATGATCTTAGTTCCGTAAAATTTTCATCGCAACACCGAATTTGATTCCACTTGCGCCTACGTGTCTGTATCGTCGAGTACTTCAGTAATACGATAAAATAATAGCCCATACGCTTCACAAAATGACGGTCAACGAAAGTCAACGATCTCGCCTCTAGGGACATTTTCGTCAAATCACTCTTTTAAAATTTATAAAATCGTAAAGTTAGGGACGGGTTGTCACACACGACACTTCTCTTATAGGTTGGAAAAGCGAACTGTATATTTATTTTAAGTTTTGATTCTTTTTACTGTTGATTACACAATTGGTAATCTATGTGTTAATAATTTTTTTATTCAGGCGGGTCAAAGTTTCCTGAGATTGACATGTTTAACGAGGTATACTTTCAGCCTGAGAATGATCATATTAATGTTAATTACATGTATATTAAAATTAATTTGTTCCACCATGGTGGAGAAGGGCAAGATCGTTCTGGAGGAGGTGGCTTCTCGGGTTCCCTTAGAGACCTCGATCGAAGAGTTGTTTCCACCTGAGGATGTGGGTTTTCAGATCATGATGGACACACTCGATCAGACCCTCGGTTGTAGGCAGGGGAATGTTCACTAGGGGCTTGGGAAAGTCCACCTTCGGGACCCGTCTGCCTCCTCCTCGAGGTAGAGAACATCTGAAGTGGCGGACCTAAAAAAGCAGATTGCCGCCTAACAATCTCAGCTTGCGGCCCAAAGCAGTATGATGAACCAAATCCGTCTCTTCCTTCAGTTCTCTAGCATTCGGTTCCCCAACGTTGAACCAACTCTAGCAACGACCTCCCAGCCCCCCGCCGTAGCAAATACGACCTCCCAGCACGCCAACGTAGAAGCAACAACACCAGCAGGCAATTGTGACATTGATGACTATATATTGTAGTTTTTTTTTTTAATTATTTTCGAACTTTAAAATATTTCTTTCCGTTGTATGTACACTTTAAATAATTTTTTAATTCAATATTCTTCTTTACATTTTCTGTTTTTAATTTCATTAAATTAATTTAAATGAGATAAAACAATATTATCAACGTTTAAAAGGAAAATAAATAAAAATTATTTAAAAAAATTAATTTTAAAACTATAGAGCAACGAAGGGCATTCGTTGCTCAAATCTAACTGCGACGACCTCTACGTTCGTCGCGCAAAGATCACCGCCTCGAACACTAGTTTCGTCCCTCGGAGCATCTCGCGGAACGACTATCAATTTCGTCACTCGATCTTCGTTTCGCGCGACGAAGAACTTTCCTCCGTCACGCAATGTCTGACGTCACGAGCTTTGTGCGACATAATTTGCGCGACGTCCACTTCGTTGCCAGATGTTTTCGACGACGGTATTTTCTTTGGCGCGACTATTGTCGCTTTGTCGCCCAAGCAGTTATGCTTAGTAGTGCACCTCAACTTATGAATTCGTTGCAATGTTAGATCTTCGTTAAATTTTTTGTCAATTTAACTATTAAATGATGACGTGGTAAGAGCGGGACCCACTCATTTCCTATTGGAATAACAAATTAATTTTTTATTAATAAATTATTAATTTTTATTTAACAATTATTAATTGTTTTAATTTACTAAAATTATTAATTTTTTATTTAACAATATATATTTTTGTCTCATTTTTTCTTGTCTTTATTTCCTTCTTCTTGGACTTCTTCAATCTCATCAAATCCATCTCTACCACACCTGCATCTCGGCTGCAACTCTGCCGCACCTGCATCTCGCCTCCAACCACAAACCTGCATCTCGCCTGCATCTGCACTCATTGGCACTCCCATGTCGTCGACCTACCTGCACCGCTCAAACCCATTTTTGACGAAGCCCAAACCCGATTTTTTTTAATCAACCTTGTCTGTAGCGTCGTGTTCAGGGAATTTGGAGCTTGATGATATGCCCTGACTTCTTTTTTAGAAGCCCAGACCAAATTTGGAGCTTGATGTGCTCCGCTCGAACCCATTGGACTGGTAGAGGACTAGGTGAAGGTTGTGGCAGCGGGCGGGAGGTTTTGGTGTGGATGAGGGGTTTGCAGTGCTAGTAGAGAGGGGAGGAGGGAAAGAAGGAGGTGATGGTTCTGGGGTGGGAACGTTGGGGGTGGTAACTGTGGCAAGGCCGATCTGGGAGGTCGAGGTTCTTGTAGAATTTCTAAACTAAGTGGAAAAATATTGCTGGAAGCGTTTAATTTCATTAATGCTTGCTGCCGTATAAATAGTTACATGTGATTAATGTCGATGCAAATTTCCGCCGTTTTCAGTCTTGACGAAAATGCACCTGCAAAACAATCAACACCTTTGATCAGAGACCTAAGCCTCACGCGCCCATGAGGTAGGGGGGTTAGGTTAACAGATCTCCGATGCCTAAGTTAGTTTCTCTGAGAGAGTAAATTGTTTAGGCATTTTAGGGTTGCAAAAGCTCTCAAAATTTGGTAGAATATGGGGTATTTATAGGGCTAGGGCCGGCCATATAGTGTTTAATGGAGTGATATTCTCTAAATATTCCTAAGATATTTAATAGGAAATAATATCTTGAGATAATGGAGTAATTATCCCTAATTTATTTAAATTAGGATTACTTACTTGATTGGAGTCAATCTTCAATTAGGAATGTATTAAAGATAAGTTTTGGGTGATTAATCTTTATCTTAAATTCCTTGCCAAGGGAAGGTGAGCTCTGGGCAGTCGTATTTAGCTGCTGAGACCTCCAGGGGTATGAGCTGTGCGTGGGAGAATCTGAGAAGCCTGCCCATTTATTAAGGGCAATTTTGTCTTTCTTGAATAAAAATTCACGTGTTGCCTCTAGAATTTGTGGGATTATTTTAGGCTCCACAAATGCCCCCACATCTACTGTTCTGCACGCAGGAAAGGGAAAATGGGTGTAAGAATCCCAAGCTGCTTATGCTTGTAGAATTGTGTCCCAGTTTGAACATGATCTTCTTTCTTGATTTGGAGATAGACTTCTTTTAGGAAAAGGAAAATAATTATTCCCAATAACTATTTAATTCTGCCTTAAGCATGGGATTAAATAAATTTGGAGAATAATCATTATTCCAACAAGAAAGAGAAGCCAGAGGAAATTTTTATTCCCTCTCCCCTAGCGTTCTTCTTTTCTTGCCCTTGCAAAGAGTCGTCTCTCGTTGTTGTTCTTCTTCTCTGTGCCGCAACAAGGTAAGAAAAAATTGAATTTTCTTCTTCTTGAATTTTTGGGGAGCCTTGGGGCTTGAAAGATCGGCTCGACGGAAGCCGAGGTGATGTGAGTGACACACGACATAGAAGTCGTGGGCTGCTGTGCGTGGGGTTGGCTGGCGCGGGCACTGGGGCGCCGAAGGGTCAGCTCGGGCCGATCCCTTAGAGCTGCTTGGCACGGGCCGAGGCTGGCGCACAGTGAGTGAGAGAGAGACCGACTAGGGCCGGGTCTCCCCTGTAGGTTAAGTGGGCCTTGAGGCCTTGGGTCTTGCTGCGTAGCTTGGCGCGTGAAGAAGGAGAATTGGCGGAGGCGTGAGCCTCCCCTTTCGCTGGGCCATGCGGCTTAGGCCGCATATGTAGGGTCCTGAGGCCTTTAGGCCGTGCTGCATATATTCATATATCCTTTTTTTTTTAGCTGCTTTCTAAATATTTTTTTCTTCGTGCTTTTTGCAGAGACTCTGAGATGCCTTCTTTCGATCATAAAAGTGATGAATATCCTCCTCCTTTGTACTGTCAAGGTGGTTCTTCCGGCAAGGTAATGTACTTCAAAGCTGTGCATGTTAAGATTAATTCCGATAAGCTGTTTCGAGATTTTCTTGAGGTGTACAAGCATGCGATTCCGTCAGGGGTTCGCGTCAAGCGGGTGAAAGATGACCAGCGACCATGCGGAGAGGGCACCACTGCTAGGAAGAGAGCTATCAAATTCCATCCAATACTATTTTGTGTTGGGATTCACTTTTCCCATTCCGCGTCTTTTCCAGAAGGTGATCTGCTCCATGAAATGTGCGCCTGCTCAATGCTCCCCAAATGCAGTTCGTGCGATGGTGGGATTCTCGAACTTGAGCAAGTTCTTTGATCTTGGCTTGACCATAAATGAGTTCTAGTACTTCTTTGAGATCGACCACAAGAAAGGTGTGGGCAGCTAAGATCTCGCCATAGGCTGCTCGATGCTTCTAGCAAAAGTGACCATAAGTAGGCGAGAGATACCTTGGAGGTGAGCGGAGAGTGGGAGTCTGACTCTTCTCCTGAGCTGCGTGGCCCGAGTACCTTTATCAGTGGTAGGCGAACTGCTTCATTCTTTTCCTGCTTGAATTTTTGTTGAGTTGCTCTATGACTTCAATTTGTTAATCGTCTTTCTTACTTGGCGTAGATTTGAAGTATGGGTCAACTCTAAGGACTTCGGCAGATATAAAGAAAGTGCAAGTCACCTTGGGCATTCTTGCTGAGTACTATGAGTGGCGCTGGCTGCTCAGCCTTATTCGTCGGAAGAAAGGTGGCCTACCTCCGAATGAAGAGATAAAATGGATAAAAGATGAGGCGTTGGCTCGCCCGATCACTACTGTATAGCCTGCTGCCAATCATGGTGGAAAAAAAAGGTCTTCATTACCTACTTGTGAGCCTTCGGTTGAGAAAAAGCCAATGACTTCTTCAGCTGCTCGTGGGAGTTCTTTTGTTGCCCAAAAGCTTATCATTGATCTGACTTCCCCCAAAGGGGCGAAGAAGACCGTTGAGTCTGAGCCTGTAAAACCTGCTATTTCGAAGGATACCGTATCCATTGCTGAGAGGTTTGCCCAGCGGAAGGGTTTGGTGACACCTCTGGTGTCCGGGTTTGTATCGAAGCGTCTGTCAGGAGTTAAGTCTGGATTGGCTTCTGAGAGGCTCACAACTATGAAGAGCGGGAAGGTGGATTCTGCTGCTAAGGTGGCGCCTGACCAGTTTATCATTCTGCCATGATTGACTTGTCTGCTGAGAAGGGGAAATCTGCTTGCACAGGCAGTTGTGAGAGATCTACCGAGCTTGAGGCTGGAGAGTTTCCCCAGGTTTACGCGCTGCTGATGGCTGATCTACTTGAGAACGTTGATGCATGCGCCAAGTCGCCAAGTTTGTTAACAGTGTTGGGAAAGTTTTCATCCGTTTAGATTCTTTTACGAAGCATCTTGCCTACTCGAGGAAGTCCTCCCTGATTGCTACAATGCATAAGATTTTTATCCTGGCAGCTTAGTCTATGCGCGTTGATCAGGATGTTGTCAAGTGTGCTAAAGAGGCTGAAGTGGCATTGGTGGCTCATCTTCGCTCGGCTGCTAAAAAAATCAAGAAGCTCGAATCTAAACTCGTCGTTTTAAAGGGGTCTGATGTCTCTGCCCCCAGTTCTTTGCAGCTAGAGATCGCTCAACAGAAGGTCACTCATTTGAATGCTAGGCTTAGTGCGACTTAGGCAATGTTGGAAGCTGTAGAGAAGGAAGTAAGTCGTGTTTCTCCGGTGGTCGAGGACCTTGAGCGTGTTAATTCAGAGCTACGATCTGCTTGCTTTTCCAAGGACGAGGAGCTTATCTTCATGCATGCTGAACTGTCTCATCTTAAGAAGGTTCCCAGTAAGCTTGAGTCCAAAGAGATGGATCTGCAAGGTGCGCTGTCTGCTACCAAGAACATGAAAAAAGAACTGGATGAGCTGCAATGTGCTCACACTGGGCTTGTTGAGGAGAATGTGCAGTTGAAGAATGAGAAAGTTGGTCACGAAGTGGCGCTTGCTTCTTGTCAGGCTGATTTTTACAAGCTTGGCTATGTATACCATCTTCAGGGCAGGCCGTCGGATTATGAGTTTTCCAAGAAGGACTTCGAGACTTTTTCCATTTCTCCAGTTGATCTGCTTGATTTCTCGTTTGAGGCTGCCTTTGGTGGAGCAACTGAGGCTCAGGCACTCCAGGCAGGGGTGGCTGAGGATGAGCTGATGGAAGCTTTGGCTGCTGGGAGCGGTGCGGCTGCTGAAGGCATGGCAGTCGGGGAACTAGTGGTTGCGCAGGCTGCCAATGAGTAGTCTTTTTGCTTAGACTTATGAGTTTTCTTCTTTACATTTTTGTTCTGCTTTGCTTGAACTTTGTGATGTGATAAAAGTTAAGCACACAAATTAAACTCTCTTGGTGTGAATTGTAGTATAGATGCAAGTAGGGATCGTTCTAGGCCGGGGATTAGGAGGGATTGCCAATCGACTTTAAACTGACTCAAAGACTCAAAAACAAACTTAAAAACGTTTGGATAGGTTCAAAAGACTTAAAACAAGTTCACAAGACTCAAAATAGGCTAAAAACACTCAAAACTGCCTAAAAACACAAACTAGGCAGTTTCTGATTCTAAACACAATTTTGGACGAAAATATGGTTTTGGCTTGACTCAAAACTCTTAAAAACACAAACAAAACAAGTTTAAAACAATTTGAAACAAGAAAGTAAAGGGGGGTTTTGAGTTGGACGAATTTGAAAGTAAAACAAACAAGTTAAAAACAAAACAGATTTTAAAGTAAAACAAGTTGAAAACGTTTTTGGGGAAGTTGGATGGATGATGGGCTAGCTAGAGGCTCTTTCTCCACACATGATATGTATGCAAACGAATCGATTTCCAGTTACTCATTCATTGAATTATGAACGACAATGCCCCAAATTAACCGTGACATCACTAGTTAATCCTCAGATTTTCCTTGTGTTATTGGATTGGATGACATCATTCGACAACCCAAAGCATTCTTCAAAAGTTCCCTACATGACATCATAATAAAGATACAATCAAAGATCATTACGTTCAATGAAAATCATAAGCATTGACAAAGCACTTGCAACTATGACATCATGTCACTCATGCTAGGAATTGAACTTAACGCGATCGTGACTAGCGACCTTCACCACTTATGAATATAAGTTTGTAACGATTATGTGAAACTCCCTTATACTCTAGCATCAAATTCATGCATGCCAATTAAGTGTCGACCCTCAATCAACAAACACAAATAAGTTATCCATCAAACAGTTAAGCCAATTGCATTCACGACTCAAGAATTCGTAACTGAAATTTATAAATTCATATTGCACCCATAATCATGGCTTTGAAATCACCCCTAGCCAAAAAGGGGTCTAGCCACTCATGTTCACAGCAAAACAAAAGGAATTTAACTTAAACATTGAAAACAAAGAAAAAATTACACCTAGAACGCTCCAACGATCCAAAGCTTGAAGAGCAAATGCGTCCAAGGCCTTCCTTCTTCTCCTTTGCTGCGGCACAAGTGGGTGAGGGATGTTTAGGATGTGTTTTGAGGTCAAGGATGGGAATGGAGGTGCGGCAAGGATGTAAAGATAGCATGGATTGTGTAGAATGGTGTGAAGTTGTGTGAATTGGTGAATGAATGAGTGAATGAATGAGTGAATGGATGAAAGGGTGCGGCCAAGGCTTGGTATTTATAGAGAAAAGGTTAAGGCACAGCTGGGATTATTTGGGTAACAAAAATTAAACCAAAACCTAAAGGGAAATAGGATTTAAAGTAAAAAACCTAAGGGAATTGGGTTAGGAATTGCGGCAAGGACAGAAAATAAGAGGAAAGGTCTTCTCCTATGCCGCAAGGGTTGAAAATAAAGGGAAAGGTCCTACAATGCAAGGAAAAGTGTTTCCTTGCTGTTTTAGGGTCCAAAACTATCCTAAAATAAGAGGGAAAGGGCTGGAGTAAGCGGCAAGAAAGGGGAAGTGTAAGGAAAAGTTGTGGCTAAGTCCAAAGGAAAAGGAAATGTGCCTTACTTGTGCAGCAAGGAAGGAAAACAATAAAGTAGGTGCGGCATCCTCTTGTGGCTGGGTTTAAGTGTCCCAAAAAGTCTAGGATTCCCTCTTTGTAAATGAAACCTTGATAAAATAGGCTTAGGAAAGTCAAAGGTCAAAGTAAGGAAACTTTGACTTAGTCAACCCTTCTTCTTCTTGGATTCCTTTTCCTTCTTTGACTTGAATTTATTTTTCGTCTTCTCTTTAGCTGATTCCTAGCATGCTTTGGCCTTCAATTTCGTCCATCTACATTGTTCCAAGCATAAGCTATCCAAAACATGCCCAAAACTGCTCCAAAAGGCTGCAAAATGCACTTTCTTGATACTTTACCCCTTGGGACCTACAAACACACGAAAATAGCTTAAAATACTAAATTAAATACGAATAATCAACATAAATGCACGAAAACAAGCCAACTAAGTCGCATAAATATGCTCCTATCACTTTGTTGGCCTTCGAGCCGATTTATCAATTTGCTATAAATTTAATAAACAGCTTCCCTTGTTTTTGCTTCATCACTCTATTTTTCCATGTATTTCGTGAAACTTTACCGTAGGACGGGCGGCTGGGTGAGCTGTTTCAACGAAGCAGTTGATCCCACGTCGTCACTTAGGTTTTAGTTTTGGCTTCGGGGCTTCCAGAGCCTTTCTTGCTTGAGGCGTCTTGCAAAACTTTGCTGCACGACGGGCAGTTGAGTTGGCTACTTCGATAGAGCAGTTGACTCATGCGGTCACTTTAGGCTTCAGTTTTGGCTTTGGGGCTCCATAGGAAGAAATGCAAGATTTCCAACTTATAGAGCCGGTTGCTAAACTCGTTGCCTCCATATGAGGCATGTGAGTTTGCGTAGCTACCATAGCTGTGAATCTCTGCTTTGGGTAGCTTCGTGAGCTTTAGCCCTCCCCGGGTGTAGTGCGAAATTGTTCAACCTATAGGGTCAGCGGTCAAACACGTGCTTCGTGTAGAAAGTAGAGGAGTTCTTGTGGCCACTATAGTTGTATTCCGGCTTTCGAGTGGCTTCTTGAGCTTTGGCCCTCCGGGGGCATATTGCGAGATTTATAACTTATAGAGCTGTCAGTCGGACTCATGTTTCTTGTAGGAAGCAAAGGAGGTTCGCATAGCTGCTATAGTCGTGACACTCGACTTTGTGGCTTCTTGAGCTTTGGCCCTCTCGGGGCATGTTGCGAGATTTTTTACTTATAGAGCCATCGGCCAGACTCGTGCTTCTCATAGAAAACGGAGGAGGTTTGCATAGCTGTTATAGTCGTAACACTCGACTTTATGGCTTCTTGAGCTTTGGCCCTCCTGGAGGTCCGCGTAGCTGCTATGCTTGTGACACTCGATTTTGTGGCTTCTAGAGCTTTGGCCCTCCCGGGGCATGTTGCGAGATTTTTGACTATTAGAGCCATCGGCCAGACTCGTGCTTCTCTTAGGAAGCGAAGGAGGTCCGGGTAGCTGCTATAGTCGTGACACTTAACTTTGTGGCTTCTTGAGCTTTGACCCTCATGGGGTACGTTACGAGATTTTTGACTTATAGAGCCGTCGGCCGGACTCGTGCTTCTCTTAGGAAGCAGAGGAGGTCTGCATAGCTGCTATAGTCGTGACACTAGAACTTTATGGATTCTTGAGCTTTGGCCCTCTCGAGGCATGTTGCGAGATTTTTGACTTATAGAGCCGTCAGTCGGACTCGTGCTTCTTGTAGAAAGAAGAGGAGGTTCGTATAGCTGCTATAGTTGTGACACTCGACTTTGTCCCAGAAAAGCTTAAACCATAGACCGTCGGCTGGAAGTACTGCTTGTAAATAAGTAGCCGAGTCCGCGTAGTCATGGCAGACGTAAGTTTCAGCTTACGGGCTGCCTTGGACTTTTAATAGTCGGGTTGTCGGCTAGGTGTTTTACGTACAGAAGTAAACGACCTGCGTAACCACTTCAAGAGTCATCATTGGCTCTCGGAGGCCTTTTTTTGGCGTGAAGTTTAGGCGAAGTCGCTCATTATAGGCCATATCCTTCCGAGTCACAGCTTTGATCTCGCAGGTCGCTTAACTAGTATTGCAACACTTTAAAATCAAGCCACTTCATGAAGATTTGCTCGTCGAGGACAGACTATCTTGTCACTCTAACTCTTTAATGGGCAGAGGTCCTACACTTAGCGTCTCTTCCAGTTAGAGACCCGGGATCCCGCCAAATTGAATCCTTCAGTTGGCTAAGTCTATTCTAGTGGAAGGACTATTTTGGCCAATTCTGGGAGTCGTTTAGCTCAGGTAGTCGTTGACATCAGGGGAAACTGAGCAATCATACCACCCATCCATGTCTGGATATTCCAGATACGCCATGTCTGAATGTGCATAGGGCGTCTTCTGCTTGTCACAGAGGTGGTTATGCCACGTGCGCAGGGCAGTGGGCATCTTACGCCATATCTGTAGGGCAGCGGGCGTCTCATGCCATGTAAGCCGGGCATCAGGCGTCTTACACCATGTATGCAGGGTAGCGGGTGGTTTACACCATGTCTGCAGGCAGCATGAGTCTTGCACCATGTCTGCCGGTTAGCGGGTGTCTTCTGCTTATCGTGGGAGTTGGTCAGTTTGTTTATGCATTTAGCCAGGATTGCGAATAATTCCTTCAATCTTCATTAAGAATATAGGCTTTTATTAACTTTGCTCGTAGGTAGTAATATCATAACAACTGATAATTCTCGGCATGTGAGGTCTTTTTCGTCGAGCTACTTGAGTCTTCGTACCCTTTGTTTTTTTTATGTCTTGAACAAGGTCCAAGGAACTGTGGGAGGACATATGTAGTACTTCCTCAGGTTGTAGGCATTCCACTGCTTGTCGATTTCTCTGCCTCTCATAGTGGTGAGGGTGTAGCTGCCATTTTCGCCTACTCGGCTGATTTTGTACGGACCTTCCCATATGGGAGCAATCGTTTTGGAGCTTTCCGATCAGGTGATGATGAAGGCTTTTCTGAGGACTAAGTCTCCTGGCTGGAACTGCCAGATTTTTTCCCTTTTCCTATAACTGGAGAAGAGCTGCTGCTGATAGGCTGCAATGCAGGTGATAACCTTTTTACGCTCTTCCTTTGTCAGGTCTAAGTTGGTGGCCATCTCCTTCTCGTTCTGCTCAAAGTTCGGTAGTACAACAATGATGCTTGGCATTGCGACGTTGGGAGGAATGATTGCCTCCAAGCCATACGCCAGGGAGAATGGAGTTTCTCCGGTTGCTCGATTTTTGGTGGTGCAATATGCACATAGAACACCGGGGAGCTTCTTTGGCCACTTGCCTTTCTTGTCTGAGAGGGTTTTCTTGAGGCAATCGAGGATGGTCTTGTTGGACGCCTCGGCCTACCCGTTGCCCTGTGGATATCAGGGCGTGGACATGTGCTGCTTAATGCCATATTTTTCGAAGAACTTCGCCAAGTCTTTGCCCACGAACTGTGGACCATTGTCGGTGACGATGGAGTGTGAGATACCGAAGCGGTAGATGATGTCTTTCCATATGAAGTGCTCTATGTTCGTCTAGGTAGTTGTAGTCATGGGTTCGACTTCGTCCCATTTTGTGAAATAGTCGGTCGATAAGATCATCATGCCTCTGCCCCCAGCAGCAGGCGACATTGGTCATACCAAGTCGATCGCCCACTGCATGAATGGCCAAAAGCTCGTCTGTCGATGGAGTTCGCTGGCAGGTAGTGCGGGCACGACTTGAAGCGCTGGCAGCTATTGCACCTTTATACATACTCCTTGGCGTCTTGATGCATGGTTGGCCAGTAATTGCCAGAGTTAAGAGCTTTTTGCGCCAGGGAGCAGCCTCCAGAGTGGTTTCCACAGACGCCTTCGTGGATTGAGTTAGGAATCTTCAGGTCGTTGAGATGCGGTCTTGGGAAGGATCTTCGAACGAGCATGTCATTCCACATGTAGTAGCGTGCTACCTTCATCTGGAACTTCCGTGGGTAGCGTTCCATTGACTATGTAGTCAATGATGGGATCTCACCAACTCGGGATTGTGCTGATCTACGCCTCCTCGACTGTTGGTTCCTTATCTATGCTTGGCTTTTCCAAGTACTCGATTGGGATAGAGTACCTGAGCTGATGGTCTAGCGCATAGCTAAGGCTTGCTAGTGCGTCTGAGTGGGCATTTTCTGCTCGTGGAACCTGAGTGAATGTGTACGCTTGGAACGTCACTAGCTGCTCTCGTACTTTTTCGAGGTATCGGGCCATCATTGGATGCTTTACTGCGTATTCCCCTTAGGTTTGGTTGGTGATTAGCTGGGAATCAAAATAGATCGCGAGCTTCTTCACCGCTAGGTCTTTTGCCAATTGGAGACCTGCTAGTAGAGCTTCATACTCCGCTTCATTGTTTGATGCTTTAAAGCTTAGAGTGATTGCCTGCTCGAGCATCGAGCTGTCTAGGGTAGTAAGAACTAGGCTGCCCCGGATCCTTGATGGTAGGATGATCCATCGACTTGCAAATGCCAAAAATCTCCATAAGGTGGGGCTGGTACGGCTATGGCGTGCTCGGTTACCTCCGGGGCGCTTTCGGGCTGTGTTGCTGCGTCCTTTAGGCTTGGGGTGAATTCTGTTATGAAGTCTGCCAATGCCTTGGTCTTTATCGCCGTGTGGGGTTGGTATGCTAGGTCATATTGACCAAGTTCTAACACCTACTTCATCACTCGTCGAGAAGTGTCTGGACTGTGCAAAATTGTTCGTAGTGGGTATTGGGTCCTGACGATGACCGAATGCCCTTGAAAGTAGGGTCTGAGCTTCCGAGCTCTAAGTACTAGCGCCAAAATTAGCTTTTCAATCTTTGAGTATCTGGTTTTTGCATCGAGTAGAGCTTTGGATGTGTAGAATACAGGCAGTTAGGCCCCCCAACTCTTCTCGTATGAGGGCAGAGCATACTGCTACTTCCGATACCGCCAGATAGAGGTATAGGTTCTCCAATGTTTCCAGTTTGGATAGTAGTGGAGGTGATGTCAGGTACTGCTTCAGGTCCTGAAATGCTTTCTCGCACTCATTGTCCCAATTGTCCTTCTGCGCATTTTTTATTGCCTTGCAGAGGGGCTTGCATCGGTCGGTGGATCGCGAAAGGAAACGATTGAGTGCGGCTGCTCATCTGGTCAAACTTTAGATCTCCTTCAGAGTTGTGGGCGATTTCATGTCCAGGATCGCTTTGATTTACCTTTGATGTGCCTTGATTCCTCATTATGTTACAAGGTACCCTAAGAATTGACCTGAAGAGACACCAAATATGCATTTGGCTGGGTTGAGCTTCATGTTGTATTCTCGGAAAATGGCAAAAGTTTCTGCCAAGTAGCGAATGTGGTCTGACTGCTGCTTGCCTTTAACCATGATGTTGTAGACGTAGACTTCCATGGTGACTCCGATCTGCTTCTTGAACATAGTGTTTATGAGTCGTTGGTAGGTTGCTTCTGCGTTCTTGAGGCCAAAGGGCATGACCTTGTAGTAGTATATGCCTCGCTCGGTCACGAATGCAGTCCTTTCTTTGTCAGGCTTATGCATGGCAATTCGATTGTAGCCTGAGTACGCGTCCAAGAAGCTGAGTAGCTGGTTCCCAGATGTCGGGTCAACGAGTAGGTCGATTAGGGGAACCAGGTAATTGTCTTTAGGGCATGCCTTGTTGAGGTCGATGTAATCCACGCATACTTTCCATTTGCCTTTCTATTTTTTCATCACTAGCACGATGTTGGCCAGCTATGCTGAGTGTGCCACTTCTTTAATGAATCCGGCCTCCAGTAACTTGTTGATTTCCGCCTCAATAATCACTACTCGCTAAAGTGTGAAATGTCATCTTTTCTGGATCACAAGCTTGGCAGCAGGATCGACGTGTAGCTCGCTAGATCAATACCGAGCATGTCAACGGGATCGATGTGCAGCTCGCTGTAATTGCTATTTGGCGAAAGTAGAGTCGTCTTTTTGTACTGCAGCTACTACTGCTGTGGCGAAAGATTTCTTCTTCGACTCTGTGAGAACTTGTACAGTGCATCTCCTGGACATGGCCTGGTTGCCTTTGATCTCTCCAACTGCTCATCCCTAGATACGGAATCAGATTTTCTGAAACTCGATCAATGTCACAGCTCTAATCTTCACTAGCCAGGGTTGGCCCAATATCCCATTGTGAGGAGATAGGTCACTGACAATCATGAAGGTCTGCGATGAGACAATCGGTGGGGTGGTTACGTTGAGTATGATAGTCAATGGAAGTTGAGGTGAGTCCATTGAATCCGGTCAAGACCTTTGTTTTGCGTTTGATCGTGTTTTCGAGGCCCATCTTTTGGATGACTGACAGTTGTAGAATGTTGACTGAGCTGCTATTGTCCACTATGATTCTATCAACGATGGCGTGGGCCAGTTGTACAGAAATCACCAGGGCGTCGACGTGGGGAAAGTCTACTCCTTCAGCGTCCTGCTCGGTGAAGCCAACGATTGGTCCAGTTATAGCATCTATGGCTTGAACTTTATTGACCGATCTCGCCTGCTAGATCTTCCTCTTCTTGGAGTTATTGGTGGCTCCCAGATGCTCGGATTCGGCAAATATTCCATTGATTCAGATTGTCTTGGCTGGGGGTTCAGCATCGGCATCTGCTTCTCGCCTTGGCTGGGCAACTAGTCTGTTGACATACTGGTCGCACTTGCCTTTCTTCACGAGTTGCTCAAGGTACCTTTTCCATGTGGTGCAATCATTGGTTGTGTGCCCAGGACCTCTGTGGAATGCGCAGTATTTGGTCTGGTCCATCTTAGTGGTGTCGCCCCTTAAAGGTGGCGGTAGCTTGAACCATGGCTTGACCTTGAGGTCGCGAAGGATTTGGCTGATCGGGACTGAGAACTTGGTGTATATCTTGGGCGATGTGCCTCCCTTTCCTGGGGATCGGTCCCTGCATTTCTTTCCTGGCTTACTTTTGATGTTGAGCTGTTCATCACTCGCTTTCTTCTAAGTCAATTTCGGGGCTCTGCGTGGCTGCTCAGGTGGCTTCTGCAAGCGTTTTTCTCATTCGAGAGGGAGTGCTTTTCTGCCAAAGCATAAGAGTTTGCCAAGGACAGGTTCTGCTGGGAGTCCATTTCGGAAGGCTGAGCATGCGATGCTGTCATCACATTCGACAATCTTCGCCTTCTCCGCCTTGAATCTTTTGACGTTAGTACGGAGTGACTTCTTCGGGTCTTTCTTCATGTTGAAGAGGTGGTCAGACTTCTTTTTGATCGAGCGGTAGGACGAATATTCCTTAGTAAAAATTAAGGAAAGTTTGCTGAAGTTCCGGATTGAACGTGGCGGTAGGGTGTGGAACCAGTCATGTGCCTCACCTTGGAGCGTCGTGGCAATGATCTTGCACATGATGGCGTCATTGTTGGCGTAGAGGGTCATGGCACTTCGGTAGTGCATCAAGTGCTTGTCTGGATCTTCATCTTCCCTAAATGAGGTGAAATGTGATGGGTTGAACTTCCTTGGTGGCTCCGTCTACTCGATCTCATCTGTAAAGGGTGACCTGCTAAGGTTAGTCGTGTCTCTATGGAGGGCATCGTTGGTAGTGTCAATGCGCTGGAATTAGCGCAACTACTCTGCTATGAGCCTTTGTACTTCTTTTTGGATTTACACCTGGTGTGGAAGTGGAGCCTCCAGCTGCCCCCGGTGTTGACTTGCTGCTCTACATTGCTATTCGGCATGTTCTGCTTGTCCATGTTACGGTTGCGGTGCACGTGGTTCATGCTGTGCTGCTCGTCGTCGCGCTTAGCGAGGGCTGCCAGTGGAACTCTATCGTGCTCTCCTTTGGGTGTCATACGGCTGCCTACTCTGTTGCCTTGTAGGAGGATCTCCTTATGGGCCTAGCTTCGTGTGGACGTTTCTCTTGGAATATTTTGAGTGCTCGTTTGAGTGTGGACCCAACCTCAAATGCACATTGGCTCGTGAGCCAAGTCTGGAATGAATGATTCTCTATGCATTTAGGTAGGAGAAGACGTTTCCCCGAGGGCCTAAACGAGAGTGCACACTACCCGAACGCACGGTTTGTGACGAGTTCAGCCCCTCTTTGCTGGAATGTCGTTCGAATGAGTCACGTTCTTCTGTCCTTGTCCTGCTTTAGGATACCTCATCTGGGGCGCATTGCGTCTCGATGCGCTCGAGGAGTTGGTTCACCAATGTGGTCTGCTACGCAAGGGCGTTCGTCAAGTTAGTGACCTGCTGGGGCAAGTGGTGCTCGCCATTTGGATTGGAAAAGCTTGGATGATGGGCGTCTCCATGTGTGGCGGAAGTATAGTAGACTGCAGGTACAAAGCTTCAGCCAAAAGCTGTCATTCCTGTAGAAAAGTGGGGTGTAAGCAACCCTGAATCGATCGCGGGACCAGTGGTTAGAATCTAGATCGCTGGAGGTGGCCTTGAAATGGATTGAGCCACGGGCCGGGTCGTCGGAGCCGGTCCCCGGGCGTGTTGGGCCGGCGCCTGCTCTCCTTGGATCTGCATGGTCGTAGGCTCTCCTGGTCGTTGGGCTACCACATATCATCCTTCTGGCTGTGTACCTTGGGCTTGGGCCAGTTGAGCAGCCTGGCTAGCAGCAGCTGTCGCGTTTTGGGCTAGAGTTTGGGCCTGTTGTGCCACAAGGTCTGCTGTTGTAATGTGCTGGGCCTCTTGCCCTGGGCCTGCTATGGCAGGTGCCAAGTTTTGGGCCTCCCGCCCATGGGCTTGGAAATGGACCTGGGCCTCTTGCCTAGGGTTTTGGTCCGTGTGCTGCACGGGCAGCGATGGTGGGAGTGGTGCCGTGGCCTGGTGGCTTTGCCGTGGCTGCTGGGCCACAGTGGTGGCGGTGGTGGCGCGGCTCCACGACGATAGGTCTCCTCCTGCCGTCGCGTTTAGCCTTGAGGACCTCCATCGTAGGGCGATGTCATCGTCTCTACTCTCCGGTCCAAATCCTTGCACCTAGGAGGTTCTGTTCATCGTAGTTTCTGAATTTCCTACCATTGTATCCTTTCTCTATGGATTCATCAAGAAACTTTCTACGAAAAATTAATTGATACGACGTGTGAGAAATTCAACGTAATAGAAAATTAAGGAACAAATCCGAGAGGCTTCTTCAAGTATTTTGAATCAGCTCTCAATGAAAGCACCAATTTGTCGATGCAAATTTCCGCTGTCTTCAGTCTTGACGAAAATGCACCTGCAAAACGATCAACACCTTTGATCAGAGACCTTAGCCTCACGCGCCCACGAGGTGGGGGGAGGGGGGTTAGGTCAACAGATCTCTGATGCCTAAGTTAGTTTCTCTGAGAAAGTAAAGTGTTTAGGCTTTTTAGGGTTGCAAAAGCTCTCAAAATTTGGGGTATTTATAAGGCTAGGGCCGGCCATATAGTGTTTAATGGAGAGATATTCTCTAAATATTCCCAAGATATTTAATAGGAAATATTATCTTGAGATAATAGAGTAATTATCCCTAATTTATTTAAATTAGGATTACTTACTTGATTGGAGTCAATCTTCAATTAGAAATGTATTAAAGATAGGATTTGGGTAATTAATCCTTATCTTTAATTCCTTGCCCAGGGCAGGTGAGCTCTGTGCAGTGACCTCCAGGGGCGTGAGCTACGCGTGGGAGAATCGTTAATGGACACTTGTTTAATAGTTCTTGAGGATGAGTCGGGAGACTCGGTTGAATGATAGGAGAGGTTCAGCATCTGGATTTGAAGAGACTTGAAGAGCAGCAAAAAGAAGCTCGTTAGGAGAAGAGTAGCCACAATGCCATTGTTTATCTGGAAGTTAGAGTGGAGAGAGTAAGGAGACAATGAGAGCTGAGAGAAACAGAAGACACGAAGCATATATTGTTAAATAAAAATCAAATTTTTATTCTTATAGTGGAAATTGTGGGTTCTGCTTCTGTCACGTCATTATTTAACAGTCAACTGGACAGAAAATTTGACGGAGGTTTGACATTGCAACAAATTCATAAATTAAGGTATGATATTGCAATGTTTAAAACATGATGTATAAGATTGTAGTTGGACTCATAGTTAAATTAATTTTGTGTAATTTACCCAATTTCTTTCTTACGAACATACTTGATGAGAATTTTGGTAGTACTTTTAACACTGCACAAACTTATTTCTTTCGAAAGCATGAACTATTTGTTGTGATAGGAAGGAGGGTAGGTACAAAGTAATCAAATTGCTGAAAAAAAAGTCCCCTCCAACTGATAGAAAACCGGATTCCTTTCCACAAAAAAAAAACACGAAGTAACCATACTTTATCCTTATTTTTATACAATATAAATCTGTTGATATCAAAACTCATTGCATGTATTTTAATAATTAATTTTTTTTTCCCTTGCCTAGGCTGTTTTCTTGGCAATGAGAGTACTGCTGGAAAGTTTCTGGTTTTCTAGCAACAACTTTTGTCATGTTTTATCAATGTAAATGAAACAATATTCTCTAATATTTTTTGTACGTAAATAACCCCAACCTTTCGTTATCTTTTGTGTATCTCCATCTAATTTTTTTTCGCATGTAGATAGAGAAAATCTATGATCTTCTGTATGTAGAATGTATTGAACAAATCTTTTTTATGTAAATATCTTCATAATGTTTTCAACATAAATAGTATTAACTGACACAGTTGTTTTTTTTTTTTTTTTTTTTATGTTAAATTTATCTTTCAACATAATCTTTCTTACGTTTTTTTAATCAGATAGCAATGAGCGTGCAACAATTTCTAGTAAATACTAAATAGGTTATTTTGTTCTAACCATTTAATTGGTAATATACGTAGGATTCGCTGTTCAGCGAGTCCAGCTGGCACTTCTCCCTTATTCTTAATTTTCATGCAAATATAACAAATACATATATGATATATTTAAACAAGACGATCTGACTTTTGTGATAACTCGAACAATGTCAAACGCAATTTAAATCTTAATGAGTTGTTCAAGACTGATGTTTGATCCTCCAGTAGAAGCTGTAGTTTGAAATTATAATGGCTGAGAAACCATGTGCATTGTTGGCCTCGATTGCGGTTGCGAGGTGGAAGCCGTTGGTCCAATACATCTGTTTGGGCCAATATTTGGACTTTGGGCCTAGAGAGAGAGAGGCCCAGAAGGAAGAAGAAAAGAGGAGTTTTGCCCAAAGCCCAGTGGCAGGCCCGCGCCAGGTTTTCAAGACAACTTGACGGCCCCCATTAATGCATAGACCACAAGTCTGCAGTCAGACAAGACAAATGATGGAGACCCACCAGCTGCCAGCCTAAAAAGTACTTTACAAGGGCAGTGTTAGTAAATAACTGGCGGTTTGATAACCTCTAGTGACTTACGGGCAAAGATCAAACCACCAGCAATCGAGCCAGTTTGCCTATAAAAGGAAGAAGAGGGCTCAGAGACATGAACACTCAACCAACCAAACAAACATACAACTTGCCTCTCTCAGTCAAGCCAAACTACTCAAAAAGCTGCGCCTTGCCCAAACTTTTGCTCTCCCTAAAGCCTTAGAACCCCAGACTAGGATAACCTCCTTCTGTGTAAAAGCTCTGCTACCTTCCTCCAGATGCTGTAGTATCGATTCTCTCATATAGATCAATTCATTTTTCATCCTTTTTAGAGCTTAGAAACCTTTGCAATCACAAAAGAAGAGAAGCTGCTTAAGATTCAACCTTGCCCGACAAGGTTAAATCTTGCCCGACTCTCTTTGTGTTGTCTTTTGGTCAGTAGATTTAACATTATAATGTATTCCTCAATATATATGCAAGTCGTTTCTAAATCCTTATCTGTTCAAAGCATCATAGTTTCTCAGATCTAAAGTCATTGAGATCGTAAGAGACCAAACGAACTATAGCACATGATTTGACCATATTTGATTATCATCTTTCAGGCATACAAGATAGATAAAAGTCCTTGATCTCAAGGCATAAAAAAGAACTTAATGTAGACTTAACCCATCTACGACAATCCTTTGATAAACAAGAAGTCAAGATAACTTGGGGCGCAAGTAATCAACTTAAACCAACTTGTTCTACGTCTGCCATATAAGAGATGGCAGTGGTACGCCTCCGCATATAGTTAGTATTGATTGGGAGCCTCAAGGCCTATACCTAAGGCCCCACAAAGGCATCTCTCAGAACTAATTATAAACTCTTGTTAAAGCTTCTTTTACGCAAGAGCCCGACGACCAACCAAAGTGCCAATCACTTGGGGAGCTGTGTGCCAAGCCAGGAACTTCCGCCACCCGGGATTTCCTGCCCGATCATAGTTTTGGCACACCCGGTGAGACACAAATCTTGTATACCGAGAAGACGAAGGAGAGAACAAGCCTTCAGCCAGGGGGTAAAACAAACAACCCCAGTATACTCCAAGGAACGACATGGCAGATCTCCCTGAAGAGTTGCAAGGATCTGTTTTAACTGAAAGTTCGAACTCCTCCAAAAGGCTAGAAGGAAAGGTCACAAATGAAGACCTACAAGCCACCATGATGGCTGTTTTGAGAAGCATAGAGAAAAGTTCTCAAAATATGGTGAGGAACTCTCAAGGTTTGGATAAGAGCTCTAAGGAGGCAAGAGAAGATATAAGCAAACTTTATTCCATAACTGAAAACTTACAAAGGAGGCTAGATCTGGAGTACTCCACCCCGAAAAAAGATCATGCTGCAGAAAAGATAAGCGAACCTGGTCCGTAGAAAAAGACACTTGTTCTTATTTTTGCTCTCATTGAGGAGAAGAGGGATAAAGGAAAGGATAAACTGGGTCCCAAAGCTGATCAACCGTTGTTAGAAGAAACTCTAGAGGCAAAATTGCAAGACCCACTGTTTCCATTGAATAAAAGCGAGCATAACGAACAAGAAAGGACTAAGTATGAAATGCCCCTTTTAGTTGGGGAGACCAGTAGCAAAGGCGAGCATGTCAGAACATACAAGCCTCTTCCGTATATGCCCCCGATGTTGGCCAAAAAAGGAGGAGAAGCTAAATGGAGGCAGCCCGAGCCAAGAAGGGAGGCCCTATCGGGCAATGATCGTAGCCCGAGGATGGAAACACCCTACACCCTGCAGGACAAAACAACCAATTAACAACTCAGGGAAGAGTTGGCTGAGTTAAGAAGAATTGTGGCAAGAAATGTTCAACCACAAGCACGCCCGATGTTCAGGATTACATATCAAAAGCCCTACCCAGAGTTCATTGATGAGCAGAATCCTTTCCCCATCAACTTCAAAATGCTCGCATTCCCAACGTTCAGCGGAGAAGACAACAATGTATCTTCCAGGGATCACATCTTCAAGTTCTCCAACCATTGTGTGGCATTTGAAGATAATCCTAATTACAAAATGAGGTTATTTGGGAATTCACTAGTGGGCTTGTCTTCTCAATGGTACTCATTGTTACCTCTAAACTCTATTGAAAACCGGGGGCAAATGGAAATGGCATTCCATGAACAGTTTTACAGAATGGAACCAGAGATGACCATCAACGATCTAATAAAGGTAAAGCAATATGAGCATGAATCTACTGAAGACTTCATTATGAGATTTAGAAAGACAAAGATGAGATGCCAGTTTCCCATCAACCATGCCCAGGTTATAGCCATTGCCCAAAAAGCTTTAATATTGCCTTTGAGGAAGAAGTTTTACGATACGCAGTTTAATGAGCTGCAGGAGTTAGTAATTGCTGCCACCAAGTATGAGAAGCTATTAAATGAAGAGCAGCAGCTAAAACACTCCTCCAAAACACCACCTTTTTACAAGAATAAAGTTGTCATTCACCAAGTGGGATTCAGAGAAGAGCTAGAAGAAGGCGAGGACCATGGAAATAGAGCGATTGATATGTGTGCAGCGGAGATGACCACTCCCTTTAAACCATTAATAGTGAAAGGTTTGGTCCAACCAGTCAAAGATCAAAAGGTGGTAATGAATGATGGCGGATTTGTCCCTATGAAACCTCCAAAGTATCAAAATTATTCTTTTGACTTAACCAAGGCTGCAGAGATCTATGAAGAGTTAGTGTGGGTAAAGGTAATTATACTCGACGGTGCTAAAAAAATGCCTAAGCTGGATGAATTAAGAGGAAAGAAGTATTGCAAGCTGCACTACACCTTCAACCACTCTATCACCAATTGAGTCCAGTTCAGAGATTGGATACAAGATCTTATTGTAAAAGGAAAGCTATTATTGGAGAAACCTCAAGCCAACATGATGATCGACACTGATCCTTTCCCCGAGGCCCCTATAAACATGATCAATTTAAAATGGGTTGATATGAAGGGAAGAAGAACTACCTGGGAAAGAAAAACAGAATAAAAGTCCAAAGAAGAGACTTTGAGGTTGCCCGAAAGATCCAAAAGTAATTCTAAATAAAAGAGGTAATTCCAACGAATTACTAAAGCAAAAAAAAACAGAGAAGTTTTTACATGAGAAAAGTACAGAAGGATTCTAGTCCAACAGCTTTACATCTTCAGCTAGAGCGATTACTCTGGAAAAATAAGTTTGGATGATAGTAAAAATACGGTGTGGTTCCCCTAAGCACATATGGCTATTCACTAGTTAATCATGAGAATCTTCAATCTCATGTGAAGCCTTTTCCATTTCTTCGACTTTTTGGGAGAGGCAGTCAGCAAGGGTGGTTTTCTTAGCTTTCAGTGAAAGTAGTTGTTCCTCCAGGAGCTGAATCTCAGAATCAACTACTGAGATTCTTTCCTCCATCACCGTCCCTTCCACCACCAGCTGCTGAAGAGTGGCGGTACTCTTCACATGTTTCTCCTAGAAACATCTCAGCCTGTTAGATGAACACTCTGCTTTCTGATGTTGTTCCCTTAAAGCTTGAAGATTCTCAAAGATATTCGGAAAAGACTGATGTTGTGCTTTGGACAAAAATTGAGCTTGATGAAGATCCGTGATGGCTTTCTCTGCATCAAAGAGAGCTTTGAGGCAAAAAAAGGCAGTAAAGTTTTTTTTGTCAAGTCTTTGAAGACCTGATGAGTATGTTGGAAGGAAGGTGACTCAGAAGATACTGAGGAAGGTTGAAGTTTTCTTTTTATTTGCCCGTTACCAGGTCGGGCAAATTTGGTGCTGGGAACGTGGCTTGAGTACTCTCGACCACGATAACAGGGGTTACTCCAGTTGGAGATGTGGAAGGAACAGCAGAAATAGGAGCGGGAGTAATTACGGTTGCAACAGAGGGTCCAGGTTGCGGTGGCTTGACTAAAGGCTTAGGATTGGAGACTCATGGGTGGCCAAGGACTGAAGTAGGAAGAAGAAGATCTATTTTATGAACCATAGGTGGAGGAGAATTGCCTGAGCCATCACCAGAACCCTGTTACAAATCAGAACAACCAGTTAAGAAAAGATTTATACAAGTCTAAAGGGAGTAAAGCAAACCTACCCGAGTGGAGCCTTTTGCCTCAGGGGAAGATGGGAGAGGAGTTGCTTCCCCTGTTGAATGAAGTTCTCTGTCGCGGTTGATTGAAGGTGAGGAAATAATGCCCGAACTTTCAACAAGGACCTATAAAAGATGAGACATGGATTAATGCTTAAATGTTAGAAAAGGGAACAACAATATAAAGGGCTTGGGTAGTGGGATACCTGGGGAAGGACCTAAGGTTGAGAGGCAGACGCTTTAAAAGGTTCGGGCACATCAGTAGAAATTGCTTGAGAAACTGGCAAACTTGTGGTTTCAAAAGCTACGGGGATCTCTGGAACTATAGGTTCCCCAAAAACAGAAGGTGTTGTCTGATGAAACTCCTGTGCCCGAGTAGGCTGGAAGAAGTAAGGAAATGTTAAGTGCAAGGGATAAAGACTCTTAATAAAAACGAACAAAAATAGGTACTCACTGATCCAATATCATCATCCACAAAATGCGTCATTTTTCCTGAAGAAAGATCGAACTGGGAGATATGAGTCACTACCATAGGAACAGACTTAGACTGAGTGAGAGAATCTCTCTTCGATCGGACAAGGGGATGAGAGGCTTCATCAGAATAAACAGTTTCTCTTCGAATCTCTTGATTACAAACAATCGGGCGAAAAGAGTTAACCAGGCAAAAATAAAAACAAGGAAATGACAGCCCATACCTCAATTTCTTTAAGAGCAGCATCACGAAATTCTTGACCTCTTCTATGTATTTTCGTGCCCAACGGCTCGTCCTTAGAAACAAAAGTGGGTTTCTTTGAAGAAGTGGGTCCTGAAACATGAAAAGAGCCAAGATGTTAGGATCTCAAGTTTAAAAACAAAAGATTGAGACAGAGGTTGCTTACTGGAAGCTCTTTGTTTCTGCCTACCCGCAATTGGAGTAGCCACATAAGATGACTTTGAAGTAGCTGTAGAAGATTTAGACGTCTGAGCCCTTGTACTCTTCCGAGTAGGAGTTGCCCGCTTGGCTTTGGGTCATTTTTCAGGCTCGAAATCAGAGGTCTCTACCACAGCAGCACGTGCCCGTTTAAGTGAACTTTGACAAATGGGAGAGGGCCAATAGAATCCCTCTGATGATTATGAAGAAAGCCATGACACAACCTGTCAAATGAGGCATTCCAAAGCTTGATAATGCCAAGGCATTTCTAGCTGTTGTTGGAGAAAAGTTTATGGAATCAGAAAAAGCTGAGACATGTACACATCTTACACAGCTCACTTCTATGAAGTTTGATGGCACTGAGAGTGTGAGGGAACACATTCTCAGAATGGTTGATCTTTCCCTGAAGCTGAAAGACTTGGAGGTGCCAATGACTGGTCAATTTTTGGTTCATATGACTTTAAACTCACTGCCTGCTAAGTATGGTCAGCTTAAAGTGTCGTACAACACACGGAAAGACAAGTGGGGGATAAATGAGCTAATTCAAATGTGTGTACAAGAGGAGGATCGACTTAAAACTAACAAGACTGGTGAAGTGAATCTGGTGCAAATGGAGAAATTGACCAAACCCCTCAGTGTTGGTTCATCGTTTTCTGCTGGTAAGAAGAAGAATAATATAATTTCTTCTTCTTTTAAAAATGCTAACACGTCTTAAGGATCTATCAAATTTAAACCAATAAACATTGAGATAGAAAAGGAAAATGAGTGCTAGTTTTGCAAAGAGTCAGGTCATTTGAGAAAGAACTGCACTGGTTTCAAAAACTTGCTTACAAAGAAAGGTAAAATAACAAATGTTTTTGTCTGTGTAAAGTCAAATTTAACTTATGTTCCTCCTAAAAGTTGGTGGTTTGATACTGGATGCTCCATTCACATAACTAATTCCTTGCAGGGCTTCTAAAAAACAACGTTACTAAACAATGAAGTCTACAATGCCTATGTTGGGAATGGGAGTAAGGTTGTTGTCGATTCTATTGGCAGTGTTAGATTAGTTATGTCATCAGGTTTTATTTTAGAGTTGAATCCAGTACTTTATGTACCTTCAATGAGAAGGAGTTTAATTTCTGCATCCAAGTTAGTCCAGCTAGGTATTTCTTTTGTTGGGGATGATAAAAGTGTAAGGTTTTTCGAATCAAATAATATGAATTCCTTGCTTGGTATCGCTTATTTGCAAGCTGATATGTGGCAAATGGAATGTTCATATGCGCATGAATGTTTTAATGTTCAAGGTATTGGCTCTAAAAGAGTGCTCACTTTTGAAAAATCCTCTATGCTTTGGCACAAGAGGTTGGGGCACATTTTGAAAGAAAGAATCATCACTTTGTGCAAACAAAACCTATTACCACAATTGGATTTTAATGATTTTCAAACCTGCACAGATTGTTTTAAAGGAAAACTCACCAACACAAGGAAAATGGGTTCAACTCGTAGTCAACATCTCCTTGAAATCATTCACACTGACATTTGTAGACCTTTCCCAAACAAAACCATATGTGGAAAGGCATATTTCATAACTTTCATTGATGACTTCTCACGTTTTGCTTTTGTTTACTTGATTGCTGAAAAATCTGAAGCTTTAGAGTGTTTTAAAGTCTTTAGGTTAAAGGTTGAAAAACAGTTAGAAAAACACATTAAAATTATAAGATCCGATAGAGGTGGTGAATATTTTGGCAGGTATACTGAAGCTGGACAGCATAAAGGTCCCTTTGCTACATACCTTCAAGACAATGGCATAGTTGCTCAATACACCACCTCGGGGACTCCACAACAAAACGGGGTGGCGGAAAGGAGGAACAGGACTTTAAAAGACATGATTCGATCAATGTTTGTGCAGTAAAAGCTGCCTATATTTCTGTAGGGGGAAGCCTTGATAATTGTTAACTACATCATCAATAGAGTACCAAGCAAGTCTGTGACAGTAGTGCTTTTGAAGCCTGGACTGGGAGGAGACCAAGTTTTAATCACTTTCATATATGGGGTTGTAAAGCCGAGGCACGGTTCTATAATCCAAATGAGAAAAAGCTTGATCCGAGAACAACAAGTTGCAGGTTTATTGGTTATTCAGAGAAGTCCAAAGGGTTTAAATTTTACTGTCCTCATGGTCCCTCTCGAATACTGGAAACTCATAATGCAAAGTTTGTGGAAGAATCTGAAGAGTTGAGTTCGAGTGCCATTACTTCACAGGCGCTTGAGTTTGAAGAACTGAGCCAAAATAACACTTCCTTGCTTAATCAGCAAGAAATCACACTGCAGACGTCAACCATTTCCCCATCACAAGTGTTATCAATCCCACTTGTTACACAAACTGAAGCCTCCGTCTCATTCACTGAAGATGGAGCTTTAAATAATGTTGCTGAAACCAACGACATAAATGAAGAAATTTATGAGCAGCCACTGCATACCAGTACTGCAGAAAATGAACTCCCATTCGAAGTACCAGCTGTTAAAAATGTTAGACGATCCCAAAGAGCTAGGAAAACCATTATGCTTCCCGATTTTGTATACTTAAATGAAGCAGAATATAGTTTGGGAGATGAAGATGATCCTGCAACGTATCACCAAGCCATTACTAGTATGAGGGCACCACTTTGGCACCAACCAATGACTGAAGAAATTGACTCAATGAACAAGAACCAGGTCTGGAGCCTTGTACCAAAACCTACAGGTGTTACAAAGACAATAGGTTGCAAATGGGTTTTTAAGACCAAAAAAGACTCAGAAGGCAATGTTGACAAACACAAGGCAAGGTTAGTTGTTAAAGGTTTCACTCAAAGAGAGGGGATCGATTACAATGAAACCTTCTCTCCCATGTCTACAAAGGATTCTATGCGAGTAATTCTTGCCCTAACCGCTCATTTTGACCTAGAGCTTCACCAAATGGATGTTAAGACCGCTTTTCTCAATGGTGATCTTGAGGAAGACATTTATATGCACCGGCCACCAGGATTTGTTGAAAAGGGGAAAAAGTCGATGATCTGCAAATTGAACAAATCTATTTGTGGATTGAAACAAGCCTCTCGGCAATGGAACAAGAAGTTTGATCAAGTTATGTCTGCATTTGGCTTTCATGAAAACAAGATGGATGAGTGTGTGTATCTCAAGATAAGTGGCTCTAAAGTAGTGTTTTTAGTACTATATGTTGATGAAATTTTGATTGCTAGTTTAGATATGACACTTCTACAATCAACTAAACAAATGTTATTCAGCAGTTTCGACATGAAAGACTTGGGAGAAGCCAAATTTGTTTTGGGAATCGAGATTGTTAGAGACAGAAGCAAGAAAGCTCTTGGACTTTCTCAAAGATTATATATTGATAGAATAACCAAGAGGTTTAATATGGAAAATTGCTCCAGTGGTGAATTGCCAATTGGGAAGGGAGACAAGTTTAGTAATGATCAAAGTCCCAATAATGATTTGGAAAAAGACAACATGAAAACCAAGCCTTATGCATCATTTGTGGGTAGTTTGATGTATGCTCAAGTATGCACGACGTCGGATTTAGCATTTGAGTGTGCTAGGAAGATTTCAATCAAATCCTGGGGCAGCTCATTAGACTGTAGCCAAGAAAGTGCTGCGATATTTGAAGAAGACCAGAGATTATATGCTTGTCTATAGTCAAGTTGATGAGTTGGAATTGGTGGCCTACACTGATTCAGATTTTGCAGGGTGTGTCGATGATAGGAGGTCCACCAATGGATATTTATTCCTACTTGCTGGTGGTGCGATATCGTGGAAGAGTGCCAAGAAAAAGTCGATTGCATCGTCAACTATGAAAGCTGAATTCATTGGTTGTTACATAGAAACCAAGCAAGCAGTATGGTTGAAAAACATGATAAAAGGGTTGCAAGTTGTGGACAGAATTGACAGACCATTGAAGTTATTTTGTGATAATAAGGTAGCTGTATTCTTCTCGAAGAACAACAAGAGGTCCTTGGCAAACAGATTGATGGACATGAAATACTTGAAAGTGAGGGATGAAGTTAAGAAAGGGACTATCGATATCCAACATATAGGCATGACTTTTATGGTGGCGGATCCCATGACTAAAGCCCTACCAGTGGGAGTGTTCAAAGGCCATGTCTTCAGTATGGGTGTTAGAGAGACTTTTGAATAAGTTAATGAGTGGGAGTAAGCATTCGATTTAACTGTGATAGTTGTGCTTAAATATGGTTGTTTTGTTAGTCAGTACTCTAATGTTTTGATTCAAGCAGCAGCTAGTATGTTTGATGTTTTCACTCATATTTTATCTTAACAGTTAATATGCTTATATTGTGAATCATTGTTTTGGTTAATGATTCTTGTTATCATGACTTTGCTGGCAACATTGTGCTTTAAGTTAAATGTGCCTGTAATCATGGAGTGCAAAGTACAGACCGACTTGTTCTTTGCTTTCCTTGGTTCAACATTCAATTTTTAGTGACACGTTGTCAAGAAAGGTTGGTTGCAAATTTTGATGGCTCAATGATCACCATGAATCTTTGTGAGTTGAGATTTCTCATTGGCATTCAAGTGGGAGAATGTAAAAGTTCTAGTGAATGACAATGAGTGTTTGATATTGCTTGAGTGACAAGTAACTTGTTTTATGAGTTATCCGTTATAAAAGTAATATAGTTCATCTCCAATTCATAAGGATTATGGAGTCTTATATCCATGCAACTGAATAGGTCGAATCCTGATAAGGGTGTAATGTAAAGATATTGAATCATGATGGGACTCTTTCGCCATTTGGACGATAAGGGTTTGCAACCGATAATAGGCCGGTGGTGTAATATATATATATATATATATATATATATATAGTCCCTGCTCCCATACGTGAAAAACCCTAGATATTATTGAAACCTATTCATACAGTAAGGGAGTTATTGAGTAGGGGGAGTAGAAGGCTGACTTGCGTTGCAATCATGGCATCGAACACAGGAAGGTGTTTCTGCTTTTGATTTCTGTTATACACTACATTCTGCATGAGATAGTTGTATTGTAACCTTAGTGCCCAGTTGTTATAGTTTTGGTTCACAATTTTTGTGACGTGCTTATCGCAGGACTTTAGATCTCCAACATTTCCACACAATTCTTCATTCCCTTCAAAGTTGTGAGCATCTTGAAATGCTTTGTTGTTGGGGATGGGACCCTACAAGTGATTGTAGAATACATCTATGTACAACAAGCCACGTATTCCATCAAACATTGCTGGAATGAGACCAGAAAGATTATTGTGGGAAAGATTCAGCCGCTCCAAGCTATGCATGTTGCTAATTTATAATGGTATCTTGCCATCAAGTGAGTTACGGCTTAAATCTAACTGTGACAGGTGACATAACTTCCCAAACTGAAATGGGATTTCTTGACTGAAATTTTTGTTCCTCAAATTCAAGTAGTTTAAACTGATCAATTCGCCAAAAGTGCTTGGAATTGAGCCGTTTAGCTTTTTGGTTGACACATCAAGATATTCGAGTTCAGTGAATGCTCCAAATTCAGAGGGTATAGAACCCAAAAGTTGATTGCCATTCAACTTTAGATTCACCAGAGAAGTCAATCTCCCCAAATCCTTGGGAGCCACCCCAACCAGATGATTCGAAGAAAAATCGAGTTCTTGAATTTTAGTTGCATTGACAATCTCAGATGGTATGCTCCCAGTAAGGCTGTTGCCCGTAATCCGTAGGGTTGTTAAGTTTGGACACCTTCCCCAAATGTCTGAGATTTCGCCATATAAGTTGTTGTGGCTTAGGTCTACAAACTAAAGATTCGGATAGACACCAAAGTCTTCAGACATATTATTGCTTGTAAATTGCTTCCCTTGAATACGGACTCTGACTAAGCTCTTGCTACCTTTCAAGTTTTTTCTGGATTGGACCTGTAAATTTGTTATTTTCTCAGTAAACCTTTGTAGCAGTCCACCTCTACAAATATCTCGAGGCAAATTACCAGAAAATCGGTTAGTAGCCATGTCAAGTACGGTCAACTTCATTAGATTCTCCATCTCTTGGGGGATTGATCCAGATAGCTGGTTGCCGCGGGCGTATAGGTTTTCTAGGCTGCTCATGTTGCCGAATGTAGAGGGAACGGTTCCATTGAGCTGATTGTTGGCCAGGTTTAGGGTCACAACAAATTTCAAGTTTCCAATATCTTCAGGAATAGTGCCGGAAAGTTTATTATCGTAGAGAGAGAGAGAGAGAGAGAGAGAGAGAGAAACAAGGTTTGTCAAATTGCTCAAAGAAGTTGGGATCAAACCAGAAAAGGGTATTGTTGTACAAGAACATCATGGTCAGATTTTTCAAGTTCCCGAAACTTTGAGGGATGGGGCCCGATAAAATTTGTCAAACAGGTAAAGTTCAACCAATTTCGAAAGGTTTCCTATTTTGGAAGGGATATGACCCGAAAGTTGGTTTCTGAAGAGAATCAAAGAAGCTAATTGGCTCAAATTACCCACAGAAGATGGAATTGAACCCTCTAAATTGTTTAAGTTTAGAGCTAGCTCATAGACAAATTTAAGTAGGCCTATTTCTTGAGGACTTAAGCCATTGAACTTATTTGCATTTAGGTGAATGACTTGAAGATTTGTTAGAAGACCGATTTCGGGTGGGATTTTTCCAGACATTTGATTATAAGATACATTAAAGTAGATGAGTTTGGTAAGGGAACTGATCTCAGGTGGGATTTGATCAAAAAGTTCATTAAGGCTTAGATCAATATATGCAAGATTAGGCAAGGACATGAATGGAAATTCAAGTAGAGTACCTTGTATACCAGAATTGGTGAGGTTTAATCTATTAATACTTCCAGCTGAGTTGCATGAAACACAATCCAAGTATTGCATGGGTCTTCAATTGTATCCATCCATGAGGTCAAGTTTATTGAGGAAATGAAGATCTTTTTCATTAACTCCAAAGAATAATTTTACAGAGTATATATACTTACAAATTAATTAAAGTCTAAAGTTACCAAAGGGGAAAAGTAAGAATTATTACAGCAGTAACTTTAACTAACTCTAACTAACTTTTAACTCTTGTGAGTTATTTACATTTGTATTTACTCTATTATTCTCTTCACACCCCCTCAAGCTAAACGGAGAAGGTTGAAGTGAAAGCGTGGATCTCAGATCATGAAACCATTGCCGAGGAAGTGATTTGGTGTGAATGTCAGCGAGCTTATCTTGACTACAGACAAATTGAACTGTGAGAAGCTTGGCAAGATTTGTATTCGCTTCTATGGACGAACGAGCAACAATGTGTTGCTTCTTTGCACTTCAGCTAATGAGTGAAGGACCAAGAAAAATACAGAAACCCCCAGTTGGTCGTCTGTCCAAAGAACAACCGGCCCAGTCAGCATCAGAAAAAGCTTTGAGTGTGAGAGCGGATGAAGATTTTGATCATAAACCATGACCAAAAGAACCTTTGAGATATCTCAGTATACGTTTTACAGCTTGAAGATGTTGATCTGTTGGAGAATGCATGAGTTGACAGACGAGGTTAACAGCAAATGAGAGGTCAGGCCTTGGCTAAGTGAGATATTGAAGAGCCCCAACAATTGTTCTATATTCTGCAAGATCTTCAAGCAATGTACCAGTGTGATCAAGTTTGGCAGAACCTAGAGGAGTAACACATGGCTTTGCTTCATCCATTTTTTTCCTTTTGAGCAAGTTTAAAACATATTTAGACAGATGAATAAAAATTTATGTAAAAGACCTTTGTACTTTTAACCCAAGAAAATGATGAAGATCTCCTAAGTCTTTGATAGGAAATTGAGTACTTAACTAAGATATCACATCATTGCAAACAATTGAAGAATGTCTAATCACAATTATATCATCCACGTAGATAAGAACTAGAACTAGAACTGACATATGATTCACAAATAAACTGTGATCTGATTAAGAGGCCTGAAATCCCATGGAAAGTAATGCAGACTGTAGCTTCTCAAACCAAGCTCTTGGAGCTTATTTCAATCCATAGTGAGACTTCTTTAAATGGCAGACATGATTAGGGTGATCTTGGTCAATGAACCTAGATGGTTGAGTCATGAACACATTTTCCTTCAAATTGCCATGTAAGAAAGCATTACTAACATCCAGTTGATGCAAAAATCAATTTGATTGAACTACCAAAGTGAGTAATATTCTGATGGTGACTGGTTTTTCCACTGGACAAAAATTATCACTGTAATCTATTCCTTCCTACTGATTATACCCCTTGGCCACTAATCTAGCCTTGCACCTGTCCACAAAACCATCTGGCTTTCTCTTAATTCGAAATACCCACTTGCACCCAACTAGATTTTGTGAAAGTTTAGGTGGAACCAGTGTCCAAGTCTCAACACTTTGTAAGGCGTTGAACTCATCTTGCATTGCTGTCCTCGAATGGGGAAATTTTGAGGCTTGCAAGAAAATGGAAGAGACATACTCATGATTCAGGGTAGATGGCAAGGGATGTTTTTTTTACAGTGAATGTTGTAGGTTTATAAATCCCAGATTTGGATCTAGTTAGCATAGGATGAGTGGAGGTAATGGGAATTGGTTGATGTGGTGGTAAGGGTACTATAGGATTAGTACTAATGGTAGAGGAAGGAACATGAGTGACTTATGTGGGTGGTATAGGTGAAGGTGCAGGTGAAGTTGCAGGTGAAGATGCATATTGGGAGGATAATGGGGACAAGGCTGATCCTGGAGGGGAAGATAAGGGAAACTTGCAGGTTAATGAGGGATATAAATTGGGAAAGGTAAAAGAGAAGGGAGATGGTGGAGTGGTGTTTGTGGAAGGGGATGTAGGCAATGACACAAAGGTAGATTGATGAAAAGGGAATGAGCTTTCATCAAAATAGACATGCCTAGCAATGTAAACTCTATTGGTTAAAGGATCTAGACATTTATAGCCTTTGTTAACTAGACTATAACTAATGAACACACATAGCTTGCTTTTTGCCTCAAAGTTTGGAGTTGGTATAAGGTTTTAACCAAGGGTAGCATGTACACCCAAAAACCTTAAGGTGAGTGTAATCTGCTAACTTTTTGAAGAGTTGTTCCCATGGTGAAGGCTTAGAGACAGGTGGTAGTCTATTAATTAGATAGACTGCAGTAAGGAAGGCTTTCACCCAAAATTGATGAGGAACTTTTGTTGCTATCAATAAGGTTCCAGCTGTTTCTACAACATGTATGTGCTTCCTTTCAACATAGCCATTTTGCTTAGGAGTGTAGAGACAACTAAGATGTTGTTGAATACCATGTTGAGCAAGATGTCTTAAAAGAAGAACTAAGGAATTCACCACTTGAATCAAATATTAAAGTACCAATTTTGGTTCCACACAAGTTCTCAACAAGAGCTTGAAACTGAACAAATGTATGAAATTGTTGACCCTAAAAACTACCAAGCCTACGTGGCGCGCAGGCTGAGTAACTAATGAGTTACCGACGTCCTTCGGTTATGTGCGAGGTTTGCCAACTCGTCGGCCGAGCTCGGTCGGGGAGTAGAATGTGTTGATGTCGCGTTGGGTGCGCTGCTGACTTCTTGATCTTGCGACTGCTACCGAGGAAGGAACACGTCTTGGCCTTCGGGTTCCAGAGCCTAAAGACAAGGCTGCTAGTTCTGCGAAGTTCAAAATCAAATTCGGTTGTCAATGCACCAAATGTAGTAATCTGTAACACCTACTTCATCGAGAAGGCTAATGAGATGACCTCTACCAATAAAAACTTGAAAATCCTTCTCGACCGAGACTTGGATAGATAACCAATCGGCCTCGACGCAATGCTGTTTATCCAAACACAAGGTGCTCCGTGGTCGGCTGATTCTACGGTAATAGTCTTGTTTATCCAAACTGAAGATGTCGTTGGTTGCCTTCACAGTGCTGTTTATCCAAACTGAAGATGTGTTGGCGGAAAAAGAAAATAAAAATCTCAAGGTTGTTGAGAGGTTTTGCGTTTGCGCAGGGCAGTTTGTGTGTTGAATTGGAGAGAGACTGAATGATGCACGTCCTCCTCTATTTATAGCAGTGAACCTACTCTTGGCCGAACCAAAGGTGTACTCGAATCAGGACTCCTCAATCCTATCCGATTAGGTCTCGGCCAATCCTAGTTCCAACAGGTCTCTGAACTAAGCCCTAATATGAACTAGATTCATTCCTACTTCCAGCTTCAAGACCCCTCATTGTATCAGGATTCAACCCCTTCGCCTTTATCCAAATCAATCCTCCTTATACTAGGACTAAACCGAAAATGACCAGACAACCCTTGGTAACCTAGCTGGCCCATGACACTTTTGAAAAATTACTATGCCGGGTGCCTCAGCTCATGTCATTTTAGGCCCAAACATTGCCCCCTCGCTTCTGAAGTATTCGGCCTTCAACCCTTTGGCCGAGTTTTGTCCTTAAAGAAGTGAAATTAAATTCTTAATGCATCTTACTGAAAGGCACTAAAACACCTCGAATATCCCAACCACTCAGACTCATTTATGAGGTATAACTGTACGATCTAACCCTTATCAACTTTCCTGCCACGTGGCGTCTCCTTGGTGTATTTGTATGATACCGAAATGTCCCTTCAAATTTTAAACTCGCCGTCACACACCATCATGCAACCCTAGCCCGCGAATCTTTCGGTCTTTTCGAGACATGCGAACACCCAAACGTCCATTCCCCCTTAAATTCGCCGTCACACGCCATCGTGCAACCTTGATCCGTGAGTTTTCCGAACTTTTCACCTGGATTCGCTAAATTTTCGTCATGATTACAAAACCCTCTAATTGATTTATTCCCCTTTTCAAACACTAAACTGTTGATCTTCCTCCCAAAACGCCTATAAATACTCAACTCTCCTCCATTCAAAGTTTACGCTTCCAAAATTCTCAAATCCTTTGCAATTTGCTCTCAAACCTCTTCGCCATTCGTTCTCAAACCCAGAAAACCAACATTACCTTGAAACCCAGAAAACCTTCATCTTCTGTAATGGCCGTCAATCCTTTTGTCACCAAATTGGTCGAAGAATGAAACAAATGTCAAAACATCATTGATCGAAACACTATCAAAACCATCCGATTTAAGGATGAGCCAGACGCTTCCCACCAAACCCTCAACCCACTGTTCAAAGGTGATGTTCCAGAATGAAATCACCGAAATGCTCAAGGGCCATTGCCTAAAACCCTTATTCCAAGGGTATGATTGGTCGAAATGGGAATCGGCCAAACCCCAAGGCGTTTGGCCTTCGACTATTGCGACCTGGGCTGCCTAGGTCACTCGACTGTACATTTCGGTGACGAATGGAAAGTTGTCGACATTTTTTATGCCATTAAACTCTCGACCATCGAGATGAGCTTGGATCAAGAACTCGTGATGGCTGCTCTGAGCTTCTGGTGCTCGGCCACCAATGCAATGGTCCTTCCCCTCGGCCCCCTTGGCCCAACAATGATGGATATCACAACCATACTTGGCACTTCTCCTATCGGCATCCTAGTCGACAATTCTCTCTCCGGGTATCAATTTGACCTGGATCTGAAGACCATTTTTGAAAACCGTACCGTCGAAGTTTTGACAAAAGAAAACCAAAAGCCATCGAAGGAAGTCGCGCAAAAACTACACAAGAACTTCTTCAACTACAAAATCACTCACTTTGCTGGCTCGGGAAGGGAAATCTTAAGAAGGGTGAACACAAAGCCTTCTTATTCTACTGGTACAACAAATATATATTTTTTGCCAAGTCAAATAAATGCCTGGCCGAGAACATGCGGTCATGTCCTAGCCCTTAGTCTGGCCGTTCTTGCCAACCTCACCAAGTGTTTGGCTGAGACTACAGTGGGGAAGATCGACCCCCACCAAAATGACCCGCTCTGGTTTTTCAACTTTGGTTGCAAGTCTATTTCTTGACGTTGCAGTCAGACCTCGTAGGTTTCAGCTATTCTGAAGCCATGGGCCTTGAGCTGGCCTCGAGACCCATTCATTCTCACTCGGCCGAAGAGATTTTCAAATATTTCTTCAGCCTAAAAGACATGTCGGACGACGAATTCCAGATTTATCGTCGCCAAACATACCCATCTTCCATCAACTTTCCAACATCAGCATGGGAAGACACCGAGGAAGCTGATCTTTGAAATTCCCGGGGGTCATTCATCATCACTCGCGACCTGCCCTATGGTTGAGAGGCTCGATGAGGATGCTGGGAAGTCTATCATCCCAACTTCTTGGCTCGCCAATTGGGCTACCTTCAAGGATGCCCTATGCCATTCCTTACTTCTCTCTCCCTCTTGAATCGAGAACGCTTGTCCGCCTCTTCAAAGAGGGAGTGTGAAGTCGCCGAGAATGAGCCAAGGAGAGGTGCGCCAAATTCTGTCTTCGACCGAAAACTCCAGAATCCCATTGTGCTATCATCTTCGCCAAATGGTGGTATACCTATACTAAGGATTTCTTCAAAACTTCGGCCGAGGAATCTCACAAAAGCTTTTTAGTGACCGCCCCAAAATCCAAAGAAATGGCCCAAGGTAAACAGCTTTCCTTTTTACTTTTCTTGCTTGTTTATTTCGAACTTCTTTTTTATTCAACGCAGTGTTTTCAGGTGGCCGAACTATAAAATGGGCCAAAGTAATTACGATGGTCACGACCAAGAAAAAACTAGCCCCTCATGTGAGGAAGACAACAGCTACTGCGCCGACCCCATCCTGAGGCCGAGACGGCAGGAGTCTCTCCCCAGCCTAAAAAACGTGTCAAGGAATTGGCCAAAAAAGGGGATTTGGAGATTCATGTTATCTCCAGTCATACTACGAGGGAAACCGCTCCTAACGTTTCTCCTATTCCGCTTGTCGCCAAGGTGTCGACAAGAGAACTGCAAAATCCTCAAATAGATCAAGCATCAAAAGTTCATCCTACCACTATAGTCGTGGTCGAAACAGTGGTCTCGTCATTGGTCGAGGGTCCTGCAGCTCCAAGGCCGGCCGTTACTCATTCATTCAACGCAACAACTACTACTGCGGGGAAGGCGGCCATCCTAGTCAAGAAAAATCCTCCCCTAAATCCAAAAAAGAAATCAGTAATCATTGCGGAAGAAGAGGTACGACCATTTTGTTAACTAATTGTCCTTTTTTTAAAAACTAATGAACAAGACTTTTCTGTCAAGGAATACGAGAATGAAGGCGTCCTCGATCGGCCGAGCTGCCTCCCACAAATCCTCAGTCGGTGGTCGAGGCGATTAGCCGAGTCAACGCTCCTGCGGCCAAGGCAAACGTGGGGCAAGAGCATCCTCAAGATCAAAATCTCGGCATTCCTCCACAGGAGGTCACTTCGGCTTTTGTAAGAACCTTCATTATCTTTTTATTAACTTCCTGCTTTAGAATTCTAAACCAACATATGAAATATCAGGTGCCCAATTACTCGTTTCACCGAAAATTCTATACGCCGAAGGGTGTTATCTATATTTCTGTAGAAGAGTGCCTGAACAATCTTATGGCCGGTGGCTTGCTGAGCGCCAAAAATGTCGTCCACTTACCCAATATCCTGGAGCGGACTCGCCAGTACTTTACTACTTTTGAAAGGGCTCTCCAGGGCGAGGATGACCTAAAGGCTGCAAAGATTGCTCATGAAGCCAACTGGCCAGATGTTAAGGCCATAAAAAGCAAAGAAAAAGCAGCAGATCGACCTTGATCATCAAATTGATGAGCTTCAATGTCAAATTGCCGAACTTCAACAGCAAAGGTTGGCCGTTGCTTCAAAACTCGAAAAGGATTTTGAAGCGAATAAGGCTCGACTAACAGCCTTTGCAGCTGACGCAAAGCAGATACAACAACTTCAGCTCGATAAAAGAACAAGGGAAGTCGAAGTCATAATGGGTGAAGTAAGGTGGTTAGAGTTGAAAGACGCCCTCGAAGCCTTCCTTCATTCGACCCTTTAACTTTTCTCCTTATAAATTGGTCGATCAATTATGCTTGTACGCCCATTTTTGCAAAATTTAATGAAATGAACTTTTATTCTCGTATCTCCTAAGTGACTGGATATTATTTCTTTAAAAATTTCCCATTGATTGGTAATTTATGAATTAGATCGGTTCGATCTTTAAGGTGGTATGCCCCTTTGCCGAGAACTTTATGAACGACGAACGGTCCTTCCCAATTCGGCAACCATTTCCCAAATATAGGATTTTTGACCTCTACAGGGAACACAGTTTGCCAAACTAAATCTCATTCGCTAAACGTTTTTTGTTTGACTAGTTAATTATAGGCTCGCAAGGCAATCTTTTTCTGCGCCACCAATAAATTATAAGCATCGAGTCTTCTAACTCTTGTCTCATTGACTGATTGTATTCAGCACTGAACAAACTACTTTGTTCAATTACTCGCAATGAATTTATACTTAACTCGACCGATAGCATCGCGTCGTGCCCATAAGTTAACGCATACGGAGTCGTCCCTGTTGCTGATCGAAGTGAAGTCCGATATGCCCACAAAGCCTCGTTCAACTTCAAATGCCACATACCAGGTTTTTCTTTTATCATTTTATGGAGAATGCTGATCAAAACCTTATTACTTGCTTCGACCTATCCATTTGCTTGCGGATAATATGGCGTGGATTGTTCAAGTCAGATTTTCAAGCTCGCCATGTATTCTTTGAACCTTTCGGCAGTAAAGATTGTGCCGTTGTCAGTTATGATTGTTTCGGGTACGCCGAATCTAGTCACGATGTTTTCTTCTACAAAATTGCAAACTTCATTTGATGTTAATTTAGCGTATGATTTTGCTTCGAACCACTTAGTGAAGTAGTCAGTTGCCACAAGTATCCATACATGTTTTGCTGCTCCAGAAGATGGTGTAATTCTACTTATTACATCCATAGACCATCCTTTGAACGACCATGGCTTGGTGACCGAATGGAGTAATTCAGCTGGGACTCTCTGTATAGGTCCGTGAATTCGACATTGTACACATCCTCGTGCGTACTTGATACAATCTTTTAATATACTTGGCCAGAAATAGCCGTGTCGGCGAAGCAACCAACGCATCTTGCGCCCAGATTGATGAGCTCCGAAGATTCCCTCATGCACTTCTGTCATTGCTTGGGCAGCCTCCTGCGGACCGAAGTATAATAACAATAACCCATCCTCGCCTTTCCGATACAACTTATTCTGGTACAACACGTAATTTATGGCATGGACCCTGGTCCTACGGTCGTGTTTGTTATTGGGATTATGGAGATAACGCATAATTGACCTTTTCCAGTCATCTAGTAATGTCTCGACTGCACACACGTCTACAGGATCTCCTCGCTCTAACAACGAAGGTAAGGACATTACTTGTATACGGATCACGTGGTCGTGACGGATGTTGATTAACCAAGGCCGGGTGCGATCGTCATACTACGGGTATCGCCCAGCCTAACTCGCCCTCCATGGGTTGTGCTCCGGAAGCTGTTTGAGCCAGTTTTTCTGGATCAATGTTTCGAATGCGAGAAATGTGTTTGAATGTGATACTGTCGAATGACTCAGCCAAATAGCTGGCAACCATATGATAAGGCACCAGAGTACAACTCATGCAACGAAAAGTTCCTTTAAGTTGGTTAATCACAAGCTCTGAATCACTGAGGACGAGTACTCGGGTGCCCTTAAGTCATGAAGGATACTGAGGCCGATGATAAGGGCTTCGTATTCGACCTAATTATTTGTATAATCAAAATCAAGCTTGAGAGAAAAATACCAGTGATGTTGATCAGGGGATTGAATAACGATCCCAACTCCAGCCGAGGCTGAAGTACTAAAGCCATCAAAATACATCCTCCAATTATTATCACGTGTTTCCACCATGCCAATTTCGACGTCGTTTCCCCCGAAACCATATGGAGAAGGATGTTGAGCTAAGAAATCAGCTAGTGCTTATCCTTTGGCGACTTTCTGTGGCACGTATTGCAAACTAAATTCGAATAGTGCCATTATCCATTTCCTAATTCGGCCTTTGACCATTTGCTGAGTGAGCATATACCGAATAACTTCGGTCTGGGCGATGACCTGAGTGACGGAAGGAAGCATGTAATGTCGAAGTTTAGACGCAGCAAACAACAAAGCCAGACAAAGTTTTTCTAAGGCTGAATAATTGATTTCAAAGGAGTTAAGACGCCGACTGAGATAAAAGATGGCATGTTCACGTCTTATGTCGTTGTCTTGTGCGAGGAGGCAGTCGATAGACTCCTCAGCAGCTGAGATATATAGCTTGAGAGGTTTACCACGCCGAGACGTTACAAGGACGGGTGGGGTCGTAAGAGAAACCTTGATTTGTGTAAAGGCCGCTTGATGTTTGTCACGCCAATTGAACCTGTCTGAATCCTGAAGTTTCAAAAACCTAAAGAATGCCTTCATTTTTCCCGTCGAATTATCTATGAAACGGTGGAGAAAGTTTATCTTGCCGAGCAATGACTGAAGCTGTTTTTTGGTCGTCGGTGGTGGAGCGTCGATGATTGCGCGAGCGTTATTTGTGTCCACCTCGATACCACGATGGTGCACAAGAAAACTGAAGAAGTTATCGGTCGATACACCGAAGGTGCGCTTGGCCGGGTTCATTTTAAGGTTATGCTAGCGCATTCGAAAGAAAGCTTGCCGATCATTATCTAGATGCATTCGGTGGCCTTCGATTTAACTACCACATCGTCGATATACACTTCTATAATCGTACCAATTAGATCATGAATTATAATATTCATAGCACGTTGGTATGTGGCACCAGCATTTTTAAGGCCGAATGGTATGACTACCCATTCATAGATCTCGAGTGCCCCCGGGCAATGAAAGGTAGTTTTGTGAACGTCGGCTTCAGCGATAAAGATTTGGTTGTAGCCAGCGTGGCTGTCCATGAAGGACAACACTTCATGATTAGTTACAGCATCAATTAACAAATCTGAAATTGGCATTGGGTATTCATCATTGGGAGTTGCCAAATTCAAGTTACGAAAATCGATGCAAATGCGTAGGGCACCGCTTTTCTTTAGCACCGGTACGATATTCGCCAACGATTCGACGTATCGAGCGGTTCGAAAAAACCCAGCTTTTAAAAGTCGAACTAGTTCGCCTTTTATGCCGAGTTGTACTTCAGCTGAGAATTGCCGAAAAGGTTGTCGAAAAGGTTTGCAACCAGTTTTAATGCGTAACTCGTGTTCAACAAGGGTTTTATCAAGACCGGGCATCTCATGGTGACTCCAAGCAAAACAATCTTTAAATTTGTTTAGTAATTTACAAAGTTCAGTTTTCAGGGGTTGGGGTAACAGAGTACTGATAAATAACGATCGAGGATCATCGACCGTTCCAACATTTATTTCCTCTAATGGGTCTTTTACTTGGGGCCGATTGTCTTCGAGCTCGGCCGGGGCATCTTGGACTTTGTCAAGGGACAGGACGGGACGTTATCTCATTCGGCAAGAAACTCCATGAGGTTTACGCCTGAATTCAGTTGTCTGCAAATAGTGAGTCGGTGAACCAGCAGTCCATTCTTTGACGCCGACGTTTCTGTGATTTGGACAGTACGGAATATACACTGTTAGGGGAATTGTAGGTATACCAACGCTGATCACGTGGCTCAGGTGGTCTGAAGATGTGTTGGTTCACCGGTGAGCTTGAACTGCCAGAGCTGGACGCATAATAATCTTTGTTATAAAATGGCGCATCGAAATCAAGGCATCGTCTAACTGAAGACGGCTTGGTGTCTTACTTTTAAGGACCAAGTCTACTGAAAGCTGCATGACGGTGACTTGTTCCAAGCATATTTTAGGATGTTACCACAACTGTGGTCATTTGTGGTATTGTTACTCGATGTGGCTTTTCTTTCGACTTAGTTAAAATGATGTCCGCTTTGCACCGACTATACAGGATTGTCGGCTCGTTAGTTTCCTCGGTGCTGAAGCCCGACATCGATTTGACAACAACTGGTCTAATTAAATCTTGGGGTGGCTCGTTTGAGAATAAATCGATTTTCAATCGTGGCCGAGAATTCTATTTTGAGACGGATCGCATTGGAACGAACTCGGTCTTTCCTTTTCCCTTATCCTTAGGTAGACGAGTATCCACTATGCTTACTGTCGCCATGGGAAATGGATTGGTGTCGACACCCATTTTCTTTTCTGGAAACTTGAGTTTATCGTCGTCAATCCAGCTTTGGATGGCATCTCGAAACATGACGCAGTTGTTTATCGTGTGCTTGTTCAAGTTATGGTACTTGCAATACGTTTTTCCTTTCAATTCTTCGGCCTTGGGGATATTATTCCCCGACCGAAGTTTGATTATTTTGGCAAGTAGCAATTGATCGAAGATGGCATCAGCCATAGTAATGTCGAAAGTATAAACTTTTGATGTTTTGACGGTAGACTGTTCAGGGACCGAACGAGTTTTGGCATCTTTAGGATTGGCATGAGCCAACGCTTTACATATATATGGTTTGTCGATTACAATCCCAACTACGTCTATACTGGCATATTCTTCACCTTCGGCCGACGTGTAACTGACTGTGGGGTTTTTGTAGATACATATTTATCTTTTGATTGTAAACCAACATTTAATCAAATTCCAAAAGAAAAAAAATGGAAGATTATATAGTCACAGCAACTGATTAGATTGTAGTTCAAGAGCAATACCCTCATTTGCTACAAAAATCACCTCAGTAGGGTACTGGATGTACAGCAGCATATCGCACTTTGAACCCCAAAAAAAGAAAAAAAAAGAAAAGGCTACACGAATAGCTCTCTGCTTTCCCAACTATAGTCTAAACCTATCTTCCCGAACCAAATGTAAGTAAATCCGGAGAAAGAGAAGCAGGATCGAGTTCCCAGCAGTCTTTGAAAATGTTTGGAGCCTCATCACCCTCAATTAATAGCGCCACCATAAGCCGATTACCGACTAGAGTCTACTCAGGTAAATGGTTTTAAGGTCTAAAAAGAAACTGGTTCTAAAATGGAGGTTTCATAATTCTAGAAGAATTACTCACTACTTCGAATATTTCGAACTAATCGTAGGCATAACAACTCATGTTTAGGTGCATATACTCATCAAAATGACGAATACATCACCAAAAGAAATTTGGAAACTTCCAATGGCTAAGATGTCCCAAAACCAAAAATAGGAATTTACTAATAATCGATTTTCTCTTGAAAAGCCGAAATGATAACTAGTGCGATCAAGAAGACTAATACTATTGGAAACCATAAGTGATTGTCTCCCAGGCATTTCTTTCACCGAACGCTACCACTTTAATACTATGTCGTTGCTCTCGACAATCTTGGAATTTCAGCAGAGTAAGCTTCGTAGAAATTCTAATTGAATGGCATGCTAACGAGTATTACTAAGAAATTTAAACTATTCCAGATTTACCATCTCGAAAATGTAATACTAGTGGCAAGAGAAAAATAATGGAATTAGTTTACAATTCCCTGAGTGATCCACAATTATTGATACATTAGCCCTGCTTTAGGGCCATCAACTTCTCTCAAATCCACATCTTTCTCTTGGTAAAGAAATTCTTCGCTTTAATTCAATAAAGGTTCGCCAAATTGACTTCCTAAAAAGTCAACAACTCAACAAAACTACTTAAACTCAGGAAAACAAAAACATTTTTCGTATTCGACGAGGTGGCAAGATTCGAGCCTTAAGCTCAAGAACCACAAATGCTCACATCACGCGTATGATGAATGTCATACTGCCCAAACTTATGCTCTAATACCAAATTGACACACCCCAACCCGGAACGTCCACTAGGACTCTGAATCAAGCTGTGTTGGCCGACACCTGAAAGGTGACGAAGCCATAAAGTGTACCAATGTGTAAAAGGTGAATAAATTTAAACCTAAAGTGTCTAAGATCAGAGGTGCGCGGTGAGCGGGATTGAGCCCATTTCACACGCGATGTCAGAGCATAAGTAGAGTACAGTAGTATGAGTAATAGTCATACCCTCAGAGGCAGCCTCCTAAACTGGAATATGCCACGAATCCTCATCGATACGAACCTTTAGCAATTAATACCTGGAGGGGCACAAAACAAGAAAATGTGAGTGGGCGAAAACAAAGCTTTTCAAACCTTTCTACATTATCAAAAGTATAACCCCTCGCCGAAAAACGTGTATAATTTCCCATAATTATAATATACACAATTATATATGTCTCAAGATCATTTCCATAAATTCAGAATCCCAACATGTATATTCTGCAAGATACCATATAATTATTCAAGCCCAACAGCTGAACTAAAACGATGAATAATAATGTGTCAGCCGGATCCACTTATAGTGGCCTGTACAACTGAACCTATAGCTCATCACATATGCCTGCACATGAGTCGGAGCCACCTATAGTGGCTGTACGACTAGATTGTGTCGGAACCACCTCTAGTGGTCTGTACGACAAAACTATGTCGGAACCACTCTAGTGGTCTGTACGATAAAACTATGTCAGAACCACCTCTAGTGGTCTGTACGACAAAACTATGTCGGAACCACCTATAGTGGTTTGTACGACACATAAATCAATCTATGATATCATATGAGTCGGAGTTGCCTAACACAACCTATACGACTCATAGGCAACATGTACGACAATGTCGGAGTTACCTATTATGGCAACTTGTACGACAATGCCGAAGTTGCGTAAAACACAATATAATCAAGCCATAACCTAACCATTTCAAATAACACAATAAAACTCACCTGAACTCACATGTGCGTCCCGCATTCACCTTAGCACTTCCAAGCATTCACGACAATTATAGGTAGGTAATATGCATATGGGTATGCCATAATGTAAATTAAAACTCATTCATATCATAGTATATGCAACTAATAATTACATAATCTAACGTATAAACACTTAACATAATATTTCAAAGCATATAACCAATTATATGACTTTTCTGGGAAAACACAAGGTATATATATATATATATATATAGAAAACCAAAGTGCCCACTCACCTGGAAGCCGCGCTATGATTCCCTAACACGAGCATCAAGGTGTCCCTAACATTTTAGAATGGTTTAAGATCCACTGACTAAAAGTCATCCGTCGATCAAAGTTTGACGATAGGGTCATAACCCTACATACTTGATCCGGAAGATCTGTACCTCAAATTTTTGATCCGTAACTTCCAAAGATCCCCATTATACTCCTAGAACCACATATTGAAATTTCGTTACGATCCAACGGTCGGATATCCGTCAATTGTCAAAACCAAATGGCGGTTAACATTTTATTTTATGAAAGTTTGGTGACGATCCAACGGTCAGATCGTCGATCCATATTTTCACCTAACCACATAACGTAATGAAAATAAGTTCAAATGTTCAGCCTACGTCAATCAATTATCAAAACTGAACTCACGGCATTTAACATAGCCTAAAACTAGCGTTAGCGGCCCACTGGCCCCCCGCCGCCGCACGCGCCACCGTAGGTGGCGGTCGGCCGCCCCGACTTGCCGGAAAAATCCAACTATTTTTAAAAATTACCAAAATTTACAGAAATGAAGATCTCAACTAGTAGAACAACTTTTATACCATTACGTAAGGCCAATTTGGCCTAGAAAGGCTCCAATTTCACTCCAACCCGTCGATACCCTAAAATGGGTGAACTTCGATTCTCTTTCCTCTGTGTTCCAACGTCTCTACCATTGGTTGGGTCTTGTTCCTGGGTCCAAGGGAAGTTGATTAAGGGTGGTAGTGCATGGTGAAACTCACCGGAATGGAGGAATCGTCGTCGAAACCTCACGGGTCACCCGCACGGTTTTAGGCCTAAAAATCTTCAATTTCAGGTGGCGATGGAAGATGGGGTATTGTGGACTAGGTTGCAGGTGAGGAATGGGTGAAAATCACCTTGAAAATTGGTGGAAATGGCCGGAATTTAGGCCGGGTTGCCGTCGGCTTTCTTTTCCTTGTCCGCATGGGGAGTGTGCACGGGAAGGATGGGGAAAATTCCCCTTTTTGGCTGATGCCTTTTTTTTTTTTTTTTTTTTTTTTTATTGGCTGATGCCTTTTTCCTTCCTTAACACTTATTAGTCAATTTTCCCACAAGGTGGGAGTTTAACACTTTATAATCTAAATATAAATAATCACTTTCAAACGTTCGTAATTATACCGTTATAATCCGGACTCGCAAATGGTGTTCGCCTATGCGTTCGTACCAACGAGTACTACACAATTACGCTCAAAGAATAAGTCATACATTTCTCTAGACGATGCTTAATGTAAGTCAAAGTCCCCACTAGGGACATTTTCGTCAATTCCATCAATTAAAATAAATAAAATCGTAAATTTAGGGACGGGTTGTCACATGTTTTGCAGATAAATTTATATTAGTATATTAGTTTTTTGTTATAAGATATTAATTATATTTTTTGGAGTTTGAAAATGCATAATATTAGAATATTTTAATTGATTTTTAATATTTTTAGAAAATATAAAATGAGTATAAAAAAATAAAAACATATAATTAGATAACTGTACTTACTCTTAAAAACAGTCTACCTTTTTGGACCTGAATCTAAAAGTACCTTATCTTTATTTGAGAGCTTGATTTAGTTGATTGTAGTGTTTTCTAAAAGTTTTTTTTTTTTTTTTAATTTCATATAGAAAAATATATGTATTCTATTGTCGTATTCTTATTCAGAGTATCTTGAATAGGCTCTTTGAATAGGCTCGTAAGATAGTAAACCCACGAAAAGCTTCTAAATCTGAGGAGAGCGATGTTTTACAAGAAAACGAAGGTGAGAAGGCAAATGTCGAATTAGATCTTGGTGAACTTCATGGACTGGTTTAGGTGGCGAAGTACCAGCTACGTACTTTCATGGCTGGTATGATCAGTGGATACTGCTCAAATTCCGGGTTTAAGCACCACCATCATAGTATAACCTAGATCCGCTAACCGGTAGAACTGAATAACAAGTGAGTAGGTCTGGATTGTATCAATTTACTTGTTAATATTTTGGTTTTATGAACCCAACCAGATTGCGTCCCCACCTTGTATTGAGCTTGCCTCTAAATGTGGTGCATGTTTGTTATTTTGAAGTCTTTTATGAGCTACTTGTCATGTTTTGGCCTTGAAAGTGTTTATTCATAAATTGTTGAAGATGAGAGGTTTAGGTCTTTTTCTTTCAAGAGAATTCTGGTGTCATTTAAAAAGCATATTAGCCACTGTGGATGCAAATTTCTTCCTCCTTGATCTTGGACAAAATTGCACCTACAAAACAATTAACACCTTAGGTCAAGGCTAAGAGCCTCACGCGCCCACGATGAATGGGGGGGGGCTTTGGCCGAAGAACCTTCGATGCCAAAGTTAGAATTTAGAGAGAAAGAGTGTTTAGAGAATTTTGGGATTTTTGCAAGAGTGTTGGAATGAGTGTTTGGTGAAAATGGGAGCCTATTTATAGGGCTAGGCCGGTCCACTTTGGAGAGAAAGTGGCCGGCCAATACATGGGTTTTTTGGTTGAATTTTTGGTTTAATTAGCCAATTTATTGGCTAATTAAACATGAAGGAGATAAATTGGGGGTTAGAGAGTTAATTGACTAACTGGGTAATAAAGTGGGAAAAGATAAAAAAGGTAAAGAGCAAATTGGATGGCCGGCCTTTGACTAGCGTTGGGGTTAAATTGGATGTATTTTGTGGTTAATTGGATGATTTAATTGATATTTAATGGATTAATTGGGTAATTAATCCATTAATTAACCAATTAACATAATATTTTGGAGGTTACCTTGCAAAAGGGGATTTGATGAAATGGACTTTGAATTGTTTACCTCTTTTGGAGCATTTTTGACTTTGTTGAAGGATGATTGTCTGCTGCTCGCGCGTAGAAATCCCGGTGTACTTCGAGGGTAGTTTTGTCCTCTTTTGCTACAAAATCCACGTGTCGCCTTGCGATTATTTTTGGCTCCACAAATGCCCCCACACATGTTGAGCTGCTCGCAGGAAAGGGCAGCAGGTGTAGAGATCTTCTTGCTTTAGGAAACATAGGCTTGTTTCCTATTTTGATGTAGACTCCCTCTTTAATTGGAAATTAGGTCCTTCTAGGAAAGGGAAATAAATTTCCCTCAAAGCCTATTTAAGTCCACCTTAAGTGGGTTATTAAATCAACTTTGGAGAGCAATTTATTCTACCTACAAGAGAGAGAAAGCTTAGAGGATATTTGTTCCCCCTCCTCTAGCAATCTTCTACATCTTGCCCATGCAAAAGACCGTCTTTCGTTGATTTCTTCGTCTTCTCCGTGCCACACCGATGTAAGAAAATTTTAATTTTTCTTGTCTTCTTATTGGATAGTGCTGTCGCGGGGCAGCCGTCAGGGTGGTGTGGCACATCGGCTGGCAGGGGCCAGGAGTCGGCTCGGCATGGGCCGTGGAGGTGTTGTGGCAAGGGCCACTGCTTGGGTTGCTTGGCTTGGATAGAGCCAAGGGCAGCTTGAGCGGCTGGGGCCGCGAACTGAGGCGCTGGGGCGCAGTGCTAGGCGAGTCGCATGGCTCATATCTTTTGGGCTCTTAGACCTAACGCGGGCCAAGCTGGTGATTGAGAGAAATGAGGAGGTCGCTGGCCTCATAGATTGCTGGAATGCTGGTTTGAGCTCCTCTGCTGAGTACTGTGAATGGCATTGGCTGCTTAGTCCTCTTCGCCGGGAGAAAAGTGGGATTCTCCCGAGAGAGGTGGTAAAAAGGATTAAGGCGGATGAATTGGCTTATTTGAACGTTGTCGTGGAGCCTATTATGAATGAAGGTGGAAAGAAGAGATCTTCCCGCCTGCTCAAGAGATGCCAGTTGAGAAAAACTGAAGGCTTCATCCCCTACTTGTGAGCGTCCGCCTGCTGCCGAGAGGCCTGTGATTGACATAACTTCTTCCAATGGGAAGAAAAATAAGGTTGCTAGATCTGGACATGTGGCGTCTGCCATGTCGAGAATGGCTTGTACGATTGCTGATTGAATTGTTCTGCGTAAAGGTCATTTCATGCCCCAGTGCCTAAGCTTGTCCCAAGACGTCCGTTGGGAGCCAAGTCTAGTTCACCTTTAGAGAAGCTTGCTATTATAAAGAGCAATAAGGTGACCCTGTTGCTAAGGTGGCGCCAAGGCCCACTTCTTCTGCTATTGAGACTGATTCGCCTGCTGGGAAGGAAGAGACTGCTAGTGTAGGCAGATGTGAGAAATCCATTAAGCCTGCTTCTAGGGAGGCTGATGAGATCTGTGTGCTCTTGAAACCAGATCTGCTTGAAGACACAAACGTTTGTGCCAAGTTTGTTGATGGCGTTAGAAAGGTTTGCTTGCCCAAGTTCCTTTACGAAGCATACAACACAATATAGAATGACTGATCTGCTTGCTATGATGCAGATATAGCAAGGCTGCCAAGGAAGGTGGCGAAGACTATGGCAGCTGAAGCTTATTCCTCAACCGATGAGATTAAGAGGTTGGAGTCTGAGCTCGTTGCTTTGAAGGGGTCTAATATTTCTACCCCCATTTCTCTGCAGCTTTATACCGTTCGCCAAGAGATCGTTAACTTGAAGACTAGGCTTGATGCGATCCAAGTTAAGTATGAAAGTGCAGAGAATGAGATTGGATGTTACATACCTCAGATTCAAGATCTTGAGTTTGCAGTTTCTGAGCTTCGTTTCGCTGTTTACGCAAATGATGAAGAGTTGATTGCTGCTTATAATCAAGTGATCCACTTCAAGAGAATCGTCGATAGGCTTGAACCCCAAGTGTTGGAACTTCAAGGTGTACTGAAGATCAACGAAAGTCTGAAGAAGGAAGTGGATGAGCTGCAGCACGTCCATATTGGTCTGCTCGAGGAGAATGAGTAGCTGAAGGGTGAAAAGGACGGGCTCGAGGTTTCGAGACCTTCTTTATTTATCCGGAAGACTTGTTCACCTTTACTTTTGAGGCCTCCATTGGTAAAGTAGTCGGAGATGTTGGTGCCCAGGCTGGAGCAGCCGGGGTGAAGCGCAGGATGGTGCCGCTGCTGAGAATGTCGTAGCTGCTGAAGGTGTGGCGACCGAGTAGTCGTGGAGTGTCCAAGCTACTGAAGAGTAGTCTTCTAGGTAGTCTTTCGGATTTTCTTTGTTTCCCTCATTGCTTTTTGGTTTGCTTGAACTCCTTCGGTCTTTGCTAGTTGTTTATCAATTTTTCTAGAAAATTTAATAAACTTGCTTCCTTCGCTTTTCTCCATCTTCGCTTCTTTTGTTCATGCCCTAACCTTTAGACTTTATAGACCAGTGGCAGGCGTGCTACTTTCTTATAAGCAGACAGACCGCGTAGCCTATGCAGTCGTAGGTGTTGGTGTAGAACTTTGCAAAGTTGTTAGCCATAGGGTCGGCAGCCAGACGCCTTACTTACAGAAGTAGACAAGTCCTCGTGACTACTAGGCTGTTAACCTTGGCTTTCTCCAATTTCGTAGGTTGCGTAGCAAGTATCACAACACTTTAGGACTTGGTGCAAGTCGTTCCGCGCTTGGCAGAGGTGAAGCTTATCGACTATGTAGCATGTCGGCAGTAGATAAAACTTCGCATATGCATGCTAGCTTGTTTAACCTTTCATAAGAATGTGCGGTTGTATAAGTCTAGCGCAGCTTTACTGCTTGAAGGGCAAGCCGTAGGCAGTCTTCCAAAAACCGCAGGCTACCTTAGTGCACTCGGTAGCAGCTTTAGGGTTCCAGGGCAGCCGTCCATCAGATGTACTGCGTAATGTGCCCCCTCCGTCTCTAGGGCCCGGTTTCCTGCGGATTAGGTCAAGAGACCCAAAATCCTTCAATTAGCTAAGCCTTGAAAAAGACCATTGTGGCTACTTCTAAGAATCCCGACGCAAGCCATCGTGCATCTAGTTATACTAGAGTCAGCCAAGCTCATCCACGTCTGGATATTCGGAGTGTAGAGTTTATCCTCCCGCTTTGGAGAGTAAACCCATGTGGGTGTCGGGGAATTAGTTTACCCCTCTCACATTGGAGAGCATGGTTAGTCCCTCCGGGGGTGCAATTCCTGCGGTGAGTCCCTAAGAAGGGCGCGGTCTTCTTTTGTAGTGCAGGAATGATCAGTTGTTGTAAACATGCAACCAAGCTAAGTTGTGATTACTTCTGAATTCCTCATTGAAAAACGAGTGAAACGAACGAGAACTTAGTTGTAAGGTAGGAACTGCATAACAACTGGATAGTCTTCGGCTTGTGAGGTGGTGCCCATCGAGCTGCTTGAGTCTTTGGGCTTCTGATGTAGCGGGAGGTCACACATGGTACTTCCTCAGATTGTAGGCGTTCCACTGCTTTTTGATTTTTTTGTCGTTTCATGGTGGCGAGGGTGTAATTACTTTTACCACCTACTCTGCTGTTCTTGTACGGACCTTCCCAGATATGATCCATCTTTTTGGAGCCTTCTCTGCGGGCAGTGATGAAGGCTTTTCTTAGGACTAGATCTTCGGGCTAGAATTGTCGGACCTTGGCCTTTTTGTTTTAGCTGGAGAATAGATGTTGCTGGTAGGCTGCGATGCGGGTGATGGTCTGCTCGTGCTTCTCCTCTGCCAGATTCCTTTCTGTTCCACTCAATGCTTGGCAGTAGAGTGCTGATACTTGGCACGATGACATTGGGAGGAATGATTGCTTCTGAACCAAATGCCTAAGAGAAATGAGCTTCACCGGTTGCTCGTCCTTTGGTGGTGCGATATGCCCATAAGCATTTGGGGAATTCGTCTGGCCATTTTCCCTTCTTGTCGATGAAGGATTTCTTGAGGCAATCGAGGATCATCTTGTTGGATGCTTCGGCTCGCCTATTACCTTGAGGATATCTTGGCATGGACATGTGCTGCTTAATGCTATACTTTTGGAAGAACTTCGCCAAATCTTCGTCCGCGAATTGCGAGCCGTTGTTGGTGATGATGAACTGAGGGATGACAAATCAGCAAATGATGTTCCTCCACACGAAGCGCTCTATGTCCGTCTGAGTCGTGGTCGTCGTGGGCTCTACTTCTACCCATTTGGTGAAGTAGTCGGTTGCCACGATCATCATGCCTCTGCCCCCAGTAGTAGGCGGCATAGGTCTTACCAGATCGATTACCCACTGCATGAATGGTCAATGACTCGTCTGTGGGTGTAGTTTGCCGGCAGGCAGTGCTGGTACCGGCTTGTAGCATTGGCAGTAGTCGCACTTTTGTACAAACTCCTTAGCATCTCGGTGCATGGTAGGCCGGTAGTAGCCTGTGTGTAAGAGCCTTTTGTGCTAAGGATCGACCTCCAGAGTGGTTTCCATAAATGCCTTCGTGGATTGAGCTTAAAACTTTCAAGTCGTCGGGAGGCGTTAGGCAGCGGAGATGTGGTCTGGTGTAGGATCTTCGGATGAGAATGTCATTCCACATGTAGTAGCGTGCTGCCCTTATTTGGAGCTTTCTAGACTCTAATCTTTCCATGGGGAATGTGCCATTGACCAGGTAATCTATAGTGAAATTTTGCCAATTTGGAGTTGTACTAACCTGTGACACTTCAACTGCTGGCTCCGCTTCTATGCTCGGCTTGTCTAGATATTCTACCGAAATTGAGCGTTTGAGTTGATGGTCGAAGGCAGAGCCTAAGCTGGCTAGTACATTTGCGCGGGCGTTGTTTGCCCGCGTAGCTTGAGTGAGAGTGTAGGTCTGGAATACCTTAAGTTGCTTGCGTACCTTCTCTAGGTATTGTGCTATCTTTGGATGTTTTGTCGCGTACTCCCTAGTAGTTTGGTTGATGATTAGCTAGGAATCGGAATGAATTGCAAGCTTTTTCACCGCCAAGTCTTTTATTATCTAGAGGCCTGCTAGTAGAGCCTTGTACTTTGCTTCGATGTTGGATGCTTTGAAGCCTAAGGTGATCGCCTGCTCGAGCATTGAATCGTCTAAGGCGACAAGGACCACACCTGCTTCCGAGCCTTTGTAGTTGGATGTGTCGTCAACATGCAAATGCTAGAAATCTCCATTGAGGAAGCAGGTGCGGCTAAGGTGTGCTCGGCTGCTTCCGGGGCGTCGTTGGGCCGCTCTGTTGCGCTGCCTAGGCTAGGCGTGAAGGTGCGGTAGGGAGCTGTAGAGCTGGTGCCATGTTACACGTAGCAGGAAATGCTCAATTGCCGGTATTGGGCCACTCTAGAGTTGAATTATGGAGCAAAGGTCGGCTGGGGCCGTGTGACACACAGCGGGAGGTAGTGCTCAACTGCTGGTACATGCTGCTCCTATGTAGAACCTTTTGGGGTGACGAGGACAAAACTTGCTTTCGAGTTCGTCCTTCTAGTGTTCGTCTGCCCTTGGCGCGCCTTTTGGGCCGAGTTGTTGCATTCGTCAGAAAACTTTGCATCGCCAATGTCTGCACTTTTATCGTCGCGAGTCTAGATTGGGCGGAATAATGCGTCATGATGATGACTGCGTGCATCTGAAGGTAAAACTTGAGCTTCCGGGTTGCTACAACTATCGCCAAAATTAGCTTTTGAATTTCTGGTAGCATCGAGGAGAGTTTTTGAACTGTGGAATACAGGTAGTCGGGCCCCCAACTCTTCTCGTATGATGGTAGAGCTTATTACTGCTTTCAGAAACTGTCAAATATGCGAATAAATCATTCGTTACTTCCGGTTTGGATAGTTGGGAGGTGATGTTCGGTATTCCTTCCAGTCCTTGAATCTGGATCAGCAAGCCTCGTCCCAAAATGCGTGCTTTTCTGCTAGAGCGAAAGAGTCTGCCAGAGTCAGATCTTCTTTCATGATCAATTTTTTGAACAGCGGGTGGTCTGCTGGAAGTCCTTTTTGGAAGGCTGCTCTAGCTATCAAGTCGTTGCATCCGACTATCTTTGTCTTCTCTGCTTTGAACCTCTTCACATAGTCACGGAGCGACTCCTTTGGGTTCTTCTTGACGTTGAACAAGCGGTCGGACTTCTTCTTGATCGAGCGATATGATGAATATTCTTTAGTGAAAACCAAAGAAAGTTCGTCAAAACTCTAGATAGATTGTGGCGACATGGTGTAGAACCAATCTTGCGCCTCGCCTTGTAGAGTGGTGGCGAATATCCTGCACATGAGATCGTCGTTGTTTCGATAGAGGATCATTGCGTTTCAGTAGTGCTTTAGGTGCCTCTCCGGGTCTCCATCTCCTTTAAAGGATGTGAAATGTGGCATGCTAAACTCGTGTGGAGGCTCTGCCTGCTCGATCTCGTCCGTGAATGGTGACCTGCTTATGTTGGTCATATCCCGTCGTAGTGCCTCGTCGGTGACCTCGTTGTGTTGGAAATCTTACAATCGCTTGGTCAAGATTCTCTTTACTTCTTCCTGAATTTGCCTTTGTTGGGGTAGTGAAGCTTTCGGCTGCCCCCAGTCGTGACCTATTGGTCTAGGCTGCTCTTCTATGTGTTGGGCTCGTCTATGCCGCAGCTGCGGTGCATATGGTTTGTTCCTAGCAGGCGAGGGATTTCGCAGGCTGCTGGTTGAACTTGAACAGGATTGAGTGACTGCTTCTCTCCGCCCGTCGTGCTGCCTACTTCGATGTGATGTGGATGATGCTCCTTAAGGGCCTAGCCGTGAATGAACACTTCGTTTGGAAGGTTGCTCATGTTGATTATCGGAGTGTGGCCTCAACCGTGAGTGTATGCTCGTCTGTGGGCCTATTCGAGAGTGCACGCTCCTCCGCGCTCTAAGACGGGAGTATACGTTATCTTGGAGGCCCAATCGGGAGTGTACTTTGCCCAAACGCTCGGTTCGGGGCTGGTCGAGTGGCTGCTTGCCAGGACGCTGCTGGAGAGGTTCTTCATCTGCCCTTGTCCTTCTTCGGGACACCTCGTTTGGGACACGTTGCATCTTGGTGCGCTGCAAGAGCTGGTTTACCAAGGTCGTCTGTTGTGCTAGGGCGCTCGTCAACTCTATGACTTGTTGAGACAAGTGTTGTTCGCCATTTGGATTGGAAGAGCTTGGAATGAATGTGCCTCCTTGAGCAGTGGAAGGGTGGTAGACTCCGAGCGCGAGATTTAAGTTGGGAAATGTCAAATCAGCGGAGAAATATGGTGAGAATGCCCCCGGCTCGATGGTAGGTCCGGATGGCTGAGATAGTCTTGGGCTGACTTGGGCTGCTTGAAAGGCCACAGGAGTAGGATGGGCCACGGGAGTGGGTTGCTCAGCGGGAGCAAGATGGACCACGGGAGTGGGTTACTCGGCGGGAGTGGGCTGCTCGGCGAGAGCAGGCTGGACCACGAGAGTGGGCTGCTCGGCGGGAGCAGGCTGGACCACGGATGTGGGCTGCTCGGCGGGAGCCGGCTGGGCCACGGGAGTGGGCTGCTTAGCGTGTGGCACACGTGGGTGCGAGGCTTGGGCTCGGCTCGGCAACGCATTGGGCTCGCGTTGGGCTTGGAATAACATGGCTTGGGTCGTGGCCTTGGATGGCACAGTTCGGGCCGTGGTGATGGCGCCATGGACCTCGCCGTGGGTGGTTCCCGTGGTGGAAACTCATGGTGGTGGTGCCGCTCCACATAGGATCACAGTTAATCTTGTGGATCGCCGCGGTCCCATTTCTTGAATATTTGAATTTTCACTTGTGGAATTTTCTAAATTTCTAGCCATTGTATTTTTATTTTATTTTTTTTACGTTTTATCAAAGAATCTTTGCAAAATAAAAAATTCTAATAATCAGAACATATGAAAAAATACAAGTGGACTAGAAAATAGAGAAAAAACCTTTTTATGCGAGAGTCTTCTACGAGTGTGGATCTCTTGCTCTCAATGAAAGCACCAATTTGTGGATGCAAATTTCTTCCTCCTTGATCTTGGACAAAATTGCACCTACAAAACAATTAACACCTTAGGTCAAGGCCAAGAGCCTCACGCGCCCACGATGAATGGGGGGCTTTGGCCGAAGAACCTTCGATGCCAAAGTTAGAATTTAGAGAGAAAGAGTGTTTAGAGAATTTTGGGATTTTTGCAAGAGTGTTGGAATGAGTGTTTGGTGAAAATGGGAACCTATTTATAGGGCTAGGCTAGTCCACTTTGGAGAGAAAGTGGCCGGCCAATACATGGGTTTTTTGGTTGAATTTTTTGTTTAATTAGCCAATTTATTGGCTAATTAAACATGAAGGAAATAAATGGGGGGTTCTACAGTTAATTGACTAACTTAATTTGGGTAATAAAGTGGGAAAAGATAAAAAAAAGGTAAAGAGCAAAGGGGATGGCCGGCCTTTGACTAGCTTTGGGGTTAAATTGGATGTATTTTGTGGTTAATTGGATGATTTAATTGATATTTAATGGATTAATTGGGTAATTAATCCATTAATTAACCAATTAACATAATATTTTGGAGGTTACCTTGCAAAAGGGGATTTGATGAAATGGACTTTGAATTGTTTAACTCTTTTGGAGCATTTTTGACTTTGTTGAAAGATGATTGTCTGCTGCTCGAACGTAGAAATCTCGGTGTACTTCGAGGGTAGTTTTGTCCTCTTTTGCTACAAAATCCACGTGTCGCCTTGTGATTATTTTTGGCTCCACAGCCACGTGTGAAACATCTATTAGTGGGGGCAGTAAATCCTTGGCTGGTCCAGATACGTCGAAAATTGTCTCCAAAATGTAAATGTAAATATACTTACTTGTGATAATCCAATCCGAAGTACTTTATTTACAAGAGCTGCGGTTGGCCCTTTTAGGCGTATGCCAGTTCTTGCTTCACCAATTATTTGGCGCATAACATTGAACAGAGCCGTACGTCAATCCGGGATCATTTTCCACTGCTTGGATAAAGCTATAAGTCAAGGCGCCGGTTGAAATGTACCCCGATAAAGGTTTCATATTCGAATTGGAATTCGGACTTCTCAGAAAATCACACTTTTAACCGACCAAATCAACTCCGATTTGGTTCCAAAAAGTCTCTTTTGAAAGCTGAAGACGTCCCCTACAAATCCTCAGAAGGAATCTTCCTCAAAATATGCCATCTTAACCTCCAAAATAACCAAAACGTCCAGAAACGTCAATCTGAGAAAGCTGCGCGCTGGGTCTTCTTTTCATCGCCACGGTCAAACGGCTTGGTAGAAAAATTTGAAATTTTGACACAATCATCTTGAAAGACTCACGAACATTCTCCAATTGGAATCACTCCAAAATTTGTCCGTTTGGTCATGTTTTTACTACAGAGGAAGTCGAATGTCCTATATTGGAAATATATAACAAAGTATCAAAATTCTACCAAAATAACCAATAAATTAATACTAAGATTAGGGTAAAATAGATAGTAAAATATCGACTCATCAAATACCCCTAAACTTAGCTTTTTGCCTGTCCTCGAGCAAAACAAAACTGAAAAACAAAAATAAAAACTAACAAACTAAAGACTTTATTAGAACTCAACTAAGACAAAATTTTCATCTTCAAGTTGCAATCCATAGAAAACGTTAAAAATTAAAACATCTTTTCAAAAGTTCCAACTAATCCCACTACAGAGTCTAAGCCATTTAGAATCAATTAGAAAAAAATTCATGAACTTCTTTTGGTGTAAAGTGAACCAACATCGTTAAGGAGACTCGACTAAAACCCTTACCTCTCGTCCTTTTTATTTTACATATAGTAACTTCAAATAGCTATCACTTTGTTTCTTTTCGATTTTTTCTCTTTTTTTCATATATTTTTTTTTTTCAGTAATAGTAGTGGTCGTGCAATGTTAGTTCCCTTAAGCTTTCTATTCAACCCATGTAACGAGCTTTAGGTCAATGACTCCCAAACCACAAGGGCTTTAAGGCACTAGGTGTAGAACACCCTTAGGGACTTACTAACTCGAGCTGAAAAGGCTACAAAACCAACTAACCACCCTGCCCCATGCCAAGAACTCTATTGTTTGACGCGAGAATCACTGTTGATTAGACAGGACTGGCCCGGTTACTAGGCAAAGCCTTGGGTGGGACAATTATTACTTTATTTATAACAATAATTAACTTTCCTTGAAACAAAAATTAAAATTAAACTTAGACTAAAAGTAAGTGCTTCAATCTCACTCCCCACAAACCATGTTGATGTGAACGTGCAAAGTGTCAAAGTATAACTCATGAATTAGTGTCTAAGCAACGATAAATGGAAAAGACTCTATTGTGGGATTAACCTTCACCATGTCCATTTGTTCTAACGTTTAAAATAAACTATGGATATTAACTTAAAAACGAAACATTTTTTTATTGACTTAAAAATTGAAAATCTAAAATTTCTTATTTCCCACCCCCAAACTTAGATCACACATTGTCCTCAAGGTGTGGAAAATAAAAGAAAAACAAAAATAAACTAAAACAACAAAATAAAAATAAACAACCACCTTAATTGACTAGAAAATAGAAAGACAAAAAATAAAACTAGAAAATAAAACAAAAGACAAAGCAGAACAAACTATAAAATGATACAAAACAAAAATAAAGGGAATGGGAATGGACACACCTAGGTTCGAACCTGGGACATGAGAGCATCAAAGAGGTGTTGAAAAATAAAGACCCAAGAGTGCTGCGGGCTGGATTTGAACCTGTGTTCTGGAAGTGGTGGTATATAGGCTGACTGAACATCTTGGATTTGAATTTGAAAGGGTAAATTACAAAAAACTACCTCAACTATTGGGTCATTAACAGTTTCATACCTCGTCTTTAAAAAGTTTCAATGTTATACCTTATCTTCGAATTTGTTGCAATGTCATACCTTCCATCAGTTGTCCGTCAATTCTTCTGTTAAATGTTGACGTGGCATGCCACGTGGCACACTTTATATTAAAAAATTATTAAAAACTTAAAAAAAATATTAAAAAATTAATTAAATATTAAAAAAATTAATTTTTTTTCCTTCTCTTTTTTTTTTCTCTTCCCCTCCCCCCGCCCCCTCCCACCCCCCCCCCCCCCGGCGAAAAAACCCAACCCTCTGCAACCCAAAAAGAAAGAAGAAGAAGAAGAAGAAGAAGAAAGAGAGAGGAAAAAAAATACAAAAACAAGTTTCGGGCCTCCCCCCAAACGTGTCAAGAAGAAGAAGAAGAAAGAAAGAGAGAGGGACGAAAAAAAAGGAGGAAGAAGAAGAAGAATGAGAAGAAGAAGTAGAAGTAGAAGAAGAAGAAGAAGAGAAGAAGAAAAAAAAAAAAAGTGTTTCGGCCCTGCCCAGAAGAAGAAGAAGAAGAAGAAGAAGAAGAGAAGGAGAAGAAGGAAAAAAAAAAAAAAAAAAAAAGTGTTTTGGCCCTGCCCAGAAGAAGAAGAAAAAGAAGGAGAGAGAAGAAAAAAAAATATTTTAATATTTTATTAATTTTTTAATATAAAATGGATCCCGTCACTTGCCACATCAGCATTTTAACGGAGGAATTGACGGAAGGTATGAAATTGAAACAAATTTGAAGATAAGGTATGACATTGAAATTTTTTAAAGACGAGGTATGAAACTGTTCACGACTAATAGTTGAGGTGGTTCTGTGTAATTTACCCAATTTGAAACCATTGTGCAGGACAACGTTGGGCAGTGAAAAGATGACACAAGGGCCCATTGAAAAACGTGTGGGTGTGAACCCAATCCTCAAACGCAAAGGTCCAAGAAGAATACAAAAGCAATGGAGACACACGGAATGCAGCCATACACCTCACACGCGCACCGGCTTACGACAAGCATTGGATTCTCCTCCCATGTCTCACTTCTAACCTCGAGCTTTGGGCCAAACGGCCTCTTCTGTACTCCCTCATCGTTTCTGATGAAGCGTATGAATACATCAAACCCTAATCGAGTGGCAGCCGTGCATTCCCAAAACCCTCAGCCTCGCCACCATGTTTTCTAACCACGAGCCCAGAGCTCACCAGTTCAAAACAGTTACCTCTCTCTCATTTCTCGAAAAGATGAGAGATATCTCTCAAGAAAATCAGAAGCCTCTCTCTCTAATTCTGCAACGGAAAGCAAAGGCCCTAAAGCTGCATCTCCTTGGATACTAAAATGGAGACCGAGGCAGAACCACCCCCAAACTCGTTTACTGCTGCAAATACAGAGCCATTTCCCTCATGTAAAATGCAACCACATCCTATTTCTTTTCGAGTTCATGACCGAAGGTCAAATGAAAACAAAATTCTAACCCATGCATGCATTTCTGCGAGGTCACACGGATTGACAACGAGAGAGACATGGGACTAAAAGGGAATCTCCTACAATCATGGAAATAACCTCTCCACCAGATATCAACAATTCAAATAAGTCAATTACACATAATCACCATTGAGTATCTTCTCATTTACTAGAAGATTGTAACTGAATATTCTTTTGTTAAATGTCTTGTATTTTCTTAATTTAGCACAATTCAAAATTGTATATAACACATGTAAATTCCTTTTGTGAAATATACAAGAATATACATTCCATATTAGCTCTAATTTGGTATACAGAGCAACAAAGCTCCATCGAGCATTTTTTTTTTTTTTCGATCCTCATGGCTGAATCCACAAATGCAATCACACCTCTATTGCCCACCCTTGTCACCATTAACGTTGCTGCTCAGTTGCCTCTCAAACTCACACCTACCAACTTTCCTTCATAGAGAGCTCAATTCAATGCTATACTTCTTAGGTATGACTTGATGGGTTATATTGATGGATCAAAACCATGTCCTGCTGCCTCTTCTGCTACGGCCTATAATTTTTGGATTCGTCAAGATCAGCTGCTCTTACATGCTGTTTTAGCCTCTGTCTCTAAACATGTCATATATCTCATTGCCTCCTCCAAAACCTCCAAGGATGCTTGGGACAAGCTAATCAAGCTCTATGCCAACAAAACACGCTCCCGGGTTCTAACTCTCAAAGAGCGTCTTACGCTCATGCGTCGTGATACACAACCTGTGTCTGTTTTTCTACAAGCTGTCAAAGCCATCATTGATGAGCTTGCCATTATTGATGTTCCACTCTCTGACGATGATATTGTTCTACATGTTCTCAATGGTGTTGGACCCGACTTCAAAGAAATCGCTGCCATTGTTCGGGCTAGTGATACCTCCATCTCCTTTGAGAATTTGTATGACAAACTCATTGAACATGAAGCTTTCATCAAACGGGATACTACACCAGACGTTGTCGCTCCTATGACTGCCCTTGTTGCTCAAAATTCCCTCTTCACCCACCGCGGTTCGAGATCCACACAAGCCTCCAACCAACGTCCAAATAATGCCACCAACAATTCTCATCGTGCTACCAACTACAACAACAACACCACCAATAATCGACGTTCTGGCACGGGATATCGTGGTTTTTGTCAATGGTGTGGCACTCAAGGGCATAGTGCCAAACGCTGCCCTCATCTTTCTTCAAGCTCCTACACTCCACCTATGGTCAATCACACCACTACTCGCTCATCCACATCTTCTCCTTGGCTGCTTGATTCAGGTGACTCTCACCATGTCACGTCCGACTCCAGGAACATACCGGATTCCACCACCTATGATGGCCCAGATGAGATTATTATTGGTAATGGAAAAGGTTTGAGTATTACACATGTTGGTTCTACATCACTCCCATCTCCCTCTACCACACCTTTTTTATTACATGATGTCCTGTGTGTTCCTTCGATTTCGCGTGATATAATTTCCATTGCTAAATTTAATAAACAAAATGCAACCTCTATTGAACTTTTCCCTGATTTCTTTCTTGTCAAGGATCTGAACATGGGGGCGGCACTTCTTCTAGGCCCGAATAAGGACGATACATATGAGTGGCCATGCTTGATGCCTATATCTCGGTCTCAAATACAAGCTATGGTGGGTGTGGTGGACTCCTCCAATTTGTGGCACCGTCGGCTCGGTCACCCAAATCATCGAACTTTTCTCCAAATCTTACGTACCTCGTCCATTACTATGTCTTCAAATCCATCCATTTGCACTTCTTGTCATTGTAATAAGAGCCACAAGCTCCCGTTTGGTCATTCTTCGCTTGTTAGTAAGCGTCCCCTTGAACTAATTTATAGTGATGTTTGGGGCCCTACCCCTTATTTATCTACTGATGGTTTTTCATACTATGTTATTTTTGTCGATCATTTCACAAAATATATTTGGTTTTATCCCATGAAACATAAATCCGATGTTTTCTCCAATTTCACAACCTTTAAGGCTCTCGTTGAAAAGTACTTCCACACCAAAATAACTACCTTATACTCTGATGGTGGTGGAGAATATGTTAAACTCAAAAGTTTTTTAGCCACCCATGGCATCACTCATCTCACCACTCCTCCACACACTCCTGAACACAATGGTGTTGCTGAACGCCGCCACCGACATGTTGTCGAAACAGGGTTAACACTTCTCCATCAAGCATCCTTACCTCTCACTTATTGGTCATATGCTTTCAAAACTGTTATGTATCTTATTAATGGGATGCCCACTCACGTTCTCAATAATATTTCTCCCTACAAAGCTCTTTTTGGTGATCTTCCTAGCTACTTTAAACTTCGGGTTTTTGGTTGCTTATGTTTCCCCTGGTTAAGACCCTACAATTCTAACAAGCTTCTTCCTTGATCCCGTCCATGTCTCTTTCTTGGTTACTCCTCTACTCAAAGTGCTTATTTATGTCTCGATCTCTCTTCCCGTCGTGTGTATGTTTCCCGTCACGTTCAATTTGATGAAACCACATTTCCCTTCTCTTTTCGTGACTCCGTAGTTCCTCGAGTCTCTCCCCCCAACGCCTTAGCATGGTCTACTGTCACTCCTGCTGTTGCCGATGTCCCACCACCCACGTCCACCTCTCAGCATGCTGCTACTCATATGTCATCAGAGGTCTCGACGATGTGTCACTCCCCCACACCATCACCAAATGCTACTCACCCATTAAATCCTCTATGCCCCACCACCTCATCAACCCCATCTTCCCACCAACACAACCTGCCAATTTCATTACCCTCCAACACTCCGGACCCACCCCATTATCAACCCAACCTTCTTTGACTAGCACTACTTCCCAACTAACATCACCCATACCTGCCAGCCCCACCTCCCCACCGTCCTCATGCCCTCTACCTGTCAATCCATTACCCCCACCACCACCAAATAATTTAAACAATCACCCCATGACCACTAGAGCCAAAAATAATATTTTTAAACCCAAACACCTTTGCACCGCCACCAAACATCCACTTCCCTATCCCATTGAACCAACATGTGTTTCTCAGGCTATCAAAGATCCTCTTTGGAGTGCAGCCATGTCCGATGAGTTCAATGCTTTAATCTGCAATGGTACTTGGGAGCTTGTTCCCCATCAACCCACACAGAATCTTATTGTGTGCAAATGGGTATTTCGCATAAAAAGGCATTCTGATGGCAGTATTGATAGGTACAAAACACGCCTTGTTGCTAAAGGCTTTCACCAGCGTCCTGGAGTGGATTTCTCGGACACATTCAGCCCGGTTGTCAAACCCACCACAATCCGTCTTGTTCTTCATTTTGCTCTCACTCATAGTTGGCCTCTTCGTCAATTAGACGTCAACAATGCCTTTCTCCATGGCTCACTCTCTGAGGATGTTTATATGTCGCAACCTCCTGGATTTGGTGACTCTAATTTTCCAAGTTATGTTTGCAAACTCCGCAAAGCTTTATATGGCCTCAAGCAGGCACCCCGATCATGGTATAAGGAGTTGAGCTCTTTTTTGCTCAATCAGGGATTTGTTAATGCTATCTCAGATGCCTCTCTCTTTATTTTTCGTCGGATGGTGATGTGCTATTATTTCTAGTTTATGTTGATGATCTTGTTATTACAAGAAATAATAAGAGACTCCTCTCTACATCCATTCAAGCCTTGGCAAATCGTTTTTCTGTTAAAGATTTGGGGACCCTTAATTATTTCCTTGGAGTTGAAGTGCTACCCACCACCTCGGGTCTGTTTCTTTCTCAACATAAATATATTCATGATCTCCTAGTTAAAGCTAAAATGGAAGGTGCCAAGGATGTAAGCACACCAATGGCTACCTCTGATCATTTGGTTCTCTCTGATGGCTCTCCCCTCACTGATGCTACTACTTTTCGACAACTTGTTGGAGGCCTCCAATATCTAAGTCTCACCCGTCCTGACATGTCATTTACTGTCAACAAACTCTCACAGTTCATGCATCGCCCGACTGAGTCTTATTGGCAGGCCCTCAAACGTCTTCTCCGCTATCTAAAAGGCATTATCTTTCATGGCTTTCTCCTCCGCCATAGTGCCTCATCTCGTCTCTATGCTTTTTTCGATGCTGACTGGGCTGGTGATCGTGATGACCGTAAGTCCACTACTGGTTCTGTTATTTATTTTGGTGGTAATTTAATCTCTTGGAGTTCTCATAAACAACGTTCTGTCGCTTGGTCATCTATTGAAGCAGAGTACCGCGCCATAGCCTCCACTACTGCTGAACTAGCTTGGGTTCAATCCCTCCTCCGTGAGCTTGGTGTCTCTTTAGTGGATAAACCAACCATTTCTTGTGACAATATTGGGGCTACTTTCTACTGTGTCAATCATGTCCTTCATTCTCGCATGAAGCACATTGAACTTGATTTTCAGTTTGTTCGTGATCGTGTCAATCGAGGTCTTCTTCAGGTGGCTCATGTTTCTACTCAGGATCAACTTGAGGATGTCCTTACAAAAGCCCTTCCCCGTCCGCGTTTTCAATTGTTGCGATCCAAGATCGGTGTCTCTGATGGGACCACCGTCTTGCGGGGGCGTAAAAGGGAATCTCCTACAATTATGGAAATAACCTCTCCACTAGATATCAACAATTCAAATAAGTCAATTACACATAATCACCATTGAGTATCTTCTCATTTACTAGAAGATTGTAACTGAATATTCTTTTGTTAAATGTCTTGTATTTTCTTAATTTAGCACAATTCAAAATTGTATATAACACATGTAAATTCCTTTTGTGAAATATACAAGAATATACATTCCATATTAGCTCTAATTGGGACCACTACCCCAAACTTCTGATCTTGGCATCGATACACTCAGAGGTAAAAATGTCTCATCTTCTAAATTCAATTTCAACTCCAAAGCTTAGATTAAGGAAAATTAAAGGATGACTGTTTGATGTGTGTGTGCTCCCAGTGTAGGAGCTACAGAATGCCTATCCATCATAGTAAACACGGTAAATGTCTGGAGCCTTTCTGATTTAAAATGGAAAGGTATAGATCTGTATCCCTTCCTCTTATTTGTGCGTCATGTATGAATATGATGTTCGCTTGCTCACAATTGTCCTCTGTGTTTGTGCATGTCTCCATTGATGTATGTTGAGCAAAAATATATGCATATGGATGGTCCTGATGACTGTTCTTCTTTGTGCTACTTGGATCCCCACCCCCAAACTTCGATGTAATTATATTTTTAATGAATTGTATGAGGAAGTGAAAGGGGTCCAATTAGCAGAGAGGTCTTCTCAACAACCCCACTGTGAGTATTTCTAGAACTCAACCTCAATTTTTGCATCCCTGTTGAAATCTGATAGATGTGGATGAATGATTAATATGCTGAGGTGAATGTATGAATGATGTTGAATGCATGATTTGGTCGAATGTGCACGATTAGTGAAATATTTAGGGGTGATCAAATCCAAATGCAACCTGCAAAAACACATTAAAAATCTAATTAGACTAGTGTAGGGGCGATTAAAAATTGAAATCAGCCTGCTATTTCTGTGTTTTTCAAATTTCTGACTTTTTTTTTTTTTTTTTTTTTTTTTTTTGCAATTAGGAATTAAAACAGGAAAATGAAATAAAAAGAAAAGAGTTAGAAAAATTGGGTTGCCTCCCAATTAGCGCTTTAGTTAACGTCTATAGCTAGACGGATTGGAATGAGGTTTGTGATCATGTCACTTGTTCTCTTAGAGTTACCCACTTCTTGATAGCATCATACGACAATAATAGGTATGGAATGAGTTGAACTGTGCATTTAAATTCAGTGGTTGAATTCTTCAAAATTGCCCTTATATGTGATTGAATCTCTGTGATCAAATAGGGACCCTTACAACAAGGTTTGCATCCTCGCCGAATCGACTTAAACCTTGTATTTAACACCCACAATTTCTGTACATGTCGCATGTCTTGACAAAATATTGGGCTGCTGTTAAGCTTTTTCCTCCCGTAGTAGAATGTAGCCTGCTGAATAGACCTGCCCAGATTTACTTTAAATTTGATGGGCTGTGTATATGCACTGTCATGTGAATTTCCAGATTCTGATTTGTTATGAACAACCCCTTGCAACACGTCAGTTATGATGAATTCCGACAGCTGGGTTGGTTTCTTTGCAGCCTCTGGATATGGTATAGGTGCCATACGGACTTCAATCAAAGCAGGTTCTGGAGAAATTTCGGAATCATCGAGGGCTGTTTCCTCCCTTGGGTGTGGACAATTGGCAGATTGCTCCACAATGTCTGCACCAATCTCATCTTGATCTTCCACAGCACAATGCTTGAATCTGAAATCCTTCATTGGTTATTTCTATGTATAACTCAGTTGATTCCAACAAATTATAGAGTTTGTCCTCCACAGAAAGCTCTTGTGGCGCATTAGACTGCTCAAAATAGTGATCAAGATGCTTTTGCAAACTTGGGGTGTAGAACTCTGAATATGGATTGTTCCAATTTCTTTTTGAATCGTATATCATATTGGTATGCTCTTGGACAAGCCCTGGAAAATATTCCCTTTTGGGACATTGCGAAATATCATGGGTCTTCAAACAGCAGAGTGCACAAATTGTAAGTTTAAATCCATAAAAACCCCATTCTGCAAATTTAACCCATAATGGCAGTCCTCCGGGTTGTATGTTGAATTCAAGAGGAGGTATAAATTCCATTGTTGCACAAATTGTAACCTAAAAAAAAAATCAAGTAAATAAAAGATATGTACAAAAATAATTAACTAAGAGTTGATAAACACAAATTATTTAAAACAATCCCCGGCAACGGCGCCAATTTCTTGATAGGGATTTTTACCACCTGCAAAAGTAGGGATAAAAACACTTAAAAATACTTGCAAGAGTACAAGGTTGTCGTAGTATAGCAGCTCAAGCAAGGTCGTTCTCCACAGGGATTGAATGAATAATCTATGTTAAAATCAAATCTTAATTAATTATTTGAAAATGAAATTGGGAAGAGGTTGATTTTATTACCTAAAATATTAAAAACGAATTTAATTAAAAACAATTAAATAAATTGGCAAGGTAAAGAAAATAAAAGAAAATAGTTTTGAAAATAAATTTGAGCACTAGGGTTCCACCGTCACCTTAACAATCCTACGTAGCTTTTCCAATTATTTATGAATTACACATGCATATTTTGAAGGTTAGGTTTTCCTAAAGTATGCCCTACTTGGGAACCTCCAACATAGAACGTATGTCTAACATACAACCCGTCCGTGGCGTCCAGATCGAATATAAACATGCAAGACTCATTAAGTTTTGTGAAAACCTTTTGAAAAACCATATAACTCCTAAGACGTGTCGTCCATCCTAAGTAGTTACACATATTAACCACAAGAAGCCAACGCCAATTTCAGGGACAGCCCTCCGCCAAAATTGCATCAAATTACTTTTCTAAATATCCTAATGGTGGCCAATCATCAAGACAATTAGATAGTTTCAAGCACAGTGATTAATAACTCAAAACTTGCATGCATAATATCATAAGCAAATTGAAAAGAAGCTACATATTCTTGCTAAGGCTCGTGGCCTCGCCCTAGCAAACGAAACTAGTTACTAACAACCATAAAACAAAATATTATTAAGAACATGGAAAGAAAACACCTTGAAAATAAACTTGAAAAACCCTCAATAGTGTGTCCTCCTCTCAATGTTGTGTCCTTTCCCCCCCCCCCCCAACAAAAATAACCTAATGGCTAAAAAGCCTTATTTATACTACTAGAAAATAAAACCCTACCTAGAAAAGGTTTTAGAATAAAACTAGGAAACCTAATAAAATAATAAAACATAAAACAAAAGGTTTCCTATTCGAACTGGAATTCGGACTTCTCAGAAAATCACACTTTTGACCGACCAAATCAACTTCGATTTGGTCCCAAAAGGTCTGTTTTGAAAGCTGAAGACGTCCCCTACAAATCCTCAGAAGGAATCTTCCTCAAAATATGCCATCTTGATCTCCAAAATACGCAAAACGTCCAGAAACATCATTCTGGGAAAGCTGCGCGCTGGGTCTTCTTTTCATCGCCACGGTCAAACGGCTTGGTAGAAAAATCTGAAATTTTGACACAATCATCTTGAAAGACTCACGAACATCCTCCAATTAGAATCACTCGAAAATTCGTCCGTTTGGTCATGTTTTGCTACAGAGGAAGTCGAATGTCCTACATTGGAAATATATAACAAAGTATCAAAATTCTACCAAAATAACCAATAAATTAATACTAAGATTAGGGTAAAATATATAGTAAAGTATCGACTCATCAATGACTTTGGGGAGTAGTGGAGAGCCCGATTCGGTCTGCTTTTACTTTGCGTTTAAAGTATTTTTTGTGTGATATATATGTTTGGTTCGAGTTGAGCAAGCAACTCAGATCGTCACAAGCACTTATAGACACAGCTAGTCCACCACTTGTGCCTTGTAAATTGTAACTCTAGGTTTGATTGAAGTTGCTAAGTTGGTGCAGTAATTTCATGAGGTTTAAACTAAAAGTGATTACATACGCACGTGTCCAGCCTGCCAAGATTGAGCTTTTTATAATAAAAGTCCCTACACCCATGACCAGTGGCGAAGCCACGTGAGGGCGAGGAGTGGCGGCCGCCACTCCCCTAGCGGGGAAACATCACTGGAGAGCTGGGTTCGCCACTCCCCACTCGCCTCGTCGGAAAAAATGGCCTCTGTTTTTGCTGGGCAATCTGTTTTGCGCAGATTGCTGTAATTCTTTTTTTCAAAATCCAGGCCAAAACGACGTCATTTTGGGCCTGGTAAAAAAAAATTAAAAATTTAAACAAAACGACGCCGTTTTGTAAACCTTCCCCTTTACGTATTTGGGTCTTTCTTTTCCTCTATATCTTTTCCTCTGTATCCTTCGATACATTACGCCCACCCCCCCTTCACGCCCCTTCGTTTTGTCTGTTTCCCCCCCCCCCCCCCCCGAGTCAAAGGTTCTTCCATATATCATCTGTAACCTTCTAATTTAATTCAATAAACTATTCTTGAGCCGTCGGCTTCCACCATTTAAAGGTACATTTTTTAATTCCTAAATGTATAATCCCTAACCCTAATTAATTATTTAATATAAATTTCGTTTAATTGGTATAGAGTCATATTGTAATGCACTAATATGGTTATTGGTTATTGATTATTGATGTGAATCATATGCTTATGATTATTGATATGAAATTATGAAATTATTTTTTAGGGTGAAAATTAAAATTTGAATTCTTGAATCTTGATGATTAGTTGTATTCATATGAATATGATTAATTGAATTGAATTTTTATTTATTGAATAATTTTTATTTGGTGAGAGTTAGTGAAGACCGGGAGGTGTGAAAGCTATTTATTAGTGTATAAGCTTCTTACATTGGCTTTGGTGTTACCGGTTGCAACTGCTTCGGTGGAGAGAGCTTTTTATGCTATGAAGATTGTGAAAACACTATTGCGTAACAAAATGGGAGATCAATGGTTGAGTGATAGCATGCTTGTTTACATTGAGAAATATGTATTTGCTTTTATTGATAAGGAGCTTATTATGCGACGTTTTCATGACATGAAACCTCGCCGGCAACAATTGTAATTTGTTTGTATTGATTAATTATGGAAGACATTACTATATAAAAAGATTCAATTGTTGCCATTTTTCTTTAACCTTGCATTTTTTTAAGTTCGCCCCTCCCCCGAAAAATCCTGGCTTCGCCACTGCCCATGACTTTGATTTATGATGAAGGTGTTTCCTCACTGAGTAATACAGAAAACATAAAACTTGACTTATTACACATGAAGAGTCATTATTCAATGATGACATGATATCATTTCACCTTGACATGATATCATTTCACCTTACTAGTTATAGTTGAAATTGTTTATTCTTTTTATTATAGTCTAAAGATCATCTATAAAGTTCATTCAATTCATAGTATCATCTATAAAGTTCATTCAATTCATAGACCATTTAAGAATGCATATGTCTCGAACAAATCGACGTTCATAGTAACAAGTAACAACTTTATTATGAATTGAATTCACAGACCATTTAAGAATGCATATGTCTCGAACAAATCGACGTTCATAGTAACAAGTAACAACTTTATTATGAATCATCAATTTGTTTGATGCATAAGGAAGAATAAATGGTCTCCAAATCGAAAGAATCTTTTTAAAGTAGATCTTGAATGATGATAAGAAAATAAACGTAGTTGTTGAAAGAGGAATGTCTCCCTTACACATAAAGAGTTTAGCAGTTTCCAGTATAGAATTCCTGAATGATGTGATGTTTATACGAAATTTATACTCTAGAGGAAATGTGGACTTGTTTAAGGCATGCTCCGCCCTAAGCAAACAAAATAAAATAAAATAAAATACAATTTCGTATAATATAATGTGGAAGGAGAAGACCAGAAGCTTTTATATGATTCACTACCTAGCACCTGCTCAACCCCTTACGTACTATTGCTGACGTCGTTAATTATACATCATGCATGGTGGTGCACCCAAAGTTTCCGAGAAGCGTTACACCAGCGAGCATATGAGGCATGGAGGTTGGGCCAATCAAAAGACGAGCAATGTGGTGTTGAGTTTTAGTTTTAAATCTTGTATTGTATTTCTCATCATCTTTACAAGAGTGAAAGGCAACTCTTATAGAGAGCCGAAAAGAAGACTACAAGAGGAAGGTTAACAACCATACCTCATTACCAAATCAGTCCTGACAAGTGGACAAGACAAATATTAATAACAAGTAAAGTGGTTCCTAGAAACAAGGAAGAAAGATTGACAAAAGACCTAAGTGAGTGATAAGGTATGGAAGACTAGAGTATGGTTTAGAAAATCACTTTAACCCATGACTTAGCTAGAGTGATGTTTACAACCATACTTGTGACATTTGCTTTACAACCATACTTGTGACATATACATGCAACTAGCAACTAGTATTTGGTTTGTTTCAATACTCCCCCTCAAACTGGATCAAGGGGGTCAATTGATCCAAGCTTGCACAACAAACACTGGAATTGAGTAAAATCTAGGGCTTTTGTGAACAAATCAGCCAGTTGATCGTGCCTTCGTGTGAACACCGTGTCGATCACCTTGGATTGAACTTGAGCATGAATGTAATGGCAATCAACTTCAATATGTTTAGTCCTTTCATGAAACACTGGATTAGAGGCAATGTGCATGGTAGCTTAGTTGTCGCAAAACAAAGACATTGGTGTGTTGCTTGTGAAACCGAGATCAGAGAGAAGACTTTTCAGCCATATAAGTTCACATGTTGTCACTGCCATGGCTCTATACTCAGCTTTTTCACTGGGCCGTGCAATTACGGTTTGCTTCTTGCTCTTCCAATTGACAAGATTACCTCTAATAAATGTGCAAAATCATGTGGTAGACTTTCAATCAATGGCATTTCCAGCCCAGACAGCATCGGTGTAAGCCATAATGTGATTTGAACCATTGTTCTTCATAATTATTTCTCTACTTACTGAGATCTTGAGATAACGAAGTATTCTTTAGATAATTTCCCAGTGAACTAGTGTAAGAGAGTGTATAAACTGACTAGCTAGGCTTACTGAATAAGAAATATCAGGCCTAGTAATGGTGAGATAAATAAGTTTCTCAACCACTCGCTGATAAACACTAGGATCCGAGAGAGGTTCACCTTTTTCATGCAACTGAAGTTTGCTAGCTAGGGGTGTCCAAGCTGGCTTGTACTCCATCATGTTAGCTTCATCCAGAAGATCTAGAACATACTTTCTTTGATTCAAGAATAACCCTTTTGAAGAGGTGGCCGCCTCAATTCCAATAAAGTATTTCAAGGTCCCCAAGTCTTTAATGGCAAATTTTTGATGAAGTGATTGCTTAAGAGTTGTGATGCCACTCACATTATCACCTGTAATAATAAGATCATCAACATATATAAGTACCACTAATTTCCCAGTATTACCATTCCAAACAAACAAGGAAGAGTCAGCATGACTCCTTTTGAACCCTGCAGCTTCAAGAACTGAACTGAGCTTCGAATACCAAGCTCTAGGGAACTGTTTGAGACCATATATGGCTTTGTGAAGTTTGCAGACCTTGTTGGATTCCTTTTCTCTTGGATGACATGGGGGCAACTTCATGTACACTTCTTCTTCAAGCTCCCCATGAAGAAATGCATTCTTCACATCCATTTAGAATAAGGGCCATGCATTATTGACTGCCACAGATAACAATACCCTCACAGTGTTCATTTTGGCAACTGAAGCAAAGGTCTCCTTGTAGTCAATGTCATAGGTTTGTGTAAAACCTTGAGCTACCAAATGTGCCTTGTGTCTCTCAACACTTCCATTGGAGTTGAACTTGGTCTTATATATCTACCTACTTCTCACTACCTTTTTGCCCTTTGGAAGATCCACCACACTTCATGTCTGGTTGTCATTCATAGCTTGGAGCTCTTGAGTCATAACAGCTTGGTCATCACAGGTTCTGAGGGATAGGCAAGACGTTGGTGTTCCTGAGCTTGCCTTAGGTTGACACTGAGTTTTTGACAAATTTGGACTCCTTTAAGAGGTAGTAAAGTCCATTTAAGAAGAACCATTCACCAATCTTCTTCTGTGTAACTCGATCCTGAAACACAACATTGTGAGGGGAAAATACGACAGGACAGTCTAAAGTTTTTATGATTCTTCCTATGGACAAGAGTTGAAAAGGAAAGGAAGGTACATAGAGGGCAATGGAATCATTATGCACACTCAGCAATCTAATTTTCCTTTTCCTTAGAATAGGTTCCCCTTTCCCATTTGCAACAGACACATGAATTGAATCACTAGTTTTTTGAAATTCATGTAGACTAGAGGATTTATTAGTTATATGATCAGTGGCACCTAAATTAATAATCCAACAATCATGTGTAACATTAGCATTAAGAGTAGTGGAAATGGCACTATTTATACCTGGAATATTGCCTTTCAATGTGTTCTCCAAGTCAGCCAAGAAACCAACAAATTTCCGTAGCATTGCAGTAAGGTTTTCAGTCATCACTTCATCATGATCAGTGCTTCCTTGCTTCTTTTGAAGAAAAATTGCAAATGCATTGATCAAGGAAATGGGGTTTGTTAAGAAATTTGTCATCCCATCAGCTAAGGAACAAGCTGAGTGAAAGGCTTTTGGAGTGACTCCCTTCACGTCTTTGATCATTTGGCCTTCCCTATCAAGCTTAGGTTTTAACACCGGATGTAGGATCCAACATTTTTCTCTCAAATGTCCCTTCATGTTGCAATAAGAACATTTCCAGTCTGCTTTCTTCTCAAGCACTCTATCACCAATTCTCTTGTGATTGGTTGTGAAAACCCTAGCCTCAGAGTGGGATTTGGGCTCAATATTCATCACTCTTCGTCGAGTTTCCTCTCTCTGGACTGCATGACACACACTGATAAATAAGGGCAGCTCTAAAGTCATTAACAAATGACTACGTAGGCCTTCATACTCAGCTCCTAAGCTTGCCAAGAGTTGAAACACCTTGTCTTCATCAGCCCTCTTCAGAAGCACAGCGGAATCGGTCGTGTGTGGAAGGTACATATCGAGTTCATTCCACATGGATTTCAAGCTTCCAAGATGTTGAACAAAAGAATGATCACCTTGCTTCAGACTAGCAACATTCTTCTTTAGTTGAAAGATGCGAATTAAGTTGTTTTGGCTACTATACATGTCATGCATGGTGGTGCACCCAAAGTTTTCGAGAAGCGTTACACCAGCGAGCATAGGAGGCATGGAGGTTGGGCCAATCAGAAGACAAGCAATGTGTGAAGTGGTGTTGAGTTTTGGTTTTAAATCTTGTATTGTATTTCTCATCATCTTTACAAGAGTGAAAGGCAACTCTTATAGAAAGCCGAAAAGAAGACTACAAGAGGAAGGTTAACAGCCATACCTCACTACCAAATAAGTCCTAATTAACAAGTGGACAAGACAAATATTAATAACAAGTAAAGCGGTTCCTAGAAACAAGGAAGAAAGATTGACAAAAGACCTAAGTGAGTGACAAGGTATGGAAGACTAGAGTATGATTGAGAAAATCACTTTAACCCATGACTTAGCTAGAGCGATGTTTACAACCATACTTGTGACATTTGCTTTACAACCATACTTGTGACATATACAAGCAACTAGCAACTGTATTCGGTTTGTTTCAATACTCCCCCTCAAGCTGGATCAAGGGGGTTAATTGATCCAAGAACAGACTAATTTATTGCAGTGACTATCGAAACAACTTGAGCTCAGTATCGAGCTTAAAGTTTTTAAGTTTGCTTTGCCTATATGTATATGAGAAGCATGCCAAACTTCAGTTGAGCGCAAAAAACACTAAACAAGCCAAACTCGAGTATGGTAATATTCGGTCGAGCGCAATAACGATCCCAATTATAAATGTGTATATCGAAGATATGTCATGTCGTTGTTGAAGGAGGAACGCCTCCCTCCTTACACATAAAGAGCCAAGCAGTTTCCGGTATAGAATTCCTGAATGAAGTGATGTCTTGTACGAAATTGATATTCTGTACAGGAAATGTGGACTTGTTTAAATGGACAGCTTATAGGACTCAAGGTACTTTAAAAACAGAAGTGTGTTCTTCTAAACATAAAATTTGATTAATGGTGGATCAAACAGTAAGCAGTTTTTCCATTTTTCTTTGTTTAGGGCCCCGCAACAATTAAGCAAACCAAAAATAAAAATACAATTCAATTTCGTATGATATAATGTGGAAGGAGAAGACCAGAAGCTTTTATATGATTCACTACCTAGTACCTGCCCTACCCCCTACGTACTATTACTGACGTCGTTAATTAGACATCATTCATGGTGGTGCAGCAAAAGCTTCCGAGAAGAGTTACACCAGCGAGCATAGGAGGCATGGAGGTTGGGCCAATCAGAGGACGAGCAATGTGTGAAGTGGTGAAGCCACAACGATAGCACTTTCTCTTGATCCTCTTCCTCTTCCAGCATCTCTATCGTCTCTTCCAATACTCTCTCCAGCTCAGCCCTTTCACCGATGCTCAATACCGGGACATCGGTTCCGTTGCTGGCTCTGCATAGCAATGGCAGCCACGACATTAACATCTGCATCTTTGTTTGCTTGTGTTGCTTTTTCTTACTTTCGTCGTCAGTTTCATCCATTCCCAAGTGTTTGGCATGCTTGAACAACAATGCTGCACGAAAGGGTTTATTAGGGTTATATTTGGCTCAATAAGAAACAAGTCAAGCCTATATTTGGCTCAATAAAAAACAAGCCAAGCTTGAAAATTGGTATTTAAGACGGAATTGATACTTGATCACTTCATCTTTCTTTTGTTACTAAATGAACTACATGCACGAAAAAAGAAACGGACGTTTATGCGACTATGTTAACAAGAGTAGACTAACTTATTGCAGTCATTAACTCGAAACAGCTTGAGCTCAGCTCAGTATTGAGCTCAAAGTTTATAAGCTTGCTCCGCCCATATGAGAAGCAAGCCAAGCTTAGTTTGAGCTCAAAAATCACTAAACAAGCCAAACTCGAGTAAGGTAATATTCGGTTTGATTTGACTCATTTACAGCCTTAAGCACACCTGAGGTCCTTCAAGATGACATCTGATGAGTGCACGGCGTACGGTGTTTCAAAAGCATGGCTTATTTCAAAAAATAAATAAAATAGCCATATGGAATACTCGATAATAGACTGTTTTACAGCTTAACAATGACACGTGAAAATTAAGAATGTACAAGCTTATAGAAGTTTTTCTTATAATTTTGGATTTAACTCCATAATGTCTAAATATGGGATTAAAGATGGTTAAAAAATGCAAAAAATTTGTAGCTCAATTAAGTAAATTGTACTCGAATTAACGAATTTGATTCCTCACACTCCTTATTGTTTGTGTAAAGAAAAAAAATGTTAGGGAGATCAAAAATTTAAATCATCCACATGATGTGGCGGTTGATGATTGAACTCATTTTTTAATAATTTAAAGAATAAATTCAACCATCAATCGTCACATCATGTAGTTTACAAAATATGATTAAAATTTTGATCTCTCTAGCATCACCTATAAAACAATTTAAAAGGGATTCCATTAACGGTAAAAATTCTATAAATTTTGATCTCACTAGCGTTACTCTGACATCAAGAATGCTTATTTTCACAAATTGAAAATCAAACAGAGGGGAGATAACCGTACGTAATTTATGAAACTTTCCATCTACCACTTCAAATCTTAAATGGCGATCTCAAATTCTCAATCACCAATACTGAAAAAAAAAATATATATATAACAAAAGAGAATAGATATTCAAAAATGTAGTGCTCCCACGCCAGCAGAAAATCATAATATTTAACCAAGAATGCAAGTCCACTATCATTCGCTAATGAAGATACCAGATTTCTTCCTTTAGCTAAATATATTGTATTTAATGTAGATTGATTTGTATATGATTTCCATCCTCGTTAGGAGTTAGGACTTTATGTAATTTCTTCTATATAATGTAATATTCAATAAATCAATGAATAATGTGGAAAATAGATATGCATATGAAATTGAATATATAATTTTTTTAAACAGTAAGTAATACGAAATAATATTAGTAATTTAAACTTTTCCCTTCAATTTTTTGTGTTTCTCTTAAATGGAAAAGATAATCTCCATCGCTATTTAAAAAAAAAATGAAGGAAGAAAAACTTGAAAATTAAAATGATTGTGGAGAAGAACTTACCCGAAACCTTGACCAAGAATGCTTGTAAGCGCGGCTCAACAGAAAGAGAAAGCCAAGCTAAATTAAGGGCCGCAGCCCATCTCCTCAAAGCTTCATCAGCCGAGTCACAAGCTGCCAGCTTCTCAGCCAACCAAAGCACCTCAGCCGCCAGTTTCTCCGCCGAGCTCCTCGTCCCGCTCGCCCTCGCCCCTCTTATCCACGTCACGTCCCCAATCGATCGAACCGCCCGTAGAACCCGGCTCAACCGGTACTCTGCCGGTCGAGCGGGCCTCAACAAATCAACGCCATCACCTCCCCGCACATCTCCTTGTTCGAGGGCGGCGGCGGCTTCAAGCTGGCTGAGAGTAGTGGAGAAAGCCGAGGAGAGAACAGTACGGTTGACTTGACGTAAAGCCTCAACGCCCTCTTTGTGGTTGTCTTCAATGAGGCTCTCTGCTAAAGATCGAACCACTTGGTACTTGCGGGAGGTTACGGGGATGTCGTTGACGAGGGACAAGAGCTGCGAAAGCGCTCGGCCGATAGCAGAGTCGCCGCCGAAAGTAATAGTAGCAGCGCCGCCGCTTGAGGCGGGAGTGTAATCGTAATGATCATGAGTAGTGCTGTGGTTACTAGACTTGTTGAAAGTGGGAGGCTTACAGTGATGGGGTTGGGTATTGTTAGGGTTTAGAGGAGGAAGAAAACGGAGGAGGAAGAGGAAGGATGTGACGAAAACGTAGCGAAGGAGTTGGAGGAGTTTGGATTTCTGAGACAAGTTTAGGAAGGATTTGTCTGCGAAGATCAAGACGGAGGCTACGAGGTTGCGAAGAAGCAAAGGAGATACGGTGGTTGGAGACCAGCCTTCCATCATCACCATCCTCCTAAATTAGGGGTTTTCTGTTCTTTTTTGTTTGTTTGGTCAGAAAGGTTGTTGGGGTTTAGATAACTTGCGTGAGTATACAAGGAAGGTAAGGTGTGTGGTGTAAACATGAATGAGGATCGAGTGAAGGGATTAAAAAGGGGTGGTGATCTTTGATCCGGCCAGTTGTTGGACCATGACGACGACAAATATGTTTTCTAGACAAGTTTAGAAGAAATTTTTTATTGTAATCGGAACACCGATGGTATATCATGTGTTTTTATATAAGTGGTGAGAAATTTTATTTTTTAAATTATTAACTTTTTAACACACATATTCCATCATTTATACAATAACACGTAATGTACCACTCCGTGTACCAAATCTAGACCCGTTTTGTTTTATTTTGTTACGTGGTTCTGTTGCTTTCATGTGTACGCACTCCTCGTCATAAGGAACGTCAAATGTTGCACCTAATGCCAATTCTTATTCCCTCTGCGTGCCGTCCGTCACACTTGCACTGGCGGGCATTAGCATTCGTTGAGAGTGTGATATATAATTGAGCTATTTCGTATATTGCTAATTAGTATTATGATGGAATCAGTGGCGAAGCCAGGATTCACCGAGGCGAGGGACGAAATTCAAAATAGTGCAAGGTTCAATCGAAGCGGTTACTTTCACATTGAAGAGTGCAAAGTTTTGAGTCAATATTCATAATAGAAAACAGTTTCTTCACCAAAGCGCTTGTAAGCGGTAATATCAAAGCCATGTAAGAAGTTTAAAGTGGTTAGGATTAGATCTAAAAAAATGTTAGGAGCTAGTCAGGTAGCAAACTGAGGGTCTAGCAACTAGGCGCCTAGACGAGATTTAGGCAGGAGCCTAGATGAATTTAAATAAATTTCTTTTATCGTAAAATAAGCATTAAACAATATTTACATTATTTTTTAAAAATTAATACAATATTTATAGATAATGTGAGTTTTTAAGATAAATACGTTGGGGTCAAATTTGTTGTACACATTCCTAGTTTAAGTGTAATTGTGTAAATCCTAGATTAGATTTGATTCTAGTTATCATTTCCTATTACAACTTGTATTATTGGGGGAATAAGGAAAATTTCCTCTCCTCTTACTACTATAAATAAAGGCACAATGTAGGAGGGATAACAACACACATTCCCCTACAATTCTACAAACAAATCTCTCTCAATCTCTCTCTACCAACGGCCCTCTCTCTCCTTGTCAGATAAAATAGACGACAACACGTTATTAGCACGCTCCTACCGCTGCGCTTAGGAATATGACGTTGAAGAATTTTTCTGCATCAAACCAGTTCATCCATATCATCACGCAATCAAGTTCTTTCAAAACAACTGTTTTTATCTCGATGTTTTTGCAGCCCTAATAGCATGAACATTCACCATAATGCATGACCCAACTTTACGTTTTCCAAATTTTAGATTCTACATAAATTGTGTAAGCATTATATTCATAATAGTTAAATTATGTGAATTTGATATTTGCCATGAATTGCACCAAATATATGTACATGCATGAAAATTATTGAATTGCACATGCATCAAATTGAATTGTATATGAATTGAAAAAGAAAAATTGAAAAAAAAAAGGGAAACCTAGGGTTCTTTCGAACCCGTGACCACCATCATGAAGATGGGCTCTCCACGCCAAGCCGAGACCCACAGAGCCAGAACCTCCGAGCTTTTCAAACCCAGAAAACCCGACACCTTTCATGGTGTCCCCGTCCACATCGACCACGGCATGGCCTGCAACCACTGCCTTGAACCTTTGGTTCATGTTGCCGACGACCAAAAGTCGTCCCATGTCGAAAATTGGACCGAGATTCACTTGAATCTCGTCTGAATTTTGTCGAAAATCCGATTCAAACTTTCTAGGGTTTGGTTGGTACAACGTTGAGATTACATCATCTCTGTTCACCACCATGGTCGTCAATGACCACCATGACTCAACTCGAGTCCTAACCAACCCCGGATTGCCGCCAGGAGCGCAGGTCTGGCGTTCTTTTCCGGCGAAACGCACCCAGCACACATTGGGGTGTTTGGTTCCAAAACCCGAGCCCTATTGGGCTCTGTTACTCGGCCAGTTTCATTTTTCTTATGGGCTCGGCCCTCTACTGACATCTTGCTCCAGCCCGTTGGGCTTTGGAGCTTCCCCGGCCCAAACTGTTTCTTCTAGCCCGTGTGTGCAAAAAAAATTTGTTTTTTTTGGGCTTGCCTGAAGCGGCCCGCGTGAATTTTTTTTTAAAACCTTTTGGGTCTGCCTGCAGCAGCCCATTCCCCCTGCCCAATCGTCCTCGTGGGCATGCAGTCTCACCCGAGACCCACAACCCAATTTTTTTTTCGGCCTAGGTCTCACGGACCAAATTTTCTTAAGCCACATGTGGGCTTAGTTTTTTCTTTGGGCCCCGAGTTATATTTGCCTAATTATTTTAGGCTCAATAGGTTTTATATTTTTTTCACCCACACTTTAATTTGGCCCGAAGTCCAAATAATTAAATTCAATTATAATTATAGACCTAGAGTTATATTTTGCATATTCTTGTTGCATATTTCTGTATATATTTGTGTTTGTCTGCATGAATATATGAACCTGAAGTTCATAATTATTTTGAAACCTGAAGTTTATTATAAACATGCCTTGTTTGAAAACCTGAAGTTTTTCACTTAAAAATATCACCTATGAAAACCCAAAGTTTTGTCATGCAAAATTAAACCAATACATGTCTATTAGAACCTGTATGTTCTACTCCTATGTGAATGGATTGATTTTTTCTCAATTACACTTACCACATCTTATCCATCTATTTTGTGATAGGAACATGTTGAATTTGAACAAACTCGACTTCACTGCTTTGGAGGTCTCTGGAAGAAACTACCTCAAGTGGGTCCAAGATGTGAAGCTCCACCTCATTGCCAAGAACTTGCGTCCCGCCATCGAAGAAGAGACGAACAACCCTGTTGGCGAAGCTGGAAAAGCCACTGCTATGATCTTCATCCGAAGACATATCCATGACGCTCTGCAAATTGAGTATCTATGCATAACTTCCTACGAATATGGCCAGAAACGTATTCTAGAGAAGATGGAGCGTATCCTGAGTGGTCTGTATAATATGACCATACGCCCCCATCGAATGCCACTATGTGGCTAGCCCTACTACTGGGACCGCGCACTAAATTACACTTTAGCATGATCGTTTGGGACATCCTAAAAAAATAACGATGCGTTGTATCCTCAAATCATCACACAGGCATCCACTAACCCGAAGTTTAGGTTCGATCCAAGGAATCGCTTGTCAAACATGTTCAATGGGAAAGCTTATTACTAAGCCTTCTTATGACAAGATTCGTTCGAATCCTCCCATTTTTCTACAACGGATTTAGGAGGACATTTGTGGACCGATTCACCCTCCCTGCGGACCATTTAGATACTTTATGATTTTGGTTGACGTTTCCACATATTGGTCACACGTGTGCTTGTTGTCCACAAGGAACACTGCATTCTCCAAACTATTGGCTCAGATTATCAAGTCCAGGGCTCACCACCCTGATTATCCGATCAAATCTATTTGATTGGATAATGCTGGAGAATTCACATCTAAAACTTTTGATGACTATTGCATGTCGGTTAGGGCTAAAGTTGAACATCATGTACCCCATGTTCACACCCAAAAGGGCCTGGCAGAGGCTTTCATTAAGCGCTTACAAATTATTGCTCAATCCTTGGTCATACATACCAAGCTCCCGATCACTGCTTAGGTCCATGCAATATTGCACGTAGCAAAGTTGGTCCGCATGAGGCCTGTTGCGACACAACCATTTAGTGCCCTTTAGTTGGTTACCGAATACGAACCCAACATATCGCATCTGTGATATTTTAGTTGCGCGGTATATGTGCCGATCTCGCCGCCCTTACTTACAAAAATGAGGCTTCAGCGAAGGATGAGAATCTATGTCGGATATGATTCTCCTTCGATTATTCGTTACTTAAAACCTTTGACAGGTGATCTGTTTACCGTTCGTTTTGCGGATTGTCACTTCTATGAGATAGTCTTCCCGTCGTTAGGGGGAGACAAGAACGTCAACGATCCTGAAGAACGATGCGAATTATCGTGGATGACTCCCACTTTGTCTCATTTAGATCCTGGCACCGCTCAGTCTGAAATTGAAGTTCAGCACATATTAGATCTCTAGAGCATAGCTCAGAGCATGCTAGATGCCTTCACCGATCTAGCACGCGTGACAAGATCACATATTCCAGATGCGAATACACCTGCAAAGATGGATGTACCAAATGTACGACGGACTTCCCTCCTGGAGGCCCAGGACACCAATATTGGTGATCCACATACATTTGCAGCTAGCCAATCATCTGCCCTTACACAAAAGCGTGGCAGATCCCTTGGTTCAAAGGATTCACACCCTCGGAAGAGGAAACCCACGGCACAAGGTCTCAAAGAGCCTACAGTGATTCCGACTATCGCTTACTCATTCTACCTAACTCATGAGGAAATTCTAGATTATAGAAGCGTCCTTGAAGTGATGAATCATCCTCCTGAGAATCATGAGATTTCGGTCTATTATGCTAGCTTAGATGATGTGTGACGTAGAAATGAGATGATTGTCGACGATGCATTAACATTTGCAGTAACTACTGAGATCATGTTGAGCGATGACATTGAACTCCGTTAATGAATGTCGACGTAGAACTGATTGGTCAAACTGGAAACAAGCAATCCAAGTCGAACTCGATTCGCTTGCAAAACGTAAGGTGTTTGGACCTGTAGCTCCTACTTTTCCACATGTGAAGCCTGTTGGCTACAAGTGGGTTTTCGTTTAGAAGCGTAAAGAGAATAACGAAATTGTGCGTTACAAAGCTCGTCTTGTTGCACAAGGCTTCTCACAACGATCCGGGATTGACTATGATGAAACTTATTCACCCGTTATGGATGTGTTTACTTTTCGCTACCTTATTAGTTTGGTAGTTTCTGAAAAAACTGGATATGCAGCTGATGGACGTGGTAACCGCGTATGGAGATCTTGATATGAAAATCTATATGAAAGTTCTCGAAGGACTTACATTGACTGGTTCAAATATTTCCAAACCTCGGAACACTCTCTTAATTCGGCTGAGGCGTTCACTCTATGGTTTGAAGTGATCTCGAACGATGCGGTATAACCATCTAAGTGAGTATTTGACTAGTCAGGGATATGTGAACAATGAACTGTGCCCTTGCGTGTTCATTAAGAAGTCACATTCCGAATTTTTATTGGAACTCCTCGTCAGAACTGCCGCACACCTGAAGATGGAAGTTGAGATGAAAGATCTAGGTAAGACTCAATAGCGTCTCAGTCTCGAGATAGAGCATTGTTCGGATGGAATCCTAGTACATCAATCGAACTACACCCATAAGATGTTGCGCTGCTTTAATGACGATAAAGCGAAGCCTTCGAGTACTCCTATGGTCGTTCGATCGTTAGATGCAAAACAAGATCTCTTCCGTCCAAATGAGGATGATGAAGAGATTTTGGAGCTTGAAATTCCTTATCTAAGTGTGATAGGCACTTTATTGTACTTAGCTCAATGCACTAGACTCGACATCTCCTTCGATGTTAATTTTTTGGCAAGATACAATAATGCACCAACATGCAGACACTTGACTAGCGTGAAAGACATCTTCCGTTACCTTAAGGGTACTATGAATTTGGGCTTGTTCTATCCTTATAGATCCTCAAGTGATGCCGCACCTTCTGCTTCTCGAGTCAATTCTCGCCTTGTTGGTTATGCTGACGCATGATACTTGTCTGATCCGCACAAGGTGCGTTCTCAAAAGGGTTATGTCTTTACCGTTAGAGGCACTGGAATCTCTTGGAGGTCAACTAAACAGACCTTACTTGCCACTTTGTCTAACCATGCTGAAATTTTCGCCTTACACGAAGCAACTCAGGAATGCTTTTGGTTGAGAGCAATCGTGGGCCATATTCGAAGCTCCTGCGATCTTTATCCCATCGTAGATGTCCCTACGACGATCTGAAGACAACGCAACATGCATCGAATAGCTCAAGAAGGGTTACATCAAAGGAGACAACACCAAGCAAATTGCGCTTAAGTTTTTCTTTTCACATCAACAACAAGAGCATCAGAAGATTGAAATCACGCAAATCTGTTCACAAAACAATATGGCCAACCTCTTCACCAAATCACTGCCGAAGACGACGTTTCAAAAGCTTATTCATGGAATTGGTATGCATAAACTTTCTGAGTTATAACTTTGCTATTTCTCTTTGGAATTGTGTCAAACTCAGGGGGAGTATCCTAAAGATACTTACTTGATCTTAATGTACTTTTTTTCCCTACGATTAGGAGCATTTTTCCATTGGGTTTTGGCTACCTAACTAGGTTTTAACAAGGCACCCACCTTGGGCTGGTCATATCCATGAAGATGTTTCGTAGATGTTTCTTTTGACTTTGCATTTCTCATGCATTTTTCCTTAGACTATGGATTTTGTCCCTACTCGGGTTTTTGCCATAGCCTTAAGGTTTTTTAGTGAGACTAATACGTATGCAAGTTCCTACCTTATTGAGAATAACCGTTGTTCCTTAGTATCAGTGTCGATGAGTCGACTTCCTCAACTTCTGCATGATGCTGAATCTACCTTGAGTATTTACACACTCAAGGGGGAGTGTTGTAAACATTCCTAGTTTAAGTGTGATTGTGTAAATCCTAGATTAGATTTTATTCTAGTTATCCTTTCCTATTACAACTTGTATTACGTGGGGAAGAAGGAATATCTCCTCTCATTTTACTACTATAAATAAAGGCACAATGTAGGAGGGATAACAACACACATTCCCCTACAATTCTACAAACACATCTCTCTCAATCTCTCTCTACCGCCGGCCCTCTCTCTCTTTGTTAGATAAAATAGACCACAACAAAATTAATATATAAACTATGCATCAAACAATATTTTCATATCGGTTAATGAAACGAAAGTGTGTCTATATATAAACTAACCAACACATGATCAAATTAACATCAAAACAACATCAATTACAATCTATGATTATTATAATATATTAGGGATCTAAAATTTTCGTAGCATTCTATATTATTAATCTGGATTACGACCAAAAATTTTATTTAAATTTAGAAATTAGGACATTATAAAAAATAAAAAATAAAAAGAGAAATTAAGAAATTAGGTGGTGGTGGAGAGGAGAGAAGCGGAGTAGGTGATGGTGGCTTGGTCGGCGGAAGGAAAACGGGTATTGGAATAGGAGGAAAAAGCGCATTGGGCTTATTGGGCATTAGGTGATCTGTAAAGAAAATGGGAGGGGATTCTACTTAAAAGAGAGAATCACGTGGCTATTAAAAAGAAGGGCACGTGTTTTTTTAATTGCATTGGATCCAAATGAGTCGTTTTGGTCCATTCGCCTAAAAAGGGAATAGTTTCTTCTTCACTATCCATTTGCTACAGCCTGCACAACCAGCAGTGGTTGCTGATACCTCTACTCCACAGCTCCACCATTTTCGAGCGGTCCTCGAATGTCCTTACAGCTACTTCTTTGGACCTTTGAGGGTCCTGAGACCACCCAGGTTCCTAAATGGATCTGCCTCTGTCTGCAAATCCCGACCGAACCAACACCTAACCCTTGATTTCGACGAGAGCGAAGGGGCTAAACTAGCACTCCTAGGCATGTTTTCCGGCTAAGGGAGGAGCGGCCGCCACTCCTCGCCCTCATGTGGCTTCACCACTGGGTGGAATCATAACTTTTTTTTCATGATATCATAGCCTAGTTGTTCTGCGTGCGAAGCCCATCATCCGCACTTGCTCTACATTATTCGAGTTGTATAGTTCGCATAGTAGGTTTGAAAATTTACCACATATAAAGGAGGGTGTAGAAAGTATGAATCTCTCATCGTTTAAAGAAGCATGAGTTGGATGATACTAATTTGACTTCTAATTATGCGTTTCTATGAACATTACTAAACTTTGTGGCTACTGATCACAATGGCCACAGTTGTGCCAAAGTTCACTCACCAGTGGCCTTTAAGCATGATGCTATTGGTGTTGGCCACACCAAGTGTAAAAGGCCGCTAGGTTAGGTAAGAAGTTTCCACTTTGTTTCCGGTGGTTTTTAAGACCATGAGCTTCAGTTGTATGAACTAGCTACCGATAAAATGATATGAATTTACTTTAGTTTATTTAACTTTCTGCATTTTTCTTTCCCGTATTTTTCTTTTTGGATTATGTCGATCAAAGGAGAAAAATCAAAATATTGGAAGAGGGGAGAAAAGGCTTCAATATTTGAACTTGAGAGTGGTAGAAGGAAGAAGCAGAATGTTAAAAATAAAATAGAAGACTAATAGATAAAAATTTACAAGAGTATGTTAAAAATAAAAATTAGTACATGAATAACACTAGTCTATTAAATAATACAAGCATTATGGTTTATATCAAACTAATATTTTATATCTTTATATTTTGGGAGTTCCTTTCAAAAAGAGTAATTTGGATTAAACTTCCCCGATATATTTTAAACGGAAGGATTTCGGCTACAGAACAACAAAAAAGGTGAGGGAAACGGAGACACGTCACCACAAGAAAGTAGAAAAACTCCTAAACTTTGGTTGGCCAAAAGAGGTTGAAGCTATAGACCCACTGGGTGTTAGTGTATACGTAATTAAACTACTATGTAATCCCAAAGGCAACACTCAATGTGTGACCTAAATATGAACCAATTGTGCTACTTTTGTAAATAATACAAAAAAAAAAAAAACTCTTTTGAAATTATTTTGTCAGGTCAAATAACTTTTTCGCCCCAATGTTTGCCCGACGACCTAACAAAATAATCTCGTCGAGCAAAGTGCATTGACTGACTTGGCCAGACGAATGAATATTTTCCGATACCATTATTTTGTCGGGTTTCTAGAAATAAAAATATTTAAAAATATTTGCCCCACGAAATATTCTTCGGGTAATTAATTTAAATAAAAAATACAATAAATACATGCTCGACAAATGTATGCGTTGCAAAGTGTGTAATGTTTTTCAGAAGTTCGTAATTAAAATAATAGTTAATTTAAATAAATAAATTATATTAATCTAAACAATTAAAATAAATCACAATATTTTGTTCAAAAAATAAATCACAATATTAAAGAAATTTATTTAATTATATTAAAAAATAAAGTATTCGTACAATTGTATGTTAAAATACTAAACTAAATGGGGTGGCTTCTGAGGCGGCTGGTGGGATGGCGGTTAAAGGTCGCTTGAGAATCGAGAAGGCGAATGCTAGAGGCTGACATTGCTTGGGCCTCCGCAGAAGGCCTCTCTCACTAGCACACGACTACTTTCCGAGCTTATTCTCGCTGGTGCGCAACTTTTTCTCTTTAGCGTGCTTTTCTCTAGCTTCTTCTTCTCATTGGCACGAAACTTATTCTCATTAGTGCGCTTCTTCTCTAGCTTTTTCTTCTCACTGGCGCAAGACTGCTAACTCCATCTCCAACTACTGTAGTTTGGAAGACGTCTTGCTTGTAGTGTGACAGCTTGATGAAGATCCCCTAGGGTCCCGAACACGACCCGCTTCTAGGCTGCGGAGTTCTTTGCCTTTCCATCGCCCAATCCGATGATGGTTTGTTTGATTGGTCAAGAAATTGAAGAAATAATTAGGAAATTTTGGGTCGTCATTGTTTGCCCCTGTTCTAAACTTACATATACATATATAATATATACACATATATAATATATGGGATAGGATCAAGAGACAAATATTTTGACAAACATTTCTACACTTTCTTGTAGCCTTTAGATTTTATAACATTCAACGTTCTAGATTAAGAGTGATGTGGAGAGTTTTAAAATTAAATGACTTGGATGATGATGCGGATTATCTCTACTAATCAATAAAACACTTATTGTCAACCAAAACCCTATGAAGTTACCAGTTTAACCTTCTAATTAAAATAGAACATGAATAAGAAATATGAGGCAGAAATATAATTTCAAATAACCAAATTTTGCTGTTTTTTTTTTTCAAAACCTCACTTACATGTAATCCTAACATATCTATAACTAAAACAAAACAAAACAAAAAAAAAAAAAAAAAAAAAAAAAAAAAAAACACCCAACTCCCTTTTTCTCCATCACTCTCTCCTTCTCTCCTTCTACTTCAAAAACAAAAATAAAAAAATTTCTCACACACTTTGTGTGTGCCCATATAGTAACTAATAAAGAAAAGAAAACACTAATCTAAATTAAAAATTAATATCTAATAGGATAAAATTGAAAAAAAAATCAATAATCAAACTTTGAACCTAGCGTAAAAAAATCAAAAATTAAGAAAAACAAAAACATGAAAATATTGTAACCTCATCTCCCTTCCTGCAATGCCTTGGATGAATTCTCCTCTTTCAATTTATAAAAAATGAACCCTAATAAATAACAAAAAAGGAATGATTTAAAATATATATATATATATATATATAAATAAAAAAAAAAAAGTGATTGTTACATCCCGGCCCAGGCCCCCACCACAACCCGGGCTCGACTCCACCGTAGCATGATATTGTCCGCTTTGGGCTCCAGCCACGCCCTCACGGTTTTGTTTCTAGGAATTCACACGAGAACTTCCCAGTGGGTCACCCATCATGGGAATGCTCTTGCGTAAACTCGCTAAACTTCGGAGTTCCAATGGAATCCGAAGCCAGTGAGCTCCCAAAAGGCCTCGTGCTAGGTAGAGATGAAAATATACATATAAGGCTTACATGATCCACACCCCTGGGCGATGTGGGATCTTACAATCCACCCCCCTTAGGGGCCCGACGTCCTCGTCGGCACACTTCCGGCCAAGGATTAGCTCTGATACCAAATTGTTACATCTCGGTCCGGGCCCCCACCACAACCCGAGCTCGACTCCACCATAGCACAATAGTGTCTGCTTTGTGCCCCGACCACGCCCTCACAGTTTTGTTTTTAGGAACTCACACGAGAACTTCCCAGTGGGTCACCCATCATGGGAATGCTCCCGCACGAACTCGCTTAACTTCGGAGTTCCGATGGAATCCGAAGCAGTGAGCTCCCAAAAGGCCTCGTGTTAGGTAAAGATAGGAATATACATATAAGGCTTACAGGATCCACACCCCTGGGCGATGTGGGATCTTACAGTGATACTAGGGATAGGATTAAAACTAAGCAGAAACGAAACTGCTATAATAAAAAAAAAATTGAAAGCACAGACCAATGGAATCAAGTTGTTTGTTTGATTCGAAAAACTAAAAAAATTAGAAAGATTTTGCAAAACTTAATTTAATCACCCTACATATATGAACAATAATATACGATTTAGGGTCTTGTACGTTTTGCTTACGTACTGAAGATTCAAGATACTAATAGCTTGCTTCTTTGTAGAAGGCATCAAAATTTCATATCAATCCTATGAAAGCTGTAGACTTCATCGGCAAAGAGGGAGATGGAGGTTACAGTACTTTGAATCAATGGAGTTCTACGTCCTTTCTTGTTTGCACACTTAAAACTAGGGTTCTTTCCTTTTTAATTTTATTTTTAATTACCTTCCATATTTTTTGCTTTTTGAATTTTATTTTTATGTTTGATATTAGTTAAAATCCACTTAAGCATCCATGTCATTTAATGAATGAATATGGACCTTTGGATGTTTTGTAATCTAAAGGTTTAAAAGAAGTGTCAAAATATTTGTCCCTTGATCCTATCCCAATATATATACACACACATATATAATACATTTATGTAAATGTAATTAAAGAGGAATGTATACATCATTATGCTACGACATAAAATACTATTTAGCTAAATTGTTCCTGGTTCAAGCTTATGGTTGAGACAATTATTCGAGGTAGAGTATAAGGAGCTGAAATCGAAGGAAAGATGAGAGAAAATCGGTTACGGTGGTTTGGACATGTGAAACGAAGACCTACTAACGCTCTGGTTAGAAGATGCGATTACGAGATAAGTTCAGGGTTGAAGGGATAGAGGAAGACCTAGAAATACTTTGAAAGTGAGACTAAGAAAAGACTTAGAGTACTTGGATCTAACAGAAGACGTGGCACAGAACTGAGTGCAATGATGTTGTAGGATTTAGATAGCTGACCCCATTTAATGAGAGAAAATACTTTGTTGTTGATGATGATGACTTGACAAGGAGAGTCAAAGCTACGCCACACCATCAATCAATGGTGCACTTGACGGAAAGACAAAGGCTGCGTTTGTTGTACCGGACTGTCTCGGACTGGACTAGCTTCAGGGACTAAGCTGGACTGGCTTAGACTAGACTAAGCTGGACTAACTTAGTGAAGCGTTTGGTGCAATACTAAAAAGTAGGATAGTTAACAAACTATACTATTATATTATTTAATACATATTATAATATTTTTTTATTATTGATTTAACTTTCTTAGCCCTTCTTCCTCTTAGAGAGATACAAAATCATCAGTCATCAGTCATCAGCCGTCAGTCATCGGCCCTTCTTCCTCGCAGAGAGATACAAAATCATGTCCATCAAGCAAGACCATTGTTTCTTTCTCAAAGTCGTTCTTCTTCTTCGGGAAGCAAAACCCATGAAAATATTTGATTACTGTGGAACAAATGGGAGAGAACCTAGAAATTAATCAAACCCAAAGTCATAAATTCAATTGAACAACATGAAGAACCCAGCCAAACCCATAAAATTTCTTGCCATAGAACACAAGATAAAACGTTTTCGTCATTCTGCAGTATTTGATCGATAGGTTTTAGAGTCAGTAACGACACAGAAAAGAGTAAATGGCTGATGGGTTTCAGATCTGGGGTGTAAACGACTCTCAGTCTGACCTGGTTCTGCAGGAGATCATAAAAGAGTCGGCGATGTCGGAGTCGACAACAGAGGACTACAACGAACGCTGCTCCATGCGAAAGCATGAAGTTGTAAGCGACGATAGTCCTAGCTAATACCAAGCATTCACTCCGGATTAGCTAACGCAACTTAGTGAGGCGTTTAGTCGACACGAGTCGGACTTAGCGTCATTTATGCTAGTCCCGTCTTACGCCAAACATGGGATTGCTGTCCCAGCTAAGCCAGTCCCCACCAAGGAGGCCTAACAAACGGGGCCACGGAAATACAAAAGTTGTAGAAAAATCAAACTTTTAAGTATAAAAGTGATGAAAAACTAACATAGAAAAGTTAGAATTTTGGAAAACTTGAGGATGGTAAAGTGAAAATTACCTAAAGAAAAATTAACGGGTACAATATTGGCTCTTTCTTGGGATTTTTTTTTTTTGGAGTTTTAACGAAAAGCCCACGATACTGTTCACTTTAACGAAAAACCATATTTTTACACTAAAAAATCAAACCTGATACTATTCATTTTACCCTTTATTTTGTCCTTATCGTTAAAACTCAAAGTTTTCACGCCTTTTTCATTAGTTTTCCTTTCTTTTTTTTCCTATAATGATTTTCCTGTGAGATAAACAAAGTATGTGCTTTTCATTTCTCAAAAGGGGATGATATATTACGTAAGTATATAGAGGCCTCTCAACATCAGTCCCAAACAGATTAATTACAAAAGATAAATAATATGCACATAAGAGGAACAAAAACTTGTCGCGGCCGCTAAACAAAACATCACCTTCTTTCCCTTAGTTTTCTTCTGCACGAGTATTACGACACAATTGTTGGTGGCAGGGACTCAAGTCATCAGTTTCCTTAGTCTTTTTTCAGCAAGATTGGCAACCTTATTTTGAGGTTCAAGAACAAGGGCATGCTTGAAATCTTCAAATGCCAAACAAGAAAATAAGAAACAAGCTAAACCAACCATAATTGCATATTTTTCCATTGAGCTCAAGTAGTTCGTCTTATAATCATACGATTGAGCTCAAGTGATGATACAAGATATATCATATATCAGAGCAGCTTTCATAAACATTGAAGAAGCAGAAGAACGCAACAAAGCATATGAATGGGTTCTGACCTTGAGCAGCCTCCTTATAACAAAGAAGTGATTCTCTAGCTGTTCCACGTCTAAGATATGCCTTCACATTCTGCAAAAATGTCGAAAAATGAAAAGATAAAAAAGGTCACAAACATTGAAAAGTTTGTACAGTTTTGAAGAGACAATTTACATTCACAACTATACACACAGCGCAAATTCTGTTTGAACTAACTAGGAGTCGACCCTCATGCAGTAGGCATACTCAATAAAGGGTCGAAAGTAATACAAGAGATTAGATAAAAACAACTATGACTGAGCTGAACACGTGGATCAACTGTCAGCCTATTACACAAAGAACTGTCTGTACGTCATTAATAACTACTTTCGCTGCAATCTCTAGTTCACAACGCTTTCCTGTTTCAGTCCTAGCACAAGTGGCCAGACTGAGCAGAACACGTGGATCCACTATACTGATTGACATGAAACTTGTGTGGTCAAATTGGGCCTGATATGACATGTAAATGATATGCTCCCTACCATATGAAACTTAGAGCATCTAACTCGACCAATTTGCATTCAGTGGAGAATCCCAGAATTTTATGAATTTGTGATGCAAGGCTTCAAATTTTTTATGTGAGATTTCTATTCTCAACACAAGTGATTTAAGAATTCAATAGAGCCCAAATTTCCACCATAGCCAGGTGTGTACTGGGGAGGTCTATGAATTTCATCGATTAGCTGGAATTGGTATTTTTCTATTCTATTGAAAGGATGCTCCCGGAAACAGTAAGCATTGAAGAGTAAAGAACCACAATCAAACAAATAAAATGAATTACCCTAATGATTGTTGCTCATCCAGTTTTGCTAGCTCTGTTGAACAAAGGAAATCCCTAAATGACTGTGTGGTAACATAATATTGTTGTACAAAGTAAATCCCTAAACGACTTAGTGGTAACCATCAGGAAGAGGTAAATTGAACTCTCAACTGCACTAACAGAATTGATGACAATAAGCATAACATGATTTGGTTTGCTTTGACCAATAGTTATAGAAACAAATAATCTAAGAATATGCATGCAATAGAATGACTTTATTACCTTTTTGTCAAGTGATATTGCCTTGCTGCAGTCCTCTTCAGCTTGCTGGAAGCTGCATGATTGAAATTGATAAGCACATAGATACAAATGAAATGCAACAGAAGGATAAATTGACAGATCAGATGGGCATTTCTTACCACCCCAACTCCAAGTAAGCAGCTGCCCTGTTGGAGTAGTAAGTTGCGCTCATCATGTTCAATTTGATAGCTTCAGTATAATAGTTGACAGCCTTATTCCATTGCCTTCCCTTAAATGCAGCATTTCCCTGGAAAAAGTTGAGTAAACATAGAAATTGATATAACAAAATAATACTAATTGATACAGTGGTTTCAAAATTCTTTTGCTGGTAGAAAATGAAATTAACAGAACTGAGCAAAATATTTGACAAACATAGCAAAAGGGGAAGAACAACACCCCCTGATCTTTGACCCTTGTCTCACTTTTGTCCATATTTTATGCCAATGGAAAATGAGACGTTATGCACACTAAAGGGTATCGTTAACAGGAAAGGACAAAAATTCAGACCGAATATATCATCCTATAAAGGTGGGAAGTACCATTCATGCAGAGAATGTGTAAAGATGACAAAAAATAATAAAATATTGAAGAGGACTTGACAAAATGAAGCATTGAAAACTAAGATGATGAGATTTTAGCAGTGAACAAACCTTCTCTTTTAAGAGTTCTGAAGCATCCATGTTACCATTGGTATCTGGCAATGGTGATGAATGGGATGCAATGCTGACTTTCTCCTGAACTGAAGAGTACATGTCCAAGACTATATCAAGGAGAAATTTATCGGCACCATGGAACGCGATGAATGAAACAGAGATGGGGCAGTCATTGTGCTTTCCTACTGGTACTGTAACCTGGCCATGTGCAAATATAATCATGAAAATAAGTTTCAAAGCTACAGATACTCAAAGATAGATTTGAATATTCAAACTTGAAAGTAGTCAGTTACCTGACAGCACCCAGACATGCTGGCAATGCTTGTTAATGCTAATGTTCTATCGTTAAACTCAGATGACCGCCCTTTCTTTGTATTAAGCTTTAATGGAGGATCTGCAATTGTGGGAATCACTAATATTCCATCATCCTGGGACACCAAGAGGTTGTAAGAAATATAGATACATAAAATGAGGTATTGTACATATAAACAATCAGTTTGAAAGAAATTGACGAAGAATAACAATAAAGCAAGGCCAACTCAATATTTTCATATAATAATTTTGTTCAAAACAATTTAAAATTTAAACTATGCAGGAGTACTGGAGCTGCAGACAGTTATTCCCCCTTTTCTGGTTTCAGAAGGAAGGAGGGGTGGGAGGAATAACAATATAAGAGAGCTCAGGTTGTTGGAGCTCAATACGCCAGTGAAAGTAGACAAGAAAGCTAAAGCTGACCCACCCCTTCAATATTTGTATTTTTCAAATTGTTGGCCATAACAAATCAAAGGAACAAACTTAGCTGACTTCTATTATTATTAGTACAAGGTTGGAAAGATTCGCAGATATGTTAACTAAAGTGACTAAACTGGGAACTAAGGTTTAAATCAATGTTTTAAAAGGCTCGCCTCAGGGCGGGCCTAGGCGCCCTGTGAAGCTGGGCTTGAGGGTTGCCGCCTCTGTTTTGAGGGAGTGGGCGGAAGGCGTCGCCGGAGCCGCCTAGGCGTGCCTCAGGAGATTTTTTTTTTTTTTTTTTTTTTTTTTTACTCCCAAACACAAATTTTGGGTAGGGTTTTAACTACCTCATACCTCTTCCTTGCACTATCATCTATCTACCTCATACCTCATACCTCTTCCTTGCACTATCATCTGTCTGCATGCATTATTATATGTGTGCTCATTGTGCTTTTCATCCTCTATTTTATATATATATATATATATATAATATAATATATGTATATATATGTGTGTATGTATTTATAATATATGTGTGTGCTTAGGGTGATTATTGATTAATAATCTTCTTCTTTTTCAATGTAATATATGTGTACGCTCAGTGTATATATTAAAAAATTTAGGTCCCGTGAGGCGAAAGGCTAGGCTATCCCTCGGACGCCTCGCCCACGCCTCACGCTTTTTATACATTGGTTTAAATATAGTTCCTATATCTAATTGTCCAACCGAAGCAATACAGGAAAGAGAAGAAGAGGGAGAAACCAAGAGCATCAAAGACTATTCAAGTTGACACCAAATCCACAAAAATCCTTTTCAGCTTCTCTTTATTCAATCAGACTTGATATTTCTTATCCTAAAACCTAAACGCGTACTTTGGAATCAACTCATTAGAGAAATATTCCGGCTCACTCCATATACTGATATACACACTACATTGAAGTTTTCACAACCAACTCTCCTGCCTCAGATTAAAGACTTGCTAGATTTGGTCTTCTTAGAATACCATAACAAACAACAGTAATAAAAGAATATTTATATTTAGAGAAAGATACTGCAACAGAAAAAGAAATACATTTCATGCAGTTTACAATTTAGTGACAATTAAAACATTTCTAACCTTGATAAAATTTCTTTGTGGGAGTCACTTTATTACTACTAAACACCAGTGAAGTATATATCGATAGAAGCCAAATAAATATAACAATCTGTATGGAGTTGGGATACCTTTAAAAGACTTTGAAGGGCAGCTCTCATCTCAGTCCTTACTTTATATAGGGTTTTCATGTTTTCATTTGTAAAGTTAATTGCTGCACGAACACGATCTGATACATCAGGCCCTAGCTTTGGTTTCGCTGATTTAACCCACTCTTCATGATTGGTTTTGAATTCACAACTGAAACAAATTTATAGATGTCAAATTAGTAAAGAGAGAGAGAGAGAGGGAGAGAGGCAGAGAGCTTATCAAATTTCCTTCCCCATAAAGGTAACTCAAAGGAATTTCAGAAGATTTAATTGACCTGAATAATCTTAGAATACCTCTGTATCAAAAGCATCACAGAAGAGAGAGCTTTCAAAGTAAATACTCCATTTTGATGTTTTGTGGGTTCTTCACGAAATCCTTTTAAACTGGGTACATTTGAAGCAATATACTGACTAAAATTCATATGCTTTGGAGGTTGGTCTGCAGAGGCAGTAAAAGAAGTAACTTCAACATAGTTACAGTTGGTTTACTTGTGTGCAAACTCCCAACGCATTATGACAATAGAGATACTGCATAGCTGACTTTAACATTGATCTATAAAGATTAAAAGAAATGGCAATGACTATGGAGCTCTATATGTTTGTGTGTGTGTGTGTGTGTACATATTCTCAAGTGAGATAACTTACACCCGGATAGATGTTCGATTGCTTTGCTGACAACATGTACTGTCTTCTCAGTAGGAACTTTAGAAAGCTGAAAGAGATCATCGGCAAAAATAAGGCGTCTCGCCCTTTTAGGTTCCACAGAATTCGGTTGAAGCAAAACATGTCCAACACAACGTAGAATAGATGGATCGCGGGCAAAGATTCCTAAAAGACCACAACAATATCAAATTAAAGAAGGTGAAAGAAATATAAAAGAGAAACCATAAACCAGAAGTAGAAGTTCCCAAGCATACCAACAGCGTCTAAACTTTGTGAATTTGGCAAAACTCCAAGCATAGATACAGCCCCATGGGATGGTCGGTACCCAATGACACCACAAAATGATGCTGGAATTCTAACACATCCAGTTGTATCAGTACCTATAAAAGTAAAAGAACTTGAAGGGATCAGCTGATACTATAAAAAAGCCAAACCACGAGGGCAAGTTTTTATGTGCATGATTAAATAGTTAGCCCGATCTCTGTGCCCGAGCAGGTGATTTGATAGCTACAACCTTTTTTCATTGCGACTTGAGACGAAACATAGACTATGAATCTAATTCTAAAATATAGGCAAAACTTTAACCGAACCAAGAGTAAAATGAAGTAGAAATTCTGCAACGACAGTAAAATGAAGTAGAAATCCTTGGAGGAGCTTACCAAGAGCAAAGTCAACAAGACCGGCTGCAACAGCCACGGCAGAACCACTGGAAGAACCTCCCGGAATATGGGATTGTAATTGGGGATTCACAGGCGTTCCATAATGCACATTCTCACCAGTAATCCTACAAACAACAACTAGGTATCAAAAGTTCGTCACTTTTATATATTGTTAATTGTTTTCGACATTTTAATTTGAAAGGGAATACACAAAGTAGCAGAAAAATGATGAGTACCCAAAGCTGAGCTCGTCCATGACGGTGTGGCCATGGCAAGTAGCCCCATTTTTTAGCAGAGTCGTCACCACAAACGCCGTCTTGGTCGCCGCTTCATGTGTTCGCGCCCAATCGGGACTCCCAAACCCCGTCACATTTCCCTTCACATCAAATCTGAAACAAACCCATCCACCCATAAACCAAATCAGAAAGAATCACCAACAAAAAAAAATGAAAGTGGATGCAAAAATAACGAGAGAGAGCGAGAGAGAGACATGTCGGAGATGGCGAAGGAGAGGGAGGCGAGGGGCTGAGTGGCGGCGGGGGGAGGGGGCTGAGGGAAGGGGCATGAGCTGGAATCGAGGCTCCATAAATGGCTCGGATAGAAGGATTTGGGTTCCGGCTCGGCGTCGTCTTCGCCGGTGGGTCTCGGCCAGGACCACGATCCCTGCGACGGTGAGACCGATGACGATCCAGGTTTTTGGGTTGGAGGAGACATTGGCCTTGATCGCCTGCAGAGGCTGTGGCTGAAGCTTCCACATGATCAGCGATCAACGATCACGACAAGGACAGCAGCCAGCCCAGCAGCCAGCAGCAGCAAGGGGTTTTGGGGGGTTTTTCTTTTTTTTTCTCTTTTTCCTTTTATTTATTTTTTTTCCTTTTTCTTTTAATAAATAGAAAAATAATTGGCGTAATGATAGGGTGTCCTCCTTCGGTCCGACTTGGTGGCGACTGGGCTCTCCGTCCTCACTTGCAGGTGAGGTCACTGCTTCTCCAGCTTCTCCGTCCTCTTCTTTTTCCTCTAATTTAATTTGTAAGCTTCTTTACAAATGGAATTAGGGTTTTCGAATCCATGCTCCCTCTAGGAAATTAGGGATTTAAAGATTCAATCTTTTAGGGTTTTGCAGCTCAGATCTCAGATTTGTGGGCGTTTTACCAATAAATTTGATATTATTTTTCATATTTCAGCGGCGATTTCCCACCCCTTTTTCCATTCCTCGATCCGTCCCTGCATTAAGCAATGAGCTTGGCGTTCCTCCAGGGCTATTCTTCCCCTGAAGAAGAAGAGCAAGATCACCGCCTCCATTACCATAGCTCAAGCTCCACTGACGATGATGATAACGACGACGGCGATGACCAAGCCCACAAAGCCACATCCGTCTTTGACTTTCCAAAACCCTCCTCCTCCGTTGCTTCTACTCTACCTTCTGCATCCGACGTCTTCTCTGAGGTACCATTTTACCCTAATTCACCCCATTTTTCTTTCAACTCTTTGCAACTAACCATACACTTTGAATTTGAATTTCTCTTATGCTGATTTTTTTTTTTTTTTTTTTTTTTTTTGGGTTAATTTTCTGTCTCTTGGTTTGGATTAATTGAGATTTCCGGACCACCCGAGTTTCTCAACAACTGCGTACAAGAAGACCCTTCCACAAGGGATGCAGGTCCTCGGCGAGGGAGGCATGGTGTCCGCAACGGAAAACTTCAGAAGGAAAAGAAAGATTTACCTTCTGGTTGGTAGTATTTCATTTATTTATCAATTTTATACAATTTATCAGTTAGTATTTGGTTCTCTTATTATGCATAAGATTCACCTAAAATTGTTTTACTGCAGTCAGAGTTAATCTATTTTAAGTGATAGAAAAATTAGTTTCAAGTTATAGCAGTGGCTAACAAGGTCGTCATTATCAGTAAATACAATTTTTATACTAGGCAGGGTGGAAAAAAATTGATGTTAGAATACGAATTTATATTCTGTCTAGGAACAATTGAGGTTAATTATCTACTAGATATGCATCTTATCTCCGTACATCTATGATTGAGATGCATGTCCTGAACTTAGGTCCTTGTTAGATCCGAACCGGTAGTTCTTATAATGGAAGTGATTGTGGAAGTAGTCGTTATACAATGATGCTTATTAGAAATGTGTTTTCTACAAGTTTCAAACTTCAGTTGTAATCATATACTTATTGGAGTAGAGTAGATGATACTTTCTAAGTTTTCTCCTGAGTTTTCTTGAGCCGTGTTGCTTAGAGAGGACTTCTTCAATATGATATGCTTTATTTTGTAATTAGAATTCTTAAGTCAGGAGAAGCATAGCTGTCTATGCAATATCAACGTGAAATTTTGTGGTGTCTTGGATTTGTGTTATTAAGCCATGTCTGCTTTAATCTCAATTCTATTGGAACAAGAATTCCAAAATATATATAGACCTGTTAATTGCGCCATTATGTCAAACTGATGGAAGTTATCTGTGTTTTGGATGCTCATGTCAGTGTTTTCTTCAGCGGGAACAGAACGATTTTTTGCACAGTCAATAAACTAATTAGAAAGATATGGAAGAGGAATTGGTTAAATGTCGATAAAATTTTACAATTAAGTGGTTATGCATATAGTACTATGAGTTTGTCTATAATTATGTGGTTTTTTACTTTCTGCATAAGTATACTGTAAACAAATTCACTCTTATTAAATTTGTGTACAGGTGCTGTAGTGGAGTCCAAAGCTCATTTAGTTGGAATTCATGAACGAGTAAGAAGTGATTTTGAGGGTAAGCAACCTCCAACATCAGTGGTTACGAGCACCGCTGAAGGTGCCAAGCGTGTGCCAACTGCAACAAATCCTAGTGCAGAAGATGCTGCAGCGCTTCTTAGGTACATATCGCTATATCTCCCTCTCCCCGACCCTTTTTTTCCTTAGAAAAGAAAACTTTCATGATTCCTGCTAGTGCTGAGAGACAATGGCTGGTTGAGATATTTTTGTTTCGGAAGTAGGTAATTTGGTTGGAGTAGTTGTAATTGCCTAAATTTAAATATTTCTCTTGATAGGATGTGTTTGCAATGTGGAATACCCAAGACCTACTCCAATGCAAAGGGAATGGTCTGCCCAACATGCGGAGATCGTCCTGTAGATCCAACCAATGATTCCAAGAAGAAGGGATCTACGGTGAAAGATAAGGAGAAGAGTAAGAGGATGAAGGGACAGTCGTCTCATGCTACATGGAAAAGTGAAACTGAAATGCATCTTCGACAGCAGTTTGACTAGCTGAGTAGCATAACGTCTTTTAGGTTTAATGGATGTATGATGTAGCTTAACCATCAGTTCAGTTAGCGGACCTAAAGCACTGCGCTGTGTTTTTTCGGATTCATGACAGGTCCAAAGTGTGTGATTTTTGTTTGCTTTTAACCTTTAATAGAGGTGAAAGATCCAGTTCATGGAAAAGAATTTAAATAGTGCTCACAGCAGCTGGTTGTCGCCCGTTCGAGTTTCCGGAAGGTGACTTACGGGCTGCTTGAAGACCAAAGTTACCTAAATCTCCATCTTTTCTAAGTCCCAAAATGTGACCTTAAAAGAAAATTTTAAGAGAGACGGTTCTCTCATGTAGTAATAACCTCATATTTGTCTACTGTCGTTAACTCCTAAAGGGCAAGTCATTTGCAAAGAAGAACCCTCAAATTTTACAAGCTAATGTACAGGTGACATTTGTACATTTAGGTTTAGCCGAGTTGGTTAGGGCAGTGTTTTCATCTCTGTTCTCAAGTTCAAAACTTCACTTTGTAACTTAAATGAATTTGACGTAGAATTGCGATTGTATTAAAAGAATTTTAAAAGCTGACATGAGTCAACCATTTTTTAGTAGTATTATTATGTTTATTTCCTTTCATTTATTTAAATTCAGTAATATTATTCTTACCATGTTTTTATATCATATTTATATACCACCTTACGTAGCATGTGATATGGATAGTCACATTATTTAAATTAATAAGAATTTAATTTAAATTAAAATCATTTAATAAACTAATAATTAAAAAAAAACTGGAATTAAATTGTGATTGTGGCATATGAGAAGCCTTTTCCTTCCTTTCCCATTCAATCTTGCTTCTTCTCCCGTTTCTTCTTCCACGCCATTTTTTTTAGGAAAACTAATGAAAATTATTTGAAAAGTTTTAGTTTTAACAAAAAAAAAATCATGTTATAAGTTTTGTTTAATGATTAGTACAAGGCCCATATTAAAATAGTCCAACTAAAAATGGCACAACTATAATAAATTATGATTTGTCGATTTTACCCCTAACTTTTTTAGGTTGAGTTCCAGATTTTCGTTGTTAATGGAGTTCATCGTTGTTTTGCAGACCTTCTTCTTTTTCTTTGAAACAAAAATGTAGATTCTCATGCTATTTAATTTATATTTTGTATTACTTCGTTGAAATGTGATCGTCGTTATTATTCATAGTGTATTCGAGGTACTGTTTTTCAATTTTTCTTTGTTAGTGGAGTTCATCGTTTGTTTCTCCAGAAAATAAATTTGAGATCTGTGCTATTCAATAATAACGACGGGTCACTCTTTCTGGACTGTACAAATAAACTGTCTCTAGATTTTAAGTAACACTGTTTCTGTAATCTAAATCACTGTTTGTCGAACTTAAGTTACTATTTCTGGAATCTAAGTCATTGTTTCCGGATCCAAATGAAATAGACACATTGTTTCTTAAATGTAAGCTAGAAAAGAAATAGTGAAATTCACTGTATTTGGATTCAAAGCAAATTAAGCACCCTGTTTCTTAAATATAATCAATTGATGCATGAAAGAAAAGAAGCAGTTAAAGGTTAAAACATAGACTATTTCTGGAATTTAAGTCATTGTTTCTTAAATTTAAATCACTATTTCTGGATTTTGGTTCTTTTTTTTCAGATACAGTGTTTGTTGGTGCACTGACAAAACAAACACTGTATCTGATTTTATTTTATTTTTTTTCAGAAACAGTGTTATGTTTTGGGTTCTCCATAAATAGTTTTATGTTTTGGTTTTTTTTTTCTTTCTGCCTAGTTCAACAGTGTTAAGGGATGAGTGACTCAACAAACTGCACCAAGTGGGAAACTAAGAAAACAGAAATTTCAAGTCCAACCTCACAGTTCTGGGTGTTGAAACAATTTCATGCTAAAAAAGTCAACAAACAAACCCCAGTCAATAGGTAGAAGAAAAAGTCCTCTATAATAAAGGAGTTATTGTCCTCTGTAGATGCGTCTATGCTATGATTCTATAATCCAACCCCTCAACGAAGTATCCCACATTTCTTCTTCCAAATTCCAAATTCCAAATTCCAAATTCTGCGTGTCTGGTTTGGGCGATGAGCCTTTAGAATCTCCGCCATGGCCAAACCCAAAGCTCCAAGGCGAACAATCGACTCCTACACCGTCAAACCCATCAACAAAACCATAAAAAAAAAGTCAACAAACAAACCCTGCGGTGCTCGAAACATTAGACGTAAGAGAGTTGATGTCCAAACCAACATGGTTGTCATCAGGATCCTGAACTCTTGGTTTTCGAAGACATCAAACTTGACAACGAAGATGTTGTTGTTAGGGTCGCCCTTTTGGTTTTTTATTAAACTTTGAGCCCTTTTGGTTAAAGTTTGATGCTCACCTTTCTTTAGCACTCTGTTTATTGGTATGCTCTGGACATAATGCAACTTTTACTTTGAAATTGTATTAGTTGATCTTTCTGTTTCGTTCATATGGAATTAGCATCATGATTATTGTCGATTAGCAATTGCATATTCCATATCATTTTCGTTTCTCATACGATTTTCGGTTTATAGGTTCTTTTGTACTCTTGCTTGGGTTTTTTTTTTTTCATTAATGATTGTTCTTATGTTTAGGGCTTTCGTCACCCTTGGGTGTCATCCCGCAAGTGCCATCTAGGTGTCATTTGGATAATCTAGATTGGGGCATGTCACTGATTCTTTCTCTTCAAATGTTCATTGTGCAACTCATTATGACATGGAAAAGCAAGTTCAAGTTGTTTACACGATTTCAAAATTCAAGGAGTTTCAAAAGGAATTGACAAGTATAATGTATTGAGACAGGGTTTCAGTTGAAACTGATAATACAATTTTGAAGTACCAAATAGCTGAGCGTATTTTATTCAAGAGAACAAAAAGAAGGCTGTCATTTTCAAGGTCCAGTTTAATAAGCGCGACATTGAAGTTAATTCCAATTGCTGCAAGTTTGAGTTTAGAGGCATATTATGTACACACGCGCTTTATGTTTTAGATCATCATGACATTGACTTTATCCTAGATAAGTATATCATTCAGAGATGGAGGAAGGATGTGAAATGATGCCTCACAAGGGTTATGATAAGTTGCAGTAATTGGGTTGCTACACCTGAAGCACAAAAATCTAATAAGATGCAGAAAACCTTTGATGACATTAAGGAATTAGCCAATGATTCTTATGATAAGTGTATGCATGTGGTGAGATGGATGCATAAACTAAAGGAGCAAATATGTAAATGTGACAAAGCGGCTAGTAGCACTCAACCAACACCACAGTCACCTGTTGTTATGAACTCTGATCCTCTCCCTATCCCCAAGTTAGCGTATACTTATGCCATTGTCGGCTAGAGGTAAAGGTCGGCCACCATCTAAAATGAACCAATCCAAGACTAAGCAAGTAATCAAAAGAAGACAAAAACGACATAAAAAGATTACATCTCATAAAGACAATACAGATGAGGAAGGAACACAGGTAACAAACATATTTGTTTTATGTAACTAATAAGTTGATAAATCATTTCACTTGCAACTTTTGTAGAAATCCATAGAAAGTGATGCAATATGCCATATTGATAGTCCACCTCCTTGTAGAAGTGCTAACGTAGTTGCAACACAAGAGAGTAATGTCGTTGTGAAGGTATGCAATAAATATATTGATCTTGTTGTTATCTTTTTTCTTAGTTAATAATCATTGTCATTGTAGTTACAATTATAACCATACTTATTCTTTGTAATTGTAATTACTTTTATTCTTTGGGATTTAGTATTCTCATCTTGAACAAGGTGTTCAAATTTGCATGCCTGCCAACCAATATCCTATTTTTCCCCCATACTAATGTAAGTTGTGCATTTTGTCCTATTGATAGTGATTTTTAATTGCTTTTGTGTTAGCTATTGAACAAATATTACATATTGTAGGAAAACGTGACTTTGTTATTGGAACTCAGTCAAGGTGGTCATCCAAACCCGCTGTACAAAGAGTTTGAGATTGGAAATATAACTTATCCTACTATGCATGGAAATTACGTCCAGGTAAATATTGAGAGGTTGCATATAATTCTTTTGTTGTATTAATTAAATATTTATTTACATCACATAGTATAATCCTCTATCTCTTATGGTTATAGTATAATCCTCTATCTATAGTTCTTATGGTTTTTTTTTCACTTTATTTAGGGTCAACAATTTCAATACTGGAATGGAGGTTATAGTATGACAATATGCATGACACTACTTCAAGAGGAAACGATGACCAAGAGCTCAACTAAGCAATGGAAGCAAAACTGAATGAAATTTCTTTTTGTAGTTTGAGTTTTTGTGGATTTGGATCCTATTTAAACATAGATTTCAATGCATTTCAAATATTTTGTAACAGTAGACAGTATGCAAACGTATTACTCTTTTAATTCTTATTGTACTGAAACCAGAGTCATTTACATTGTGCCTACAAGTCAAGGACCTTAAACAATCTCATGTTTGCATTTGCAACAAAATTGATACGAATTGAATTCTGAGATTTAAAGAGTAGGAAGAGAACATTAATGATAAGTGTAAGTCAATGATACACAGTTATATAAACTGGATGCCACTTCTCTTACAACAATTCATAAACGAAAAATGTAAGTCAACGACAAACGGTTATATGAACTCTTTACTATGTAATCAAAAATCCGCTAATAACTTTCAATTGTCTATTCAATGAAACCCATCGTACCAATTGAAAATGTATACTTGCATTTTGAAATAACCATTCAAAATTTCCAAAGAAACTAGGTTTAACACTCTTGAGTCATTAAGGACTCCATCTTGTTCTTACAGTTTGTACTTGGGACAGTTAGGAAGACACAATGGTTGAGCTTGTCATCTCAGGAATATAACCTAGTTCCTACCATATGGACTCGACCATGTTCTTGTTCTTCTTCTTGTTTGTTTTTCATCATCTCTATAATCTCTGAGGGCCACAAGAAGGATTTGTTGTGCTCGCCAAAGGCTTTAGTACCTGTTCGCAGAAACATTAATGTTATCAAATGATACAACTAAACAAGACTGGATGAAGAATACCCCCCACAATATCAAGAAACGTAGTACATACATATACAGGGTAATGTTTCAGATGAAATTATTCTCCGATCCATCTTGGCATTCAGAAAAAAAAAAAAAAAAAAATAACCATAATAAACAATAATCAAACCACGAAATGTAACCACTAAACGCATGGAACTAGACTTGTAATTTGGATTTCTTACAGTTTCCCATTCTTTTTCTTTTTTCTTTCAAAGCGACTGGTCTTTCTCTAGCTTACATGCACTTCATATAATCATATTTCTTGCGATTGTGAGTATACAATATAAAGTTCAACAAGAACATATAACCTCTAATTTATGAACCTATAATCAAATTAAAGGAATCTCAGGTACGTGTCGTCAGGAAACCTCCACCCCTTCATCACGACACCACCACTAACGTCAACTCTGATCAAGACCAGAAGAAGAATTTATCTTGCTACACAATGGAGATTGAGTGAGAAGAAGAAATAAACAAACTAAAAAAATTATATTCATTGAAAAAAAGGATAGATGCGTGCCAATAATCCAAATAGGGGAGCGTATGAACCTTGTCGTATGAGATTTAATTTAGATTGTGGTGGATTTGACTTACCTAAAAAAATAATGGCGTGAAAGAACTGGTGTGAAAGAAGAAACGGGAGAAGAAGCAGGACTGAATAGGGAAGGAAGAAGAAGACTGCTCGTATGCCACAATCACTATTTACTTTCAGTTTTTTTTTTTAATTATTGGTATATTAAATAGTTTTTAATTTAAATTAAATTCTTATTAATTTAATTGATGTGATTGTCCACATCAGATGTCATATAAGATGATATATAAGTATAATATAAAAACATGATAAGTATTGCATTACTGATTTAAATTTGACTACAATATTTACAAGTACCCAGTGCAATCACTTTGACGACCATATATGATCGTTGTACGTCAATCCAGCATATTAGACCGTTAGATTGTGGGCTATTCACCAGCATAGCATAGGAATCTCATGCTGGTAGTGATGTGGTGTATGGAAGGCCGTTGGATTATTTGGGTGGTGAAGATGCTATCAAATGCATGCAGATCATATGGCAAATGCACTCACTTAAAATTCATATCCGATTCCATTGAGGATGAGTCCTTTGCGCAATCGATGAACATGGCTGGCACGTGGTCTAGTCCAGCTACGTGTCCTAGTTCTCCTTTCTCCACATGTCAGTTCCCTTGGCTCAGTCATCTTGCCAAGTTTCTCTGCTTCTCCAAACAGAAATCGTTTTCCTAATTAATTAGCTTCCTCTGCGAATAGCGAAAAAGAAGACGACACAGTTTGTTTGTTTTGTTTGAGAGAATTGAGAGGTGGTGGTGGTGGTGATCATGATAAGCAGGAAGGGCTTGGTGTTTAATTACAGCGGTGACGGTGACGGGGGCGGTGGCGGAGGCTCATATGATTGGTGGAATCAGGATCAGAAACAATGGGAGAGTAGCGGCGGCAGCAGCAGCACTTACTATATCTTGTGTGCTTCTTATGGATTGGTTTCCCTTGTTGCACTGGTACAATTAACAACATTATTATTCTCATTTCTATCGTTTTTTCGTTATTATAGATGGAAAATTTAAATCGAGGGTAGTCAAGCTAATTATAGCAGTGTGCTCGAATCATAACAAAAAAGTGATTTGTAGGTACAACTTGGGCGCATTCAGTTAAGAGTGCCAGAATATGGGTGGACAATACAAAAGGTTTTCCATTGGATGAACTGTCTAGTGAATGGATGTAAGCTTTTGGATTTTTTTTTTTTATTATTTTTTGGTGTTAATTCATTGTATAAGCATTTTTTTTTTCTGAAAAAAAAATGCATTTGGGCAGTGAGGGCTCTCCTATTTGGTCTCTACAAGACTGTCTTCCTTATTAAACCTAAGGTATGATACTATGGCATATTTGATTTGCACTCCTCAATTTTTTATGTTTACGCGCGAAAGCACACATAAATGTTGTCCTGTTCTAGGATTAATAAATGTGTTTTTGGTGAGTGTACTATGATGTAAGTACAATTGGTATTCTATGCTAATCTCTACACTAAGGGGAGGGGTGACGGCTTGAACCCAGGAGGCAGTGAGCGAGTGTATGATGTTTAACAGTTTAAGTAACAATTGCTCATATTTTAGAATTTTTAATGTTCCATGGTAAACACTCGTGACTCACGAGGATGTGAAAATTGTCTCACCTCAAAGAGTTAAGAAACTCTGCGAGGGCTTATTGGTTTTAGGGTGCAACCCATCTTCTTTTCATGCTTAGTATGGAAAATATACTTGAAAATGCTTAGGGTTCACCAATTAAGTATGTTGGAAAATTATAAACAGGATGTGCGGGGTCCCCTTCTTTCGTGGAACTCAGGCTCATAGCACAGGAGTACATTTTCGTCTTCATGTAGAGTTTCCCTTTTGACCGGTGAAACATGAACCTTCAACCTTGTATAAGTAGGTTTTAATTTATCTTAGCATGTATAATACACTCCAAAAAGAGTTGAGCAATAAAAGATAAAACGTAACTTCTCGAGTCATCAGAATACGAATTCTGAAGAGTTGTACAAGCAGTATTAAGATGGTATATAGAACTTGTAAGAAAATCTCATGTATATCATGATTGCTCTCCCACATTTTCAACTAAGTACGGTGTTGTTTAGTTTTTCTCTCTTGTATGGTGAGTGCCTTGACAAAGCATGTATAAGTTTTTGTTTCTCCCACACTGTGAAAGTAGGCTTCGGGCTTGACCAGGCTCCTTTGTTGGTGGAGCAGTTCAATTAGAAGTGCATGATAACGAGCCTTCAATAGCCTTGGTTTTGTTCTCCAGTAGCATGCATCATGTATTCTACTCTTCATGAGTCATACGTCAGCATTTCTTAGATTTGAAAGCGGAGTTCGATTTATCGTAACTTTTGATCCCTAATATCAATTTGTTCTGATGCTTTGCATTATCTTAATATATAACATCTTCTGATTACACTGCCTAATTGTTTCGCAGGCTCTTGAAATGCTGCTTGTGGATCTTCCTGGACTACTATTCTTTTCCACATATACGTTACTTGTCTTATTTTGGGCTGAGATCTATCACCAGGTACGTATACCAACGTTTCTTTGCCTTTGGATCCAATGTGAAATAATCATTGTTCCCTGTTAATTACTATCATCTAATTCGTTTTATGATTTTTTCAGGCCAGAAGTCTTCCAACAGATAAACTTAGACCTGCATATTATGTTATAAATGGATTTGTATACTTCACACAGGTAACTCAAAACGAGGTTTTTCCTGTTGAAAATGGTTAGACGCTTGCAATGTCGGATTATTTTATTTGCTACTACACTGCAAGCATCACTGTTTCCTGGTCATTGTGTTATGATGATAGGTGTGCATTTGGATTTTGTTGAGGTTAAGCAGAAGTCCTGTTGCCGTAGAAGTTGCTAGAATCTTCTTTTCAGGTCAAAAGTTGATACTATATATATTAATTTTTTGCCTTTCGTTAATTTATTTCCTCTAATTTCAAGTGCTTCAAACATTTATGCAGTTTGAATAGTAAGTTCATTGCCGTAGGCAATTAATTATCTCTAGGCAGTACATGAAGTCGATAGTGACTTTATTTGCAAGATAAACGATTATGCAGACAGAATGCTAAAACTATATACGTTGATGTTTGTTTTGTTTGCAGTTATTTCATTATGTACTGCTCTGGGATTCTTGATATATGGTGGAAGGCAAGGACTTTTGTCAGCTCGGAGAAAGCACTCGAGTTTTTCGTATTTTTTATTCTTCTTTTTATAAAACAAGTGTTTACTTTGACGTGTTCATGACTTTAGGTTGTTTATCATGCTAAGGCACTTCCCCATTGAGTCAAGAGGACGTCAAAAAAAGCTAGAGGAGGTTTGTGCTTATATTTCGCTCATTTTCTTTATGGCCTTCAACGAATCGAAGATATGAGATGTACTCTTACTGGCAGTTTTCAAACGCAATTTCTGCAGTTTGTGTAAGGAATCATGGTGCTTAACTTATTTACGTGGCAGGTTGGATGGGTCACAGGCATCTGCTGCACATGTTTCTTGATAAGATGCATTGTGGTAAGTCCCTTTCAATCGCGAAGTACATGTAACCAGTAAAGTTATTGAGTTCTGAGGGCTTCTTTCGTGATTGTATTGCAGCTCGCAGTTTCTGTATTTGACAAAGATGCAGATGTCGATGTCATTGGTCATCCCATCCTCAACCTTGTTTATTACGTGGCAAGTTTTAAATCCAGAACTTGTGAACTTTATATGCTAGAATTATCGCCTGTCCGGAAGGACCGAATCCTCAATGGACTACTTGTGTTTTTGACTGCTTGTTATATAAGCGCTTTTATTTATGATGTAAATTACTTTCACTTCTTTTGGCAGTCGGCGGAGATTGTTCCATCGGCTTTGGTGCTTTTCATCCTCCGAAAGCTGCCCCCGAGGCGTGTTTCTGATCAATACCAACCCATAAGTTGAAAGCTCCATTTGCCTTTTGAGCCAATATGGAAACCGAATTTGTTGGATGATTCTGTGACCTGCTTCACTTCACTTATACACGTATATTCTTTACTTGATATCTCTCCTGTATTTTCTTCTTTCTAGCAACGGGAACGGTATCTATCAACACCCTCTAGAATAACAACTGGAATGCCGGTACGTTTAAACCAACTAGTTCTTAGTCTAGTGATAAAAAGTTACTTTTCTCATTGATCGGGAAACAATAAACATAATTTAGACGTTAATTATCTCTCTCGCGTTCAGTTCAACCTAGAATCTTTGGAGATGCACAATGCTAGTAGAATCCGGCCACACCGATACATAAGCATATCTACGACGATTCGGTACTAGATTTCAATGGATACATGAGTTCATCCGCCGAGCTTAGTTATACAAAGATTTTCGGGTCATATATAAATTAGTGACTACAAAGTCTTATGCGACATCGAAAATCAATCTATACATGTTTTCCTAAACAAATTGTACCAGCGTACAAACTACACATTTACCTCCACTAGGGTAAAGAAACATACATGAAATTACAACCACATTAAAATTCTGTAAGCCGGAGTAAATTTCAGATGTCCCGACTACACTCGGGCGCGGTCCTGCAGAATGCGGGATATCGTATACAATTCCCTAAATTCATCAAACATATGCACAGATGAAACAGGATCTCCAAACCAGGATAAAGATGCCAATCATGTATAATGTACAGGTCGAGCAACTCAAGTCGGCTCAATCAAATGCTATAGACATGAAAGTGTCATCATCCAACAACTTGTCGATATCAATTAGATCATCGCCACCCTCGGCCTTTTCATCACCACCCTCGGCCTTTTCTTCTGATACCTCGACAGCCATGTCATTTACCTGCCGATAGTTCACAACATGCAAAACATGTTATCGAAGTGGAGTGAGTTATTGTTATTTAGTATCACCTAACGGTTCCATTAATCATCTAATAGAAATGACACAGCTACGTCCAATAAGCATCGTGGAGATGAACATGTTTTTCTATAACAGATTCAGACACCGCAAAGTACAAAAGCAAAATATCTGCAAGAATATAAGAAAACTGAACCAAAAACAAACATGTTAACTAGCGATATGAACATGTTAATTAGTGGGTACTAATGATCAACAAGAAGTGAAAACGTTAGCAAGAGAATCATAACATAGTATCACTAAACTAAATCCATCATGGGGGATTAGCAAGTACACAAGTAAACTAACTAAAGCCAAAATGAAGTGCAATCAAAAATTCGGTTCTACAGTCATTTACATAATAATATGAAAGCGAAATGCACAAGTTAAGATCCATCAATACCTTTGTTTCACGGAATCCTTCAACAACATTGAGCAGTCTACGGTATTGAGCTCTTCCCTCTGGATATTGAACCATAGACTTTACCCTAGTAAGTGCTTTTTGTAATCTTTCCTCTGTTTGTTTTCTTCCTTTCTTGAGAAAATCATAATCATCCTCACTTGAGGCCACAGGTTGGGGCTCCGGAATCTTGGCAACTGCATCTGGTCGGAATCCTCGTAAACCAGTCCCCTTACGTCTCCAACGCAAAATAACTTTCTCCAGAATCCCAACTGACCAGGTGATTGCCTTATATTGTTTCCTTACCTGGTGTCCCCTTACATGGGCCTTCATAAAATGAAAATGGGAAATTAACATTCACTTCAGTGGTCAAATCTTTCAGAGAAGCAACACCCAGAAAATTAAGAGGGTTTTTCGAAAGTTCATATAAAAAAATTCACAGAACTGCTGCAAAAGTTAACAGCATGGGAAATGGAGGAAAATATACAATTAGGATTCCGCTTGAAATCAAATAGTTAATAAAAGCGGAGATTCAGACCGCGATCTAGTCAAACCCCAAAGAACTCTTAAAAGTGGTCCAAAAATTAACAAGTCTACTCCCATTTCCATCATTTGTCTAAGAAAACTAAAAGTAGAATTTTTATACGTGAAACAGATGGTAAAGCACTTTTATAGAGAGCTCTATATGGATCATTAGTGACCCAAAATTAGAGGCACCAGTAGAGGCTATCCATGATAAGATTGTTTTTTTTTTCTTGTTCTTTTTAATGATGATAGTATATAATGATAAGTTGAAAATGATAATAAATAATAATCAACAGTCAAAAAGTTGCAACGGACCTGGATTTTAACAATTCTCTGACGAATTATCAAGAATTCTTTTCTCTTTTTCCAACCACGAAACTTTTTCTGTATCTGAACTGCAGCAGTATGAGCATTTCCGTTGATCGGTCCCTTGTGTGATTTGGAAGTTATGAATGAAATTGCTCGCTCATCCGGCATTCCAAACTCATCACTGTCATACTCAGTTAACCGTCTCCTCTCAAATGACTGCATCCTGAACATTTGCTGTATCCGATCAGCAGCTTGGGTAGCATTAGTTATAGCAGTAAGTGAGTCCTTCAGTGACAGTGCATCGGGCATATCACCGTAACTCACAGGTGTAGCTATCCGTTCTGAAAAAGTTTTGACAACTTTTGTTCCAGATATTTCTGCAGCACCATCTTCCTTTGCATCGTTCATTGTAAGGGATTTAAGGTAAGTGGTCAGGGAAGACTCTGCAAGGAAGCCTGAGATTCCTTTGTGACTGTTAACAGATGCCAGATCTGCTGGTGTTCTACCCAAAGGAACCTCTGGAGACGGATCAGTCAGTGCTCCAGGATCTGCACCAAGAGATACAAGGACTGCAACTGTATGCTCTCTGAATTTGGCATAGGTTCAAGAAAGCAAAAACAAAAGAGTAAAATGTGAGTGGTGTTGGAAATTTGCAAGACATTTATAATGGTGAAAGCTAAATGACATATATAGCTTAGAGCTTAAGATGCGGGTTAAAAGCAATTTTAGGCGTTTGTTACTGTAAGATCACTAGTTAACTAGTGGCAAAGCACTCCACCTCACATATTTTAGATGAGATCTAGCATTGCAAAAGTTGTGGTAAAACAAACTTGGGATGCTTTAATGGGCTCTGAGGGAAAAGTACAAGCCAAGTCCCATAGTATACAACAAAGGTAGAGCAGATTCAACAGAAGATAGACTAAAATAAAATGAAAAGGGTTCTGATGTCCTTGCCTGCCACAGAATGCAGCCCAATGAAGGGCAGTCCATCCATTAACATCACGAAAATTGATGCTAACGCCCGCAGTTACAGTGGGTTTTATGGCCCAATCGTAGCCAAGGGCAGCTGCTAAATGTAGCACACCTTGTCCCTCAGCATCTAATACACTTGGTCCTTTACCATCTTCTATTGCTTTATAAAGGAGCCATGTGTACAACTTCTCTTTCATCAGCTTTATAAGATGTTCCATCCCTTCATTTTGGAACAAATAATTCACTACAGTTGGCTCTGCTGCATGTAAATAATCCTCTTCCTCCTTGAGTGATATGATTTTACTAATTAGGTTTCGATTCTCCTTAACACCTCCAAATAGTTGACCTGAAGGGCTTAAAGGTCTCAGAGACAGTAAACTCTCAAGACGTAAGTGAAAATGATTTTCATGTGCAGCGCCATAGCCTATATCTGTCATATCTAAACCTTTAGTGGAGCCCACTTGATAATCGAACTCCCTTACTTCACTACAAGCTAACCTGTTGGAACAGGTTACATAGAAAGGGACTTGCCCGGCACTGTGAGGTGGAGCAAAACAGAAAAGAACTCCACTGGCTAAAACCTGTGCTGGAACCTCCACCTCCCCAAACATACAAGACCAGCTGTATTTTGTTACCTCCTTTTGACTTACCAAGAATGTTCCGAAAACCAGAACCTGTTTCACGTTAAGAAGAATGAGATGACAACTAATACATCGAGCACATATACAAATAAATGACAAGCATCAGATCTGCAAAAGACATGTCAACATATTCAGTAGCCCTTTACAAATGAATGGAGACTAGCCCTAATTATTGAAATTGAGTTGCAAAACAGATACCAAAGAACAAATATAACCGAAAATTTGATTAACCAACCAGTTTAAGTGGAACAGAGGAGAAGCAAAACCAAAATATGTCAAAAATCTCAAGTATAAAAATAATGGAAATTAAATTGTAGGCGTCTTTCTTTTCTTCTCCGTAAGTGGAATATGTTAGTATGGCAAGAAGTTCTAAGCACAACGTACAAAAGTCTAGCTAATATTTACAGACTTGGTCAGAGTAATCATGCTTATGAAACAATGGCATGTTATAAAATACATTTTCATCGAAGACAGATTAATTGGCGCAAAAACCATCATTAAGAACAAATTCTAGTGAGCTTCTGACAAGAAATATTTAGAAACTCAGTCCAAAATACAAGTTACTATTTTTCTTCCCTATGTTTTAATTTTTCTTCTTTAAGGTGTATGATTATATGGTTCACAATTTTGTACCTCAATTTCAGAGTCTCTGTACGCCCACTTTGGTGAAAAATCAACTATACTGAAAAGCTGGTCCTGGGAGATGGAGGGGCTCAACGAGGAATCATCAACTACATCTCCACATTCATCCGTGCTCCATGGAATACCAGATGAAGATTGCATCTGCAGATCATCTACCTCTTCGAGTTCCTTGGAAACCCATCTAGAAAAGCTGTCAACTTTCTTCAAACCCTCTTCTCGATCTAATAATTGCTGTCTCAAAGTGAAAGCATAGTTGACATTCCCATCTTTAGGAACATCACGCTCAGAACTTGATATGATTAAACATTCAGATTCTGAATTTGTAAGCTGTGCTTGAAGGTCGTCCTGCACAAGCTGCTCATTTCGCTGATTGAGACGCGCACTAACAAGGTCAGGAGTATTTCTCAGATTCACATCAAGAGTTCTTTGCAAATTCATTGGCTGGTCCAGGGAACATTCAGACAACTGTAGTGAATTGTCTCCCAAAGGAAGCTGGATAAAGAATATGAGAAAGAATTAGAAAACTAACGTAATTCTTATTTCTTAATTTGAGAAATCTGTTCTGTTTTATAACATACGAAAGGTGACGAATAAATAATGTAGCAAATGAGAGAATCCATGAATGAAATCACGCAAATCAAAAAATGAAATCCAAACTGTTGGGCAGTCAGTTACCAAGCTGAGATGCTCTTTGTTGATACACCATGTTATTACTGTATACTTATAGCATTGTTCGGACCTTATAAAATTCAATACCTCAGCTGTTTTGGATGTCTACACAAAATTTAAGTAGTGAAAGTGCTGCAGTTTAACAAAACATTAAAACCCAGGACATACACATGAAGAAGCATTGCACCTCATTTCAGCAATTATCCGTATCAATAAGCCCAAATGATATACAGCTAAGGAGCATGCCAACCGCAGATCAAAAAAACCACAGAAGCTATTAAATACCTGCCAATTTGTTTGTAATGGCATAGAAATCCCAAACTCCTCCTTTAAAAAACTATTCCCTAAAGTTTGTTGTCCAACAGGAACTTCACCAGAACCAATTTGGGTGGTAGACATTGATGCATGAGAAGTTCCGGTGTGGAATCCTGTGGTGCATTGTTCCAAAATTTCTTCCCAGGATCCCGCGCCAAGTGTTTTTTGACAATCAATCACACCAGTAGAGTCAGCACTGAAACGATGTTGATCATACTCAAACTGTGGCCTGTAGACTCCATGAATTGATGACTGGCCATCATGAGTATCTGATAAGATTGTAATATCAAATCACCATGTTACACCACATAAGAGGCTATTGGATGAAGCCATTCAAACAAGGAATAATAAACAAGTAAGATCTTTTCCTCCAACCCTGCGAAAAAAAAAATAAGAAAGAAAGAAGATTACTTGAACTTGGATGTAGTGAGGGATCAATCTCTGCGTTGTCCATGAGAGGACCATTCCCCATTTTTGGTGACTCAAAAAGTGAGTGAAATAAGGAACTCGCTTGGCGACTATCTCCTGCATCAACTCACATGTTAAATGAAAATTCTAGTGCAAATTTAAGAAATGTGCAAATCAATTTGTCTCAAATGAAAGACAAAAAGTTCTCGACCCAAAATAAGAGAAAAACTGACAAGTAAAAGATGACCTCTTTTAACAAAGTCAGAGAAACAGAATACCAGAATCAACATCTTCACATGGTGATGTAAGGGTGCTGCTTGGGCTTGCATAATCTGTATATCCTGAAGGTGTTCTGCCATTACTATTAGAAGGGCTAGAAGTCCAGGGGCTGTCCTTTTTCAGATCCAGTGTAACCTCATCATTCTCTCTAATGCCTCCTGCATTTGCCCTACTACCCTAATAACAAAATAACCAAAAGGTAAATCACAAGCAAATATATTTTATGCATAAAAAAATTCAGAAGAAAACAGCAACAAAAAAATAATAATAAAAAAATAAAAAAAATGCAGCAGCAACATTAAAAAAAAAGAAGCATGCATAGCGGAGATAATCTGGGTTAAGAAACTTAGACAAACTTGAATCTTGACTCTGACGAAACTTACACCCAATGTCTTACCAACATAAAATCGCAAAGTTGAGAAAGTACGCGGCAAAGGTCAAATATCTGAACTGCACAAGGCATTTTATCATGCAAACTGCAATTGTGAAATTACAGGCCCTCCTCTCATTCCTTGTACCTTTTTCTTTTGTACACTTCCTCTATTTCATGCAGGTTTCACTCCTATTGTAATTTCTTACTTTCTTGACAATGTGCAGATTACAACGATTGCTGCTATTTGGAATTTTAGATCATGTCAGCCCTAATGCCATTCCAAATCAACCTAAGGAGTCCGTTTGGTTATATTTTTCTAAGCCACTCTGTACTGTTCCAGATCTTCCAAAATTACTACATCAATTTGATTTTAGTACCTGAGCCTTGGCTTATTAAAAATGGTGAGCAGGGACTAGGGCACATTCTACGTTAATTCACACCAGTAGAGAGAGAGAGAGAGATTTGAGAAAACTAAAAAAAAATAAAAATACATATATATAGGATTACATCCAGAATAATGTGGCTCATCAACATTTTATGCTTTAAGGAGAGGTCAATGACGGGAAATTGTGGCAAGTTAGGCAACTAGTGATTGGAACTTCAAAATTCGACGAGAAGATTATTTTTACATAAAGTAAAGTTGCAACCCTGTTATTAATTCCTTATATTAACTGTTAGGAAATAGAAAGACTCAAAGAGACTAGCATGAGCAAGTACTTTAACTGGATGAAAGTTGGTTTACATAACAGAAACAATAAAGGACATGAAAAGTAGATAAAGAACAAGGAGGAGGATAGTAATACCTTTACTTGCAAGTAATGAACAAAAACTATGTGCATCAAATGCCTGCCAATTGAACAAGTACATAAAATTAAAAACAGAAACCGTGAAAAAGAAAAGAAAAGTTTTAAAAGGCAGAAAACCGTACAAAACCTAACTATATTTATGCATTCCGAAAAGAAATATAACCAGATAAATTTGGAACTTTATGGAAAGGAAGAACAGTCAACTGTGAAATACAAAATTTTATACCAAAACGTAGAACACATATAAATAAATAAACGTATCTAACTCAGACTTACTGATCAAGCATCCAATAGCAGCGCCTTTGAAAATTTTCATCCTCTTCTCCATGGGCATAGTAGCAGTGTAGAACATCTACACTGCCAACCTGAAATAAACTGAAGAGTGTTACCTCGCAGACTCCGGTAACTCTTTGTTGAGTTTAATGAAGATGATTTTAATATTTCTCTTCAGAAAATATCCGACAAAGAAAAAAGTTTGAGTCCAATTATACATGAGCATTCTTTCAGTACGTACAGAAAAAGTATCGTCTTTAACAGGAAATTTATTACAAACACACAAACTCCAGATACCTTTAGCTTCTCATGGGCCTCCTTCACAGTCTTGCCGTCTCGTTTCTTCCTCCAGTTATGTCCATCCTTTCTAAAGTATCTCAGAACCTTCCTGTCAAAAAGATAAAGCGAACCACCTGGCATGGCAGAAAAAGTTCCACACCAGAATGTTCTCTGTGTGTAAATACTACAACTGACACAACAACCCGTAAACACGTTTTATGTACAGAAAGAGCTAGTGAGTTTGCCTAACATAATCAAAAGGTTCGATAGAAAACATACGAAAACGATATCCCGAGACATCAGGGGGCACTGAATATTCATTCTAATCCAATCTAATTTAAACTAAACTACGGGAACGGGGATTCGAACTTAGGTATAGAGGGGAGAGCACGTTTTTTAAGCCAACTTGGCTACACCCGAGTCTGCAGATAGCTGATCTGTTAAAACCCTAACAAATTGGAAATTTTATCTTTTTAAATAAACCAATTAAGAGGAAATAACATGTAACTTTGCAGAAGCAAACATGAGCAAAACATAAAATTGCAAGAAGAAAAAACACATATATTGTTAATTAATTACAAAGTCAATAAACAATTAACCGTACTAGGTGGTTTGTTCGGAGGCTCTAGTGAAATTTGGAACTTGTGAAAATTGCTAAGAATTTCACAGATTTCAGCAGGGCGCAGCCATCGGTGCTGGGCCTCAACCTGTAATTGCCGGAAAGTCTACATACACGAACGAAATCAAACCAATCAGAAACTGATCGAGATGGAATTTAAGTTCCAGATAATCAAGGGTAATGAAAGGTTGGAAATCTGACCTAATCGAGGACCCAGAGCGTCCGATCCGCGTTCCGCCATGGAAAGACTAGATGAAGCCAAGGAAGCTGAGCTGAGCACTAGTTGATAATACAAAGTAGACTTTTATTTAAGTCCGCTATTCACACACATATTTTCCTATTAATTTATGTTTTTTTATTATCTTCAATTCATTTGAATTCGATAATTCTCATGAAAGAAATCAGAGTCAAACTTGTACAAATGTAAGTAAGAAAATTTTATACGAGGCCGTCTTTATTACAAATAATCTTTGAAATTGAGTCTCTCAAAATGATCATTGAAATTGAAAATCGATCAATTAGTTCTTAAAAAATATTGACACAAAGATAAAATACTGACAAATCTAATTAAATATTGACACAGAGATAAAATATTTAAATAATAAAAAAAATTATTTTTGTAGAATTAAAATTTAAAAAAAATGATATGATCATCTTCTTCCCCATTACCACTAGGGTGGGTTCAGTTTTATTCGATTCGGTTTTTTGCCAAAATCGAAATCGAACCAAAGTTTTGATTCGGTTCGGTTTAGTCAGGTTCAATTTTCTTTTGGTTTTTTTGTTCAATTTTTTTCGCTTGATTTTATTTAGTTCGATTTCGGTACGGTTTACCCATACCGAACCAACCCTACTAAAATGTGGGAATGAATTTTTCATAAGCATAGAATTACTTTAGTGTTCTTTGCAACAAATAAAAAAAAAACAAGTAAGACAATAGTACACCAGGTGTGATGTGACCCAAAGGTTGTCCAATGTCTAAGTTGGAATTAATTGTGGAAAACAAATCATAAGCTAAGTTTCTTGGTCCAGGAACTATTACTTTCCTATGTAGATGTCCATATCTTTATTTAGAGGCATTGATTGAACTTTAAGATGATCCATTAGGGCACGCGTAGCGCTCGCTAAGTGGTTGGTTTGAACCACAAGTTATCCTAGTCATTTAGCCAACAATAGTTTAATATAGGAAACTTAATGAGGGGCACCAATTGATAGTTTTGTTTAAGAGTGATTCATAATAGCATCGTTGATTGTGGTCTATGTTGAATTTGGTGAATCCTAATTAAGTTTTAGTCAACAAAGAGTTGAAGCTATGTATGGACTTGAAAATTCGAAAATAATAGATCTTTAAAATTGTTTGATAAATGTCATCATGCAACAAGAAGAGAGAAGTGGTTTTAACCTCTTCAATCACAACCTTGATTTTCATCAAGGTTGATCACCCTAATAGAGAGTCTTATTCCCTCTTTTGCAAGCTCTATCTCTATAACTGAAAATAGAAGGATTTAGAGACCTAGAAATTCTCTAAGCACCAAAGATTTAGTGCCTCTAAGACCACACCTTTTAGTGTTTAAGATAAGTGATGGAGGATGAGAAGGGGTGAGTGGCTAGTACACTCTTGCTCTTGATAGTGGTGGTGGTGGTGGTGGTGGTGGTGGTGTATCATTCTCTTGTTTCTTTCTTTTGTGAAATTACCTTCAGATACAATTGATTTCTCTTGGAAGTTCGCTCATATGACATAATGAAAGAGTGTGGTGTAATGGGAGCAGAGAATTCATGCTTTACATCTTGATTCTCACAATTCTTGGAAGTTTGAGTTCCCAAACTCAGTTCCATGATCAGAACAAATCCTATCAAGATTGTTATATTAATACAGTTGTTCATTCATCTACGTAGTGCAAATATCTTGAACTGCTTAAATGTCTCACTCTTCTTCGTGAGAAGTGCTACCTAAGTAAACCTGAAACACAAATCATGTGCAAGGCACATGATTTATTTTAGATGAGAAGTTTAGCGGCATTAGTGTGAGATGACAAATCAATAATTTCGAAAAATTTAGATGACAATTCACTTGAAATTTTAGTTCATATGACGAATTAGACATGTATATAATATAAGATGTCAATCATCTCGTTCCTTGCGAAAATTTGAAAATTGTTTTTCCTTGGTTATTTGAGCACCGAAAATTTAAAGGTTTTTTTATTAGCACCTCACACTTTGTTGAATGTACCCCACATATTATTTTGTTATTAATTAGTGACTTTTTAGTCAAAATGGTCCTAGAGATTTGAAATCAATTTAACTGGTCCCTGAGTTTGTCCATCATCAATCATTTTGATCATTATGTGAAAAAACTCCATTAAATAAGAATAAAATGACCAAAATACCTTTGCTTTTTGTCAAATCATTTTGGTCTATTGTTTATTAAATTGAGGGTATATGACACACCCCGACCCAGAATGTCCACCTGGATTCCGAATCAAACTGTGTTGGCCGACACCAGAAGGGTGACGAAGCCATAAAGTGTAGTGATGTGGGAAAATGTGAATAAATTTAAACCTAAAAGTGCCTAAATATAATAGTGCGCTTGTGAGTGGGAATGAACTCATTTAATATGTGATGTCAGCATAAGTAAAGTACAGTAAAGTAGGATAAGAATTATCCCATCGAAGGTAATCTCCAATACCAAGATTTGCCAAGAACCCTCGTCGACACAAAAGCTCAGCCATTAAAACCTAGAGGGGCGAGAAACAAGGGTGAGTGGGCCTAAAAATAAAGCTTTATAAAAACCTTTTTGAAAACTTTAAAACCCCTAGCCGTAAAATAAGTATAATGTCCAAAATATACATACTACGTATAGTATAAAAATGCTTACCGTAGCCTGCAATTTCTAAAGAATTCAATACGTCACAAAATGCATAAATAGGCATATAACCACCTGTAATCAAAATATCTCGCAGGAATGAACATATCATATCGAGTGTTCATCGACACATGCTGACACACGAGTTCTTATAGAGATATTTTGACATGAACAAGACTAGGTGTAATAATGATATACGCTCTAGTACTACAATCATGTGAAAACGGGCGCTATGCGTAGCATATACGAGTCCTAATTGCCTATAGCAATCTAGGACAGGACTGACACTTACAATGGATCCAAAGTGAGCGTACGGTGCGATGTGCACATACACGTGAAAAACTGGCCCTAACCTGGGCGAGTACTAACATCGATGCAGCAAACGATGAGCATATAACATAAATATAGTCATGCCACAGTGATTCGATAATTCTAGTCAACATAATATTATTCATAGCCGTAAATTTAATTAAAGCATCTCATAATAGTATGCATACATGTGCATCCCGTAGGATTCAGAATAATTTCGTAAACCTCGTCATTTCGCTAATTCTTATCAACATTACGTAGAAAATTCTCATTTCAAATGTATAAATGGAAACTAAATAAATATATCAATACTATATAAAAGAAAAGACTCACTCACAGGTACTTGCAATGTCATATCCATTCTGGATTCTCTTATAGTAATTGCACCTAAGCATAATATTGAGACCCATTAGTAAAACTCAACTTAAACGACTAAATTTGGGAAAACAGAGTGCGGATTCGGAATCAGAGCGTCGAAATACGCTAAGAAGGGTCCTGGGCAATTTTCGTGAAAGGTCAACAAAAAGTCAACGGTGAACCCTAAAAAGTCAACCGAGACGCCCCCAGTGGTCAACTACGTTAAAACTTTAGAATTTCACTAAATGGATGCCAAAAGGGACTCGGGACATCAAAATTAGCCTAGGAAGGTTTTCAAGAAAATTCCTAAAAAGTCAACAAAAGTCAACTGACTATCAACAGTTAACTTTAACAGAATATTCCATCCTCATATGGAATATTCCTTCTAAAACCTTAAGGATGTGTTTACATACGGGGAAAGGATATAGCAGAATCGGAGTCATTCCTTATTCCTGACTATTCCTTTGTTTACCAACTTAAGTGAAATGAACAGTTCTGCGGGCCCCACGTAAATCAGGATTTCAATTCCTGATATTGCCGGAATTGGATTACCTCGACGAAGGTAGTATTTGAATTTCGGGGAGAAGGCTCTATCCGAATCAAATTTTCCTTCCCAAAATGCCCTTCACCTTGAGTACTCATTTCCATATTCTCGTTGTCCTCCGCCATCATCTCCAGCAACTCTCTGCTCATCCGCCGCCTCTTTTCGCTCCACCACCTCAAAATCCTCCACGTCCTCCTCCATAGGATTCGGCACAGCAAAATAACGCAAAAATGGCAAGCATACCCAAACAAAAAAAAAATCTTCAGAAAATCCGAACCCAGTTGCCAGCATTGATAATAATAGAAAATTCAGCAACAAAAGGAAATGGAAGTGACAGAGAAGAGAGTGGTACCAGAGAGGCCGAGGAAGAGGAGCGGGTTCAGGTGAGAGAGACTTGAGAAAGACCTGAATTGGAGCTCAGGTTTGCGGAGTCCCACGCTGAGGTGCAGGCTTCGACTGCCCGCACGTCGCTGAAGAAAAAGCGGTAGGAACGGTGATCTCTCCGTCGGGATGGGGCGATAAGCCGTGGGTTCTAGATAATGCCAATTTGGATGAGGACAGTAGGTTCTGGATTAGTAGATAAGCACGAGAATTCCACTAAAAAATCCAATAATAAAATAATAAAAGTTTTACTAAAAAATAATAATTGTTCTCTCTTCTAAAAAAAAAGAATAAAATATTTACTAAAAATAATTGCATATAAAATAGATTAATTAAACTAGGGGTATTTTAGTAATCAGAATAGTTTTCATTCTGATTCATGTGAATTAGTAAACAATTTATATATATCAATGTCATTCTTACTCCGATTCCAAACAGTTTTAGTAAACAACTTCAAAATGGATCTGATTATGATTCCACCTCAATTCAATTCCTCCTCAATTTGATTACGGATTAGTAAACACGCCCTAAATGGGTCTGGGTCGGCTAGTTAGGATCCAGGTTTGGGCTTGGGCTTTTTTTTTCTCTCTTCTTCTTCTCTTCTTCTCCGGCCGATTGTCGTTGCAACCGCCGAGATAGATCCCAGCTCCGACCACACAAGATCTTCACTAAACCTAGTCTTCCAATATATCAAATCGAAGCTCAGAAGACAAGGAATCAGAATATACCTTTGGTTTTCTCGGCCGTGGCCAGATTTCGCAGGAAAACGGCTTGAAAGTCGTCGGATCTCCACTGAAAAACTGGATTTAGCTTCCCCGAGTTAAATCTACCATAAAACCAGTCCAAAAATCACCTACCATACCTAAAATCGAAACTAAATGACGAGAGAGATTCATCCAAGGTATTTTCGAAACTCACCTTCGTCGAAGAATATGGTGGACATTGGCAATGGCTGCCACTTTGCAGAGAAAGGTTTAGGCCTAGGTGTCGTGAGTAAAACAACGTGAGAGTGGCAGTGGTCTGCCATGAAGCTGGTTGGAATAACGATGGTTCGGTGATGATGCAACTCGCTAGAGTTGCGAGGGATGGTGGTACGGTGCCGGGGTTTGCAAGGGAGACGATAAGGAGAGATCAGAGAGAAAGATAAGTGAAGAGAGAGAGAGAGAGAGAGAGAGAGATAGAGTTGAGTGATGAGGTGAGGTGGCAGCAAGAGAATGGGTGAGTAGAGAAAGACCAAGATATCTGGAGGTGAGGATACGGGACAGGGGAAATGAGTGGGGAGTCCCATGGGGATGGGTCCCACAGGACAGAAAACTCAAAAAAAATGTTAAAATAATAAAGAGCCAGTTACTTAGAATAGTGAAATTACTAAAATACCATTCGACTTCGTAAGTCCGTATAATCTCTATCGTAGCTCCAAATTCAATTCCGCTTGTGCATACACATTTGTATCATCGTGTACTATGCAAATATGCTAAACGAATGAGTCATACGTCTCTCTAAATGATGGTCAACGAAAGTCAAAATCCTTGCCTCTAGGGTCATTTTCGTCAAATCCCTCATTTAAAATTAATAAAATTGTAAAATTAGGGACGGGTTGTCACAGCATATTTGTCATTTTGGTCCTTATTTAACATAATTTTGCACGGAATGACTAAAATGATTGATGGTGGACAATTTTAGGGACCACTTCTATTGATTTCAAATCTTAGGGACCAAAGTGATATGTTATGTAAATCTCATGGAATATTTTGGCTAAAATCCCTTAAATAATTTATAAACTCTAATATAAAATGGCTATTTAAGCCCCATAAATTTTATAATAGAAATTATTTTATGAATACACCCCAAATCATGTTCAATTTGTATCCTTATTTTTCTTCATGCTGTGCTCTTTGGTTGTCTAGTCAATGGCATTGTTGATCCCATGAAAAATGCAATAGCCAAATCTGCCTTTTTATTTTTGAACACAATATTTTTCCCAACAACATGTAAGTGACGTTGGCATGGTTGATTCATCAGTGATCAATTCAATCCTAAACCCCTAATTCACTAGAACCCCAAAATTGATAGACCTAAATGTAAACACGGAAATTTCCTGAAACGAAACGCGACAAGAACACGTGTACAAAGTAATATTTGGTGTATTTGAATTTTGGGTTACAATCTCTTTTACAATTTGCCTCTGATTCTATCTTCGTAAGGTATTGATTTAGTGGATTGGTGTTGTTGATCCAAGGGCAGTCGAGGCTTGATCTAGGATGAACAGTTGCGTAGATTTGTGGATGGGCTGCTGATCCAAAGGGCCGTCGGGGCTTTGATCTTTAGGATGAACAGTTGTGTATGGATGATTTCCTCAAGGGCCGTTGGGGCTTGATCTTGAGATGGATGAACGGATCTTCAGGCTTGATCTTTGAAGAAGGGTTGAACGGATCTTCGAGGGGCCTTGGGGCTTGATCTTTGAAGAACAGATGAATGGATCTTGGAGGGGCCTTGGGGCTTGATCTTTGAAGAAGGGTTGAACGGATCTTGGAAGGGCCTTGGGGCTTGATCTTTTTAAGAAGGGATGAACGGATCTTCAAGGGGCCTTGGGGCTTGATCTTTTTAAGAAGGGATGAACGGATCTTCAAGGGGCCTTGGGGCTTGATCTTTGAAGAAGGGTTGAACGGATTGAACGGATCTTCGAGGGGCCTTGGGGCTTGATCTTTGAAGAAGGGTTGAACGGATCTTCGAAGGGCCTTGGGGCTTGAGCTTTGAAGAACGATGAACGGATCTTCGAGGAGCCTTGGGGCTTTTGCTTTGAAGAACGATGAACGGATCTTCGAAGGGCCTTAGGGCTTGAGCTTTGATTTGGCAGGAGGTCTTCAAGGGCCGTCGAGGCTTGATCTTGAAGGCGGATTTGGCGAAGAACGAAGAGAGCTTTCTTGATCCTTCGGGATTTGCTTGAGAGCCTTTGGAGTTTCAAAGCTTCAAGGTTTTCGTGTAATGTGAATTGGTCCCCCTAAATGAATGAAATGGCTTCCTATTTATAGAATTCCAAAACTTGATTTTTGGGTTTAAATAATCAGATGAAATAAATCACTTCTGCCAAGCGTTGACACGTGTCCTGTTTGATGACTAATCTAATTTAGTTCAATTTTTCGTTGAGTCACACACTACGTGTAAAATTTATGTGATACGCGAGCGTTGGAATTTTAATTTTGGTCAACATTTATTTCACGAAATTTCGATGTCTACACTAAACCCTAAAATTGACAGAAATCAAAACGTCTAGAAAAATCTAAGAATTATTATTTAGGCTAGTCATTTGATATTTAAAAAAAATGGGAGGAAATTTTCGTTTCTCTTGCAATAGGTTGTTTCACATGTTTTCGATTATTAACGGCACGTTTATGATTATTCATCCATATTCGTTTGTATTCATTTGATGATTGATCACGTAAATCTTGCATTTGTGAAATATCAAATGAAATATCTCATTTGTCATGTATGTTCATGTTTTCTGCATTTGATATCTGTGGGAGTAAACAACATTCATGTTTGATGTTTAATATTCACGACATAAACTTAGTTGTCGTCTTTGCTTCTTCTTCTTTGACGTGGTGGTGTATGTAAAGAGTGTAAGGTATATATAGAAAATGTGAGGTACGAGGTGTCACATCCCGGCCCGGGGTCGACCACTTCCCAGGCCCGCTCCACCACCGTAGCACGATATTGTCCGCTTTGGGCCCCGACTACGTCCTCACGGTTTTGTTTCTGGGAACTCACACGAGAACTTCCCAGTGGGTCACCCATCATGGGAGTGCTCTCGCGCGCTACTCGCTTAACTTCGGAGTTCCGATGGAACCCGAAGCCAGTAAGCTCCCAAAAGGCCTCGCGCTAGGTAGGGATGGGAATATACATATAAGGATCACTCCCCTGGGCGATGTGGGATCTCACAATCCACCCCCCTTAGGGGCCCGACGTCCTCGTCGGCACACCACGGCCAGGGTTAGGCTCTGATACCAAATTGTCACATCCCGGCCCGGGGTCGACCACTTCCCAGGCCCGCTCCACCACCGTAGCACGATATTGTCCGCTTTGGGCCCCGACTACGCCCTCACGGTTTTGTTTCTGGGAACTCACACGAGAACTTCCCAGTGGGTCACCCATCATGGGAGTGCTCTCGCGAGCTACTCGCTTAACTTCGGAGTTCCGATGGAACCCGAAGCCAGTAAGCTCCCAAAAGGCCTCGCGCTAGGTATGGATGGGAATATACATATAAGGATCACTCCCCTGGGCGATGTGGGATCTCACACGAGGGCAATATGAGAATATATGTAGGGTGTATTAAGTTAAATTTTAATCGAAAATGTATAAGTGGAGTGTATTTAATATGTGAAGTGTATTCAACAATATGTGAGATGCGAATAAAGCAACCCAATTTAAAAAGCAATACAACAAATTCCTCCATCTTCTTAGAAATTGATAAATTTGTCAAAATGATAGGTTTCCAAATCTTAACTCCGATGAGTTTTCAGTATGTTGTCAATATTTAATTTTTATGTTGTTAATATAAATTAATTTGTAATCAACATTTAATTTGATCAGTTCTACAATTATAATTTAATTTTTAATTATTTTAATCAATTTTCGAAAAATAATAAAATCTATGGAAAAAAGGTAATTTCCGATTTTGTTGGCAAGTTCGTTGGTGGGCTTTTTATCCAAAATAGTCTTGAAGATTAACATAACTCCTCACTTTGATCTATGAAATTTAAAATCAATAGAAGTGATCTATTAGATTATCCGCCGTCAATAGTCCTTATACGAGAAATCTCCATTAACTTAAGATCAAAACTTTTATAAAAAAAGAAATTAAAATAATTGACGGTGAACAATCTCAAAACTATCCATATCTCCAGAAACTAAAACAACGAAGAGTTACGAAAAGAGTAATGTTATTCATACCATGTTTTTGTACCACATTTTCATACCAGTGATATTTGATGTGGACAACCACATCATTTGAATTAATCAGATTTTTAAATTTAGTTCATTCTTTAATAAACTAATAATTAAGAAAAACTAGTTAATTAAATGATGATTGTGGTATACGAGTAGTATTCTCGTTCATTTCCTTGGGTTTTGTAAATTTTTTAAATGATTCCACGTCAGATGCCACCTAAGATGATATAGAAATATGATACGAAAACATGGTATGAATAACATTAGTCTTACTAAAATATCAGTACCCCTCGGCTGATAGCCGTCGTTGCTGACTCCACTCCACGTAAACTCATCTTTCACATTTAAAACGCACAACCACCACCACCACCACATTCGATTCGATTGTCAGTTTGTGAATTTGTGAATTTGTGAATTTGTGAATTTGTCACAGTGACAGTATTGTCCTGTCGCTCCACTCTGAATTTGCTGCAGCTGTTATTATTAAGCACGCACTCGCGACTTCAAATCTTCTGTGATTATCTTCATACGATAAGATAGATAGTAGAGCAGAAACTTGAAGCTTGAGGGGAGAGGCGGCGATTTTCCAATGGAGTCTACATTGTCCGCAGCGACGCCGATAACGGCAGCTCTCCTTGCCGTCTCCAAATCCCTCAACCGCCGACTGGAAAGGAGGACCTTTCTCAGTCAACGCCTCCCGAGTCGTCTTCTTGCTCGCAGGCACCTCACTTCGGTTCACACCAACTACTACGGCTTTCAGGCCCCTAAACCTAATCCTTTCTCGTCCTCGTCTCTGAGAAGCGTCTGCGTCGCTGGCCCGCTCTTACGGCGCCGTTTAGAGTGCGTCGGTAGCTCCGCTTCTTCTTTTGCCTCCGGCGGTGGAAATGGTGGCTTTGGCGGAGAGAGTGGCGGCAGCGGCGGTGACGGCGAGGGAGGTTCCGGCGGCGGCGATGCCGAGTCCAAGGTTGCTGCTGCTGGGGGCGATGAGGTTTCGGCGCTCTCCACTGATGTCATTGTTCTCGATGTTGGAGTATGAATACACTAATACTGAAACTCCTCTCTCTCTCTCTCCTACTCAGTCTGATTGATTGGTGATTTGCTTGGACAGGGAATGACATGTGGAGGATGTGCAGCCAGTGTGAAGCGAATTCTAGAAAATCAAGTAAGTTTAATTTCATTTTCTACCTCAAATTTATATGTATTTCGGTTGCTATCAAAGTTTCAAGTAAGTTTAATACTATACCACCTATATATATGTGTGTATGTATATATGGCAGCCGCAGGTGTCGTCTGCGACTGTAAATCTCACAACAGAGACGGCAATTGTGTGGCCTGTGTCCGAAGCGAAGGCTACACCAAACTGGCAAAAGCAGTTAGGTGAGACACTTGCAAGCCAATTGACCAGTTGCGGTTTCAAGTCTAACCTTCGTGGTAAGCATTTCACAATTGTTTCGCCTTCGTTCATATTAAAGTATGAATTCCATGGTTCTCAGTTTATCGGAAAGTTGTATGTTTGGTTAATCCTTGTAAGGGCTTGTCATTTTTACTTTTCAAGGGCATTGCTTGTTCTTAGCCCTTTTTTTGGATAACATTTGAAACTTGGTATTCAATGTTCATATTGATTTGGGACCTAAAGTTTGTTGATTATTTTCTTCAGAGTGTGTTTTCGGTGTTAGTTATACACGTATTAGGAAAAGTGTAATGAAACTATGTTGCTTTATAGTCAGTGCAAGAATCAGTGTTAGCTGTTTTTTGGGTAATTTGGTTGGCGAGAAATAGAAAAATCTTTGAGAACTATAGTGGGGATGTAAAAGAAAACGCTTCAGTCAGGTTCTGAGCATCATTTTCGGCTTCTGTTTCTCCAGCTTTTAGTGATCTATCATTTTCTGCAGTTTTATTAGACTGGGTAGCTGCTGTAGGGTAGCTTTTCAAGTTGTAATGCGATGTGAGAGAGTATTTTAGTTTTGTTTTTGAGGATTGTATCAGTTTTTATTATGCTTTAGTTCTTTAATGAAGTTTTGGTTCTCAAAGAGAAAGTTGCAAAAAGAAAAAACAGTCAGACATAAGAGCATGAGAAGCATCGATCTTGCTTGAAAGGGTTTCTTTTCTATCTCCGTTTGATTTCAAAGCCAGAAAGCTCTTTTTCTGTTCTTGGTACTCAAGCATGCTCCTTTTACATCTAAAAATTGTGATGCCGTGGAATTTGCTATAACCTTTTGAGAAGTTGAGGATCAAAGTTCTTTGGGAACTTTGGGTTGTACTGTTGTCATATTATTATAATTGCTTTTGAAGGTTGAAACTTGAAATCGATTCAGCTGCCATCCATCCACAAAACAAAGATGGACAAAAACTAAGTGGGTTAGGTTTTGTGCTGCTTTAGAAATGATGATTGCACTCATAGCAGTTTACTGGGTCAGCTGAATACAAGAGACTATTATCTATTTACTCCTTCGAGCGTCGTTTCTTTACTTCTGGTTGTCCATTTAGAACTCCATAGCTTTAAAATAAGAGCATATATATTCATTATTCGCCTACTTAGGGTTTCCAAATGATTTATGTGAAGCTTTCTGGGTTTAGTGGCAGGTCAGGGAGCTACGGAAGGAGATATATCACCATAGAAGTGCAAAAGATTTCTTGTCAGGCTGAACCATAATAGTTTTTGGTACGTTCTCTAACTTTTGAATTCAATTTCAGCGGTGTGTGTATATGCGCATAATGTCCGCTTTATCAGATGTAACAAAAGAGGATTGAAAATCGTTATGGATTCACAACTACTTGCTTCCTTAGGTAGTCTCAACCAGCAGCTCATTGTAGTGGATAAGTTTGCCGAGCATTTCTGTTATGGAGCACCCATTTGTTCCAGAGGATTTTCGATTCCTCTTCTCCTCTCCGAGCGTAGCAATTCCTAAGTTGTCGTTAGGAAATTGAGGACTCTTTGTCTTTCTGTAAGTTGGCCGTATTCTATGCGTAAGATATTTGAGAATTAGACTGAATGTTTGCTCATAGGCGTAGGGTTGAAAGAGTCTTTCCATGGGGGGATGTTACCTTGATAAATAAGTTTTGAGTAGCAATCCTACTTCACGTGGAAAGCAATTATTTGTGTTTTTATAGCATTGATATATAATATGCATAAAAACGTATATCAAAACAATTGAACAAATGAGAAAAATGCTAGCAGGTTGAAGTGTATGATAACACAAATTACATGTAACATTTTGGTAAATAATACATAGGTTATAGCGAAAACGACGAGAGAATATATATAAAAAAGAAAAAGAAAAAAGAAAGAAGGCAATTAATTGATTCAGTTTCCTATAAATTAATGTCTATACAAAGTTATATGAATGAATGGCAAACAATTTCGAGTGTAAGGATGTCGTTTATCACATTCACATAGCTTTGACATCATAATTACGGCACACTTTCCAGATGCACAATCGCAAATAAGTAACAAAACTTCGGCCATGCGACATCCTCAAACGAGTGGTGGACCAAAATGGCCAGCAATCAAATTCCAGAAGCTCGTGGTCTCGAACTGCAGCAACGAACAAGTCATGAGCCGCATGAAGAACCACTCGTAACACCAGCTGCCTGTCTCGACTCCGGTGTAAAGCAAAGGTTAAAATCGGCCTTATTTTGGTAGCAAAATCGGCCTTCATACCATATATGTCATCCCAACCTGCATTAGATGCGAATGGGGCACGCTCAAATTCGCAGTGCCCCTCCTGCAGTTCTTCCTCAAGAAAGCATAAAAGTAATTGATGATTAACTTCTTTATAAACCATGAATCTTTCCTGGCCCTAATATCCCCATGACCGAGAAGATAAACAACCCCCGACTCTTTGGCCTTCCGTATAAACGAAAGTTCCCTATCCATACTCTGCTCAGAATCAGAAACTGTTGGATCTTCTGGAAGCACTGGCTTCACCTCTGAGGTGCTTGCTTCTGATACAGGTGGCTGGCTCGTTTCCTTGTACTCAGCCAGGAGAGGAACACCAAGTGAGTATACACTTCCATTGGGGGCTATAAGAACCCTTGAGGAAGAGGACTCGTCTTCTGAGTCTCTATCACCATCATCCCCGTCACTCTCCAGTGACCGCTCCTGAGCTTCCCTACGTATGAATTTCTCAAGGCTCTCAATGAGTAGCTGTTCAAATGTTTGGTGATTTTCTTTACGAACATCCTTATAGCCATACCTGTTGAAGTCATAACATCAGATACAGAAGGTAACTTGACATGAAGGAATGAAAAAGAAAACAAACGGAAAAACACTTCGATTGTGAACATGAGTGATTTCCACTCCATCTATTGACAGGTCCACTGGTAAAATGATACATCTTACCAAGGCTAATTTTTTCTTATAACGGGAAATACATTATGGATCTAAACTTTGCACTAGATTATACAAAGACATCACTCTACTCTACCAAATCAGAAGTGTTAAGCATGTTACCTGGCCATACAACGAAATATGTGGTAGTTTTTTGGACAGACACGCCGGAAAAGGAACCTTTCACTTTGAGGCACTACAGGAACTGGAACATATTTTATACAAACAAATATGATCATCGAATGGATTGCGGGAAGTGTGGTCAGAAAATGGCCAAAGATTGCTGGTATTCCCTTCACCAGCTCATTGTAAAGCAAACCAATGCCTGGAGCTCTGATTGTTCCAAGATTGCAACCCAATTCCCGCATCAAATCCATTGAAAGCTTTTGCTTGACTTCAGTTTCATACTTAAGCTTGCTTCCATAGTTCCAGATAAAAATTATAAAAAACATAATTATGGCAAAGACCAAAATAATCCAACTTCCATCTCCCACACTCCACAAAACTGATGAGAAGAAGGTCAACTCCAACCCCAGGAAAATTATTAAGAAACTCAGCACGATGATAATGTTTATCTGCCATATAAGAAGCATAACGATTGTTACTAAAATGGTCGTCATCATCATCACTCCTAGCTCAGCAATGCCTGTAGTAAAAGAGGATAGTTATCAAAAAAAAAAAAACTAACCTCATATAAATTGATTCATGTAAAACTAAAGTCCATCCACAGAGATAAAAGATGTAACTGATGTTAACTGTTGAAATAATTCATGACAGTGCCTGCATGCTATTTTTCAAGTGGTTAAAGCCAGATCAGTGGTTGATTTTGAGTTGGAACCAAAGAGATATTTGGAATGTCCTGTCAGGTAGATCTAACCTAAGAAAAATACGCAATTGTAATGAGGTCAATAACCTATTCACCACATACGAGCACGTTTGAGAAGTGCTTTTAAATGACTGTAACCGCTTTTACAGAAATGTTTTTGAGTTCCAAAAGCACTTGAAGTGCTTCCTGCAAGAAGCACCAGACCAGTTCTGTGCTACAAAGAGAAATCATTCCTTGGCATTCAGATGTCTTATCCTATGCATGTAACAGAAGGAGCAAAGACTCCAAATATCCATTATTATCTTTAATCTTAGAGAACCTTAACCACAAATTTTTTATTACAATGCCAATTTGTATATCTTTTTATTTTTTTTATTTTGCTATAAATTATAATTTTATTAGTCAAAAGTGTAAATTAAGGAACTTGATAGATTTTGGAATACCTGATCTATGTTCTTGAACATTAAAAATATAGAAATTGTAACCGGAAAGAGGTTAGCTTTGGCGGCTATGGCAATAACAAGAACAAACAGCAGAAGAAATAGGATAACTATCTTATAAAAATAAATAAATAAATAAATAAATAAAAAACAGAGAGAGGACAGCTTTGAGACAAAAAATAACAAAAGCACACAAAAATAATGAAACCGTGTACCCGTATGTAAGAGGAGACTATATAGTGTTGACATAAAAAGAATAAAAAAGGGAGAAAAATTAAATTCTTTAAAATAACATAATTCCAACAAGGCATTTTGGTCTAAACAAACAAAGTTTGACTAGACAGAAAATTGATTGATGAAGTTGTCTAGTAAACTGTGAACATTTGGTGAGTACTATTAGGTGAGAGGATCCCAAATTTTTTTACAGAGTTTGGTGAAAAGAAACCTGAACAATTGTTTTTACGGAAAAGCTTACTTAGTATAGCTACAAGAAACCCAACTATAAAACCTAGAGTTCGTTAACAAACAAATAACAAAACTGAACAGATAACAAGACTATATACTTTGAAACATGATGAGAATTACCATATGCGTTTCCAATCTCATCAATGTTTGAAATAGTGCAGATAGCCACCAGGGAAACCACCAGCAAAAACCAATTTATGACAGGGATATAAATTTGCCCCATGAACTTCCGGGAGGTATGTATGATTTTAAGGCGAGGGAAACAACCAAGTGCCATTGATTGTTTTATGCATGAAAAAGTGGCCGTTGTCATTGCACGACTAGCAATCAATGCAGCAATGTTAGCAATGAGCAACATAGGCCAGAAAACACCACCTGCAGACAACAAGAGAGTGATTTCTCCATAATTAAATTTTCATCTATAACATATGCTTGCAATTGCAAAGAGACTTCAAACGAATTAACGATATATCATATATCTAAGAATTAGTGAAATATGACTACTGACACATTTGTAGAAAATCCTAACTGAATAATTTGCTTGAAAATCGATAAATACACCACTGAAGCTTACTTGGGATTGAAGAAAAGAAAGCTTGCTCAGCCCCATCTTGGTTGTCCATAAGGTAGGCGGCTTGACCCAAATAACCCAACATAAGGCAGGGCAAAACAAGAAAAACGAACGTAAGCTGAAAAGAACAAATACCCAATAAATTACAGTTCTAGTAATCAGAAGGTAAACACCATACATTCTGACACTTCGATGTATCATCTAAATAAAATGAATAAAGACCAATTATTCTTCCATTCTTTACCTGGACTGATCTTACAGAAAAATAGCAAAGATCCGCAAACATTGCCTCAGAACCTGATACATACAAGTACATCAGTAAAGAAAAGGAAAATATGTAGGTGATAACCAATAATATAGGTTCCCAGTTCATATAATATCAAACAAAATTGAACCCCATTTACATAAACCTTAACAGTTCTATCAATATTTCACATCTTGTACGTGACTCTTAGCGTCCCATTTGTAATTTCCATAATTCCTTGTTTCTATAAACTAAATCCCTTATAGCTGAGCCTTTATACCTAGGCAATAGTTCAACCCCTTGTACATATTTCTGCATAAACTTGTCTTAATGGACCTTTTTTTACTAACTGGATTACATTGCCAGAGCATCAGACTTAAGATCTTTTGTATACTTTTCGGAAGTAAAAAATTAAAATTATAGAAAATCATTCCAGTATGAAATCCATGCACAAGCTAAAATATGACAACACAACTCATTAAGAAAAGGAAAAGTTAATTACCGAAAAGAGTGGAGCCAATTTAAAAATGGAATCAAGGTTGCAAAAATTTACAAAAAAATAAAGATAGCGAGTCCCATGCATCCCCAAGGTCTAAGTTTTTTTTCTAGAATGATTACCTGTTGCGCATAAAAGACAACCCCCAAGAGAATACCAAGCCTTAGTTGAGTTCCTCTCGAAGAAGTAATAGATGTGAATAGGATTGAATGCCTTTAAGACACTGCTGTTGTATTTAACAAGGTTGTAAATCCCAATCCCACCAAGGGAACAAAACCATATGAACAAGGCAGGGCCTACAGCCAATCCAACTTTACTAGTCCCAAATTTCTGTACACTGAATAAAATAACAAGAAAGGCAACCGAAATCATCACCACTTCATCTGCACACAAATAGAAAAGGGAGATAAATTAAAGTATGCTTTAATTGAAACAGCATAAGCAACTATCATATTTAGAGCAAAGAAATAAAAGGCATATGCAAATGGGTCTTAGTTCACTGTGTAGTAGCATAGAACTTTAAATTTTGCAAATCTTCTAGTTCTTAATAAAATTACAATTGTCAGCATAATTAACTTTTTAGTATGATGCACTCCAACAGAATCATGACTGCTAAGACCAAAATTTTGAGATGTGCTCCACAGGACAAAAACAATACCTTGCTCAATTGCCTCTACTGCAACCTTTAGACCACCAACAGCTGATACTACTGCATTAAGAAAATAAAAGGCAATCACAAGGTATACAAAACATAAAAAACTTTAGGCACACCCACTCTTCACGATTTAAAACAAGAACACTACATCTAAAACAGCTATGCAGCGTTACCACATTTCATCACATCAATAGTGGGTTGATCAGTTGCAACATGCAACAAGATAAAACAGAACAAGAATAGATTATGCAAATACCTGACATTGCTGGTGTAACAACCCCATCAGCTATCACCATAGCAGTACCAGCAAGCACTAACATCAGAAGAAGCTTTTTCAGAGTCAGTGAGGCCTCAAGCCTTTCCTTGATTTTTAAAGATCTTTCAAGTTCAGGAGATGGCACCTTTAGCCTGAAGCTCGACATCCGGGCATCAGACGGAAGCTGATTGGGAAGAAGACTGACCTTAGCATGTCGACAGATCAATGAATACAAAGCAAATGTACCACCTGGAAAAGTTAAATAACCATGAAATAAAAAATATGCATTCAACTAAACATTTATGTTGTACTGCAATAACTGCATACATATTACATAATAGGTTTGTTTGTACTGTGAGTGAGAGAGAGAGAGAGAGAGTACAACTTGATTTACAGAATCCAGCATACCTTCACCATCATCATTAGCCCAAAGAACCACCAGCACATACTTAAGCAACGGGATCAAGATTAACGTGTATAGGACTAGCGACATTGCTCCAATAACATCCTCATCTCCATTAATAGGTGCTTTGCTAAACATGACACTGAACGTATATAATGGACTTGTTCCAACATCACCAAAGACAACCCCAAGGGTCTGAAAAGCAATTATTATTTTCCTTCCAAGACTGAAATCCTGCAATTAAAATATACATTATTAAGGAAACTTGGTTTAGGTCAATAAATAACTTCATATTTCCCATAGTCAATCATCATTTCATTTTCTAGCATAAGTTAATCAAAACAATTTTACTCTTAAATTAAGGTCAATAAAACAATCTTCCTCACAACCAAGGTCAACCCCCTTCCTCTATATCTCTTTATTGACCTCTCCTTAAAAATACAAAAACATTGATTGGCTCAATCCAAATGTTATAAGTATTTTGTCACCTAAAACAAATTACTCCTACATTATTATTAGAAATTCTAATCACAATATGTGTGCACATCAGCATAATTCAACAGTTTAGCAAAAAGAAAATTTCTAAATTATAAAAGAAAAAATAGAGAAACACAGGCAAAGAAGTTTCAAATTTCATTTCGATGAACCATAGCTATGTATGAATTCAAATTAGAAAACCTGGATACTCTCCTCATGAACTATATGGCAGACAATCAACTAAGCAGACGATATACTTTGAGGAAAACTAATCTATTAATCCATATTCGAGAAAAATGCCACTTTCTCCAGTGGCTAAAGATAAGGCAAGTTAACTACTTTTGTGAACCAAATTTCGGAGTTACTATGAGTTGCCTAGGTAATAGCTCATTGTGAAAGTTCAACATATTGCTAAAAACCTAAAACTCAATGTTCTTCATATATGCACAAGGTAACAGATGATTTAAAAAGTAAATTAAACATAAGAATATAACTAAGGTTTCTTCTTGAAAATCATTCAGTAAAATTTCCTTCTGTCTCTAGTTGCTGCTATTAGGTCTTTTCCAATTCTAACTACTCTACTCCAATTAAATAATGGTCCAAAGGGATTAGAAACATAAATAGTGAGAAAGGCAATCTATATTCAGCACTACATAAAAAATCTGCACATTATTTCCCAGAAGAAAAAATGCAGCACATTATCAGCCTTACAGCATTGAGGATTTAAGAAATTGAGACTTTATTAAGTGAAAGCTCAATGAGTTACAGAAAGAACAGCATAAGAAATGCCCAGCGGTGAGAAAGACGTTCACCACCAAGAAAAACCTATTCTGACAAAAAAAAAAAAAAAAAAAAAAAAACTTCGAAAACAAATATACAACTCCTATCTACCAGCAGCAACCCTACCAAAATCAACTAACTGCAGCACCCAATCCAAATGAAAAATGAAGAAATGGAAATCTCTAATACTGCCACTACCATTGGCCACAAGGAAGCCCAAAGCCTCGCCCTACCCCATAAAAACTATCACCTCCCCTCCTAGAAGAATTCTCAACTCAGCCCCGCCTCCGCTTGTGCCACAATCCAAGAGCTACTGGGCAATGAATAAATAATATAATCAACATTTTCTAATCCATTATTGCACATAGAAAACTAATCTGGTCTTTAACACTAGAAAATACCAAAATTTATTGACCCTATCCACGTATACATCTGTACTTTACTAGGTAACTCAGCTATCCAAAGCAATTGATATGGTTCAACAAAAGGTTCCATTTTTGGAGAATAGTGGATTGAGCATGATTACATTGTCATAATTCCTTATCATTTGAACTTCGGAGTTGATGATTTATGACTTGTACTTCCTAATGGTGTATGTGATTGATGTATGAGCATTCTGTTTTATAAAAAAAAAAATATAAAAAAAAGGTCATAAATCATCACAAATTCCAAACTTAGAATGGTAAACAAGTATGCAATTTATGACAATGTAACTTATGTTCACTAAAAGCTGCCATTTTACATTAATGAAATTCCATACTCCGTTCTATAGTCTATACCAACCCCCAACATCATGTAACTGCTTTTAAGTTCTGCTCAAAGATTCAAAATAATCCAACCTTAATGTTTACCACAATTACAACATCTGTGTTTACCACAATTAGAACATCCGCTACTAATTTACCTTTACAAGGCCACTCATATCATGGTCACGAGCTCCTAGATAACATTCAGAATTTTCTTAATGAAACAGAAAGATCACATAATCCTAAAATTTATATGAAGCGGACAAAACACATAATCCTAAAATGTATATGGCATAGATGCTTAGGCAGTTTATTTTATTAGCACCGTATTCTACCAGAAATCAAGCTAGCCAAAAAGCACAAAGTAAAAATTAAACTCCACGCTCTGAAAAGCGACAATTTCTTAAAGTGGGTAGGACGCTAAACATGCCTCCTTGGAGCCTAAGCATCAACATTGTAAGACATTCATTAGAACTAAAATAATTATTAAAAACAGGGTTAATAAAACCAACAAATCCAGCTTCACGTGTACAGTCAATCGCGATTGTAACACGTCTATATGCATACCCGAGAATTGTCCAAAACGTAAACTAACTACAAAGCTTCACAGGATGTATCATGTATGTAATGTATGTATGCAGCACAACATGATAGGAAAGTAAAGTGGCTACAAGCATTGATCTACATCACACTAAGCAATGCTGAACGAGCGAGGCTACTCGACCGAATCCAGAAATGCAAGTCTTAAGCTCATGACAAAGTAAATAGTAAAAGTGAGAGATTGGGAGTTTGAAGCACCTCATATTCGTTTCTGTGAGCGCCGGGGACCTCGAGCGCTTCGACGTCAAAGGAATCGACGCGAGGGCCAGTGCGAATCAAGCGCTGCTCGGCATTATCGTCCTCCTCTTCATCATCCTCCGAATCGATAACCGTCCGCTGCATCGCATCTTCCTCCGTATCCGCATCCCCGTCGTCGACTTCGGAGTCGTCCTCGTCCTGAAAGACCCACCGCGACTCGATGGAGTCCATGGACGTCAGTCCGGCGTTGATCTCGCCCCTGTCGGGACCTTCCTCCTCCATCGTTCAATGACAACAACTGTAGAGTGTGCGTAATTGTGAAGAGGGACTAAGATTGGGGAATGGTGGAGTGGAATTTTGTGGGGGAGGGTGTTTGGATGGGAGGAAAGTGATGGAAAATTGTAGGGTTTGGCATATGTGAAAATTTGGGGGAAATTGGAATGAAATTGTTTTTTTTTGGTGAATTTCAAAGGAAGTTGTTGGGGGATTTTTGTTATTTTTGGCTAAATATGGGGTTCAGCTTCAACATCTCAGATTCTCACGCTGCAAGCGTAAACTGGAGAACGTTAACCATCTTTCTTCTTACTGCTAGGCAGTTGCTGTATGCATGTCCGGTCCAGATTCCAATGTATGCATGTCCGGTCCAGATTCCAATGTATCCGGCCGGTCCAACCGGTTATGGTTTGTCTTCTTTTAGATTTGGGCTGAGCCAAGCGACGTCCGAACTGCTAAATTTCATGATGAAACTTTTATAAATAACTAATTTCTTTTTTAAATGTTCAAATTTTTATATTATTTAGTTCATACTAACCTTCATGCTCGCGCGTGAACGTGTGCTGAAGGTATTTTTTGAATCACGGTGTGTTATGAGTGATTTACATGTTTTAAATGTATTTATTAATGTAGATAGAAATGAATAATAAATACATTTAATAAAAGCGATCTTTTAACTAATTAAAGCAGCTAAATCCATATTAATAAAAGCGATATTTCAATTTTCATCTATATTTTATTGAATTTACATTAAGATTAGAAAAAATAATATTCAATAAACAACTAATTGCTAGCCTATTGTGAGGTTAAATCCACTTCATCCCCTTAGTGTAGATAACATCGTTTGTTAAAAAAAAATGATCATTTGACAACTAATTGAATCACATTATTATGCGTCTGTGGGAGATTATTTTTTTATAACTGTCACTACGCACCTCTTAAGTGTTTAAAAATTGAGAAATAATATTTAATAAACAACCGCGTGCAAAAGGCATTTTTTGAATCACAGCTCGCTACGTGCGACTTAGACATTTTAAATGTATTTATATGCGTGAATTGCTTCAATATTTTTTTATTTTGTTATTTTCTTTTTTTATCACCAGCGCTACGCGCCTCTTAAAATGTTTTGAACACAACATTCATGATTTTTCTTATTTTTTATTATATTTTTCTTCCCCATCACGTGGGCACCATAAACTTTGTCATTTGTTTATTTTTTTCTTTCTTCCCTTTCATTTTTTTATTCTTTTCTCTCTCCCCATTTATATTATATTTGATGATGACCAAATTACCAACTTACCCTTGCATGATTTGATATATTATTTTGGGCAGGTTTTGAATTTTTTTGGCTGAGGGGCAGTTTTGTCCAATTGTTTTTGTTGAAGCCAATGACATCAAATTGAGCCTCCGGCTTTATATATAGATTTCTCGCTTGATAACTAGTGAACTTTTAAAAAACGTAAATTGACTTTTAGCACTTCTTTAAAACCCACCATCACTACTTAGTTATTGTATTTTTCCTCCGACTCATGCAAGTTTGATTCATTGACCGCCCTATAACATTGACTCATCTAAGTGCTCAAAATGACATTTTCACCTTCTTGAGTGGATCACATGGCAAAGATGAACAAACTTTGGATGCGTGTTGAGTATTAGAACAATTGGGAATTAATTGGCTATTTATACATGTTTAGGAGGGTAATTGGCTGAATAAAAGTTAAAAGGGTGAAAATTAGCAATGGCTTATAAGTTTAGGGGAAAATCAACAAATAACATTGACCCATATTAGCCACACTATGAGTCTGCCAAAATAATTTAGTATTGAACTTACCAGGTACGAAAGGTAATTTAAGACCTCTAACGTACAAGTGAGAGAATAACACAGCTAAAGTGTAGTACTTAGTGGCAATGCATTGAAAAGCTCAAAAAATCTTCAAGGTTAAAATTTTGATGAAAGTGCAAAAAACAGTGTGACATTAGTAACAGACAGAATATCCTGCAATTAAAATTCAATATATGCTAAAGGCAAAGTTGAACCACATTATTATGGCAAACTTACTTAACCCAGTTCTCTACTCACTTAAAGCAGCTTCAGCGTGTGCTGGTGTCACATCCCGACCCAGGGTCCACCACATCCTGGGCCCGCTCCACCACCGTAGCACGATATTGTCCGCTTTGGGCCCCCACTACGCCCTCACGGTTTTGTTTCTGGGAACTCACACGAGAACTTCCCAGTGGGTCACCCATCATGGGAGTGCTCTCGCGCGCTACTCGCTTAACTTCGAAGTTCCTACGGAACCCGAAGCCAGTGAGCTCCCAAAAGGCCTCGCGCTAGGTAGGGATGGGAATATACATATAAGGATCACTCCCCTAGGCGATGTGGGATCTCACAATCCACCCCCCTTAGGGGCCTGACGTCCTCGTCGGCACACCACGGCCAGGGTTAGGCTCTGATACCAAATTGTCACATCCCGACCCAGGGTCCACCACATCCCGGGCCCGCTCCACCACCGTAGCACGATATTGTCCGCTTTGGGCCCTGACTACGCCCTCACGGTTTTGTTTCTGGGAACTCACACGAGAACTTCCCAGTGGGTCACCCATCATGGGAGTGCTCTCGCGCGCTACTCGCTTAACTTCGAAGTTCCTACGGAACCCGAAGCCAGTGAGCTCCCAAAAGGCCTCGCGCTAGGTAGGGATGGGAATATACATATAAGGATCACTCCCCTGGGCGATGTGGGATCTCACAGCTGGAGCCCGATAGACAGGCGCGCGAACAGGGCCAGACAGCCCGAGCAAGCAGGTCCAACGTGTAATGGCAAGGGAGCCCGAGCAGGCCCGAGGGAGAAGTTTGGCACGAGTTGCCAGCCCGAGAGCCCGAAGGCAACGTCAACCACTTTTTTTATATTTTTTGCGTCATGCGCGTGAGCTTCAAGCCCGCATGGGCGCGCGTCGTCTGACAACATTTCAGGCCTGGGGCCCGCGGCGCACTTCGACAATGTTACCGTTGGGGAGGCCATGTGGCTTCCCCTCGTCCGTTGGATTTCAACGACAACAATTTATGGACCGTTGGATTTCCAACGGTAAAAAAAAATTAAAAACCTTATTTAATTTCAGCCGTTGGATCTGATATCAACGGTTCACGTTATTCGCCTTTATAAAAATTTAAAAAAAAAACAATTTAAAATCAGAAATCTTACCGTTGTGCCACATGGCACAATCTGGTGTGTTGGAATTCAATTTTTTTTAATCCAACGGTATAGATTAATTAGGTGAATAAAAATTAAAAAAAAATGTAAAAAATTAATAAAAATCCGAAAAAAAAAATTTGAAAAATTAAAAAAACATGATTTTACTTTTCTATAAATATACCTTCTCAATATCTTCTACCTTACACCACAATTTTATATTTTCTCAACTACTTTCAACCACATTCCTATTTTTCTCTCAAAGTTTCAATCCAATTTTTTTCCAACAAAATGACTACTGATGCAGGTACGAATTGAACGCTTATTGAAGATGTTGCGTTGTATACTAGTTGGGTTGAAGTTACTGATAATCTGATTACGAGTAATGAGATGCAGTTGCGAGAAATGTGAAGTCTTATTCATACCAAGTTCATGTCAATGCCTTTGCAAGTCCATGTCAGTAAGTCTCCGGAGGTACTCTGCGGTGTAGATAGATTCGATTGCTCTGCAAAACCTTATCAGGGACTCAAGAATGGTTGATTTCCCCATCCCCGCTATCTCATCACTTGGTCTGCAGATGCTCCATATGCAAGCATCTGCAAGGCAGCAATAATTTTTTGGTCAGGAATGAGACCCATAGCACCAAAAACATCTTTCTTTTGCACAAAGTAAGAATCATGGTTGCAAACAGCAATCATGATTTTGTTGAACAAATGTCATTCTGTTCTAAAACGACGTCTAAAGTACGTATCAGGGAATGCACTCTGTTACAGACAAAATAATTGTCCAAGAGTTCCATACCTCGTCGTTGCGTGCTTCTATCAAGGTTTGCGGAACGGCTAGGCCTGAAGATCTAAGCCACAGCTTGGATGACTCCACAGGAATATGAAGCTCTAGCCATTCTTACTTCGTCATCTCTCTTTCTAAGCTCCTCATCCTCTTCTATCTTATTTTGGGTCACCTGAAGATTGAACATTCCTTCTGATTGGTTAAACAATTCTTCCTCTTGCTGATTGATTTCCCACATCATCCTTGAAGAATAAGACATTGTAAGGAGAAAGTATAAACTATGAATAATGATATAGATTTTGATTTTGATTTTGATGAAGAAAGAAGCAGAAACTATGAATAATGATAGAGATCTTGAGAAAATTGGTATGAGATTTCTGAGGATGGATGGTGGATTATATTGAGGATTCATAAAGGATTAGGTTGTAGATAATGCCACGTGGCATGCCGTCATTCGTTTGTGATCGAAATCTATCCTCAAAGATTGTAAACAGATTGTGACACGTGGGGCGATGTGATTGGTTAAAAATCTTATCGGAAATTTATCCTCAACGATTCTGAAAAGGTAACGACACGTGGCACGACGGCATTGGATAAAAATCTTATCGAAATCCATCACCAATAATTGTATTTTCGAATAATGACACGTGGCGCAACGAGAACGATTAAAAATCTTATCTGAAATTACAAATAAAATTATTTTGTATTATTTTATAAATTTAAAAAATACTAATATTTTATTGCCTATTGCTAGGGCTATTCAGTGTAGGGGTGGAGATGCAAAAGGCAGTTACTGTTCATTAAGGGCAGTTACTGTTTACCGGGTGGATTAAATAGTGAATAGCCCTGGGGGGGCCTTAGCAATGGTGGAACTGCTCTTACAGCGCGTTTACTAATCCGTAATCAAATTGAGAGGAATTAAATTGAGGAGGAATTAGATTGAGGAGGAATTGAAATCAGAATCAGAGTCCTGTTGAAGTTATTTACTAAAACTGTCCGGAATCGGAATACAATTCCATAAAGTTGTTTACTAATTCAACAGAATCGGAATATAAACTAGTATGATTACTAAAATGCCTTTGTCTCAAATCAAATATTTAATATACTTTTTTTAATAAAATTTGATATAGTATATAATAGTAAGAAAAAATGAAATTGCTTTTTTATTTCATAGACATACTAAAATGATTTTGTTTATTTTTTTTTATAAATTTAAGTATTGACTTTAATATCTAAATTTTCTCGCTCAAGTTGTAGTTTTCTTTCTTCGGCATATGTATGGAGTTGTGCATAATGTGAATGAACATAGAATTATGCTTAATGAGCTAAAAGGACATGGAAAGAAATTGTTAGGAGCATTTTCAGTCTTAACTCTTCAAAGATATATTTTGTTACATAATGTCAAGGAGTAGAAGAAATGATTTTTACCATTTCAAATCAAAAAACTTGATTCTCCTTAAACTAAAGAGTTCTTCACGAGGTGGATTTTGTATAATAGTAAATAAATGAAGAAAAAACATTAGGAACAAACAAAGAATAGGAAATAACTTCATTAAAGTTAATATTTTACATCAAAGTACATCTATGTAACCATCATAACCAACCTAAGCAAACTAGTCATACCCTGCCTAGGCATCATATTATCAACAAAATATTCATAACATGCCTACACATCAGATTGTCAACAAAATATTCCTAACTTGCCTAAACATCATAATATCAACAAAAAGTAGTTCTTCACCATCATGGTGTCATTTAACCAGTCATTAGATTTACAAAACATTCACAATTTTCCCTGATATATCATCATGGCAGCAAATGCGTCATAGCAAAAAACTAGCATTCACATTCTTTTGACCATCACTTAGATGTCATTATGCATCCAAGTCTGCAACAAAGTAGTCACATATGCACTCTTCCTTTCATCAAACATGTTGAAGAACACCCTCAAAAGGTCATGTTCTTTGGCCAAGAAGTTAGTGACTTTAAATAATTTCATGGGAGCCAAAAACTCTATTTTGCTCAACTCATCGTCAAGTTTTTGTTGCATTTCGGTCAGATTTATATCGGTTGACATTGCATGAACTAGACCATCAAGCTTAGGTCCCACATCGGTTATAGCTTTAGCCATAATAGAGAATTGCTTAGCCATTTCATCCCCTACTCTTGCCCTCTTACGACTAATGTTTGATGTGTTACTTTCTGCATTCCTTTGTTGTTGGGTATTTGGTACTGAGAAAGAAGTATCAAAGTCATTTCCACTTTCATCCTCACCTTCATGTTGATTGACATTGGCATCTTCAAGTCTAACTTCTTCTTCATCATCATTAGCGTTACTAGCATTTGCATCCACAGCACGATCTTTTGCATAAATCTCTCCCAAACTGTGGTAGTGCAGAAAAAGGCTTATCGTACAATCCACTTGCATCATTTTTACCTTAAAAACGAAAAACACAAAATACAAGGCACGTAAGAAAACTATTTAAAGCTACTACACCAATCTGAAAGCCCAACTCTTTAAACCCTTGAATTTTATTTTCTCCTTCATTCTTTTCCCTAGAAAGAAAATAAAGAGAAATCTCACACAAAAGAAAAAAGGAAGACAAAACCCAACTGGGTTTTCTTTGTCTCTCTCTTAATCACCCAAAGAAGCATACAATAAAGTGAGCAGAGATACACAGAAAAAATATTTACACCAAAAATGCCATTGTGATTAATGGGCAGAGAAATATTCTCATTTCTGGATCTATTCACTACCCAAGAAGTTCCCCTGAGGTATTTTTCACCAAACGTGTTTGTTGTGTTTTTTCATCTTTGTTAAATTTAATTTAATTTTTTTTTCTTTGCTGTATTTTAAGTGTTGGTTTTTTTTTTTTTTTTTTTTTTTGGGGAAATGTGGCCAGATCTTATTCAGAAAGCAAAGGAAGAAGGTCTGGATGTGATTCAGACTTATGTTTTCTGGAATGGGCATGAACCCTCACCATAGTGGCACCTTTCTGCTTTTGAATGCTTTTCATATCTGGGCATGCAAATTACACATTACAATTTTTCTTTTTTAAAAAAAAATTATTTTGCAGTATTATTTGGAAGACAACTATGATTTGGTCAAGTTTATCAAGCTGGTTCAGTAGGCAAGCCTTTATGTTCATCTCAGGATTGGTCCTTATGTTTGTGCTAGTGGAACTTTGGGTAATAATAATTATGTAATTTATGAAAATAGCAATATGCCTATTCTCTGTCCAGCTTAATGTTATGAGATTCTAAAAACAAAACACAATCAGATAAAACACAAAATACAATCAGATATATGCAAACCTTCGTAGTCTCGTCATATGCACTTTTCTCACAAGCCAACATCATTTTCTCTTCATTCCACTCAAACCCACTGAGAGCTAGCAATTCAGTTAAGGACAAATATTTTGCCTTCAAAGTCTTGATACGTGATTCAATGTGGGGAGACGCCTTTAATTCGCACCCTGGGAGTTTGGCTTCCATCATAGCTTCTATCTTCCCCAAATAACCATTCTTGAAACCGGTGTCAGCTAGCCAAGTCGGGTCACTATGTAACTCAAGCAATGATTCAACCAATATTGTATCCTCAGTAGTTGTCCAATAATGGTTATGTTGTCCCCTTCCTCGTTTCGCGGATGAAACATAAGCCATTCTACATAACAATATTAGAAACCATAAGCATTTCAAATGATTTCAATTACAAATAGGATGTCTTTCTTAACTTATAAACAAATACAACATTCCAAATGTTATTACACAAACAGTATTGCACATAAGCATTCCAAATGATTTTGATTACAAACACTGATGTCTTTCTTAACTTAGAAACATATAAACCATTCCAAATGTCATTACACAAACAATGATATTTTTCTTAACTTAAAAACAAAAGAAGCATTCCAAATGTTATTACAAACATTATAATATAAAAAGACACTAATGTCTTCATTAAAAGAAAAGGACACATCAAACACCGACTCAATGAACCGCCCTATTGTTCCACATTTCTTGGGCAAGGTTATCCCTTCATGCAGTCCACTCATACGAGGACTCAACAGTGGTAATATAGTTATTCACATCTGAATTCCCATCTTGAAATTGCCCGTCCGCATCGGCTTCTATAGGATCTACAACCATCTCCCTCCTTATAAAATTATGGAGCATACAACACACTGAAATTATGCGTCGATGTGTCCAAATGTCGTAATAGGATAGGCTCCTAAGAATTCCGCAACGCATTTTCAATAGCCCAAAACACCTTTTAATGACATTCCGAGCACTTGAGTGTTTCATATTAAAAAACTCAGTCGGTGTTGTAGGATGATAACCATCTCTCCACTCATTCAGATGATAACGGGTTCGTCTATAAGGTGCAAGAAAACCTTTTCCGTTTGTGCTGTGTAGCCACCATCAACTAAATAGTAACAACCTATTGTTGACAAAGAATTAAATTGTCAAACTTACAACTCTATATCACTTGCAATTCAAAAGCTAAGAATTTTAATTACTAAAAAAAGTTGTGAGTGTTACCATTAGGGACTTTCAATCCATTTCTCCTAGTCACAGCATCTCTAAGAACTCGACCATCATGTGCGGACCCTTCCCATCCAGGTAAAACATATATAAACTGCATGTCCGGAGTGCAGACTCCCAAAACATTCGTTGCTATTTCATTTTTCCTTGTTCTGTACTTTGGTTTATCACGTTTTGGTACATGCACTTGAACAAATGTTCCATCTAGTGCACCCAAGCAATTCTACAATATATAGGACACTAAATTAACAAACTAAACTATAAAATAAAAAGCTAGTAATTACTGAGTAGTGTAGGCATGTAGATACTGCATACCTTAAACCATTTCCACTTTGTGTCGGTTGAATTCTCAAGGATAGGCTCAGGTGTTTGCCAGAAATCCTTTTGGCATCGAATCATTACGTTAATACACTCATGGAAATACTTACTAATTGTTCGACCAGACCTTCTAAAGTGGTGGTTAATTGTGCGATTCTTAAGATGGTGTGCAAGAATGTATAGAAAAAAAAAATGCAACCATCTCCTCTATAGACACATTTCGAGTAGCTCGTAGCTGTCCTGTAAGATCCCACATCGCCCAGGGGTGTGGATCCTGTAAGCCTTAAATGTATATTCCCATCTCTACCTAGCACAAGGCCTTTTGGGAGCTCACTAGCTTCGGGTTCCATCGGAACTCCGAATTTAAGCGAGTTAACGCGAGAGCATTCCCATGATGGTGACCCACTGGGAAGTTCTCGTGTGAGTTCCCAGAAACAAAACCGTGAGGGCGCGGTCGGGGCCCAAAGCGGACAATATCGTGCTACGGCGGAGTCGAGCCCGAGATGTGGTGGGGGCCCGGGCCGGGATGTGACAATTTGGTATCAGAGCCAATCCCTGGCCGGAAGTGTGCCGACGAGGACGTCGGGCCTCTAAGGGGGGTGGATTGTAAGATCCCACATCGCCCAGGGGTGTGGATCCTGTAAGCCTTAAATAAATATTCCCATCTCTACCTAGCACGAGGCCTTTTGGGAGCTCACTGGCTTCGGATTCCATCGGAACTCCGAAGTTAAGCGAGTTCGCGCGAGAGCATTCCCATGATGGGTGACCCACTGGGAAGTTCTCGTGTGAGTTCCTAGAAACAAAACCGTGAGGGCGCGGTCGAGGCCCAAAGCGGACAATATCGTGCTACGGCGGAGTCGAGCCCGAGATGTGGTGGGGGCCCGGGCAAGGATGTGACATGTCCTCTAGTCACAAGAACTTGACATAATCTATGAAAGGATCTTCTATCCATTCGTAGTTCAGCAATACATGTCACGTCACTCTCATAAATTAAACCATGTAAGTATTCTAATTGCTTGTAAACTCTTACAACTATTTGACAAGGTTAGGGACTTCTAAGGCGTTTTTGGAAACAATACCAAGAATAGAAACAAGAAGTAGCACATGCAACAAATATAGTTCGAAGATAGACAATCAACACATTCAACGCAACATGTAATTTCTTCTTTGTGGACAAACTTAGACGAGCCATTAGTCTACACAAAATAATGAAGAAAAAAAATGTCATGAAGGACTTCAATTAACAAGTTAATAAACATATCTGCAAACTAAAATAAATTAACATTACAGAACACAATCAATCACAAAAATTTACATTTTTTTTCCTCCATACCTGGTCTCACAATTAATGGAAAAATAACAACATAAATAATAGTATACCTGCAACCATTGAAGAGAGCTCAACCCACAACCTTGTCCTCACTCTTCCTAATTTCATAAAGATGATGAATATTTGATTAATAAACATTTGTGAGCATAAAGAATTGGGGATAAAGTACTCTTCCTAAACAATACAACATTTCAAAGATCACAGGTACACAATCTTGCATATCAATCTTTTTCTGAACAAGTCAAATCATACCAAACAACGATAATCTTGTATCAGATGATCTAAAATGTTGTGAGTCCTATATAACCTTCAGGGAAGATTATTTCTATAGTAAATAAATATAGTCAACTATCGTTCTAACTTTCGAGATCAAGACAATGTGAACCTCACCAAGAAAGACAATGTTGAGAACTATTGTTCTAGCTTTCGGTATCTTCAAGCATAGACTAGCCTATGAAATTCGATAAGCTAAATCCAACTTTGACCTTTCTGCTTCAAGTTAAGACATGCAACTAGAATTTACCCTTGCATCATATGCTCTTCAAATACCTAGCTTTCTAAACCCAATAGGATAAATAAATTGCATAACCCAATTCAGAAGATCAACAAACACACAAATCCCAAATGTCCCTGATCTAAGCATACGGTCAAACAAATCCAAATGGCAAATAAAAAGAAAATCTTGCATCTTTGATTCTTTATGCACCTTACTATGAAAAAAAGAGATCCATTCTACAAATAAATAATTGTAAATCAACATTCAGCTCAATAAGTTCCCAACAACCAAATAATTCAAGTAAATTACATAAATGTAGAATATGCAACAGAACAACAATTGTCAATCTACTTCAATCCACCATTTCCCCACATTTTCTTAGCAACACAATCACTCCCCCCAATACAAGATACAAAACAAAAAACATCAAAACAAATCAGACCCAATTCACAAATCCAAAAACCAATAACAAAGTTTCCAACTTTTATTGAAATTCAAAGTAAAATCTCTCTCTCTCTCTAACAAGTGAAGTGAAGTGAAGTCAACTCAGGCACAGACAACATTATCATTAATTTCAATTCATTTTTTTTCCGCTTTTCTCCTCCAAATCCAAGTTTTCGCACACCAAAAAATAAAAATAAAAAGAGAAGAAAATTGGGAAAAAAATTGAACGAAATCCTAGAAAGAAAATCCATCACGGAGAAGAAAGAAACGCTCAAGAAACGAGCATCGAAACGCTGATATTCATCGAGCTCTATGAGCACAGAGATAAAAACGCAGAAGAAGTAGGGATTTACCGTAATTGTGACGAGAGCTGCGGTTGAGAGAAGACAGAGGCTTGCGGCTAAGAGAAGATATAAATGAGCTGGGTGAAAAGAAAAATAAGTCTAGGTTTAAAAGGATAATGTTGAAAATAATGAAAGTAAGTGAGGCTATAAAAGGAAAAAAATTATCATCCCGATTGCTTGGGCAATCCGAAATCCAAATACCTTGTATATGTTGGGAATCCAAATCCTCCAATTTCAGGAATTGGATTCCATTTTTAGTGTGGGCCCCACTCATTTTTGGTTCATCCCAATTTTAGTAAACACATGTATAATCCGTAATCGGAATCGGATTCGGATTCCTTATTCTCATTCCGATTACGGGTTAATAAACACGCTATTAGTGTAAATACTATTATTTATTAAAAAAAATATATATATATACACACACACACGTACACTTGACTGACTAGTCAGCGCCAGTTAGACAAGTTTTTTACTGTTACAGTTTTAATGGGCCGAGCCGTACAGCCCACAGATGTGCTCCTCCTAAATCCTCCTAATCTGCTCGCTCTCTGCGTTTCTCTGAGTGAGTCAAAATGGTAGCCTTAGCAGGCTTCTCAGCCCCTCCGACGCTGAGCTTTTCATTGGGTTCTTGCCGCAGTAGTAACTCAACATCTCTTCCTTTATTGCCTCTCAGTCTCAGTCTCAGGTACGAACAAAATGCGGAGGATTATCTTTCAATTTTTCAATTTTTTTTTTTAAATTTTTACAGTTTTCATTTTATATGATGATATATTTGTTTGTTGTTTGTTCATGTTTTGTGATGGTGGTGCAGAAATTGGACGCCCAAGTCCACAGTCTCTGCCTTGCACACTCCGTACGGCGATTCTTTAGCAACTAGTGGTAATTTCTTTATACTATTTACATTATTTCCATAGAGTAAGAGACCCAATTGTTCAATGTTTGAGCTTAATCCGTGATTTCGGTCATTTATTCAATAATTACTTGCATTTGGCTATTTACTTGGAGTTTGTATTCAGTTTTGCAGACTAGATTAAATTCTAAACGTATTGCTGTTTCCAGGATTATCAAGTAGAACTTGTGGGTCACCTCTAAAGCTTGACGGCAACGATTTTGGTGATACTAGTACAAGGTCTATAACTCGTGCCCTTTTGCATAATTGATAGAATTTTCTTTTCGATTTTATTTAAAGTGCGTTTTCAGACTATATTTGTATTGATTTTCACATGATATTGTATTCATAACCGGGTGGTTTTATCTTGGGAGATGATTTTTGCACACCCCATTTTCGCCTGCATACATTCTCTGTTTCTGTTCCTTTATGAATCAAAATAGGTTGAAATGGCCTTTTGTTTTTACATCCATCAGGTCACAAGTTATGCAAAGTCTCTTGGAAACGAATGCATATATTTATTCAATGATATTGATAACTGAGGATGAATTGATGAAAATAGGTTAGGGCCAAAAATCATTTTTTAACTGGGTCATGATACATTTTTTAAACTCGTTAGAATTTCGACAGAGAATAATTCTATCAATCTCTGTCCTTCAAGGCTCTTGAATTCTACTCATGCGTAGTATGTTGAATGATGTCTTCTATTATCTTTAGATAGGATTATAAGTTTGTGAATTTTTTTAGTTATGGTGCAATAGAAGCCAAAAAAGGGAATCCACCCATACTCCCTGCTGTGATCACCCCAGGTGGACCTTTGGATCTCTCATCCGTATTATTCAGGAACCGTATAATCTTCATTGGGCAGCCAGTCACTTCAGCGGTGGCTCAACGAGTCATATCCCAGCTTGTGACTTTGGCTGCTATTGATGAGAATTCAGATATACTGGTGTGTACATACACTTTCTCCCCTTCTCCCCTCCGCCCCCCTTTCAATTGATTCAGCATGGCAAGTTTTAACATGTCAAAGTCGGTTTTTTTCAGAGATTGTGACTTTGTCCTGTATCATTTCAGGTGTATTTGAACTGCCCTGGTGGGAGTACATACTCTGTTTTGGCAATTTATGACTGCATGTCTTGGGTAATGTCATGAAGCTACGTCATCTTTTTTTTTTTTTTTCCTTCCAAATTTTACATTTCTTTGCACTTTGTTGTGGATAAAGAAAATTGTATTGCAACAGAGACAATAAAACAACATAGAAAAAGGAGTGTTAAAGTACACCAGTATAAGAAATAAGAGAAATGAAAGAGGGAATCAAACCCCTTCTAAAATGTTTTTAATACAACACCGTGGACTTCCAATGCCAGCTGATAGTAGAGAAAGGAATAAGACTAAATTAATTAGAAACAGAAGACATGAGAGCGGACCAAAACAGAACATTTGCTCTCTTCTTTATTGCATTTTCATTCATTTCTATTTGTTACATCATCAATTTGTCATCAAACTCTTATATTGAAATTACGGTTTAGATTGTTGTCGCAGTAGCCCTGAGGAGGGATTAGGCTCAAGTAGCATTTGAACTAACTTTAACATTCGCCATTCTGATTAAGTTTGCATTGTCTTTAACAAGATAAACCTAACCAAGTAATAATCAGGCAAACAAACACACAAAGAAAAACCAAGACAAAATTATAACCATAGCTCAATTGCACCAAACAAGAAATAGTTTTATTTATCAATTATGTTCTGTTTGCATTAAATGATTTTTTATGTTATCAGATCAAACCTAAGGTAGGAACGGTATGTTTTGGAGTAGCTGCAAGCCAAGGAGCACTTCTTCTTGCTGGGGGAGAAAAAGGAATGCGCTATGCGATGCCAAATGCACGAATCATGATACACCAACCACAGAGTGGATGTGGGGTATGAATCAACTTTTTTTGGATAGCTTGCCTATTTTGTTGTTAAGAAGATGCTTATAAGAGGGTAGGAGGATGTGGATTAATGGGCTATATGACAAGAAGTAAAAGTAAATTGTATTTTGATGGTCTATTCTTTTAGGTGTCTTTCCTATCTTGTGCTGTTATCAGTTTTGGGTATGGAGGGAAGACCCAACTTCTTTTTGTACCATATGTTAATTAATTCTGTAGTATCATTTAAAAATCAAAGTTTGGTAATGAATATAATGATATAGAAATCTCAAATCTCATCAAGCAGTTACATCAGAGGGATTTGGAATGCTCATGTGGTATTTTTCTAATCCCTCCTAAACATTTTATGATCCATCCTTACCAACTTCGTCTCAATCCCTTGGGACTTGGAAATCCCCACCCAAACATAGCCTAAATATTTTTTTTCAATCCTTGCATTTGCATCATTCTTCTAATATTGCAAGGACATAGACGCTGGAACTTGGTTATTCTAACCTGGCATTTTGGCAGGTTGGATTTTAGGATTATAGATTACATGTAAAACATTTTTAACATTTCCACCATTCCATAATGCATACATTTCATGTAAAACATTTTTCTGTAGGTTGATTCTAGGATTCAAGGATTCTAGATTACATGTAAAACACTTTTTACATTTTCATGATTCCACAATGCATGCATTTAAGAATATAGAAATTGGAACGGCTATGTTAGGTTGGATTCTAGGATTCTATATTGCATTTCCATCATTCCACTAATTTTTAGCAAGGACATGCCAGAAAATGGAACTTGATTACATTTCTTTTCATTTTATTTGTACTGATCAGGAAAAAGAGCGAATATATATATTTGTTTTAACTTTTAAATCGAAGTTCGAGTAAAATGTTTTCATATTATAAAATTCCTAAGAATTGTATATGCATTGTGGCCTAAGGACTCCATTTTTCTTATGTTCCAATTCTGATTGATATTATTAACCATGAAGCATGTTATTTCTTAGTCCTAGAATTAATGCCTTTGAAATTTCTTAAATGTTCTTTTTGATCTTTGCATTTGCTTGAGAACTTAGAGCACGTGTGACCATTAGGCTTTACACGTGGGTTAAACTGCTCTGATAGCTTTTCACAATAAAATTAATTGGCAATATAAAAAGTAACACAACTCCTTATAAACATATGTAAAGTCTCTTGGTTTTCATTTTCTAGGCTCGAAGGTTTTAAACTCCCTTTCTGTTCACCATATTCATTTAGGCAATCTGATTCCACGATCAATATTCAGAAGGACCATCCGATGCAACTAACCTAAAGGCTTTTGAACCTAAATAAAAGAGTGGGTAGGACAGCGGGATTCATACTCTCTGTTGGACCCAAAAATTGCACGCAAAGGCCCAAACACATTAAACGTCCATTGCCCTTATGGTTTTATTTCCATCATTCCACTAATTTTTAGCAAGGACATGCCAGAAATGGAACTTAATTACATTTCTTTTGATTTTATTTGCACTGATCAGGAAAAAGAGCGAATGTATATTTGTTTTAACTTTTAAATTGAAGCTCGAGTAATACGTTTTCATATTATAAAATCCCTTAGAATCGTTCGTGTATGCATTGTGGCCTAAGGATTCCATTTTTCTTATATTCCAATTCTGATTGATATTATTAACCATGAAGCATGTTATTTCTTAGTCCTAGAACTAATGCCTTTGAAAATTCTTAAATGTTCTTTTTGATCCTTGCATTTGCTTGAGACGATAGAAAATTTGGTGGCTTCAGTAGGCCCTCAGATGATGATGGAAATGCTGAATTTTGTATTCTCTCATTATTGGTTCTACCAAGTGTTTGATTAAGTATGATGGTTTCAATACAAAAGGTGTGAGTTTGACCAAAAATTATTGTACTACCTAAACGTCGATGTATTTTTTGGAAGTGTGAAGGTCTCCAACAAAAAAATAAATACAAGTATGAAGAAGAAATACTATTGCGAGAACATAACTTCTTGTTTAGTTTTTGTATTTGATCATTTTAAATACCTCTGTACTATGATACATCCTTGAACCATCGAAGGTCTCAGAGTTTCCTTTCTGTTGTAAATGACCTAATAATCTCATAACCAATTTGTTACTTAATCTAGTTTTTATAGTTGTTTTTGTTCTCCTGTAATCATAACTGCATGAATTTGTATAGTAATACATTAGTTCATGTCTTTGTGGTTGATTTTTCCATGTATAATGCAACAAATTGATATTGTGTGAGACATTAACGCTATTAATTTCAAATTCTCTGATTCTTTGTTAATTATTTTCCGTAAAATTAAAATAATTTCTTACATACCAAGTACTATGTGATCTGTTTTGTTTTATATCTGTGGATTGATTTGGAAGTATCTTATTGTAGGGCCACGTGGAAGATGTGAGGCGCCAAGTGAATGAAGCAGTTCAAACTCGCCATGTCAGTCTCTTCTCCCTTAGTTGTTTCCTTGAAAATCTTTCTGGTGATCATATATTAGTGTTGCAGCCTAATTGATTGAAATCAAACCGAGCAGAATAATCAATTTTGTTATATAATTTTTCTGATCAAGTCAAAGTGGAAAGCTTATAGACTTTTACAAATTGAAGGCGTTAGACCTGCTGCCGCGCAGGGCTACTAGGGAAACTGGAATTAGATTCAGCCCTATTAGGGACTGGGTTGTTGCAAATAAATGAACTGCATGAGTTGCAACTTCATTTAATGACAGACAAACCTTGGTGTCCAAGGAAATCTCTTTTTGATGTGGTATTTTAGAGTATTACAATTTGAATGCGGGTGTTGAGGGCTGTTGCCTCACAGTGCGACCAGGACAACTTAAATTTAGTTTCATCCCTGTTCGAGGTTGGGTTGTTACATATAAATTCACTGTGCCATTAGTTTAGTCTTCATTTAGTGACAGACAAACCTTGGTTATCTGGGGCAGTTATTGGTAAATAATACAGCCATAGTCACCATTTTGAAGTAGCGTGGATCTATTGTTAGGGGAAGCACATACAATGAAGGAACATCTCTAATAACACTTACTGCTCCCAAAACTCAAAAAGCATTCTCAGACACTGCATGGGCGGGATCCTCATGCACTGGGCAGCTCCTTTTAATGTTTGAAAGACTTTGCATCTGTGATTATTGCTTTTCGAGTTCCAGGAAATCGAGATTTAGGATTCCGTCAATACTGTGTTTAACATGTACTTAGTTTCCATTAAGTCTTTTAATTTGGTCGTGTATCCTGATGAATTCGATGCAGAAAGTCGACAACATGTATGTTGCGTTTACTGGGCAATCTCTAGAGAAAGTACAACAGTACACTGAGAGGGATCGTTTCTTATCTGTTTCCGAGGTAATGTTGCTAATTCTGTCTCTTAAATTTCTTGTTCAGTGTACTCAGTGCATAAATATATTACGACCCCAGTACAATTACATAAAACGTCTTTAACCAAATTAATTTTTCAATTTCCAGCAGCTAGGAATACTACAGCACTACATATCTATCTATCCAGCTTATTAACCTCCCCTTTATTCTTTTTTTATTTTTTAAAATTGCAGGCTATGGAATTTGGGCTTATTGATGGCGTGTTGGAAACCGAATATTGATTCCAAAATTGTACCGTTTGTTTTGCCTTAAAATTTCAACGTTTTACACGTTATGATCGGTCATCAGTTATCCAGTTAATTTGATTCCAATGTTGCTGCTTCACTACACCTTGTGATGAATGGCCATATTTGATCATTTTGGCTTTCAAGATTTAACAATGCGCGGTGCAGGTTATGACATTGGAATTTAGATGCCGCGTCATTCTTCAGAGAAGCAGATTGAGCATAAACGAGGAGGTTATGAGGGGCAACTCGACTAAACTGGTCGGAGCAGCCCCCTCGATTTTTCGGTTTTTCCGTTCTATATATTTGTTTTCAGGGACGAGAGAATCTGTAAAATGGAAGAGGGGTCTAAGCAAGCAGCTGCAGGAGGCATCCATAATGGACTGAATCATCATTTTGTTAGGTGCACATCAAGATAGTTTTTCTCCCACTATTCTTCTATCTTGATAAGTATGAAGCTGATGTTTTACCATAATATCAATCGACAATATGGATACTGCAATGCCTCTTAGCGTGTGGCAAATTTTCTACCTTGACACTTGAAAAACAAAAATTGGGTACTTAGAGCACATGTGACCATTAGGCTTCCCACGTGGGTTAAACTGCTCTGATAGCTTTTTACAATAAAATTAATTGACAATGTAAAGAGTAACACAACTCCTTATAAAGCATATGTAAAGTCTCTTGGTTTTCATTTTCTAGGCTCGAAGGTTTTAAGCTCTCTTTCTGTTCACCATTTTCATTTAGGCAATCTGATTCCACGATAAAGATTCATCCGGATCATCCGATGCAACTAACCTGAAGGCCATTGAACCTAGATAAAAGAGTGGGAAGGACAGCGGGATTCATACTCTCTGTTGGACCCAAAAATTGCTCGCAAAGGCACATTAAACGTCCGTTGCCCTTACAGTTTTATTGCCTCATTTGAATCTCGATTGTATTATACAAATTTAGTGGCAAAACTAATAGTTTAGCAAGCATTTACCTAAGTTAAATTCTCATGTCAGGCCGAACAGTACCAAGCTCATAATCCAATACATATGGTTTCACAGGCTTATTAGAGGGGTTGAGATGTGTAAGGTTACGGAGGTCCACAAGGCCCATAGATACTCTTCGATAATATGGACTTTGGTCTACTTAGGAGCACCAAAGTCCATGATTATTATTTGGAGTGGTCTCACATTGGGAAAGCAAATGAGATAATTCCCAACACCTTATTTTAGTCGATGCACTGTCCATAACAATAACCTAACTCTACAACGAGAGATTTTTCAATATGACCGACACACAAGGTGGTGCTCCATGAACCTATTCATGGTGCAACCTATCTCACCCTTCTATCCATATGTTACTAAGAAGGTACCATTCCACCCTTTTAGCCGTTGGAAAAAGCTATTTTCAGTGCCTCTTGTTATTCATAGGACACAAGGAGGTTCCAATCCATCCCTTTACCCTATGAAAACAAGTAGTTTCCAGCACACCGTTCTACCTGCTGGAAGCTATTTCTAACGCCCCAGTTTGTTCACTGGACATAATTTAGCTCCAATTCTTGTTTTACATGCTGTTTCCAGCACATTCTTCTATTCAACAGAAAATAGGGATAACCTTACTAGTACCAAACCTTCTCCATCACGCCCTTTCAACCTCATGCTTAAAGAAGAACATCTTCTCCTTGCTGCAGCAAATCTCTCTCCCTGGTGCAGCAAACCCTTCTTGACTGCTACAAGATTTCCAGCAACCCATAGACTCAAGCTTTTAGCTTTTCCCTTTCACCACTGATCTTCTACCTTAGAAACCTCAACCAACCACCATGACCAAAAGCTCAACCACCATCAATATCTCTTACAAATTCTTCTCCTAAATCTTAACATAACTGTACCAAAATGAAGCTCTTGCACTGTTATTTGCTGAACTTGTGGATCTCTGGCTCCCACACTTCAAGGTTCAAGCTCTCATGCCAAACCCTTTTTAATATTAACTCACCGCCTCAACAGCCGCATGCAGGGACGAAGCCATAAATCTGTATTGTTAAACAACAAAGTCACAAAATAAAAAGCTAGAGAATTTACTAAACAAATACTTATTTATTAATCCATAAGATTTTTCATACAAAATATTACAATATCTCTCGCCGCATGTTCATGATGTGAAAGCGTTGCATGACAACTTCATTACCAATACCATCAAATATCTCTCTATATTTTTAAATAACCATGGTATCATTCATCTATTTATCTCCCATCCGATTTCTCAATCGATTATTCGGAAATTTCATGGCCGAAAATGCTCTTTCAACATTGGCAATTGCAATTCAAAGAGTAAATACTAATGTTACAAGCAAGTAAACAAGTTATACACTTTACTAATGTCACAAGCATGTACATTTTTTTGTTGGCCAATAAACTGAGTGGGGGCGGACCCAAGGTGGCTCCGTCCCTGGCCGCATGAAGCACTCCAACAGCCATGGAAAAACTTCGACAACTGCTAGAAGCATTTCAACGTAACACCAAGACACATCTACGACTAGGAGCATATGTGGAAAGGGCAGTTCGCAACTTAATTATTTGAATTGAATTAAACAAATATTAAAAATAAAAAAATTATATAACCTATGTATCCGTGTTTCGGGCCGACGAAAAGTATCTAGTCATGAAAAATCTCTAACAGAGGATGTACTACTGGGTTGGGGGTACAAAGCTTGTCTAACGAAAAGAAAAAGTAGAAGAGAGGGGAGGACACCTGTGAACTCTCTCTGTATGAAGCAAACTTGGCACCCTTTGTAGGCCGCCCTATCTAATCTGATATCCCTAAAAATCCCTAGCTTGCTCTACCGTAGGCCGCCCTTCTTCTCCCTTCTCCTGGAGCAGTAGCAGTACGTGATGGATGCCACAAACAACTCGAGCAGCCCAAAGAAAACAGCGAGGAAGAAGAAGAAGCGAGGTGGGAGCGGGAGCAAGAAGAAGATGACCGCCGAGCAGACTTCAGCTTTCAAGTCTGTGAGTGAATGGGTTTTCTTGGAACAGCACCAAGCTTCTTCCGCTGCAGCTTCGGATGATTTTGGGGTTTCGTTGGTGCAAAAGAGCATTGCAAACAAGCTACTCTTTGAATTGCATTCCCATTCAAATTGCAGTGATGGGTTTCTTTCGCCTTCCAAGTTGGTCGAGAGGGCTCACGAAAATGGGGTGAGTTAAATTCTGAACGAAAATCTTTCGTTTCGTGGGTCTCGGTTCTTTAACTTGTTATAGTTTGTTTATTTTCTATCATGTAATTTCTTTGCCTATCTTTTTGAATTACATGTTAACTTCTTTAACCGCTTGTGGGTGTCGAATTCAATCTTCTCACACATTCCGGCTTTCTAGTAGTAGGAGTAAGAGACATACCCTGTATTGGTTAAAATGCAGCATCTTTAACCTGTTGAGGGTCTTTTTTTTTTTCTGGCCTGAAATATTAGCAGATTAAGCCTACACGCTGTAATGAAGGATGGGACTCGGGTTCAACCTTGTGCGGGCGAAGGATGTTAGTTACAATGGAGAATTAATTGGCTTTCAATAGACTCGGGGACTATGAAGGCATCACAAAAAAATTAACCTTCTATTTGCTGTATGCATAGGGTAGGGGAGAACAATTTGTTTTCACCTTAATCGTAGAAAGAAGAGGGTTTATTTGGACTTTAAAAGGCTGCGAACACAGGAAAGGCAATGAGCTCCGTGGTAGTTAATCTAATTGCTTTTGTATCAGGTTGAGTCAGCCATTACTATTTCCCAGTTTGTGGGGGAGTGTTGGCAATATAGCTCTTTACCGCCCGTTCTAGTCTCTGTTATTGTCTTGCTCAATTCTCATTCAGTTTTTCTCCAAATGCTGTTAAATTTGTATTGTACTATATTTTCCGAAAGCTGGGGAATGTTGGTATCCATGCTCTAGTTTGAGAAGTGTAGTTGATGGAGACGGTGAACAGCTTTATGTTTAGGGATGACTGAGCTAATTTAGTGTGCTGGTTTGGGTTAGCTAAAGTAGTGATTCAGTTGAAATGGTTGAGGTTTATGTATGATTTTTAGGGGTTATTTATACGTATTCCATTCAATTTTATGTATGGAGGTTATGTAAGGCTATGTCATAATCGAATTTGTTGATGCACAAAATCAGGTTGACTTTGGAACAACGTAAAGTGTCACAAAGTGACCTTCGCAAGGGTGCTTTGGTCACTTAGTGAAGATAAGAGATTGAGAGATAAAGGGAAGATAAATAGACACAAGGTGTACGTGGTTCATCCTAAGTTGGGCTACATCCATGAGGGTAGAGGAGTTCTCATTAATAATGTAGTGTTTACATAATACAAGGTGGATATCTTCCCTTCTATTTGTTTTCGGTAGGGGTCCTTGCTAGTTTTTTGTCTAGCTCCAGGTGGATATCTTTTCCACGTGGTTTTCTTTTCCTCTTCTGTTTATTCTTTCTTTTTTTAAAATTCTTTCGTTTCCTTTAAAAAAAAAAAACATAATACAAGGGATTGCACATAATTGTTGTTAGCAAGATCTAAGTTGGGCTACACCCTGTTGTTGTCCACTGTCGATGTGAGACTCTAGGGACTTTATACTGCTGTTGACACATGTCGCTTGGTGATTGGTCTCCTAGTTGGAGAGAAACTCATGTGCTTCGGCAAGTGTGCCTCACCATGAACTCTTCAGTAAGTCTCCGAAGGTATATAGTTGGCCGGTGCTTGGTAGTTTCGGGCTTGGTGAAATATGGTACAAACAGAATCCATGACTCTTCCAACAATTTCTTGATTTTCTACTCAACATCTTTTCTCATGGGTGTAACTGATGTCGGAAAAAACCCAAAATATCGTATGTATTCACATTGGAAGTTCTTTGGCCAGCTAACTAATGTTCCCACATTTTAAATACATGAATACATGCTGAGATGTAGTGATCTTTAATTAATATATGTGCTCATAACAGGTGAAAGTTCTTGCTCTGACAGATCATGACACAATGTCTGGCATCCCCGAGGCCCTAGAAGCAGCTCGGAGACATCGCATAAAGATAATTCCAGGTGTTGAAATAAGTACAAAATTCTACTCAAGGTAACTTTGGAAGAAGTATGCTTTCTGGATGCTTTTAAATATGCACAACATTGGGCTGTTGTAAACTGCATTTATTACATAAGAAACTAGAAAGGATATACTTAAACAAATTTGGAACTTTGCTCCTGCATCATTCACCCTTGGTTGCAGAAAACTTGACCTTGAGTTTGTCGTGTTGAGGTAGTAAGATCTTAAGCTGGTACCAAGTTCCCATCCTTGCCAAAACCGGAGGATCTTCCACCTTGTAAGAACATAGTGGAGGGACTTACAATCTAATACCAAATTTGATACACGAGAATAGGAAAGACCAAGCCTAGTGAAAAGAAATTTTGGTTTTGGTTATTTGTTTGTTTGGTAAATCTTCTGCATTCAGTCGTGGTCTGCTGCACACGTGGACTATTACAGTTTTGTGAAAAACTAAAAAGTTGGTTGTTACACTCTCTGAGAATTCATACCATTTTTGGCACTAAAATATGATGAAGTTATTATAAGAAATGATACAAGTTGTATTAAGATTTTTGGTGGGAGGGGATGAGTGATGAATGTTTTGGGTTTATGGGTAGATTGCATTTTCAAATTCTTCTTTCCTTCTATTTTTCCTTTCTTAAACCAACTATGTTGCTTATTGTCGTTTTACTCTAGGGTAATTTGGAAGTTTATTATTCATTAAAAAGGTTATAGTTGAAACTTGAGTTCAAATTGAGGCACCCTTAAACTAAATGATAAATAAGGTTATTTTAGCAATGGAAAGGAAATATCCCATATCGGTAATTCTTGAACACCTTCAATGATGTTTCACAATGGTTTCAGAGGAGAGTCTGCACCAGAGGAGCCAGTACACATCCTTGCATACTACAGCAGCTGTGGACCAACAAGTTTTGAAGATCTGGAAAAGTTCTTGTCAAATATAAGGGATGGTCGTTATCTTCGTGCAAAAAATATGGTCTTGAAATTGAACAAGCTCAAGTTCCCTCTTAAATGGGAGCATGTCGCAAAGATTGCAGGAAAGGGAGTTGCTCCTGGGAGAGTGCATGTGGCCCGTGCGATGGTTGAAGCTGGCTATGTGGAAAATTTGAAACAAGCTTTTGCCCGCTATCTTTACGATGGTGGACCAGCATACTCAACGTAATATTTTGAGCCTACTGTTTTCAGATTACTATTGATGTATATATATGACTAAGAAACAATTATAAAGAAATATTTTCATTGTATGAGTTCAGGGGAAGCGAACCTCTGGCAGAAGAAGCAATAAAACTGATATGCGACACGGGAGGTTTGGCTGTGCTAGCTCATCCTTGGTCATTGAAAAATCCAGTTGCCATCGTCAAAAGTTTGAAAGAAGCTGGTCTTCATGGGATCGAAGTTTACAGAAGTGATGGAAAACTGGCTGGTATGCTATACGAGATGCAACTATTTGTTCCTTTCTGTATAATTTGTGTTTTACACTGTCGATGCAGAAATTTTACTTGTACATTGTCATCTTTAGAAAGAGAATGGATATCAATGTTTTTTCTTCGAATAGATTTACACATCAGGCATCTCTTTCTAAGAATATAAAACGAGTAGATCACGTGCCTGTTGGGTTATGCCTTTAAATGTCTCAACTTCTTGTGGCATAAGCGTGGAATCCTGGTTTTCATTTGGTAGATGTTGTCCTTGGAAACAATGGAAGTTTTTTCTTATGTTCTTAGTTCTGTACTCATCTCTGTCCGCTGATGTTGTCAACAGTGTACAGTGATCTTGCTGATACTTATGATCTGCTGAAGCTTGGAGGGTCAGATTATCATGGAAGAGGCGGGCATGGCGAGTCTGAGCTGGGTAGTGTGAATCTTCCAGTATTGGTTTTGCGTGACTTTCTTAAAGTAGCTCGACCAATTTGGTGCTGTTCCATTAGGCGCATTTTAGAAAATTATGCCGAGGAGCCTTCGGATTTGAATCTAGCAAGGGTTACGAGGTTTGAGAAAGGAGGTTCCCACTTAAGCTGCGGCAAGGACCTGATTGATCGTTGCTTCAATTTGTGGTTGACAAGTGAAGAGAGGCAGAATGCAGATTTTGAGGCCATTAGATTGAAGCTTTCCCATGTTTCAATTCATAAGGGAGGTATCCAGGTTCTTATAGAGAGTACATAAATTCCTCATGGATTGATATGTTTTCATGTCTGATGAGGTGATATCTAATTTATTGTTCCAACTCTTTTAGTTTTTGTTTTATTTTTTCGGGAACTTTTGCCTTCACTATCAAGTGAGTGGAAGAGATGAATTTTCTTCAATTTTTCTTAACATGTAAAACTGAATTTTTGATAGAAATATCTATTCAAATTTTCGTCTAAAGGGAAAAATATGATTTTTGGACACCTCTTTTCTTTAAATCCACACTTGTTTATTTTTGGGTAGCGTAATCCACGCATCCATTTTTACTTTCTACACACCTCTTTTAATTTTCGATTGTCATATTGAATGAATTGAAGAATATCAGCGACAAAAATTAACAAGGGCGCGTGGAGATTACAATAATAATAATAATAATAATAATGAAAAAGGCTTCAAAATTTTAAATTTAACCAAAAGTTATTCAATAATTTTATTTAATGATAAGGACAAAATAAAGAAAAAAAAGAAAAAAAACCTAGCCAAAAGTGCATGCAAGGTGCATGCCAACCCGCACTCAGTTTTAGAAATAGTACTTGTATTCAGTTTCAGAAATAGTTAGTTTAAGAAATAGTGTAGTACTTGTGTTCAATTTTAGAAATAGTGTTCAGTTTTAAAAATATTGATAGTACTAGTGTTAAGTTTACGAAATAATGATAGTACTCGTGTTTAATTCTCAGAAGTAGTTAGTATTCAGTTTAAGAAATAGTATTATATCCGTGTTCATTTTCAAAAATAATAATTTAAGAACTAATCAGTATTCAGTTTAAGAAATAATCAGTTTTTTATCACTTTTTTTTTTGCCTTTTGTTTGCAGAGAAGAAAAATCATATGAAGCAAGTCATATTGTATGACAAAACTTTTAACTAAATCAAGATGCCAAGAAAATTGGTAAAGAAGCCCAGGTCCTGATCATCCATCATTGTTTTTGGAGTCGATTACTTAGTCAATGACGAAGCTTGAGGCTTCTGAGACTCATGAAAACTTGTGTTGTCTGTCAAGGAAAGCCACAAACCTTTTTTTATTTTTTATTATATTACATTTTCCTTAAATTAAGTTATTTTTATTAAAATTTAAGTCATTTAGATTAAAATTTAAGTTATTTTCATTAAATAAAATTATAGGATGATTTTTGGTTAATATAAACTTAGTTCAAACCCTTTTCATTAAAGCTCCAATTAAAAATTGATGCGAGTTTGAACCACATTATTACTAGCCCATTACGAGACTAAATCACTCCCTACCATTTTTGTTGTTCAAGGAAAAAAAAAAGATGTATAAATAGAATTATTTTTATTTTTTATTTTGAATTGAATAAATTAAAGGATAATTACTCTAAACAACTAGGACTGTTCAAAAGGAGAAAAAAGAACATTTGAAAAGACTTGCTTATCACAATTGGTCTTTGTCGACTCATCAACATTGTCCCCATTCTTGAGAGTGGAACACATTTGCGACAATGTTTTGGCCTCATTGTTATATTTTTCACTTACTTTTTTAGTTTTCGGTTTAAATATTCTACTAAATATACATTTGTCGCTCAATAAATCATAAAACTGCTTCCAAATGCCTTATAAAGTTTTCCTTAATATTCCTGGAAAATATTTCGCGATTTTTTTTCTTTCATTTTTTTACAAAAAAGCATCGATTAACTCTAATTGTTTTTAGTTGGTTTTACTTAAATCATCATTCAATATAATTTTTTCACCTTCACCTCACCGTGAAGTTTTGAAAAATTAATGTAAGACTTTCCCTTGATATTCTTGAGGGTGGAATCTCATTTTGACTTTATTTTGGGCCTCACTACTATATTGTTTACTTATTTTTTTAGTTTTCAACTTAAATATTCTACTAAATATATATTTATTGCTAAATAAACTGTAAAATCGCTTGCAAATGCCTTATGATGCTTTCCTTAATGCTCACGGAAAATATTTCGAGAAAATAAATTGAAATGTTTGCGAACTAAGGTTATGCGCCATCATATTTGCACTGTAGCAGTGTGGTGTAACTAGTTTGGGTAGCGCACTCAAGAGGAGGTTTTGTTACCCTTTATTGCTAATTTGTATTCCGATGATACTTTTTTTATGTACGAGTTCCAATGGACTCTATGTATTTTGTACCGCTGCGTCCCTTTGCCACGCGTCAATTCTTGGCTTATCTCGGGATCGAGATGTGACACAAATTACCCTCACACATCACTCCACATACATTTTCATTTTGTTGAAATATACTACATTACCCATTAATAAATACTTCGGTGTATTTATCTGTTGGGAAGTCTGAACGAGCTTGGTGGTTACATGCATGAAATCACTTCGTATATCTAGTAAGTTAACTTACAAAAAGATAAACTGAACCAAATGAATTTACCATTACAGATTACTACTCAGTTTCACATATTTGCTTATAATCTGTGATCACGACGACACTCGAAAGAGTAGAGAGAGTAATTTTGATGACCGTCTACTTGTAATCGATGTCTCCCTGAAAGCCGAGGATATTAGAGCAGCATATACCCAACTGCCGGATTCACCCAAATTTTCCAGCTTCCATCTTCCTAATTGCTCTTTGACCGTGATATATAAACGTATCTACAAGTCCAGCAATGGTAAATATACCTAGAACAAAGTCAAGAATTTTAACACTCGTTAGAAGTCTTTTAAGTAAAAACATAACCACAAAAAAGATAGAACGGTGTGGTCATTCATACATGCTTATATTTGAAGTTTGAATCAACTGGTTATACTACGTGCGTAATGATTTTGAGGACTTATCAAATACTGTGTTAGTTTCTTCGACATACATCAATGCATGTAAGAATGGGCGAGATTACCTCCAACTATGGCACAGATATGGGTCACGAAGTGTAAAAACGGAACATGTTCTTCTTTGAATGTGACCTGCAACATCGATCAAATGTAAAGATGGTTTGATATACAAGGCAGCTCATACAAATGTTCATCTCAATAGCATGATTAAATGCTACTTTATTAACTGAAGTTATAAACCTGACAATCTTGTGATATTCTTCTTTGTTCAAATCTAGATGAGCTTGATATTTGAGAGACAAAGAATAGGCTCGATATAAACTTACACCAGAAACCACAAGGTTTTTTTCCCCATATTCAGGGAATAGCTCAAATGCACTAGATATGGGTCATACGCAGGGTTCCACACCTCTAAAATCCTACTGGTTTTTTAGTGTGGCATGACAGTGCTCTCATGTCACGTCGATATCTATGTGCTCTCATGTCAATTTTGAGCCCCAACCTTATCCTTAACAGGGAAAAGATAAACCAACAGATCTATTTTCAGTTGAGAAAAATTTATAATTAGATAAAAGGAAGAGCATTCTCAGGATAAAAAGTATATTTTCTGCTAGGTTTCATCCGTCAGCCCTTATTTTCCCCCCTTATTCGTAGATTCTCCATCTAACACGTTAGTCCCAGGTACGAGCTTCACCTCTTCACTTAAGTCACAACCTCTACTAATATTAATAGTTGTTGGCCTAATAGTCCCAACTCTTATTAGAGGGTTATTAGGACTTCCATCAATATGATACCCCTCAAACAAACTAGAGAACATACAATTTCCTTGTTGCTCTCACTCTCCACGTCTCTAATACTATCATCAATATTCCTCTCCTACTATTTTTGTGTTATACTTTATGGGCAATCGATCAAGACTTGGATTCTCATTTGTCGTTGACGTGCACAACGAACCAGAAATTCTGAGGCTTTGGATTGTATCTTAAAGTTGTATGCACTGCCATAACTTGCACATAAGGAGGCAAATAGATAGTACTCCAATATATTTAACACCTTCACATTTATTAACCCATTCAATATTGCCTCTCCCTAAAACAATGAAATTCATCATCTCTCAATAAAAAAAAGTGAAAGGACAATGTTAACTCGCACGTGAGGCTCATGTGCATCCTTTTGGATGAAGAATCGATGAAATTTCAAAGTTTGGGCTAAATTTCTAACATGCTTCACCGCAAAGGTTTAATGTCAATTGTTTTACCATGAGCCATCTTGAGAGTTGACACCACAAAAAAGGTTTATGAGATTTATAAGGCTCACTTGTCTTACTGAAATAATAGTGGTGAGAAGACAAAGTTAACCTCACACATGAGGCTAGCGTGCATCCTTAAGATGAATCGACAAAAATTTCAATTTTGGGCTCAATTGTTATCAGGCTTCATCACAAGGGTTTGAATGCCAATTTCCGTACCCCATGGGCCATTTTGAGACTAGTCTCAAATAACAGGGATGATTTATGCAATTTGGCCTTTTTGTTTTCATTAGTTTCCCCCTCTTGCTTCCACAAACATAGAATGTTTTCACTGTGGAAAGTCTAAACTTTTATCTCAATATGGAAGAGTTTATTTTATTTTTTTACGTAATTACCAGAGAAGGAAAGGGCAAAAAAGCAAATTAAGAGGGCACACCACCATAATTATCAAAGACACTACATCCGATTTAGAATACCACGTTACATGTGGACCAGGAAACACACCTTAATTGGAGAAAGATCATAATAGAAGAAAACTCCTGGTGGCAATTGAGAGTGTCCCGGCTCTGAACTCTTATAATGCTCTGTCACAGAGTACTATACCATACAAATTTGACTACATATCAGGGCAGATGTGATGGCAAACACAAACCAAACAAATTCAACAAGCTTAAAAGTACCTGATTTGAGCGAATTGTACGGCCTCTAATATTGGTGTATAGCGTAGGGACCACCTGCAAAGTATAAATTAAGTGTCTACATATCCTCACTGATTAATAACTACTCTTAAAGAAACAGTACAAATGCAAATAATAACTTGCTCGCAATCCTGTGTGTTCATTATTCCGAGAAAGCGATGAAATTCCAGAAATCATTCAACAGAGTTCCTGGAAAGGATAACCATATAGACCCAAATTAATTTACTGATAATACCAACCTTGATGAAATACTGGTACATACCACCTGGTCTTTCCTGCATCCATTGTACACTGAAAATGCAGTAAGAAAATAACATAAAAGATTCAAATTGCAACCATATGATATTGTATTTGACAACATATCAAAAATATCTAATAAACTACCACCTAAAACAAATTCCATATTTTGAAGTTGATGCCACTAAGATTTCTTCAATTTATAAATAGCTAGGGATGGGTAGAAAGAAACAATTACCCATCAAGGGGATTTTGCATGCCAGGAAAGTGGTCACCAAAAGCTAATCTGTTTATCTTGTGACTTATCTGTATCACGAAATATGAAACTGAAATCATTGGCACATGCTTTTTACTTGAAAACAAAAAATGAAAATTACAACCAAAAAATGATGGCAAAACTTATATTATACTTCATGATTATATTATTTTCTTTGCCACCAAAGAAAATAAAATTTTCCTTACATTGTAAGTATCCGTCTGGAAAGCCAGCAAATCATGGACATGAAAGTTAGACTGGTGAAAACTTTTTCCAGGCATAAAATGAAAATTTCCGGCGACTTTGTTAACTGCAAGGGATCCTTCAATATTACATCCTTCACCATCTTCATCTTTTATCTTTTGAATAAAACCTTCCCGTTCACACTGCAAACAAATTTATGATTAATATCAACATAATGCCACACAAACATCAAAAACTGTCCAAACTTGGGAGTAAAGGTGTTCAACAGATGGCTGTCAAGACCAGACCTATAGTGCGCCATGTCCCACTCGGGCCAGTCTTTAATAATGCCCCGAATAACTTACACCTAAAACCTACCACACCTGCAGCCCGGTTCACTCCGGGTCATACCGGCCCTTAAACGAGCAGGCCTGTTTACCTGTTTACTTAAAATATTGATTATGAAAAAATATTGATTCTTCTCAATGAGAGATAAGTCTCTCTTATTGCTTATTCAAATTAAATTTGTTAAATAATTTTTTGGTGAATGTCACTACAGATATCGAAGTGAATTCAATGAATAAGTGAAGTGCAGGTCTAAGAATCGTTGTAAAATTCAGTAACTGATGTAGTCAAAAGTCAACATGCCACCTCTAGAGAGAAACTAACTTCCAACTTTGTAACCTTTTCTCAAACTTTTCCGCCATGAATCCAACCCCCCCGCCTAAAAAAAAAAAAAACCCAACAAAGGGAGTGGCAACTGTTTAATCACATTCACACCCCAGGAAGTAACCCACCTCTCCACCTTACTCTGATCGACAACGAGCACTCTTTATTCACCATTAAGCTTGAGTTCCCTCCCACAAAAGCAATCCACAACCACAACCGATAAAAGATTCTCCCAGACGATACGCTTGCTGTAGGATTTCAATAGTATAAATATGTACTTTCTAATTGTATTTAGACAGACATAATGAATGTTTAATCATATTTTCTCTATGCGTATCTTCTTTTCTCTGAATCTTTCTTCTATCTCGGTCTTCCTCTAGATTTCTGTTCTACTCCTCTGTCTTATCTTGGATTCTACTCGGCCTTTCTATTTCTTTCTATCCTCTAGTTCTAAATTCTAAATTCTGGTTACTTGTTCTACATCAATGGCATTTAAATTATGGAACACGATGATAGAGTGAGAAGTGTCAGTGCTTTGTCTGATCAAGTTCTCTTGGAGTATATGTACTATATTCCGATGGGTGCTCTGGTCCATTGGGATGGAAAAAAGCCTTTGAATTGAGCAACATGAAGGAATTATCCAAATGTTGTTGAACATGTCTCAATAATGGATTTGCTAGGCTCGTGATGGGTCTTTGTCATCTTTTTGGAACATTATCATCTTTATGTACCTACCTCTTGCCAGGAATTCCGCAGAGATTGTAACGCACAAACTCATTATATAAAAAATATTATGCACACTTTTCTTGTTCATTTAATTTTTAACTCAAAAGCAATGCGAACGTAGGACCCTATGAAAAGGTAAAGAAAAATAACAGGAAAGTGTTTATTTGGGTGTCAATTTGATACTAATGCAAGCATTATCACCAAGCATATGGCTTGCATCTACAGTTGTCCTTAAGCCTATGGCTTACAACCCAATATCAGCCCCAAATACTTCACAGCCCATCTGCCCACTTCACCACCACTAGACCATAGCTGGCTTCTCCGTTTTTCTTTATGGGGTGTCAATACCTGAATCGAAGATTTTCCTCTATTCATCTTCAGTCCCGAAGTAGTACACAAAACTTCCAGTACAATCAATAAGTTTCTCAAATTCTGATCATTCTTGGAAAGTAAAAGAATTGTATCATCCACAAACTGCAAATAAGAAATCTCCACTTCTTTCCTTCCACCTATCAAACCTTTTACCAGATCATTCTCCTTGGCTCTTTTCACCAATGTACTCAACCCATCCACCACGACATTAAATAAAAAAGCAGATGGGAGATCTCCTTGCTTTAACCCTCTAGATGCTCCAAACCTACTCCTCAGTCTCCCATTGATTAAAATTGAAAATTAGCTGTAAACAAAATTCCCCTTATCCTCAAGTCTCCTTGCCTTAACACTTCTTTTCAATTTTTCAGACAGAGGGTGTCTAAAACTTCTTAGGTATAAAATTTCAGATACAGATCTTGTTGAGAATGTCGCGTTTAAGAATGGGAAAAACAAGAACAAACTCTGGAAATCGAAAAACAAATAACCAAGATCAATAACACCAAGAATTTACGTGGTTCGGCAATATGTGCCTACGTCCACGGGACAGCAACAACAATCTTTCACTATATCAATAATGAGTACAACCAATAATCTTGCCAAATCTCTAGAACTAGGACTTGACGAAAAACCCGAAAGAACAAGAACAAGAAATACACTCTCTTTTCTTTTCTCTCGCACGCACTTTGCCCTTTTTGTTAAACCTAGTACAATAGCCCCTTTATATAGACATAATAAAGGTCTTCTTCAATAAGGATTATTAATCCTAATTGGAATCTAGTTATGAATCCTTCTCCAATTGAGAAACTAACTCCAATTGGGAAAACAACTCCAATTGGGAAAACAATTTAATCCTCTAAGACTATAACTCCTTATAGACTTGGGACAACTTATCATGGGCTGGAAAAAACCCAACAGATCTCAAAGAAAGAAACTGTGCTTTGGTATGTCATGATCAGACTCACAAGAAGACACATTTGTAATATGAAAACTTATTGGTGTAATATGCCCATGTTTATACCAGTCAACCAGATCGCACAAAGAAAAATCCTAAGTTTCTATGACCTAACCTGGTCTATCAAATCTGCATTCGTCAGTGCCCAGCCTTTTTTCCTATATGCCTCTTGAACTTCATCACACGAGTTGCAGCAATCATCATCAGACTGCATAAGAAAGAAAAAGGAAGAGATTAAAGGACAATGGAAGAACATACTTTGCTCGTTGATGCACGCTTCAAGATTACTAATTCTCTAATCAGTTTAATTAAAACAGAATTGCCAAAATATGAAATAACAAAACAAGAATATTTGATCAAATGTTAATGAATCAAGCATGTAGGACATTTACGAATAAGGCAATTTTCATTCATGTACATATGTTAAGGAAGCAAGTTGAACAAAACCAACTTGTTTAAAGCTGTGTCACCTTTATTAATCTACATCCTCTACACTAAAAAACAAATTTACTGGTTATGCTAAGGATTCATACACAAATGCATTCTTCAAACATGGCATTATTGAAATGTATTTTTCAGTTTGTGATATAGAATCCTTATAACTTAGTGGAGATTTTACAGGGATTGAGCTTTTGAATAGTTTCTTAGTAATAACATTGCCCCTTGACAGCTTTCGCAGTATCCCAAGTTAATGGAATCTTCTGGAAAAAAATGTTTAGAAGGAGAGAACAAGGAGTAGGAAAACACTAGGCGTTCTATGAAACCACTAATCACACACACACAAAAGCCTGTTAGGCACTCAAAGAGTTCTCCATGGTTTTGTTTTGGGCTTCTTTCTGGGAATCTGTACCTGCGGAGTCTAGAGAGCTCCAAAATTGGAGGCAGATCATCTGGGACCAAACATGGTGTCCCTAGCATTATCGTTCAAAATAAAAAAGAACTATTATTAACACAAGGAATGGAAGAAAATCATTTATACCGTTTCTGCTCCAAAGCACGATCCACAATATTTTTCATTATGCTCAAGCCTTCCACCATGCCTTTGCAAGGGGCTCTCAATCTGCATTAGAGAATTAAAATGAAAGTAATAAATAAAAGGATCAGGGTATCAATCAAACAAGGAATAAGAAACAGAATATTCTATTTCGTATTCCTTGTTTGCTTCCCACCCCAAAAAATGAACAAGGATTGCAACAAAAAAACCCTGTGTATTATCTATTTTCATTTCTTCCATTTATGAAGGGGTGATCAGGTTCTTTTCCTCTTCTTTCGTTTTCACTGATGGGTTCTTGTTTCAATGGGTCTGCTTTTAGATTTCTTTTATTAGGTGTTTTCTTGTGCACTACTCATGCAACAAAGGTGAACAAACTTGCAAAAGCAGTACCTTTTAAATGAAGTTTACCAAAAAATGGTGCACAAGGCACCGCCGCTAGAATATTTTTCTTTAACAACATTTTCCATGTCAGTAAATAAGGCCAAATGCATTACCAATTCAAATCTGTAGTTCATATGCCTTGTCAAATTCAACCCATCATAAAAAAACCTAAATATTCAAGCGATGGTGCACTAGCACATGCTATGATGAAGGGATGTATGAATATTCACAAAGACAGCAAAGCATCTCCTACAAAGCCGTATGAAAGTATCAGAATCACATGATTAATTACAATTATGGCAGATGGTGAATGCTGGTAATTTTAATCTAGCTGCACCCACAAAGAACCATGCAGCCACATACAGAATAGTAAGATTATGAGGAATACGGATGAAAATTTTGTTTGATATGCGTCTGTGTGCACGTTATGAAAGGTTTTCTGTAATTCTACATGTTTTTTCCAAGAGCACAAAAACTGAACTGAGAGTAAAATACAAGTCATGATATTATGTTTACCAAATAATATAAACAGGTATTCAAACATGTACGATATGTAACCACTGCTTTCTGAAGAAAATGGCAGAAAATGTGTTCCCACAAACCTTTGGTGCACCAATTCCTTCCTTCTTAGCTTCTATTACATTACCATGCGCATCAATTCGTTTCTTGACTATATCGTGTCGCTGAAAGTAGATGCGTCATAAATTGTTAGTTAACAAAATAAGTGAGCATGACATTCAAGCAAGTTGGTCACTAGCGGTATGATTGTGATAAAAGTCAACAATAGGCATGTTCCCAACACAATTGAAATTATTAAGGAAAATAATTATCAAGAAGCAGCTGCCTGCAGTACATACTATGTCAAAATGCCGCTCTCCACTAATATCCATTGTGTCAAGACTGAGTAATGAGCATCGGATAGCAGGAAAAGTCACATCAAACTGCAGTAAGCAAGATATAGAGAATTAATAAATCTACAACCATTAACAATTATGAAGGACTATATTTTACATGCAAAAGAACTACTCCATGTAAAAACCGAGATCAAATCTTCTGCACCCAAAATGGGTGTGGCCTCTCTGTGGCCCCAATCATTGACCGACACGTATTATGAACTCAACTTTTCTCAATTTTGTTTTCATAAACTTAATATGTGTCAAACAATGATTGAGGCCACAAAGAGGCCACACCCATTTTGGGTACAAAAGATTTGATCTTGTAAAAACCTATGACAGAGGTAAACCTATGAACGTAACATGTAAGATGGTGTTCTACAAAACTGATATCTGCAAAAGAAGTTTAATTTAATCCCGGAAGTTATTGCAAATGAAGATTTTGATATTTATCATTCTAGAAGGGAGTGGGGAGGAAGAAAGGGAGGATTACATTGATATGTAGGGTTTCTCCTCTTGAAACATCTACAAGAAGCTTCGACTCAGTAACAGTGTGGAGGTATAGTCCTGCAAGCACAAACAAGTTGAAGAATTTATATAGTAAACAAAGATTGAAGAGAGCAGAAGGCGTGGTCATAATAAGCACTCGAGCATTCGTCTCAACACATTACACTAGAGCAGTAGAAGGGAAATAATTTCAGCTTTACATACAGATTTAAACACGATTACTATTGTGCTGTTTTCTTATACACTTTTGATCCCCTGATTGATCACTGGCATTGGATAGTGCTACTATCAAAGAAAAATCACAGGAGGGAGTATGAAAGGTTAATTAAGGCGGGCTTCCAGCAGCTTAATGGTGGCGACATGAAGGAATAATAAGATTAACCTATAAGTTATCCCCTCTAAAAATCGTAAATATCAAGTCAACAAACTAAATTATATTTCTTCTGCTAACTTAATTGAATTACCCTAAAGAAACCCAAAACAATATCATTCAAGCCAACAGATAAAACCCAGAACAATACAACTCAATTTCTAAACTTGTAAAATGCAGGAGGGGAAAAAAACAAACTTAAGCAAAGGGTTGGAATTGGAATTGGGATTGGAATTGCATATGATTATATACCGAGCTCGGAGACGAAGAGGAAGAACATGAGGAGGGAAGATGCGAGGGTAATGATGCCGCCGGAGAGCGTACGGCTGAAGAAATCGTCATTGATTTTAGGGTAGGCGTCCAAACTCCTCAGCTTCTCAAGGATACCGCCGTCCCTGCCCATTCGCCTCTCTCTGCCTGCGTGCCTGCCCGCCCTCTCTATCTCACCAGTCCACAACAAGGAAGGAAGGAAGGATGCTGCGATTCGGGTATTTCAATTCAGCAGAGACGACCCGACCAGACAGAGAGAGAGAGAGAGAGAGAGACGGCCGGTTGACACATTTTAATTTGAAATGTCACCGGCTATACTTATGTTTGTTGAACAAAAATTAACTGCAATTGTTTAAGGTTGTACTATTGAGACACTTTTTTTCTTTTTTTTTACACCCTCTTTATTTTTACATCTTACCCCTTAATTTTTTTTTATTACTATTTTCCGGATCATCGACAAAAATTTGAGAAGATCGTTCGAGAAGTAAAAATAAATGGGTGAATAACACCACTCTTATTTAAAATCTAAAGTTTTATTGGGGTGCATTCAATTGAGATTTTGAGGGATTTTAATTCTTTTAATGAATCTATGGGTATTCAATCAGGATTTTAAGTGATTATCTGAAATTTAAGATGTATTCAATTAGAATTTTAAGATAGTATATTAAAATCCTTAGAAATCCTGGATGTATTCAATTAGGATTTTAAAGAAGTTTATAACATTCTAGGTGTATTCAATCAGAAATTGATTTTAAAGAATTTGAGAAAGTTGAGGAATTAGAGGGAATTAGAGAATTGTCGTAGTATATTTTAAGTATCTACAAATCTCACATCTCCCAATGAGATTTCGAGGAAATTGAATCAAAATTTTATATGGAATCTCTACAAATCAATTAAACTCCATAAAAATCCATGGATTTATAAATACATTAAAATCTCTCAAATTCTCAATTGAATACACCCCTTTAATTTTATCATATAAATCGATTTAATAGGTGATTAAAAAAGGTAAAAGATGTAAATCGATTTAATTTTAAATCTCATGATGTAAAATGTAATTAGCACAAAAACAATAATAAAAAAAAATAAAGATACCATCCTAGTTTTTCTATATAACTGAAACCCTAATCTCAGGGTTTTGCTCAAAACAAATCTCGGACATTTCCGTCACGTTCTCAGCAGCCAAACAGATCCACTGCAAAGATGGTGAAGAAGACGGAGAGGAAAGTGAACATCTCTGGGAATCCGAAGCACTCTCTGGACGCAAACCGTTCCGATGGCAAGGCCAAGAACAAGGACGCGCGTACCGGCGCCACCGTCCGCCGCCTCGAGATGTACAACAAGAGGCCCAAACGTAACCGCAAGGGAAAGATCTTGTGGAACAAGTTCCAGTCCAAGGAGTTGCCTAACACTCGTATCCAGCCCCATCGTGGCCTGTTTGGGGTTACTCGGGCTGCGTCTCAGCAGCAGATCGACATTTTCCGTGAGGAGCACGGTAGGACGGTTTCAAGTAACTACAATGTTATTTTGAAGGAGAAGAAATTGCCATGGTCCCTCTTGAATGACCATCAGAAGCAAACCAGATTCCATCTTTTAGAGAGAGAGACATTTTCTAATGTCTTTGGACCTAAGACAAAGAGGAAACGTCCAAAGCTCCTCGCAGCAGATTATGAATCCTTAGCTAAGAAGGCTGATGTGTTTCAGGAGAAGCATGCTGCTGACAATGATGTAGAAGGTAGTGAAGCGGATGGATTTCGGGACCTGGTTCGGCATACAATGTTTGAGAAGGGCCAAAGTAAACGTATTTGGGGTGAGCTCTACAAAGTCATAGACTCTTCTGATGTGGTTGTCCAGGTTTTGGATGCAAGGGATCCACAAGGTACAAGATGCCACCACTTAGAGAAATATTTGAAAGAGCACTGCATGCATAAACACTTAATTCTTTTGTTAAACAAGTGTGATTTGATTCCTTCATGGGTGCTTAGACGCTGGTTGAACGTACTAAAGGCTGAATTTCCAACTATTGCATTTCATGCTAGCATCAATAAATCGTTTGGCAAGGGAACTCTTCTATCGGTTTTGAGACAATTCGCCCGTTTGAAAAGCGACAAGCAAGCAATTTCTGTTGGATTTGTTGGGTATCCTAATGTTGGAAAGTCATCTGTTATCAACACATTGCGAACTAAAAATGTTTGCAAAGTTGCTCCTATCCCGGGGGAGACTAAAGTGTGGCAGTATATAACTCTCACAAAGAGGATTTTCTTGATTGATTGCCCTGGAGTTGTCTATCAAAGCGGTGACTCTGAAACAGATATCGTACTGAAGGGCGTGGTACGTGTCACAAATTTGCAGGATGCTACAGAACACATAGGAGAAGTTTTGAAACGAGTTCAAAAGATCCACCTGAAGAGAGCATATAAGATAGAGAAGTGGGAAGATGATAATGACTTCCTTTGTCAGCTATGCAAATTGTCAGGCAAACTTTTGAAGGGTGGTGAACCCGACTTGATGACTGCAGCAAAGATGGTCCTCCACGACTGGCAGAGGGGTAAGATACCATTTTTTGTGCCGCCACCAAAAAGTGAATCGTCAACCGGGGAGCCTGATATCAATCACAATAAAGATGACACTATGGAATATAACAATCTGGAGGCAGCTTATCGAGCCATTGGAGATATTATTTCATTTCAGAAGATCTACACTATACCAGTGCAAAGGGATCTTTTCAGTGAAGAAGAATTAAATGGCGATGAGGGACCTGAACAGCTTCCAGCCACTGAAGTATCTGAGAAGTCTCCGGAGTCGGATGATGAAATATCTGAGCAGTCACTGGACTTGGAGGATGACACGGCTGAACAGTCTGGAAATCCTAAACACATCTGAGCCTCCAACACATGTTTTTGTCACGGAAGGTGCTTTTTTAGCGTGTGCATTTTCTTTCTAGAGGAACCAGATAAGTTATCTATATGGACGCAGTTTTTGTTCAAGTGTTTGCCCTATGATAGATAAGGCAACGTTTCTTTTTATTAGACGAAGGTTTTGTTCTTAATAGTCACGTTTGAGTTTTTCAATAGTTCTTTATGATGTCTTCTACTATCTATTGGTATTTTAATAAAAACACATTTTCACTATACAAACTTCATAATAGGTATGATTCATTCCTTTTAGCATTATTCATCTCAAAAGCAAATGTATTGGATATTTAGTCTTCCATATAAATGCTTAAAGTTGTCTTGATATTCTGTATAAAAAAATTGTTTAAACGTTGCACCAACTGATTCTGGATCATATACCAAAACTTGATTTATGTGCAAAAATGTCAATGTAAAGTATGCAAACTTAAAGTAGATTTGATTATCTTTATACATAAATTTGTAGCAAGATACTGACGAAGTTGATTCAAACACGAAGCAAAAGTGTTATTCTATGGTAACTAAGTCACAATCTCAAGTTTAGAAAGGTAAGTGAGACATAGAGACCTACATGCATCCTTAGGTGGTTTACATTCATACAAGTGATGGTACAAGTAAATGATAAGTGTAGCACTACTTTATTAGTTTTCCTTTTATGGCTACAATTTAGGGGTTAAGATGAGTAAGTACTGGTTAAGGCTTTGGGAAAAAAGCCCAGCAGACTTGACGTTTTGGTGCTAGGGTTACACATGAAATATTATGTATCTGCTAGCTTGTTTCAGTGAAAAATTGCACACAGTATACAGAACATAGAAAATTCATATGCATTAGAGAGAAAATACTTTATACGTGTTATATAGTTTTTGAGCGAGTTCATGTGCATATCATGTTCCTAGAAGATTTGTTCCCTTTTTTAGATCACTTTCTAGGGTTTTATCACAATTTTTTACCTTGAGATCGTATGTGGGAGATCCTGTGGGAGAAGAGTTGTGAAGCGATATTTTCATCGTGGAGGACGACATACCGACAAAGTAAGTTTTGGGAGTCTTGGAGGGTGTCTTGTGTGCTAGGCTAAGGTTGCGTCGTGGTACTTGAGTTAGTTCATTGGGTGAGTCTTGTAAAGTTACTTTTCTCACAGTGGATTTTTTTGACTGGTTGTGTGGTCGACGATGTTTCTCCATGCATTGGAGTTTTACTGTTACACTCCACCCCTGATTTTAAAGTTAGTTATGGGTTTTTATTTTAAAAATTGTTTTTAGGGCCTTAATGGGTGTACCAAGGGGCCCACCCCCTGATTTGTGTCCCCCGGTCTCTTTTTTTTTTCTCTCTCAGTTCTTTCTTCTCCCTCACTCTCCCATATCACTCCCTCTCGGCTCTCTCTATCTCAGTCCCCTCCGAGGGCTTTTCTCACCAACAAACAACACCACAACAACATCAACATCTCCATTAACACCCTAATGAGCTTATAATCGAAAGAGAACACCCCGAACCTTTCCCCTTCTCTCGGCCTACACTGTTCACCAAAGTTCTCCGACGAGTTTCCTCTTCCTTCGGCGAAGGTAAGCCTTGAACCTCATCCAAAAGTCATAGATCATGTCTTAGTGTATGTTTGGAAGTGGTTTTAAGAAGTTTTATCGATGCTGGACGTAGGAACCTCATGGGGGAAAACTCCCCTAGTTTTCTGGTGAGCACCGCTCTTTTCGAGGGAATTTTCGGCCAAACCACGGTGAGTTGGCCGGTGTGAAAGGTATCAATCTTTTCATCTCACTGAGTACTACAACTTTCCTTTTTGTTTCACCCAATTTTGTTGAGTATTGAAGAAGTTATACTCATTTGAATCTTACCTAGTTTTCGGCAACCTCTGCGGGTTTCGAGGCATTTTCCGGCCAAATCATGATAAGTTAGATGTTGTAAGAGATACCATTCTCTTCCTCTCATAGAGAACTATGATTTTCATTTTTGAATCACTCGATTTCGTTGAGTGTTGACAAAGTTATGACCGTTTAAATTGGGTTTAATTTTTGGCAGAAACTCCAACCTTCCTCTCCGGCGTGAAACCCAGCCTAAGAAACCTCCCAGGCCTTCGGGCCATTCCTGCCAAGCCCAACCCAACCCTTTTTATTTTTCGGTTTTATTTATTTTTGGTTTAAAGGCCTTTGGGCCTTATATGTTAAAGCCCTAAACCCTTTTAGTTTAAAAACCAAGGCCCAAACCTTTTCTTTTTAGTTTAGTTTTATTTTATTTAAATTAAAGGCCCTTGAGCCGTGTCTGTTAGGGCCCAAAGCCCTTTTTCTCTTAAAACCCCAAAACCCCTTTTGGCTTAAGGCCCTTAGGCCGTTTGGAAGTCGGGCCTTAGGCCCGTGACTCTAAACCCCCTAAACCCAAGTAAATCCTAAGCCCAACACACCTAAAAGTCTAAGCGTAAACCCTTTAACCTTTCAAACCCTAAACCTTAACCGGCCCATACCCTTTATGGGGAGTATTCCATTAGGGAATATTTTATCGGGGAATATTCCATTAGGGAATATTCCGGCCAAATCACGATAAGTTAGATGTTGTAAGAGATACCATTCTCTTCCTCTCTTAGAGAACTATGATTTTCATTTTTGAATCACTCGATTTCGTTGAGTGTTGACAAAGTTATGACCGTTTAAATTGGGTTTAATTTCTGGCAGAAACTCCAACCTTCCTCTCCGGCGTGAAACCCAGCCTAAGAAACCTCCCAGGCCTTCGGGCCATTCCTGCCAAGCCCAACCCAACCCTTTTTATTTTTCGGTTTTATTTATTTTTGGTTTAAAGGCCTTTGGGCCTTATATGTTAAAGCCCTAAACCCTTTTAGTTTAAAAACCAAGGCCCAAACCTTTTCTTTTTAGTTTAGTTTTATTTTATTTAAATTAAAGGCCCTTGAGCCGTGTCTGTTAGGGCCCAAAGCCCTTTTTCTCTTAAAACCCCAAAACCCCTTTTGGCTTAAGGCCCTTAGGCCGTTTGGAAGTCGGGCCTTAGGCCCGTGACTCTAAACCCCCTAAACCCAAGTAAATCCTAAGCCCAACACACCTAAAAGTCTAAGCGTAAACCCTTTAACCTTTCAAACCCTAAACCTTAACCGGCCCATACCCTTTATGGGGAATATTCCTAGAATATTCTTTGTGTTGACTTTTACAAAATTTAACCGAGAATCCGTTTCCAAAGTCCGTTTTCCCAAATTCAATTGTTATAATAAAGTTTTATTAATTGGATCCTTTATGTGCTTAGGGGCTATTATTATGGCGTTTCTATCTTCGCTAGTCTGTGCAGTTTTCAACGGCGAAGTATCTGTGAGTGGACCCCTTCTAAAAATGCATGTTTTAATAGTAGAAATGCATACACGAAAAACATGATTTGATGATTACGTTTTATGAAACGTTTTACGAGATAACATGCTTATTGAGGTTATTTTGAATTATTACTATTTTTCCTATAACCCGTGTTCTTTATAGAATATTTGATGGATGACGATATGATATTTAGAACATGCTTCGAACACCTTTTTATAGTATAGATGATGGATGACTTTATGCTATGAAGTTGCTTTTCAATATATGTATGTTCAATGGTTTTGTACTTACCTGGTGGTCCCAATTCCGCTATGGGGCGAGGGATAAATTCCATCTCGGGCGACAGTTATGGTGTTGGCATAGGGCCTGAAGGGTTTTTCCTCTGGCAATTAGCACAAGGACGGGGAGCTGGCACAAGGCCTGAAGGTGATTTTCCTCTGGCAATTGGCACATGAACGGGGAGCTAGCATGGGCCTGGAGGGATATTGGACATTCACTAGTGATTACGATATATACGAGATATGTTTTGAGACATTGCACGACATGCTAGGTTCCGGAAAACCTATTTTTATCATGATATATGCGTTTTCATAAAACCTTAGGGTTAGGGAAAAGATCTTCTTTTTTTACTCGTTCAGTACTTGCATAGTGCATCATCGAGATGTGGCCTAGTCAGACTTAATTTCTCTAACTCTTCCTCATTGGATGCAGAATCAGATTTTTTGATACTTGATAGAGGTTATGGCATCCAACTTTATCAGCCAAGGTTGCCCTAGAATCCCATTATAAGGAGACGAATTGCTTATTATCGTGAACATTTGCTTTGAGACAATTGGCGGTGTTCTCACGTCAAGTGTACTGTTGCAGATGACAGTCGAGGTGTGTCATTTGAATCCAATGAGTACCTCCGCTTGGCGTATGATTGTGCTTTCCAGGCCCAACTTCTGAATTACTGAGAGCTGAAGTAGGTTGACCACACTTCTGTTGTCAACCATCATTTCGTTGACTATAGCGTGGGCTAGTTAGACAGATACCACTAGTGCGTCGTCGTGTGGGAAGTCGACACCTTCGGCATCTTGCTCGGTGAAGCCAATGATGGGTCTAAGTTGGGTGTTAATTACCTGGACCTGAGAGACTAATAGAGCCTGCTGGATCTTCCTCTTCTTGGAATTGTTGGTGGCCTTTAAGTGCTCGGATTCAGCGAAAATGCCATTAATCTGGATTGTCTTGGTCGACGGCTCTTCGTTGGAGTATGTATTTCTTCTAGAACGCGCGGCTAGCTTGTCCAGGTACCTATCGACCTTGCCTTCTTTCACTAGCTTTTTTAGGTAGTTCCTCCAAGTATAGCAGTCGTCAGTTGTGTGACCGGGACCTCGATGGAATGCACAGTACTTGGTGTGGTCCAACTTGGAGGTATCTCCCTTTGATTGCTTAGGCAGCTTGAACCATGGTTTGTTCTTAATGTTGTGGAGGATTTGGTGGATCGGGATCGAGAACTAAGAGTAGTTCTTGGGCGTCAGGCCTTCTTTAGTTAGGGATCGATCCATGTGTTTGACCTCTTACCTAATTTTGTTGTTGTACTGTTTCCTGTCCTCCTTCTTTTGAACAATTGTCGATTCTTTTTTACTCAGGTGCCTTATCTGCTCACCGAGCCTCGGCCCAAAATGCATGCTTCTTTACCAAAGTTAGGTCTCTTTTCATGATCAATTCTCCGAATAGCGGGTGGTTTGTTATGAGTCATTTTTGGAAGGCTCACTAGCTATCAAGTCGCTGCATCCGACTATCTTTGCCTTCTTTGCTTTGAATCTCTTCACATAATCGCAGAGTGACTCCTTTGGGTTCTTCTTAACGTTGAACAAGTGGTCGGACTTCTTCTTGATTGAGCGATATAATGAATATTCGTTGGTGAAAACCAAAGAAAGTTTGTTGAAACTCCGGATGGATTATGGTAGCAGGATATGGAACCAATTTGTGCCTCGCCTTATAGAGTGGTGGCGAATATCTTGTACGTGAGGGCATCATTGTTTCGATAGAGGATCATTGCTCTTTAGTAGCGTTTTAGGTGTTTTTCCAGGTCTCCATCTCATTTGAATGATGTGAAATGTGGCATGTTGAACTTGCATGGAGGCTCTGCCTGCTCAATCTTGTCCATGAAAGGTGACATGCTTATGCTACTAATGTCCCATTATAGTGCCTCGTCAGTGACCTCGTTGCATTAGAAATCACGAAATCGCTCGGTCATGAGCCTTTCTACTTGTAATGCCCTGAAAATTTAAATTTATGAATTAGATATTCATAATTATGAATATGTGGTGAAAATCGAAAATAAATCGATTTATGGTTATGAAAATAGAATTGGGAAATTTTAAAGTTTTGTTTTCGAAATTTTTTGTAGTTTACATCAAGAAAAAAAATTATCGATAAGTGAAATGACGAAAATGGCCCTAGTTGGCTAAATTGAAATATAGGAGGACGTATTTTATCCACGCATAATTTATCATTTTTCTTGGCATACTTGGATAGGGTTCGATCTCACGAGCATGTGGGCGAAAACCGTTCGTGAAACGGAATTATAACGAAGAAGTTATTAACGATTGAAGTGGAGGGCAAAATAGGCATTTTACCTTTAATTTGGAAGGCTCCAGAAAATCTAGAGTAATGGGATGATGCCACGTGTGTGGCTGTGAGGAAGAGAAGGTTTAAGAAGAGAAAATGAGGGAGAGGGTGGACCAATAGGGGGAGAATCCGGAGCGAAAATGAAAGAATGAGGGAACACCGGATCACCTAGACCCGGCAACTCGACCCGGTTCCTTTCGCCTTCTCCGGGGGTTTTCGTTGGCTTCTCTGGCGGACCATGTCAAATTAACCCCTGGAAAACACTCCACGACCTTCCCTCTGCCTATTCCACCCCAAAATTTGACTGAATTTAGCCTTATAAATTGTGAAATCGCACCGCGGAGGGTGCAACGGGGTTAGTGGTGGCGATCCACCAAACCTGAATAAAACTTCCACCATCACCACCATCAATGGACTCCCCTCAACCTCAGGAACAAAGCTCGGGTATTGGTTAGTGTGGCAAAGCACCGAAGGTGACAGATCGAAGCCACCAATTTCTAAGGTGTCTGACGGGTTTGAGTAAAATTGGGGCTTTTCCAAGCCGAATTGGACCTCGGCCTAGGTATGAAAAATGTTCATCTCATTGAGTTGTACATTTCTGCAAAATTTGGTAATTTTTAGAAATAGTAGAATTTTCCGGCAAGTTGAGGCAGTCGACCGCACCTGCGGCGACACATAGCCGACGAGCCGATATCATTTTTTTTGCGAATTTCGTTATTACAACTATACTTTTTGGTATCGAATTGACGTGTTTCACGTATTAACATGAATGGTTGGATATTTTGGATAAATTGAATATTTTCGGAATTGGTTTGAAATTGAATGGTGAACTATGAAGGGCTTGATCCCGCTCAAAGGTACGTAGGCAGTCTAACAGGGGTTAGATGCAACCCTAAATAATCGAGATTTAATCGTTTGTTGAGAAGTTGTTTTAATAGAAGGAATTTGGGGATTAAATTGATAATTTAATCATATGTTTTGATAATTAAAATATGTATATAGTTTTGTGAGGAATTAAGGAATTGAAGTAAAGAATCATGATTCATGGTAGTAAATTAAACAAAAGTTAAATTAGGCATATCATCGGAATTATTTCCAAAAAATTAGTATTTCGGGGGCGGGGTGTTACACTACTTTTTCCTGAATTTGCCTTTGTTGGGGTAGCAGAGCTTTTGGCTGCCCCCGATCGTGACTTCTTGGTCTAGGCTACTCTTCCATGTGTTCGGCTTATATATAATGTGGCTACGGTGCATGTGGTACGTTCCTACAGGCGAGTGAGTTTCTCGTAGGTTGCCGGTTGAACTTGAGTCGAATTGAGTGACTACTTCTCTCCATTTGTTGTTCTGCCTACTCCGATGTGAAATGGAGGATGCTTATTGCGGGCCTAGCTGCGAATGAACAGTGTTCTTGGAAGGTTGCTCATGTTAATTATCTAAGTGTGGCCCCAACCGTGAGTGTATACTCGTCTGTGGGCTTAACCAAGAGTGCAAGCTCATCCGCGTGCTAAGACGAGAGTATATGCTATCTCGGGGGCCTAGTCGGGAGTGTACACTGCCTGAACGCTTGGTTCGTGGTTGGTCAAGGAGGTGTTTTCTGGGATGCTGCTGGAGAGGTTTATTATATGCCCTTGTCTTACTTCGGGACACCTCGTTTGAGGCACACTGCATCTCGGTACACTGCAAGAGCTGATTCACCAAGGTCATCTGCTGTGTGAGGGCGCTTGTCAACTCTATGACTTGTCGAGACAAGTGTTGTTCGCCATTTGGGTTGGGAGAGCTTGGACGATATGCATCTCCTTGAGTATGGTAAGTTTAATGAACTCCGGATGCGAGATTTGAGTTGGGATATGTCAAATTTATGGAGAAATAAGGTGAAAATACCCCGGTTCAATCGTCGGTCCAGAAATCTGAATCTAGGACGGTTGAACCGGTTTGGGCTGCTAGGAGGGCCATGGGAATGGGATGGACCTCGAGTTGAACTGCGAGAGCAGGTCGGGTCACAGCATGGGTCGGACCATGGTTGCGGGCAGGGCTACTGGAACGCGTAGGCTCTGGGCTCCCCTTGGTGCGGTTTGGGCCGCTACCTTGGCTGCTGCGGCTACAACTTGGGCCTGCTTGCGCTAGACCAAGCTGGGCTCCCTTGTGGTGCGGGCCTAGGCTCGCTATTGCAAGGTGGCATGGGCCTGGGCTTGTGGCTGCATGGAAATGCCTTCACCATGGGCTTAGGTCTCACCGTGAGCTGCCATGGTGGCTGCTGTTTGCATAGCCACGATGGTTCCGTGTGAGGGTGATGCCGAACCACTCTCATTGCGTTGAGCCTCGTGGATCGTCATGGTGGGGCTATGCCTTGATCTTCATCACTTGGTCCAAATCCTTGAATATAGGAAGTTCCGTTCGTTGTGGTTTCCGAATTTCTAGTCATTGTACTTTTCTTTTACGATTATTCGAAGAACTTTATAAAAAAAAAATTCTAGAAATAAGAACGTACAAAAAATCTACGAATGAACGAGAAATGAGAAACTTTGAATGCGTAAGTCTTCTTCTAACGTGTGAATCAAAACTCTCAATGAAAGCACCAATTTATAGGTGCAAATTTTCGGCTTTTTCTCCTTTGATGAAAATGTACCTGCAAAATAATAACACCTAAGATTAAGGTCAAAAGCCTCACGCGCCCACAATGAATGGGGGGGGGGGGGGGCTTTGACCAAGAATCTTCGATGCCAAAGTTAGAATTCTGAAAAGAATGTGTTTAGAAGTTTGTGGGTAGCAAATGACTTGGCTTTTTAGTGGGATAATAGGGCTATTTATAGGGGGAGTGGCCGACCCTATTTGGAGAGTAGTGGCCGGCCACATATGCTGTGATTGGGCGAATAATTGCAAGATATTATGTGAATAATATCTTGCAATTAACATGACAATTAACCCTAAATTAAATAGGAAATTTGGGAGTTGCCTTTTGAATAAGGATTCGATGAGGAGTGATGAGAGAGATTTGAATAAATACCATTTTGATCACCTTTGACTCTTCCTTGATTGAGCCGTTATTGTCTGTTGCTTGCACGTGGGAATCCCGGTGTACTTCGAGGGTAATTTTTGTCCTTTATACCCAAAATTCCACGTGTCACCTCCATAATTTTCTTGATTATTTTTGGCTCCACAAGCAATTTCGTCAGATCTACGGAAAAATAATAATGATAAGTATATGGATGCTACTACATCTTGGTTGGTGGGTAATGGGTACAAATAAACTAGATTTCATAGCCTTCTTGACTAGAGATTTTTCAATGTACTCATAACACAAGTCGGTAAGTCGGTACACAGTTTGTCATAGTACAAATAAAGGAGCACTGAAAAATACTCTCCTTAATTTTACTAAGACACGTGGTATAACGGTTTGTATTCCGTGTACATGAAAGAATCACATGGTATACCGACTTGCTTTACAGGTACATGAAAAAAATCTCTCATTGTTGACTAGGGATTTACATGCAAGTGTTTTATTGGAGTTGATGTATGAATTGGAAAATATTGAAAAGTTTAGGACCAACTTGACAATTGCTTAAAACTTAAGGGATTTGAAAGTAATAGTCAAAAAGGAAGATTAGACGTGGCAATGGGACAAACAGAATCAGACTAACGTTATCTTATCTCATGCATGCTAGATTTTGTTGGCGAGTCTAAAACCTCAAGACTCTGAACTCACTCTCCTTGACCAGAAAAGGACTCGATCAATGCTCAGATGATAAATGAAGTTGCTGAAGCCTTAAATCCCACCGCAACCGCAACCGGCAGATTAGAGAGGTCGGTCTCTCTTTTCTGGTTTTTCTTCTGACTTTTGGAGATTTTTCTGCTATATTTGTTGTAAACTATTTGCTTAGAAAATATTTGACTGCATTTTTTCGTTGTAAATGGGTGAATGATCTTCCACTTCAGCTGTACTGCTAAGAGTATGCAAGTGAAAAAGCTTCAATCATTCAATGGGCTTTCTGTGATTAGTGTCTTTGTATGATCAGGTTGGTTGGTTCTTGGATGTGTATTTGTAGATTAATAATACTAATCTGATGACTTAATTAGTTTGTTCACTACTGTTGGCTTACCCCTAAACCCTAAGCATAGAACTTGGACTGGGTCATGGCAACAACATTCTGTAATCTTCCCACGGGGTCTGGTCTCACAAAACTGAATGACTACCGTGTCTCCAAAAGGCGAGTTCCCGGCCTTATTTTCCATTGCTAAGTTGTGACTGAATTATTTTCCTCGTTGTTTTGTTTTGGAAAATTAAATAGATGAAACTTCCCGAGAATCTCTGTATAATTGTACTGACATTTCTCATATCTCAGACCTTATCGAGGCTTCGCAACATTGTCTTGTTTCTCCTGTAATGCTCAAAAAGTTTTCCTTAGAAGAGAGGAAGAGGTCAGGCGGCAGTGGCAACATTGTGGACAGGCTTTTGCCAACAATACGTCAGACCATTATTCTAACATCACCATCAACCAAGAAGAGGATAACGAAGAAGCGGATATTTCTAAGGCAACCTTGACATGGAGGGCGATCAAGTTACCAATATACTCCGTTGCTTTGATTCCTCTCACGGTGAGTTTTTCAGGTGATGAATACATCTCTCCGCTTCTCATAACATCATATTAAGGTTTCAATTTTCTATGTATTTGTACATATATGGTTGTCCAAGTCCGCAACTGTTGGAAATCCAGCTTCCGTTCTCTGTGTGCAGTATAATGGATTTGGACTATACACACAGCGAAAGAAACATAAACATGTTGAATGTGTGTGTAGCGGTGTTTTGGGGGAAGCATTGCATTTATAAAACATAAGACTATATAACTAAAATAACTTTGGATATGTCAATCCCGAAAACTCCACAGAGCTCCTACACTATACTTGAGAACTCGTGTTCTTGTAACTACTATTTTTATATGATACAGACTTCAGCGAGGGCACGTACATGAGATTCTGTAGAATTTTGTTCAGGTTACAATTTTGACAGGTTTAAATTGTATATATTCCAGTTGTCTTCTCTGTAACTTATATCCTCCTTTGGATTTTGAAGTAGTACACTACGCAGAGTGCTTGTAGCATATCTCTTCCTCTCTTAAAGTTACCGATGTACTCTGTGCTTTTAATATAGTGCAGTCATTTCTATTACACCGTCGGCTCTCATCACTATGCTTGAAATGATATACACTTCCCCACCTCTAATTAGCTCGCTTCACCATGTCTTGCTTTCTTAAGCAGGTAGGTAGCGCAGCTGCTTATTTGCAGACAGGCATGTTTTCAGCTCAGCGATATTCTATTCTTTTGATTTCCTCGGTTCTTATCATCACATGGCTCAACTTAAGGTATACATCGTAATAACTTCCAGAGTGCATGCGTTTGGCTTTTAGATACGTGTTAACTCCTTTCTTCACTTCTGCACCGTTAAAATTCATATTCGTTCATCAATTTGCAGCAACGATGTATACGATTTCGATACAGGAGCAGACATAAATAAGAAGGAATCAGTTGTAAATCTGGTGGGCAGGTAAGGTTTATTCTTCTTCTTTGTTGTATATTAATGAATTTAGTGTGTCTGCGCTTTCCTGCAATCTTGTGTCGTTGTTATGTCCAATATTAATTTCCGATTTTGTTTTGTAATGTGCTTGGCAAGCCGTACAGGCACTCTTGTTTCTGCTTACTTGCTGCTTGCTCTTGGCTTCTTGGGGCTTGCTTGGGTATCTGTTAAGGCAGGAAATATGCGTGCAATATTATTACTCGGTTGCGCAGTCATTTGTGGTTATATATATCAGGTAAGTAGAATGCTGCATATGAGACCAAGTAAATTAATCTGAACAACAAATCTGTATCTTTGATGATCTTCTTTAGCAAATGAAAATTCGAGTCACATCTTATGAAATTAACAATTTAATAAATAGGGGTAAGCATTAGCTGAATTTTCGAAGCATGTTTCCGAAGTGAATTTTCTAAGCATGCTTGATGTCTGTGCATGGGAAGCAACATGTTTTTACATCTGCTCTACTGCTGGGTTGCAGTGTCCACCATTTCGGTTAAGTTACAAGGGATTGGGAGAGCCGTTGTGTTTTGCAGCATTTGGTCCATTCGCTACTACCGGGTTTTATTTATTGCAGGGCAGCACAAGGTTAAATAACTTCGATAATGTCATGGATGTTGATTTAATTTTTTCTAGTCTTTGAGACCCTAGTTAATATTGCTTGTCTTGACAGGGAAGTGATCCATCTTCCTTTCACCGGTTCAATTCTCTCCGTATCATTCCTTGTTGGCATTACAACGGCCTTGATCCTCTTCTGTAGTCACTTTCATCAGGTAGTAATCGTTTTCTATATCGAGAAATTTTGAGCTCTCTGGCTGGTTTATAGCATGACAGTGTGTCAAAACTCACACGAATGTCATGCAACTCAGATCGAAGGAGACCTGGCTGTAGGAAAAATATCCCCTCTGGTATATACACTTAACTGAGCTCTTATATGTTTAAACTTGAAATCTTAGCGAGAAGCACTTACCGTTTATCTTTTTATTTGTATGTCTATCGGTATACAGGTTAGGCTTGGCACCGAAAGAGGATCAGGGGTAGTGAAATGGGCAGTAACAGGACTATATGTTCTTACTTTCACTTTCGGTCTGAGCAGCGCTCTTCCTTTTACTTGTATCGTAAGTTATATCTAATTGGTGAAGTATACATGTGCCTAGTAGCTAGATTCTATCCTACATTTATCAGTCTGAGTTTGATCGCGGCTTCTTTCAGTTTCTCTGTTGCTTGACCTTACCAATTGCAAGACTGGTGGTTAGCTATGTTGAAGAAAACCACAATGTGAGTACGCAGCTTGCGTGGAACGCAGGATGCCTCAATTTCAAAATTCTCTTGGTTCTGTTGTAACTGTTATGTGTGATTCTACTGAAATTTGGCGCAAAGTGTCATTCCTGTCGCTTCACTCATACATCGGTGTAGAGACAGGAACGACATCATCTGCTCATTTTATTCCGAGTGTTGCGGATTTTTCTTATAAGAAATTTCTTTTTCTTACAGGACAAGCAGAAGATATTCATGGCGAAGTACTACTGTGTGAGATTGCATTCTTTGTTTGGAACTGCATTGGCTGCTGGACTCGTTGTGTCGAGAATGTTCCCTAAACTTAGCCTTTCCTCAATGTTTGGATTGTCATGAAGTTTTGCAATCGCAGAGTCTGTTGTGTACGTACGAATATGCTTAGTTTGTTGAGTGGCAGATCTAGAATAACATGGTCTTTGGGAAAACAAGCTTGTTTTTACTCAAGACAGATAATTACACTAAATTTATCTGAATTACGAGGAACAATCATTTTTTAATCTTACTATAAGTTGGTTGTTAGGAAGAGATTCTTAATTCAATCAGATTAGTGGCCGAATAGTGGAACGAAAGCACTACGAGAAAGATATACCATTTTCAAATCGCCCTGCAAAGATGGACATTAACAATCGTTTTAGTGGGGAGGGAAAGGGTTGCTTTGGCCAACTTGACTAAAAGTAGGTGTGGGGAATAAATCACACATTGATGGGAGAGTGGACCTTTGTATGAGTTTATAAGTAGTTGGTATACTCTATATTACCAATTGGTTTTGCAGTGGAACCTCAATTTTATTCTTAGTATTAGAGCAGTTTGTCCCATCTATGAAGCTTAACGGCCACATGTGCTCCACGCCACCTAGGGATGGGCAACGGTTATGGCGGGCGGGTAACCGCGGTTATTTATCCATAACCGTTTACCCGTTGGGTAATTGCCTAAACGGTTATACCCATATCCATAACCATTTATAAACGGTTAATCATACCCATAACCGCGTACCCATTTAACCATAACCATTTAATACTCATTTACACATTTATCATTTTTTAATCCATTTATCCTTTCTTTTTTTACCATTTACTCTTTTTTCACTCATCTACGTGTTTTTTAACAACTTGAAAATTAAAAAAAGAAAAATTTGTCATAATTTTCTTTTTCTAACAATTAAACACCGTCATAAGTACATTCATCGTACATTTCCGCATTTTAATTTTTAAGTCCTTATACCATTCCAATAATTGAAATAATAGTTTACGGACGATATTTTTAACTGTTAACAATGAAGGTAATATAAAATTGGCTAGGTATTCTTGGGTTAAGAAAACTATTAAAAGACAGTATTATTTGGTTATTTAACTCGGAATATAAAGTATTAATATAATATATATATAATGGACCATGAAATCATGCACTATAGTCAATAGCATTGATCTAAGTTTTGTCCTATAGGAAATATGGTTTGTGTTAATTTTACATATATAAAATAAATGGGTAAACGGTTACCCGTTTATAACCGCGGTTAATACCCATAACCATCCATTTAAATTTTATGGGTAAACGGCTATACCCATAACCATAACCGTTTAATTTAAACGGGTGGGTAACTGCGGTTACCCATAACCAATGGGTATTTGCCCATCCCTAACGCCACCTCATTTGATTGTTCACATGTTTGGCTTAAAAATTCCCTGCATGTGAGTTGGCGTGGTAAGAATGAATCTCACATTGATGGGAAACCATATTTGTTTTATAGTAGAACTCAACTTCTTCACTCCTTATTTTTAAATTAGTATCGAACTCGTTATTTACGAGATTTAAACAAAAAACCTCACTTACAAGTGAAAAAAAAAACACCACTAGATCATAAAGCTCAAAAGCTTCCATAAAAGCTCAAAAATCTTGCATGAACTTATATCACCACATGGCGTCTGGAAAACTTACCAAATGAGAACTTTTTCTTCTTTTTTTTTGGGTTGAAAAGAACGATTCAATAAAACCAGAAAGGCACAAGGCCTAAAACAACAAACAGAGGGGTGCCCAGCACGCCCAAACAACATAAACAAAGGTAAACAGGATAAAGAAGACGCCACCACGCAGGCCACTAGCATCATCCCAATTACCCGACAGAAAAAACCTTCTACACAGAAGGACACGGAAGACCATCTTTGTTCAAAATACCCACTAGCGAAGATAGAGGTGACACCACCCAGCCAAAGCCGCACATCTCCGGAGAAATATTCCTCGCGACAAAATCTGCCGCCATATTTGCTGATCGAGGAGTCCAAGACCAGGAGCATGATTGAAAACTCCTCCCAGTCTCCAAAGCACGAGAAAGGATTGGGAGCAGGTCCCAATCACAACTTTCAGCACAAATTATCACCTCTTGCAAGTTTAAATTTTTTGCCAGTAAGCAACCTTCCAAAATAGCTAGAGCCTCCCACCATCGCCGCCAAAGAAGCATGCACCCTCGCACTCTTCACTGCTTTGCAACCCGAAGCCCAGTTTCTGGTCACAACCCTGATATGACCAAGTAAAGAGTCCCGCTTCCAATAGGCATCTACATTAAGCTTAATCCAATTTACAGGGGGGACCACTGACAAAGCCGAATCATACCACTAGAGTTGTTAGTTCTAACAGCGGGCACAAAGCTTCGAGGAGTAGAAGCCTCCTAGAAGGAAACCATGGCAGTAGCTATAGTACACAATGATCTGATAGGAGAATGACATATCTCATTAAAAATAGCATCGCATCGAGCTCTCCAAATGAACCAGCACGAGAAGACCACATGTGACAAAGTCCGATTTAAAGGCATCCTTACATCCTAAATAAGGATTGACAACTAAGCACACCCACTCCGCCAAATTTGTAATACATCTTCGGTTAATTTGAATGCGTAGAGGACCCCCATACCACACACTGGAGGCCCACGGACACAGGAGGAGCATATGCTCAATAGACTCTTCACTTTCAGCACAAATGGGACAAATGGGGGACAAGGTACATCGACGGCGAAAAAGGGTTAACATGGTGGCGCAAGCATTATGGAGAGCCCTCCATAAGAAGTTCCTCATTTTTGGGGGAGCATTGCACCTCCAAATCCAAGTCCAGACCCTGGAATCAGTACTACGGGAAGAAGATGCCCAATCAACAATTAGATGGGATAGGTGGTTATGACACTACCTGTAACCAGACTTTACCGAATAAACCCCCCTCCTTTCAAAAGGCCAGATTAATTTATCCGGGATCAAGAGCGGCCCCACGTGGATTTGGGATATGGCTTTACGTTCATTCTCAGGGACAAAGTTTGAAAGCAGATATAGATTCCACTCCCTCGAGACCAGATCAATAAACTCCACAACCTTATTCCCCAAGTTAACACCTGCAAGCAAGGGAGGGGTGGGGTGCCCCCCTGAAATGCCTGGAACCTAATTATCTTTCCAAAAATTGACATTCTGTCCTCCCATAATCTGCCATCTGGCTCCCTTCAGGATAGTACCTCTTCCTTCGAGAAAACTCGCCCACGCCCAAGAGGCCCTGCCACTTTTTTTAGCATCCAGGAAAGAAACATTAGGAAAATACCTCGCCTTCAAAACATGTGCCCAAAGAGAATCAGGGTCTTGAATCAAGCGCCAACATTGTTTGGCAAGCAAAGAGAGGTTGAAATCTTTGAGATTACGAAACCCCATTCCTCCCTCACACTTAGGGCGCCCAATATCCTTCCAGTTGATCCAGTGTAAACCACGATCTTTATCAGCCCCTGCCCACCAAAACCTCGCCACTGCCGCATTTATATCTTTGCACAAACCATCCGATAGACGAAAAACACACATAGGGTACATAGGGATTGCCTGAGCCACCGCTTTGATAAGAGTGTCCTTTCTTGCCTGAGATAGGAACCGTTTCTTCCACCCAGAAATTTTCTCCAAAATCCGGTCTTTAATATACTGTTGTGTCTCCCACTTTGATCTCCCCCCATATTGTTGGGATCCCCAAATATTTACCTAGGTCCTCTACCCTAGGCATCTTTAGAATATTACAAAGCTCCAAAGTCAATTGGGCCGGAATATTTAAACCAAAGTACACAACCGATTTCTGAAGGCTGATTTTTTGACCGGAGGCAGTGCAATACGCCTGAAGAAGGGTAGATAAATTCCTACAATTCTGAATGGTAGCCTTGAGAAAAAATAAAGTATCATCAGCAAACAGCATATGTGATATCACAGGCCCTGAAGCCGAAATTTTAATGTCTTCCAAATAACCCTGATGAACCGCTCTGTTAATCACCAAGGAGAGAACTTCACTGATAATGAGGAACAAATAAGGGGAGAGCGGATCCCCCTGCCGAAGACCCCTAGAAGGTTTAAAATCATTCCCCGGCCTCCCATTGATAAGGATGGAGAACTCCACTGTTTTCACACAGTGCATCACCATATTAATCCATTGTCTTTGGAAACCAAGATGCTCCATAACAGCCTCTAGGAAATCTCATTCCACACTATCATAGGCCTTGTTCATATCCAATTTAATCCTCATTTCAAACGTAGACTTTGTTTTCCTTAACTTTAAGAAGTGGAAAATTTCATGGGCCAAAATAATATTATCTTGGATTTGTCTACCTTGGATGAACGCATTTTGACTTGGTGAAATAATAGCATCAAGCATCGGCTTCAGCCTATTCGCCAAGATTTTTGATAGGACCTTATACGAATAGTTACATAGACTGATAGGCCTGAATTGACTAACTGTTTCCAGGTTGGGAACCTTAGGAATTAAGGCAATGTTGGTGGTGTTAATATAAGTTGGACAACCATCACCCACTAGACATTCAACGACAATACCATGGACCTCCGTAGCAATAATATCCCAGAAAGATTGAAAAAAGATTCCTTGGAATCCATCGGGTCCAGGCGCCTTAGATCCTCCCATGTTGAAAACTGCCTCTTTAATCTCTAGATCAGAAATAGGACTGCAAAGCATTTCATCATCAGATACCACCGGGTCCACACAACTCAGAATATTACCTCAGTCACGGTGCCCATCAGACGTGAACAACTTCTTAAAATGGTCTTCCACTGCTCTTCGGACTCTAGCAGGATCCTCTTTCTTGATCCCCTCCTCGTTCCGGATTCTATCAAGCTTGTTTCTGCGACGCCTTAGAACTGTGGATTGGTGAAAAAACGCTGTGTTCGAGTCACCTGCCTGCAACCACCGAATTCTTGATTTAGCAGCCCATTAGGCTTCCTCTTGAGCTTCGAGGTAGTTAATGGTTTCCGTTACCTCACCAATTTCCCTACTATTCTCCTCCCAATTCCTTTGGAGATGCCCAAGGTCAGAGTTCAATTTAAGCAGCTCGATCTTTCTGCCCCTGAACTTATTAGTGCTCCACCTTAATAGACCTTTTTGCGTAGAATGCAACTTAGTTTTCCAAACATTTACTCCCCCACCAATACCTTCCACATCCCAGCATCTAGCAATAGTTTCTCTACACCCCTCCTCTTTACACCAAAAGGCCTTGAAACGGAAAACACACTCAGGAATCGATAAAAAAAAAAAAAATCAATTGATTATCTTTCAATTGGTTGGACCGTAGGTGCGATGATTTAATAAGGTCTTGGGTTCCAAGATGGCCCAACAAAGATTGGGTTGCACCATACATACGAAAAAGTATAAAATAATGATGTATTTGGGTCTACCAAATACGGTGCTGCAAAAACTCTTAACCGACAAGGCTCATTTCCACAGCAGATTTCTTAAATTCAAAATAAACATATACGTTTAACTCAACTCAAGTTCAAATTGCAGCTAGGATCATAAAACTACATTACTCAGGAAAGTAAATAGTCCATCAACCGCATGTCAACACCAAAATCAGCATTAAGTTGTGATTCTTGTGAGCCCTAAGCATCCAGAAATGATGACATAAAGTGGGGAGGGCACTAGAACTATTACAAAATGCTATTCTAAAATCTCCCTCTGCCCCTGAAGCCACCACGGTTACCACCCCTTGGAGGACCCCTTCCCCTCGTAAAACCCCCTCCCCTTGGAAAACCCCTTCCCCTCGGAGCACCCCTTCCACGGCCTCCACCTCGAGAAAACGCTGGCTTCTGTCCCCTGCAGGAAAACCATCCATACATGTGTCACTCACAAGAATTGACAACGAGAATAATATGACAATGACTTCGGATGAACAACGGAAAACCTTTCTAACACTACTAAAAACAGATTACCACACAAAGGAATTGTCACTCAACACAGTACAAGAAAGGAACGAATGAATATGACCAACAGTTACCAAAAAATTATCAGAGCCAAGGATCAGCAATAAAATTAGCTCATGTGTTAACTGAATGACACAGTTAAGCCCATCAACGAGGCCATTTCCAAGAGAACTTTCCGACATTGATTTTTGTCAAATAAAAATAACAGAGTTCAAAATAAGCCTTGTGAACGATCATACAATGATCTTGAAAGTTCAAGTGTTTGAATAAAAAAGTTCCATCAGCCAACTCCTGTTCTTATCAAACATAACAGTTGAAGATAAGCCAAAGAATAAAGAGCATATCGAGAGGCTCCCTGAGGAACCAATGGGATATCAATTATCCATAATAAGTAGAATTTGGTCTGCCAATGTGACCAAAATTAAGCTAGGCTGATCAGCTTTTCGCTTGTCCTAGCTTGGAAACAAAGCTTGAGATCAAGTTTACAGTATCGAAGACTGAGCTTGTCATCCTAGTAACACTAAGAGTTTATGCTGCCACACTACAAAATAACTTGGGACACTGACGTTTTACAATAACCCCCTTCCAAGAAAAGAGAGGTCATGAAGTAACACGGAATGATATAGACTCTTTGCAGTTGTTCATTGGAAAGCATGTCTTGTTTAATTAAAGTACGGAATGTGGAATGAACCTTATCATTATTTCAACTCAAACATGAAATGCAACCTAAATAATGCAAATGTACGGAAATCATACTTTGGCTGCGGAAGAAATCTTTCAAGAGGAAGAAGCTTCATTGGGTCAATATAGAACTTATCACCCTGTGAATACGAAGTAGCCACAATTCCTTCCATAACTTTGACCGAAAAGTACTGCAATTGCATCACAAGAAACCAAATTAAACATCCAAAACTATAAAAAATAAAAAAATAAAAAAATAAAAAAGTTACAACGAGTTGGCATCATAAACAGTGCACAGGAGGACTCACAGATTCGTTAATTGGACCAAATATTTCATCAACTTTCCCTATCTGAGTCTTGTTCTGCAGATAGATTGCGGCATTAAAATGGGGTATCTTTGGATTTGTGAGCTTTGTCACTGCCTCACCCTCACATGCATGAACAAATGTCGAAACCTCTGCAAAACAACAAAAAAATCAATAAACAATCCAATGAGAAAAAGTAACAGAATTCAAAATCTACAAAACCGAGAGAAGCGACATTCTAAGATTTTTACAGCCGACCCCACTTAGTGGGTTAAGGCTTGGTTGTTGTTGTCGTCGTCTTTTGCAGAAACTGAGACATATTTCACCAACCCAGATTTCTATTTAACTTCTAAATTCCACAGCAGCTGAACACATTGTTTCATGACAAATTTACAAAACAAAAAAACTTAAAAGAAAAGGGTTTCGAAAACTCCACGGAAAACCAAATTCCCCTATTAAATAGAAGAACTACCAAAATAATTAACAAAAATGAGTTTGGAAAGAAAAATGAACAGACCTACGACTTCGGAAGGAGGGCCCTCATCGCGGAAGAAACCGCGACCACCACTATTAAAGCCGCGACCACCACCCCTATTAAAGCCGCGACCACCACCACCGCCACTGCGACCGCGGGAGCCTCTGAAACTTCCGCCGCCTCTGGGAGGTCGCATGATGTTTGGGTGCTAAGACGGAAGAGGAGCTCTGAGAGTGTTGGTTTCGGCCTCCAATAAAGAACGAGTGAAATGGCTTTAGGGTTTAAGCGTGTCTGTCTAGGGCTTTTCATGCTCCGTCTCCAAATGACTAAAATACCCCTGCTTCAGGATGCGTCCGCGGGCTTGGGCCATATCACTCTGGACCGGCCCAAATTAGTTATTTCAAATAAAAAGATTATTTGAACCTTTTTCTTTTAAGTTAATTATCAAATACTTTTATCCGATTAATGATAATAAGTATTATTTTAATACTAGAGGTATCCAAACATACATTAGTGATTGACTAATCGTTCTCTCCATGCAGTCTCAGCACCACATGAGGTGATAATGTGCTTTTAACATCATAGCTAAGCGGTATATCAAAACAAAGTCAGTGTCTTAGATAATGTATCCATGAGAATTCAAACTCAGGTTGATGATTCCAAAATCTTTATTTCTTTTTTATAGTTTTACTAGACTAGCCCCTTGGGGTTGTTAATGACACTACCTGAGAGGAATTAGGAGGGTCTGAACCCAAGAGCAGTAGGTTGAAAACAAAATTCCTAACCAGCACGACAATTCACTATCGAAATATTTTCTTTGGCAAGATAGAGGTTTTACAACATACGTATTATTATAAAAATATTTTTCCGCAATAGTAATTTGCTAATGAATTTTAATTTTTGTTAATTTGTATTAGTCCTAAGATAGCAAATTTAGTAATTTCTAAATCCCATCAATTTAAATTTTATCTCCTATAATGGTGGAAAAATGTTGAGCCATTGCATGACGACATGGGTTCAAACCTATCAGTGGCTAATTTAACATTTAATCTAACAAATTTATCATTTGAAGTAGTCATTTACAAATCCCTCACTTATGTTTCCAAAATGCTCATTCGCAATATCGTCGTTCGCTTCGTTCAAGTCGCTCCGTGTACTGAATTCGGGTCATGCGCAGGAGAGAAAAACTCACGATTCTGAATCTTTAGTAATGTATGAAAATAATTTTGTAGCAATGCTGGTCCCTTTTCGAGTCCGGGAATGATGCCCGGAATCTCATGAATATTTCACCGGAATTTGTTTTTAGATAGTGAGAAACTCGAATAACAACATCCATGAACGAGTAGGCTAATTTGAAATGGTAACCTATGATCTGAACGAGTACGCTAATAACAACATCAAGATGAGAAAGGGTAACCTATGATCTGGAAAAGAGCATGAACCATGAACGAAAAGTCAGGTCATAAAACAGCAACATCCATGAACGAGTCCGCTAATTTGAAATTCTATGCCGGGAGTAGCAGGATATGATTCTCAAACGAATAAAAGTTTCTTTTCCGACATGGTTAAATCCGAAACAAGACTAACTTATAACACAAGTGTAGTGAGGCATGCTTGGGGTGGACAAATAAGAGTAATTCAAAAGAGAGAATACTTGCTTCATGTTAAAGAACAGAAGAGAGGTCCTACGGCTACGGAATTACCTGAACTGTGGCCAAGTAAACCTATGGTTTTGCATTTTATTATCGGCTTCCGCCAAAATGATAGTTCCATTCTGCCCTGAAAATAATAATACAACAGGGAAGACCAAATAATCTACTTACAGGAAACTGATGAACATCAGTAGAGGCCCAAAAATTTCCACCAGAAGGATCCTACTATTGCCCAGATGACAGCATTAACAAGAGCCATTACAAAGCCAACTTTGAATACATCAGGAAGATCAACGTAACCAGCTGTTGGAAACAACAAACATCTTATCAGTCACCACACAAAACAGATACTGATAAAGACAATCCACTTTCTTTCATGTTCTTGACTTCTGAGCACTTTAGTAAAAATAAAGATGGTAGCGGGAGAGAGAGAGAGAGAGAGAGAGAGAGAGAGAGAGAGAGAGAGAGAGAGAGAGAGAGGGTAAACAAATAGAGGAAGGTAAATAAAAATATTTGAGGCTATCAAATTGTAAGAGAAAAATTTCAATGTCACCAACTTACACAACACACCAAATTCATTTTGAAACCTCATGCTAACACCTTCAAACTTTCCGTCCAGAAAAAGAAACCCAGTCTTTACACTAATGAAAAATCCTAAAAACTTGCCTCAAAAAGTAAAAAATATCCCTGAAAGTGGGTCACGAGTGACGCACATGCCATGTTTTGAATGGAGAACTTGACAGAGTGAGGTTGTCATGGGTTTTGAAAAATTAACGTGACATATTTCTTAAATTTCTTTTTCTGTGAAATTTGTACAAACTTCAAGTGACATCTCGAAAATTTTCCCTAATTTTAAAGACCATAAAATAATAAAATGAAGCAACTGTTATTGAAAAGGAAAACGAACACTACAGAAATGTAATTGTTTAAGGGAAAAAAAAAATCCAAACTTATGAAAGGGATGTTGGAAGGGAGCATACCTCCATAGTATACAGCAGCCTGACCACTGCTATAATGCGTTAAAGCCCCAAACAGACTTGTATTGTAAGCTAAAGCCAATGCTGCTAACACACCAGGTACCCCAGCTGCCAAGTTCATGGCAAGAAATGCAGAGTATAAAGCACCCACATGACCGGTTTGACTTGCAAAGAGGTAATGGATGAAGAAGTAAGCTGCCTGGAGAATGCCAAATGCAACTGGCCAGCTCAAAGAGTAAGACTGAAGCGTAGTGGCTACACAACTAGACATCCAATTTACAATACCAAGATTTGTCAACTGGCCAGCCATACCAACAAGAACAGAGAACCAAGCCAATGTATCCCATGCTGATTTTTCACTTAAACAGTCATCCCAATCAAGGACTCCTAACAAAAGGAGTATAGATAAGCCAATCATTGCAGTTACAACACTTGCTATACCAAAAGCGTCTCTGCAAGCGAACAAAGAAACGAATTGGTGAATCAGAAGATTTAGAAGCCTAGTAGAACAAAATGCATTCCCAGGGAAATCATGAACAGAACTTACACACACAAACATGACGGGTTTGCCCGTCAACCATCACTATAAGAATATACTGTAAAACTATAGTCCATGGAAACACCCCATTATCCCGAGGAAAGTCCCATTCTTGGTGAAAAATATATCCGATTACAAAAAAGAAGGATATGCAATTATGATCTACTGGACACGTAAAATTAATAGTAAATAGTCCAAAGCAAGATAAACTACTTACCCGAAGACCCACAAAGAGACAGCAAGAAGCATTGTACCAACCATAATGAATTCATTCTTTGTGACGGGACCCATATTCTCCAATTTCTTTGTAGCCATAGCAGGGGCATCAGGTGTGTCTTTGGTTTCTGGAGGAAATAGCTTGTATAAGACTAGCGGAGTAGCTAGAAGGCAGACAAATGCTGGTAAACTAGCAGCCATGAACCAAGAAACCCAAGGGCTTGGAACAATCACCCCAAGTTCCTCAGCCAATTTAAGGCACAGCAAATTTTGAGCTGCAGCCGTTAAGAAAAGAGCACTAGAGTTACCAGACGACTGTCACCCATCACACAACACAGATGCATAAGTCACAAGATGACACAGATAACATATGCTACTAGCGTCAGCAAGGAAAAAATATATAACACAGTAAAAGTTAATGCTGGATCAATTCACTAGAAAAAAATAAAAAAAGTGTAGTTTACATACACTGGATCTCTTAATTGACACATGAGGGTTCCTACCCTTTCTTTCAACAAACAATTGAACGGATAATAAGTTTGATTAGTTCAAGGATCTCTATTTAAAATTTAATAGAATCCACTGATGTGGGACACGAGAGAACTACAAAGAGTTTTATGCTCTTCTTTGTACTTTGACTGATTACCGGAGAACATAAGCTTTTTGTCTTCAAACAAACACACAGGATGAGGCAAAAAAATTAAAATTATAAAGCATAGTACATCAACGATGAGGGGAAAAAAAAATCCTCTTGTGTATAATTCAGCAACAACTAGAGTAAAAGAGGCAGTGGTTGTTGAGGTGAAAGGCAGAACAACGAAAGAAAGTTCTCCTCTTGGTTAATTCAACAACATAGAGTGAAGGGCCGTTGTTTGTTTGTACGAAAAAGAAAAGGTTCTCTTCCTATCTAATTCAGCAGAAACTAAAGGCAAAGTTCAAAGAAGAGTTGAGACAATAACCCGCCACCCCCTCCTCCCACTTGTAGAGCTCTAGTTTTCTTCTTCTTGCATGGTCGAGAGCATTTTGATTTCCGCATTTTTAGTACAGTTCTTGGTTTAAATTAATAGAACAACTGATTTAAGGATATTCAATGAGCAGATTAAGTAAAAGTGCAAAAGAAAACTCCTCCAAACCGAGTTTATCAAAGTCATATCATTCACAATACTACAGGTATCTAAAGAGGCAATCAACGAAAGATCTTATCGAGTCCTTACGCTAAATACGAAATACTGAAGAAAATCCACTAGCTAAGAATATAGAATTCATATATCTACAAATACAAGGGAGGGACTGAAAGAGCACCAACCTGAAACTGAGACATAACCAGATAAGAACCGAGCTTTCGTTTGGAGGGGTCACCGGGTTTACTCCCGCCGGAGAGGGACAATGACTGGATAATTGGCAAGAAGACACCGCCAGCCCTGGCCGTGGTACTCGGCATTGCTGGAGCAATTAGTGCCTCGCTTATTGTCAACCCGTAGGACAAACCCAGTGTGCTCTTCCCCCACCACTTGACAAAGTAGGTGGCAATCCGATCCCCCAAGCCCGTCTTCACGAACCCGCGAGCGAAAAAGAAGGAAATGACAATCAACCAGATCACCTCATTGGTAAAAGCACTGAAGGCCGTCGGGAAAGACAGAGTTCCGGTCACAATGGAGGCGGTGAGGCCGAGAAAGGCCCAAGCACCAACGGGTAACGGGCTCAGAACCAGGCCGGCAATGGTGGATAGGAAAATGGCGAGCAATTGCCAGGCTTGTGGGGTGACTTCGACTGGTTTGGGGACGAAAAAGCGGACCGCAATACCTATGGCGATGGAGATGATGAAGGGGATGGGTTTGGCACCTTGAAGCGGCGGCGGTGGTGTGAGAGTGGCTCCGGGTTCTGCGGATTTAGAGGCGTGGTTTGGGAAGTGGGGTTTTCTGGGTTTTGAGGAATGAGACGAGGAAATGAAGGGTTTTGAGGCCAAGAGGGATGGTGATCGGAGGGTGGGGAGTGAGGGAGATGGTTTAAGGTTGTGATGGATGGACGGTGGGGATTTGGTGACGGGTTTTGAGCGGCGGAATGAGAAAGCGCGGGAAGAGAGAGAGAAGGAGGAGGTGGAGAGAGAGTGGAGGGCGAAGCTCTCCATTGTTGCTAACTTGTTAGAGAGACAAAGAGAGAGAGAAATGAGTGAGAATTGGAATTTGAGAGAGAGAGAGAGAGAGAGAGAGGAGAGGTTTTGGTCTTTTGTGGGAGAAGGACGGAGCTCCCGAAGACGGGAGAGAGAGGCGGAGACAGAGAAAATGGTGACGGTGACGGTGATGGTGATGACGATTGATGTGTGTGAGGAGGGAATTCAATGGAATTATGTTTTTTTTTTCTTTCTATTTTTTATTACATGCCTTTTTCTTATATATAAATTATTTTTTTTAAAAAAGTCTAAACCCAAATAGGATGGGCATCAAACAAACTCGTTGTTGGTGTGAAAATTAAACTTGTAATCAGAGAAAAGATGAAATGCCTCGTACATTTTAACAGTCCTTAAAATAGATGGATAATCATGATTTGTAAACAGTTGTCCTCGTTTAAAAATAAAACATAAAAAATTAGAATGGGCATCAAACAAACCGATCCAACCTATCTTGTTCGGTTTGATATGATTTTGATCAAGAAAAAGTGTAGTACAGATGTCAACTAATTAGGCACTGATAACAGGGTTGGAGCAGATAATTGCCCACAGCAGATTTCAAAGTCCTCTGCCTCCCCGGTTTGCGCAGTGGAGTTGAAAACTTGAAACGAAAAACTAAGAAATTAACCCACCCGCCTCCTGACCCTTTAAATTAGCTCCAAAGTCCTCCAAAGGATGAGACTAGCTTTCAAAAACGCTTCACTAAGCTGCTGCAACCCTCTCTTCCTTCCCACGCTCCGTCGGACGTTCCAGACCCGCAATCTTCCCACCAAAACCCTAGGGCTAGGGCTAGGGTTTAACCCTTGCAGAGCAATCATGGCGGTGCCGTCTCGCCCGCCCGTACAAGTCAGGGACAACATCCAACTCAATGAAACCGAGAAGAAAATATTTGACCGGCTGCTCGGGACGCTTCGCCATTTCGGCCTACAGAATCAGCTTCGCGTTGCTGGCGGATGGGTCCGCGATAAGGTGCGTGCGTGCGTGCCTATTCATGGAATCCCGGCAAACATACGTATGTATTCATAGAATTTAGGTTTGAAAATCATGTTTGGAATGGGGGTTTTTGCAGCTTCTGGGAAAGGAGTGCTATGACATTGATATTGCATTGGACAACATGTTGGGCAGCGAATTTGTAGACAAGGTTCAAGACTACTTACTGCACGTCGGCGAAGAGGCTCAGGGAATCGCTGTAATTCCATGGTATGCGGCTCTGGCTCTGCAATTTCTTATCTAAGTAGACTCCATTTTAGTGTGTGTGTGTGTGTGTTTTGCGTGTGTGTTTTAATGCTTAATTTTTTTATATAGCAATCCTGATCAATCCAAACATTTGGAAACCGCGAGGATGCGCATATGTGATACATGGATTGATTTTGTCAACCTAAGATGTGAAGAGTATTGTGAGAATAGCCGCATTCCTACCGTGGTAAATACTTTTGCTCGATAAGCGTTTGCTAGTCTCTTCATACCCCTTCATTTTAGGACATTATGATTGGTGATTAATTCAGCTCCAAATGTTCTTAGTGCGAGAGTGATTCTTTTAGACAAAAATGTTAGACATCTACCATCAAGAATTAACTTTATTATCTTGTTAGTTTTCAATTTACGCTAAGTTTGAGGCAGTTTTTCCCTTATTAGTTGAAGACACAGTTAGTGAAGCATGTTGAATCAAATTTGAAGTCTATTCTTATTAAATTTGTAATTTAAAGTTTACTTTTGTTTTTACAGCAAAAATATGGCACACCAGAAGAGGATGCGTATAGGAGGGATTTAACTATTAACAGGTGAATTTCTTCCCTAAGAATCTTCAAGAACTGAAATAATGTCATGGTCGGCAAAGTGAGAACTATATTGTTTTGTTAGAACTTGTGTTCTTAATGGGATTTATTTTCGTTGGACAGCTTGTTCTACAATATAAATACCAGCTCAATTGAAGATTATACCAAAAGAGGTCTGTTTTCTGCATTTGGCGTGTTCTCTACCAATTTGTCCTATTTACCAGAATCGTAGTTATTACTTTTTGTTTTGATGTTTCATTTGTCTTTCATTTGTATTTTGCAGGTATTGAAGATCTGAAATCTGGTATAATAGTGACTCCCTTACCACCAAAGGCCACATTTATGGATGATCCACTACGAGTTCTTCGAGCTATCCGTTTTGGTACTTGTTTCTTTATCTTTTCTAAATTTTCTGCACTCAGCTCTCCATGGCTGATTATTCTGATTTGACATAGCTCATTAGTCTTTTGCACTAACCTTGTCTAGTCTTTCATATTTGGTCATGTTCACGGTTCACTAGTCATAATAGAGCCATGTATGCTTCTTGCCAATTGGTTTGACTTTGTCTTCTTGATTTTTCTGCTTCAATTATTTTCTAGTTATCTATCTTATTATTGGCCTGTAATTGAGTGTTTCACCATCCTATGGTCAACAATTTGAAATATGTCAGGGTACAACCACCCATATAAACAGTATGGTAAAAAAACCGAATTCAAAAAGCTTCTCTTCATTCATAGGGTGTTGTTATTGCATTTTGTTTACTCTATTTGTAACGTTAGAATGTTTTAGTGATAATAGTATTTCTTATTTTTCTTAAAAAGTATTTGTTTCTTACCGAAAAGAAAAACATCTTAAATTTTACTAGTCTCTCGTCCAAGGTTTCTGTTAACTGCTGCATGCTAGTATTCGTAAGTATGTATTTGCTCTATTCTGCCTTCTTGAAGTTCATGTTGGCGTGGTTTCTTCAATGACCTTGTTTGCTAGCATCAACTTCTGCATGAACTTTTCGGAGTAAACCAAGGGTCCTTTCACAGAACTGATCAGTTGGAAACATCTCCAAAACTTGAAATATCTGGTCGTGTGCTCAGGTGCAAGGTTTGGATTCATATTAGATGAAGAACTAAAGGAAGCAGCTGCCTGCAATGAAGTGAAAACTGCTCTTTCAGCTAAAATTAGCAGAGAGCGTATCGGCACTGAAGTAAATTCCTGTTTTACATACCTCAAGTGGTGATTGTCTGATTATTATTTGATTCTGATTATTATTTGATTTATGATAACAGTGTTCTAGCTCGTTTAATGGGAAAACGTATCCTGGGTCCCTGGGCACAGTGGAATTATCTCTTTATTTTTTCCTTGTTTCTCCTTGGTTCAGATTGACCTTATGATCTCTGGAAATCAACCTGTCCAAGCTATGGCCTACATTAGTGATTTGAAGTTATTTTGGGTCGTCTTCAGTCTTCATACAAAGCATGAGCCTGCAGTATCAGAAGGATGTGACAGGTATGGGGTTGCTTAAGGAAAAAGGGAGTTTCCAAGCATGTCCATATCTATAACATCATGCATGGGCCGGTAGATCGAATGACACATAAATATTTCAATGGTAATTCATTATTTTTCTCACGGAATGCAGGCTTTGTGTTTCTTACTTGGAGGCTACATGGAACCTTATTCAATTAATTGGCCAGTCTACCTTTACTGTGAGTATAAGGACCTGAAATACGATAATCTTCTTGCTTTCTCCTATATACCTTCATTTTTTTATGCACTGATCATTGTTTTAATTCAAATTCTGCTTGTGTGTATTATATTTCCATGTGTATTTTTTTAATAGCGTTTCCTCTAACATGTGAATTTAGGATGAACAAAGAAGGCTTTCTTTGTATGCTGCTATATTCCTCCCACTTAGGAAAACCATATATAAAGATAACAAAGGAAAAAAGGTATGCTTCCTTTGTTTTGCTATCATGTGTTTGCTGTTTCCTGATGTAATTATCCTTGTTTTGTGTATGCTGTAAGCATACTAGCATTGAGCCTTTTGCATTGCATTCGCGCAACCTTGTGCAAGACAGCATGCTAGTTTGTAGCAAAATGTGCAAACCAGGAATGTTATTGGAGATATTTCAATAGAAGCAACTAGGGCTGATAATTTTTTTTTTTTTTTTTGAATTTTGAATTTTGGTGAAAAAACTGACCGAACTGTTGAAAATAAATGGTTCCCGTTAAATTTGACTTCTCCATTCACTACATTTCTGTTGACTTATATATATAAGCTCTCTCTCTCTCTCTCTCTCTCTCCACCAAATTCTGGCAGAGCTCATTTTGTCGCACTACTCGGATTTTGCTGGATCTCGTGGATTTTTCTGTTCCGGTTTTTTGGTGAACTAACCACAGTTGGTGGAAGGTTAGGACAGTTAAACGTCAGTCCTTACTGACAATTGTGGTTTGGTGGGTGGTTCCGGCCATCAATCTGGTTAATTGACCCCTACCCACACCTAGAGACAACAACAGTTTTACTAGATAATAACGTGATTATTTGAATAAATGTTTGTAACAAAAAATTAGATTGATTATAATAGGTGTTTGCAATAGGAAAAAAAAAGAGATTAAGTTTGACATCTCAAGATAAATTTGTATGAAAGTTTAGCATGACTGGTTTGTTTAGTTAATTACGATTGGAAGATGCTCGGAGTTGATTATTTCATAACCTATTCTTGAAACATGTAGATAGTTTTTATAATGCAGCAGGTCGACATCGCATGATTTTCAAACTGGAATCAGTTCTAAATCTTTGTTTTTGAATTTCAGATTCCTGTGGTGAACTACATTTTCCGAGACTCCCTTAAGCGAAAAGCCAGTGATGCGGAAACAGTACGTTTGAGTCCACTCCCCCCCCCCCCTCCCTTTTTACACATTACGTGGAAACACTAAGCTGGTAGTTATATCAAGACTTCCTGAATCTATATTTTTATAAAAATTGTTTGCCAATTTTAATTGTTTCAGGTTATAAATGTACACCATGCGTTGGAGAAGTTTTTGTCTTTGATTCCTTATTTTGCATCGATGGAGGATGCACTCGTTTCGGAAGTTAATTGGGCAAGAGAATCTGTTGATGTACCTCTTACTTCAAAGCCCCGGGTATTGATAGGTATGAGGTTTATGTGTCCTTGCCGTGCTTTCCTAGAAATGCTGGTGTATGTTTCCCTTGTGCTTTTTGATAAAAACTCTCTGAAATGTTGGTGTGTGCTTAATACTAATAGAGGGATCACATATGTGGCTGACACTGCAATTTCCATAGTTTGATTAATTCTTTGGGAAATTATACGGGAGATAAACTTATGTGTCTCAGACCTTATGAATATAAATGTCAATGTGAAGATTTTTAATCATATTAAATTATTAATCCATGCTTGACCACCTATGTATTTCGTTTATGTGGAACTTCTTGCTTTGATTATGGACTAACATCCATCTTTCTATCCTCCTAAGTCCTAAGAATGTAATCTGCTCGATACGTTTGTCCTTAATGTTCTTATTGTTCATTTTGAATTGTCAACCATCCAGGATTTCTTCTACGAGAAATTAAAGATTTTTGGAGAGTTGCCTTGCTGATGGCTACATTGTTATATTCCCCGAACAATGATTGTACCGAAGATCTTCTAAGTAAGAACTTTGAACTGGAAAGACGAAGAGCCTTATTTATAGCAGCTGAAGATGCCATACTTAAACTAGGTATCAAGTCTCTTTTAACCAAGCATCTATTTTGATATGAATATGTTTATTAGTTTTGATATTAATTTGGAAACTTCCAGCTTTCCAATCTATTGTAGTTTTGATATGTTTATTAGTTTTGATATCAAACATTGCTAAGGGTCTCTTTGTGAAAACAATGCTTTGTGACTAGAAATCTATTGGTGTCATTAACTGTTGAATATTATCTCTATGTTTTCTATGTCAGCATGTGCTGTCATTGTGAGAGTAAATTCAACAAGATGACCTTTTATTGTCTCTATTCTTTTCTTATATAGGATACTGTAAAAATAAGTCTCCAAGCATTGGAGAAACTTAAATGGCATCTAAGGTGGCCTCAAACATGGTATATGTATGTACTTGAGTATGCGTGTGTATGTGATATTTTGTAGGATATCTAGTTTAGATCTTGTCCTGGAGTTCGATGCCCAACCAGTTTGTTTAGTCCGGGGCAGATTGCCCTTAAGATTTTCTCAAGCTTTGGAAGACAGCTTGGATGCCATTTCTGATATTTGTTCTGGTGCATTAGGTCTTGATAAAGTTTGGGATGCAAAACCACTACTGAACGGGAAGGAGATCATGAATGTTTTGCAGCTTAAATCTGGAGGACCACTTGTGCGAGAATGGGTAAGCTATAAGTTCTGATTCCAGCACCGAAAAAGGTTATTATGGAACTCCAAATGCTAATGTATCCTTTACTTGGCAGCAACAAAAAATACTCGCATGGCAGCTTGCTCACCCTTCAGGAACTGCAGAAGAATGCCTTGAGTGGATGAAGGAAACACATTCAAAACGTTTAAAGATGGAATGATACTCAAAGCAATTGCCTTGAGAAGTGCGGTATTTTTAGCTGTGCTGGTGTTATGGATGGATTGATTGCTGAGAACAATGTCTGTAAATTCGGATCCTTGCAGCGAGCCACATCCGGTTCCAGTTCACCGTTTACAGAAGCGACCATGCTCAAGAGTTTGCAAAAGCACTATGACATTTGCCAATAGTCATCGTAATGCTACCCTGTTATATTTTTGTCTTTCCGGTAGGAATATATGTAATACAGATGTTAGGAACTTAGGAACATAGAGCAACTCTAACCCCGACCGTTCATGTTTACATCAAATATGTCATTTGCTAACCTTGGTGATAATTTGAAGAAATTTTACTAGTGAATTTTATACCTCCGAACCATGTATCAAATTTTATTATCCACTGTTGAATTTCTTCTTTACCAAGTGAAATTGCAGAGCCTGAAGGTATGTTAACATCTACCAGAGATGGTATTCGCCATTCCTGATGTACGGATTGGCCTAAAACACCTCCTAGTTCTTTACGAAAATTGAGGTGGTGTAGCTATTCGCGCAGTCAGAATAGCAGATAATTTCAGACAAGCTGAATGATCCAGTAGAGGAAGAGGAACAAAGAAAAGAATGGTGTATAACTCAACGTGCTTTTTACAAAAATTTACCATAAATTCATACTTTTGGAAAATATTTTGTGAAGTACTCGAACTCGTAATCACTTGAGTATTCATCATATTCCATCAAATTTACTAAAATACTAAAGCATACATTCTGAATTTTTTTTCTTTGTTATATGTTAAATAATGAAAAAGATGCCAAATGAGTGGCAAAAAAGTACTTTGGCGCCTATCTACAAGAACAAGGGTGACATACAAAATTACGGGAACTATAGGGGTATTAAGTTAATGAGTCATACAATGAAGCTCTGGGAGAGAGTAATTGAGCATAGGCTAAGGCATGAGACATGGGTCAATCAATTCGGGTTCATGCCAGGTCGCTCAACCATGGAAGCAATTTGTCTTTTACGAAGAACGATGAATTTACACATGGTCGATTTTAGAGAAGAAATGAGCACGAGTAGCATATATCCAAGCTCTAAAGGATATGTATGATGGAGCAAAGACTGTTGTAAGAACTCATGAAGGACAAACCGAAAACTTTCCCATAATTGTGGGGTTACATCAAGGCTCATTTTTAAGTCCTTAACTTTTTGCATTGGTAATGGATGAGTTGATGAGACATATCCAAGATGATATTTCTTGGTGTATGCTTTTCACAGACGATATAGTATTGATAGATGAAACTCATAAATGAGTAAATGTGAAGCTTAACCTATGGTGGAAGTGTTGGAATCTAAAGGTCTTCGCTTAAGTAAGTCAAAGACAAAGTATATCGAGTGCAAGTGAAATGAGAACGGAGGTTCAAATGAGTTAGGGGTAAGGATTGGAGATCAAGAAGTACCAAAGAGTGAACGTTTTCGCTATCTTGGATCTATCTTGCAAAAGAATGGAGAATTGGACAGAGACCTCAATCATTGAATACAAGCTAGATGGATGAATGGATGAAGAGGAAGAGTGCATCAGATGTATTATGCTCTCGTCATATGCCACTAAAGCTCATGGGAAATTTTATAGGACGAAAATAAGCCAACAATGCTTTATGGCACGAAATGTTGGGCGGTGAAGTATCAACATGTACACAAAATGAGTGTAGCAGAGATGAGAATGCTTCGTTGGATGTGTGGGCACACGAGAAAGAACAAGATTAGGATTGAGGATATGCGAGGTAAATTAGGAGTAGCTGAAATTGAAAATAAGATGAGAGAAAATCGGCTAAAGGTGGTTTGGACATGTCAAACGAAGACCTACAAATGCTCCGATTAGAATATGTGATTACGAGATAGAGGTTCAGTGCCAAAAGGGTAAAGACCTAGGAAGAGGTTCAGGGCCAAAAGGGTAGAGGAAGACCTAGGAAGACTTGAAAAGAGACTCTAGGAAAAGACTTGGACTACTTTTGACACGCCCCGACCCGGATATTCCCCGAATACTAGGGTAAGCACGTGCTGGCCGACACCTGAAGGTGACGAAAGCCATTTATTGAGTGCAAATGCTGAGAACAAGGAATAGATAAGTCTTATAAATATAAAAGAATAATGAATAATCATTTAAGGAACGTGTTCAGAGCATACACTAATCTATAACACTAAAAGAATCAATATAAAATAGAATGAAACAAAGAATGGTCCTACACCGAGAGGACTCGAAGATGCCGATGTGGAAGTGTCTTGACGTCGGGATTGTATGCCTCGATTCTATGCCCTGAAGAGGGCGCAAAACAAAGGTGAGTGGACCAATTTGATATGTATATAGTAAAACAGTTATCAACATACTAACCCCCAGGTTTTATGAAAACATATATATATCATGATAAACATAGGTTTTCCGAAACCTAGCATGTCGTAAATTACATCCTCCAAATACCAGTTCACAATATTCCTCAGCTAACCAATGTTGCCTGTACAAACTCACATACCATGTCGCACAAAGTGCCATACCCCAAATTGAACAAAACAAAAACTGTTGTCGTAAAACTCTATCCAGTACCAAGCATCCTATTCTTCTCAGTTCTTCCAAATGTGACCAACTACTCCAGTGTTTTGCCAACAAGGAATCCGTTTGAAAATTGTACCTTGGGATTCAAGAGAAATGGCTACCATGCTAGTAGCATACCCAAAAACTCGAGTTAAGCAAACAAAACCAGAAATCACTTTTCCCAACAAGTAGTATCTTTTGGGAATTGTTATAGTGCTCAATCCATTTAACCTCCCAAGAGAGCACACATCTTTCAAGAGAAATGTAAAGACTATCCGATTCTCGCTTCGATCACATTGTGGTGCCAATCTAGAGTGTACCAAATAGATTTGCTAGAAATGTTCCGACATCCACATACTCACAACAATAAAGTTCGGAAGTGAAGCAGTGGAAAAATGCGTTGAGACGAACACATACCATTGGAAAAAAAACCGATGGGATGCCTATGAATTGTAGTAAGATGGCGATACAATCCGCTGACCTCCTGCAGTACCACCCTCAACCAACTCTTACTAAGAGACCTCTCAAACCTCATGCCCACGTGCTCGCGAACTGAAAGATCTTGGTGCGAGGTAGTGGAAAGCTGCGTTGAGGCGAACACATCACTTCATCAAAAAGGTCTATTAGAGTACAATTTGATATTGATGGATTGCAGTAAGATAATAAGTGGTGATCAAACAATTCAGCCTAAAGATACTGATGCAATCTGCTGATATCACCAGCACTACAGTCCTCAACAATCTCTTACCAAAAGACGGCTCAAGCCTTACAGCCACATGGAAACTCTTTCTGGTAAGCCTGGTAAACTTGTGAAAAGGTTCTGCTCTTGACGTTCCTATCTGAATCGAAAGGATTGGGTGAACATTCCACTGAAACGATCGATCATGAATTCGTCACTGAAAGAGCGACAAACCATGTCGAGAAGGCTGAAAGAACACTCAAGAATTTGAAGGTCAAAACAAGTCCACCAAAACTAGACAAGATATCTGGTTTGAGTGAGAAACCATGCCGAGAACAAACGTTTTTTTTTTTTTTTTTTTTTTCCACCCTCGGTGTATTGTTTCGGCATGATCCAGTTTACATTCATAAATGAACAAGCGAAGGAAGGTGAAGATGCAGAAATAGAAGTCACTGTTTATGATTATTTGGTTAATTATCACAGTAAGGTCAACTGGTTACTTAGCCAACAAGAAATGGGTTTAAACTCAAGAATAGCTAAAAACCGCTAATAAGATTTGACAAGGCCAAAGACATTTCGAAATTCACACAATTTTGTGAGAGTTGTTTCAAGGTTCAAAAATCAAACATAGAATCTCAAGTCATTACACTGAAAATTACAAGGCTGAACAGTTAATGGACAAGAGTACTGATCAGTTGGAATACAAGCAAAAAGCTAAGTTCACCTATACCAAAAAGTACGTGGTCAAGGTGCTGGGGTTTACCACCAAGTACTAGACCCAGGTGAACTTCAAGGAGTCTGTTTATCTAATCGAGACTGGATCTTCATCATCCAAATCCAACTACAGCAACAAGAAGAATCGCAACTTCGTTTGCGAAAGGATGAGAATAACATCTACTACCAAGGAGTTTCCCAAGAAAAGCAATTAAGGTAAACGAAGTCAACACTCGAAGGATTTGATATAAAGCTGACGGTCAAAGGTTAAGGAACTTGACTTCGTCGTTGGAATAAGCAAGAAGGTTATCGATAGAACAATCGTCGAGACTTGTTCTAAAGATCCACATGAACTTCCTTCAGTGGTAATGAGTCCGACGACACTAATTTGTTTCCACCAATTACCACTTACTAATCGTCAAAACAACCAACACTTACTCGCATTTTCCAACACGCACTTCGAAAGTTTCAAGTAATTACCACTAAGACATGGCTCTGCTCGCCATTTCTGGGGAACGCATGTCGTAGAAGGATATCATCGCTTTAGAACTCCAGTTGGTCTTAACCAATTCGTACCACCAAGATTTTTCTATTTCCCAAGATTTCGATATAGAGCCGACTCCACCCGCAATTCCTAGGGAACGCATGTTGCAGAGTGGCATCGCCAGTTCGAATCTACAGCTGGCCTTGATCAAACTTCCTCAACTGAGATTTCCAAAACATGTCGCTACCAGGTAACACCGACTCTGCTCACCATTCCCCGAGAATGCACGTGGCAGAGCATCGGTCCGATGTGGAAAGTCGTCCCACAAATCAAACATGTCACCGCTGAGGTACAATCCCGACACGAATTCTTGTATTTCAACCAGAAGATGACAATTCAAACAAAGAAAGGTTTGCACAACTCCGCCGAATGGCACCAAATCCGGAAATCATGACATCCAATTGATGTCATAACAGACAGACTACTACAGTGATAGAAGATCCTAAGTATGCTCTGAACAAAACCACGCTCTGATACCAATCTGACACGCCCCGACCCGGATATTCCCCGAATACCAGGGTAAGCACGTGCTGGCCGACACCCGAAGGTGACGAAAGCCATTTATTGAGTGCAAATGCTGAGAACAAGGAATAGATAAGTCTTATAAATATAAAAGAATAATGAATAATCATTTAAGGAACGTGTTCAGAGCATACACTAATCTATAACACTAAAAGAATTAATATAAAATAGAATGAAACAAAGAATGGTCCTACACCGAGAGGACTCGAAGATGCCGATGCGGAAGTGTCTTGACGTCGGGATTGTATGCCTCGATTCTATGCCCTGAAGGGGGCGCAAAACAAAGGTGAGTGGACCAATTTGATATATATATAGTAAAACAGTTATCAACATACTAACCCCCAGGTTTTATAAAAACATATATATATCATGATAAACATAGGTTTTCTGAAACCTAGCATGTCGTGCAATTTCTCAAATCATATCTCGTAAAATAATAGCCGCTAGTGAATGTCCAATACAACACTTCAGGCCCCATGCCGGCTCCCCGTCTCTAAGCAGACAGTCAGAGGAAATATCACTACATGCCCCTTGCCGGCTCCCCGTCTCTGTGCTAAATAGCCAGAGGAAACACCCTCTAGGCCCTATGCCAGCACCAAACCGTCGCCCGGGACGGACCGGACACTATCCCTACGTCCCGTAGCGGAATGTGGACCACTAGGTAAATACAAAACCATTTAGCATAAGTATTGAAAAGCAACTTCATAGTATAAAGTCATCGATCGTCTATACTATGAAGAAGTGTTCGAAACATGTTCTAAATATTATATCGTCATCGATCGGATATCCTATAAAGAACATGGGTTATAGGAAAAATAGTAATAATTCAAACTAGCCTCAATAAGCATGTTATCTCAAAGCATTTCATAGAACATAATCATCAAATCATGCTTTTCATGTGTGCATTTCTAGTATTAAAACATGCATTTTTAGAAGGAGTCCACTCACAGTACTTCGCCGTCGAAAGCTGCGCAGACTAGCGAAAATACAACGCCACTTTACTTGCCCCTAAGCACATAAAGGGTACACTTGGTCAAACTCTATTCAAACGATTTAATTTGGGGAAACAGACTTCAAAATAGGGTCCAGGACGTCGAAATTAGTCTAGGAGGGGTCCCGAGCGAAATCAGAAAAGTCAACCCGAAGGTCAAAGTCAATGGTCAACGATCAACGTTGACCAAGTCAACGGTCAATGTTGACCGGTCAAAGGTTAGACCAGTCAAGGGTCAAAGGGTCCGGGTCAACGGTCAAACGGGTCTTGGGCTCAGGGTTGGATCCGGTTTGGGCTTGAAAGCCCTGCACGATGGGTTCTGGATTCTAAAACAGAAAACAAAATAAATAAAAATAGAAAGGGATTGAGTTTAGGCCTTTTGGGCTTTGGACTTTAGGATTAGCAGGCCTAAGGGTTAATTGGGTTTGGGTAACCCGACCCAAAGCCTTGGTTGAAGGTGGTTTTCAGGCCACCATTTGGCCGGTTTCTAGGTTGCATTTCCAAGGCTCATAACTTCTTCGTTACTCATCCAAATCAAGTGATCCAAACATGAAAGTTGTAGTACTCAACGTGACGAAGAGATTGATACCTTGCACGCCGGCCAACTAGCCGTGTTTTGGCCGGAAAATGCCTCGAAAGGGGCGGTGCTTGCCGAAAATTTTGGAAAAGCTTCCCTGAGCTATTTTCTGCGATTCAAACGTATACACAACTTAAAACAAGCTTCGATCTAACCCTAAAACACATTCCAAGGGTTTTTAGAAGCTTACCAACGTTGGAAAATCATGAAACTCATCGGGGAAGACGATGAACAGTACCGGCCGAGGGTGAGGGAAAGGTTTGGGGTGTTTTCTGGGTTCATGGGTTCACCTAGAGAAGAGAGAATGGTGGTGGAGGATTGTTATTGTTGTTGTTTATTGTGGAAGGCCCTTGGAAGGGCTGTTTTCAAGGATTGCCGAGAGGAGGGAGAGAGTTGTGAGAGGGAGAGAGAGCACGGATAGAGATGAGAGAGTGAAGAGTGTGAGACCGAGAGAAACCAAGAGAGAGAGACTCGGGGGACAGAAAACAGGGGTGGGCCCCTTGGGCACACCATTTAAGACCCAAAAATCATTTTTAAAAGAAAAAGGATCTCCAAAATTAGTGAAAATACAAAAATACCCTTTTCGTACAGTAAAACTCAGGACGGGTTGTTTCAACTTTGATCTAACGGAAGACATGGCACAAAAACAAGCGCATTGGCATTCTAGGATTTATATAGCTAACCCCACTTAGTGGGATAAGGCGTTTTTGTTGTTGTTGTTAAATAATAAACTTAATTAAAATAATGTATAAATCCAAATTCTCAATATAAGTATTGTTATTTTAAATGTAAGTAAGTACTTACTTATATGTGATAATAAATCTACTTAATCCACCTAGGCCCCATCTAGGCTCATAGCAGCTATGCCCTAGGTCCCAGCTTGCTGCTCGACTAGCACCTATCATACATTGATTATGACCACCAGATGTTAAAATTATATATACACCATTGTCTGTATAACTGAGAAAAAAAAATGGGAAGCAAAGAGATATAAAATGACCAAAATATTATTAAAAGTGAGAAGGTTGACTTTTGTTGATTATTGTGTTGTGGCACTTATGACCTATTCTTCAGCAAATTTGTGTAATACTTGTCATTACAAACGTGTAAGCGTAACTTGAACAGAATTCGAAACTACAAGGAAGAGTTTATGAGACGCAGAACGTCAAGGACAATTTGATAATTATACACTTGGTGGACATATTTTTTTTTTTTATTTTGCCTTGTTGCATGTCCCACTTGGTACACACGTCCCTCTTTTATCTCCTGATTTCTCTCTCATTTTTGTCTCACTTCAGTCGCCCCCTCTTTATTATCACTTTTCTTTTTATCTTCCACTTTTAGGGATAGGTTCAAGAAATGGACCGAACCATTCATACCGATTCCAATTTTCATATTAGTAAAATTTCTTAGAACCGAACCGGACCATGAAAATAAATAATTAATTAAATTTAATAGCTGTATACGGGTGTCACTATATGTGGTGAAAACCAAACTGATTTTACCTAATGGGACTACATGGGATCATTTCTCAATTTGATCTTTCACTTGCACGGTTCACCTATTGAGATAATGCACATATTTGAAAAAATGAGGTCATTTTCTCTCCTAGATCTCCAAATTTGACATTCAGGCTTCGATTTCATTTAATTTTTTTTTTTTTGATAGAGTGATTGACACACCCCGACCGAGATCGGGGCATGCTGGCCATCACGTGAGGTGACGTAGCCATGTGCACAGTGCGGAAGCATTTATATAAACAGAAATACGAATAAGTAAAAACTGAATTCAGGGAGTGTTAACACACAATCAGAGCATAAAGTCTAGGTGCAGTCGAACATAAAGAGTATTAATACATAACATCCCCGAAGGGTCCTACATTAGTGAAGGTCTGTCAAAATATTCTGCTGCTGCCTCAGATGCCACAATTTGTCAAGCTAGAACCTGGAGGGGCGCAAAACAAAAGCGTGAGTGGGCCAAAAAAAACAAATCTTTTTAAAACCTTTTCAAAAACTATCTTTCTAACCCCTCGCCGTAAAACCTGTATACTTTCCCAGAAAAATAATAGTAGCATATAAACACATACTAAACTCGTCTGAAAACAACATCATCAACAAGCTGCTATAAACATGGAATGCCAACAACTCAAAGATGTGCTATGCCATGTTTCTAGTTCATGAATATGCCAACAATCTCGATATATGCCAAATCATGCCAACATATGCCAAAACATCCATCAACTCATAAATGTGCCAACGAAACCAACATATATGCCATAACACACCATCAACTTATAAAATAAGCACCATAGGTGAAATAAACTCATCAACAATAATATCATGTCCACCGTGTGATCAGCACGGATGAACCATAGCTCATACTCAATCTCAACATCATCTGTATATCCTGCACACATGTCGAACCCACTCAAGGTGGTCTATACGACAAGACTAGGTGTAATAAAGTACGCTCAAGCGCTACAATCACGTGAAGACTATGCGAATAAATCGCGGGTCACCTACGAGTCGAACCCACTGAAAGTGGTCTATACGACAGGACTATGCACCTAACTTGGATCCAAGGTGAGCGTGTGGTGCGGGAGGTGAACAACACGTGAAAGACTATGCCCTGGCCCTGGGCGGGAGCACTAACACCGGGGTGCAGGTTATGAGCTATCAATACATCTCAACTTCTCGTCCATCTAGTCCTAATTCGCTTATTTAAACACACAGAGGCTTACCTGAACTTACATTGTCGTCCACAGCACCAACAATCATGCGCATACAATACCATGATGCAAGGCACTCCATAATGCATAATGCGTGATGCATGCTAACTTTTAATGCATAACTAATCCCTAATACGAACTCATTTCATAAGGCACAATCATTTCATAATGCATAATCACTATCTTACACATATTCACTTCATTATGCAATCTCGTTTCCTTATGCATAACTGAGATATAACAAAGGTGTGATGGCATGGCATTTCGTTTATGAAGGCATGTAAAACAATGTTCCAAGTATAACAACATAAAGTACTTAACATGGCATTCGTTTCATAAACATTTCAATTGTTTTCTGGGAAAACTCATAGTATAAGGTATATACGGAAAACAAAAGCCCACTCACAGATATGTAGACGGATCGTAGCACCCTTGCCTAGCCTGGCTACGCTCGTCGTCCGGATAGGTCTCGCCTATGTGAGAAATAACTAAAACAACGTTATTTTAAAACACATAAACGAAACTAGCTAATAACTCCTCATACATTACTCAAATGAGGTGTGTGAATATACTAAAGTGATCTACACAACCTAAGGATCACTCTGAAATTTTTAGGAAAAATTTCCCGTGTCTCACACGCCCTCACGCGCCGAGGAGGCCACGGCCTCACGCGCATCATCCCCTACCTCCAGACGCCGGAACAGTTGCCACCGGCGCCGGATTCTGGGCAGACCTGCAACTGCCATTTTCTCGCTCGTTTCTACACCATTTTTCATGAAATTTTCACCAAAATGTCAAGAATTTCAAGGAGAAGAAGTTTATACCTCTAAAAAGCCTCAAATCTCCCTAAAACTCGTCGGGACAATTTCTCCAAAAACCGGCCAAACTCGAACCTCTTGATCCCGACATCCAAATGCTTCAAACGAGGCACTCCGAGCCTCTTTAGAACCTCACTAAGCTCACTGTGATCTTCAAAACCCCTGAAACACGGCATTTTACGTTTGCATGAACAGTGACACAAAATGGGGTTTTTAGTTTCACGGGATTCCGAGGGTTTTCGTACCTGAAATCGATGTCTACGAGTTCGTTTCAGCATGAAGAACACAATGGCAGCTTCAAAACCCTCGATCCGTGCCTGTATGATCGAGTGATTGTGCGTCCGTACGAGAGAGAGTAAGAAAGATGGTGAGTTCGAGAGAGAGAGTGTGCGGGAGTGAGAGTTGAACCGAGAGGACTGGAGAGAGAGAGAGCTACGGGAGTGAGGATGAAAATATCACATTTGTGTGGTCCACACACATCCACATGTCCAACCTTAACCTAACCAAGGTAAGAAAATAACCAATAATTAACTAGGGTTAATTACACCCAACCCTAGTATCGTTTAAACTCCGAAACTCAACATTAAAATTAACGTACCAGGGTAAAGTCTGGAACGGGCTGTGACAATCTACCCACCTTATAGAATTTCGTCCTCGAAATTTCAAATACAACAACCAACCATGACTAATAGCCATAAAACAAGCGTGGGTACAACTCTCTCATTCGATCCTCTGTCTCCCACGTGGCTTCTTCTACTGAGTGATTTCTCCACAAAACCTTTACCAACCGAATTGTCTTGTTTCTCAATTCTTTATCCTTCCAATCTAGTATCGTCACAAGTTCTTCCTCATAAGACAAATCCGGATTAATCTCAAGCTGCTGAGGAGGAATCACATGTGAAGGGTCTGAAATATAATGGCGGAGCATAGAAACATGGAATACATTATGTACTCTAGCCCACTCTGAAGGCAACTCAAGCCTATAAGCAACCTCGCCAACTCGCTCGATGACTTGATAAGGTCCGATGTATCTAGGACTCAATTTACCTTTCTTCCCAAACCTTACAACACCTTTCCAAGGCGATAGTTTCAAGAAAACCCAATCACCAACATCATACACCCTATCAGTGGCATGTCTATCTGCAAGGCTTTTCTGTCGATCCTAGGCCGCTTTCATATTAGCTTTAATCATCTGAACATTCTGAGTAGTCTCCTCAACTATCTCAGGGCCCACTAATGGTCTTTCACCAACCTCTGACCAACATAAGGGTGTACGGCAAGCTCTACCATAAAGTGCTTCAAAAGGTGCCATCCCGATGCTAGAATGGTAGCTATTGTTATAAGCAAACTCCATCAAATCCAACTTAGCATGCCAATCATCGCCAAACTGAAGTACTGAAGCTCTCAGCATGTCCTCTAAAGTCTGAATGGTCCTCTCTGACTGACCATCTGTTTGAGGATGATAAGCTGTGCTGTAACGTAGTTCTGCACCAAAAACTTCTTGAAATGCTCTCCAAAACTTGGAAGTAAATCTAGGATCTCGATCCGAGATGATACTCACTGGTGTGCCATGGTACTTCACAATCTTACTTATAAACAACTCAGCTAGCTTATTCAAAGAGTACTTCTCCCTCACTGGAATGAAGTGCGCTGATTTAGTAAGCCGATCAACAATCACCCAAATACCATCATACCCGTTCCATGTACGAGGTAACTTGTACACAAAATCCATATCACCCAAATACCATCATTCCCTAAGGCTCTCTCAACGAGTCCGATGAGTGATAAAGAAGGTCCCACTGTTTTACACATTAATATTACTGTGATGAGATGAGAAGGTCCCACTAATTTACACAAGACAAAGACCCGTATAGCAAGCAAGAAACGTTGGACAAATTGACCAAAAATATAAAAAAAATGTTGGACAACAACTCTGCAAGCTGCTCTGATAGAGAATCAAAGCTCTTACAGGAACATATATTATTCTACACAAAGAAAACAGAGAAACGCCGGCAAGTGGCTGCCATGCATGTATATTCTTCAATTGTCCTTGATCCGCAGGTGATCCAAGCAAGGCATCATGTAGGCAGCGGGGCTTGCCTGAAGTTCCATGAATTTCTCATACGTCATTCCAGTGTACTTCGCTTTTTCGCCTTCCTTTTCTAGCAACTCCGGGATCGGTACAGCGGGCGTGTCGAGTGCCGGTCCATGTGGTACGGCGATCGATATCCTAGTAGCTGTGTTGTTCACAATTGCTCGATGCCATATGCTCTTGTACTTGTCGTTTGTTAGAATTTGCATTTGATCACCAACGTTAACAATAAAAGCGCCCGGAGCAGCATTCACCAAGACCCACTGATCGTTGTGCTTGACTTCAAGGCCACACATATCATTCTGAATCAGGAGCGTCACCAGTCCATGATCTGTATGAGGAGGAATACCGATTGCCAGGTCGGGCTGTGGGCAAGCCGGATAGTAGTTCGCTGCCAGAATTTGGCAACCCCGATCCCAGTTCATGGCCTTGGTAATGTAATCGGCCTCCAGTCCCAAACTCTCCGATATTCCATTCAATATTTCGGTTGCCACTGCACGGGTTCTTTTGCTGAACTCCAATGAAACTTCACTGTACCCAGCTGGTTTGAAGAGTGAGTTGAATTTGGGGTGTGCGATGACCTTGAGATAATCTCTCCAGAGACGAACTTTGTCAATTGCGACGTTGAAGCTGGTGCCGCACTTGATTGGGTCCAACAGGTTCTTTGTATGGAACTCCTTCTTCTCCTCCTCCGGTAGCTCAAAAAATCTTTGGCACGCGTCGATCATTTGCTTCATCAGGCTCTCTGGTACACCATGGTTGATCACCTAAAAGACATCAAGCACATGAAAATATTAATTCATGTTTCATTATTATTAGCAATAACCATTTAGTTTGTTTGCTTTTCAATTTTCATTTTTTAAGTTAAAATCTGAAAACTTGTAACTATTTCATTTCCAATATATATATATTTTTTAAATAAAAACTTGAAACGAAATAGTTATGAAACTACTATTTTATTAGTTAATTTTACACATGTTCAAGCATACATATTAATAGTAAGTATGAATATACCTGAAAGAAGCCCCATTCTTGGCAAGCTTTTCCTAGCTTCTGGATCATTTGTGCCCGTTCATCTGGGGAGGCAGAGGTGAGAAGAGCAAAGTCAATGATTGGGATTGAGTGTTCTGGGTCTTTTGCATCTCCCTTATCGTTGGGATCCATGATGTATGCGTACTCGGAAGGTACAGAAGTGAGAGCATCTGAGTCGGCTAAGGTTTTGATGCTTGCTACCTTGGGTTCAGATGCATCCACTGAAGTCACGGTAGGTGCCATTGGTGGAGGGAGAGAGAAAGAAGCTGAGAATTCTGGTCTTTGATTTGTATATCCAGAAGGAAGGATGTGAGGGAGAGGAAAGTTAATTGTTTTGAGTGTTGTGGAGAAATATGAAAAAGGTGTTGGTATTTTATGGAGCAGGATAACTTATGACCTAACCACTACAAGCCGGTGGTTTTTGAATAAGTTTGGCCAACGCTGACCTAAGTTTCAAATCTGTTGTCCTGCAACAATAAAATATATATTAATTAGTTGTTCACCTACATGTATATGCAATCGATTAATTCTTGGATGACCATACAAATGAGACATACTTGTATTGAAGATCCTATATCTATTCGAGAGATGATTTATTATCGTCTACAAAGAAAAATGTCAGATGAACATTTAAATCATGTGATATGTTACTAATAGAAATAAGTTCGTTAATTCAAGCACTTAAGTAACAAAATAATCATTGACAACCATATATCTAGGTCGCACTATTATAAAGATGATTTAGATGTCTTGCTAGCATTACTCGATCTACAAAATGTGATATTTTTAGCATCATCCTTTCTCTAATAGAAGTTAGAGTCCACCATATATCTAGGTTGCACTATTATAAAGATGATTTAGATGTGATCTCCAAAATATTAGTGTTTTTTTTTTTTTTCGGACAAATCCAAAATATTAGTGTAAGCACAAAATTTCGTGTCACAAATAAGAAATTTACATGTCTACAATTAGCTCCCCAACATTTTTTCTATACAATAATCATACTACTACTAGTACTAGATATAGGAAAACCAAAATTAGGGGACTGCCTATGGATATATTATATAATACATTCATTATCTAATAGTACGATATGCAACTAAAAAAACATAGTATCATATTTAACCATTAAATGGTGAAAACACTAAATAAATATACATACGGTAAGTAAACTAATGAAATAGTGAAAAAATGCTTTATTTTGTTTTATATTCCCAAGTGAAGTAGAGATGGGAAGAGTATAGGTATGCATGAATGTATAGTGGATGCGAAATTTAGAAAAATGTAGGAATGCATTTGGCATGGGGTTTAAGGGAATCCAAAGTCGCGTCCAGTTTGAGACTTTGACTACGACAGACAAAGCCACTGAAGGCAGCACAAACAAGAAGCCGCCCACCACAGCCAAGTAAAAGAATATGACACGAAATATGGCACAAAAAATCAAATACAATCATGCATCTGTTGGAAACATTAACAACATATCTGATAATTCTGATCATTTGTACAGATTAATTAGAACTCTTACCTGAAGAAGACATTGTCTCAACTCTCAAGTTCACAGCAATTCTTCTACTCGCTCAAATGATAGAACCCTATATATGTCGAAAAATGATTGCCTTGTGATCCGGGAATTACACATACATATTAAAAATAATGACAGCTAATTCCCATCTATCATGGGGTGTTGGTCATAGTCCCATTGTATCAATTAACTAATATGCAGTGAAGTATTGATTATATCCACTACTGAAGTAGTGCAGCATTGACTGTATCACCAACTGAAAACAGTGGTGTACAGTGTATTGACTGTATCCACAACTGAAAGGATAGTGGAGTATTGGCAAGGTCTAATTCAAAGCATGATGAATGTGTTTCCAAAAATATAAGAGATCAGTTTATCCACGTACTAAACTCTAAATGAATTTGAAATACCAATATATATCTTAACTTTTATCACAACAAATTGAATCCACGTAGAATTCTTATAGCATCGGCATCTGTACGCGTCCACAATTCCAAATCTAAATTACCCCTTGGCCTTGGGAGTTTCTGCCGTTTGGATGCCCACCAGTAGGTAACATATTCTTCATGTCCCAAGCCTAATATTGGAATCCCGTTTTATGAAACCTCGTTAACTGGGTGCAACTATTGACACTTCAAAAAATTTATAGTGCTTTTTTTATAAGTGTTTGTTTTACAAATAATATTTTACAGTATCAATATTAAAGGAAAAAAATTTGAACATTGAACGAAATTGGTTGAGAATGAAGGCCTAACTATTAAGACAATTCACTATTTGTAAGTATTTTCTTTTTCTAAATAAGACAATAAATTAGGTAAATTACATTTTACCACCTTAGATTGAAGGTTTCTTGTAACCTCATCAACATCTTCAAAACATTCCACTTTCATACCTCACATACTATTTTATTTCAATATAATACATCCGTTACATTCACTACTACAATATAGGCTATCACTGGCGGATGAGAAACCGACAATAAAACCCATTTTCTGTCGGAAAATTTGGTAAAAATCCGACGTAAAACAATGTAATGTCGGATTTGAATAGCGACACAATTGCTAGCGTCACAAAAGGGCTTCAGTGTCGGTTTGTTCAATTAATCCGACACAAAATAGCGTCGGTTTAAAGCGACACTACCTCAACGTCGGTTTAAAGCGACGCAAACTTCATCCTTACGTCGGTTTAAAGCGACGTTATATAACAATTAAATAATGTAAAATTACAACCTGGGGACGACCTAAACCGACACCAAAATAGACTGTTCAAACAACTGATTATTTAAATCAGGTTCCTTTTTGAATTATTATTTTTTATCAATTTTTTTTAGTTGGTAGCAGCGGAAGTCTTTGCAATAACAACTAAAACAACTGATTATGCGGCTCTCTGACTGTTCAATCTTCATCACTAGGTCTGATATTCGTTTAGTATTATTTTTGTCCCTCATTCTCAGCTCATTGTTCTGAGTCATTAGCATAGCCATTGAACTCTTAGATGACCTCCTGGAGGAATTTGATGTAGAAGATGTAGAAGATGCATAAGATACCATATCAGGAGTCACCCCATGACCATATGCTCTGACTCTATTATGACTCTCAGGACCCATTGTATGAACATAAACACGGGTCCTAAGTTCTTCATTATCCTCTTGGCTCGACTCAAGCAAAGTTTGCAGATTGCTCTCCATTGTTGTCTTGCATTACAATTTTTAAAATTAAAAATTAAAACAATCATAAAACAGAACAATAAACTATAGATAATAAAAATTAGTAACAATGAAATACTAAAACGAAAAAATAAATAACCCCTGTACGCTCTGATGTTTCATCAATCCAGGTTTTATCTTTTCGTGTATGACATTCACGAAAAAAGGTTACAGGATCTGCCTTTTTCCCATGCTTCTTCCGCTTTATCAAACATGAAATTTCATACAAACAATTTTCAGCAAACCTCATATAAAAAATAAAATTTCTAACAACTATAGCTTATTTAAATTAGAAACAATTCATCAAAATGTAAAATACATACAAATTCTTGCCGCACTCTTGCAAACGATTTTGTTCCTGTAGTATGGTTCATTGTTTTTAGTATGGCTGAAATGGGAGGAAGATTAAAGCTGAAATGGAGGAAAGATTAAAGCTGAAATGGGAGAAGGAGATGGAGTAAACGAGAGAGAGAGAGAGAGAGAGAGAGAGAGAGAGAGAGAGAGAGAGAAATGTACGAGAGAACTGGAAGCACAGAAGCAATGAGAAAGAAGGGGTTTAAATATGGATGATGAAAACCTAGCGTCGGTTAATATCGACAATAGATATAAGTTGCTTCGAAATATAAATATATTACGCCGGTCAAAACCGACACAGAGTCTGACAAACGTAAGTAGTGTCGAAATATTGGACTTTGCGTCACTTCAAACCGACACTAGGTCTGACACGACCTAGATGCACGCAGCCTGACACTTTTCGACTGAAGGGCCTGACACAAGTCTGGCTGCGTCGAAATAGGTTCATATTGCGTCGGTTTTATCCGACGTTAGGCAAAAAGGGGGGAAAATTCCAGCCCAAAAGTTTTTAATTAAACCGACGCAGGATTTAAAATATTTAAAAATTATATTTAGTGTCACCTGGAAGTGACACTAATAATTTAATTAAACCGACGCAGGATTTAAAATATTTAAAAATTATATTTAGTGTCGCCTAGAAGCGACACTAATAATTTATGTCGGTTAAAATCGACACTGTTTTATTTAAAGCGACACAATATTTAAAAATTATTAAAATATATGTCGGTTAAAAGCGACGCTAAATCTTTACGTCGGTTAAAAGCAACGCTAAATCTTTACGTCGATTTAAAAACGACAGTAAATCCGACGTCATATTGAATAAGTGTCGCAATTGTATTATCCGCCACTATATTATATTAAACCGACACAATCTACTGACACTATAAGGCCCTTTTGTAGTAGTGATTTTTCATCCATTAATTCGTTAAGAGTTAACGTGGCTGCCACATTTATATCACGTGACTACCAAATTTGTGTCACATGGCAAAAAAATAATTTTTTATGCATTAAAAATTTATCCTTAAAAAAAATAAATAAATAAATAAAACCTAAAAACTACCCATTCTCCCGACCACCTCCCTCTCCTCCACTCTCTTCACCTCCCCTCCCATCCAAAAACCCCCATCCAACCCCACCCCCACCTCCCCTACAACCCCCAGTACCTCGACGGTGCCCGTGACCCCACGGAATCCACAGGCAGCGTGACCCTCCAGCGACGCTGCTGCGAGAAGCCGTGGAAGAGCTCGTACGGGAGGTCGCCGTTGTGAATGATATTTTGAGTATCCGTGTGTATGTGTATGATATTTTGTAGGATATCTAGTTCAGATCTTGTCATGGAGTTCGATGCCCAACCAGTTTGTTTAGTCCAGGACAGATTGCTTTGTTTAGTCCGGGGCAGATTGCTTTGTTTAGTCCGGGGCAGATTGCCCTCAAGATTTTCTCAAGCTTTGGGAGACAACTTGGATGCCATTTCTGATATTTGATAAAGTTTGGGATGCAAAACCACTACTGAACGGGAAGGAGATCATGAATGTTTTGCAGCTTAAATCTGGAGGACCACTTGTGCGAGAATGGGTAAGCTATAAGTTCTGATTCCAGCACCGAAAAATGTTATTATGGAACTCCAAATGCTAATGTATCCTTTACTTGGCAGCAACAAAAAATACTTGCATGGCAGCTTGCTCACCCTTCACGAACTGCAGAAGAATGCCTTGAGTGGATGAAGAAAATACATTCGAAACGTTTAAAGACGGAATGATACTCAAAGCAATTGCCTTGAGAAGAGCGGTTTTTCTAGCTCTGCTGGTGTTATGGATTGCTGAGAACAATATCTGTAAATTCGGATCCTTGCAGCGAGCTACATCCGGTTCCGGTTCACCTTTTACAGAAGCGACCATGCTCAAGAGTTTGCAAAAGCACTATGACATTTGCCAAGAGTCATCGTAATGCTACCCTGTTATATTTTTGTCTTTCCGGTACGAATATATGCAATACATAGGAACTTAGGAACATAGAGCAATTCTAACCCCGACCGTTCAAGTTTACATCAAATATGTCATTTGCTAACCTTGGTGATAATTTGAAGAAATTTTACTAGTAAATTTTGTACCTCCGAACCATGCATCAAATTTTATTATCCACTGTTGAATTTTTTCTTTACCAAATGGAATTGCAGAGCCTGAAGGTACGTTAACATCTACAAGACATGGTATTCGCCATTCCTGATGCACGGATTGGCCTAAAACACCTCCTAGTTCTTTACGAAAATTAAGGTGGTGTAGCTAGTCGGTGTAGCTAGTCGCGCAGTCAGAATGGCAGATAATTTTAGACAAGTTGAATGATCCAATGAGGAACAAAGAAAATGATGGTGTATAACTCAACGTGCTTTTTATACCATATATTTAATACCGTTATTTTTACAAAAAATTTACTATAAATTCATACAACTTCTAGAAAAATTTTGTAAAGTACTCGAACTCGTAATCATTTGAGTATTCATCACATACCATCAAATTTACTAAAATACTAAAACATAAATTCTGATTTTTTTTTTTCTTTGTTATATGTTAAATAATGAAGAAGATGCCAAATGAGTGGCAAAAAAGTACTTTGGCTCCTATCTACAAGAACAAGGGCGACATACAAAATTGCAGGAACTATAGGGGTATTAAGTTAATGAGTCATACAATGAAGCTCTAGGAGAGTAATTGAGCATAGGCTAAGGCACGAGACATGGGTCTCAGACAATCAATTCGGGTGATCATGCCAGGGCGCTCAACCATGAAAGCAATTCGTTTCTTACGAAGAACGATGGATTTGCACATGGTCTTTATAGATTTAGAAAAAGCGTATGATAGGGTCTCAATCGATATTCTTTTGAGGGGTTAAGAGAAGAAAGGAGAACGAGTAGCATATATCCAAGCTATAAAGGATATGTATGGTGGAGCAAGGACTACCATAAGAACTCATAAAGGACAAACCGAAAACTTTCCCATAACTGTGGGGTTACATCAAGGCACATTTTTATGTCTTTACCTTTTTGCATTGGTAATGGATGAGTTGACAAGACATATCCAAGATGATATTCCTTGGTGTATGCTTTTCGCAGACGATATAGTGTTGATAGATGAAACTTAGGAGGGAGTAAATGTGAAGCTTAACCTATGGCACAAGTGTTGGAATCTAAAGGTCTTCGCCTAAGTAGGAGTAGCTGAAATTGAAGATAAGATGAGAGAAAATCGGCTAAAGGTGGTTTGGACATGTCAAACGAAGACCTACAAACGCTCCGATTAGAAGATGTGATTATGAGATAGAGGCTTAAAGCCAAAGGGGTAGAGGAAGACCTAGGAAGACTTGAAAAGAGACTCTAGGAAAAGACTTGGACTACTTGGATCTAACGGAAGACATGGAACAAAAACAAGTGTGTTGGCATTCCAGGGCTGATATAGCCGACCCCACTTAGTGGGATAAGGCGTTTTTGTTGTTGGTGTATATGTTAAATAATAAACTTAATTAAATAATGTATATATAAATCCAAATTCTCAATACAAGTATTGTTGTTTTAAATGTAAGTAAGTACTTATTTGTATGTGATAATCAATCTACTTAATCCACAACCTCTAGGCACATAGCTGCTTTGCCCTAGGTCCCAGCTCGCTGCTCGACTAACGCCTATCGTACATTGATTATGATCACCCAATGCTAGAATTCTAGATATGCCATTGCGTGTATAACTGCGGGAGAAAGAAAAAAAAGGAAGCAAAGAGGTATAAAATGATTAAAATATTCTTAAAAGTGAGAAAGTTGATTTATGTTGATTATTGTGTCGTGGCACTTATGACCCATTCTTCAGCATATTTGTGTAGTACTTGTCATTACAAACGTATAAGCGTAACCTGAACAGAATTCGAAACTACAATGAAGAGTTTATGAGATGCAGAACGTCAAGAACAATTTGATAATTATACACTTGGTGGACATATTTGTTTTGTTTTATTTGCCTTGTTGCATGTGCCACTTGGGACGCACGTCCCTCTTTTGTCTCCAAATTTCCCTCTCATTTCTGTCTCACTTCAGTCGCCCCCCTCTCTATTGTCAATTTTCTTTTTGTCTTCCACTTTTAGGGATGGGCATAAAAACCGTGGAACCGCGACAAAATAAACCGTAAAAAACCATGTTGACAAACAAAAGCCAACGTAGGTTCAAGAACTGGACCGAACCGTTCATACCGATTCCAGTTTTTATGTTGGTAGAATTACTGAGAACCGAACTGGACCATGAATATAAATAATTAATTAAATTTAATAGTTGTATACGGGTGTCACTAAATGAGTGGTGAAAACCAAACTAGTTTTACCTAATGGGACTGCATATGGGATCATTTCTCAATTAGGTCTTTCACTTGCACGGTTCACCTATTGAGATAATGCACATATTTGAAAAAAGGAGGTCGTTTTCTCTCCTAGATCTCCAAATTTGACATTCAGGTTTCGATTTCATTTTTTATTTATTTATTATTTTGATAGAGTGATCTTAAGGTGTTCAGTTACTTCCTATTTTTTTCTTTCCCTTTTCCTAGGACTTTTTTTAATCTCTTAATAAATCCCTATTGGGCTTAAATATTGTATTCATACTAACATTTTTACTGTATGGTGGATGATTTGTATGTGTGGATGTACATTTGTATTATGAATGTTATATAACATTTGAATTGTGTTTCTTTTTTGTTTTGCTTAGTGTCAGCAATATTTGCATTTTGATTTTGTATTTGAAAATGATATGTTTTATTTGTAACTTTGTTTAACCATTTTAGAAGTGGTATTTGAATGCAAGCATGCAAAAAACAAGAGAATAAAAAAAAAAGTAAAATTTGAATACCATTTTGATTTGGTATTCAAATGACTTAGTATTCAGCACCGTAAACAGGCATGGACCGAACCGAAATCGGTGTGAATCGAACCATATGATTTTAATAATAAATTTAAGTGGAACCGCACTGAATCAAATCGTTGATATTTCTCGGTTCCGGTTCCGTTTTGAGGACGAAACCGCATCAAACCACATTGTGCCCACCCTACCCACTTTCTCTCATTCTCTGTCATCGAGTCTCTCTTCTTTTTCTCAGATGTAATATTAGGGAGATCAAATTTTTTAAATCAAATTTGTAAACCAAATGATGTGGTTGTAGATGATTGGATTATTGATTAAGTATCAAGTAACGTGCTTGTTTCTTATTAATGACACATCATTTAGTTTGCAAATTTAGTTTAAAATTTTGATCTCTCTAACATTATCATTCTCTAAGCCTCTCTCAACGAGTCCGATGAGTGATGAGAAGGTCCCACTGTTTTACACATTAATATTACTATGATGATATGAGAAGGTGCCACTAATTTACACAAGACAAAGACCCGTACAGCAAGAACCATTGGACAACAAGCTGCTCTGATAGAGAATCAAAGCTCTTACAGGAGCATATATTATTCTACACAAAGAAAACAGAGAAACGCCGGCAAGTGCTGCCATGCATGTATTTTCTTCAATTGTCCTTGACCCGCAGGTGATCCAAGCAAGGCATCATGTAGGCGGCGGGGCTTGCCTGAAGTTCCATGAATTTCTCATATGTCATTCCAATGTACTTCGCTTTTTCACCTTCCTTTTTTAGCAACTCCGGGATCGGTACAGCGGGCGTGTCGAGTGCCGGTCCATGTGGTACGGCGATCGATATCCTAGTAGCTGTGTTGTTCACAGTTGCTCGATGCCATATGCTCTTGTACTTGTCGTTTGTTAGAATTTGCATTTGATCACCAACGTTAACAATAAAAGCGCCCGGAGCGGCATTCACCAAGACCCACTGATCATTGTGCTTGACTTCAAGGCCACACATATCATTCTGAATCAGGAGCGTCACCAGTCCATGATCTGTATGAGGAGGAATACCGATTGCCAGGTCGGGCTGTGGGCAAGCCGGGTAGTAGTTCGCTGCCAGAATTTGGCAACCGCGATCCCAGTTCATGGCCTTGGTAATGTAGTCAGCCTCCAGTCCCAAACTCTCTGATATTCCATTCAATATTTCGGTTGCCACTGCACGGGTTCTTTTGCTGAACTCCAATGAAACTTCACTGTACCCAGCAGGTTTGTAGAGTGAGTTGAATTTGGGGTGTGCGATGACCTTGAGATAATCCCTCCAGAGACGAACTTTGTCAATTGCGACGTTGAAGCTGGTGCCGCACTTGATTGGGTCCAACAGGTTCTTTGTATGGAACTCCTTCTTCTCCTCTTCCGGCAGCTCAAAAAATCTTCGGCACGCGTCGATCATTTCTTTCATCAGGCTCTCTGGTACACCGTGGTTGATCACCTAAAAGGCATCAAGCACATGAAAATATTAATTCATGTTTCATTTTTTAAAGTTAAAATTTGAAAACTAATAACTATTTCAGTTTTCAATTTATATTATTTTTTAAAAATAAAAATTTGAAAGAAATAGTTATCAAAATAATAAAATATTAGTTAATTTTATACATGTTCAAGCATACATAATTAATTACACGTGTGAATATACCTGAAAAAAGCCCCATTCTTGGCAAGCTTTTCCTAGCTTCTGGATCATTTGTGCCCGTTCATCTGGGGAGGCAGAGGTGAGAAGAGCAAAATCAATGATGGGGATTGAGTGTTCAGGGTCGTTTGCATCTCCCTTATCGTTGGGATCCGTGATGTAGGCGTACTCGGAAGGTACAGAAGTGAGAGCATCGGAGTCGGCTAAGGTTTTGATGCTTGCTACCTTGGGTTCAGATGCATCCACTGAAGTCACGGTAGGTGCCATTGGTGGAGGGAGAGAGAAAGAAGCTGAGAATTCTGGTCTTTGATTTGTATATCCAGAAGGAAGGACGTGAGGGAGAGGAAAGTTAATTGTTTGAGTGTTGTGGAGGAATATGAAAAAAGAAGTTGGTATTTTATAGAGCAGGTTAACTTATGACTTTACCCCCACAAGCTGGTGGTTTTTGAATAAGTTTGGCCAACGCTGACCTAGGTTTCAAATCTGTTGTCCTGCAACAATAAAATATATATTAATTAGTTGTTAACCTACATGTATATGCAATAGATTAATTCTTGGAAGGCCATATTATGTAAATCAGATTTAAATTATTTCTTTAATAGAGATGAAACATACTTGTATTGAAGACCCTATATCTATTTGATAGATGGTTTATTATCGTCTATAGAGGAAAATGTCAAAGGAACATTTAAATCATGTGATATGTTACTAATAGAAATAAGTTCGTTAATCAAGTACTTAAGTAACAAAATAATCATTGACAACCACGTCATGTTTATATATATATGGTCTCGCTAGCATTACTCGATCTACAAAATGTGGTCTTTTTAGCATCAATAGAAGTAGAGTCCACCATATTTCTAGGTTGCACTATTATAAAGATGATTTAGATGTGGTCTCCAAAATATTACTGTAAGCACAAAAATTCCTGCCACAAATGAGAAATTTACATTTCTACGATTAGCTCCCCAACATTTTTCTATGCAATAATCATACTACTACTAGATATAGGAAAACCAAAATTTGAGGGGACTGCCTATGGATATGTTATATAAGACATTCATTATCTAATAGTACGATATGCAATTAAAAAGACATAGTATCATATTTAACCGTTAAATGGTGAAAATACTAAATAAATTTACATGCTGCAAGTAAACTAATGAAATAGTGAAAAAATGCTTTATTTTGTTTTATATTCCCAAGTGGAGGAGAGATGGAAAGAGTATATGCATGAATGTATAGTTGATGAGAAAATTAGAAAAATGTAGGAATGCATTTGGCATGGGGTTTAAGGAAATCCAAAGTCGCGTCCAGTTTGAGACTTTGACTACGGCAGACAAAGCCACTGAAAGCAGCACAACAAGCCGCCCACCACAGCCAAGTAAAAGAATATGACACGAAATATGGCACAAAAGATCAAACACAATCATGCATCGGCATCTGTACGCGTCTACAATTCCAAATCTAAATTACCCCTTGGCCTTGGGAGTTTCTGCCGTTTGGATGCCCACCAGTAGGTAACAGATTCTTCATGTCCCAAGCCTAATATTGGAATCCCGTTTTATGAAACCTCGTTAATTGGGTGCAATATAAACACTAAAAAAATTTATTGTGCTCTTTTTATAAGTGTTTGTTTTACAAATAATATTTTACAGTATCCATATTAAAAGAAAAAGTTTGGACCTTGAATGAAATTGGTTGAGGAGGAAGACCTAACTAATAAGAAAATTCACTATTTGCAAGTATTTTCTTTTTCTAAATAAGACAATAAATTTTTCTTAGAAGCCAATAACAACATCCAATCAACTTTGATGATTCAATTAGTCAACCATTAATTCATGTTAGTTGGCTTGGTTTTTCAGAAGGTGACATATATCCAAATTCCAACTATACTATGATTCTCCATTTTGTTTTTATTTTGAGTAATGCTAAGGAGGCTACACGTTTATATTACATTTAATATATCATCTCATGTGACAAGTGATGCATATAACTAATATTCAATGAAATAATCTTATATTAACCTGAGGTGTACACATCACTTATCATGGCACAAGAGATTTTACATATATTTTACTTTCTCGAACATTAAACTTAGAACGAGAATGATGCAATCCATATTTCTATGAAACCTCTCTTTTGTTTGGTGAACCACATATATGGCTAAACTAAAACCTTTTGAATGTGAATATGCAAATAAAGCAATACCTTAAAATAATATTCTGGAGAGTAGTCTTTCATAGTTTGAAAAACACATGGGAAAATACTAGAAATGGGTTCAAAATGCATGCAAGACACTTTTATATAAATTAATTGTAAACCTAATTTATATTTCGTTCAAAGGAAGGACCTATCCCTTCCAGAATGTAACCCTAGACAAGTCAAAGTGACATCATTTGCACGCATTTCTCTATGTAGAACGTCATCCCACCTTTTAACTATAACTCCTGCTTTAAGTCTCTATGTGAATTGACTGAAGAAGGTTCTCTGGCGAAACAGGCAAAATGACCGTGTTAGAAGAATCTACCATAGAAAAAGCAGAATATGATTTTCTCGTCTTCTATTCTCTTCTATTTTAATTATGTCTTCTCATGTTTTCATTTTTGTCTTATATCTCTATAAAAGAATTCTAAACTTCTGACGTGGCTAAATCTCAACCTTTCAAATAGGGGAAGAGAAAAGGGAACATAAATTAGAAAGAGAGATAATCGTACTCTAAAAAAAAGCAACTCCACCAGTGCTCCAATCACGTGAGTTGACTTGACCCTAATTCAAAAAAAAATCATCTCCATCGGTACAAAAATATTAAGGCAATTGGAACAAGTCCAGCAGCCCAGCCTGTTCAAGCCTGAGCTTGAGACTGTAGCCAATTAGAGCAAGGGTAGCAGCCCGTTGGGTTGTCCTGCCTGTTCAAGCATGGGCTTGCGCCTGCAGGCAACTGAAGCTGACGTCTGCGCGGGTCCACTACGTGCAATCCACTAAGGCAAAAACCTCGCCCTCAGCCGTTAGATTTCTAATGGTCTTCTCATCCACCGTTGGACTTTCAACAATAAAAAACTTGAAAATTGTAGTTTATGCCACGTCGCACAATCTGGTACATCTGACATAAACTTTTTTGGAAATCAACGATCAGGATTAATCCAAAGGTAAAAATTCCACAAAATGTCAAAAAATTAAAAAAAAATACAAAATTTTGTTTGGTAACACATTAACACTTAAACAAATTCCCAAAGTTTTTTTTTTCTTTTTTTATTTTCCCAACAAACTCACAAAGTTTAACCATCTTCTTTATTCACCTTTTACCTTCAATTAATTATGCTTGTTTGTAATACCATGTTTTGCTTGGTTTTCGAGATGCCAAATTCCAACTATACTATGATTCTCCAATTTGTTTTCATTTTGAGAAATGCTAAGGAGACTACATTTTTTTACTACATTTAATGTATCATCTCATATGATAAATGATGCATACAAACGAAAATAATGCAGTCCATATCTAGGCCTAGCAAACGGGTCGTGTCTGTCGTGTTCGTGTTGTTGTTTTCGTTTAACACCTGTTATCTTAACGGGTCGTGTTGTCACATCTCGATCCGGGGTCCACCACATCCCGGGCCCGCTCCACTACCGTAGCACGATATTGTCCGCTTTGGGCCCCGACTACGCCATCACGGTTTTGTTTCTGGGAACTCACACGAGAACTTCCCAGTGGGTCACCCATCATGGGAGCGCTTTCGCGCGCTACTCGCTTAACTTCAGAATTCCTACGGAACCCGAAGCCAGTGAGCTCCCAAAAGGCCTCACGCTAGGTAGGGATGAGAATATACATATAAGGATCACTCCCCTGGGCGATGTGGGATCTCACAATCACGTGACGGTCAGCATGCCTCGATCTCGGTCGGGGTGTGTCACGTGTCGTGTCACACCTGTTAAGAAATTTTTTTTTTTTCTTAAATTTGCACATACCACACATTGCCACATAAATATTACTTCGAAACATTCAAACACAGTTGTCGTTTAAGTACTACATCTACACTCGAAAATAAGAGCCTAATAAAAAAAACATCTATACACTACTAGTCTATTATAAAATATTAAATGTGCAAGGATATGCAAAATGAAAGAGTTTTTTTTTTCAAGGTTGTGAAGCCTTGCTCAAAAGTTTAAACCTTGCCAATGGAACTCAAAGCTTGCATGTTATTGCTTTTACAAAATCCTCAATTTTCATCGATCATCATGAGGAAATTGTATTGGATAATGAATCTCACCTTATGGCTTACAATACGACTAAATGGCATGACATAATAAAGTTAATTTACATAACTACATCTATACTCCCAAATTCCAATGCTTGATTCTATTTATGCCTCGTCCTTTTGTGATTTTCAAGCTTGCGAAGCCAATGAGAAGCACGCTTGCTCGATCGCTGGGTTTTTTGAATGTTTGCAAACATGCCCCAACCCAAAAACTCTAGAATCTCCAAAATTAGAAAAAAAACCCCAGAAACCCCAAACCCAAAAAATCCTCAACCATTAGTTTTAATTTTAACGAAAACCCCAAATCACTAGTTTTTGAAAAAAAAATACAGAATACCCAAAAATTACAAAATTCTTACCTTTAGCGTGTGCTTGCATGTGTGTGGTTTTCTTGTGGCTGCCGGAGTCGAGTTGAAGGAAGTGAACGGAGGATGATGCGAGAGAGATGCGGATTAAGGAGACGGTGCGGGAGTAAGTCTGGACTAGAGAGATCAGAGTGAATGAGAGAGAAAAGAATGATAGCCTCCAACCTAATGCACAATGGACGGCTGAGATTAAATCTCAGTCGATCCAATGGTCACCAATTTTTTTAATTTAATTTAATATATATATATATATATAATTATGATAGTTTTTAGGGGTATAAAATTGTTAAATTAATATATATATATATATATATATATATTATAGTTTTTTTTAGGGTTATAAAATTATAAAATTAATATTTTGCTTATCGTGTTACCCACATGTATACCCGAACCAACCCATTATCTTAACAGGTGCTTATCGGGTTACCATATAACGACCCGATTCATTATCATGTCGACCCGAACACCTGTTAATTTCGTGTCGTGTCGTGTCGAGTTATCGGATCGTGTCAGAAATTGCCAGGCCTATCAATATCTCTATAAAACCTCTTTTTTGTTTTTGTTTTTTCCTTTTTGAAGCTAAAGGCAGAAACCTTTATAAAGCATACAACACACAGGTACAAACAATTGGTCCACATTAGTGGTGGGCGCAGTGCGGTTAGTGCGGTTTCGAGTGAAACCGCAACCGCAATCAAAACCGAAACTTTTTGAGGTGCTGTCACGCCCCGGACCCGAAATCGATAATAAAAATTCGAACCCGAATCCGAAACGTGAGTTAAAAACTAAATAAATAAAATAAAACTGAAATAACGGAGTGAAAAATATGAAATTCCTCTTATAACAAGAAATCGAGAATTCTTTACAAGACTAAAATAAATAAATACAAAATTATATCCTCACACTTAATCTGATCTCATCCCGCCTACCTTTTTTTACTGTTTAATTCTTAAACCTGCATAACAATAGAGGGGTGAGCTTCAACAGCTCAGTAGGGACATAACCTTACCACAACAAATTGACAATACTAAATTAAGTGTCATAAAATCATGTAATCAAGTACCAAATCATTATCAATAACAATGCATGAGTGCAATGCAATACTCTTCATCTCTACCCGTTAATTCATATAATAAAACACGCGGAGTTGCACGTCCCATACCATGCATTTTACCTCTGCAGTGGTGGTTCAAATGTTCTAATATACAAATTAACCCCCTATAACTCAATCATCCCAATTTTCCTTTTTGTTAGTCATCTTGCCTGAACTCTTCATATCCAGTCCCGTATTACCCAAAAGAAACTGTGCAATGTGGGCTCACCTGAGACCTGGTACTTACTAAGAGTTTGGCTCAACTACACAAGATATTTCCAACTACCCTCATTTCATTTCCAGAATACTTCCTCAACACTGAACTTCCAACTATTCTCACACATGAGTGATGCACAAATAATCTCATTTCATCATTCACATGTAACACAACATATTCTCAGCGAATAGCATTTCACCAATACTTCCATAACCAGTAACAAGTAAACAACCAAGATAAACATTTATTCAATGAGCATCAGAGCACATTAACAAACCAATAAGATCGATAATGATAATATCACACTTCACGAAATTTAATAAAACCAATCTCCGTAAAGGTCTGCCGTATTTCCCCTACCTAGATTTCAAAGCATTACTTCAACTCTCTATAACAAGAGTTCACCACCTTGATAAAATCCTATTCACAAGTATAAGCAAATCACCAAATGCATATCAAATCCTAATAATATAACTTGGAAATACTAAATCCAGACTACTCATATTCAAAAGGACATTTGGTTGATTTATAACAAATGGAACATTTGTGCCAAAATACTTTTATAAAATAAGGGTATAGTTACAAATACATGAGTACATTAACATACTTCAGGCAAGCTATATATTAGATAAAAGCATTAATCCATTAGTATTATGAATTATATGTAAAAGTTCGTATATTAAACTCTTTGTATTATGCAATAGAATGCTTCATTTCAAATAGCATAAAAGTATGGTTGTTGTTTTGGTAAAATAGAAATCTCCAACTGAATTCCATTTGTCAAACCAATTTATAAAAGATAGTATCCCAACAACTGGTAAACTGATATCATATGTGCAGCCTTTTGAATATCATCTTTTATAACAAAATATATATATAGCCAATAGGAAAAAAAAATACCCAAATAAGCATACCAGTTCTTACGTGCCAAAATAGGGTTTAAGCATATGCATATTTTGGTTCTTCATATAAAACTGGTTTTGCATAAATAAACACACTGCATACGAAACTTGCATATGAACTAGTTTCGGATAATAGTAGCTAATCCAAGACAACAATAAGAAAGGAAACAACTATGGAGAGGATATATGAAGTATGGAAATCGTTTACCCATGCACAACGAGATACAGGTTGAGTCGAATGGACTCCACAGCCCTCTCTCAGTTCCGGTTTCTGGTTTATCTCTCCTTCTCTCTCTCTCACCATTTTCTATGGTCCTTACTCGGCACACAGACTGCACCACTCTACAGCCCTGGGTTTCTATTTATAGCTATACAAAGTCGGCTAATTCTTCGATAGGAATGATGTAAAAGCCCTTTAATTGGCTATGGTTTTGGTCCAATTAGAATAGAACAAACATCTTAATAAAATAATGTAAAACAAAAGAAAATGAATAATATGAATATATAGTTCAAATACTACCGTAATGGTGTACTGAACTTATTTGGTTCAAAATAATAGTAAATTAGAGTATACAAAAATGAAATAAAGGAATTAACGATTAAATAAGAAGTAATAGAAAATTTTATGAAATTAATAAGTATATACAACACATAACTATATATAATTACTTTTTGAAAATACAGGTTCGGTGCGGTTTTGAAGGCAAAACTGAAATGAAACCAAACTGTTTGATTCGGTGTGGTGCGGTGCGGTTTCAAAAGGCTTCGGTTCGGTTTTTGAGAAAAAAAAATGTACAATTTAAAATATACAACTATTTATGCATAAGACGGTCTTATTTTCCTCATATATTAATTAATTAACATGCAGCAAAAACAGCAACAACAATGCAAGCAAAACTGCGGCAAAAAACAGCTGCAAAACTGCAAAAAAAAAAAAAACTACAGAAAAACTGCACCAAAACTGCAAAAAAATTGCAACAAAACTGTAGCAAAAAAATGCATCAATCCTTTTTCGTTCAGCGTTCTTAAATCCTTAGTTTCCACTAGAAGAAACTTCTAATAAAGCAAGTTTCAGATAGTGCAATGTATACCACACACATAGCAGCACAAACGATTGAAAGAATGGTAGTAAGGATCCACATTGAAAATGCCAAACACTAGCAAGGATACATGCATACAAGCCCATGCAACATAACATCACAACTAGTAGTTACAATCTGCCATTAAAAATACTCCTATTTCTCTACATCCAAAGAGAAGCCGGTGAAATTGAAAATAGTGGACAATCTCAAGCCATGGGATAATTGGGAAGCCTCCAACTGTGAAGTGGTTTCTATATGTGACTCTGCTAATTCAATTACATAACTCAAGCCATGTTTCTGATGAACAAAAATCCTATGAGAGTACCTCTATCGTGACTCTGGAATTTTGTTGCAAAGTGTTTTTTATACAGTTCTTTGGCTTCATCAATGATCAGAGGCTTTTCTTCTAATAAATATCAAATATGTTGAACTCCAATTATCATGATACATTCGTCGTTTTTGTTACATTTAGGCAAGCACACAAGGCATTGCCTAAAGAAAATAATTTAGTACTTAAATTGATACTTTAAGAGATGAAGATGAGTTTTGAGAGAGAGAGAGAGATAGATAGATGATTATGGTGACTCGAATAGTGTAGTTGAAGTTGAACTAATTAAAAGTTAAAGCATAACATTCAAAATATATGGCGCGGTTTCGGTTTCGGTTTCGGTGCGGTTTTGAAAACCCAAAACCGAAACCAAACCGTTTTCTTTGTTGCGGTTTGGTTTCGAAACCGCAACCGTTTCAAAATCGCAAAATCAAATCGTTCGGTGCGGTCCGATTTGACGGTTTTGGTTTTCGGTTCCAAGTGCCCACCCCTAGTCCACATACAACATAAACAAACCAAACAGGACCAGCCCACAAAACAAAAAATGCCCAACCGAATGGTGAGCCCAAACCAGAAAAAACCAAGAACATCCTAGAACGCTCCGGCATCCATCGCCGCCACCAAAACTCAGCAGACCAAGCCGCTAGCTTTCAACAGAAGCCAAGTCGAACAACCCCAGAAGTGAAGGAAAAGAAAACTTGAACAACCTCCAAAAAAACACAGTAAAGATCGGCACCACAAATCGAAGGAGGCTCGCAGGAGACAATCTTGGAGCAACAGAGTCAACAAGGCCAAGCTGAGGCTAGAAGGTGGATCATATATGTACCTAAAACCTTTTGAACGGGAATACGTACATACTAATTGGATTCTTGAAATTTCATTTCCCGCAATAAACAAATGTAATCCCAGTGACATCATTTGCACCCATTTCTCTAAGTTGGAACGTCATCCGACCTTTTAACTTTAACTCCTCTTAGTCTGTAAGGTCCTCTGGAGAATCAGACAAAATGATGGTATCAGAATCGGCTGTAGAATCAACAAGCACTGAAGTCCTTGGGAAAACACATCCGCTAAATGTTCACACAGCATTCAGCCTCAAGCACCAGCTGCCGAGGACGCGAATGTGAGGCCGTTGGATTCTCCACGTTTAAAAAAATGAAAATTTATAAGTTGTGCGACGTTGCATAATGTGGTGTATTTGATTTTGAAAAAAATTAAAAATTAACGGTCATAGTTTATTCGAGGCAAAAAAATCTAAAGAAAATGCAAAAAATTCCTAAAAGATACAAAATTTTGTTCTAGAACACGCTTAAAATTAAAGACACTAAAACAATCTTCTTCATTCATCTTTGATCTTTAATTAATTATGCCTGTTTGTAATGTTATGCTTTACTTTGTAATTAAAATTAAATTATTTGAGATAAATAAGAAATTTTATTTTTAAAGAACAAACTTGTTAAGTACATACTCACAAGACATACAAAATAAGAAAATATATTTATGTTTAGTAATATAGAATATAGATAGGATCCACATGCGTTCGCGGCGTTTTCGTGTAACATTTGTTATCTTAAAGGGTCGGGTAGAGTCGGATCGTGTCGTGTCACACCCATTATCTTAACAAGTTCTTAACAGGTCGGGTCATTTTACCCAACATATAAAATGACATGACCTGTTATGACCCATTAAGATTTTTGTTTTCTTCTAAATTTGACATACCACATTGCCACATAAAATATTACTTCGAAAACTAATTCGAAACGAAAAAACCCAATTTTCACAAGCCCTAGAAACAAAAAACCCCAAATTGAAGAAACGAAACCAATCTAATTCGCAACAAAACCCTATCTTTTGAAAGTAATTCGAAATAATCAACAATTACCTCGATTAGGGCTCGAGATTAGTTTGATCCAGATAGAGAATTAGAGACAAGAGTTGAGGGTGGTGTAGTGGAGGGAGACTAGAGAGAATGGTCGTGGACTCGTAGCTGGCTAGAGTTGAGGTTCAAGACTGAGATTCGAGAGTTTAGTTCGAAAAAGAGATGCTGCTTCTATTCGAGCATTCGAGAATAAGATAGGAGTTTGATTTAGGGCTGAGAAAAATATTGGACGGCTGAGATTAAATCTCAGCCGATCCAAGGGTCATCAATTTTCTCAATTTAATTTTTTTTAAATATATATATGTGTGTGTGTGTGTGTGTGTGTGTGTGTATATATATATATTAACTTTCAATTCAGTTCAAGATTAAATCCTGTTGTTGTTAATCATATATTTCTTTCTAGTGGTATAAAAAATTTAAAATAATATTTTTCCTATTGTGTAACGGGTTACCCACGTATATACCAAGAACGACCCGTTATTTTAACATATACTTATCAGGTTATGCGATAATTACCTGATTCGTTATCGTGTTAACCTGAAAACCTATTAATTTCGCGTATTGTCAGAAATTATCAGGCCTCGAGAAATGTTATAAATAGATGGTAAGTATAGTATTACTTTGGATAAGGATCCTCTCCTGAGCTAAGGGTGAGGATCCTCCTGAGCAAGTCTATCGGACCGTTCAAAATTTATCCAACGACTACAAACAGAAGGCCTCTCTAACAGTTATAATAATTGTAACTGTTAAATAAAATTTGAACGATCTGATGGGCTTACTCAGGAGGATCATCACCCTTAACTTAGAGGATCGTGATCCCATTACTTTTGTTTTGTTTTATTTTGTCTTGTTGCGTGTGCCACTTGGGACCCACTTCAGTCATCCCCCTCTCTAGTTTTAACTTTTCTTTATGTCTCCCACTTTCTCTCATTTTTTGTCTTCGAGTCTCTCTCCTTTCTCTCATTCTCTCTCAACGAGTTCGATGTCCGATGAGGTCCCACTGTTTTACACATTAATATTACTGTGATGATATGAGACGGTCCTGCGATTTACACAAGACGAAGACTTGCATAGCAAGAAACGTTAGACAACAAATCTACAAGCTGCTCTGATAGAGAATCAAAGCTCTTACATAAGCATATATTATTCTATTATACAGAAAGAAAACAGATAAACGCTGGTAAGCCGACCGCCATGCATGTATTTTCTTCAATTGTCCTTGATCCGCAGGTGATCCAAGCAAGGCATCATGTAGGCAGCGGGGCTTGCCTGAAGTTCCATGAATTTCTCATACGTCATTCCAATGTACTTCGCTTTTTCGCCTTCCTTTTCTAGCAACTCCGGGATCGGTACAGCGGGCGTGTCGAGTGCCGGTCCATGTGGTACGGCAATCGATATCCTAGTAGATGTGTTGTTTACAGTTGCTCGATGCCATATGCTCTTGTACTTGTCGTTTGTCAGAATCTGCATTTGATCACCTACGTTAACAATAAAAGCGCCCGGAGCGGCATTCACCAAGACCCACTGATCATTATGCTTGACTTCAAGGCCACACATATCATTTTGAATCAGGAGCGTCACCAGTCCATGATCTGTATGAGGAGGAATACCGATCGCCAGGTCGGGCTGTGGGCAAGCGGGGTAGTAGTTCGCTGCCAGAATTTGGCAGCCGCGATCCCAGTTCATGGCCTTGGTAATGTAATCAGCCTCCAATCCCAAACTCTCCGATATTCCATTCAATATTTCGGTTGCCACTGAGCGGGTTCTTTTGCTGAACTCCAATGAAACTTCACTGTATCCAGCAGGTTTGTAGAGTGAGTTGAATTCGGGGTGTGCGATGACCTTGAGATAATCCCTCCAAAGACGAACTTTGTCAATTGCGACGTTGAAGCTGGTGCCGCACTTGATTGGGTCCAACAGGTTCTTTGTATGGAATTCCTTCTTCTCCTCCTCTGGTAGCTGAAAAAATCTTTGGCACGCGTCAATCATTTCCTTCATCAGGGTCTCTGGTACACCATGGTTGATCACCTAAAAGACATCAAGCACATGAAAATATGAATTCATGTTTCATTATTATTAGCAATAACCATTTCGTTTGTTTGCTTTTCAATTTCATTTTTTAAGTTAAAATCTGAAAACTTGTAACTATTTCAATTTCCAATTTATATATATATTTTAAATAAAAACTTGAAACGAAATAGTTAGGAAACTACTATTTTATTAGTTAATTTTACACATGTTCAAGCATACATATTAATAGTAAGTATGAATATACCTGAAAGAAGCCCCATTCTTGGCATGCTTTTCCTAGCTTACGGATCATTTGTGCCCGTTCATCTGGGGAGGCAGAGGTGAGAAGAGCGAAGTCAATGATGGGGATTGAGTGTTCTGGGTCGTTTGCATCTCCCTTATCGTTGGGATCCATGATGTAGGCGTACTCGGAAGGCACAGAAGTGAGAGCATCTGAGTCGGCTAAGGTTTTGATGCTTGCTACCTTGGGTTCAGATGCATTCACTGAAGTCACTGTAGGTGCCATTGGTGGAGGGAGATTGAAAGAAGCTGAGAATTCTCGTCTTTAATTTGTATGTCCAGAAGGAAAGTTCATTGTTTGAGTGGTGTGGAGAAATATGGAAAAGGGAGTTGGTATTTATAGAGCAGGAAAGTTAATTGTTTGAGGTGGAGGTTTTTTAATAAGTTGGCCAACGATGACTTAAGTTTCAAATTTGTTGTCCTGCCAACCATAAAATATATATTAGTTTGTTGTTAACCTCCATGTGTATGCAAAATATTAATTCTTTAAAGACCATGTAACTACATTTAAATTATTTCTCTAATAGGGATGAGACATACTTGTATTAAAGACCCTATATCTATTCAAGAGATGGTTTATTGTGGTCTACAAAGAAAAATGTCAGAGGAATATTTAGACCATATTTGTAAATGATATGATATGTCAACAATAAAAATAAATTCGTTAATCAAACACTTATGTAATAGAATAATCATTGACATTGACAACCACGTCATGTTTATATATATGGTCTCTCTAGCATTACTCGATCTACAAACTGTGGTCTTTTTAGCATCACCTCTTCGTAATAGAAGTAGAGTCCACCATATATAGTTGGTCGCACTTCTATTATAAAGATGAGATCAATGTGGTCTCCAAAATATTAGCTCGCCAGCATATTTTTATGCAATAATCATAGTCCCACTAGAACATAGGAAAACCAAAATTTGACAATAGGGAACTGCCTATGGAGATGTTATATAAAACTACTACAAAATTTGACCCTTAAATGGTGAACATACTAAGCAAATTTACATGCTGTAAGTAGTTAAACTAATAAAATAGTGAAAATATGCTTTATTTTGTTTTATATTCCTAAAGATGGAGGAGAGATGGGAAGAGTGGATGCATGAAAAATTAGAAAAATGTAGGAAAGCATTTGGCATGGGGTTCAAGGAAATCCAGAGTCGCGTCCAGTTTGAGGCTTTGGCTACGGCAGACAAGCCACCGAAGGCAGCACTACATCTTCAAGCCCTCGACCAGGTGAATAATTCATCTCACAACAAGCCGGTCACCACAGCCAAGTAAAAGAATCTGAAACGAAATATGGCACAAACTAACAAACACAATCGCGCATCGCCATCTGGAGGCATCTACAATTCCAAATCTAAATTACCCCTGGCCTTGGGAGTTTCTGCCATTTGGATGCCCACCAGTAGGTAACAGATTCTTTATGTGCCAAGCCTAATATTGGAATCCCGTTTTATAAAACCTCGTTAATTGGGTGCAATTATTAACACTTTAAATATTGTTGTGTACTTTTTATAAGGTTTATATTTTTTACAAATAACATTTTACAGTATATTAAAGGGAAAAGTTTAAACTTTGGAACGAAATTGGTTGAGGAGGAAGACCTAACTATGAAGAGCATCCCCAATAAAGATTTTATCTTCATTTTCTTTTAGGGTTATTATAAATGTAGCACTAGTGAGAAATTTCATCCCAATGAGCAGGAAAATTGGGCTACATCCACCATATGGGCTAGTATCTTCCTTGAACAACAAAAAATTAGACTACATCTATGAGGGCCTAGTCTTGGTTTTTTTTTTTTTTTTTTTTTTTTTTAGGAAATTGCTAGGCTCCATTTTTAATTCCAAAACATCATTTCAAGGGTTTATTTTTCAACCCTTTATAATTCAGGGTCTATTTTTCAATTGTTTGTTTGATTGAAAAACATAAACAAACAATGGTTATTTTTATGTGTTATTGATTAAAAAAATGTTGTGCTTTGTGATGAATCCAGATCCTCTCCGACTCCTCTTTGTGAGGATTCTGGGAATCCGTGAATCGTGTCCGTTCATCATGCAGTCAGAAATCATTTTAAATTTTTTTTATTTAAAATTGAACACAAACAGTACCTGACCAAAATTGACCACACGATGAACAATGAAGGGATACGATTCACATATCCCCGAGATCCTCACAAAAAAGATCTAGAGAAGATCTTGTCAGCTTTGTGATAAGATAATCCAATCAATGGTTCATAAAAAAAGTGATGAAATTTAACATTGGTAGTTTAAAGACCTAAACCGAAAACATAAACGAATAACATAACTAAATTGTGATAAGATAATCCAACCAATGGTTGTTATGAAATGAAATCTTGTCTTGTTTGATTTCGAAGAATGTTCCGATCAGAGAAATAAACTAACGAATGAGATTGAGATAAAAGAACCTGCAACAGTGCATAAGTGATGAAATCTAACTTTATTAGAATTTGAATTTTTTTTAGGTTGAAAAGTTCATAAATAAAAATTTAAGACAACACTCCAAAAATCAACTTAAGAAAAGTTAAGACAAAAATAAATTTACCTCATAATCAAATTACTACATAAATAAATATATAGCTCCATATAGAACTCGAAAGGAATATAGCCCCTTCATTGTGAGAGATTCTTTTTTAGAGCCCCAAAAATTTCTCGGAGTGCTAAATTAGGCTATGTGCACCATGTTTCCAGCTATAGAGCCCTTCATTTGGATGCTTTAAGGCAACCCACTACTTGCAAGTATATATTTTTTTTTTCTAAATAAATAAAAGTTTAGAGTGAACAATAAATTTTTTGAGATGCCAATAACAACATCCAATCAACATTAAACTTAGAACGAGAATGATGGAATCCATATCTCTACGAAACCTCTCTTTTGTTTGGTGAACCATATATATGCCTAAAGCCTTTTGAATGTGAATGTGTACGTATATCAATTAGATTCTTGAAATTTCATTTTCCACAATATCTTAAAATAATATTTTGGAGAGTAGGCTTTCATGGTTTGATAAACACATGAAAATACTAAAAATTTGTATAAATTAAACGTAAATCTGACTTGTTCACCAAAAAAAAAAAAAAAAAAACGGAAATCTGACTTTTACCTTTCGTTCAAAGGAATTATCCCTTCCAGAATGTAACCCCGCACAAGTCAAAGTGACTTAATTTGCACCCATTTCTCTAGTAGCAACGTCATCCGACCTTTTAACTTTTAAGTCGGGTTGACAGTAAAAGGCGCGAATCAGACAAAATAACCGCGAATACGTCAACAGAAAAAGCAACTAACAGAGATATTTTTCAATATTGACCGAAATATGAGATGGTATTCTACTAGCACCAAATTCCAGTCATGTGTATGGGTTGACTTGCCTTCAACTAAAAAAAAAATCATCTTCACCAGTGGTAGATCTGGAAAATATTATTTGGGAGGGGGGAGCGCGCAGCGCACAAAATCTTTTAGGCAGAAATAGCATGCAAATTACTATTTCATCAAGTTTTAGAAGACTTGAAGTCATTTGCAGAGACATATTGCACACTTGTTAAGGCTTCAATTGCACTACATGTTCCAAGGTTGTTCCCATATAAATGCTTAACTAAGAAACACACTTATCTTGAACACACTAACAAATTAATTGTTATCATTGGATCTCGTTAATATGTTTGTTCAAGAATGAGATGCTTTGTTCATTGTTTGAGATTACCATTTCATTTACTTTGCATTTTTGGATAGTTTTTTTTCACTTCATTCTTATTTTCATCCCACAATTGTAAATTTGTAATCACAACCAACAAACAAGTTAGAGGTAAACAATATTAGGACTAGACTATAAACCAAAACTTTCGACCAACTATAATTATAAAGAAGTATAAAATACTAATAATAGGACTTGAAAGGTGCGACAAGCAGCACAACTGCTGCGCACAAAACATCCCCTATGCTACGCCCAAATCTAAGCATGCCCTATAGCCCAGCAGTCCAAGCTTCTCTCTAAGGCATTTTATCAAGCAGTTGGAGGACATATATGAAGGGCAACTCCAACCTTCAAAAGGGCAGCACCCAAGTCATTGATGGAAATTCAACGAAGTTCGACGGATCAGCTGACCCCCCCTTGCCCTTAAGTCGGTTCGCCCCTGATCTCCACCGGTTCAAAATCATTGAGACAATTAAAGCAAGGGCAGCAGCCCAACTTGTTCAAGCTTGACCTTGCGCGTACAGACGATTGAAGCAAGGGCAGCAGCTCATTGGGCTGCCCTGCCTGTTCAAGCATAAACTTGTGCTTGCAGGCAATTGAAGCTGATGTCAGCATAGATCCATCACGCGCAACCCACTGAGGCAAAAGCCTCGCTTTTAGCCGTTAGATTTCCAACAGTCTTCTTGTCTGAACTGTTGGATTTCCAACATTAAAAAATTGAAAATTATATGTTGTGCCATGTCTTGGAAATCAACAGCCATGATTAATCTAAAGGTAAAACAATCCAACAAATTCCGAAAAATTCCAAAATAAAAACACAAAATTTTGTTTATCAACACATTTAAACAAACTCACGAAGTTCAACCATCTTTTTCCTTCACTTTTTATCTCTAATTATTATGCTTGTTTGTAATGCTATTTTTGCTTTGTATTTAAAATTAAATTATTGGAGTTAAATATGGAGTTTTATTTTCAAAAAACAAACTTGCTAAGTACACACTTACAAGACATACAAAATGAAAATATATTTGTGAATAGTAATTACCGTTGCCCTTCCTCTTCTCAAACGAGTGTACTTGCACAAATGTAATTATTGTTTAGAGAGAACAGTAAGGGTAATTTCACTGTGCTTGTCCTTGACCTCCTAAAATAGATGGACATGTTCTAACATCACTCGACCAACTTATATTGGTGTGTGTTCCTTTTATTAGAGAGGTGGCACAAATGTAGTCTATCAAATGTAATCTCTCTTGCATCATTCTTTGTTAGAATAGGTAGTAAAATCTCTCCATGGCGTGACACTCTAGATAAGAATAACAATGATTTATGTGGTAATGTTTTAGAAGATATTATGTTAGCTAGTTTAGAGCTTCTTCTATCCGGGTGTTTTGACTGTTCTCTCTGCTGGGGCATGATCATTTAGATTTCTAATAAATTGTTTTGCTGATAAAAATATGAACTTTATTGACAGCAGATTCGTAAAAATATTTTCATGGAGCTGGACGTTCATGCTTTGCAATTTAGGCAATCCAAATTATAATATATTGGTTTAGGTTACATTTTGATTTGAGAGTTTTAGCCTTGAGGCAATCCAATTTTTTTATTTTTATAAATTAAGTTTCTTCCTGAAATTCTAATATACTCCAATGTTTAGATGAAAATATCCTCCAAGACTTCTATTCACAATTTTTACAATTAACTTTGAATTTGAAAATTGGAATGTGGTCAACAAATTGAACTGGGGCTTCAATAGTTAGATTCCGATTATTTAAGAAATAGTTTTTTTTTTTTAGTTTCACAGTTCAAAATTTCCTTTTTAGATTTTTTTTTTTTTTTGGTTTTACTTATAAAGCTTTAAATATAAAAATTATATTTAAAGCTAACACATGGCAAGCTATGATATGTCTGGCACTGCTTGCCAATCAGCATAGTCTAGAGGCAAGTTAAGCTCCACACAAGTTTTTCTTCTTCCCATCGCCTTAATAATAATAATTAAAAAAAACTAATATGCTCCACTATTGATGTAATATTTTTTATCCATAGATTTTCCATTAAAAGTTAAGTCAAAAAATAATTTTTGTAATTACATCTCTATTAAATATAATGTCTTTATACTAATAAAAATAATTTGATCCTGCAAGTGGTCATTTATCACAGTAGTGGAAAAGTGTTAAGCCTTTGCATGACGGTGTGAATTCGAATTTCGTCGGTGATTAATCTAACATCTAACATAATACAGATGTATCATTTTTCTAATACAGATAAGATCCATATATGTCAGTGAGCCAAATGATGGTAAGAATATTTAATAACGGTAGAATTACTCATGTTCGCGTCAGGTTTCTAGTTCTAGGAAATTTTTAATATTAGTATCCCAGTGTAATAATGACACATGTAAGTAAAGAGGAAGAAGTTGAAACGGTATAACATGCTTCTGTGAACAAGGCAACAATATACAGCTTCTCAATCATGTTGGGTCAACTTTCTGCCACTCTCCACATGTAACAAATGCTTGAGTATAGTAGTATAAAAAGAAGAAAACAAAAAAATAAAATAAAAACGAATGTTACCCGAACTTCATGCATTGAACTGTCATTGGAATTATAACTTTTTGTTAGCCAGCGTAGCGCAATCGCACCCTATCATTGACTGCTGAAAAGCCCACCATATATTGCTTAAAAAATATAGAAATTTACTAATTTGATCCATGAATTCTTACGCGTGAAAATTCAGTTTTTAAATTCATTAAAAATTATCAAATTTATCTTTATTATTGATTCAAATTATTTTATTTATTTTTTCGTTAATTTAAGTCATGGGATTTGTATTTGATACACTTTAAAAGGTAGATTAACATTTTTAATGAGTTTAAGATCTTTTCCTTTTTCTACTCCATCTCAATGTATATTCTTCTTTTCTTGGCTCCAATTAATAACTAAATTCTCTTAATAACCATAGCAATAATCTATGCTATGTCACGAACAAGAAATAGTATGTATTTATGTGACATTAGGAAATATGACAAATGACGTATACAACCAAAAAAATACTAGAGAGCACATATTTATCAAGATTTTAAGAGATGCTAGATGCTAGTCAGCGACGAACTAAGACCTAGCGCCTAGGCGGCTAGACGAGGGCTTAGGCGGACTTGGTGGATTAAGTAAATTTATTATAGCTCGTATAAATAAGTGTTTGTTTATACTTAAAAAAATACATAATTGTATTGTGATACATAAATTGCAAAATAAAATGACATAAATTATAAAGTATTAAAAGAACAAGCATATGATGAATGTTTATCCAAGTATTCATTAAGTCCCTTGCAATTTATTGAAAAATAAAAATAAAATACGAATTGAAAGTTATCTATTTTCTGTTTAGGTGAGAGTCGTGACTTAGCCGGGTGCCTAGACTGACGCCTAAGCAGATCTATGTGTCATTTCTTAATATTCAATGCCTAGAGATTACTCAAGCAGTGGTCAGCCGCCTAGCGCTTAGATGGGCCCTAGTCGGAGATTTTTAGAATAGTATACCATTTGATATGATAAGTTATGATAAATAAAAAAAAAATATCTAAATAAACAGAAGATCGGAAAGCAAGACTGTCTGACCGATGAATGTGTCAAACTTCCATCACTAGGTCATTTGCCCGGAATGGCCTTGACCATGTGGCTAATTGCTTAAATCCAGTTAATATTTAAACAATTATTATACATTTATCTCCAACTTAATTAGTCTTCTAATCTGCTTTACCACCCACAGATTTTGTTTTTCCCTTTTTTCTAGGGTAATAAGGGCACTGGAGGAAGACTCGAGGTGACTGCTCTAGTATATAACACCATAACTAAAGGACATCCCAATATAGATCCAAAAGCAAAGGACAGACTGATTAGGGTACCATATATTTTAATGGTTTTATCTTAATTTAGGTAAAATATTTAATGCCGATGTATTCCCCAACGAACAAATTTTGAAATTTCCTTTTTAACCCTTGAATGAATATTTAGAAATAATTAAGGTTTTTCATTAACATTTGTTGTATGAAACTTTTTTCATTAATTTTTTTTATATATAGATGGACTTTTATTAATAATAAGGACAAAAAACAAAAAAGCGATGGTAGTATCGTAACTAAGTTGAAGCTTGGTGGCACTAGACAAGGATCCTTTCCCGATCCTCTTTGTGGGGTCTAGGGATCAATCAATCGTGTCTGTTCATCGTTCATCGTGTAGTCAATTTTCGTTAGGTACTATTTATATTCAATTTAAAATTTAAAATTTAAAATGAATTCTAATATCACGATGTACGATGAACGGACACAATTAATTGATCCTATTCTAGTGGCACTGACCATTGTTTCTTTATGAATTTTCGCATATGAAGAAATAGTTGTCGATGCCAATCAATATTCAACTTAATTACGATACTACTAGTGCACACAAACTTTAACTTATTCACGATATTGCCTTGTAATTAAAAAAAGTTCGTTACGTGTTTTACTTTCTATCTTTATCAAAAACGTGTACAAATATGATCTGCTAAACAAGTTTCCAAAAAAAAAAAATGATCTGCTAAATATGGTCTACCAATTTTTTTTCTTTTCCTAGAAAATGTGGATGGGATAAGACTTGCGTTCCCCATGGGAAATGCACATATCCTACTTCTTTCAAATAACGTATATCCGACATATAAATTTCATAATTTGAATCATTCACTTTTTTAATCTTCATTTGAAGATCATTCTTATAAAAAATCATCTGAATCGGATATCGTTGAGTCATCTAAATCTATAAAACAAATTGACAATGTGAGTACCAAATAACATAAGGAAAACTAATGAAAAAACTTCAAAACTTTGAATCTTAACTAAAAGCCACCTAATAACTTTATTTAATAATTATTAAAAAAAAATTATTTAATGATAAGGAAAAAAAAAGAAAAAAAAATAACCAACTGAAAGGGCGTGCAAGATTTAAAAAAAAAAAAACCGAAACTGGAGAAGCTGCAATACAGAAACTCCAAACTCAAATTAAATTCTGCAGGAATATTTTGCAGCGCAGTGTTTGTACTGATAGGCGAAAGGAGGTAAGGAAGATAATTGCCGCGTCTAATGGATGTTGGTTTTAGTTATGAGTAAATTGTAGCAATGGTCCCTCAACTTTAATCAAATTGGAGCAATGGTCCCTCAACTAAAAATCCATTACCATTGGTCCCTCAACTTATCAAAATGTATAGCTATAGTCCTTTTCATCAATTTAGTCAAAATTTTGTCAAAATAAGTTATGTTGGAATAACCATTTATATAATTAGGGTCCCTCAACTCATCAAAGTGTGTAATTATGATCTTTTTCGTCAACTACGTCAAATTTTTTGTCAAAACGAGTTATGTTGGAAGGACTATTGCTACAATTTGGTTAAAGTTAAGGGACTATTTCTCCAGTTGAATTAAAGTTGAGAGACTAAAGGTAATGGATTTTTAGTTGAGGGACCATAGATGCACGTTTTGATGAGTTGAAGGACCAATGGTCATGGATTTTTAGTTGAGGGACCATTGCTCGAATTGAGTTAAAGTTCAGGGACCATAGCTACAATTTACTCTTTAGTTATTTGATTGGCAGTGGTAGTTGTGAAGTGCTATCATCTTCTTGTGTTCAGAAAAATCTAGAGATCCGTCATCGAAAGTGTCTTGCATGTGGAACTCCGTTTGGTATAGAAAGCTAAAAATTGAAGAAATTCAGAGAAAATTTGATGAGAATTGAAGAAAATTAGAAGAAGAAAAGATGTTCGAAAGATGAGAAAATGTCGAGAAAATTCAAGAAGAGTATATAAAAGAATGGTTGTTAGACTTCCTGGAGAGATACCATATTCAATTTAAGAAATAGTCAATGCACACCAACCTGTCTTTAGTTTCAAAAATAGTGTCCGTGTTCAGTTTTAGAAATAATGTAGCTCAATTTCAGAAATATTGTAGTACTCGTGTTTAGTTTCGGAGATAATTAGTGTTCAGTTTCAGAAATAGTGTTTTTTATTATTTTATTTTTTATTATTTTAAATTTTTGTAAAGTTAAATCATTTTAATTAAAGTTTAAGTAGTTTTTATTAAATATTAATTTAGGGTGATTTTTTATTAAAATAAAGTTAGCTCAAGTCTTTTTTATTAAAGCACTCAATAACATATGCATGATGAAACGTATATTTATTTAATACATTTGAATGATTTAACGATCTCCAATTCGAATAACTTTTTTCATATGAATAATCTTTAATTGAAAGTAAACAAATTTGTTTTGATTATAAAATTTATGCGATAAATATACGTTATTTTTCAAACTATGCAAGCATACTCTCCAAATATATTGTGGGAAATGAAATTCTTTCAAGAATCTAATTAATATAGTACACGCTCCCATTCAAAAGGTTTTAGACATACATATGGTTCACCAAACAAAATCATTATTCTCTTCAATGTTTAATGTTCGAGAAAGTAAAATATGTAAAAGCTTTCTTGCCATGCCTTGCGCATTAATTAAGTTTTTTTCATTCAATATTTTAGAGATTTTCTTTTATTTGATAAGAATGTTATGAAATTGGTATAGCAGTAATGACACACCCCGACCGAGATCGAGGCATGCTGGCCGTCACGCGCACACACACAAATAACCTCACAAACATATTTTCTTTCCATCCGTGCCATTCATTTCTTCCTTCATTAAATCTGGGCCGCTTTCATATTAGCTTTAATCACTTGAACATTCTGAGTAATCATCATGCGCATACAATTTCATGATGCATAAGCACTCCATAATGCATAATAATATCATGATGCACACTTATTCATCATGAAATTGTATGCGCATGATGATTACTCAGAATGTTCAAGTGATTAAAGCTAATATGAAAGCGGCCCAGATTTAATGAAGGAAGAAATGAATGGCACGGATGGAAAGAAAATATGTTTGTGAGGTTATTTGTGTGTGTGCGCGTGACGGCCAGCATGCCTCGATCTCGGTCGGGGTGTGTCAAGTAATGCTACGAAAATTACATTTTTATGCCATATTATTTTCTAAACTATTAAACCCTAGTCTCCAAAATATTATTTTATTGTTTATTGTGGGAAATAAAATCCTTCCACGAATCTAATTAATATATGTACACATTCCCATTCAAAAGGTTTTAGGCATATCTGTAACATCCCACATCGATCAACGAAGAGGGGGTGATGTGCCTTATACGTATATGCCCACCTCCATATAGCACGAGGCCTTTTGGAAACTTAGGCCATCTCCAACCGAAGGGGCTAGAGGGCCAGAGGGCCGAAAATGGCCCTAAAACCGTCTCCAACCAAGGGCTAGGCCAGAGGGCTCTGGGATCTGGGAGAGCCCCACGGAATCGGAGAGGGCTGGAGGGCCGGAGGGCTGGCTGTGTTCGGCCAGCCAGCCAGCCCGCTGGCTGGGTATTTTTTTTTTTAATGGTTTTCTTTGCTGTCGGATAAAACGGACAGCATTAGGCAGTTTGTATTTTTTTTTTAATTAATTAGTATTGCTGTCGGATGAAACCGACAGCATTAGGCAATTTGAATTTGAAATTTGCAACGGCTAGCGAGCCACTAGCCGTTGCTTCCCTTTTTTTTTTTTTTTTTTTTAAATTCTTTTTATGAATTTAAACCTTTTTTTTTCTTTCTATAACTTCAATTTAAACCTTTTTTTTTTCTTTTTTTTCTATAACTTCAATTTAAACCTTAGTTTTTTCTTTTTTTTTTCTATAACTTCAATTTAAACCTTATTTTTTTTCTATAACTTCTATTTTACAAAATTTGTTTCAATTTTTTTTAATTCTATTTTTTCCTATAACTTCCTAGGCCATTATACAACATTAAATTAAATTAAGTAACATGAAACAACATTAAATTGTAGCTTTAAATTGTAACTTTAAAATAATAAATTATGTTTGGCCCTATGGCCCTTTGGCCCTCGGTTGGAGACGGTTTTTTGTGACAGGGCTAAAACGAGCCCTCTGGCCCTCGGTTGGAGACGGAGGCAAATATGGCCCTGTACTGTTCATTAAAATATTAATATCTTGGAGAATCTTGGAGGGCTAGAGGGCTCAAACGAGCCCTCTGGCCAGCCCTCGGTTAGAGATGGCCTTACTGACTTCGGGTTCTATCGGAACTCTGAAGTTAAGCGAGTTTGGGCGACATCAATCCTAGGATGGGTGACCTACTAGGAAGTTCTCGTGTGAGTTCCTAGAAACAAAACCATGAGGGCGTGGCCCAAAACGGACAATATCATGCTACAATGGAGTCGAGCACAAGATGTGGTGGAGCCTGGGTTGGGATGTGACAAAATTGTATTAGAGCCACTCTGCCGTGTGGTGTGAGTATGCCGACGAGGACGTCGGGCCCCTAAGGGGGGTGGATTGTAACATCCCACATCGACCAATGGAGAGGGGGTGATGTGCCTTATATGTACATGCCCACCTCCATATAGCACGAGACTTTTTCGGAACTCACTGGCTTCGGGTTCCATTGGAACTCCGAAGTTAAGCGAGTTTGGGCGAGAACAATCCTAGGATGGGTGACCCACTGGGAAGTTCTCGTATAAGTTCCCAGAAACAACCGTGAGAGCATGGCCCAAAGCGGACAATATCGTGCTATGGCGGAGTCGAGACTGGATGTGACAGAATGACCCATTGGGAAGTTCTCGTGTGAGTTCCCAGAAACAAAATCGTGAGGGAATGGTAAGCCCAAAGCGGACAATATCGTGCTACGGCAAAGCCGAGTTTGGAATGTGACAATATATGGTTCACCAAACAAAATAATAGTGATATAGATTGCATCATTCTCTTCAATGTTTAAGGTTCGAGAAATTAAAATTTGTAAAAGCTCTCTTGCACGCCTCATGGGCGCTAGTTAAGTTTTTTTTTTTTCTTTCAATATTTTAGAGATTTTCTTTTATTTGATAAGATTGTTACTCAGAAACAAAAATGTGAGAGCGTGGCCCAAAGCGGACAATATCGTGCTATGGCGGAGCCAAGACTGGGATGTGACAGAATGACCCACTGGGAAGTTCTCGTATGAGTTCCCAGAAACAAAACCGTGAGGGAATGGTAAGTCCAAAGCGGACAATATCGTGCTACGGTAGAGCCGAGTCTGGAATGTGACAATATCTGATTCACCAAACAAAATAATAGTGATATAGATTGCATCATTCTCTTCAATGTTTAAGGTTCGAGAAATTAAAATTTGTAAAAGCTCTCTTGCACGCCTCATGGGCGCTAGTTAAGTTTTTTTTTTCTTTCAATATTTTAGAGATTTTCTTTTATTTGATAAGATTGTTATGAAATTTGATCAAACAACTACGAAGATCAAACTTTTGTATTATATTGGTGTATCACATGATATGACAAATAACTGACATAACGAAATAAATTTTTTAATTGACATGACTTTTACACATCGCTACCTTTGGTTTACCAATATGATACAAAAAATGTGGTATCCCTTGCATCTTTCACTAAATAGTAAAATAAATAAAAACAAAGGGAAAATGATAGGAGACTATTTTTATACCACACTAGGATATCATCTCTTGTGGCAAATAATGTGCATGCTTCATGTTAATATATGATTATCTCATTGGATATTTGTTGTATACATCACTTGCCATATGAGATGATACCATAAATATAGTGTAAAAGTGTAGTCTCCTTAGTGTTATTCAAAATAAAAATTGGAGAACCATAGTATAGTTGAAATTTGGAGATACGTCACCATCTTGAAAACCAAGCCAACTAATACGTGTTAATGGTTGACTAATTGGATCATCAAAATTGATTGGGTGTTGTTATTGGCATCTCGAAAATTTATGGTCCACTCCAAACTTTCATTTGTTTAGAAAAAAAAAAGGTGAAGTGTCGATTTAGTCCCTAAACTATCACCTTAGTGAAAATTAGGTCCCTGAATTATTTTTTTGGTAAAATAAGTCCTTAAATTCATTAAAAATTACTAATTTCATCCCTACTATTATATTCAAAGCTATTTTATCCAATTTTTCATCAACTTAAGTCACTTGACACACTTTAGAGTGTAATACCGTTATTTTCTTGCCTATAAGCCCTTAACATTTCATATAGGTTGCGAATCTAACGTCTAATTTACCATCTGAAGCTAACTTACACTATTTCTTATGAAAAACTACCAATTTACCTTCCAAAGTTAACTCTATACAATTTCTTTATGAAAAACTATCAATCCACCCTCAAATGTGTATCACATGCAAGTAACATGATTTAAATTGACAAAAAATTGAATATAGTAGCTTCGAATATAATATTAAGGATGTAATTGGTAGTTTTTTATAATTCAATGACTGATTTTTCTTAAAAAATAGTTTAGGGACCTAATTTTTATTGAGGTGATAATTCAGGGACTAAATTGGCAGTTCACCAAACAAAAATATATATACACTTGCAAGTGGTGCATTGCCTTAATGGTTAGGTCTTCCCCTTAAACCAATTTCATCTCAGGTTCAAACTTTTCCCTTTAATATGAATTACTGTAAAATATTACTTATAAAAAAAACACTTATAAAATGTGCACAATAAATTTTTTAAGGTGTCAATAATTACAACGGGATTCTAATATTAGGCTTGGCACATAAAGAATCATTTTCCTACTTGTGGGCATCCAAATGGCACAAACTCCCAAGGCCAAGGGGTAATTAATTTAGAGAGAAACACTTATAAAATGTGCACAATAAATTTTTTAAGGTGTCAATAATTACAACGGGATTCTAATATTAGGCTTGGCACATAAAGAATCATTTTCCTACTTGTGGGCATCCAAATGGCACAAACTCCCAAGGCCAAGGGGTAATTAATTTAGAGAGAAAAGCTAAGCGGACTCTCTCAAAATGAGATTTTTTATAGACTTTTTGTTACTTAACATTAATTTTCGTGTCAATATTAACAAGTCATTGTGCAAACAAACATGAGATAATATAAAATCTATGAAAAGTCTCATTTTTAAAAAGTCCATTTTAATAATTTTCTTAATTTAGAATTGGAAATGTATATACATACAGCTGATGATGCGCGATTCTATTTGATTTTTTGTGGAAATGTATATACGTACAGATGATAATGCGCGATTCTGTTTGATTTTTTGTGCCATATTTATTTAGATTTGGATTTGTAGATACGTACAGATGATGATGATGCGCGATTGTATCTTATTCTTTTGCTTGGTTGTGTGGTCGGCTTGTTTTGATGAATTATTCACCTCCTCGAGGAACACATTAGTTGGCTGATGCCATAGACAAAGTCTCAAATTGGTCGGGATTCCGGATTTTTTTAAAGCATCTTCAATGAAAATGTTATAAGATAAATATCAAATATTAATTGAATATCATATTTTCTTTTCATTCAGTCGATATGTTTGTTTGTTATAAACAATATTTGTAGGATTCATTTTAAAAAGAAATCAATTAAAACAATTTTTTCAAGATTTATAATTGATGCATTACCCATACAATAAAATAATTAAAAATTAATTGACAGCACATTTTTCATATGTCAAACTTGACGACAAAAGTGTGACAGCCCGTCCCGATTTACGTAATTATTTTTATCCTTGAAAATGTGATTGGACGAAACTACCCTTGAGCTTTGGTTGTGGATGTTTCGTTTTTGGGCTAAGTTCAAAGGCCCAAAAGTTTGGGTTTTTGACCAATAGCTTTGCTTCCTAGTTTGTAGGAACCAACTAATTTCAAGTTAGGGTTTGTAGCAAAGTTGGTTAGGGACCAACTAGAACCTAAGTTTTTAATCTTAGTTTTTGGTGTTAGTGGTTGTGTGAGGACTACACACACACATATCAACTGAAAACACACTATCTCCCTCTCTCTTTCCCGTGCTCTCTCACCCTCAGACTCTCTCTCTCCTTGCAACCGTACGGACCAAACCTCAAACCCTTTTGAAACTTCGTAGATCGAGGTTGCTAGGTACACCATTGCACTCCTCGTGTTTATACGAGTCGAGTAGTACCAGTTTCAAGCAAGGAAAACCTCGAAAAACCCTAGAACCCGAAGGCTCCGTCTAGGTACAGTAGCACGGTGGTGATCAACGAAGTTTCACGCGTTTTAAAGGCCTAAAAAGGTATCTCCTTTTCCCTTTGAGTGTTTTGAGATGTTTTAGTTTGAGTTTGGACGTAAAGAACCTCGGAAAATCGAATTTCCGAGAAGAACACTATTGACCAACTTTTTATTGAGGGCTTTTATTTGGATTTCAAGCTCACAGTGAGCCTTAGGAGGTCCTCACGATGCTCGGAGTGCATCGTTGGTGAAATTTGGACGTTGGGAAGCCCAGTTTCGAAGCTTCACAGGTGTGGCCGGACATTTGAGCTTGCTCCGGCGATATCCCGTTGATATTTTTATTTATTTTTTATTAAGTTTTTTGGCGGAAAAATATGGACCATTAATCTGAAAATCGAATGGTCCTCATTGTGCCACGTCAGTAGCTATTAATTTTAAATTTTAAATTTTTTTTACCGTTGGAAATCCAACAGCCCAGAACGAGCCACGTGGCCTCTCCGTCTGAACCGTAAGGCCATCTCCGACCGATGGCTGGCCAGAGGGCTCGTTTGAGCCCTCTAGCCCTCCAAGATTCTCCAAGATATTAATATTTTAATGAACAGTACAGGGCCATATTTGCCTCCGTCTCCAACCGAGGGCCAAATGGCCAGAGGACTCGTTTTAGCCCTGTCACAAAAAACCGTTTCCAACCGAGGGCCATAGGGCCAAACATAATTTATTATTTAAAAACTACAACTTAAATGTTGTTTAAGTTTCATATTGTTAAATGTTTTTTTTATGTTGTATAATTTTTATGCTGGTTAATGTTATTAATGTTGTTTCATATTGTTTAAGGTTGTTTCATGTTACTTAATTTAATTTAATGTTGTATAATGGCTTAGGAAGTTATAGGAAAAAAGAATTAAAAAAAATGAAACAAATTTTGTGAAATAGAAGATATAGAAAAAAATAGAATTTAAAATAAAATGAAACAAATTTTGTGAAATAGAAGTTATAGGGAAAAAATGGAATTTAAAAAAAAATATGAAACAAATTTTGTAAATGAAAAATAATAATAAAACTGTAAAAAAAAATTTCAAAGAATTCCTGTCGGTTATAACCGACAGGAAATCCGACAAACAAAAAAAAAAGCCAGCCAGGCCAGCCCTCTAGCCCTTTGGCCCTTTGGGATTCTGTGGGGCCCTCCCGGATTCCAGAGCCCTCTAGCTTAGCCCTCGGTTGGAGACGGTTTTCGGGCTATTTTCGGCCCTCTAGCCTTCTTGACCCTTCGGTTGGAGATGGCCTAAGTGCGCCTGCGCATGCGGGCCACACGCCTTTTTCTGTAGGGGACGCGCCCCCACTTGAGGGTGTATCACATGCGTTTTACCCAAACAAAAAATTTCAGTGGGCTTTGACGTCAGGCTGACACAAACCTGACGTCAGATGGCCCGGCTGTTGGGTCTGTCGATTCTGGGCGGTCTCTTGCCTAGCTTGGGTTGGGTGCCAACCTATTAGGCTGGGATGAAGTGATTTGACTGGGGGCCGGCTTGTTTTAGGTGCTGGGTGCCGGGCAATCCACTCCCGGTGGACTTGTTCTTAGAGATGGTCTAATCCCATGCCCAATACATTCCTACATTTCTCTAATTTTCTCATCAACTATACATACATGCAAAAACTCTTCCCATCTCTCCTCCATCTTAGGAAAATAAAACAAATATTTCATTAGTTTATCTACAGTATATATTTACTTAGTATATCAACCATCTAACAGTCATATATGATACTATATATTCACTTAGTATATTCAACATCTAACAGTTAGATAAATACTATATCTTTTTAGTTGTATATCTTAATATTAGATAATGACTGTATTATATAACATGTCCATAGGCAGTCCCTTGTCAAATTTTGGTTTTCCTACATCCTAGTAGTAGTATGATTATTGCATAGGAAAATGTTGGGGGAGTTAATATTTTGTAGATTGCATCTAAATTATCTTTAAAATATAATTGTGGACCCTATTTTTATTAGAGAGACGGTGATGTTAGGAAGACCATATATTTAAATCATATTTTGTAAACCACATAAGATGATATTTTATTATTTAAGTGCTTAATTAATAAATTTGTTTTCTATTTGTGACATATTATATGGTTTACAAATGTGATCTAAATAAATATCTCCATAACATTTTCCATTTTAGACCACAACTAAACCATCTCTTGAATATATATAGGGTCTTCAACACAATATGTCTCGTTTGTATTAGAGAAATAATTTAAATGTGATTTACGTAATATAGACTTCTAAGAATTAATATAGAGAAAATTTGATGTAAGTACATTTTTTAGCCCCCAATAGAAATAGTCCACTTTATTGATATGGTCCGATGACTACGATTACACGTCAGCTTATTTTTATTTTCATACCAAAGGCGCCCCTAAGCTTATAAAATGTTGTAAATTTGTAAATGCAATAAGTAAATATATAAATAATCTCTAATTGCAAATTAATTATACTTTATTTCCATGTATCACATGTTTAATTGTTTATACCTATACATATCTTTTACATGTATTATATACATTAATTAGGGCATGAGGTTGAATCATATCATTTTTTTTTTCCTTTTCAATCCAAAACAAAGGTATAATAAAAACAAGAAATATTATTTGTTCAAAACAAAAAAAGAAACATGCAATTGTTTTTTTTTTTTCATCCCAAAAACCCCTTGCAAAAGAGAGGAAATCGGCCACATTAAAATTACCTAATGGAGAGGTCCGTTTCATATCCGAAAACTGCTCAGCAACAATCGGACAAATGAAAAATGTTGGGATGAACTATCATATCACATGTTTAATTGTTTATCTAGTAGTAGTATGATTATTGCATTGGAAATATTGGGAAAAAAATATTTTGTTGACCACATCTATTTTTTTAGTCAAACTTTTGACTACATCTAAATCATCTTTATAATAAAGTGAGACCTATATATATTGTGTACTTTACTTTTATTAGAAAGGGTGATGCAGGGAGACTGCATTTTGTAGACCGAGTAATTCTAGGGATCCCATGTGTTTAAAGTTAAACTATGTTTTGTAAATCACATGAAGTGATTATTGTTAATTTTTTTTATTACTCCGGTGCTTGATTAACGAGTTTATTTTTTATTGGTAGTACATCATATGATTACAAATTCGGTCTAAATAAATGTCTTCCTAATGTTTTCCTTTGTAGACCACATTTAAACCATCTATTGAATAGAGATAAGGTCCGCAATATAAGCATGTCTCATCTCTACTAGAGAAATAGTTTAAATATAGTTTACATAATATAAAAATTAATATATATTTTATTCTTGCCGGACGACAGATGTGAAACTTAGGTCAGAGTTGGCCAACTTATTCATAAACCTCCAACTATGAGTAAAAACCGTAAGAGTGATTGCCTTGTAAGTTTTTTTTTTTTTTTTTTTTTTTGAAACAGATTGCCTTGTAAGTATTTCTCACGAGTAGAGTCAACTACATATTATCCTACCATCCTGCTCTATAAATACCAACTCCCCTTTACATATTTCTCCACACCACTCAAACAATTAACTTTCCTTTCCCTCACCTCCTTCCTTCTGCATATACAAAATAAGACTAGTATTCTCAGCTTCTTTCTCTCTCCCTCCACCAATGGCACCTACAGTGACTTCAGTGAATGCATCCGAGCCCAATGTAGCAAGCATCAAAACCTTAGCCGGCTCAGATGCTCTCACTTCTGTACCTTCCGAGTACGCCTACATCATGGATCCCAACGATAAGGGAGATGCAAACGACCCAGAACACTCAATCCCCATCATTGATTTTGCTCTTCTCACCTCTGCCTCCCCAGATGAACGGGCACAAATGATCCAGAAGCTAGGAAAAGCTTGCCAAGAATGGGGTTTCTTTCAGGTATATTCACACTTGTTATTAATTATGTATGCTTGAACAGGTGCAAAATTAACTGTAAAATTGTAGTTTGATAACTATATTGTTTCAAGTTTTTATTTTAAAAAAAATATTAAATTGAAAACTGAAATAGTCACAAGTTTTCAGATTTTAATTTCAAAAAATTGAAAAATAAAAAACCAAATAGTTATAAAACAAAATGGTTATTGCTAATATGAAACATGAATTAATATTTTCATGCGCTTGATGTCTTTTAGGTGATCAACCACGGTGTACCAGAAAGCTTGATGAAAGAAATGATCGACGCGTGCCGAAGATTTTTTGAGCTACCGGAGGAGGAGAAGAAGGAGTTCCATACAAAAAACCTGTTTGACCCAATCAAGTGCGGCACCAGCTTCAACGTCGCAATTGACAAAGTTCGTCTTTGGAGGGATTATCTCAAGGTCATCGCACACCCCGAATTCAACTCACTCTACAAACCTGCTGGATACAGTGAAGTTTCATTGGAGTTCAGCAAAAGAACCCGTGCAGTGGCAACCGAAATATTGAATGGAATATCGGAGAGTTTGGGATTGGAGGCCGATTATATTACCAAGGCCATGAACTGGGATCGCGGCTGCCAAATTCTGGCAGCGAACTACTACCCGGCATGCCCACAGCCCGACCTGGCAATCGGTATTCCTCCTCATACAGATCATGGACTGGTGACTCTCCTTATTCAGAATGATATGTGTGGCCTTGAAGTCAAGCACAATGATCAGTGGGTCTTGGTGAATGCCGCCCCGGGCGCTTTTATTGTTAACGTCGGTGATCAAATGCAGATTCTGACAAACGACAAGTACAAAAGCATATGGCATCGAGCAACTGTGAACAACACAGCTACTAGGATATCGATCGCCGTACCACATGGACCGGCACTCGACACGCCCGCCGTACCGATCCCAGAGTTGCTAGAAAAGGAAGGCGAAAAAGCAAAGTACATTGGAATGACGTATGAGAAATTCATGGAACTTCAGGCAAGCCCCGCTGCCTACATGATGCCTTGCTTGGATCACCTGAGGGTCAAGGACAATTGAAGAAAATACATGCACGGTGGCCGGCTTGCCGGCGTTTCTCTGTTTTCTTTGTGTAGAATAATATATGCTCCTGTAAGAACTTTGATTCTCTATCAGAGCAGCTTGCAGAGTTATTGTCCAACGTTTCTTGCTATGCGGGTTAGACCTGGCATTTTGGACCCGACCCGTTAACCCGATCCGGTTCTATCCGTTAATATTAGTATTTGGTTGGGTGCTTAACGCTTCGGGTCGCTAACGGGTGGACCCGTTAAATAACAGGTCACTTTGGGTCAACCCGTTAAACCTGTTAGACCTGTTAGCACCCGTTAGTGAATGATGTTTTAGTAATTTCAATAAAGTCTTAACAACAAAAAATAGACTTTATGCAAAAAAAAATAATAATAATAATTGTTAACGGGTCTTAACTGGTGAAACAGGTGATCCGTTATCTTAACAGGTCGGGTTCGGGTGACCCGTTAGCTTAACGGGTAGAGTTTGAATGATCCGTTAACTTAACGGATCGGATTGAACCCGACCCAAACCCAATAGACCCGATCCGTTTACAGGTTTAATGCGGGTCTATGTCTTGTGCAAATCAGTGGGACCTTCTCAAATCAATACATTAATATCATCAACATTAATTGATTTCTGATAGCCTAAAGATTCCTAGCTAGGTAGTGTGTAAATCAGTGGGACCTTCTCGTCATACATAGGACTCGTTTACGTACACCAATGATATACTGGAGTTTAGCAGTTCCACCCATCGCGGGAGGGTAATGACAAAGCAAGTTACACTAACACCAATATTTACTCTCTAATTTTATAAATGTCAGTTTTAATAAAAAATATCAATTATAGCAAAAAACATGTTTAAGTAGACCAAACTGCCCTAAAAATTAAAATCAAATTACACTACACCTAAAATCGTTGGAGTTCCTTTTCATTCAAACTCACAACAAGAATGCGTACTTGTCACCGAACCACCCATCGTTGCAACCCTCTCTCCTTCTGGCCTCTGCTAATCCTTCTCTTCATATTGTTTTGAAATGTTCAATTAAAAAAATTAAAATAATAATTAATTATTGTTCTTATACTTTCGGTATGCCTTGAAAACCTAACAAATCAAAAGAAAATATATTGGCAAAGTTGAAGGAGGAGGTTCTGTCTAATTGGGAGCAACGGCGGCATGTTGCCATCTGTTCATCGATCATCAGGAGCTCTACCTTTTGTCAAAAGCCCATCACAATTGCATGTAAATAAACAAATTTCAATTTTTATTGCAAAACCAAAATAAATAAAAAACAAAAAAAAAAAAAAACAAAAGAGAATATTTGATTGATTGGGAGGTGGGGATGAGACTGAGGTGACAATACCAAGTTTTCTTGAAATGAATTCAAGTTCATTCATAAACAGGTGGAATTGCCATAATTTTATCAAACAGTATTTGGATTTAGGGTTAGGTTTGTTATTAACTTCGGGGGTATTGATGTCTATTCCAGTGAAATTTCAGTTATAATTGATAGTTTTTATTAAAATTGACATTTATAAAATTAGAGTGTAAATTTTGACTATATATGATAAATTCTCATGGCGAAGTATCTCCAAATTCCTACTATGTTATAATTCTTCAATTTGTTTTTATTTTGTAATGCTAAGGAGACTACATTTTTATATTACCTTTAGTGTGTCATCTCATGTTGTAAGTGATGCGTAAATTAGCATTGAACCAAAGTGATGCAAGCCATATATCCATGAAACCTCTCTTTTTGTTTGGTGAACCATATATATGCATAATTTTTTTTTTAATGTGAATGTTTATGTATATTAATTGGATTCTTTGAAATTTCATTTCCCAGAATAAATAATACCTTAACATTCTATTTGGATGAATTTTTTTAATATTATTAAGAAATTTTAAAATGACAGAATTTTATTTTTTAGAATTTGTGATTTTCTAGTTTGGTTAACCTAAAAGTACAATAAGATTTGAATACGAAATTTGTTATATTTAAACTCTCACTCATAGAAAATAAAAAATGACACATATTCATATGGAATTTAAACTTGAGAATTGGAGATTCCAAATTCTTTTTTTTTCCTACGTGGAAATTATAATTTTTTATGTTTATAAATCCGAATAAAGGAATTGTTGTATGTTAATTTATAAATTTTAACTTATGTTAAAATTCTAAGTTTAATTGTTACATCCCGACCCGAGCCCCCACCAGATACTGGGCTCGACTCCACCGTAGCACGATATTGTCCGTTTTGGGCCACGACCACGCCCTCACCGTTTTGTTTATGGGAACTCACACGAGAACTTCCCAGTGGGTCACCCATCATGAGATTGCTCTCGCGCGAACTCGCTTAACTTCGGAGTTCCGATGGAATCCGAAGCCAGTAAGCTCCCAAAAGGCCTCGTGCTAGGTAGAGATGGGAATATACATTTAAGGCTTACAGGATCCACACCACTGGGCGATGTGGGATCTTACAATCCACCACCTTAGGGGCCCGACGTCCTCGTCGGCACATTTCCGTCCAAGGATTGGCTCTGATACCAAATTGTTACATCTCGACTCCACTGTAGCATGATATTGTCCGCTTTGGGCCCCGACCACGCCCTCACGGTTTTGTTTCTGGGAACTCACACGAGAACTTCCCAGTGGGTCACCCATCATGGGATTGCTCTCTCGCGAACTCGCTTAACTTCGGAGTTCCCATGGAACCCGAAGCCAGTGAGCTCCCAAAAGGCCTCGCACTAGGTAGAGATGAGAATATACATTTAAGGATCACTCCCCTGGACGATGTGGGATCTCACATTAATTCTCTCATTTAAACATAGTATAAAATATATTGGGGAGACTAGGCTTTCATAGTGTGAAAAACATATGAAAATCCGACAAACTAGTTCAAAATGTAAATCTCACTTCCTCATTTGTTCAAAGGAAGTAATCCCCTGCAGAATGTAATCCTACCCAAGTTAAAATTACTTCATTTTCCGGAGTAGAATTGTTTCCGTTCTTTTTTTTCTTCTTCTTCTCCTTTTTTCTATTTAAACGGTCATAATTAAATCACGTCAATATCTTTTATTAAATTTTTATAAAAAAACAAAATAAAAAATGTGATAAGAAAAAGAAAAAAAAAAATGAAAAAAGAAGGAAAGAGAATCATAGTTCTCATTTTCCACCGATTTTTATGTGTAGGAACGCCATCCAACCTTTTAACTCTCGCGTTTAGTCTCTATCTGAGTTGACAGGAAATGGTTCTCTGGCGAATCAGACAAAATGACCGTGTCAGAATCCCACATCCAAAAAGTAGGTACTGAATCCCTTCCTTGTGAAAACACATCTGGTACATGCCCACACAGCATTAAGCCTCAACCAACGGCTGCCAAGTTCGAGAATATGAACAGAGTCACATTTCCAACTTCAATAAACTTGAAAATTATAGGTTGTGTCATAAGACAGAATTTGACATATTTGATTTTAATTTTTTTTATAAATTAACAGTCTTGTTTAATTCAAATGTATAAAAAAAAAATACAAATCCCAAAAATTAAAAAAAAAAAAAACAAAATTTTGTTTATCAACACACTTAAACAAATTTACAAAGTTCAATTATCTTCTTCTTTCATATTTTATCTTCAATTAATTATACCTTCTTTTTTTTGTCAAACGATAGATTTTGTCAAATTAGATGTTAGATTAGCCACCAACGGAGTTTGAACCTATACCGTCATGCAAAGGCTCAACACTTTTCTACAATTGTGGTAAATGGTCACTTGCAATTATACTTGTTCGTAATGCTATTTTTCCTTTGTATTTTAAAATTAATTGTTGGAGTTAAATAGAAAATTTTATTTCAGAGAACAAACTTGCTAAGTACATGCTTACAAGGCATACAAAATAAAATAATACAAAACTTCATTTTAATATTTTGAAAAGATGACGTTTAGACTATAACCTTATGTAAGATTAAAATCTAATTTCGTCCATTGATACATGTAATCATCTCATTTATTAATTATATCTTGATGTTTTCTTTTTCTTTCTAATTTTAACGTATTACTTATATTTAATCCTTACTTCATTTCCTTCGTCATAATATATTTTGTTGTAGAAATTTAGATAAACTAATTATATACATTACGGTATTGACATTTCGGTACAGATGTTTAGGTTCATTATAATATATCAGTACAAACATTTAGGCATAGACATTTCGGTACAAATAAGTCAATTTAATATATATTGGTACAGTCATTTCTGTACACTTATGTATTTACATATTTATGTGTCACTAATTTATTTTAGTGTTTCTTCATTTAAGTTTATTTATAATTGAAAGAACTTAAATGTGCATATTAATAAAATCAAATTTTAATGTGGAGTCGTTAAATAAAAATACACTTTAAATAACAAAAATAGAATATAAATGTTAGTAAGAGTCCACTTCAAAGGATTAACATGAAAGTATAATCTAACACATGTTGTATGCCTAATTTACTAAACAATTATAAGGGCAGAGAATGGGGGGCCGACGACACTGAGAAAGAAGAGAGAGCTGTGTAATTGTGAGATGTATAGTATTCCACCCCATTGTGCCTCTATTTATAGTATTAGTGACTTTCTTACCCCAATAGGATTACAACTCTAATAGGATAATATCTAATCTAAGAGATATGATAGAATCTACTAAGGATATCTAGATATGATAGGATTTACATAATTACATTCCTATAACAAATAGGACTACAACATTCCCCTTTAAGTGTGTAAATACTCAAACAAAACATCGCATCAGGTCTTCAACAGATGAAATATATCAGTTGATGATGTCGTCGGCACAACGGGTGAATGCGAGTCTCAAATTAAAGAAAGTATGCATTGGTAGTAAAACTCACAAAACCTCACTATAGTAAAACCTAAAGTAGGTACAAAACCCATAGACTAAGGAGAAAAGTGAGAAGTATGCATAATGTCAAAAACAAACGTCATACGAGACGAAAGTAGTAAACCTCAAAAGGTTATGATCATTCCAGGATGGGTGTCTTATTAAAACCTTGTTAGGTAGCAAAAACCCAGTGAAAAAAATGCTCCTAATCGTAGGGAAAAAGAGTACATTAAGATCAAGCTATTCAACTTAGAAAGTTTACACATATCGATTCCTTGGACGAGTTTATGAAAAGTAGACTTGGGCAATGACTTCGTCAAGAGATCAGCCAGGTTGTCCTGGGCACGAATTTGCTTGACTTCAATGTTATGATGTTGGTAAGAATAAAGGAACTTCGGTGCCATGTGCTTGGTGTCGACTCCCTTGATGTATCCCTTCTTCAGTTGATCGATACATATGCAGCATTGTCTTCAAAGATTGTCGTATGAACGTCAACGACGGTAGAAAGACCTTTAGTGCTTTGAATATGTTCCATGATTGCTCTAAACCAAACGCATTCACGCGAGGCTTTATGCAAGGCAAGAATCTCAACATGGTTAAAAGAAGTCGGAACTAACGATTGCTTGGTAGACCTCCAAGAAATTACGGTGTCTCAGACGGTAAAGACATAACCTGTTTGAGAACGTGCCCTATATGGGTCAAACAGATAGCTTGCATCAGAATAACCAACAAGGCGAGAATTAACCCGAGGACCAAAGATGGCGGTAACTCCCCTTGAGGATTCATGGGTGTAGAACAAGCCCAAATCTGTCGTACCCTTAAGGTAGCGAAAAATGTCTTTTAACATCATTCCAGTGTCTGCATGTAGGCACATTGCTGTATCTTGCCAAAAGATTCACATCGAAGGAAATGTCGGGTCTAGTACATTGAGCCAAGTACAATAAAGCATCAATTGCACTTAGGTATGGAACTTCAAGCTCCAAAATCTCTTCATCATTCTCTCTAGGATAGAAAAGATCTCATTTAGCATCTAGAGTCCGAACGATCATAGGAGTACTTGAATGGTTCGCTTTATCCTCATTAAAACATCGTAGTACCTTTTGCGTGTAGTTCGATTGATGTACTAGGATTCCATCCGAACAATGCTCGATCTCCAGGCCGAGGTAATATCGAGTTTTCCCAAGATCTTTCATTTCAAATTCCAATTTCAAGTGAACAGCAGTTTCTTCAAGCTTTTCGGGAGTTCCGATGAGATTCATGTCATTGACATAAATTGCAACGATCGCAAATTTGACTTCTTAATAAACACGCATGGGCAGAGTTCATTGTTCATATAACCCTGACTTGTCAAATATTCACTTAGATGGTGATACCACATCCATCCAGAATGTTTCAATTTGTATAGTGATGTCCTCACTCGAATCGAGAGGGTGTTCCGTAGTTTAGAACTATTTGATCCATAATTTAAGTCATTCAGGAACTTTTATGTATATTTTCATATCAAGATCCCCATAGAGATACATGGTTAACCATGTAATCAATCCCAGGGTGTTGAGAGAAGCATTGTGCTACGAAGCGTGCTTTGTATCGGACTATTTCATTCTTCTCATTATGTTTTTTTTTAAGAAAACCCACTTGTAGCCCTCGGGCTTAACATGTGGTGAAGTATGAGCTACAAACCCAAACACCTTACGTTTCGTAAGCGAATTGAGTTCAACCTGGATTGCTTGTTTTCAGTTTGACCAGTTAGTTCTACTTTAACATTTATCAACGCAACATGCTTCAATGTCATCGTTAAGCATGATGTCAGTAACTATTGTGTATGCAAAGGCATCGTCGAATATCATCTGATTTTGATTCCAAACCTCATCCAAAACTACGTAATGGATCGAAAACTCGCGATTCATGGGAGCCCAGTTTGTCTCTTTTAAGACGTCACCGTAATCTAGAGTAACCTCATGCATTGGAACAGATGAGTAAGTGATGGTCAGATTCATACTAAGATCACTAGTTTGTGCGGTTTTCTTCTTCTGAGGTTGTGAATCCTTTGAACCAAGAGGTTTGACACGCTTCAGGGTAAGAGCAGATGATTGGATAGTCGTCAGAGTACCGGGATGTGTGGAAGGTGCAACCGATCCTTCTTCGAGGACGGCTCATCCATTTGGGGAGATGTTACGGCGTACTTTAGGTACGTCAATCCTTGCAGGTGCGTTTGCAGCTGGTATATGTGATATCGTCACCTTAGTTAGATCAGTGAAAGCATTTGGCATGCTTTGAGCAACACCCTGAAGATCTAAAATATGACGCACTCCAGTTTCAGACTGAGCAATGTAAGGATTTAAATGAGACATAGTTGGAGCAAACCACGATAATTCGCGGCATTCTACAGGAACGTTAACGTTCTTATCTCCTCTTAATGACGAGAAGACTTACTCATCGAAATGACAATCCGCAAAGTGTGTGGATAAAAGATCTCCTGTCAAGGGCTTTAAGTAGTAAATAATGGATGGCATCATAACTGACATAGATTCTCATTCTTCTCTGAGGACCCATTTTGGTACGTAGTGGCGGCGCTATTGGCACAAAAACTACGCACCCAAACATAAGTAAATATTAGACATCAAATCGTATCCAGTAACCGACTGTAATGGTGAATGAGATTGGGTAGCGGTGGGCCTCAGGTGGACTAATATGGCCCTAGGCAGATACCGGCAATTTGGTACGCATGACCAAAGTCTAAGCTATCGTTTGAAGACGCTTGATGAAAGCTTCTGCTAAGCCGTTTTGTGTATGAACATGGGGTACAAGATGTTCAACTTCAATCCCAACTGACATGTAATAATCGTCAAAAGACTGTGATGTAAACTCTCCAGCATTATCCAGTCGAATTGACTTAATTGGATAATTAGGGTGGTGAGCCCTAAGCTTAATAATTTGAGTTAGGAGTTTCGTAAAAGCAACATTCTGTGTGGACAATAAGCAGACATGTGACCAATGTGTCGATGCATCAACTAACACCATGAAGTATCTAAATAGTCCATATGTTGGTTGGATAGGTCCACATATATCTCTTTGAATCCACTGAAGAAACTTGGGAGGGTTCTGAAGCTGTGTAGATATGAGTGCTCAACTTCCCCAAATGGCATACTTTGCAAGTCAGGAGTCCGACATACGAGGTTATATGATGTTCGTGTGAAGATTTGAAGATACGGCGTATCATATCTCATCCAAGATGTCCCATACGGTCATGCCAAAGCATCAAAATTTTCTGGAACCCAAGCTCAGGACTGGCCACATGATGGGTTTCTATGGCTTGAATGGTTGTGATGTACAACCCACTAGGGAGAAGGTCCAACTTCTCTTGAATATGCTTCTGGCCATATTCGTAAGAAGTGATACAAAGAAATTCAGAACCATTCTCTTTAGTGGTTTCAATATGATATTTATATCTTGAATATCTCTAAAGCTCATCAACGATCTTCTAGAACGAGGAGAATAGATGGCACTTTAATGGTTAATTTAGTACCATTGGACAACATTATACGGGCCTTTCTGTATCCTTCAATTAGGTTGGATGAGCCTGAGAGGGTTGTCAGAGGTGCAATTTTAAGTACAAAGTTAGTAAAATAATGTTGCTCACTCAAGATGGTGTGTGTGGTAGCACTATCAGCCAGATAATTAACTCTCCACTAGTCATACCTAGAAATAAATGAATTGAATTGGTCACATGCATAAATAAAATTCCACTCATTCAATTATTCAATCAAGAAATAATATCAATAAATAATTATCCATAATTCAAAACAAACCAAACCAAAGAAATTAGGGAGTTTTAACGAAACACTCCTGGTACTGTTCACTTTTAAAGAAAAACCACATTTGTACCTTTACCTGACACTATTCACTATACCTTTTAAAAGGGCTTTTCGTTAAAAGGGAAGTTTTTTTGGACTTTTCATTAGTTTTCCTAAGAAATTATTCCAAAAATTTAGAAAAATTGTCTGAAAAATTAAACCATAAGCCTAGAAAATTAAGGGAAGGTTCAGCCACACCTAATGGGTTCGGCCACTAGGGATAAAAACCACCCAAACATGTCTTAGAAAAGTAAACTTTATTCTTCCATAAGAGCTTATGCCTATTGAAATCTGAAACCTCCATAGTTGTGGTAGTATCTTCGGGATGTTCCACATGTGCAAAGTTAGACCGACGACGAGAATGATACTTGGCTATAGCCTCAGATGTAGCTCGTCATACGCGTGACCAATGATCCCTTGATCCACAGCGGTAGCACATGTCCAATTCAGTGGAATCTGATTAAACGGTAGCTTTGTTAGCTTCATCAATCGGAACGTATGTAGCTTCTTCGATGGTAGCTCGTAGACTTTTTGCAGTGAGATGGAGCTTCACGTCTTCAACCCACTTCAGGTAGTTTTTTTTTTTTTTCCAAATACTTCCAAAGCGGTGAAATCGAGGTTGTTTAAGTTCGACATATCCCTAAAACAGAGGGTAAAAAAATGTGGTTAGGCATATAAGAAGCCATAGACATACAGTTTAAAACATTCGAGGTTCTATAGACATGTATAAGTTTAATTTAAACATGAAAGCTTTGGGTTTCATGGTGTAAGTTTTGAATGAAAACTTTGGGTTTCAAAGGCACTAAATTCGAAACTACAAGTTCGATTCAGTGACATTTAGTTCATAAAAATGAGGTACATACAAGAACACATAATACAAGGTACAATCTTAAGTCCAATAGATTTGTGTTGCTTCAAGAACTTAAGTGTGAGCGATTCGGGACAACGAAAGAGTGTCAATGGTTTAAAGAAGAAAAATAAACTATTGAATCGTTAATGGCCAAAAGTGCGCTTCGGGCCGATAATTTTGGATGTCTTGTCAGATTAATGGACTGCTGGTCAGTTTTAATTAATTCAATAGATCAGGACCATTTGAGGTCGATCGTGGAAGCAAAGTAATGACATTCAGGTCATATTGGCTTCAATTGGTTGCGAGCCAAGTGACAAGGAAATTATAGCTTAATTAATGTTAACTAAAAACATCCCCCAAAATATACGGGTGTGGTTATGAAGTGGGGATGCCAAAAGGTGGCATCAGGTCAAAAAATAACGCAGCCCAACTTGGTTGGGCTAGCTACAGTGCACGGGGTAAGGCCCTGTTGCGCGGCTACATGCCATTGGGCCACGGGAAGGTTGCAGGTCTTTAGGCAGTAGGTCTGGGACGAAGCCCGGCAGTGCAAACCTGATGGAGGTGGGCAAAAAGTGCGAGAGCGGCAAGCCCAGCTTACACTGGCTTGGGATGCTACACGACGAAGCCTAGCATGTGTTGGCATCGGGTTTCAGGCCACAGCATAGCAAGCCCAGTAGCGTAGGGGCTGCTGTAGGAGGGCCAAGACGCAGGGACAAGCCTAGCAAGCAGCATGCTTGCTGGTTTATCCCAGGGGTGTGAGGACAGGGCTTAACAATCATCAGACTTGCTGGAAGTGGGCCAAGGTGCATGCGACAAGCCTAGCATAAACTGCAGGCCTACTAGAATGGGTTGGGGGCTTCAGACACGTGAAAAATCCTACCCAGGCCAAATGCCTAGTTGTCGGTGTAAGTGCAACAAGCCAGAAGGTTGCTAATGTCGATCTAGGCGCTGCTTGGCTGCAAGCCAGCTGGCGTGTAATGGTGCCAGGGCGGTGCGGCGTGGAGCCACGGCTCAACCATTAAAAAATCCCATATTTTTCTTTTTTTGATTGTAGGGTTTGAAAAACCTAATAGCTTCTAATTTCTTTCGATGCTTTGACTCACAAATTCATAACAAAATTTGCGTAATGCATGAACGTGTGTATATATATATATTGACAAATATATGAACATATACAATATATATCAAAAGGTAAATGTAAATGTAGGGGACTCATGCATCATAGGGAATGCTTTCATGCTTCATGGTCATTTCAAATATTTTCATTTATTTTAAGCGTACCTGATTGGCAGAAAACAACAAAAGCCTTTTAATTTGTAAAAGAGTTTTCACCACGAACCTTCAGTTCCTTAGCTTCTGGCAAGAGTGTGCTGATAGTGTATTTTAGGCCTAATTCACTAAATAATTATAGAGGACAAAGAATGAGGAGGGGCGGCGGCACAGAGAGAAGAGAGATGTATAATTGTAAGGTGTGTAGTATTCCACCCCATTGTGACTCTATTTATAGTAGTAAGGAAGGTAAATTTCTACCCCAATAGGATTACAACTCTAATAGGATAATATCTAGTCTAAGAGATATGATAGAATCTACTAAAGATATCCTAGATATGGTATGATTTACACAATCACTTTCCTAATAAGACTGCAACAACACTATTTTTTTTTTTAAGATTTCAATCTTTTTTAAAGAATAATGGTCAAAACCCCCATAAAATATATTTGTGAATAGTAATCGCCCTTGCCCTTGCCTTTCCTTTTCTCAAACAGGTAGACTTGCACAAAGGCAATTACTGTTTAGAGTGAATAGTAAAGACAATTTTACTATCTTGCCCTCGACCTACTTATACTGGTGTATTTTACATTTATTAGGAAGGTGGTACAAATGTGGTCTACCAAATTAATCCCACTAGCATCATTCTCTATTAAAATATGTGATAAAATCTCTTTATGGTGTGACACTCTAGATAAGAATAACCTTCTTGTGGTCATTATAGTGTTCTTCTAGAAGGTCAATAATTCGTCTAAGTAACCCATAACTTAGAAAAAGCTAATATATTTTTCATGCTCGACAAGGTGGCAAGATTTGAAAATTAGGCTCAAGAACCGAGAATGCTTACATCACGCGTGTGATGAACGTAATACTACCCAAACTTATGCTTTGATACCAAACTAACACACCTCGACCCGAATGTCCACCTGGACTCCGAATCGAGTTGTGCTTGTAAGATCCCACATCGCCCAAGGGGTATGGATCCTGTAAGCCTTATATGTATATTCCCATCTCTACCTAGCACGAGGCCTTTTGGGAGCTCACTGGCTTCGGGTTCCGTAGGAACTCCGAAGTTAAACGAGAATGGGCCAGAGCATTCCCAAGATGGGTGACCCACTGTGAAGTTCTACTTGCGTGAGTTCCTAGAAACAAAACCGTGCTACAGCGGAGTCGAGCCCAGGATGTGGTAGGAGCCCGGGCCGGGATGTGACAGTGCTGGCTGACACTAGGAAGGTGATGAACTCATAAAGTGTAGTGAGGTGGAAATGTGAGTAAAATGGACTAAATATAAGAGTGCGCATGTGAGCGGGCTCGAACCCAATTCACATGTGATGCAGAGCATAAGTAAAGCACAAATGAGGTATGATGAGAATTATACCATCGAAGGTAATCTCTAATACCAAGATTTGCCAAGAATCCTCGTCTATACGAAAGCTCAGCTACTAAAACCTGGAGGGGCGAAACAAGGGTGAGTGGGCCTAAAAATAAAGCTTTGTAAAAACCTTTTTGAAAACATAATAACCCCTCACCGTAAAACAATTATAGTTTCCAAAATATACATACTACTTATAGTGCGAAAATTCTTACCGTAGCATGCAATATCTCCAGAATTCTATACGTCACAATATTTCGTGAATAATCATCTAACGTCCGGTAATCACATAATCTCGCATAACAAACATATCATATTAAGTGCTCATCGACAAATGCTAACACATGAGTTCATGCAGAGGTATTTTGACATGAACATGACTGGGTGTAATAATAATTTACGCTCTAGTATTGCAATCACGTGAAGACTGGTGCTATGCACATCACATACGAGTCCTAATTGCCTATAGCAATCTAGAACAAGACTGGCACCTAAAATGGATCCAAAGTGAGTGTACGGTGTGATGTGAACATACACATGAAAGACTGGCCCTGGTCCCGGACAAGTACTAACACCTATACAGCAGCAATGAGCAGATAATGTAAATATGATCATGCCACTGTAAATTGATAATTCGATAATCCTAATCAATGCAATGCTATTCATGACTGTAAATCCAATTATGGCATCAATAATAATACGCATATCCGTGCATCCCGTAGGACGTAGCATAATTTCATAAATTCCGTTAATACGCTAATTCTTATAAACATTAATCTAATCTAAGCGTAACATGGAAGGTTCTTTATCAAATATATAAATGGAAACTAAACATATATATACTATATAAAAGAAAAGACTCACTCACATATACTTGCGAGGTCGTAGTCGTTCGAACTAAGAAACCGGAGTCTCTAAGGGTGCGTTTGTTGCGCTGGACTGTCTCGGATTGGACTAGCTGCAGGGACTAAGCTGGACTGGCTTAGACTAGACTAAGCTGGACTAACTTAGTGAAGCGTTTGGTGCAGTGTCGGACTAAGAAGCAGGATAATAAAAACAGTACTGTTCACCAGATTTGTGTTTGCTTTGACTAGGACTACAAATTTTTGCCATTGTGTAATAGAGTAATGCTACAAATCTCATGATATGGGTTAATTGGAGCATATTTTTGCCATGTATCTTATGAATCTTAAAAAAAGAGGACAATTGTTTTGTTTCTATTACCTGCTAATAGAATTGGGACATACTATTTATAAATAGTCGAGTTTAATTTGCAAATGTAGCTTAGTTTAAACTCTATCACCCAAAAGAAGAAAAAGAATAGTGCCCAATACATGCAACTTCAACAAATACAAGTACATAAGAAGATACTTAGTGAAGCGTTTGGTGCAATGTCGGACTAAATAATAGAATAATTAACAAATCTTAATATTATATCAGTTAATCTATATATATATATATATATTAATATTATATTATTTAATTTATATTAATAAATATATTTATTTATTAATATTATATATATAATATTAATATTATATTATTTAATATATATATATATATATATATTATATTATTTAATTTATATTAATAAATAAATAAATATATATATATATATATATATATTTATTAATAGTATACTCCATTATCTCGGAAATGATTAGCTTCGGGGATGGGTGAATCTGAGGTCTCGTGATTATAGGTTCAGGGCGATGGGGGAGAGAGTGGTGACCGTCGGTGGTGTAAGAGGGAGAGCGGGAACAATGTGGTTGTCGTCTAGTGAAATAGAGAGCAAAGAGGGGTCTTAGCTAGTCCCATGGTTTCTGGGGACTCTCGCTAAGAACCTCTAGTGATGTTCTTAGTCTAGGCTAATCCCAGCTAGTCTCATTAACATTAGTCTCGTGCAGCAACAAACACAGGACTAGACTAATAGTTAGTCCAGTCCAGTCCAGTCCCACTTAATGAGGGCAAACAAACGCCCCCTAATAGTAATCCCACATAAGCATAATATTGGGACCCGTTAGCAAAACTCAACTAAAACGATTAAATTTGGAGAAACGGATGACGGATTTGGAATCAGCGCGTCAAAATACACTAAGACAGGTCTCGGGCAAATTTTGTAAAAAGTCAACGATCAATCCTTAAAAGTCAACCGAGCCGCAAATTAGCCTATGAGGGTTTTCGAGAAAATTTCGCAAAAGTGAACTATTAACTTTAACGGAATATTTCATCCTCATATGAAATATTCTATTAAAGTTAAAAGGAAACTTAACGAAATATTCCCCTTCTAAAATCTGAAATGACATGGGTCGAATCCGGGCTATGGTAAACGGGTCATGGGTTTGGGCCAGTTCCAGTCGACCCTGTCCCCTCCCCGATCGGGTTGACCCAGTCCCAGTCGCGGGTCCAGTCGCCAAAATTTGGGCAGCGATTCCATAGCTCCAAACGAGCTCAAAACTCAACCATTTTTCACTCTTCTTACCAAAATGAAGCTTAAATGGAAATGAAGAGAAATATACCAGCATGACGTCCTGCCGTGCCTGGAGTTGGCAGGAAAATGGCTCGAAAGTCGTCGAGTTTTTGCCGAAAAACTGGGGAGAGTTTCTCCCTATCTGATCTTAGTCAGAATCGTCAAGAGTTCGCCGATGTTTCGTCGGAGGAATAATGTACAGTGGCCTTTGTCACTGTTGGGGTTCTAAGGTTTTGGTCTGGGTTCGAGTCAAGGAAGAAGATGATGATAGTGGCGCTGTTTCACAGGGAAGAAGGAACTCGACGCCGAAGTTACTGAGGCAAGGTGGTGCCTCGGTGGTTGCAAAGAAGAGAAAGGGAGAGAACGAGAGGGTTAGAGTGAGAGAGAGCCGGGAGAGTTAGAGAGAAGAGAGAGTCCGAGATGAGTGACACATAGCACGAAATGAGGGGAGAGTTTGAGTGTGGTGTGGGCCCCACGGGCAAAAAATATTATTAAAATAATTAAAATATCTATTCAGAAAATATTAAAATTATAATATAATAATATTAATAATTATAAAAAAATATTTAAAATATAAAATAGTAATTTTAACAAAAGTATTTTCGGATTCGTAGTTCCATAAAATCTTCGTCGTAACTCCGAATTCGATTCTGCTTGCGCATACACGTTCGTACCGTTGAGTACTTAAAAAATACTGTAAAATAGTAGCTCGTTCGCGTCACTAATTGGCGGTCAATGAAAGTCAACAATCTCGTCTCAAGGGGCATTTTTGTCAATTCACTCCTTTAAAATTAATAAAATCGTAAAATTAGGGACATGTTGTTAGATCCCACATCGCCTAGGAGAGTGGATCCTCTATGCCTTATATGTACATGCCCACCTCTTTTAGTACGAGGCATTTTGGGTGCTCACTGGCTTCGGATTCCATCGGAACTCCGAAGTTAAGCGAGTTCGCGTGAGAGCAATCCCATGATGGGTGACCCACTGGGAAGTTCTTGTGTGAGTTCCTAGAAACAAAACCGTAAAGGCGTGACCGGGGCCCACGGTGAAGTCGAGCCAGGGATGTGGTGGGGGCCCGGGCCGGGATGTGACACAGGTTGTTACATTGTGTGTTTATATACCAAACATGAGGCAGATGACTAAACTTAACCACCTATTATTAAATAAATAAATAATTAATTAATTAATTAATACAAGAAAAATAGGGTCCAAAGAAATTAAGCAATAGGTGTTTAGAGAAAAATGACTATATAAAACAAAAGAAGGGTGTTCTTTGAAGTTCAGTAAGTTACTTTGGGTGTCAAAAAAATATGCGAGCAAAGTGAGTGTCTAGAAAAATAAGCGTGGCCACAAACATAACATTAAGGGTAAATAGACCCAGTAATATTAATATTTTCTTCTTCTTTTTATTTTATTTTATGAAATATTCAAAAATAATTCCTTTCGCAAGTCGTTTTCAACTCCGTCTCAATGTATATTCTTCTTTTCTTGGTTCCATTTAACAACTAAATTATCTTCCTTAAATAACAATATGCTATGATTTGTCACGAACAAGGAATACTACATATTTATCACATTAGGATACTATTTTATATGACAAATGACAAATGACATTGACAACTACAAAAATACGAGACTGAGCACATATTTGTACCTTATTGATCTAATGGTCATGTGACAAGACATATAATAGAAATATATAAATAAAGAAAAGAATAATATCTAAATAATAAAAAGACCGGAAAGCAAGGCTGATTGATGGATGAGTCAAATTTGCATCGCTCGGCAATGCTCATAGATAATTGCTTAAAAAACTAGTTAATTATATATCTCCAAATTTAATTAGTCTTCTAATCATCTCAAAAAATTTAGTCTTCTAATTTGCTCTACCACCCACAAATTTTGTTTTATACCTTTTTTAAATTTTCTAGGAAAAAAAAGGCGCGGTAGGAACACTCGAGGTGACTGCTCTGGCTCTAGCATGGAACACCACAACTAAAGGACATCCCAATATAAATCCAAAGCAAAGGACAGACTAATTAGGGTACCATATAATTTAGTGGTTATATATTTTTTGTTTAAAGATAAACTTTATTTATAATCTAATCGAAATGTTTTCATTCATAACAAGAATATTAAATAAAAACTCAAGGCCTATCTCTTTCCAAACAAACGAATCACTATGTATGGCAGTAAACGAAGCAACCATGTGAGCAACCATATTGCTACCCCGCGGCACAAACCCAATTTTGACAAATATCTAATGGTGGTGTTGCTTCCTTTTTGGGAAGATACCGAACAAATATCTAATCCCAACAAACAAATTTTGAAATTTCCTGACAATAAATATCATAATTAAGTTAAAGTTTAATGCCACTGACAACGATTTCTTCATAATTTTTTTTATTATAAATAAACAATTATTGGTGCAACCAAAATTCAAATTTAGGGTAAATTACATAGTAGCCCCTCAAGTTTGAGGTCTATTACAATCTCATACAACAACTTTAAAACATTTCACTTTTATACCTCACGTACCATTTTATTTCAAAATAATACATCCGTTACATTTTCCATCCATTAATCTGTTAAGTGCTGACGTGGCTGCCAAATGTGTGCCACGTGGCAATTTTTTTTTTTAAAAAAAACCTAAATCTTGTAAATAAATATATAATAAAAAAAAAAAACTGAATTAAATCACCCCGGACCACCCCACCCGCACCCCAAAACCAGAAACCCAGAACACACCCCCCAACCCGTGACCCTCCCTCCCCAGATCCCCATTCCTGCAACCAGTTCGCCTTCTCCCCGCACCCGCACTCACCCTCCCTCCCCCTTCTCCTTCCTCCATGTTCATCTTCTTCCCCCGAAACCCCTTCTTGCAACCCGAAAAAAAAAAAAAAAAAACAACCCAGTTCGTCTGGCCCCTGCACCCGCACCCACCCTCGCACCCGATTCCACCTCACGAACTCGGCGATGGCGGCGTAGACGCGATCTGGGTTTTTTTTTTTTTTCTTCCCTTTCTTTTCTGGGTTGCAGGGGGAAGAAGATGAAGATGAGGGAGAAGAGAGGAGGAGGGGGGAAAGACGAATTGAAGGGTTTTTTTTTTTTTTTTTTTTTTTCTTTTCTTTTCTTTCTGGGTTGCAGGGAAGAAGATGAAGATGGGGGGGGGGGGGTGGGTTGGGGGTTATCATGTCTGGCCTTTCTGGTTTGGGGGGGACGCGAGTGGGGTGGGGGGGGGGGGTTACGGGGGTGATTTAATTCAGTTATTTATTTATTTATTTAGAAGATTTAGGTTTTTTTTTAAAAAAATTATAAAAAAAAAAAAAAAAAAATTGCCACGTGGCACACATTTAGCAGACACGTGGCAGTCACGTCATCACTTAACGGATTAATAGATGGAAAATGTAACGGAGGTATTATTTTGAAATAAAATGGTACGTGAGGTATGAAAGTGAAATGTTTTAAAGTTATTGTATGAGATTGTAATAGACCTCAAACCTGAGGGGCTACTATGTAATTTACCCTCAAATTTAACTTTATTACAATATTGCTATCATGCACAAACTTTCAATTAATCGTGATACTTCCTTATAATTAGAGAAAGTTCATCAGGTGTTTGCGTACCACCACTCTAATAAAGTAGGACTCATCAATAAAAATATATCATGTTTTTAAAAAAAGGTGTTACAAATATGATCTACTAAATTGTCTCTCAATTTATTTTCTTTTCCTAGTAAATGTAGCTGGGATAAGACATGCGTGTGGGAATGCGCATGTCCCACTTCTTTTAAATAACGTATATTTACCATATGAATTTTATTATTTGAACTATTTAATTTTTTTTAATTTTTGTTTGAAAATCACTTCTACAAAAAATCATTCAAATCGGAGATTGTTTAATCATATAAATATATGAAAAAAAATCGACAGTGTGAATACCAAAAAACATATTCATGATGAACGTCAATTTATTCATAGAATATAATGACTAAACGATCTTCAATTCTAATAATTTTTTCATAGATATAATATTTGAACGAAGATTAAACTGAACGATTCCGATTATAAAATTTATATAATGAATTTGTATTATTTGCCAATTGTAGAATATGTGCATATTCTAAACGCAAATAGTATTCATGCGGTAGTGCGATTGACTTGCATTTTCATGTTCCCGTCAACCACACAGAGACCAAGAGGAGTTAAAGTTAAAAGGTAGGATCACATTCCTACATAGAGAAATGGGTGCAAATGATATCATTTTATTTTAACTAGGGTAGGATTACATTCGGGAAGGGATTACTTCTTTTGAACAACAGAGAAAGTCAGAGTTACGTTTAAATTTATACAAAAGTGTGGTGCGTGAATGTTGAACTAATTTGTAGGATTTTCACATGTGTTTTTCAAACTATGAAACCCTAGTCTCCAAAATATTATTTTAAGGTATTATTTATTGTTGGAAATGAAATTTTAAGAATCCAATTAAGATACGTTCACATTCCCATTCAAAAGGTTTTAATTAACTTTAGCTTAAATTAAACAAATTAATTTATTTCAATTAAGAGAAATGGTCCGCAAAGGAGATTGATAGGGTAATTTACTTGATCAGACAATTGACACCCTAACTGGAATTGGCCAATTTTACTTGGTCAGTCATCCAATGTATTTGGTTCAAATTAAGTATGACTAAATCGGCCTAAGTATGACTAAATAGGCCCAATTAAGGGATTTGACCAGCCAATTTGTTTGGTCAGCAAATAAAACTGGCACCAAATCAAACTCTTTCTGGATGTGGTTTAAAATTAGGATACTGTCAAGGAGATCATAAAAAAGAACTAGAATTACGAGGCTCCAAAACAAAGAAGGAATTTTCAAACATATTACAAATTAAGAAGACTCATAAAACTCTCTACTTTTTTCGTCATTCTCGTGAAGAACCACCAAACACCAGCCGTTTCCTCCAGCACCCCACAGGCCAATATTCTACATGTCACAAGCCAAACTCGTAACCCCAAATATTTATTAATACAAATTTATTTTGTACGCATGTTCTTCTATTATTCGTTGTAGAAATTTCATGTTTATAGTGGTCTCCTAGAATTATTTATAGAAAACTTCAGTTTAAGTTTTAATCCCTGAATAAGATTAACTTTTCAATAATACCGTATTGAAGATTAAAAACTAAAAATAGTCCTTTGACTCATGTCCACGTCAAATTATATGGTCCATGTCATATTTAATTATTTTTTTACAAATTTGTTATATTTTTAGTTTACTTGTATTGCCTTTAGGTATAGATAAATGCCTAAATGACAGTATCAAATGGAGGGAACCTAATTGGCCGTACCGAATGGAAGAGACCTAACTGACCGTACCGAATCAAGAGGACCTAAACATACACAACGTTCCTAACTGTCCATTCCAAACCTAAAGAATCATACAAAAATATATGATGGCATTGCACAGCCAGCAAAGTCTTTAGGCCATATCCTCATTCCCTTCCCAACTAAGATGCACAATATACTATTTTTCAATGAGCTTTCATCCCCCTGCTTCACATCCTATTCTACTTGCAATTTTGCAATGTTTTCAATCTCATTTATCTTTTACGCTGTCTCAAATGCTTTCATTTTTTTTAATAGTCCTGCACTCAATAAATTAAAAATGAGTCCAAAAATAAATGAAAAGAACAAATTTGTATGTAGAGAAAATTACCGTAACGGAAACCATATAGTGTACCTAACTAACTGTACCGAATGGAGATGATCTAACTGACCGTACCAAATGAAGGGAACCTAATTGACCGTATCGAATGAAACAAGCACCAACATATACAAAGTCTCCACAAAGGCCTTTCAACAAACACATGGTGTGCATTGTAAAAATCAATTCTTGCTAAAACAATGAAACTTATCGGACCAAAACATGCACACCATACGAAACAAGCTATACAAGTATCACCCCGTGTGTGTTGATTATGATAGCTAAACACATATTTCACACCATATAGCTAATGATTATGACAAAAGAACAACATGTTTGTGAGAGTAGACAACATGTTTGAAATTTGAAAATTTTCATTGATTACAACTTCAGTACCGAATAAAACGGCCTTCTAAATCTCTCTCGAATGTTGACTGTTACGAATCTAAGAACAAAAATGTTGAGGTTACAATTCTAACATTTAAGATGGTAGGCATGTAAATACTGGTAAAAACTATGGTATTTATATAGATGATATATCATGGTGCATTGAAATAAAGGATCTTTTTTAAATACTGAAAACCTCTTAGGTTTTATTCTAAAAATTATCTTTGGTAAGGACTAATCTCTAAGAGTTCTTTTTCAACAAACGATAATATCTACATTAAAGGATAAGAGAGTAGAACTAAGTTTTATAATGGGTGTGCCATTCATAATAAATAGTGAGATATAAAGACTACTCTTGTTACCATAATTTACTCAAACATAAGTACAGGTGTTGCCAGTTTATAGTGAGGCCCACCCGGAAGGCCCAAAATCTTCGGACGAAAAGAATCAGTTGTGTTGTGCGTGTGTGCCGAAGTAAAGAACTTGATGAGCAGAAACTAGAGAGTGTAGGCTCAAGCTCAAGTGTCAATGGCATCTCGGTCACTCTTGCGCACTCTCAGACGGAGCAACGGTGTCAGCAGTGTTAGTCTTGGTGTTGGTAGATTGTTGTCGTCAGGAGGAGCAGGTGCTGTGAATGCTGAGTTTGTCCAAGATTCTGAGGAAAGTGACAACCTGAAGAGCAGAGTCTTCAGGCTCAGGCAGCCCAAGCGAAGCGCCACCAACGTTCTTCAGAGATGGGTCTCTGAAGGCAACCCAATTTCCATTTCGGACCTCCGCCAGATCTCTAAGGACCTCAGCAAGTCTCACCGTTACAAGCACGCCCTCGAGGTTGGATTCTCTTTTTATATGTGGGAAATTGGCCAAAATGTTCATTTTTCAAATCGCAATTGCTGAAATGATGGGGTTTTCAGTATGATGCGATTACTTTGTGGGCGATATTTGATCGATATGTTGTCAATATTTGATTTAGTTCAGCAATTGGGGTTTGCTTTCTGATTATTGGAGCAAATTGCCCTCTTTCCTTTTTTTTTTCACTGTTTGATATTTTGTGTTTGGTTAGCTAGAAAACGAGGGAAAGTTGAAAGCTTGGAATAGAATAGGAGATTTTACAATCTTCAATTGCTGAAATGATCCAAATCAACAGTGACCACATTCCAATAAAATATTAACAACATATTGACAAAATCCAGAAAACTGTTCATTTTAGCAATTAGGAATTGTATTTTCATCGTTTCAGTAAATTCCCGATAAATATTGCCTTTGCAATATGAAGGGTAGGCTTTTGGCAAAAGGTTTAAATGATGTCATGTAAATTGCTTAATCCAAGTATTGTGCATGAGCATTTAAAAAAGGATAGCAACCCCAACCCGTTTAAATTCCTATAAGTTTTTATAATGTTAAAATGAAATGTATGTGCAGTGTGCACTATCTTTTCATTGTTTCTAGTTGATCTTGTCGGCACTAGACTTGTGCTTACTAAGGTTTTAACTGTATTTCACTTGCAATAGGTATCCTTCTGCAGCTTCCAAGTGTACCCAGCAGGCTCGTTTTGTATGTAGGATTGGATTGGAATGGGTAAGCCCTTACATTTAAGGCATATTGATGGTAGAAGTGAATGATCTTTCATTAGGAGGGGATTAGGAGAGGATTAGACATGAAGAAAACTCATCCCTTCTAATCCTACGATTTTGGAGAGAATTGAAATGGATAAGTTTGCTTCATGAGTAATCCATCTTCTACCCTCTAGTTGGTCATAGTTTTTTCATTTCTCACCTTAATATACCTTGAAGTTATGGAGTTATCCATTCCAATCCAATCTTACATACCAAATGAGCCAGCATGTTTTCAGTTATTTTTTTTGTTTTTATTTTTTAAATGTCTATAAGTAAACATATTTCTTGTTTCCAAAACAAGAATGAAATTGGGAACACAACAAAATGTAATCTTCGTATGCCTCTTTCAGTTCTCTGTTTCAGTGGATTCTGTTTTGTGTTTTGTACAAGCTTGCAGATATCCGAGTGGATGGTCAGCCATAATGAATTTGAGCTATCAGATTCTGACTATGCAGTCCGCATTGTCTTGATGACAAAAGTTTTTGGCATTGATGCTGCGGAACGGTACTTTGAAGGTCTACCTCTTACTGCAAAAACAAGTGAAACCTATACTGCTCTCCTCCACTCTTATGCTGGGGCAAAATTGACTGAAAAGGCTGAGAACCTCTATGAGAGGATAAAGGAATCTAACCTGTCCCTTAGTGCCCTTACATACAATGAGATGATGACTATGTACATGTCAGTGGGGCAAGTAGAGAAGGTCTCTATAGTCGTGGAAGATCTGAAATGCCACAAGGTTGCACCGGATATCTTCACATACAATCTTTGGATTAGTTCATATGCTGCAACTCTAAAGATTGATCAACTTCGACAGATTTTGGATGAAATGAGACATGATCCTGGTTTTGGCGAAGGATGGGAGAGATACATTAACCTGGCAAATATATATGTTAGCGTTGGGCATCTTGTGAATGCAGAGTCCAGCACTCTGGTAGTTGAAGCTGAGAAAGTAATCACACAAAGAGAATGGATCACGTACGACTTCCTTATTATTCTGCATGCTGGTTTAGGAAATAAGGAAAGGATTGATCAGATATGGAAATCCTTGATAATGACTGGGCAAAAGATGACAAGTAGAAACTATATTTGCATTCTTTCTTCATACCTAATGCTTGGCCAGTTAAAAGAAGTAGGAGAAGTTATTGATCGGTGGAGGCAATCAACTACTACAGATTTTTCTGTTACTGCCTGCAGCAGGGTTGTCAAAGCTTTCACAGACATTGGGTTGACTGAAAAGGCCCACAACTTCGAGATGCTTCTGATTCAGAAGAACTGTGATCCTACAAATTCGTTAGGGTAGAAAAAAAAAAGAGTTTTGGGGAAGATAGTGGAACGTATATGCAACAATTTATGATGTCTGGATCATTTTATCAAATGACTGAATAATATGCCAGTATTCACCTGCGTTGATATTTCCGCTGTTTTGTTTCTATGTTTAGTCTCAAGTATATTGTGTTATGGAAAATTGAAGTTTGTGTTTATCCTTCCCATCGTTTATTCATTGCAAGTGCAGCGCACACTGAGTTCTTTGTACATCATTGCAAGTCAGGGAAGATCAATATTCCCTAGAGATGTTAGCATTGTGTTAATTATACCCGATGTTTATAGAACATAAGCAATACAACCGTAGAAAATTGGAAAAGTTATCCTACAAAAGTGAGTTTGTAGCACTTGAAGCCATTCTAGAGTACCAGTTTGTACAGAGTTAATTAACAAAGCATTCATAAGTAACCTCATGTTTCAGCTAGTGTTTTTCTTTCTATCTTCTTATTATGTGGTTGCATCCATGTGCTCCTTGATCAAGAAACAATTTGTGTAGATTGTTGGAGAATGGAATCTCATATCAGGTATATGAGAAATTCGATCCTTAATATCATTGAGCCCTTTTATGATAAAACTCCACATTGCTTGAATTAATACTTACTTTTAGGTATATGATAATTAGTTTTTACAAGGAATTAGGAACTTTTTATCATTTCCCATTTGATATTGTTGCTGCTATCTTGTGGGAAAGGCAGCTTAAGTTTAAATCAAATAACACATGCCCTATATTTTGGTTATGATCATGTTAATAGTTAGTCTAACTCAAGTTTGGGGCTATGCATTTCAGAATTCAAGCACACATACTTTGCCAATTGCTGTGTTACTTATACATTTTTGTGTGTGAAAAATTTGTGTCTCCAGATCCGGGCTATATATATATATATATATATATATGATTGGGGGATGCGCACATTTTGACACGCACTTTGTAGAACTCACTTCGTAATGTGTTTCAATGATCTTAACTGGGTATATTTAAGTACATCATTTATAGATTATCCTTCCAAAAAATAAGACAAATACAAAATCATTAAGACATTTAACTGCAGTGAAAAACATAGACAAATACGGTTCTGCAAAGAAACACAAAATTTAATCCTACAGTCATGATTTCAGATTTGAATGATTTTTTATAGACATGAAATTCGATGTAAGACATAAAAGATGAACAATTGGATCGTTGAAATATATTACGAAGTGATACTCACAAATGTAAGTCAAAAACTTATGTCCCAGATTCTAACCCATATGTATGAATATCATTCTTGTGGTCAAGGTCTAAAATATCGATGATATCGGAAATATCGGTAGTCCAAAAATACGGAAATTTCGATGGAAATATCTGGATATTATCGATATCGATAAAAATTGAATAAAAACCACGGAAATTGTAAGAAAAACTTGGAAATTTTTATTGAAACTTTGCAGAATGTTTGTTTAGTCAACTATCTATTAGTTTATCACAAAAAATTGGAAGGAAATGCATTGCATGATGGATTTAACTTATTTAAGTTGATTATATAGCGAGCTGACAAACATTGTGAGTGTAGAAAATATGTAGTAATTAATGAAAGAAGTTTAAACACACCATAATCATTTATATATAATGAATTAGTACAATATTTTACACTTTATACATTGCATGGTAAGATACATGAGTGACTTAGCAAGGTCTAAAATATCGATGATATCAGAAATATCGGTAGTCCAAAAACACGGAAATTTCGATGAAAATATCGCGATATTATGGATATTTTAGACCTTGCTTGTGGTCAGTATATATAAAAAATATATTTACCTATTGCTAGCAAAGATTTAGCTGCCTTTGCCCTCGGGATTGAAGCAAGAGTAGCATCCTTTTCGTAGTTCCGAGCTTCATGTCATCTTTTCGCAACAAAATGGGAAAGGTTTTGTTCAACAAAAAAAAAAAGAAAAAAGGGAAAGGTTTTAGGAGATAACATTCATTTTGAGGACCTGTGATGTACTTACTAGATCAAAACTTTAAGATGGTGGTGAATCCATTTCAAAGAAGGTTTTTTCAAGTTGTAGACGAACCGCTTCAATAGTATGAATATTTTGTTGTGTGTCAATATATATACACACACACACACACACAATACAGCTGCTCTCCAAAAGTCCTTATTTTAAGGACATGTGATGTCTTTTTCCATATGAGTCTCAAATCAATCTTACGATAGATTAAGCTATCAATTTAAGTAATTTCTGTTACACAGAAACAAAATACTAACTAATAAAACAAAACAAAAAACTGTTCTCTTCATCAATATCTAAATCCAGCAAATTCAATTGCATAAAACCCTAATAACTTTACAAATCTAATTTCATCCAATCTTTTATCAATAATATTCAAATCTAGTTAGTTACAAAGAACCAACAAAATTGAGAAATTGTGGTTTCAAATATTGGAATTGCATTTCTTGAACGCGTGAACTCTTTTTCGTCTGAAATTTTTGGGAGAAATTTTAATCACTTTGTAGAATTATTGTATTTCAGTATAACATAAACTATTTAAATTGATAACTTAATTTTTCATAAAATTAATTTGATAGCTCATATAAAAAAAAAAAAAAAATAAAAAAAAACCTCACACGTCTTTAAAATGAGAACCTTAGACAGCAATTGTAATAAATACAAATGAGATTTTGTAACTCTTTTCCGACATATGCATGACGCTAGAGGATGATTGACGCAACTTCAATTAATTAATTCTCGTCGAGTTGCCAGCTTGCATCAGATATTGTACATGTATTCTGTAAAATGATATATTTACGATGGAAAGAATAAATTGGTTACAAAACTTGTCTATATCAATAACAAAACATTGGATGATGACAATGTATGGCCACGAAGAAAAAAATAAACACCAATTAATGCTTAGTTTTCAAGTGACTTCATAATCAAAAAGCAGAGTTGTCATGCACACACAGCAAATCATTGACAACACTCCGAAGCGCGCGGTACCTGCAAATTACTATTGAGAAAACGAACTTTCATTAACAATAATATGACGTGGCACATAGAAACAACTTGTTAGAGGAGAGTTCCGATCCTTGTCGGATCCTCTTTGTGAGGATTTCGAAAATTTGCGAATCTTATCCGTTCATCGTACATCGTGTGATCAGAAATTATTTTAAATATTTTTATTTAAAAATAAACATAAACAGTATTTGATAAAAACTGATCGCATGATATACGATGAACGAAAACAATTCACGAATCTCTAAAATCCTCGTAAAAAAGATCCGAAGAGGACCCTGTTGGGTTTGAGGACTAAGACACCGATAATGCTTGTGCTGAGGATTATAACCTAAAAAGATACGGTTTAGACCGACTATCTAATTAGTTTGCCGGTGACATGGTTGAACGGCGCGGGGGAAGTAGAACCAACCAAAGACATGAAGATGAGAGTAGGTAGGTGGGTGACCAAAGATGACGGAATAAAGAGAATTCCAACTAAGAACCGAGGTAGGATGAATTTATTTATTTATTTTTTTTCAGTTAAAATTACAAAGTCAATCTCACTCTAGCATTGCTATTATGGGAAGTAATAATGAGGTATCTGTTGTAGGCCTAATTGAGTGAGCGATCTAGGAAGAGAGTGAGAGGGGTGGTGCGGCAAGCTTAGGAGAGAAGAGAGATTGATTTAATTGTGAGGTGTGTTTGATTCACCCCATTGTGCCTTTATTTATAGTAGTAGAAAGGGTGAATACCTTTCCCTTTATGATTACAACATTTAATAGGTAATCTAGTCCTAATAGGAATATAAGATACTATCCCATATTCTCTAGGATTTACACAATCACATTCCTATTCTAAATATGACTGCAACACTCCCCATTGAGTGTGTAAATACTCAACAGACCATTGCATCAGTTCTTCAGCAGATAAGGTAGAATAGTTGATGAAGTCATCGGCACAACGGGCAATCGCGAGTCTCATATTTACGTTGAAGTATGCATGTGTAAAAACTCACAAAAACCTCGCTATGGTAAAACCCAAGATTTGGAGAAAACCCATAGACTAAGGGAAAAGTAAGAAAATATGCATAATGTCTTAAACAAACGTCAAATTGGACGAGTGAAATGAACTCAACGGAGTATGATCATCCCAGGATGGGTGCCTCATCAAAACCTCGTTAGGTAGCAAAAACCCAGTGGGAAAAATGCTCCTAATCGTAGGAAAAAGAGTACATTAAGATCATGTGAGTATGCTTCTGGATACTCCCCCTGAGTTAGACATAACTTCTAAATAAGAGAACTACAAACGATTTAATTCAGACAATTTACGCATACCGATTCCTTGGACGAGCTTCTGAAATGTAGACTTGGGCAACGACTTGGTGAAGAGGTCGGCCAGGTTGTCCTGGGAACGGATTTGCTTGACTTCGATGTTCTGATGCTGCTGCTGCTGGTGTGAGTAGAAGAACTTCGGCGCTATGTGCTTGGTGTTGTCTCCCTTGATGTATCCCTTCTTTAACTGCTCGATACATGCTGCATTGTCTTCAAAGATCGTCGTAGGAAGGTCAACGACTGATGTAAGACCACTAGTGCTTCGAATATGTTCCATCACTTCTCTCAGCCAAAAGCACTCACGCGATGCTTCATGCAGGGCGAGAATCTCAGCATGGTTAGACGAAGTCGCGACTGTGTTTGCTTGGTAGACCTCCAAGATATAGCGGTGTTCCCAATGGTAAAGACATAACCCGTTTGAGAACGTGCCCTATGTGGGTCAGACAGATATCCAGCATCTGCGTAACCAACAAGGCGAGAATCGATCAGGGGCCTATAGGGGGCGGCACCACTTGGAGATTCATGGGTATAGAACAAGCCCAAATCCGTAGTACCCTTGAGGTAGCGAAAAATGTCTTTGACACCATTCCAGTGCCTGCGTGTAGGCGCATTGCTGTATCTAGCCAATAGATTCACAGCGAAGGAGATGTCGGGTCTAGTGCACTGAGCCAAGTACAATAAAGCCCCAATTGCACTTAGGTAAGGAACTTCGGGTTCCAAAATCTCTTCCTCATCCTCCTTTGGACGGAAGGGATCTCGTTTAGCAACTAGAGTCCGAACGACCATGGGTGTGCTCGAAGGCTTCGCTTTATCCTCATTAAAGCGTCGCAACACCTTTTGGGTGTAGTTCGATTGATGTACTAGGATTTCATCCGAACAGTGCTCGATCTCCAGGCCGAGACAGTATCGAGTTTTTCCAAGATCCTTCATCTCAAATTCCGATTTCAAGTGTGCAGCAATTTCCTCAAGCTCTGCAGGAGTCCCGATGAGGTTCATGTCATCGACATAAACTGCAACGATTGCAAATCCGGAATGTGACTTCTTTATGAACACGCATGGGCATAGTTCGTTGTTCACATAACCCTGACTTGTCAAATATTCACTCAGACGGTTATACCACATCCGCCCGGATTGTTTCAATCCGTAGAGTGATCTCCTCAACCTAATTGAGAGAGTGTTCCGTGGTCTAGAACTATTTGAACCAGTCAATGGAAGTCCTTCTGGAACTTTCATGTAGATTTCCGTATCTAGATCCCCATAGAGATACGCGGTTACCACGTCCATAAGCTGCATATTCAGTTTTTCAGAAACTACCAAACTGATTAGGTAGCGGAACGTTATGACGTCCATTACGGGAGAATACGTCTCCTCGTAATCAATTCCAGGGCGCTGAGAGAAGCCTTGCGCTACGAGGCGTGCTTTGTATCGCACTATTTCATTCTTCTCATTACGCTTCCTCACGAAAACCCACTTGTAGCCAACAGGCTTCACGCATGGTGGTGTAGGAACGACAGGTCCAAATACCTTACGTTTCGCGAGCGAATCGAGTTCGACCTGGATTGCTTGTTTCCAGTTTGACCAATCGGTTCTAAATCGGCATTCATCGACGGAACGTGGTTCAATGTCATCGTTAAGCATGATGTCAGTAGCTACTGAGTACGCGAATGCATCGTCGACGATCATCTCATTCCTATTCCAAACCTCATCCAATACTGTGTAGTGGACCGAAATCTCGCGATTTTCGGGAGGCCGGCATGTTTCGTCTGAAACATCATCGTAATCTAGAATAACCTCATGCGTTGGAACGAATGAGTAAGCGATGGTCGGATTCAAACTAGGGTCACTAGTTGGTGCCGTTTTCCTTTTCCGGGGTTGTGAATCCTTTGAACCAGGGGGTCTGCCACGCTTCAGGGTTGGACCAGATGATTGGCTAGCCGCCAATGTACCTTCCCGCGTGGAGGGTGCGGCCTCCCCACCTTCGGGGACGGCCTGGCCTTCCCAGGCGGGTTGTTGACGTACACGGGGTACATCTATCCTTGCAGGTGTGTTTGCAGCGGGTATATGTGATCTTGTCACCTTTGCTAGATCATTAAAAACATCCGGCATGCTTTGAGCAATGCTCTGAAGATCTATAATTCGACGCACCTCAGTTTCAGACTGGGCAGTACGGGGATCTAAATGAGATATAATGGGAGCTTACCACGACAATTTGCGGCGTTCTACGGGAACGTTAGCATGCTTATCTCCCCCTAATGACGGGAAGACTGTCTCATCAAAGTGACAATCCGCAAAACGTACGGTAAAGAGATCTCCTGTCAAGGGTTCTAAGTATCAAACAATTGATGGCGAATCATAACCGATATAGATTCCCATTTTTCTCTGAGGTCCCATTTTGGTACGTAGTGGCGGCGCTATTGGCACATAAATGGCGCACCCAAACACCCGTAAATGCGAGACGTCAGGCTCGTATCCAGTGACCAACTGTAACGGTGAATGTGGTTGGGTAGTGATGGGCCTCAGGCGGACCAACATAGCTGCGTGCAGTATTGCATAGTCCCAGGCAGATACCGGTAGTTTGGTTCTCATAACCAAAGTCCGAGCTATCATTTGAAGGCGTTTTATGAAAGCTTATGCCAGACCGTTTTGGGTGTGAACATGGGGCACAGGATGTTCCACATCAATCCCTACTGACATGCAATACTCGTCAAAAGTCTGTGACGTAAACTCTGCAGCGTTATCCAATCGAATCGACTTGATCGGATAATCAGGGTGGTGAGCCCTTAGCTTAATGATTTGAGCTAGGAGTTTAGCAAACGCGGCGTTGCGTGTGGACAACAAGCAAACATGTGACCATCTTGTCGATGCATCAACCAACACCATAAAATATTTAAATGGTCCGCAGGTTGGTTGGATAGGTCCACAAATGTCCCCTTGAATCCTCTGAAGAAATTTAGGGGGGTCGTGAATAATCTTTGTGTGGGAGGGTTGAGTATTCAACTTCCCTATAGAACATGCTTGGCATGTCGGGACCTGAACATAGGGATGTAACTTATGCCCGTGAGAAGTTTTGAGGATACGGCGCATCATGTCAATCCAGGGTGTCCCAAACGATCGCGCCAAAGCAACAAAGTGTCCTGGAACTCAAGCATAGGGCCGGCCACATTGTGGGCTTCTATGCCCCGAATGGTCGTGATGTACAACCCATTCGGCAGACGTTCCAACTTCTCATGAATATGCTTCTGGCCATATTCGTATGAAGTGATACAAAGATATTCAGAACCATTATCTTCAGTGGTTTCAAGATGATATTGATTATCTCGAATATCTCTAAAACTCAGCAACGTTCTTCCGGAATGTGGAGAATAGAGTGCCTCCTTAATGGTCAAGAGTGTACCATTAGACAACATGATACGTGCCTTTCTGTATCCTTCAATCAGGTTGGATAGGCCTGAGAGAGTTGTCAAAGGAGCTTTCTTAGGTACGAAGTTAGTAAAATAGTGTCGTTCACGCAAGATGGTGTGCGTGGTTGCACTATCTGCCAGACAACTAACTTCCCCACTAGGCATACCTAGAAAGAAATTGATTGAATTGGTCACATGTATAAATATAATTCCATTCATTCAATTAAGCAATTCGAGAAAATAATATCCATTTCAATAACAATCCATAATTCAAAACAAACCAAAACCAAACAAATTATTCCAAATACTTAGAAAAATTGTTCAAAAATTAAACCATAAACCTAACAAAGATAGGGATAGGGGCCGGCCACTCCTAGTGGGTTCGGCCACTAGGGGTATATGCCCTAAAATCATGTCTAAGCTATTCGTCCATAGGTGCTGACGCCTCCTGGAAGTCCGATATCTCCATTGATGTAGTTGCATCTTCCGGATGATCCACATGTGCAAAGTTAGACTCACGACGGGAATGATACTTGGCAATAGCCTCAGGGGAAGCTCGGCATATGCGTGACCAATGATCCTTTGATCCACAACGATAGCACATGTCCAATTCAGTAGAAGCAGCCTGAATGGGAGCTTTGCCATTGTTCTTGAAGTTTGGGACCTTAGGGGCGAGTTACGGACGCTGCTGGGTCGCAATTTTACCCTTAGGTGTGGCACTCTGTTGACCATGGGCCCGTGGTGGGGCTTTCCCCTATTTCCACGGCCATGACGAGTCTGTCGTCTTTTCTGGCTGCGATAGTTAGTCGCATGCGCTTCAGGCGCGGCGTGCGAGCCAGTGGGTCGAGCTTGATGGTTTTTCATCAAAAGCTGGTTCTGCTTTTCAGCGAGAAGTAAAACAGAGATCAAATCCGAGAACTTGGTGAATTTCTGTGCCCTATATTGTTGCTGCAGGACAATATTGGTGGCATGGAAGGTCGAATAGGTCTTCTCCAGGAGATCTGATTCGGTGAGTTCCACTTTGCAGAATTTCAACAAAGAACGGATTCTACAAACTTCAGAGTTGTATTCATTCACAGACTTAAAGTCTTGGAAGCGAAGATGCTGCCAGTCGTGTCTTGCTTCAGCAAGTATATGTCTTTCTGGTGATCGAAACGGTCAGCCAGAGCAAGCCAGAGGGTGCGTGGGTCCTCTTCAGCGAGATACTCGGTCTGCAGTGCATCATGGATGTGTCTTCGGATGAAGATCATTGCAGTAGCCTTCTGAGCTTCGTCAACAGGTTTGTCGGCGATGGGAGTCTCGATGGTGGCTCGAATGCCCTTTGCAGTTAAATGGAGCTTCACGTCTTGAACCCACTTCAGATAGTTTCTTCCAGAGACTTCTAGAGCGGTGAAATCGAGCTTGTTCAAGTTCGACATGTCCCTAAGACAGAGGGAAAAAAAACGTGATTAGTCATATGGTAAGTCATAGACATATATTGGAGAACATACAGGTTCTTTAGACATGTATTGGTTTAATTTATGCATGAAAACGACAGGTTTCATGTGGTATGTTTTGAATGAAAACTTCAGGTTTCAAAGGCACTAAATTTGAAACTACAGGTTCAATTTAGTATTTTATGAACGATTAGTTCATAATGAGAGGTTCCTGCAATAAACACAGAATGCAATATACTAACTTAGTGTAGTGGATTTGAGTTTCTTCGGGAACTCAAGTGTGAGAGCTTCGTTACTACGAAAGTATGTGACGGTTCAAAGTATAAAGAGAAATTATTGAATCGTTAATGTCCAAAAGTGATCTTTAGGTCAAGAATTTGGATTCATTATCAGATTAATGGACTGCAGGTCACTTTTAATTAATTCAATAAATCGGGCCATACAGGGTCGATTGTAGAAGCAAAATAATATTAGTATAATATTATTGGATTGAAATCAAAAGCTCCAATCATAATATGGGCTGGTGCCGTGAGAGGGCTAGGGCACGGGGTGCCATAAGTGGTCACGGCAGGGCCTTTAAGAAGTCCTGGAATCATGGCTGCAGGCCACGGGGGAAAAAAAACTTCCAGCCGAAGCTGGGTTGGGTCCATATGGACCGAGGGGTTTGCACGGGGGAGCCCAAGACAGTGGGCTGGCGTTGTGGGAGCTGCGGGCCGCGCAAGGAGCTCAGCGAAAGCTGGCTTGTGCGTGCGTGTGTGCATACGTGTGCCTAGCCGAAGGCTGGCAGCAATGATGCGGGCCGAGTGTGGCCTAGGGCTGCAGGCCCAGTTACAGAAATAAAGCAGGCCGAAGCCTGTTGTTTCTTGCAGCGCAGGGAGGGTGCTGTGCACCAAATCCCGATCCCCTTTGTTTCCCATTTTTTTTTCAATTCCCTTAGGATTTTAGAAAAACCCTAACTTGCTTCTAATTTATTTTTATACTTTGACTCACAAATTCCACATAACAATTTAATTGTGCGATGCATGAAACAAATATATATATGAATTTGTGAATATATATATCGGAAGGAAAATATAAACATAGGGGGTTCATGCATCATGGGGAATGTTTTCATGCTTCATGGGTCGTTTCAAATATCTTACTTTATTTTAAGCGTACCTGAGTAGCAGAAAACAAATAAGCCTTTGAATGTAGTGGATGATAGCCTCCTCCTACGATGCGTCAATTCCTTAGCTCCGGGTAATTCCTTAGCTTCTGGCAAGAGCGTGCTGATAACGTGTTGTAGGCCTAATTGAGTGAGCGATCTAGGAAGAGAGTGAGAGGGGTGGTGCGGCAAGCTTAGGAGAGAAGAGAGATTGATTTAATTGTGAGGTGTGTTTGATTCACCCCATTGTGCCTTTATTTATAGTAGTAGAAAGGGTGAATACCTTTCCCTTTATGATTACAACATTTAATAGGTAATCTAGTCCTAATAGGAATATAAGATACTATCCCATATTCTCTAGGATTTACACAATCACATTCCTATTCTAAATATGACTGCAACAGTATCTTTATTAAAAAAAGAAGAAAAATACAAATTGTCAAGGAGGACATAAAGCCCGACTTTGACAATAATAACATCTATATAACAAACAAAACCTCAAACAACCAATACAAAATATAACAAGGCCAACAAAATATCATCTATCTAAAGCAGTAGTATGGAAGCCCTACATAATCACGCTGATAATACGACAAAATGAAATCAGAAGGAGAATCCCACCAATTAAGACCAGTAGACGAGGAACTAGACCTGTAAACGGGTCGGGTTTATTGGGTTTGGCTTGGGTTCAATCCGACCAGTTAAGTTAACGGGTCACCTGAACCCGACCCATTAAGCTAACGAGTCACCCGTTTCACCCGTTAACACCCATTAAAAATTATTATTATTATTATTATTATTATTATTTTGCATAGAGTTTATTTTTTGTTGTTAAGACTTTAATGAAATTACTAAAACATCCTCAACTAATGGGTGCTAACTAGTTGACCCAAAGTGACCCGTTATTTAACGGGTTGTTAACGGGTTCACCCGTTAGCGACCCGACCCGTTAAGCATCCACCCAAATACTAATATTAACGGATCGGGTTAACGAGTCGGGTCCAAAATGGCAGGTCTACGAGGAACCATGATTTGCAAGTAACTTGATTACCTTCCCTAAAATTGTAAGAGCAGTCTTGACCCACAAAAAGTGTGGCAGACCAGCCATATGTAATAAAGACCCAAATTAATGTTGAAATGTGCCAATGTTTATGTTCAGTAAGCCCATTTTGTTGATGAGTATGAGGGCAAGAGTAACGTTCAATGCCCAATACATGACAAAAAGTAGAAAAAAATTGATTAACATACCATGTACCATTGTCACTTTAATAAACCATAATCTTCTGGCAAAAAATGTTACAAACCGTAGCCACAGAAGTCTTAAAATGATCGAACACTTTAGATTTGCATTTCATAGGATATATCCAGAACCCGCTAACAGAAGTAACATGAGATATCCGCACATTAGAATGAACAATATAGAACAAGGACCAAGAACGAGTATTATTACAGTAAAACGGAAGTTGAGTTGACTTCTTAAGGGCACAGCCCTTACAAAAGGAATTTTATCAACTTTAACATCAACCTAGACTAGAACATAGACTAGACATGACAGGAGACGAAGGGTGATTGAACTGTTGATGCGTTGGAAGAACAGATAGCAGCGAAAGCTTGGGAATAGAGGAGGTGGTAGCCGACAGGGTCAACGAATAAAATCCTTCCACACGGCCTTTAAAAATTAGAAACCAGTGCGTAAGTCATAAATTTGGTAGAAACTAGAAGAAAAAAAAGGGAAAAAAACTAGATTTTTTGGGGTGAAGGGCCAACATAATGAAGATTTTTGCGGAGTTCACGAATGAGGAAAACATTACGGAGATGGAATTTAGTAGGACCAAGAGTCAGAGGAATTGTACCAACGGTGGTAAATTCATCGAATCACCATTACACAAATAATCATTACTCGAACTGGGATAAGATTTAGGAGCAGAAAGTGTAGAGGATTGGTCCGTCATATGATGAGTGGCACCAGCGTCAAAATAACAATTAGGATCAGATTGATGAGCACACTAAACACCCGCAAACGGAGGAGCGGAATCGGGCCCGGGAAATTTATGGGAGCAAGTAGCAGTGGTGTGGTGCGACGTGTTACATTTGTAACACCAAGCTGGGCCAGGAAGGCCAGTGGCAGAACTGTAGGGCCGAGAGGGACGCGAGGCAGGAGGGGCCTGCTGTTGCGGAAAGAAGGGCAGGAAATTGGTCCATTGGGCATGAGGCTGCAGAAGAGAAAGCTGCAGGGAATGGTGCCGCTGGGGCAGCTGCCGCTGATGAGTATGATTGAAATAAGCCATGAGAAGAGTGTAGAAGAGACGAAAAAACGAAAGAGAAAGACCAAAGGAATTTGACGTTTGACCGTGAAAGGGCAAACACCTAGGCCTACTATGGTTAATGGCAGCTAGCTTGCTTGCCTGTATTATTTTTAAGAGTAATGCTAGGAAAACTAAATTTGTAGATAAAATTTTAAAAATTAAAGGACATGAAAGTTGATGATTAATATATTACTTACACGTTGATAAACGTGCTTATTCTTATTGGTGACACATCATTTAGTTTGTTAGATGAGAATAACTATTTTATTGGATGATATTTTGAACGTGAGAGAGAGGGAGAGATAAAATCCAAAGAGAATCTAGATGATATATATATATATATATATATATATATATATATATATATATATAATCTAAAAAAACTATGAAATTGAATACGGAATTTGTTATTTTTAAACTCTTAATCATAAAAATTGAGAAATAACATTTATTTCTCTCATTCAATTTATAAACTAATTACAATAGAAAATTACATTTCTATCTGTTGACCCTAAAAACTACCAAGCCTACGTGGCGCGCAGGCCGAGTAACTAATGAGCTAACTACGTCCTTCGGTTGTATGCGGGGCGTGCCAACTCGTCGGCCGAGCTCGGCCGGTGAGTGAAATGCGCTGGTGGCGTTGAAGTGCTGCTGACTTCTAAATCTCGCGACTGTGGCCGAGGAAAGAACACGTCTCAGCCTTCAAGTTTTAGAGCCTGAAGACAAGGCTGCTAGTCTTGCGAAGTTCACTGATCGTCGGCGCCAGGTTTGGTCACAGTGATTATATTCGTGAAAGTATAAGCACGCCGAACTGACACTAGACTATACGGACACAAGTACTCGAAAGAGATGTATGTCTTGATGGTGAATGTGGTTCGGCCGTCAGAATGTTGAACTATGAAACTAACTCATGAGTATCCAATCATAAAACAACTCGGCGTTTAATGTGCCGAGCCCAGTAATTAGTAACACCTCACTTCGCTGAGAAGGCTAATGAGATGACCTCCGCCGATAAGGATTTGGAAATCCTTCTCGACCGAGACTTGGATAGATAACTAGTCGACCTCGGCGCAGTGCTGTTTATCCAAACTGAAGGTGCTCCGCGGTCGGCTGATTCTACGACAACAGTGTTGTTTATCCAAACTGAAGATGTCATCGGTTGCCTTCACAGTGTTGTTTATCCAAACTGAAGATGTGTTGGCAGAAAGAAAATAAAAATCTCAAGGTCGTTGAGAGGTTTCACGTAGAGTGAGGGTTTGCGTAGGGCAGTTTGTGTGTTGAGTTGGAGAGAGCCTCCCGTCGCTCATCGCCTCTGCATTTATAGGGCAGCAATCCTACTCATAGCCGAGTTAGAACCCTACTCGGACTAGGATTTCTTCAACTAACCCAATCAGGATTCAGCCAACCTTATTTCAATTAGGACTTTGAATCCATCCCAACAATGGGCCAGATTCACTTCCGTGTCACGGCTCACCTAGGATTCCTTTCCTTACTAGGTCTCGACCATCTGACCCTTATCACTTCCTTATTCTTCTGGGACTAAGTTTCTGTGTATTTATCCGCACCACTCATTCTTCCAAACGGATTTAGTTGGCCCGACCACGCGGCCCATGGTAGCCGATCAGCCCATGACGTTTCTGGGGAGGTGTTGGGCTGAAATAATCTCGAGCTCGGCCCAGTATTACTTTGGGCCCAAACATTGCGCCCTCGCTTTTGAGGACGTCGACCTATAACCTTTGGTTAAGCCTCGGCCTTAAAGAAGCGAAACGACATTTTCCCCTATTTTTTCAAAAACCACTAAACCATCTTGGAAAAAACCACCATGCTTATTTATGAGACATGATTCCATTCTCGAATCCTTCCCAATAACCTGCCACGCGTCAATCCCCGGTTAACCAAACAGCTTTCAATCATAACCCTGGAAGCGTGCGACTATCGAAGCGTTTCTTCCCATCAAATCCGTTGCCATACTTAATCTTGTGCCTTCAATTACCAGATTTTCGATCTTTTCGCCTGGATCTCCGAATCATTCATAATGGCGCGCAGACGTACTGATTGGCTCATTTCGAAATTTGAAAACCAATCGGTTTATCTTCTTCCTAAAACGCCTATAAATACTTGAATCATTCCCATTCGTATTTTATGCTTTCCAAACCCTCTGCATCCTTCTCGCTGTTCTGCTTTCGAAATCCCAAGAAAATCAACCTTTAAACCAGACATCTTTTCCCCAAACCCAGAAAGTCCTCAAATCTTCATCAATGGTTTCCTTCATTTCCCAGCTTTCTGACAAGTGCAGCAAGTGTAAGGATTTCATCGATCACAACGCCATCAAAACCCTGCGCTTCGAAAGCGATCAGAGCACCACTCACCAAATCCTAAGGCCACTATTCAAAGATATAGTGTTGTCGTCTATCACTACCCTCTTCAAATGTCATTGCTTGGCACTCTTGCGGCAGGGGTTTGACTGGTCGAAGTGGGACCTGACAAAGCCTCAAGGAGCCTGGCCCTCGACCACTGCAACCTGGGCAGCTTGGGTCTAACGAATGGAAAAATTCTTCGGCCAGGAATGGAAGGCTCTTGGCATCTTTGATGTTATCAGACTCTCGACCGTGGAGATCATCATGGACAAAGAACTTCTCATAGCGGCCCTGAGCTTCTGGTGTTCGGCCACCAATACTATGCTCATTCCATTCGGTCCTATCGGCCCCAACATCCTCGACGTATAAGCTATTCTCGAGACTTCCCCTTCTGGTCTCCCAATCGATGCTGCCCTTTCTGGGTGCCCATCGAATCTCGACTTCAAGGCACAAGAACTTCTTCAACTACAACACCCTTATCCTCCGCTTTGTTGGCCGATGGGAGGAGAGTCTACGAAAGGGAGAGCACGAAGCCTTTCTATTTTATTGGTACAACAAGTTTATCTGTTGTACCAAATCAAACAAGTGCATGGTCGAAAACATGCCGGTGGCTGAAGCCTTAGCTAGTGGTCACACTCTGGCACTCAGTCCAGCTATCCTCGCCAACCTCCTGCGCTGCCTGGCCGACTACCATTGACAAGATTAACCCGCACCAGACTGGACCTCTCTGGGTGTTCCAACTCTGGCTGCAGGTTTATTTTGCCACGCTTCGGCCAGAGATCCTCAACTTGTAGCCTTTTGAGGCGCTCGACCTTCAGCTGGCCCCCCGACCGACGCCAGCCCATCGGGCCGAAGAAGTCTTCAAATACTTCTTCGGCCTGGATGACCTTTCTGACGACGAATTCCTAATATGTCGTCGTCAAGAGTACCCCTCTTCTATCAAGCTTCCAACATCAGCCTGGAACGAAAATGAAGATGCTGGCCTTCGTCTAAACTGGGGGTCGTTTGTGTTAACACGTGATCTTCCCTTCGGCTGCGATGCTTGCCAAGCAAGCTGGGAGGTCTACCATCCCTATTTTACCACCTGACAGCTCGGCTACCTCCAAGGTTGCCCGGTGCCTCTACTTACTTCCTGTTCTCTTCTAAGCCGAGGACGACTCTTTGGTTCTTCAGAAAGTGAGTGTAGAGAAACCGATAACGAGTTTCAGGAACAGTGCACAAAATGTCGCCTTCGACCAACTGTCCCTGAATCCCTCAGTACCGACACCTTTGGCGACTGGTTGGAAGAATATACTCGGGATTTTTTTGGCGCTTCGATCGACGATGTTGCCAACAAAATTTTTGGTGACCGACCCAAAAAAGCTCATACTCCTTAATCCAAAGAGAAAACCCAAGGTATTCGGCTATCTGTATTTTTATTCTTCAAACGTCTACTTGACTTCACTAACTTTGATTTTGCTTTCTCAGGTGGTCGAGTATTGAAACAGGCAGAAGTGATCGCTGCAGCTGCAGCTAGAAAAAAATTGCCTCCCTCTTCCAAGATAACCAACACTGCCGTACAAGCTTCGCCGAGCAAACAACCTCACCAGGAAACCGAGAAGACACGTGAAGCTCCCCGTCCCTCAAAACGCGTCAAGAAATTGGCGAAGAAAGGAGAGCGGGAGATTCATGTCATCTCCAGTCAGACTACCGAAGTGACCGCTCCTAACGCCTCTCTTACTGCTCCCGTCGTCCAGGACTCGACGGAGAAGCGGCCAACTCCAACTGGCGAAGCACTCCAAGTTCAACCCATTCCTTAGGCGGTCGAACCAGTTTTTGCTCCACCCATCCCTGAGACGGTCGAACCAGTTGCTGCTCCGCTGGTTGACGAGCCTGCAGCCCAGTGCCAACCGTTGCACCCGCTCTGGAGGAGGTGACCCCCTTGGTCGAGAAACATCCCCCAAACATCCAAAACAATCGGCAATCATCTTGGAGGAGGTATGATTAACTTTGGAAAAGGTATGCTTATATTGGTAATTTTCATTCCTTGATCCTAAAACATTACCTCATTTCAAGATGACGCAAGCGAAGAAATTCGACTGGCACGTCGTCTTCGTCCAGCTAAACTCCCGACCCTCACTCCTCATCCACTAATCGAGGCAATTCAAAAGGCTGGTCCCTCTTCAGCCGAGGCGGATGCTATTCATGAACCGGCCCCTCTGGCCGAGCCCGAGGCGACGGCGGAGACTCAAGCTCATCCACATGATCTCGACCTCAGCATCCCCTACCAAGAAGTTACATCAACCTTCGTAAGGGTCCCTGTCATTTTCTTTTGGTCACTATTTTTCCGTTTTTGAATTCTAAACCAAGGAAATACCGAATGCTAGGTGCCTACTCACTCATTTCACCGAAAATTCTATGCGCCGAGGGGCGTTATCTATATCTCTTCGCCACCTCAGTGGCCGTCGAACATAGATAACCTTCATCGGCCGCGTGAATTGAGAAACAGCCTTAAACACTGGGCTCGACCTTTAAGTTCCCTAGGTTCGAGCAACGAACCAAGGGACATGGCCGAAGTTTCTTCCCGGCAAGTTTATAACAAACTCTTATCAATTATATTTTCTTACAATTTCCCTTCTTTCTAAAATCCTTTTTCATGTGCAGCCTTCTTGGGAAGTTGAACTCAAAGCCCTTCTCTCTAGCTCCTCGGTGGTGGCCGGTCCTTCGGCCTCCGCAACCGGCCATTCCGTATCGACAGCCGATCATTCCGCTCTCGCTAAGCTGCAGGGGCTGCTTTCTCTCTCGGCCACCCAAATCCTCGAGTGCAAAGGTCTCGACTCTGTGGGAGAATGTCTGAACGACCTTGCTGCCGACGATCTGTTGAGTAATGAAGTCGTTACTCGCCTATCTTTCACCCTAGACCGAACTTGAGATTATTTTAATATCTTCGGGAAAGCTCTTCAAGGGGAAAACGACTTCAAGCTGCACTGACTGCTCAAGAAGCTCTCCGTTCAGAGGTCGAGGTGATAAAGGTGAAGAATGACAAACTGGTTGGCCTCAACCAACAGATTGCTGACCTCGGCTGACAAATTGTCGACCTCAAGCGTCAAATGGATGAACTTCAACATCAGAGGTCAGCCATCTCTTCCGATCTTGCGAAGGATTTCGAGTTGAGCAAACCTCGTTTGGAGGCTTATGCGGCTGGCACGAAGCGGATCAAGCAGCTGAAGATGGATAAGAGGACACGACATGTCGAAATTACCATGGGCGAAATGAGGTGGTTAGAGTTGAAGGCCGCTCTTGAAAATTTGCTTTCTTCGACCCCATAGATTTTTTTTTTTTAATTTTTTTTTAAAATCTGGTCGAACAATGTCTACCTGTACCTTTCTGCAATATTAATGAAACGTACTCTTATTCTCGCATCTCCCATGTAACTGGATAGTATTTCTTTAAAAATTTTCGTTGATTGGTAGTTTGTGAATCGGCCCCGTTCGATCCCTGAGGTGGTATGCCCCTTTGCCGAGAACCTTATGAACAATGAATGGTCCTTCCCAATTCGGCGACCACTTACCGAATCTAGGGTCTTTAATTCCCACAGGTAGGACGGTTTTCCAAACTAACTCTCATTCACCGAACGTTTTTTGTCTGACTCGTTGGTTATAAGCTCGCTCGACTATCTTCTTTTGTGCCACTAATAAGTTATAAACATCGAGCCGAGCTTCTTCTAAATTTTCTAGGTTTTGTCTCATGGCCTGACTGTACTCGGTACTGAGCAAACTGCTCCGTTCTACTACTCGCATTGAGTTTATACTTAGCTCGACCGGCAACATTACGTCGTGTCCATAAGTCAACACGTATGAAGTAGTGGCTGACCGGAGTGAAGTTTGATAGGCCCACAATGCTTCGTTTAGCTTTAGATGCCACATACCAGGCTTCTCTCTTACCATTTTTTCAAGAATACCGATCAAAACCTTATTACTTGCTTCGGCCTGCCTGTTTGCTTGCGGGTAATATGGCTTAGACTGCTCAAGTCGAATTTTCAAATTTGCCGTATATTCTTTAAACCTGCCGGATGTGAAGATCATACCATTATCTATTATGATTGTTTCTAGTACGCCGAATCTAGTCACAATGTTTTCCTATACGAAACTACAAACTTCTTTGACGTTAACTCGGTATACAACTTTGCTTCGACCCATTTAGTGAAGTAATCTGTTGCTATAAGTATCCACGCATGTTTTGCTGACCCGGAGGACGGTGTAATTTTGCCGATTATATCCATGGCCCATCCTCTAAACGGCCATGGTTTAGTGACCGAATGTAGTGATTCGATTGAGATCCTTTGTATGGGACCATGGATTTGGCACTGTACACATCCTTGCGTGAACTCAATGCAATCCTTCAGTATACTCGGCCAGAAGTAGCTGTGGCAGTGAAGCAACCATCGCATCTTTCGGCCGGATTGATGGGCCCTGCAAATTCCTTCATGAACTTCTACGACTGCCTGGGCAGCCTCTCATGGTTCGAGGCACAACAATAATAAACCGTCCTTACCTTTCCTGTACAATTCATTTTGATACGAGACATAGTTTGTGGCATGGACCCTCGTTTTGAGGTCATTTTGCCATTGGGGTTATCGAGATACCTCATAATGGGCTTTCTCCAGTCATCTGGTATTGCCTCTATGGTGCAAACATCTATAGGGTATTCTCGTTCCAACAACAATGGTAACGACATGACTCGTGTGCAGATCACTCCATCGCGTCGGAGGACTTGTTGATTAACCAAGGTCGGGTACGACTGCCGTAACACGGGTATTTCCTGGCCTAGCTTGCCCCTCAGGAGTTATGCTCAGGAGGCTATTTGAGCCAATTCGTCTGCATCGACGTTCTGAACCCGAGAGACATGTTCAAATGTAGTCCCGTCAAATGACTCAGCCAAATAGCTGACGACCATGTGATAGGGCGCCAGAGTGCAACTCATGCACCGAAAAGAACCATTAAGCTGATTAATCACAAGTTTCGAATAGCCGAAGATGAGGGCACGGGATGCCCATAAGTCGTGAAGGACGCCAAGGCCGATGACAAGAGCTTCGTACTCGGCCTGATTATTTGCCCAGTTAAAATCGAGCTTAAGAGAAAAATACCAACATTTATGTTCTAGGGATTAAATAACTATTCCAACACCAGCCGAGGCCGCAATACTAGAGCCATCGAAGTACATCGTCCAGTAATTATCACGAGTTTCCACCATACCGATTTCGACATCATTGCCCTCAAAATCGTATGGTGAAGGATGTTGGGCCAAAAAATCAGCCAAAGCTTGGCCTTTGACTGCTTTCTGAGGCACATATTGCAAACTGAATTCAGATAATGCCATTGTCCACTTTCCTATTCAGACTTTTACTATTGGCCAAGTAAGCATGTACCAAATGACATCAGTCTGAGCGATGACCTGAGTGACCGACGGGAGCATGTAGTGCTGGAGTTTCGACGCGACGAAAAACAAAGCCAAGCAAAGCTTTTCGACGGGTGAATAATTGATCTCCGGTGAGTTAAGGTTTCGGCTGAGATAGAAAATAGCTTGTTCGCGTTCGGCATTATTATCTTGCGCGAGAAGGCAACTGATAGACTCTTCGACCGCTGAAATGTAAAGTTTAAGAAGTTTATTGCGCCGAGGCGGTAAGAGGACGTGTGGGGTTGTGAGAGAAACCTTGATTTGCGTGAAAGCCGCTTGATGTTCTTCGCGCTACTCAAACTTGTCCGAGTTCTTTAATTTCAAAAGCGTGGAGAACGCTTTCATTTTTCCTGCCGAATTAGCTATGAAACGGCGGAGAAAATTTATTTGGCTGAGAAGGGATTGAAGCTGCTTTTTGGTCGTCGGGGGTGGAGCATTAAGGATCGCTCGGGCCTTGTTCTCGTCTACCTCGATGCCAAGGTGATGGACAAGAAAACCCAAGAAATTGCCGGTTGATACACCAATGACGCATTTGGCCGGGTTCACCTTGAGGTGATGTCGGCCCATACGAAGGAAAGCTTGCCGAAGGTCATCAAGATGCGTTCGGCGACTTTTTGATTTTACTACCACGTCGTCGATATATACCTCTACGATTGTGCCAATCAGGTCATGAAATATGGTGTTCATAGCGCGTTGATTTGTGGCACCAGCGTTTTTAAGACCGAATGGCATGACAACCCACTCGTTTATGCCGAGTGCCCCTAGGCAACGAAAAGCGGTCTTGTGAACATCTGCTTCGGCAATGAAAATTTGATTGTAGCCGGCATGCCCGTCCATAAAAGATAACATCGTGTGATTTGCTGCTGCATCGATTAACAAATCTGAGATCGACATTGGATACTCATCTTTGAGAGTTGCCAGATTCAGGTTTTGAAAATCGATACAAATACGTAAAGCACCATTTTTCTTTATAACATGAACGATATTGGCCAACCATTCGACGTATCGAGATGTCCGAATGAACCCGGCTTTCAGAAGTCGAACGAGCTCGTCCTTTATGCCGAGTTGTACTTCGATTGAAAATCGTCGGGGTGGCTGACGGAAAGGTTTACGCCCAAGCTTAATGCGTAGCTCATGTTCGACAAGGGTTCGATCTAAACTAGACATCTCATGGTAGCTCCAGGCAAAGCAATCTTTGAATTCCTCAAGTAAATTACAAAGTTTGGCTTTCATATGTTGGGGTAACAACGCACTAACAAACAAAGGTCGTGGGTTGTCGGCCGTCCCAACATTTATTTCCTCTAAAGGGTCCTTGACCTGAGGTCGACTATCTTCGAGCTCAGCCGGAGCAGCTTGAATTTTATCTAGCGACAAAAGCGGACCGTTATCTCATTTGGCAAGAAACTCTACTAAGTTTACACCTGAATCTGGTTGTTTGGAGATGGCGTACCAATGGGCCTGCAGTCTTTCCATGGTTGATGAAATCGCGGCCTGGCGCCATTTATGTTCGGGTTCAAACATCGGTGTTGGCGATCAGATTGGCCAGCCCGAGTCTCGCTGAATCTTAGTGTACAGTCTAGGCGCCGACCTCGATGGCCTTTTGTACTGATATCCGAGTCAGCCGTCCTTCCTCATTAAAGCCTTGTAAGGTGATGTAGCCGACATGATCGTCGTAGAATCGAGCCTGAATCATGTTTGCCTCAAATGGCTGATTATCGGCCGGGTGGACCACAACCGATTTTCCATCCCAAAAGACAAGGACTTGGTATAACGATGAGGGGATGCAGCCTATTTGATTAATCAATGCATTATATTCAGTATTCGACTTAACTATAAAAAATGTGGTCATATGATTACGACCGGCGACGGTCACCTCCAAGGGAAGCACTTATTTTGTCTGGGACTTATCTTCGACGACGCTATTCATGGTTACTCCTGAAGGGATGAGTTCGTCGTTAGATCGTCGTAGTGCTCTCATGATGGACACATGCATGATGTTGACCGTTGCCCAGCAATCAACGAATACCTTAGACACGGGGTGTCCCTCAATATGAGCCGTAACATACAACGGCTTCAGATGCTGAAGATTATTAGTAGAAGAGCAGGGAAACAACTCGTCAAAAGCTGCTACAAGTTTATCTAGTGTGCACTCCGGCCTGTCTTCTTCAATAGCGACGAAGTCAATTTGTGTTGCGTCTTCGGCGACCACGTCGCCATCCAAGAAACTTGGTTGAGATATGGTTGGCTGAAACTCGACGGGAAAAACGTGGACCATGCTAATCTCCATATTCTTAAGGATTAATTGGCCCATTAGGTCATGGTCGTCGTTTTCCGCTCTATCGGTCAAAAGATCTTTCTCCTGGACATCCTCGGCTTGCTCATCCCTTGTTTCGGTGGAGGGTTGGTGTGGCACGTCCTCCGGTTTTGTTCTGCTCTGGATGTTCCCTTCGCATTCCCCTGAAGTTGGTAGTTGGTCTTGTTCCTGTGCCGCCCTACGAGCTTGCTCTTGATAGGCAATTCGAACATTCCTTGTGTCGAGGTAAGCATCCAAACGTGCCACATAGTTCTGTTCGTAGGCCGTAAGGCCGAAAAGAGCCACTGCCGAAAAGACTTCGAAGTCGTACCGTAGATCCTGAAGGTCTTCAAGAGAAAAAGGAAGCTCCGCGCCGTCTATATCGGTATACAGATCGACTTCAAAGCCAAGCACCCTAGTCTCTTGTATGTGCTGGAACCTAGCCTTTATTGCTGGATCGGTAGTCTTTTGGATGATTTGTTCAGCATCAGGGCAAGTTAGGGCTAAGTCGAGGGCTTATTGACACTCCTTTGGTAGGTCGTATAGGTCGTTGGCGGAATATTTCTTGTGAAACTCCCGCATGTACTCTAAGGCTTCGCCGAGAAACGGAGGATGCAGATTTCATCGTACCTTGATTAGTGGTCCTGGTGAAGGTAACGGAGGGAGTTTGCTCTCTGCTTCTTTTCTGAGTTCCTCAAAACGAGCTTTCATTTCTCCTGGTCGAATAAGAAGTTTGATGCACTTCTCAGATTCCTCAGTCTCGAAGTCGCGACTGATCGCCTCATTTTCCTGAATCTTTATTATTCGGCGATTCTTTCGACTGCCACCTGGTGGCCAAAATAGTTTGTGCAGCTTTTTGGTGTGCCATGTAGTCTATCCGTTGACGTCGACGTTTTTGAGACTTAGATAATGCAGTATAGATGCCAGTAGGAGAATTGTAACTATACCAGCGTTGGTCGCGTGGCTCGGGTGGCTTGAAGGTTATTCAATTAGTTAATGAACTCAAGCTGCTGGAGTTGTGAAGATAATAATCCTCATTGTAAAACGGCGCATCGAAATCAAGGCGTCGTCTGGCCGGTATTGGGCAGTCCATTTGTTTTTTAGGACCAAGCCTGTCGAACACCTTCTGAGGCTGGTCTGCGCCGAACACCTTTAGGGGTGTGCAGTGGATGAAGATTATGGTGTCGTGGCCCGAGGTGTTTTTCCTTTTGACTTGGACAAGATAACTTCTTCCTTACACCTGCTGCACATCACCATCGGCTCACCTGCCTCGTCTATGCTGGAATCTGACATGCGTCGAACAATCGCTGGTCTCGAAAACTCTGTAGGTGGTTCGTTTGAAAACAAATCAATCTTAAGTTGTGGCTGAGAATTTGGCTTTTGGACATGTTGTGGTGTAACGAACTCGGCTTTTCCTTTCCCTTTATCCTTAGGCAGACGAGCATCCACCATATTTATTGCTACCGTAGGGAATGGGTCTGTGTCGATGCCCATTTTCTTTTCGGGAAACTTGAGTTTGCCGTTGTCAATCCAGCTTTGGATGGCATCTCGGAACACGACGCAGTTGTTTGTCATGTGTTTGTTCGAGTCGTGGTACTTGCAATATGTTTTTCCTTTCAATTCTTTGGCCTTGGGGATATTATGCCCTGGCCGAAGTTTGATAATTTTGGCAAGTAATAGTTGGTCGAAGATGGCGTCAGCTTTGGTGATATCAAAAGTATAAACTTTCGATGTTTTGATCGGAGTTTCTTCAAAGGTTGAGCGATTTTTGACATCCTTGGAGTTGGGATGGGCCAATGCCTTGCATATGTACGGCTTATCGATCACAATCTCGGCCCCATCTACACTGGCATATTGGGAGTCTTCACCTTCGGCTGATGCATAACTAACCGAAGGGTTCTTGTAGATTGTTCCCCAGGTCGGAGATTTTGACATTTTGTCCTCTCAAAGTAGATAATCAGACTGCTCGACATGTTGAGCTAGTTTATACATATCCCGAAAATTTGCCCCCAAGAATTTCTTTTTGTACTCTACGTTGAGCCCATTCAAGGCAAGCCTAACAAACTCGACTTCGGGCAGAGGTACCCGACACCAATTTCTAGCCGACTTAAACCTTGTCAGATAATCCATCGACGATTTGTCAGACGCTTGAGCCATTCTGGCTAATGAGGAAACTGACATTTCCATCCCCGGATGATAGAATTGCCCATGGAACTTCTCGACCAGTTCCTCCCAACTTTGAATGGAATTAGGCGGGAGATTGATGTACCATGCGAATGCCGAGCCTGTCAGTGAGAAGTTAAATAGTCGCAACTTATGGAAGTCACTATTAACATCTCCACATTGTGCGGCGAACCGGGCCACTTGCTTCAATAAGGACAGGGACGATTCTCCAGCAAAAAGGCTGAAATCTGGGATCTTAAAGCCTTTAGGATATTCGAACTTTTCTACATAAACTGGGTATGGATGGATGAACTTTTGGAATTTCGGCCCTTTCTTCAAGGCTGAATCAATCATTATTTGGACCTCCCCTGCATCGACGGACGTTGTTTTTGTGCCTTGGTCAAAGTCATCCATCCTGCTGCTTGATCCACCCATTTTTTCCAGATCAATCATTCTGAGCCGAGCAGACCCTGCCTCGGCTGATAACGCTGTTATTGGGTTATTTTTTGGAATAGGTTGTTTGGATCGTTCGGAGCAGCCAGTATATTGTTGACCAGAACCTCGAGTAATCTAGTATGCATGATGCTATAACCATGTACTTCTTCGAGTATTCCTTTTATCTCTCGGCTGAATGTCTGTTCGAATTGGCGAGATTGTTCTTCAAGCCGTTGCCGAAGAAACGACTTAGTTGGTGGGTCGGAGGTATCATCTTCCTCGTAATCTTCTATTACTCATTTGACCATAGCTCCTTTTGTTGTTTTAGTGAGGACCCTCGTATCACGAAGCGGCTCGCTGAAACCCGCCTCCCTCTGTTGTCGTGTCCCATTCGATGTTTCAGGCGTCACGACAGTAGTGGTCTGTGCTTGTGACGAACCTTCTGATCCTGGGTTCGGAACTGTTGGGAAAATGGTTGATTTTCCCATGGTCGATTCTTTTTCACTGACCGTGTCTCAATGGTCATGAACTTCGTAGCTTTAGCATCGGGTCCCACTGGACGTGCCAAAATGTTGACCCTAAAAACTACCAAGCCTACGTAGCGCACAGGCCGACTAACTAATGAGCTAACTATGTCATTCGGTTATATGCCGGGCATGCCAACTTGTCGGCCGAGCTCGGCCGGTGAGTGAAATGGGTTGGTGGCGTTGAGTGTGCTGCTGACTTCTAAATCTCACGATTGCGGCCAAGGAAGGAACACGTGTCGGTCTTCAGGTTTTAGAGCCTAAAGACAAGGCTGCTAGTCTTGCGAAGTTCACTGATCGTCGGCGCCGGGTTCGGTCACAGTGATTATATTCGTGAAAGTATAAGCACGCCGAACTGGCACTAGACTATACGGACACAAGTACTTGAAAGAGATGTATGTCTTGATGCTGAATGTGGTTCGGTCGTCAGAATGCCGAACTCGGAAACTAACTCGTGAGTATCCAATCATAAAGAAAATAAAAATCTCAAGGTCGTTGAGAGGTTTCGCGTAGAGCGATGGTTTGCGCATGGCAGTTTGTGTGTTGAGTTGGAGAGAGCCTCCCGTCGCTCATCGCCTCTGCATTTATAGGGCAGCAATCCTACTCATAGCCAAGTTAGAACCCTACTCGGACTAGGATTTCTTCAACTAACCCAATTAGGATTCAGCCAACCCTATTTCAATTAGGATTTTGAATCCATCCCAACAATGGGCCAGATTCACTTCTGTGTCACGGCTCACCTAGGATTCATTTCCTTACCAGGTCTCGACCATCTGACCCTTATCACTTCCTTATTCTTCTGGGACTAAGTTTCTGTGTATTTATCTGCACCACTCATTCTTCCAAACGGATTTAGTTGACCCGATCACGCGGCCCATGGTAGCCGATCAGCCCATGACGTTTCTGGGGAGGTGCTGGGCCGAGAATAATCCCGAGCTCGGCCCAGTATTACTTTGGGCCCAAACACTATCATACATAAATTATAGAGATAATAACATATTATCTCTAATCTAACATGTTATATTCTCATTTTTATGCAAATAAATATTAATTTATTGATGGGATGAATTAATGAAGGACGAGGCATTAAAAATGAATGAATAAGATGAGATTGATGCAATTTCTGATTAGTAATCAGTCACCGGTGACGAAGATGAGACGGAACAAAGGCAATAGCTAGGGAGAGGGAGGAGGAAGAAGGAAGGGACGAAGTGATTTTTTCTAGTGAACGGAGAGGAAGTGGCGAGAAGGTTATTATTTGAATTTTTTAATAAAATATTTATTACCCCGTTAGGTCACATCTCACCTCCACATATCGTGTTTGATTTTTTATTTTGTTTTACATATTTGTATTTGATTAGTAATACGGTAATTTCAATTGGTTACTATGTTGTTTGTTCCAAAATCTTACGGCTGTCCAAAGAAAATAACGGTTTCTTTTTTTCTTTTTTTTTTTCCTTTTTTTTTATACATAAAATAGATGTGTTTAAAGATAAAACTTGAAAGTACAAAGTTATTATTTATTTGATGAGAAGAGTTTTAAATTATTGGGCATTCCTCGTTGACTACTAAAATGATTAAAATGAAATATCTACAACATATCGATTATACGTTGATAACATATTGACCTTGTATTAACGACATAACGATAAAATAACAATGACTTGCTAAAGACAAATCATTTCAACAATTAAATATCAAAATTGAATCATTTCAGTCAAAAATCCTTTTTCAAGGGCAATGCTTGTGTGCCCCTCAAGTTCTATTGGGAACCAACTTGTGGCCCACTTATAATTAACATATCTTTACTTAAAACATTATAATTAGAATCGTTCATTTTCTTTATCATGATATAGAAATTATATATGAAAAAAATCATTCAATTTGAAGATGTTTTAGGCATTCATGAGGATCAAACAAATGTTCGGTATCATGAGGATGTTACTTGTTAGCTAAACTGTAGATGAATTTGCAACGCATGGATGGATAAAAGATGTCCAAATCAAATGATTTTTTGCATTAAGATTTTTAGATAATGACAAAGAGAATGAACAGGTGAAGGTACATTAACAATAAGTGAGGGGATTACAAAAGAATTATTATTTTTAAATGTGTTAAATGACCTTGGCAAATGCAACAAATTACTTCTGTAATTGCTCCGCAACTTCACCAACACCAAAGATTGAGATTAAGGGTTAACTGACTAAAAAAATGTAAATTTGTGTCATGATCAAGGTCTACAATTTCCAGAAAATTGATATGTAATGCAATATGCAATAATTTTTTAATTAAAATTGCAAAGAAAGAGACAGAATTGGCTTCTTCTGTTCGTTCAAGAAGACAATTATACTTTGATAATCTTTGTACATTATTGGAATACATATGGACCCTCCCTCCCTCCCTTTTCACCGCCATTGCCACTTCCACTTTATCTCTTGCATTTCTTGCCTCTCTCTCTCTCTCTCTAGCTAGTTTAATGGCTGATCTAATGGTTAAGGTTAACTCGTCACAAGTTTGCCGTGATCATCCACCACCCAAACTGACCACCATAAAAAAGCTTATTGCGGAATCACAAGACACCAACGGCAACTTCATTGTTCCTCCCACTTATACCTACACAAACAATAATAATCCCCACGATGATCAGAAAGCTTTCGAAGAAGATATAGAAGCAGCAACAATCCCGACCGTTGACTTTTCTCTTCTCACATCATCTGCTACTCCTCAACAGCGTTCTAAAGCCATCAACGACCTCGGCAAAGCCTGCCAGGACTGGGGCTTCTTCATGGTACCTACACCCTCCACCCTACACTTATATCATTCGTACAAGTAAAGAAAAATATTATTAGACTATAATACTCAAAAAGAAAAAATGAAATTGGAAATATTATTAGACTATAATACTCAAAAGGAAAAAGTGAAAACGTCCAATTTCGTAGCCAATATTAGTAATAGATCGATCAGTTTATTAAAATAAGTCAAATTCTCAAATTTAAGATTATTTTATTATCAACAATTATCTCTTTAATTAGTCTACTTATTTCCTTTTTTTTGTTACTTCTTGTTCTTCTTCATGATCTAAAACCTATATATTTATGATTGTATTTATCTACTTTATATGATTTTTTTTTATAATCAACATGTATCACAGATCAATGTGTTTTGCTGGTACATATATTATGATTTTGTACTTTTAGTTAGGCTTCATATCTCACTCATAAGTATAATATATATTTATATTTTGTTGCTTAATTAGAGTTAGGGTCATATATTCTACAGATGATGAAAATGTGTTAGTATATTAGTTTTTTGTTAGAAGATATTAAGTAGATTATTGGAATTACAAGATGCATGAAATTGAAAGATTTTGATTTATCTCTAATATTAAAATATATATATATATATATATATATATATATACACACACACACACATACAAATAGAGAAAAGCTAATACTGGACTTAATTTAAATCTTTCATTTTTACTCAAATCTAAATGCCTCAAGAAAGAAAAGGGCAAAATTATTGGTTTTGTAATTTTATATATTTTCATTTTCCACTGGTAGGTGATCAATCATGGTGTGGCAGAGAGTCTGATGAAGGCAATCTTGGATGGTTGTGAAGGCTTTTTTGATCTGACGGAGGAGGAGAAGCAGGAGTTTGAAGGGAAGCATGTGTTGGACCCCATCAGATGCGGGACCAGCTTCAATGCCTCTGTGGAGAACGTTCGGTTTTGGAGGGATTTTCTCAAGGTTTTTGTATATCCTGAGTTTCACTTCCCCTCTAAACCTGCTGGCTTCAGGTTAGTCATCGACCACCATTCTTGATAATGAATACATGATTTAATTAAATATATGTCTTGTTGGGTAGGGTATGTTGAATCATGATAATTTAATTATGTTATAATCTTGTGGTCTTTTAGAAGTTAATCAAGTAATTAAGTTCCAAAAGTTGAATTACTTAGCACACATGAACATATTTTAAAACCAAGTTGAGTTCCAATTATGAAGCTTTAATTTAAGGAGATGTGGGTTAACACATGATCATAATAAGCACTAACTCCGCCATATAAAAAGAATCCTGAATCATAAAGAGATGTGGCTTATGTTAGTTGGTCTGAGCAATGTAACTGTCTCCTTACGCTTGAGTTTGAATCTCATATGGTAAATTAGGGTAGTACACAAAACGCGTTCACCCTGCCTTTTTGTTGGTGCAGTGAGCTTGCATCAGAGTATTGCAAAAGAACAAGAGAAGTGACAAGGGAGCTACTGAAAGGAATATCAGAGAGCCTGGGGTTGGAGGCCATACACCTAGACAAGGCCTTGGATGTGGAATCAGCTGGCTTGCAAATCTTCACTGCAAACCTGTATCCTCCTTGTCCACAGCCTGAACTTGCAATGGGGATGCCTCCTCATTCTGATCATGGCCTCTTGACCCTTCTCATGCAGAATGGCATCAGTGGCCTTCAAGTGCAACACAAAGGTAAATGGGTCAACGTCAATGCTGCACCCTACTCCTTCCTTGTCAACACTGGCGATCACCTCGAGGTAAATATTAATATTCAATTCCACTTCGTCACTTAGTATTACGGTTTAGTGACATCAACTTTAAAGATATTTGAAGCATTCTTTATCAATCCTTGGCAATCACACACGTTAATTTCCATTTTGCTACATGTACGTTCGTACATTGTAGATATTTAGCAATGGAAAGTACAGGAGCAACATTCACAGGGCAGTGCTGAATAACAAATCAACAAGAATATCGGTAGTCACTCTGACTGGGCCATCACTTGAAACAGTAGTTACACCTGCACCAAAGTTGGTAGACACTGCGAAGCATCCGGCAGCAGCATATACTGGCATGAAGTACAAGGACTACTTGGAGCTTCAACAAGGCAGCGTACTTGATGGGAAAGCCATCTTGGATCGTGTACGTGCGGGGGTTTCAAACTCTGAATAGAAGATCTAACCAGAAAAACACTTGGAAGTATCCCATATTCCAGAGTACTGCAGAAAATCCCTTATAGGTCCCTCTGGAGCTTTGGAATTGGGTCTACACTTTTGGTCCTAGCTGGCTAGCTCAACGACATGGTGTCATGTTTCTGTACACTAATGTGAATAATAATGACACAAAAAATAGTCGTAAATAAATTCATTGGAGCAATTGCCAGACAATTTCAGCTTAAACTGTTGATTAATATATTACCAGTTGAATTACAAATTGCACGAACTATGAGCAAAGACAAATCACACCACTCATTAGCAAACAACTAATCCGGTAAATCAAGAACAATGACAAACTATTTATAAACTTCAACCATCACAACTTCAATTTTTGACCACAACCTGCCCTTTCACAACATGCCATGTCCCTTTACTAAGGTTACACCACGTCTCAGTAAGGGCTGGTTTGGTATTGCTGTGCCTTGAAAAAAAACTGCTTCTGCTGTGCTGTGAGAATAAGCAGTTGTGAAATAAAGCATCAGAGTGTTTGGTAAACTTTTTTGTTAAAGTGCTTTTGAAAAAAAAAGCAGTATTATAGTGTTTGGTAAACTTTTATGTAAAACAGATGTGAAAAAGCCGGTTTTTGCAGCTTCTTGTTTTTGGTTTTTTTTTTCACCCAAAACTATGAAAAAAAGCTGAAGCTGAATGTTTACCAAATACAAAAAAGCTCACAACTTTTTTTCAGAATCACCTCAGTACCAAACCAGGGCTAAGTCCCATCCCTTATTGGTAGACTCCTCTACTAATTTATTAGAGCTAATTTAGGTCAATTAAAACTTACAATAAATATGTTAATCCTATTACCCTAATTAACTAAAGATCAATGAACCTTCTACCTACATTAATGCATCCAAACCAACCAAGAGTTACATACTAGTGTCATTTACATATGTACAACTAACAACCCAGTTCTCTAAATTTTGATATTTTATAATAGGTCAAACTAACTTGAAACTTTGCATTGTAATTTTTATTTTGCATTACGTGGATTCAAATTCTTCATTGCAAGTTCTATTTTATATTTTATAGTCAAATTAGTTAAATAGGGTGTTCCATTGTAATAATTAAAAAAAGAAAAAGAAAAAAAGAAAAAGGCATCTCGGGTGTACTCAAATGACAGAGTGTCCCTAGTCATAGAACTTTGTCAAATTGTTCGTTCGATACAGGTAAAGGTCCTTTTCCTGCACACTTCGTCAACTCCTTAACTCACTAAATGTAAAAATGCACACTTTCAGTAAATCATCCTTTTCATGGCGGCTACTAAATACAGTTTGTAACAATTTTCTGGTCACAATGGCCTTGCCAGGAAAGTACATCTTCTTAGTATTCAAATCATCGATATTTGACACTAGCCCGGTAATCAAAGCAAAGTCTTGCTCGGTGAACTTTGCAACAATAGCGAAGCTCAGACCAGTGATGTCACCTATATACTTATTTGCTACCCGGCACAATACCAGATCATGGACAATTTGACCCTTATTTGCTACTCGGTACAATACCTGATCATGGACAATTTGGCCACTAATTCATCTCACTCAAATACAATAAGTGGCTGAAGCATGTAGTCCAGAATTTGTTGGATTTATTCCGATGTAAATCAACCTTAAATGGTCTACAACATATAATATGAATATAATATTGGAGATTAATGTAGATATTGTGATTTGATTTCCTAAAGATATCAATCTTATATTATTTGTCTTGTAATACAAGTAAGATTGATGGAGTCCTTGATTTTTTGTGATTATGATACCTAACTGATAGGCTAAAAAAGTGGGATTTGGGATTTCTTTATGGACGGAACCTTAATGCCTTAGTCAATATAAATATTAAGGTCCCTGCAAACCCTAGACACACAACAAACGCTTCCCATAAAGTAGTTGTATCCGGCTAGGTACTTTGTAGAAGACTTTGGTGTTGCCACATCCTACATCATTCCGCTTGGTATCCAATGGCTATTGTTTCATGATTAGGTTAGCCAACTCCTTGTTTGTGTTTTAATTATATAACCACATAAAGTTTACATGTGGTATTAGAGCTTTTGGTTATATGATTAAAACCTATTAAGAAAAGTTGATTTTAGAGACTGAAAGCTATTTAATCAGTAATTGATATTTAGATAAACGTTGAAAGTCTACTAATCACACGTGCCGCTGTTGTTCTTAAATTTTTGTGAGCATGTTATATTTGTTCTGACCTTACATTGGAAAACTGAAGAAGGTCCCTTCCACTTAGCGAGCAAAACAAAGTCATCTACCAAAGCAAAACGGTTTGTCTCATGGAATTCGATATTCTTCATGATGGCCTATGATACTGTACTTTGGTTGGTGTATATATTTAATTGGATCCTTGAAAGCTTAAAATTGGTTATAAGATTAAGATATATTTGCATAAGTGATGTGCTGATTATTGTCGAGCATGTAGGTACATTAAATACCATGTTTTAGTTAAGCATGTCACGAATATGGATCCAATTCTTATAAATTTTGGCAGCATGTATATCCGAATGGGCAATTGGTGTATTTGAATAAGAACTAATTTTATCAATTTTATGACGTATATGTTTGATCAGGTCATATTAGAATTAATTCGGTCAACCCTAAATATAATGAGCAATTATAAATTTAGGGTATTGCGATTTCTCTGAATTGTTGGCTACAACGAAGGTATCATGTTTGCCATGAATTATACTCTACAATTGTTACGCTAATATGACATGAAACAATTGCATTAGTGGCAGCAATTGTTTGATCAAGCAAGTACATGTAAGTTTAAAAATCAATTGATTAGTCAAATTTTATTGCCACCAACAGTTCTGATAAAGGACGATAAAGAAAATTTGATTACTCAGTTCATTAAATTAACTAAGACTGAAGACCATGGCATATTTCAAAATTTCACTTCTATTTTCATGCTAATATTTTGACTGGAATGTTTTACCATGTACTATCGATGTATTCTCAAGTTGTGTAAGAATATGTACATATTTACATTTATTCTAACCTTGCATTGCACTGGAGAAATTTTTGAGATCCCTGTACATCAGCAAGTTCGATGGGGAGGTTCATATATACCGGCATATGAAAGAATTGATGTATGGAACGAAAACATATAGTGGAAAAGACATGAAGGCATTAACACATGGCTGTGAACGTTCATATATATACACACACATTAGCATATGAAATCCTTGTATAACCTTTCCTTTTGGTCTCCTCGTTTAAATAAGTGTTTTACAGTTTCTTTTAACTAGCAGCAGATCGTTAAGTAATTTTTGCTCCAAATGTTAAAGTTTTAGATGGGGGCTCCTTGACGAATAGACCAAATATGTGGAAATTAGTGTGTTTGGGAAAAGTTGAATTTTTAAGGCACACCCAGAAACATACATATAAATGTGCATATATATCTTGTTTGTTCAAGGCTATTTTGTTAGTAGTACATGAGTGAGCCTATTGGCTGGCCTCATCAGCTCCGGCCGCAGTTTCCAGGGTGAACAAACGCAAAAGGGACACTAAGCACCCCCTCAGATGCCTCACGGACAGGTTTTGGAAAACACCCTAAATCCTTATTGCCTCTGATTTCCATTGGTAAAATAAATTCGTGCAAAGTTGTCTTATATGATAATGTGTGGGACATGTGTGTATATATATATATATATATATATATATATATAGACTGAATTGGATTGCCATGTCATTGGTTGCTGTGGGAAGTAATCACTATGGATTAAATTTTAAATTTGCAAACATGTAGCAAAATGGACATATGGTGTGTTTTTATACAAGGATTAGGTGGTCATATGTTGCTTTAAGCTTGAGATGATCCCATACAAGACACAAATATATATATAATCTGGCAGATAAGCAATAGTTATATAGTACATTTGTTGCTTATGGTCATAGTGATATTAACTCGTAAGGAATATGCATGACTAATCAAATTAGTTTGTCTACAATTTTGCTTTCATATCTCAGTATAGTCAATTGTATATGACCAGTTAATTATGAAATTGATGCATAACTTATGAATTGATTGAGAATGGCAGAAAGCATCCGGTGGCAAGAACAAGAACAATATACAAATAAAATGAGGTTTGTAGTAATTATGTGACAATTCTCGTTTGTATTTTATCTATTTATACGAGAATTGTGGTTGGTCATGTGATTATATATATGTTTATAAAGAAGTGGTGAACATATGAAGGCATGAGGTTTGTATTTCATTCAAAGTATGTGACTTAGTTGATAAGCATAAGTTTTCAAACTTGTATATAGTTTGTTAGTTTTTCCTATGCATAAAGAATTTAAACAATGCTTTGATTAGTCAATTTTAGTGTGCCATAAGGGGAGAAGAAAAGAAATTATTCAAGGCTAATGTATGGCATGTATTGGAGATTTATCTTTTGGAAGAAAAGGATTTTGGTTGTTCCTTTTACTTAATTTGGTATTTACAAGGGTAATGCACGTTTTTGATGCTAATGTTTTAGGAGTCTTGTACTACAGAAATAAAGGTACAAAAGGAAAGGAACCCGTTTGACTTAAAAGAGCATTTAGATGATATCACAATTTGGTTTTTGAATTAAAGCGACTGTATTGTTTAAAGTGTTTCCATTTTGAATCTATTAGCTCCATCATGTTCTCTCATACGTATTGACATTCTTGTGGTGGAAGATTGATATTACAGTTCTTATACAACTTGTTCTATATGTGATTAATCTCTTTCAAGTATTTTGTCAAGTTTTTTTGAGATTAATTGGATATCGAAGGGAGTCATGAAGGAGATTATTAAATTAAGGCCATTTTGTTGGCAAGACTCGAAGCTTGAATCAGGTTATCATAATTTTGTCACTTACAACTAATTAATCCATGTGACATTTGTATGGTTTTAGGCTAGAGTTGATCAATGTCTTGTCAACTAAGCAAGCCATAGCGGCTTAGTTGATGCTGGCACTGTGGTTTTAAGTTACTTCGATCAACATTGCATCTTAATTAGAATAAAAGGGATAATCTTCTTGCATGTAGGTGTAGATCGTTTCCTTTGTTTTAATTAAGATGGCTTAGTATGGGTTTTATTTTACAGGAGTTTGTGAAAGTAACTCTTGTGACATATAATCCAGTACTAGAAACTAATTAATTTGCTTGCCCATAGGTGTAAATTAATCTAGTTTCATGAAGTATTGGGGATAAAGTTCCATGCCATCAGTTACAAAATTCCAGTATGAGCCCCGTAATTGGTTGTGGTTTTAAGGCATGGAAATCGATTGCATCATGACGTATTTTATGTCTCTTCATGAGACTTGTTGATGCAAAGTTTTGGACCCATGAAGGTTAATCAAGGATTGCTAAGGTACGCATTGTTTAAGTCTTATGCTTGTAAATCTTTTCATTTTGAACTATGATGTCGGTTTAGATGATGAAATTTGACTACTAGAGTTTCCTTTGGACATTGAAATTGAAATGATATGAAATTGAATTTGTTATGGATGTATAAATTCATGATAGATGCACATAATTGTTTTTGGCAGGTTGCGTGTCTTGATTTAAATCGAGTGAATGACATGTCTAATGGTCACCCAATGACCTGAGTTTTTGATATATTCAACATATATATGTCTACTATGTGTCTGCAAATTTTCGTAATTTTTTGATATATTCAACATATATATGTCTACTATGTGTCTGCAAATTTTCGTAATTTTTTGCCTTGTAGTGTAATTATGGTCAATTTACTAGTAACCCATGCTCGTACAAACAGTTTTGCAGGCAGATTATTTTTGTCTCTTGAGACGTCACTTTAGACAATTATTTTGACCTAAAACGGCTCTATATTTTTATTTTATGAAGATTAGTATGTCTATTTTGATCTGTAAAATTTTGGTACCAATTAAGCTTGTAAATTAATTATGATAAATTCTAAAGTAAGTATAACTCATTGCTAAAATTATGTTTGATAACTTTATGTTGGTTGTGATGTCTATTTAATTATGTCTAAAATATAAAGCAAATTTTTTTAGGTACATCCTTGAAAGAATATATGAATGAGTGTTTGCCCAAGTGGGAGAATTAGTGAAAGAAAATTGGGCTTCACACTCATTAACTTATTTGCAATGAGTGTATAAACTCTAAAAGTTTAGTGGGAGTTGTTCTAAAGTTTTGAGCATTAAGTGGACCTGCATAAATCTATTAAAGTGTTATTCTATCTACCATGAATATGTGTTTTGGTTGATGAAATTAGAATTATGCCATGACTCGAATGACAATAATATGTTTAAGTTGCGGAATGAGTACTTGGTGTATGCTTATATTTTTATTTGCAATCATTTGGATGCCTTGATTGATTATTTGTTAATCTTTAGAAAGAATATTGAGGCTCATGGGGACTTAGCACAAATATGGAATTATTATTGCAAATAAGATGGTTGTGGGATGCATGGTTTTGTATAAACAGCGGTGAATGTCTTAGTTTTACCTTTCATTGAGATTATGCTATTTAAGGTGTTAAGGAAAGGTTAAAGAAAGACAATTTTGTAGTGATACGCATTCATTGACTAAGTAAGGGTGTTCCCACAAGCATATTTCAAAAGTATGATTTAAGAAGTGATTTGCAAATTGAGCGACGATGTTGTAAATCAGTGGGAGCTTGAGTTTCATGTAATGAATGCCTTACATTTGCAGATGACCTATAAGGTATGTATGGTTGATTGAATCCATTTATGCAGTTTAATATCCGGTTGGATTCATGTAGTCACATGTTTATGTGTTGGTCAATTATCAGATGATGATATATCTGATATCCAGTTAAGCAAATTGCATTTTAAGTCATAAAGGAATGGTTAATCTTCTTGCTCGTAGGTGTGGATTAATTCTTTTGGTTCGACTTAAAATGGTATGACATGATTTATATGTTGTATTAGTTCTGAGGGTTTTTTCATCTTGCTCATAAGTGTTGAAAATTTTCTCACGAAAGTAACTGATATGGTATATGAACCAGTGTCAAAAACATATTAACTCATCTTGCTCGTAGGTGTTGAATTAATTATGTTTTATGAAGTTTTGTTTTGCAACTGCAGTAGAAGTTTGCATTAAAGAGGACCTGAGAAGATAAAAGTTGAGACAGATTCAGGAAATTAAAGTTCATCTCTGCAATCATAATTTGACGGTGTTTCATGTGAATGAGCATTTTAGCATGTGTGATTATGAAGGTTTTGGGTTGTGTCAACCTTACAACCTTGTTAGTTCCATGTTGAAAGACTTATTTGACAGAAACTTGTATCAAGGATAGGATGTTATCCCAACTACATGGCCATTAAAGTGACATTAATTTCCAATTTCAAGTATAAACATAAATAGTATATGTGTAGACTAGTGGGAGAATGTTGGATTCATTCCTATGTAAATCAACCTTAAATGGTCTACAACATATAATAGGAATGTAATATTGGAGATTAATATAGATATTGTGATTTGATTTCCTAAAGATATCAATCTTATATTAGGTGTCTTGTAATACAAGTAAGATTGATGGAGTCCTTGATTTTTTGTGATTATGATACCTAACTGAAAGGCTAAAAAAGTGGGATTTGGGATTCCTTTATGGGCAGAACCTTAATGCCTTAGTCAATATAAATATTAAGGTCCCTGCAAACCCTAGACACACAACAAACGCTTCCCATAAAGTAGTTGTATCCAGCTAGGTGCTTTGTAGAAGACTTTGGTGTTGCCGCATCCTACATCATTCTGCTTGGTATCCAATGGCTATTGCTTCACGATCAGGTCAGCCAACTTCTTGTTTGTGTTTTAATTATATAACCACATAAAGTTTACAGAATTAAGCTTTCATGATAGTCATTGAACTTCTTGTGTAAGTCAAGTGAGACTCCAATTTCAATATAGGCTCTTCAGGGGTGGTGATCACCACATTCGACTAGCTATCATGCTTCTTCTTAGTTTAGCATCTTCAGCCATTGTTATAGATGCAAATTTTGTACACGTCTTATTTGACAAAAATTCACTTACAAGAGAAGAAAAACTGGTAGCCTAATTGATGAATACCCTGAAAAAAAAGGAGAGGGTGTACGCTAAAGGTGTGATGCCTAATTAAGTCAGAAAAGTAGTAGACAAAAGAATAGAACTTGAGAGAGTTCTGAGTAGTAAGTAGCGATTACCGTTTTCCTCTGTTTGACCTGACTATTTATAAGGATAAAACTTAGCAAGCAGATGTGAAAGGTGGTTGTGAGCATACTAGGGAATTCTTGTTGATGCAAGGCAATCTCCTCAATCAACTAGCAGTTTTGAAGGTTCCTATTGGTAAGAGTTTAGATGTGCCGAACACCCAAGGGAAGACTTCGAAGAGTCGTTGCCCTGCCACCACTGGACCAAGTATGGCACGATGTAAGTATGGGTGGCCTAAAGACCCCATAATATATGTCATTGGCAACTTGGTCCATTAGTGCCATAAAAGCCCATTACCTTTGGGCAAACTACGTCATATTCTCTTAGGGTAAAATTTTGGTTTACTCACGACGTAAAGGCCAAAACCGTTATATTAAGCATATTTTTCACATATCATTCTCCTATTGGTTGTGGTTAATTTATGTCTGCACACTTGTTACTTCCGTTGAAGCCATGATCTCAACCATGGTTTTAGAACTTAACCAACGATTCCAGGATTGTAAATTTAAAACTTACTTATATTTAACCACTAGCATGCTGTTGTTACGACCTGTTCCAAATTTTCCTGTAGCTTTGTCCTCATTAATGTAAAATTACCCAAATGCCCTAGAAGGGACGTGTCGACTTTTGTTGATTTTATTTGTCATGACATATGACGTATTAATTAGTATATTTGAATAGTACACGTTGTTACAAACGCTTGGGTACAAGTGGGAAACAAATCAGACTTCAAATGAAGTTTTACGGGACCCTGAATTCAAGGGCATTTTAGTTATTTTACTCCATTTTCGAAGAATTCTTTGATTTCTAAGGGCAGTGGGTCCCATGGGGGAAGATTTTTTTTTTTTTGCTTTCTTCCCTTCACTCTTTATTTCTTCCCTTCTCTTTCCCCCATGTTTCTGGAAACCTTTATGCATCTCTCTCTTTCGTGTTCGACAAATCGAGAAAAACGAAGGACAACTTCGCTGTTTGACGGCGAGTCACGATCATTGGCTGCCATCATCACCATCCCCACCTCACCTCGAGTCCAAAGACTCCACCTTTGTTGGAAAACGCAAAGTCGAAGTCTCGGACCGGGAACTTTGACATTTAAAGTGAAAATTCGACTAGTTTTTTGTCATTCAAGGCATATGTGAGACTTCTAAACTCTACCAATAGCTTCATTTGGTTGATTAGGACTAGATTAGTCTAAAAAATTATAAAGTATAGGTGGTTTTGGACACATATTCGAATGAGGAAGTTTTCTTGTTTTTCCGGCGAGATTCCGGCCATTTTTCAACCTCCAATTTGGTATGATCTTGTTCCTCTCTTCCCTAGCTTCACTTTGATATAAATTTCATGTAATTTGGTTGAGAATCGAGTGAGAATGAAGTCTGGAAAATTCTTTGAATTTTCCGGCAAAAAATTTCAGAATCTATTTTTCGGCGGGAAAGCCGTTTGCTTGTTGCCAAACCCTTCGCCTTTCTTTTGAATCAAAGTAGGTCGCCTGCTCCTTTGTGGCCAACCTGTTGACTTTTTTCGTCAGCGTTGACCTTTTTTCTGTTTTATAGAGTTTTGCTTGGTTTCGTTTATTCACTTAGGTGCAAGGAGTTCCAGAAACCCTAGAGGACAAACCTAGCTTGAGAAAGACTTCATATACGATCAATGAGTGGACTTTTATTTCATAAATGTTTTATTTATTTAAATTCTAAGCATGTTTAGATAAATATGAATTTCAGTTATATTTTACTATTTATATCGATTTTATGATATCTTCAAAGTTATGATTTATGATTTATGAGTTGGATAGATTTCGAGATTTTACTACTAAAATTATGATTTATGATACATGATTTATGATTTATGACGATGACAATTTCATGATTGTTATTCAATTATTACTTATCTTGTGGCATGCATGCACCCATACAGACTTAGAGTATTGTACAATGTCTCCGACAATAGGACACAGTTTGCACGTGTATGAGTATTTCCAACTTGTCCACATTGTGGACAATGGACATGTCTTTCCAGCTTTTCATTGGCTCAAGATTACGTAGTAGTGACATGATTATATTACTAGCTTCTACTAGCTACGGCTAATGGATGATTATACTTCCAGCTTCCACTAGTTACGTATCAACTTACACGTGTATTGGGGTACTATAGTTATACTTTCAATTTGTCATTACCTTGAGATTACTCAGTAATGACATGATTATACAATTATACTCGCAACTTGTCATTACTTTGAGATTACTCATTAATGACATGATTACACAGTTACATGTTCAGCTTATCATTGCCTCGAGATTACTCGACAATGAAATGATTATATTATTCAGCTTCCACTAGTTATGGATGGTGATGATATTGTATGCCATGCCATTAGTAAGTATCAGCTCAGTTTTTTTTAATATATATATATATATATATCAGCTCTCAATGTATACAAGTATATATCAGATTTCAGTTTTTATGGCATGCTTAGATTTTCAGAAACTTAAATATGGTATTATATTTGTGTTTTCAAAATAGGAGGCTAGTATGTTCAGAAAATAAAATGTTGGGTAAATCTTAGTTTACTACCCTCATGTTTTGTTGTTTTCAACATTTAGTAGATCAAGTTTTTTTCGTCCCAGAGTCATACGTAAAGTGTTAATTTTGGGATAGTCTCATACATCCGTTAGTCAAACTGTTAAGCCTGTCGTTAACTGATGACGTAGCGCCACGTGTCATTAAGGGGTCCACATGGATTTTTTTTTTCGAGATGGGGATAAAAATAAATAAATAAATAAACCACCAGTCAATCTACAGCGTGTCTTTCTGGCTGTTAAGCGGTGCGCTGGGGGCTGACAGGGTGAGAGAAATGAGAAGAGAGAAAAGAAAGGCTACGGGAGAGGATGAGGAGAGGATGAAAGATTAGAAAGAAGGCTACGGGTAAAGAAAGGCAGCGACATAGATGGAAAGAAGGTTGTGCTAGATTAGATAGTGGAAGCGACGCAGACACTTCTCAAAGATGAGGAAGAGAAAGGATCAGGTTTAGGGGCCTGAAAGCCGTAGTAGTTGGTGTGAACTGAAGTGAGGTGCCTGCAAGCAAGAAAATGACTTGGAAGGCGTTGATTGAGAAAGGTCCTCATTTGCAGTTGGCGGTTGAGGAATTTGGAGATGGCGAGGAGAGCTGCCGTTGTCGGCGTCGTTGCGGACAATATGGACTCATTGGAAAATCGCCATCGAGAGGAGAGGAGATGAGGGTTTGGTGGGTTGGTGCAGAGGAGAGAATGGAGGGATAAGGGAGGAAGAAGGAGAGAATGGAGGGTGGTGCAGGTTGTAGAAGAGAGAAGGGAGGGATAAGGTGCAAGGGGATGAGGGAGAGAGAGGGTGCCGGGGGAGGGGCTAGGGATGTAAAAGACTGGTGGTTTTTTTTATTTTATATTTTTTTAACCCCTTCTCCAAAAAAATAATAAAAAAAAAAAATCCATGTGGACCCTTAATGACACGTGGTGCCTAGTCATTGTTAATATAGACACCACGTCATCAGTTAACGGCAGACTTAACAGTTTAACTAACAGATGTATGAAACTGTCTCAAAATTAACACTTTAGGTATGACTCTAGGATGAAAAAAACTTGATGTACTAAATGTTGAAAACCACAAAACATGAGAGTAGTAAACTAAGATTTATCCTAAAATGTTTTGGCTTTTTAGCCAAAATGATCCATGAGATTTGCATAACACATCACTTTGGTTCCTGAGATTGAAAATCAATAGAAATGGTCCCTAAGATTGTCCACCATCCATTATTTTGGTCATTTCGTTAAAAACTTCGTTAAGTGGTCACATAGCTCATATCAGAAACTGAGATTTTTGGCCAGAAGTTTGGGCAATTTTCAAAACTTCGTAAATCAATCGTTTCATAACCAAATTCGACCCATAATATATCAAAATGAAGATAAGAAAGTGTTGAAGAAGATTATACCTATTTGTAAGTCCAATGGTTGCCGTAGATGATCGAAAAATAGCCTGAAATATGACTGGTCTGCAGAAAAACTGGAAAACTCGTCGGAAACTGGGTAAACTTTAAACATTCGTAACTTCTTCAATACTCAACGAAATTGAGTGATTTAAAAATGAAAATCATACTTCTCGATGAGACAAAGAGAATGATACTTTCTTGATGGCTAACACGTCATGGTTTGGCCGAAAAATATCCTGAAAGTTGACTGGGAAAACTAGAAAACTCGTCGGAAACTGGGTAAATTTTAAATGTTCATAACTTCTTCAATACTCAACGAAATCAAGTGATTCAAAATTGAAAATCATACTTCTCGACGAGACAAAGAAAATGGTACTTTTCTCGTTGGCTAACTCTCCGTGGTTTGGCCGAAAAACGGTTCGAAAGTGGCTGTCTTGGTCTCATCGAGTTAGCCATTTTCGAGCCGTTTTCTGGCCAAGCCACATAGTCATCAAGAAAGGTACCATTCTCTTCGTCTCATCGAGAATTATGATTTTTATTTTTTGAATCACTCGATTTCGTTGAATATTGAAGAAGTTATGAACGTTTAAAGTTTACCCAGTTCCAGGCGAGTTTTCCAGTTTTCCGCAGACTAGTCACCTTTCAGGCTATTTTCTGGCCATATCCGGCACCATTGGGCTTCCAAATAGGTATAATCTTGTTCAACACTTTCCTATCTTCATTTTGATATATTATGGGTCGAATTTGGTTAAGAAACGATTGAGTTACGAAGCTTTGAAAATTGCACAAACTTCTGGCCAAAAATCTCAGTTTCCGGTATGAGCTCCAGGACCACTTAACGGAGTTTGTAACGAAAGGACCAAAATAATGGATGGTGGACAATCTCAGGGACCATTTCTATTGATTTTCAATCTTAGGGACCAAAGTGATGTGTTATGCAAATCTCGGGAACTATTTTGGCTAAAAAGCCAAATGTTTTTAAAAACTTTATTTTTCATCCGCTCACATTTTTATGTTTTGCGCCCCTCATGATTCAGTAGCAGTAACAATGATCACATCAAAGCTGAGGTATTCTAGCAGCTCGGACATTCCACTAAGTATGGTATTTACTCAACATATTCATAGAACTTGTATTTGGGTAATTATGCTCTGAACCCATTCTTATGCATGTAAAGGAGGGTCAGAGACTCATTAAGTGTGGCCATTCAGGGATGTGCTGAAATAAATGTGTTTACCTGCAGGTGTTTTTATTTGGGCTTATCCCTATTTTAGAGGAAGTTCTGCTGAATTTTCGGTAGATTATATTAGTTGAAAATTTTAATTATAATTGCATGCATATTATGGCTTAGTCACCCATTCGGGTGATGGCCAATACATCTCAGTTTTAGTGTCTACTGGACATTCGGGTCGGGGTGTGTCAGATATGTCTAGAGACTACAAGATCAAGTACACTACTAGAACATTCTCCTTCAATTGTGAAAGTATGAGATTCCTTTCTGTATATTCACTTGTCTCTTGGTTGTAGTGTGGAATCACAAGGTTAATATCTAATCCACAAGATAATTGTGATGCTTCAGGTTAAATGACTAATTTTGCATTATTGCAACCCATGAATACTTAATTTGACGTGAATAAGTATTAGGTGTATATTTAACAAGAATTCTTATTTGATCGCATTCAGTAGTATTTATTCCCTAACAAGTACGTATGTATATGTCTTAGTCTCAACAGACAACTTAGACATGCTATTAATGTCCAATTATTAATTCTATGATGAAGAACACTTTGAAATATGTAAGTCTTTCAAAATGTGTCTCAACAATCTAAGTTTACTAGATTTACTATTCTGAACATGGTGACCCATGCATATTCTTTGGGACTCGTTGTAAATTAAGATAAATAATATACGATAAGCTTTACAGGTTATATCAAAACTAGGTAATCAGTTACATGAAATAATCTCATAAAATAAATTGCAAAACAATTAACTTTATGGGAATACTCCTAACAAGTGATGGATCAATTAAATATGAGCATGTATGGGAGACAGAGACGTAAGAGAGAACGAGACCATTCATCCAAATCGACCAAATAGGAAATGAAACCAATCACTTGTTGACTAGATCCTCAGATCAAAGGTGTTTGGCCATATTTATAAAGGAAAACTAATGAAAAGTCTAAAAAAACTTCCCTTTTAATGAAAGGTATAGTGAATAGTGTCAAATAGTACCGGGAGTGTGGAGTGTTTCGTTAAAACTCCTTATTTACAAGTGTCATTTTCATCTTAGTCCAATCAAGTAGTCGCAATAGTTACACGATTGGCCTATTAGGTGAAGGATTAGGCACCTGTCGAGCAATCCCAATCAAATGGAATAAATCTCACCGCCCAAAATTATATGAATTATCATTCTTTTTTTAAAAAAGAAAAATATTTAAACTAGACGGTGAGTGCTAGGTGAATAAATTAAAATCAAAATCGTTATTTACAAGATTGAAACTTTTTTCATTTATAAAAACAAAAAACAAGGGAAAATTTAATATTATTCCAATCTCATACCTTAGCTTTTTAGTTGTTTTTTTCAATTAGATCCAATGACTATAATTCCACATCAATATTGTCATTCCTCGTTTTTTTTTTGCATCCTTTTTTTTCATTTCAAAGTTATCCTTAATCTAATCATTAGTTATAATTCATAAGTTATGTAATCCCTCATTGTCTTCCTCTTCTTTTTAAAATCATGGACACTTTAGCTGCTAACGTGTACTTACTAGACCTCACCTATAAGGCTATTAAGATGTAATACTAATGGATTTTATTCAAAACAGGCATATAAAAGTGGACCCATATTAATAAACCCCAAAAAAAATAAAAATAAAAATCACTACAACGTAGTACTAAATGCCAATATGAATTAATACTTTTCTTTTACATTATAATTAGAATGCTTGGCGAAACCATACTGGAAATAAAATGAATTAAGACAGCAGCTACTTGATCATCAAGGTCGTCCTAATTCTAAACCACCAAGGCCCAAGGAGGGGGGGCCAACCCAACCGAGCATGTGGGGGACGGAGGGAAGCCATTAACGCGGCAAAACTCCCACCACCCAATGCGATAGAAATGAAAACATCGATTTCAAGTATTTTCCCCATGCAGCATGCTTTGAATAAATCATCATCACAACACACAAAAGGAGGATGCGCATACACATGTTACTGAGATCTGTATAATAATAAGAAAATTACTCATATCAGTGATATGCTTCCCATCTAGACTAGATGTTAAATACTCTTATCTAAGTTATTGTTCGGGTGTTGTTTTGGCATTCTAAATTTTTTTATTGTGCATTCTAAACTTTCTAGATTTAGAAAGAAAATACACTTATTATGAGTGCACAATGAGACTTTTGAATTGTCAATAATAGCACTAACACTTGAAAATATTATGTCATGTGAATTAATACAGGGAGCATAACTACCTACTTAATGAAATACAGGACAATGGAGTACGTGAAAAATCCTTTTCACTTTATCAAATGACGTTATTTTTTTGTGCAAAAAGTAAGACATTTGACGCCTTTAAAATTATGTTTTATGTTTTTCATCTTTAATCCCTACCCAAAATCATTTAAAAGTCTTGTTTTTTGTGTAGAAAATAACACATGGCACTTGATAAAGTGGGAAGGTTCAAATGCAAAGATTAATGTAAATGTTGCTAGCACTCCCCAACAAAATATTTTTGGAATTAAGAGTATACTGATATAGTTAAATCTGTTTTAATTTTTTATGAGACGTTAATCAAGTTGTTATAAATGAATGGCCCATATTAGTTTATCGAGTCCTTAGGCTTAGACGTGAGCAAGTGGCATTGTCTCATAGGGCATTGTCTTGGATGGTTAAGATGCGATCATAGGCTCTCTCTCTTTCGTTTAAAAAATCTTTCGTCGAACTGTGAATCAGGAAACATTCAAAGGAGCTATCTACTCCAAAAAGAATTTTGACGTGACTGACATGCAAAGGTCAATGAAACTTCAAAATTTACGCCGATAATTTGAATACATGAGGATGAAGGATAATGAGTCACTATATGATTACTTAACTAGACTATTTGAATTGCTAAATCAAATGAAATCTATGTTGAGAATCTAACTCATCAAAGAGAGGTGCAAAAAAATTTGATTGATCTATCTGAGGTGTATGACCTAATCTATATAGTAATTGAAAGAACTTCTGATTTAAATACTATCATTGTACAAGAGGTAGTTGGATCACTCAAGAGTTATGACCATCGGCTATATAGACTATGAACTCTTAGAAAGCTTTTGCAAGCATGAGCATTACTCCAAAAGCTTAGAACAAGCCCTTTGTTCATGGAGTTACTAGCAAAGCAAAGAAGAATTGGAAATCAAAATACAAAAAGTGGGAAACCAAACTCAGCCAAATGAGGGGGAAGATAGAGGTATGGATTTGGATAAACCAAAGTGTATCATCTGTGACAATGCTCACTATGGGGGAGTGTTGGTTCAACGAAAAGGTTAAATGTCGCCACTGTGATAAGTTTGGGCATATGATGAGAGACTGCCATCAACCAAAGAAGGGTCAAATGGAAAATTATGCAAACCAAGTCCAAGATTCTATAATGATGTTTTATTCTTGTTGCAAAAAGACTGTGGAGTTTGGTACCTGGAAGTGGTTGCAATAACCACATGACTAGTAATGGGTCTCTCCTTATTAATATTGACAGAAGTGTGAGGTGGAAAGTAAAAATGGGCACTGGTGATCTTGTGAAATCAATTAGCAAAGGAGCTTTGATTGTAGAAACCAAGACTAGTTACTCTTGGGTGGTTTCATGGCTTGCATATTGGGAGATAGAAATTTACATCTTTCCCCTTGGAGTAGAATAAAAATATACATCTCCCATAAATGTAAAATGAGATGTAAATCTGGCTTTACATCTCAAATTTGTATATTTTCATTAGAGATTTTGTTTAAATGTGTACTAACTACCAAGTCTTTGAATAACCATTTGAGATTTAAAGTTTAAACTTTAGTTAATGACGATACGCCTGTTACAATATATACAGTTATTAATTGGTTTAGTCATAGACTGAGGCAAAAGATACGGGCCTCAGATAATCAAATCAGGTTCATGATAGGGGCGCTCGATCACGGAGATAATCTATCACTTACAAAGATCGATGGAACGATATAGAAATATGAGAACGAATTTGTACATGGTCTTTATTGATTTAGAAAAAGCGTATGAATAGGTCCTAATCAATTCTTTGGAGGATTCTAGAAAAGAAAGAAGTATGAGTAGCTTATATCCAAGCAATGTATAATGGAGCAAGGGCTCTAATAAGAACTCTTGAAGGACAAACCAAAAGTTTTCCCATAACGTAGGGTTACATCAAGGCTCATCTTTAAGTACCTTTTTGCACTGGTAATGGATGAGTTAACACGACACATTCAAGATGATATCCCTTTGTATATGATTTGTAAAGATGATATAGTGTTGATAAAGGAAATTCAGAAGGGAGTAAATGCAAAGCTTAACCTTTGACAGGAAGTGTTAGAATCAAAAGTTCTTGGCCTAAGTAGGTCAAAGACAGAATATATAGAGTGCAAGTTCAGTGGGAACATATGTTCAAATAAGATGGGGGTGAAAATTAGAGATTAGGAAGTACCAAAGGGCGAGCGCTTTCGCTATCTTGGATATATCTTGAAAATGAATGGAAAATTGGATGGAGATCTTAACCATAGAATACAAGTTAGATGGATGAAATGGAAGAGTGCATATGCCACTAAAGCTCAAGATATACCTTTTTAGAATGGCAATAAGGCCAATAATGTTTTATGGCACGGAATGTTGGACGGTCAAACATCAACATGTGCAAATGAGTGTAGTGGAGATAAGAATGCTTCGTTGGACGTGTGGACACACAATAAAGAACAAGATAAAGAACGAGGATATCCAAGGTAAAGTTGAAGTAGCCGCAATTGTAGATAAGATGAGAGAAAATTAGTTAAGGAGATTTGGACCTGTAAACTGAAGACCTTCAAATCCTCTGGTTAGAAGATGTAGTCATGAGACAGAGACTCAGGACAAAATAGATAGAGAAAAATCTAGTAAGACTTGAAAAAAGACTCTAAGAAAAGACATGGAGTACTTGGAGCTAACAAAAGACCTGACACTAGCATTCTAGGATTCATATAGCCGACTCTACTTAATGAGATAAGACTTCCTGTTGTCGTTGTTGTTGTCATACTTACCTCTCAAATGTTGAAACCAGCTCCATTTTTTAATCAGCCTATTTCATTAAACAATTAGACTCATACAATATATCTTCTTGTGTAATCAAGCTACATATATTTATTTTACTTTGGAAAAGGAAGTTATTTCTACACACAACATTTTTTTATTTCATGTCATCCACACTTTTTTATGTTTGTCATTTTAAATTATATAAATTAAAAGAGAATCAAATGATAAAAATAAACATATGTGTGGGTAAAGAATTTTTCTTTTATTGTACGTACTACTGAGTGATTCAAAAAATTAACTGCTTAAATCTTATATTAAGGATCTAGTAATATTTTCAACAATTAAATCTTGCATAAAACTCGTACGATTGAACCATTAATGTAGCATTAGAGCCAAACCCGTAAAAAAAAAAAAAAGAGGTGTACGTAATCAATTCCGTTTGACAGAAAAGAAAAATGGAAATGAGAGAATAAAAAGCGAATAATGGAAGGTAAGAAACTGAATCTCCGAAGTTCTTTGTGCAGTGCGCATTGGGAGAAGAGAACCAACTAAACAATCAGAGAAAAGCAAAGAAAGGAGACTGCGAGTGATCCAAGACAGTACCTACTGTGCCCATTACACCACAGCCTGTAACAACTCTTGCAAACCTCTTAAGAAGCCGACAACTGAACATAATTCCAAGCACCCCATGTGAGTGAGACCATTCTCTCTTCCCTTTTTAGTCTCAGTTTTCACTGCGCTATCTATCTGCCTTCTGCTTTCTGCTTTCTGCTTTCTGCTGCTCTCTCACTTTCACTGCTCCTATTTGTTGCCACTTTCCCGAGAAAATTCCAGCTTAAATTTTCTGGGATTTCTTCAAAATCATGTGGGATTCTGAGGCCGAGTCGGTTGGAGGAAGAGATTATGGCAATGGAGTTCTGAGTTCAACCAAGCAGAGTGTTAAGACTGATGGCTTTGAGCTCAAGGGCAACTCTTGGTATGTACTATGAACTATCAAATTATTACATTAATTAATTAAAGTCTGATTAAACGAGATTTTAATCGCCCATCATGCATGCTTTGTTTTGCATATCTTTGACAGGATATCAATTAGAAAAGTTGATTAAATTATTTAGTGGGTTTGTTTGTTTGTTTAAATTAATAGGTATGTTGCAACTGATATCCCAAGTGACCTGCTGGTTCAAGTTGGGGATGTCAATTTTCACTTGCACAAGGTAAAGTATGCTAATTCTATTGCACAAATGCTTAAAACTTCACTTCATTCAAAGTCCTGAATTCTTTCTTGTCTAATAATTTTGTTACTGGTAAATATTGAGACAATGAAATTTTGTGTCTGTGTTGTCCAAGTATCCCCTGCTTTCTAGGAGTGGAAAGATCAACAGAGTTATGTATGAATTACGCGACCCGGACTTGAGTAAGATGGTTTTGGATGATGTTCCTGGTGGACCGGAGGCCTTCGAGCTAGCTGCGAAATTCTGCTATGGAATTGCAGTTGACCTAACAGCAGCAAATATTTCAGGCCTGAGATGTGCTGCAGAGTACCTTGAAATGACAGAGGACTTGGAAGAAGGCAACCTTATTTTCAAAACCGAGGCATTTCTTAGCTATGTGGTTTTATCCTCGTGGAGAGACTCCATTGTCGTGTTGAAGAGCTGTGAGAAGCTGTCACCGTGGGCAGAAAACCTTCAAATTGTCCGAAGATGCAGCGAGTCTATTGCTTGGAAAGCTTGTGCCAATCCGAAAGGGATAAGATGGGCATACACAGGAAAGCTAACAAAAGTTTCTAGCCCAAACTGGGATGACATGAAGGACTCGAGTCCAAGTAGAAGCCAGCAGGTCCCTCCCAATTGGTGGTTTGAAGATGTTTCAATTCTTAGGATTGATCACTTTGTCAGGGTTATCACCGCAATTAAGGTAAAGGGGATGAGATTTGAACTCGTTGGAGCTTCAATTATGCACTACGCATCTAAGTGGCTTCCAGGTTTGATCAACGAAGGAACGGGTGCTGCAGATGAAGGAAGCAACAGCAGCAATAGTACAAGTAATAGTGGCAGTAGTTGGAAAGGTGGACTTCATATGATTGTGGCAGGAAATAAAGATGAGCCTTCACATGTTCAAGCCAAAGATCAACGGATGATCATTGAGAGCCTTATCAGCATAATTCCACCACAGAAGGATAGTGTCTCGTGCAGCTTCCTGCTTCGGCTTTTGAGAATGGCAAACATGTTGAAAGTAGCACCTGCTTTGGTTACTGAGTTGGAAAAACGGGTGGGAATGCAGTTCGAACAGGCTACATTGGCTGATCTTCTTATTCCTTCGTACAATAAATGTGAAACTATGTACGACGTGGATCTTGTTCAAAGGCTTCTGGAGCACTTTCTGATTCAGGAACAGACAGAAATTTCGAGTCCAAGCCCACAATCTTTTCCTGGGAAGCACTATGATGACCTTCAAAGGGGTACCGGCCCAAATGCTAAGATGAGGGTAGCTAGGCTTGTCGATAGTTACCTTACAGAGGTGTCCAGAGATAGAAGCCTCTCCCTAACAAAGTTTCAGGTACTGGCAGAAGCTTTGCCCGAATCTGCAAGGATCTGCGATGATGGACTTTATAGAGCAATTGATTCCTATCTTAAGGTACCTCCTCCTCCCAAAATTACATGCATGTTTTGAATATACAATGAAGGGAAAAAATAGATATAAAGTTTGCAACATAGAGAAATGTATCACTCACATTATTTAGTGCTGAGAACTTCAATCTTACACTGCCTTTGAACAATGGATGTATGCTTGTTCTTAGCTTGCATAACAATGGGAGAGCGTTATTGATTTGAATATTTGAACTATTAATTGCTAATTAGCTAGTAAGTTTACATTTTCAGAGGTGAATGATTATGAGTTATGCCGATATGTATAGCGAGCACTGCAAGTCAGCTTTTGTGATCATGACTTGAAAGCACAACTCAACATTATCATTTTCCGCTGGTTTATATAATTCATGAACAATCATTGGGAAATTATTTTAGTTTTTTCTCATAAATCGTTACGCCATTTTTGTTGATGAATTGCTTCAGATTAAGATTTCTCATCACTTTATCAATTTAACAGGCCCATCCAACACTTTCTGAGCACGAAAGGAAGAGGCTTTGCCGGGTGATGGATTGCCAAAAGCTATCAATTGATGCCTGCATGCATGCTGCCCAAAATGAAAGGCTCCCACTGAGAGTGGTAGTGCAAGTACTTTTCTCTGAACAAGTTAAAATAAGCAATGCACTAGCCACAAGCTCCCTCAAAGAAGCTGGAGACTCTCAGTATCAGCCAATGGTTTCCAATCGAAAAACACTACTGGAAGGGACCCCGCAGTCATTCCAAGAAGGATGGGCTGCCGCTAAAAAAGACATTAACACGGTCAAATTCGAACTGGAGAGTGTGAAAGCCAAGTACCTAGAGCTCCAGCATGATATGGAGAATTTGCAGAGACAGTTTGATAAGATATCAAAGCACAAACAGACATCAGCATGGAGCAGTGGGTGGAAGAAACTAAGCAAACTCACAAAGAACACAAATCTAGAGAACCAGAACATTGGGCCGGAGCACACAACGGCTGCAGATCAGCTGAGTAGAAAGACACCTAGGAGGTGGAGAAATTCCATCTCCTGAAAATAAGAAATGATTGAAAGAAAGAGATTTACATCTACATGTTTGACTGTTCCAAAGGTTTTCTTTAATTGTTTGAGGGTTTTTCTTTCTTTTTTCAGTTTTTTTTCATTTATTTCAACAGGAATTGGAGATCTCTTTTCTGTAGCAATTGTTCCCAGAGCCTAGCTGATGAACATCAGTATCACTGAAATTTGATTGTATTATGGGAGTGTTTTCTTCTTGTGTCAATGCTAATATCTGTTTGTTTTTTCTTTTTCAATGGGGGAGGAGCATGCTGAATTACCCGAATTCTTTTTTTTTTTCAATTTAAATTTTTATTTAAATTTTTTCATATATTTTTTTTAATTTGTTGTAAAGACAATTAGGTGAGATTAGCTCTTCGTCAACAGTAGTAGTGTGTGAGACAACAACCCTCTCCCAAAGGAGAAAGGACCGTTGCACCCAAAAACTCCCCGCCTGTCCTCCTCTACTAGATTTTATTAATAATATGAAGAAAAAAAGAAAAGTAAAACAAGCGGGGGACTATTAAGTCAAAGAACCAATTAAGTTAGAATTGCAAATTTGCAATGCAATACAGTCCTTATCTAGAGCAAGAGTTTATGTCAAACCCCTAATGTGGATATCAAAGTTCATATGATTCATAATGAATATTATTTAGGACTCTCTTAATTATATTCAATACTCTGCACAGAGATTTTCGAATCATATTTTATAGTATTCTCCTTCTTTATCGAAGGTAGAGATTCCTTGTTGTACACTTACATGTCTTTACGAATAAGTCTAAGACCCTAACAATGCGTGGAGAAAACCCTAGAGTTATGATGCATCATCAAATGATCAAAGACGTCACCGTAAGACAACTATGGTGTCTCAGATTTAAGAACTAATTGCATTATTGCAATTTTGGAGTTTCTTATTTGACATGTCAATGAAGACTTCCATATAAGAATTCTCCTTTAAACGTGTTTAGTGAATTCATTTTCTATTGAGCATCTACATACTTGTCTTGGTGTCTTTCGCACCGGTGACTTGAGGCTAGTCATTCTCACAAGTGAGAAAGCTATGTATCTTAGCGGATTGTCAATGCTCAATTAATAATCCTATGATCAGGAACAATTAAGATGTATTTGAGAGAAAAATGTCTCATGAATCTAACGCATTTAGATTACAATCTCTCTATTAATCCTTGGACTTTATTTGTTTAGGTGTAAAACTATTAATGAAACAGCTGTAAACAATACTGTTGCCCTTTGATTATGATCTCTCTGTTACATATTCCTTGAACCTTATTGTTTTCTATTTTTTATCAAGGTGCGAAAAATTTGTAAAACAATTGGGTTGATGATCAGTTGTAAATCCATCTTCTGTGTAAAAAAAAAAATATATATCAGGATGAAGCTGTGCAGGAAGTTGTGGAGTTCATGAATACTTACTCCATCAGTCAGGATGACTTTGATACTATTGTGGAGTTTTCCAAATATGAGGTAACCCTTGGTGCAGGTTTGGTTGTTGCTATACTGCTCCAAGATTTTCCTAGTTTTCTCATTGATAAGCTATGTACCAGGGGCATCGAAATCCGCTAGATGGCATACTGCCTGCTGTAAAAACAGCTCTGACAAAAACATACAAAGAAGGAAGCAAAACAAAGGATTGTACGTGATGCAGATTTTGTCACTATTCCTGGAATGATAAAGGCCGCTAAGAAGCGGACTGCTGCTGATTTAGAACTAGGGATGGGCAATGGTTACGACGGGCGGGTAACCGCGGTTATTTATTCATAACCGTTTATTCTCATACCCGCATAACCGTTTACCCGTTGGGTAATTGCCTAAACGGTTATACCCATACCTATAACCGTTTATAAACGGTTAACCATACCCATAACCGCGTACCCATTTAACCGTAACCGTTTAATACCCGTTTACCCATTTATCCATTTTTAACCAGTTTATCCTCTTTTTTTTTTACCATTTACTCATTTTTCACTCGTCTACGTGTTTTTTTAACAACTTGAAAATTAAAAAAAAGAAAAATTTGTCATAATTTTCTTTTTCTAACAATTAAACACCGTTATAGGTACATTCATCATACATTTCCGCATTTTAATTTTTTAAGTCCTTATATCATTCCAATAATTGAAATAATAGTTTACGGACGATATTTTTAACTGTTAACAACGAAGGTAATATAAAATTGGCTAAGTATTCTTGGGTTACGAAAACTGTTAAAAGACAGTATTCTTTGGTTATTTAACTCGGAATGTAAAGTATTAACATAATATATATATATATATATATATATATATATATATATATAATGGACCATGAAATCATGCACTATAGTCAATAGCATTGATCTAAGTTTTGTCTAATAGGGAATATAGTTTGTGTTAATTTTACATATATAAAATAAAAGGAAAATTAATGAAAAGGGCTTGAAAAGTTTTAGTTTTAATAAAAAAACCATGTTATAAGTTTTGTTTAATAAAAAACCATGTTATAAGTTAAGTCACTGTTTCTGGATTTTGGTTCTTTTCGACGGACACTGTTTCTGGAATGTAAAAATAAACTGTTTCTGGATTTTAAGTAACATTGTTTCTGGAATTTTAAGTCACTGTTTCTGGATTTTAAGTAACACTGTTTCTGGAATTTAAGTCATTGCACTGTTAGTTTATTTCCAGCGACAGTGTTTGTTTTCCAGAGACAGTGTTATTTTTCCAGCGACAGTGTTAGTTTTTCCAGCGACAGTGTTATTTATCCAGAGACAGTGTTATTTTTCCGGCGACAATGTTAGTTTTTCCAGCGACAGTGTTAGTTTTTAGCAGAGACAGTGTTATGTTTTTCCAGCGACAGTGTTAATGTTCATTTTCTTTCCAGATACAGTATTTGTTTGTGCACGACCCAAAGGGCATGGTGTGGTTGTTGCTCGCCAGAGCTAAACGGAAGGGAAGGCTGGATTTCGGCAGGAAAGTTGGACAAACTTTAAACGCTCATAACTTTGCCAATACTCAACGAAATCAAGTGATTCAAAAACGAAAATCGTAGTTTTCGAAGAGACGAAGAGAATGGTACCTTGCACGATAACTAACTCATTGTGGTTTGGCCGGTAAACGCCTCGAAAGCGTCGGAAGTCGCTAGAAACTGGGTTGGACAAACTTTAAACGCTCATAACTTTGTCAATACTCAACGAAATCGAGTGATTCAAAAATGAAAATCGTAGTTCTCGAAGAGATGAAGAGAATGGTACCTTGCACAATCGTTGTGGTTTGGCCGGAAAATGCCTCGAAAGCCTCGGAGGTCGCCGGAAACTGGTAAGATTCAAATGGATATAACTTCTTCAATACTCAACGAAATATGGTGATTCAAAAAGGAAAGTTGTAGTACTCAGCGAGACGAAGAGGAGGAGGAGGAGGATGATGAGGGCCAAAGGAGAGCCCATGAGTGACTGGCTGGTGGTCGAGCTGTCTATTGGTTTGGTGGGTTTTACCTTGTTCTGTGATGGTTTTTGGTTAAAAAAAGTTATAGGATGGTTTTTGGTTAAAATAAACTTAGTTCAAGCCCTTTTTATTAAAGCTCCCTAAAATAAATGGGTAAACGGTTACCCGTTTATAACCGCGGTTAATACCCATAACCGCCCATTTAAATTTCGCGGGTAAATGGTTATACCCATAACCGTTTATTTATCTAAACGGTTACCCATAACCGTAACCGTTTAATTTAAATGGGCGGGTAACCGCGGTTACCCATAACCAATGGGTATTTGCCCATCCCTATTTAGAACCATCTGATGCTGTGACTAGGGATAACAATGATGATACTTTGGTTCGGAGTGAAGATGAAAATTCGTCAGATACAGAGAACTGGTTAATTTTTTCTGTCATCATTTTGCTGGGACTGCTTTAGTTTAAGGCAATTTTTCAGAACCATAAATGGCCATTTTGTTCTGCACTGTATTTTGTGAAAAGGTGTTGCCTTAAGATGTTTCTGGAACAGAAAGCTCTATCATTGTTATGCTGTAAAATAAAATTGGCGTATGCTAACATGTTTTACTCCATAAGAAATGGAGGGCATGTTCCATGCTATCTAGGATTCTAAAATAGTAGAAAGGAAAGGTGTAAACCTTATATGGTTATACAATTAAAACACAAACGAAGGAGTTGGCTGACCTCATCATGAAGCAATAGTCATTGGAGACCAAGCGAAGAGGATGTAGGTTGCGGCAACACCAAAGTCTTTTACAAAACACCTAGCTGGATACAACTATTTTATGGGAAGCATTTGATGTGTATCTAGGATTTGTAGGGACCTTAGTATTTATGCTGGCTAAGGCATTAAGGTTCCGTCCATAAAGGAATCCCAAATCCTACTATTTTAGTCTATCAGTTGGGCATCATAATCACATAAAACCAATGACTTTTTCAATCTTACTTTTATTACAAGACACCAAATACAAGATTGATATCTTTAGGAGATCAAATCACAATGTCTACATTAATCTCCAATATTACATTCCTATTATATGTTGTAGACCATTTAGGTTGATTTACAATGGAATAAATCCAACAAAAGGAACTGCAGGGAGTGCGTCTACACTGTTCTTCAGTGACCTGATATATTATTGCCTCTGAGCGTGCATTTTACTCTGTTTCTTGTCAAGAAACTTGACACCACCCGAAATGGTTTGTTTTAGGATTACTGTAATTCGTTTATTTATTGCCCGCAGAAACTTACTCGGCAATGAATTAAATTATGTTATTAGGGTTGTAACGCAAGCTAGATTGCTTCTGGATTCTAACTATTCTGGTTGACCATCTGACTTATTGGTGCTCACTTAGTGATTGTTCTTTTCACAATGTGTCAGGAGGTTCTGCTGTTGGTGAGAAGCTGCAAAAGGAACTGCTAAGTTTGAACTCAAAACGTAACTGGTACTATCCTACATGGATGCGACCAGATTCAAACGCGCATTCTCATGCTATTTAAATGTATGTTATCCCAGAATGCATGATTTTTGTGTTTGTTCATACTATGTAGCAGTGCAAGTACAATTTGATTTGAAGGGTACGCCAAATACAAGTGCAAAGAAGACACCAGCTGGCCGAGGAAGAGGTGGTTCTGCTGCTGCCGTTGAGAAAAAAAGGTGGCCGAGGTTCAGGAGCTGGTGCCAAGGGAAAGAGATGAATGGGATGAAAGAAGAGATGAAACTTTTCCTTGCTGTGCCGTTGGCACGTTTTATAAGCGAACGCAAATAGATATTTCCTCCGTACATGAACATTTTTGGCAGGAGAGGAATGGTAGGATCTCCGGTTTTAGCGTCGGTTTGCAAGGTTGATGTTTATACTGATACTATTGATCTCTCGTTTTTGTGTCGTTTTTAGTGCTTTAGAAATGGGTAGACAAGTTGGCTAGAGCAGCTACTTTTCATCTTCATCCCAAATTCAAATGGCTCTTTACGTAATTTAGTTTAAATGAAATTAGAATATCACTCAATAAACCTTTTCATAATAGAAAGGTGAAATGCCAAATGTTTGGAGCAATGGGCCATAGCTAGTAATTGGTCGCTTATTATAGTGTCGAAAGATTTTCTTATAATTGAGCAAGAGCAAGGATACACCACGCCACAATATTATATGGAAATTAATCATTACAAAATTATTCAATTTTTCTTCGGCTTACACAAACTGTATTGGTAAATGATTAAAGTTGCCCGCAAAATACTTGTAGCTCAGTTGACTAATAGCATTCTATCAACACTGCAACACCAAACGATTGAGGTCCCCAAAACAGATCCAGCTAGAGGGATCCAATGAATCCACCTTTATTTAACTGCATTTGGAAACTATAATAATATCATACAATAGCAAGTTAGTGCCAAGATTTATTATATATAAAAGACATATAGATAATACATATATTTATATATATATATATATATATATATATATATATATTTATGTGGGGAATTGTTATTAGCACTCCAAAAATCTCATTTGGTACTCCAAACTTTCTATAATTAGAAAGAAAAATACACTTGTAAGGGAGTGTAAAATGAGATTTTTAGAGTATGTATTGATGGTTTTAATTAAGGGGTGGTTGGGGAGGTAGTGGTAATTGAAGGTGGAGAGACGACGGGGAAAGTGAGAACTGGAGGGAGATCTGGAAGTGAAGTAATAGGGGGAGGCAACCTGTATTCTGGCCAAAGTGGTGTGGGTGGCAGAAAAGGAAGGTCGATTGTGGGTGGCAGAGGAGGAAAGTTGAGTGTTGGCAGATGTGGAAAGTTGAGTGTGGGTGGCAGAGGTGGAAAGTTGAGGTTTGGAATATTATTATTGGGCACATTATAAGGAAAGGTTGGTGCTAAGAGTTTTCGAGGGGCGCCGCCGCCGCCCAAGGCTGAAGAAATTGATAATGCGAAAAGGATAGAAGTGACAAACAACCACTTCCAGTTGTATGCCATTTTAGACTTGTGGTGTGGAACCAAACCAAAGGGAGTGAGCTAGAATTTCACGAGGGAACTCAACAAGGTTAAGTTGAGGTTGAGAAGACCCAGGAGATGGTGAATTTATATACAAATGGTTGAAACCTAGTGGTTTTAATTTGGACCCCCGAAAAAAATTGAGTAAAGGTTTGGTAGTTTGATGGGGTACCATCGAATTTATATTTGGTTTTTAATGCTGTAAAATTCTGATGTGGGTGTAAATGAGTAAGACACATATGTCAGATGCAGGTTTCGGTCAAATTTAAGAATAGCAGCAGCAAAACTACCAATAATTTGCACACCGTTCCTGTTGACCCTCTACATGGTGTAAATCATTGTTCTAAAAAGTGCCGCCTAGGTTCCGCCTAGGCGTTAGCCGGCTGGTCACCATTCTAATTAATGCTTAGGCGTTTGAAAATTAAGAAAGGGCACCTAAACCTGTTGAGGCGCCCGTCTAAACCCGTCTAGGTTGTAACTCACTTAGACAGAAAATAAATAACTTTCATTTTGAATTTTTTTTTCAATAAATTGTAAGAGACTTGTTGAATACTTAAATGAACACACATTATAGGCTTGTTCCCCATGTTTTGATTATGTTCCAATACTTCATAATCTATATATCATTATATTTTGTAATTTATGATGAAATATATATATATATATATATATATATATATATATATATAATTTAAGTATAAACAGACACTTATTTACATGAAATATAATAGATTTACTTAAATCCGCCTAGTCCGCCTAAGCGGCCCCAGCCTGTCGCCCAACTAGCGCCTAGCGTCTTTTAGAATCTTAGTGTAAATGCCGAAATAATTAAGGAGCTAATTACGTTTTTAGGTGGTTAATTGTTGAGGCGGGCGTATCAGTTTGCTACCGAACTCGATTGGGCGAATATTTTGAATGTAATGGATGTGGTGAAATGCGTTTTTGACTCCTAACTTGAGCGACTTCGGCCGAAGAAGGAACACTGTAGGCTTTGAGTTGTATAACTTGAAGACAAGGCTATGCAACTCACTATGAAGCTCTAGATCTTGTGCACCGAGTTCGGCAACCTTGACTATATTGGTAAGAGTATAGGTCCGTCGAAATGGTATCTATAGGGACAAAAGTACTCAAGGGAAATGAGCGTCTTTATTGTAAAAATAGTTCGGCTGTCGTGGTATGTCGAACTTTGAATATAACTTGGGAGCTTCCAATAATAAAAACACTCCACTTTGCCGAGAAGGCTAATGAAGTGACCTCGTTCGGCCAAAAACTTTTCGCCAAAGACGTGAGATAGATAATTACTCGAACTTAGAAAACTTGTTTAACTAAACTGTCGAACTTGGGAAACTTGTTGTTTAACTAATTTGTTAAGACTCCTAAGACGAACTGTTGCCTCGAAATACTTCGTTTAACTACTTAGTATTTTTCTCAGAAAAGTGAGATGATTTAGGTAGAGCATTGATTTGTGTATTGAGTTGAAGACTTTTTCACACTGCAAATCCTTGTATATTTATAGAGAAAAATTCCTTGATGCCCAAGTCGTACTGCAGAATCCGACGGGCATTACAACGCATCAAGTGGTACTGCAGAGTCTGACGGCATTGCAACTTCTTGGAATATTATCTCGATACACTCGAAATCACCTTCAATTTCCTCATAACCAATCCAACTTTTGTAAATTATCTTAATGCAATTTGCTACTAGACCTATATTCCACGTAGACACCAACTTTTGAAGTAATCTTCGATATTATCTTGACATTCGGCCTTTTCTTGATAATTTGCTCATCAGACTACCAAGATAATTTCCCCATGGTCAGTCAAGCCTTATCTTGATATTCTAAAACCCGATAGCATCTCAATCTCCAAGACTCTTTAATTATCCATTCGATTTTAAGATAATTTTCATTAAATCCTCAGATAAAACCATGATTATTAAAACCATAATATCTAGAAAAATTATTAAAAATCACATTGACCGGTCGATAGTGAAAAAAAATCGTGTCCAAACAGTTCCATTGAAAACTTTGCAGTTGGCAGTTATCTATTTATTATCATTGTTCCTCTTGGTTTATCCAAGTATAAGAAGCTCATTGTCTTGCTTTTCATTTTAATTTTCCAAGTTATTCTACTTAATTTTAGTGGTTAAAAGTGGTTGTTGTATCTTACTGCGGAAGTTCAGTATAAAGAAATGACTAAGGGACTTTGTAAACTTTTGTGGTTAGGGAGGTTTGTTGCAAAATTGGGTTTCTGATTGTGTGGTAAATCTATATGGCGACAATAAAATTGCAAATAACATTGCTCATAATTTAGTTCCGTACTAAGCATGTTAAGGTGGTTGTATATTTCATTTAAGAGAAGCGGGAAGATTAGATTGTTCAATTCAGTTTGTGAATCAAAAGACCAACTGGCTGATATCCTAACGAAAGCAGGTTCGAGTAAAGCGCTCTACAACTCACTTTTATAATTTCATGAAAATTAGGTATCCTATTATATTTATAATAACCTGTATAGTCCTCTTGTATATATATACTTCCACTATAAATAGGAATAAGATCTCAGAAATTTACATAAACTTAATTTTCGCATAGCGAAGTATATGAAGAAAACAAATTAAGTTATAGGTTCGATTTCACATTATAAACACAAAGCACAAATGAACTTGAAATATGTATATGTATAACAACACACCAAATAAAGCTTCATTGGACATAAAGCATATCAAAGCATACAGTACATATTATAATGAAAGAAATACGTAACCAATACCGTGCATAAACAAAAGCATATTAATAAAAAGAGAAAATGAAGATCCAATCCAACAGTAGCTAGTCAGCTAGCGTTGCTGCGTCTGCATGTGCGAACATATATGCATGACTTACGGTTTACCGGCTGCAGGTGGTGGAGAGAAAAATGGGAAAGAGGGAATTGTAGTAGGGATATTGGTTGGGAGTCCTGAGGGAAAGTTTGGTATTGGAGGCAGTGTAACCTTAGGGATAGTAGGGAATGATGTAGTAGGGAAATTGGGAAGTGGAGGCAGCTGTGTCTGTGTGGAGCCGCCGCCGGTGGGATTAGGTAGAGATGGTAGGTTTGGCAAGTTTGGCAAGTTTGGCAAGTTAGGCAATGTGGGTTGTGGCAGTGTTGGCAGAGGAGGGAAAGGTGGCAGTGTTGTGGCAGGTTTAGGCAAAGACGGTATGGTCGTCGTCTGGAGAAGATTGCGAGCCGCTACGGAGACATGGATGCTTGAAGAACACAGCATAATGAACAAGATAGCAGCAAAGAAGCAGTGTTTGTAATTGGCCATTGATTCAAACTGATCGATCTCAAAGGTTTGGAAGTAATTCGAATGAGTAACTAAGTATATATGACCAGTTGAGTTAATGTCGATGATGAGTTTGCGCATGTATATATAGCCAAGGAAATATATATTATATTTTTTTTTCTGTATATAGTACATATATATGGTTGTGTTGTTGTTGGTTTGCTCAAATATGGTTAGGAAAAACTTGACATGATGACCCATGTTTGAGTTGTTAATTAGTTCACCTTCTTGTCCACTACTCGTCAATGAGATAGAGTCGGTCTCTTAAGTTGTTGGCTTCGGTTGCGGTTGGTTATCGCCAAATATGACTCGCTACGTGCTCGTTTAGTTTAAAGGTATATATTGCATGCAACGTAGAAAACTTCATTTTAACCCTTAGTAAAGATGATTTTTAGACTAAAATCATGAGTAAGATCAAAATCTAATTTTAGTCCCTTATACATTAATCACCTCATTTATGAATTATATTTTGATGTTTTAATTATTTCTCTTTTTCTTCCTAATTTTAATGTACTAATTTTATTTCACTATAATTATAATTTTCATTTCATTCATCATAATATATTTTGTTGTAAACATTTAGATAAACTAACTTTTGTTTTACAATATATTTCGATATACTTTGTCTTCTTCATTTAGGTACATTAAATTCATTATAATACATTTTGGTGCATACATTTAGGTACACATATTTCAGTACATACATTTTGATACAAAGATTTAGGTACATTAATTCAATATAATACATTTGGTACACACATTTAGGTACATTAGTTTAATATAATAAATTTTGGTGCATATATTTGGGTACATACATTTCGGTACACACATTTAGGTACATTAGTTTAATATAATGCATTTCGGTGCATACATTTGGGTATATACATTTCGATACTAACATTTAGGTACATTAATTGAGCTTTTCAAGTTTGAAGAATGTTAAATAAAATTAATAAGTTTAAAAAAAAAAACTTTTGTTTGGTCAAAAAATAAATTAAAATGTGTATATTAATAAATTTAAATATTTAATGGGAGACATTGAATGAAATACACATTAATTATTTTGAATTAAGGACACATCAATGGACTATAATCAATATATAATCTAACATCAGATTTATTTTAAATTTCAATCTTCTTCAAAAATTAAAAGCCCCTTATTTCTTCTGCGGTAAAAAGTAAAGTTATTAGGTTATCTAATTTAGCTCACTGCGGCATCCATTTGACAATCATGGAATCAAATCTTAAAAAGTAAATTTATTAGGTCATCTACTTTCCCTCACTACGGCATCTATTTGAAAATCATAGAATCAAATCTTGACTTATATATTGGGTTCTTTTATAAATTGATATTGAATTCAAAATTTTGTTTTTGATGTAGGCCTATTTAATTGAACGATCTAGAGTTTAGAGAGAGAAAAGTAAGAAAATATGCATAATGTCTAAAACAAACGTCAAACTAGACAAATGTAGTGAACTCAACGGAGTATGATCATCCCATGATGGGTGCCTCATTAAAACCTCGTTAGGTAGCAAAAACCCAGTGGGAAAAATGCTCCTAATCGTAAGAAAAAGAGTACATTAAGATCATGTGAGTATGCTTCTAGATACTCCCCCTGAGTTAGACATAACTTCTAAATAAGAGAACCACAAGCGATTCAACTCAGATAATTTACGCATACCGATTCCTTGGATGAGCTTCTGAAAAGTAGACTTGGGCAACGACTTGGTGAAGAGATCGGCCAAGTTGTCCTGGGAACGGATTTGCTTGACTTCAATGTTCTAATGCTGCTGCTGCTGGTGTGAGTAAAAGAACTTCGGCGCTATGTGCTTGGTGTTGTCTCCCTTGATGTATCCCTTCTTTAACTGCTCGATACATGCTGCATTGTCTTCAAAGATCGTCGTAGGAAGGTCAACGACTGATGTAAGACCACTAGTGCTTCGAATATGTTCCATAACTTCTCTCAGCCAAAAGCACTCACGCAATGCTTCATATAGGGCGAGAATCTCAACATGGTTAGGCGAAGTCTTGACATAACCTAATTGAGAGAGTGTTCCATGGTCTAGAACTATTTGAACCAGTCAATGGAAATCCTTCTGGAACTTTCATGTATATTTCCGTATCTAGATCCCCATAGAGATACACGGTTACCACGTCCATAAGCTGCATATTCAGTTTTTCTGAAACTACCAAACTGATTAGGTAGCGAAACGTTATAACGTCCATTACGGGGGAATACGTCTTCTCGTAATCAATTCTAAGGCGCTGAGAGAAGTCTTGCGCTACGAGGCGTGCTTTGTATCGCACTATTTCATTCTTCTCATTACGCTTCCTCACGAAAATCCACTTATAGCCAATGGGCTTCACGCGTGGTGGTGTAGGAACGATAGGTCTAAATACTTTACGTTTCGCGAGCGAATCGAGTTTGACCTGGATTGCTTGTTTCCAGTTTGACCAATTGGTTCTACGTCGGCATTCATCGATGTCATCGCTAAACATGATGTCAGTAGCTACTGAGTATGCGAATGCATCGTCGACGATCATCTCATTCCTATTCCAAACCTCATCCAATACTGTATAGTGGACCGAAATCTCACGATTCTCGGGAGGCCGGCATGTTTCGTCTAAATCATCACCGTAATCTAGAATAACCTCATGCGTTGGAACGGATGAGTGAGCGATGGTCGGATTCAAACTAGGATCACTAGTTGGTGCCGTTTTCCTCTTCCGGGGTTGTGAATCCTTTGAACCAAGGGGTCTGCCACGCTTTAGGGCCTGAGCAGATGATTGGCTAGTCGCCAATGTACCTTGCCGTGTGGAGGGTGCGGCCTCCCCACATTCGGGGAAGGTCCGGCCTTCCCAGACGGGTTGTTGACGTACACGGGGTACATCTATCCTTGCAGGTGTGTTTGCAGCGGGTATATGTGATCTTGTCACCTTTGCTAGATCATTAAAAACATCCGGCATGCTTTGAGCAATGCTCTGAAGATCTATAATTCGACGCACCTCAGTTTCAGACTGGGCAGTACGGGGATCTAAATGAGATATAATGGGAGCTTACCACGACAATTTGCGGCGTTCTACGGGAACGTTAGCATGCTTATCTCCCCTTAACGATGGGAAGACTGTCTCATCAAAGTGACAATCCGCAAAATGTGCGGTAAAGAGATCTCCTGTCAAGGGTTCTAAGTAGCGAACAATTGATGGCGAATCATAACCGACATAGATTCCCATTTTTCTTTGAGGACCCATTTTGGTACGTAGTGGCGGCGCTATTGGCACATAAATGGTCACCCAAACACCCGTAAATGAGAGATGTCGGGCTCGTATCCAGTGACCAACTGTAACGGTGAATGTGGTTAGGTAGCAGTGGGCCTCAGGCGGACCAACATAGCTGCGTGCAATATTGCATAGCCCCAGGCAGATACCGGCAGTTTGGTTCTCATAACCAAAGTCCGAGCTATCATTTGAAGGTGCTTTATGAAAGCTTCTGCCAGGCCTTTTTGGGTGTGAACAAGGGGCACAAAATGTTCCACATCAATCCCTACTGACATGCAATAATCGTCAAAAGTCTGTGATGTAAACTCTCCAGCGTTATCCAGTCGAATCGACTTAATCGGATAATCAGGGTGGTGAGTCCTTAGCTTAATGATTTGAGCTAGGAGTTTAGCAAACGCAACGTTACGTGTGGACAACAAGGAAACATGTGACCATCTTGTCGATGCATCAACCAACACCATAAAATATTTAAATGGTCCGCAAGTTGGTTGGATAGGTACACAAATGTCCCCTTGAATCCTCTGACGAAATTTAGGGGGGTCGTGAATAATCTTTGTGTGGGAGGGTTGAGTATTCAACTTCCATATAGAACACGCTTTGCATGGCGGTAGTCCAACATAGGGATGTAACTCGTGCCCGTGAGAAGATTTAAGGATACGGTGCATCATGTCACGTCCAGGATGTCCTAAACGATCATGCCAAAGCAACAAAGTGTCCTGGAACTCAGGCATAAGGCCGGCCACAGTGTGGGCTTCTATGCCGCGAATGGTTGTGATGTACAACCCACTCGGCAGACGTTCCAACTTCTCATGAATATGCTTCGGGCCATATTCGTACGAAGTGATACAAAGAAATTCAGAACCATGGTCTTCAGTGGTTTCAAGATGATATTTATAATCTCGAATATCTCTAAAACTCAGCAATGTTCTTTCGGAACGTGGAGAATAGAGTGTCTCCTTAATGGTCAAGATTGTACCATTAGACAACATGATACTTGCTTTACCATATCCTTCAATCAAGTTGGATGGGCCTGAGAGAGTTGTCAAATGAGCTTTCTTGGGTATCAAGTTAGTAAAATTGTATCGTTCACGCAAGATGGTGTGCGTGGTTGCACTATTTGCCAGACAACTAACTTCCCCACTAGACATACCTAGAAATAAATTGATTGAATTGGTCACATGTATAAATATAAGTCCATTCATTCAATTAAGCAATTCGAGAAAATACTATCCATTCAAATAACAATCCATAATTCAAAACAAACCAAAACCAAACAAATTATTCCAAACACTTAGGAAAATTGTTCAAAATTAAACCATAAACCTAGAAAATAAGGGGGGTAGGGCCGGCCACTCCTAGTGGGTTCGGCCACTAGGGGTAAACACCCTAAAAACATGTCTAATTTATTCATCCATAGGCGTTGATGCCTCTTGAAAATCTGATATCTCCATTGATGTACTTGCATCTTCCGGATGATCCACATGTGCAAAGTTAGACTCACGACGGGAATGACACCTGGCAATATCCTCAGGGGAAGCTCGGCATACGCGTGACCAATGATCATTTGATCCACAACGATAGCACATGTCCAATTCAGTAGAAGCAGCCTGAATGGGAGTTTTACCCTTGTTCTTGAAGTTTGGGACCTTAGGGGTTAGTGGTGGACGCTGCTGGGTCGCAATTCTTCCCTTAGATGCGGCACTCTGTTGACCTTGGGCCTGTGGTTGGGCTTGTCCCATATTGCCACGGCCACGACAATTGTATCGTCGTTTCTGGCTGCGAGAATTAATCGCATGCGCTTCAGGCGCGGCGTTCGAGCCAGTGGGTCGAGCTTGATGATTCTTCATCAAAAATTGGTTCTGCTTTTCAGCAAGTAAAACAAAGATCAAATCCGAAAACTTGGTGAATTTATGTGCCCTATATTGTTGTTGCAGGACAATATTGGTGGCATGGAAGGTTGAATAGGTCTTCTCCAGGAGATCTGATTCGGTTAGTTCCACTTTGCAGAATTTCAACAAAGAACGGATTCTACAAACTTCAAAGTTGTATTCATTCACGGACTTAAAGTCTTGGAAACAAAGATGCTGCCAGTCGTGCCTTGCTTCAGGCAAGTATATGTCTTTCTGGTAATTGAAACGGTCAGCCAGAGCAAGCCAGAGGGTGCGTGGGTCCTCCTCAGCGAGATACTCAATCTGCAGTGCATCATGGATGTGTCTTCGAATGAAGATCATTGCAGTAGCCTTCTAAGCTTCGTTAACGGGTTTGTCGCCGATAAGAGTCTCGATGGTAGCTCTAATGCCCTTTGCAGTTAGATGGAGCTTCACGTCTTGAACCCACTTCACATAGTTTCTTCCAGAAACTTCTAGAGCGGTGAAATCGAGCTTGTTCAAGTTCGACATATCCCTAAAACGGTAGGGAAAAAACATGAGTAGTCATATGGTAAGCCATAGACATATATTGTAGAACATATAGGTTCTATAGACATGTATTGGTTTAATTTATGCATGAAAACTACAGGTTTCATGTGGTATGTTTTGAATGAAAACTTCAGGTTTCAAAGGCACTAAATTTGAAACTACAGGTTCAATTTAGGTTTTTATGAACAATTAGTTCATAATGAGAGGTTCCTGCAAGAAACATAGAATGCAATATACTAACTTGGATATAGTGGATTTGAGGTTCTTCGGGAACTCAAGTGTGAGAGTTTCGTTACTACGAGAGTATGTGACGGTTCAAAGTATAAAGATAAATTATTGAATCGTTAATATCCAAAAGTGATCTTCAGGTCAATAATTTTGGATTCATTATCAGATTAATGGACTGCAGGTCACTTTTAATTAATTCAATAAATCGGGGCCATACGGGGTCGATTGTAGAAGCTAAATAATATTAAAATAATATTATTGGATCGAAAATATAGCCCCAAAAATAATTGGGTTTGGTGCCGTGAGAAAAAAGCTCGGGTGGCTACTAGAGCAGCTCGTGGGGTGGCTGCAGGCCACGAGTCCAGAGATGAGACAGGCCTACGGGGTGGCACGGGCAGGTCCAGCGAAAAATGGCCTGTGGGTTTGGAAGAAAGGCCCAGCCTTGTAGGCTGGTGCATGCCATGGGAAACACCTAGCCAACTGGGCTGGATTGAATGAAGGTTGCGGGCCTGGGCTAGTTGCGTGGCTACAGGCCACGGTGCAAGGACGAAGGGCTGCAACCACATCCATTTGGACCCCAGGCCGAGGCCTGGTATCAGTATGCACGGTGATGGTGCGGTGGGTGTGCTGCACCATGCCCAATTTCCCTTCTTTTTTCAAATCCCTTAGGATTTAGGAAACCCTAAACATGCTTCTAATTTATTTTATATAATTTGACTCACAAATTCCACATAACAATTTAATTGTGCGATGCATGAAACAAATATATATATTGACAAATATATGAACATATACAATATATATATATATATATATATATATATATATATATATATATATATCGAAAGGAAAATATAAACATAGAGGGGTTCATGCATCATGGGGAATGTTTTCATGCTTCGTGGACGTTTCAAATATCTTCTTTTATTTTAAGCGTACCTGATTAACAAAAAACGAATAAGCCTTTGAATTTGGTGGATGATAGCCTCCTCCTACGATGCTTTAATTCCTCAGCTTCTGGCAGGAGCGTGCTGATAACGTGTTGTAGGCCTATTTGATTGAACGATCTAGAGTTTAGAGAGAGGAGAGATTAATTTAATTGTGAGGTGTGTTTGATTCACCCCATTGTGCCTTTATTTATAGTAGTAGGATAGGTAAATACCTTTCCCTTTAGGATTAGAACATTTAATAGGTAATCTACTCCTAATAGAAATATAAGATACTTTCTCATATTCTCTAGGAAAACATAATCGCATTCCTATTCTAAATATGACTGCAACAGTTTACTATTTGTCGCTTAATATTACGATTTTAATAATATTACTTTTTATTTATAAGTGAGAGTCTTACTTCGATCTTATAGATGACAAACCAATGCTGATTCACCTACAATTAATATTTACAACCAACTGTTACACAATTTGCATATCCAGTTAAATTTAGTTGTAACAACAAAATCTACTTGCATCCAGTTAAATGTAGATTCTCATCACTTCCACACAATAATTCCATTTATCATTGCCTTCTTACAATTACTTCGATTTTGTACGATTACTTGGATTCAAAGGGCAGTGTTATCCACGTATTCATTTTTACTTCTCACACACGTCTCTTAATTTTCGACGATCAATAGCAAAAAATTAATAAGAGTGTAGAAAGTAAAAATGTATAAATAGCAGCTTCCTTCACAAAATACCAATGTAGTTGGACACATGACAAATCACAGCTAGATTGACCTTCATTCACAAATATATCGACCACACCCAAACATAATTTTCATGCCCAATTTTGCACATTAACATGCCTCCGCAAAATTTCTGTACCACTCATGCTTGTTTCTCTATATCATTCAATTCTCATCCTTCTACGCATCATTCCATTGCATTTCAGTCAACCCTAACAAATACAAATTGTCTATCTTACTGCGGAATATAATCCAGAGAATCATACCCAACAAGTATAAGAACGGCCATCGGCAGCACCTACGCCTCTCCACTATTTTTTAGTGTGCATTCATAATGGTTTGGTATGTCATTATACAATTAGTTGGAAATTTTTGTTTTCAAGTTTCTAATCGATTGTATTATTACACTTGGTATACCATGTAAGAAGTTTTATGTGAGAAATGGTCCAAACCATTTAATAAAGGAAATATGGTTGTAGTATACGTTATATATATACATTAAGTACACATTTAATATAAAGTGAGAAAACCATATTACTTGTACAAATTATGAATGGAAGACAGTTACAAAACTTGAAGAAACTGACAGCAACTGCTACCATGATAGGTGGAGCAGTATTGCATCCTATAAGTCAGGTTTTGATCCCCTTTCTTGGGTAAGTTACAAGGTTCTCATAATGTGAATGCTCGCCCTATCGAGAGTAAGATTTCCATTCCGCTTCCAAGAGAAAGGAAGGTCCAAATCTCATCTCAATCATCTCATCTACGACAGCAAGTAAGTGCATCCCTAGTTTATGCAAAATGATGATTTAATGAATATTATGACTAGTATAAATGCATGCGTGTATATTAGTTTGTAGTTCATCATGCAGGGTTGATCTTGATCTCTGAATGAACTATATAATTAAGTTCAACATGTGGTATCAGAGCCACCAACTTCTGCAATGAACTCAAGAACTTGATTATGATAAATACACTGCTTGCATATGGAAATGCTGTTTTAGTTATAATGTTCACATTTGCTTCCGCTGCTTCTGTTTCTTTTTGTTTTGAATTTTGTTCTTATTCATGATGAATTAACCACTTAAACCCCTGCTTCTATTCTTGTTCTTAGTTATAACCGTACACAATCATTTACTCATACGATCTGCTACTGTAACACACAGAATTTCAATGATCATTCTTTTGCAATATGATCTTGATAAATTTTGAATATGCTTCTATGCTGGGGTTAATGATTCACATATATTACAATATGCTTACTTGTGTATTGGATTCCACACTAATTTCCTTGGTTAAACTGATCTTGCCTATATAACATGCATGCCATAGTTATAGAATCGGTATGGCCAAAACCAAGTCATTTTGACCTAAATACTAGAATTATGAAGAATTTGATTATTTCCTTCAAGAACATAAATATTGGGACCCTGAATATTAAAAAACCCCCAAAAAGCACAGTAAAATTTTGATCTTCATAATTTAAATTGTGGTTTTGGAGGCCTAAACGGTCTCGGATGGCTAAAATCACCCTTATGTCACAATAAAGTGGTGTGTTTGAATTGCAACATCGTTCTCTTTTAGGAAAGGTATCATGGGCCTAAATCAGAGCACGTACGACCAATTTGTAATTTTCCCGCTGGGTTCTTTTTACAAAATTTTTGTTAATTTCATGAAATCATTTATGTCTAATGAATCACCAAAGTGTTTTATTTATTCTTTTGCTCATATGATTTCAATAAAGATGATCAGTTTGTGGTTTATATACATTTAACAAGTAGAATATTTCCAAAGAATGAATCTACTGGGTCGGTTGTAAACCAATGTATTGTGAGTTATAAAAACATGTAGTGCATGTAAACCTTCTTGCCTAAAGGTGTGGTATTTACGTAGTGTTACATAATTTTGTGCTTGGCTATACAAGATTTGCAATTCATATCTTTTGTATATATAGAAAGTGCTTGCCTAAAGGTGTCACTGGTTCTATAGATTTTGTATGACTTCTTGTCATTCTCATATGAATTTACAAATCCTTATGAAACCATTATGCAAGTTTCAATATGTTGAGTCTCTTATTGCAAATAACTTTAAAGTTTGGAAACAAAAGATTGAAATGCATTTAGGCATGCTGGAATTTGACATTGCTTTAAGTCAGGTTTTGATCCCTTTCTCGGGTAAGTTACAAGGTTCTCATAATGTGAATGCTCGCCCTATTGAGAGTAAGAGTTTCATTCCACTTCCAAGAGAAAGGAAGGTCAACGTTAACTTTTGTTGACTTTTTTCGGGTTTTTGTTCGGGACCCCTCCTAGGCTAATTTGGACTTCCTGGACCCTTTTTTAACGTTCATTTTTCGAAATTCAATCGTTTGAATAGAGTTTTTATTAATTGGACCCTTTATGTGCTTAGGTGCATTTATTATGGTGTTCCGTCTTCGCTAGTTTGCGTGGCTCTTCGGCGGTGAAGTATATGTGAATGGACCCCTTCTAAAATGCATGTTTTAATAGTAGAAATGCATACATGAAAAACATGATTTAATGATTATGTTTTATGAGATATTATGCTTACTAAGAATATTTTGAATTACCATATTTTATCGAACTCATGTTCTTTGTAGTATAGATGATGGATGACTTTATACTGCTTATGAAAATGCTTTTGCACACTTCTTTATAGTATAGATGATGGATGACCTTATACTATGAAGATGTTTTTGAGATATATATATATATACACAAACACACACCTATGTTTGGAAAGATTATATTCAATGGTTTTGTGCATAGCTAGTGGACACATATTGACCTTCGGGTTGGGTGCTGTAGGAGCCTACAGGCGATGATACTTATATTGACCTTCGAGTTGGGTGATGTAGGAGCCTTCGGGCGATTGTTACTTATATTGACCTTTGGGTTGGGTGCTGTAAGAGCCTACGAGCGATGATACTTATATTGACCTTTCGGTTGGGTGTTGTAGGAGCCGACGGGCGATTGATACTTGTGAAGGAAGTGTTCTAAAGGAAGAGTTCTATATGCCTTCGTTCGATACTGATACCACTAGTTAACACACTATATACAATATATGTTTTATGAAAGTTTTTATGGCATGCTAGGGTTTTCAGAAAAGTTGTTACATATTATGCTATTGAGTTTTCCTAAAACTTTTGGGGTTAGTACGTTGTTGAATAATTATGTTTGTACTATTTATATGTCAGCTTGGTCCACTCATGTTTGTTTTGCGCCCCCTCATGATTTAGAATCTCGGCGTACAATCCCGGCTTTAAGGCATTTTCCCATCGGCATCTTCAAGTCCTCTCAGTGTAGGACCCATCTCTTTGTTCATTCAATTTTATATTGTTTCTTTTAGTGTTCTAGTTTAGTTGTATGCTCTGAACACATTCCTCATTTGCATATTAAGTATATTTAAATTTATAAGTCTTATTTATTTCTTGTTCTCATGCATTCTAATATGGCTTCGTCACGGGTGTCGGCCAGCACGTGCCTACCCTGATGTTTGGGAGAACATCGGGGTCAGGCGTGTCATTAGGGAGCCGACGGGATTTGAACCAACGCCGTGGCGCAAAGGTATTTCGCTTTGATTATTTAATTCCACCAATTTAATGAACAGAGATTACATGAATTAGTTAGGCGGTGGAGAGCTACTTGTCTTCCAAGTTTTGTAACGGTCATAACTGGAACTCTATCCACAAATATTAAACCAACTCTAATGACTCCCTACTCATATCTCATTATTCTCATATCATATGAAAGCCTTAGACTTTAGAGCTCGCACAAGTTTTTCTCTTTCTCTTTCCGTCCTCAATCTGCAAACCAAAACCTTGATTCAACTTGAATCTCTCTCTCTCTCTCTCTCTCTCTCTCTCTCTCTCTCTCTCTCTCTCTCTCTTCGCATCAAGCAACGGTGAACTTAGTACAAAGTACTGCTTTTAATTTCATGTTGGTAACTCTGATCATGATAGCATAGCAGTGAAATGAAGAACAATGAAAATGGGTTCTCTTCTGCAGAACCTTGTGCTTAATCAGTTGGGGAAACAGTTTCTCTTCTGTCCAGGCAGAAGAAAGGAGACAGCACACAATTAATCTGGAGGTCTAATATACAAGTATAAACAGAACGTAGACACGAGTTTGAAATATAGCGACAGAATTATGGAAGCAGTCATCAGGCATTGACGCATTGTTGAACTTAGTAAACAGTAAATACTTTAAAATTCATTTTGTAACTTTGATAGCTTATGCAAGTTCATACCTGAGCTTTGAGAATCACAGAAAGGCTGGAGTCTGCACCAGCAATCACCAAACTGAATAACAGCAAGTGTTACATTGACTAGGTCTCGTAGGTCAACAAGAAATGGTTCTTCTTGGTGTTCTTAACTTCATGCTCCACACTTAGTAGAGAACTCTTGCTAATTGACCGACTTAAATTTAAGTTACATCGTGCACTTAATCATATGATCAATGTCTTCAAATTGCTACCTGCAAAAAAATAGCTCGATGCCAGAATGATAAAACACTTAACACCTCTCATTCACAGAGTTGCGTTAAATTTAATTTTCGGAACTTAACTTTGGATAACTACTGAATCACTGATCAAAAGAGTTTGGCAGTTTCTTGGCCCAAAAGAAAAGAAAATAAAGCAAAACAAAGAGCATCAACTGTCTGATGGAAAACAAAAAAAATTATACACATTGTTTTATTTATTTATTTTTATTTCAGTACAAACCAAATCATTCTAGATTATTTTTCGAATTGTCTTTAGCTTAATCACCATTCAAACAACATATAATTAGATCATACAAGGCCACGGATGAAATCAGGACCAAAACAAATGATTTTTGACTGAAATTCTGCCATGTTTCTCCTTCAAGTTGCCTTCCTTATAATCGAGCGTCCATTTCTCAAATGAACAGTCAACAAAGTCATAATAACCACCATGTACAGCAAGAACACCTTTCTTCACTTTTTCTTCTATCCACGGGTACGTGAGCAGGTTCAACAAGGAACGGTTGATTGATTCCTGCACAAGGATATCGTTCAATATGGGCAACATTTTTTATGAATCTGGAGCATCCTTTTATAATACAAGACACCCGACATTAGTTACAACCCAAATTTATGCCGCAATGGGAGAATCTGATCATGGCCCTCGAAAGAATTTGGTTTAACTCCCAGATACATACAAGGTCAACGACGACTAAAATAAATGGATCAGGAATTTAATATACCAGTAAAACAGAATGCTGATACAAGTTTCAACATATACAAACTAGAAGTTCATTTAGGTTATAGTCTTATACAGATGAAATGAAGAAAAATACAAATGGAGAATAATTACGTTACTTTAAAAGAAAATAAGAAATATAAAATGTTACCTTCTCACAATGTTTGCACTGCTGGTCAAAACTGAGCGTGGAGGCAGCAGCCTTTGTCCACGACCTTGCATCCTTCCCAACAACAACCCAATTTTGGATAAAGCTACTGCATAAAAGAGTTTTGGCAAGTGAAAACTACAGCTCGACTGTACTTGGACAAACAAATCAAAGGCAACCGTACACAAAGACCACATGCAACAACTTGAAAAGTATACAAGAAGAAATTTAGTGAACCTTTTCTCTATTTCATCATCCATGCTCATAAGAGCACGAATGCCTCCACAGCAGCTGTGACCAACGACCAATATGTTTTCAACCTACAAAATAACTACAGTTAAGGATTTATTTCCGTCTAGCTTTCCTTGCTTCCCTTTTCTATTAAGAATCGCACTAAATCTGGGAGACTCAACTTTTCACGTGGTACCTCCCTATTGCCACTCTATAGCTTTAAAGCCATTACTTAGATAGGGATTTGGTTGTAACGGATTAGACTAGCAAGGAAATAATTGGAAATTTCTTTTAGAATTTATTCCCAGAATACTTACTTTCAGAGAATTCACAGAGAATTCCAATGCAGCATTTGTTTCTGAGGGTCCACTCTGCAAAAACAGAAAAAAAATAACAAAACAAATGTAGTGGATAATAATATATCATTTGATTCGTGAGTGTTCACTTTTTCGTAACCTTCCACAAATCAGAAATGAAGCAAAATAATTCAACTTTGATTTACAATGTATACCTCAAAGGAGGGCACCAAATTCGCAATGTTGCGCACTATAAATGCTTCTCCCGGTTGGAATCCCAGAATGGTTGAGGGGCATACCCTAGAATCTGCACAAGAAATGACCATGAACTGTTCTAGAAACATCAGTACACACGCATATTCTCCCCGACACTCAACACCAGATTGGGGCAAACAGCAAATGAACGACATGTCCTAGTAATACTTATGAACATCAACTGTTAACAACTAAATTTGAAAAGAAAAAAGAATCTACATGTATACTACAACCTTTGGCGCTTGACCCTGTGCAAGGTTTTGATAATGTTCCAAGTTTTCCCTATTCATAATAAAAGCCAAATTAGGAAACAGAATTACTTTACTTAAAACTAAACAACCTTCAGACCTGAGTCCTTGGCCACTTACATGTATTTATGTTTTTTGAAGTTGAGAAACCGTTGTTTCATATCCTCAAACAATTCGCTCCGATCATCAGTTTCAGCTACTCTCTCCAGTTTGTTGTTTTTATGTTGTTCAGTGATCCCTAAGGACTCTCTTGAAGCCTTTACAGTCAAACCTGGACAATTGCTGCAAATATGCCGAAAGGAAAGCATTTCAGCACCAACCAATTATCATTGGGATTTTGAGTTCAACAGGTTACTGGGATGGCGAGTTAAAAAAAATAGAGACATTCTTATCTCTTAGATCAATCCGAAGGTTGCATGTAGTCGTAATCTTATATTGTAAACATCTCCTATATACAAACCATCAAACAAAGAAAATTAGAACCTTTGTGATGGCACACAACAGATCTAAGTAAATCCATCAAATTGATCTCACTAATAGAGGAGCAGTCCATGGATTTGTAGCTGAGGTATGAACAACTGACTAAACCAAAAGAACGGTTAATAACATCCAAGCCAAAAATCAAATTTTCCAAGATTATACCAGTAACTTTAGCCATCATTCTGGATTTGTTTTTTCTTACACAAATTTAAAAATTTAAAAAAAAAAATTCATGGGAGCTGACAGAAATTCAATGTCATTTACATTTCCTTACTCAAATCAGTCAAAATTAGTAAATTTTGGAGCTCAAATGGACATATTTGGAAGGAGGATATAAAGCAAAAGATTCAAAATAAAATATTACATAACTAGATCATGAAACCTGAAACGTATATACCAATTAAGAAAACATAACAAAAATAATAAAAATATGAGCAGAAAGGTGATGCATTCAGGATCTTACTCGGAAGTAGTCAGTAATCTTAATTGGGTCGGCTGAATTTTTCCTGATTTCAGCTTAGAACCAAAGATCTGCAGCAAAAATGACAAAAAAATAAACAAAACCAAGAAACAAATGAATAAATGAAATGGAAAAGAGAGAGAGAAAAGGAGGGTTTACTGGTCGTGTGTTGAATGGGATTCTGTGAAAATCCGAGGAGGAGGAGGAATTGGAGATTGAGTCTTTTGAGACAGAGGTTGGCGCGAGAACAGCCATGGAAGGGAGAGAGAGAGCTCTGAGATGGGAAATGGGGTTTCAGTTTGCAGAGAAAAGAGACTTTAAAAGGAAGGGAGTGGGTGAGTTGGTTGGTCGGATCAAGAAACATTTGTCGGCCTCCCACAAAGACGGAGAAGTCGAAGTTAAAGTACATCAAATCTGTAGCTTCTATGCTATTATGCTCTGCACACACGCAGACACAATACGTAGCTGCTTCCTGAGTCCTGATGTTGTCCCAACTGTCTTCCTGAAATGACATGTTTGGACACCATGTGGAGAGTCCACTTTTCTTTCTTCTCTTGTGCCACTTTGCTAACTATTTTCCTATTTGCTTAGGAGGTGTACTAAAAAAGAAATGTCACAATTGAATTGGAGAAATATTATTTTTACTTTCTTACTAATCTAATGAATATAAAATCCAACAATTTAGTAGTCTGAAATATTGAAAACTTACCTGTGTAACTAATGCTTACTATTTGAACCTAGAGTTTTTTAGAGCTATTAAATCCTATTTATATATATATAGGTGCTGTTTTCACATCGTATATATATTCTATTTTTATATAAATCCTATTTTTATATATATTTACTATTTGAACCTAAACTAATATATATATATATGGGTAAATTACATAGTAGCCCCTTAGGTTTGAGGTCTATTACAACCCCATACAACATCTTTAAAACATTTCACTTTCATACCTCACGTACTATTTTATTTCAAAATCATAAATCCGTTACATTTTCCATCCATTGATCCGTTAAGTGATGACGTGGCTGCCACATTTGTGCCACGTGGCTGCCACATTTGTGCCACGTGGCTGCCAAATGTGTGCCATGTGGCAAAAAAAAAATTTCTTTTTTTAAAAACCTGAATTTTCTCAATAAAAAATAATTAAAAAAAAAAAAAAAAAAAAAAACTTAAACTTATACATCTCCCCCGTAAACCCCCCCCAACCCCCATTTATCCCCCTCCTCTCCTCTCCCCCATCTTCATCTCCTTCCCCTGCAACCCAGAAAAAAAAAACAAAAAAAAAACCTGAAACACAACCCCACCCCGTGAACCCCCCAAACTAGAAACCTGAAAAGAAAAAAAAAAACCCCCCCTCACCCACATCCCTCCCTCCGCAACCCCCTCCCCCCCCCCCCTCGCGCCCACCTCACCCACATCCCTCCCTCTGCAAAAAAAACCCTCTCGCGACCCACCCACATCCCTCCCTCTGCAAGAACTCCCTGCGACCCTCCCTCCCCCACGACCCACCTCACTCAGAAACATCTCTCCGTCCGCACCCACCCTCTTCCCTTCTCAACACACACCCCATGAACCCGGCAATGGCAGCGTAGACGAACGCCGCCATCTGGGTTTTTTTTTTCTTCTCTTTTTCTTTCGAGTTGCAGGTAGGGGGTAATGAACATGGGGGGGGGAGAGAGAGGGGAAGAGGGGGGAAGACAAAATCGAAGGTTATCTTCTTTTTTTTCTGGGTTGCAGGGGAAGGAGATGAAGATGGGGGAGAGGAGAGGAGAGGAGGGGGATTGGGGGGGGGGGGAGAAGATAAAGATGGAGGGGGTGGGACGGGCCATCTGGGTTTTTTTTGAGGGGGGGTTTACGGGGAGATGTATAAGTTTAAGTTTTTTTTTTTTTTTTTTAATTTTTTTTAATTTTATTGAGAAAATTCAGGTTTTTAAAAAAAAAATTAAATTTTTTTTTTGCCACGTGGCACACATTTGGCAGCCACGTCATCACCTAACGGATCAATGGATGGAAAATGTAACGGATGTATGATTTTGAAATAAAATAGTACGTGAGGTATGAAAGTGAAATGTTTTAAAGATGTTGTATGGTGTTGTAATAGACCTCAAACCTGAGGGGCTACTATGTAATTTACCCTATATATATATATATATATTTATAACGTTAGCGAGGTGCTGTTTTCACATCGAATTCTTAATCCAAACACGAAGCTAGGCATGTAATTTTAGAAGTTGTGTGTTTTGCTCATATTCCAAACTCATTTCACTCATCTAAACGCATGATCATAGAACTAAGATCGTCTATTTTGGTACGATTGCAAGTGTTGTTCCTTTTTCTATTGTGAGGAACCATTTGTAGAGTCTCCCGGAGCCCGAGTTTCGATGACGTGACTCCACATATTTAGTTGCAAAGTAAATTTTGTGGAGTTTGTCGTCGCAAGCCCACCGGCTTTGTAGTATGTAACGTGTAGAATTACTGGTACGAGACTATTACATCTGAATGATGGGCAATGATGCAAAAGCAAACGTTTAATGGACGTGCACCCACCACGACTACAACATCAATAACTGCTGCCGTACCCATTACCAACCGGCCACCGCAGCATAAATAGCAAGTACTTGGGTGAACTTTGTGAAAACATATTTTCAGTGAAATCAGTGCCAATTCTTCAGCTTGACATTATGCCTCTGCATATCGATGCCGACATATCTTTTCCATCCTAACACTGCCTAACATTACCACCGTGTATTCGTTATGAAAAAAGAACAAAGAATGGTAAGTAGATCACCCACAGTATAGCATAAAACTTGACAAAAATTCACATTTACCACACTAAACCGTAGACGACACTACAACCCGAGCATTTAGCCTCCTACTCCTAGTGTTTTCCTCAATACTCCCTTTACACCTTTGCCCAACAGTGTGATTTGTAATCCATCAAACGACTGAATGATCAAGTGGGCAACGAAAAGGATCAAGTGTTCGGATATTCGACGACTAGACATGAAAAGACGAACCAATTCGAAAACAAGCAAGAGATTGCCAGAGAAGATAACACCATTAAACGTGCCCACGGGACTGTTTCCCCTAGCTTACTATACTTTATGACATACTCCTTATGTACAGAACCATTGCAGAGAAGAAAAAGGGGAAAGAAAATTAAAATACAACTTCAAACGTCATAGCGACGAAAATGAAGAAATAATTCTCAAGACAACATGATATGCAGATTGTTGCACAACAGGCAGTAATCAAATAAAGAAAGGAAGGACCATGCTGCCAAAGAGTAAATCAATTATCCACGTTCAGTGGAATAAGACACAAAAATTCCAGAATCAAAGTGCTGCTAAGCACCCAAGAATGTTTGTTTTAGAAATCAAAAGGCCCGGTATGCAGATTTGTTCGAGTTGTAAAAGAATGAAATGAAAAACCACCTCAAACAGATAATTAATTATCCTACCACAGAGCACCGGGGCACTAACCTAGGAACAATACAGTAATCCTTTACTCTCTAATAAGTAAGGGCATATACAAGTGATTCACGGGAACAACAGAGCACATCAAGACCGAAATACATATGGTTTACTAATGACCACGACACATCACGACCGCAATACACATGGTACACTAATGACCGCTCTTCGTAAAATACTTCCCATACCCACAAAACTCTAGCCTCCTTTCCCCTACAAAACCCAACAGTACACTTACGCAACCTTTTGAGTCCTCTAGCAAGTATAGATCGACATACTGCACTAAATTTAAAGAACAAGAATATGTGGAGAAATAAATGATATAGGACCTTGTATAAATAGATTCTTCCACAGAACTCAAACATTGATGAATCACATCAGGAATCAATTTAGAAATGAAAGGCCTACAATCACTACGGCTTGGTGATTACCATGTGGCTCCATTTCCAGCTTTCAATGTCAATAATACCATTGTCATTAGTGAAAGAATTCAATTTGAATACCCATCTAAACTTGGCGCCGACTAGCATTTTATGAGCCCAAGTTGGGCCAGTGCTATGACATTCCATATGCTCGAGAAAGAACAACAAAGGCATCAACTTCGAGCCAAATAAGCTTTACCATCATGTTTGCAACTGTTCTTCTCCAAAAGTTTGGCCAGATACCTCAATGAACATGACCTCTTTGAATAACCCCAAAGACCTGGCAACCTCCGTCATGGTTGGGGAAATTAAATCCATCAAACTGACATTCTCCCAACATACACGAAAATTATCTTCCTTTTCATCAGTTCATTGCCCAACTCAAGAGTAGCATCACTAAAGATATTCCTTGTCATCGGTTCTTACTCCTTGTGTTGCTTTCTTCCATTAACAACCGCTACATTTTATACTATTTATAGTCGATCCCAAGCCATCTGGGAAAAACAGGTTTTGAGTTCCCTATAAGACACCTAGGGATAATAAATAATATATCAAGTAAATAATGCAAGGGAGGCCCATTCCATTTCCTTTCTAATCCCAAAAGAATGTGAAATTGCTTATAGCACAACAACATAAAAAATGTTAATGGTCTCCTAACAAAATCCTAGTCATAGGATCAGCAATAAGATAATAAATAAACAAGCTTCAACCATGATTGATTAAAAAAAAAGCCTCTGCGTTATAGTATACGAAGATTTCATGATTTCAGCACAACGGAAAAATCAGATTATCACCAGAACTGATGCCCCATGTTAGTCTATTTTGGGGTTGAAGTCCAAACTTCAAAGATCAATCCTTCCACCACAAGATAATCTACGGAAATCACACTAACATTTTCTAAAACTAAAAACTGAATTAAGTTCACATTGCTGCAGATTATATAACAGATTCAAACAGCGAGAGCCACGAAACAAAAGGCATAGAAGCTCTACATCATTCAATACAACATGCATCCATAAAGCAATTACAACAGCTAACGCAGCAATGACAAAAAGGAAAATTCTTACCCTTACTTCCCTAATTTGCCTTAACCTTGTCATCTCCCACAACATTAAGTATGGGCAGACTACTCAAAAACTCGTCAAGACCTTCAAAAAACCCGATCCCTTCCATATTATCCTCCTCCCCATTTGCTGTCCCATTCCCTTCACTCATTGTCTGAGCCGCAGGCTCTTCCCCCTCATTATTACTAAACTCCACATTCAAATCCAACTTCCCCAATGCAGCAGCACTTCTCTTTCTTGCACCAGAAGTTGATTTCTTACTCGACTCTGCCTTCGACACAGACCCAGCACCCACACTCCCACCAGTACCCTCCTTACCCTGCCCACCAGCATTCTGATTCCCCTTCCTTAATCTATCCGAAGCTCTCACGGGAGTCTTAGCAGTGGAAGCTTTACCTTTTGCCTTTACAACTCTCTTCTTCCTCCTAACTCTCTGCCACTCATCATCATCATCAGAGTCCTCACTAGGATCCGAAACATCAAGCAACGCCTCCTCATCATCATAATAGACCCTTGGCCCCGAATTAGCAATCTTGGCTCGTGCGGTATTCTTCTTCCCTTGTATTGGGCAAGCAAACATTGTCGAAAATGGTGTCCACACCTCCGCTGATCCGCCTGTATCCTTACTATTCTCCAGTAACCCCAATGGGAAATACCCCCAACAGCAGAAGTTCACATCTTTCCCCGCCTGAGGCGGTGCCGCTATCGCCATTGCATTGAATGCCCTCTTACAATTCTGGCACCGAAGCATGCAATCCTCGTAAGCGCTAGGATACTCGAAGAGGTTATAACAGTAAGGACATGCAGTCCAGAAGCTCCCCGTTTTGGACACTGTTTGAGGCCGAGTCGACTCAGAAGGGGGAGCTGACTCAGAAGGAGGAGTTGACTCAACAGGGCCAGTTGATTCGGAGGGCGGAGGAGTTGACTCAGAGGGCGGAGGTGCAGGCTCGGTCACATTGATGGGAATCGGAATCGGCCTTTCCTCTTCCATCGACGGTCTTCCGTCCTTACTTCTAGGGTTTTTACTCACGTCTTGCTGCTGCTGTTGTTGCTGCAGCTGCTGCCACAGCTGGGGAAGCTCCTGATATTGTTGCTGCTGCTGCTGAGGAGGTTCATGGTGATGTTGCTGATGGTGCTGCTGCTGATGTTGCTGCTCTGGTGGTGGTTGTTGTCGCTTTTGTTGAAAATTCCATTGCGGCTGTGGTCTCTGCACTTCTGGTTGTGGTTGTGGCGGCGGTGGCGGTTGAGGCTGGAATTGTAGTAGCTGTGACGGTTGGGGATGAAATAGAAGTGGCTGTGGTGGTGGTGGCTGCGGCGGCTGCTGCTGAACATGATGCATTTGCAAGAATTGCCTCTCGAACAGCTGAGTCGACCCGGATGGGGGCGAGTCGAACCGGTTGAACATGCTCAACTCGTGGTCGTACATGGCCTTCTTGGTGGGGTTAGAGAGGACGTTCCAGGCCTCGGAGACGAGCCGGAAGGCATGATCGGCGTAAGGGAAGCGATTCCGGTGGGGGTTCAGCAGGAGAGCGAGTCGGCGGTACTGAGTCGCGACGATTTCGAGGTTCTGAGTGTACTGGGCGAGTTGGAGAATAGCGTACCAGTCGGGCTGCTGGTTTTGGTTGTTGATCTGGGATTCAGCGGCCAGAAGAGTGTCGGCGACGGCGATTATCTGCTCGGTGGCCTCGAGCCTGGGGTCAGTCTCTCGGGCTCGGATCGCGAAGGTCTTGGTCCCCTGCAAGTCATGCGCCGACAGTAGCTTCACGGCGGTGCTCAGCCACCGCTCCGCTTCCGCCCTGTTGGTGTTGAAATTGAACTCCATCTCTCTCTCTCTCTCTCTCTCTCTCTCTCTCACTCCCCTCTCTGCCTTTCTTGGTTTTCGGTGAAGTTCGGACAGAGTAGAAGGGTGGGGGAGTTTTGGGTGGACGAAAGAGGACCTGGGTTGTAACTGAAATGACGGAGATTGTTTGGTGGTGGGGTGGGAGAATGGGAGGTGCAGTAGGGGTATTTTGGGAGTTTGGAAAAAGTTTGATCTGATAAATCTGGGACTGGCGTTTTATCCGGATGCGCAGTGAGAGTGACACGTAACACGTTGTTGTTGTTGAGGGTTTTGAGCACACTTGGACTTGGTTAATGGATTGAGATTTTAAACCAACGGAACTGCTACCCTTTTGACTTTTGACTACTACTTCGTCCAGTGTCCACAGCGGAACTAGTCTCTCATGAGTCATGACATCCTGAGATGTGATGTGAAATGGGTCGGATCATTGAACACCTGCACCACGACCCCCCGCAAGTCGACATTGGGTCTCCTGTTTTGATAACCATGATGTTTCGCATACTAGTCTGTAATCTCAACCATTGATTCATAAGGAAAACTCATTCGGTCATTCTTACTTTCAGTCGTAAAGATAAACTCATTATTGGTATTCAATATGCCTTAATTAAAAACATGAGATTGGTTCATATAGATAAACTCATTCAGTCATTCTCGCATTCAATCATAAAAAAAAACGTAATACGGCCTACTTATTTATTCCTTCATCTAAGTTGAAGTTCCAAATAGCACTCAAGGTGAAATACCACTTCCATTACCCCCGCCAACTCATCCAACGCCTCAACAATGTCCACCTCCACGTTCTACAACTAGTTCAACTTCAAGGGGAAGGGGTCAAGCTCCTACAAGGGTAAAGGCGGCAAATCAAACCATTTAATTATTATTGAGTACTCCGTAAGACCTGCTTAATTTGATATCACCATAATATAGATGTAAGATTAATAATGATGGTTATAGTGTAAGGTGAAATCAAACTAAATGAGTCTTTATGGGCATCCATTAACAACTCAATTGATCGATTTTCCACCTCTAACAAGGGAAAGGGGGCAAAGGAGCCGAAGAAGTGGAAGGGATTAAGCTTCTACATCAAGCTCTTGAGTTTGAACTCTAGATTTATTTTGAATCATTTAGATTTGTTACTTTTGTGTCTTAACTTATTATTTCATTTGGGTTGTAAGCTTGTAATATGTTATTTTGATTTTTGGATATAGCCTTTTAATTTCACTAGATTAACAAAAAAAGAGCCAAAACTGATATTACAACTTGTACAAATTATGTAGCTGCAGAATGCATTATATTCTTATCGTTGCTTATACAATTCAGGTCCTCGTGGCTGAGTCCATAAATTTGGGTCATTGCTTTTAATGATAGAAAATGGTCATTGATAGAGATAACTTTACAGATCAAACCCTCTTTTAATGACAAATTGACTAATTGGAGGACGATCCATCTTAAACTTCCTATGGCAGCACGAGTTTGACGATACCCACTCGCTATATTATGGCACAATAAATGAACACCAACTCTTCATACTATAGCAATATGGAAAACATGTACTGTGGCGTACATTTTCTTTTTTTTTAAAGAAGAAAAAACAAACTAACGAACATTGTGTTTTTTGAAAGAAATATTAGTCATGTGGTTTTTCAGGATTCACTTAAATTTTTACTTATGATTGATTTTAAAAATATTTTCACCAAAAACACTTTTAATTATTTTTAAATCACTTTCAAATGAGTCTTTTATGCAAGCAATGACGGAGCAACCTTAAAACCTAAACCCCAAAATAAACCTAAATACCAAGTGGATGAAGTTAATCCAATGTATCAGCTTGAGTTTGTATCATTTCGAATTACTTTCAATCCAACAAATAATGAGGCTTAGTTTTCTGGAATCAGAGATTCAAAATTACAATTCCATATAATGATATTGGTTCTTCTGTCTTTCTTGGCCTGCTGCGCGCTTTGCTTGCAGCCTGTTTGATATATATATATATTCAAGTGTATGGTAATTAATAAGGAAAACTAATGAAAATGGCTTGAAAAGTTTTAGTTTTAATAAAAAACTATGTTATAAGTTTTGTTTAATAAAAAACCATGTTATAAGTTTTAGTTTTGATAAAAAAAAACCATGTTATAAGTTTTGTTTAATCAAAAACCATGTTATAAGTTTTAGTCTTTCTCCTTCTTTTCCTTGGGTTTTGCAATTTTTTCAAATGATGTGGTTACAGACCTTCTTCTTTTTCTTTGAAACAAAACTATAGATCTTCATGCTTTTTAATTTATATTTTTGTATTATTTCGTTGAAATGTGATCGTCGTTATAATTCATAGTGTATTCAAGGTACTGTTTTTCAATTTTTCTTCGTCAGTGAATTTTATCATTTGTTTCTCCATAAAAAATATTTGAGATCTACATGCTATTCAAAAATAATGACGGACACTGTTTCTGGAATGTAAAAATAAACTGATTCTGGATTTTAAGTAACACTGTTTCTGGAATCTAAGTCACTGTTTCTGGAATTTAAGTCACTGTTTCTGGATTTTGGTTCTTTTCGACGGACACTGTTTCTGGAATGTAAAAATAAACTGTTTCTGGATTTTAAGTAACACTGTTTCTGGAATCTAAGTCACTGTTTCTGGATTTTGGTTCTTTTCGACGGACACTGTTTCTGGAATGTAAAAATAAACTATTTTTGGATTTTAAGTAACACTGTTTCTGGAATCTAGGTCACTGTTTCTGGAATTTAAGTCACTGTTTCTGGATTTTGGTTCTTTTCGACAGACACTGTTTCTGGAATGTAAAAATAAACAGTTTCTGGATTTTAAGTAACACTGTTTCAGGAATCTAAGTCACTGTTTCTGGAATCTAAGTCACTGTTTCTGGATTTTGGTTCTTTTCGACAGACACTGTTTCTGGAATGTAAAAATAAACTGTTTCTGGATTTTAAGTAACACTGTTTCTGGAATCTAAGTAAATGTTTCTGGAATTTAAGTCACTGTTTCTGGCTTGGTGTGGTTGCTGCTCGCCGAAGCTAAACAGAAGGGAAGGCCGAATTTCGACCGGAAAGTTGGACAAACTTTAAACGCTCATAACTTTGTCAATACTCAACGAAATCGAGTGATTCAAAAACGAAAATCGTAGTTCTCGAAGAAACAAAGAGAATGGTACCTTGCACGATAGCTAACTCATCATGGTTTGGCCGAAAAACGCCTCGAAAGCCTCGGAGGTCGCCGGAAACTGGGTAAGATTCAAATGGATATAACTTCTTCAATACTCAACGAAATAGGGTGATTCAAAAAAGAAAGTTGTAGTGCTCAGCGAGACAAAGAGGAGGAGGAGGAAGATGAGCGCCAAAGGAGAGCCCATGAATGACTGGCTGGTGGTCGAGCTGTCTGTTGGTTTGGTGGGTTTTACTTTGTTCTGGGATATTTTTTGGTTAAAAAAAGTTATAGGATGGTTTTTGGTTAAAATAAACTTAGTTCAAGCCCTTTTTATTAAAGCTCCCTAATTAATATATTGTATAGTAACTTGTAGAAATGAAAATTCAGTTTTCAATAAAAATAAAAAATAAAAGAGGTCCTATCGTTTATTTTGTTTGATTTCTTTATTTCCTCTATTTTCTAACCTATGATTTCAAGAGAGAAAATGGTTTATGTGGAGCCCAATATAAATCTAAAAATTGTAGAGGTGGCACATGAATTTTTGTTTTAGAAAGACCAAATTGCTCTCATTAAATAGGCAAGCTTCTCAAATGCTTTCACGCTCAACTCAACACCATGAAGGTACATGCAGCTGAATATGACAACTCACAGCTCACATATCCATGGCAAAGAAAAGTCAAAGCATTAAAAATAAGGATTAATTACCCAAATCATATCTTTAATACATTCCAATTGAAGATTGACTACATTCAAATAAGTAATATCTATTTAACTCAATTAGGGAAATTTACAATTTTACACCATTATCTCAAGATATTATTTCTTATACAATATCTTGAGAATATTCTCTCCATGAACCTTATCCAATAGAATGCCGCCATGTGTAGGGTAACCCTAACACCATGGTGACCCTTTCCCCAATATATATCTTAAATTCTACCATTGGCCTAACCCCCCCCCCCCCCCCCCAACATCGTGGGCGCATGAGGCTTAGGTCTTTGATCAAAGGTGTTGATTGTTTTGCAGATGCATTTTCATCAAAGCAAAGGACGGCACAAATTTGCATCAACAAATTGGTGCTTTCATTAAGAGAAAATTCAAATACTCGAACAAAATTCTCCAATTGGTTTTTGGAATTTTCTGTTATGTTGAATTTCTCACACGTCGCATCAATTAATTTTGCCTAGAAAATTTTCTTGATCAATCCCTAGAGAAAGGATACAATGGTAGGAAATTCTGAAACCATGATGAACGTAACCCAATATGTCCGAAGTGGAGACGAGGACGTGGCCCCATGACGGCGATCCTAGAGGCTTAACACGACGGCAGAATGAGCCACACCACTGCAAAGCAACGTCACCACCACGATCGTAAACCAATAGCCACAGCAAGGCCACCAGGTCATGCCCAAATAGTTGTATTGCTGCCCTTGTAGCACACGGACCCCAAAAATCCTGGGCAGAAGGCCCATGTTCATCCACCAGCCCATGGGAATGAGGCCCAAGCCACAACAGTTTGAGCCTAGCCAACAACCCAAGCCGCGGCTCAAGCCCAACTCGCTGTAGATCCAGCTCGAGCCTAGCAAACGGTGTGAGCAGTGCAGACCCAAGGGCAAGTGGCTCACGTGTGAGCACAACGCACTTCAGCACACGGCCTAGCCAGCTAGGCGGGTTGGCCTACCCCGTGACCCGACTAGTTGCCCAGACCAATTCGAGGCCATTTCAGGCGATCCAGATTTCGACCATAGGACTAACGATCGACTCAGGGATTTTTTTCACCCCATTTTTCCATAGGTATGCCTACTTCGGGCCTAAGTTTCGTACATGCAGTTTATTACACTAACACCACACATGGAGACACCCGTCATCTAGATTTTTCCACTCTAAATAGCGAACATCACCTGTCCGAGCAGGTCGTCTGTGAAACCATATCCCAAATTATGTATATTGTCATTTTAACGGAATTACAAAATAATCGGTTCTCATCTCCTCACCCTACCCGAATTTACTCATTTCCCTTTTGGGATATTTTTATTATCTTCTTACTATTTTAACCTTCTCCACTCTTCTCTGCCTACCACGTGGTACCCCATCCTTTTTTCTCTCATTCTCTCTTCTCTCCCCCCGAGTCCTCTCTCAGGTCACTCTCCCTTTCTCGTAGAACTCTCTCTCTGTTATCTCACCCTTCCGATAACCCCCACACACCAACCTTCAAACCCACGACCAGACACCAACCCTCGAACCCAGGGCCACAATAATAGCACCATGGAAACCCTAGTACTTTGGCCCAAACCTTTTAACCCAAAACCTAAGGGCTTCGGCTTACTGAGCAACCCAAATCCAATCATTTGGCCTGGGTTTTCAAGCCCAAAGCCCATTTAAACCCAGGCCCTTAGGCCGTACAACTAGGGCCTTCGTCCCATTGAAACCAAGCCCAAACCCTTTAGGCCCAAGCCCAATAACCAAGCCCAAGCCCAGACTCAAATCCAGCCCAACCCAGTCGGATCCTAGGAACCCAGGCCTTGCGAGGGTTTGAGCGTGGGCGTTCATGAAGGGCTGTTGGTGCCGACGCATAGAGCACACTCATCACCGTCCACGACGGCATCAATAACTTTTCCAACCAACTTTCCTGCAACCCATCTCGACGCGTGGCGGTGAGTGGGGGTACCCGAGGTCTCATTTATGTTTTTCGACATTCTGAATTCGTTTATGACGTCTGTTTTCTGAAATTCAATCGTTATGATAGAGTTTTATTAATTTGACCCTTTAGGGTGCGTTTGTTGCACCGGACTGTCTCGGACTGAACTAGCTTCAGGGACTAAGCTGGACTGGCTTAGACTAGACTAAGCTGGACTAGCTTAGTGAAGCGTTTGATGCAGTGTCGAACTAAAAAGCTGGACTAACTTCTAATTCTAGTTCAATTCCTAGGCTTCCAATTAAATTACCTATTTTCCTTATATCTTCGACATTAATACGTAGAATGCAATTAGCCAAAACATCAACCTGGAATCCAATTAATCAAGTTTATTATCTCTTATTTTCTCAGAAACCAAACATAATATACATACATAATTAAGAAACATAATGCGCCGCACAAAATGCATTTGGATAAACAAAGATTGGAGCTTTTAAGCAAATATTTGTATCCTAATTGACCTGCATAGCTGGACAAAAACTGAAGTTGGTGACTGAACAAAGTTGAAGTTTTGCAAGGAAAGAATAAGATAATAAATGGGTGAAATTTTTCATCTTTTTAGATTAATTAAAGTTTTAATTCTTATTTTGTGGACTTTCTTTTTCTTGTTTTGGGGGAAAAAGGGGGCACCGTCAGTGCATCCTCTATGGGATTCATGCCCCCTCGATGGGCTCTGGTATATTATAAACGAAGCTAAAAAATCTCAAGCATAATAACCAAACCCAAGATTCGAAAATGAAAACTGAAGAAATGGACAACTCGCATATGAATCAGAATGAAGGAGAGATTAGACGGCGACGACGAGCTTCAATATTGAGAGCAGAGCCGTTGCCGCTTCTACCGCTACTGCTGATCTTCAACGTTGAGGACTGTGGCGACCCTCCTTGCTTCTCTATTGATCTTGCCGACCGATTTTCAATTGGGTTGTGGTATTTGGGTTTTCTCCGAACGGCGAAAAACTCGAGATGCGCTCAATGGGATGGGTGAAGCAAGGAAGATGAAGCATATGGGAGGGGCAAAGTGAGGAAGATGAAGCAGATGAGATGGGCGAAGCGAGGAGGGACGAAGCGGTCTTAGTAGTCCGCTATGCTTCGGTGGGTCTCGCTAAGAACAGCTAACGAAGCGTTTAGTCCATGCGAGTCCCACTTTGTCTCATTAAACTTAGTCCATGCAGCTAACAAACAAGAGATTGAACTAACACTTAATCTAGTCCAGTCCAATGAAAGCTAGTAAGGGCAAACAAACACACCCTTATGTGCTTAGGTGCGAATATTAACGGCGATTTCGTGCTTCATATTTCGCACGGCTCTTTGATGACGGAATATCTGTGAGTGGACCCCTTCTAAAATGCATGTTTTAATAGTAGAAATGCATACATGAAAAGCATGATTTAATGTTTACGTTTTATGAGTAAATTATATTTACACTTTATGATTATCATGCTCTACTGAGAATATTTTGGAATACCATACTTTATCAAATTTATGTTCTTCATGGTATATATGATGGATGACTATATAATATTTATGAACATGTTTTTACACTCTTTGTAGTATATATGATGGATGACTATATACTATGAAGATGTTTTGAGATATATGTACTTATGTTGGAAAGATTATATTCAATGTTTTTGTGCTTATCTAGTGGTCATTGTTCTGTTTATGGGCAATGATACTTATATTGGCTTCGGTCGGGTGATGTAGTGGCCTACAGGTCGAAAGATATTTATTGGCCTATGGGTCAGAAGATATTCACATATTTGGCCTATGGGTCGAGTGATGTAGTGGCTTCGGTCGATTATGATACCAATATTTAGCACATTATATACGATATATGTTTTATGAAAGGTTTTATGGCATGCTAGGGTTTTCAAAAAAACCTATTACATATTATACTGTTGAGTTTCCATAAAATTTTGGGGGTTAGTACGTTGTTGAATAACTATTTCAGTATTTTATATATATATATATATATATACACACTCATGTTTGTTTTGTGCCCCCTCAGGACATAGGAATGAGGCATACGATCCGAGCTACGAGGCATTCCCCTACTAGTGATACCGCGACATCCTATCTGCTTTGACTTCACTTGTAATAGCACATTCCACATGTATTCTGAATTAGATATATGCTCTGAACATGTCATGCATTATCATTATCATTTTATTGACGGCTGAATAATTTTATATTATGTAATTTGAGCGAAATTATATGCATGTTTTCTCATGTTCTTGGCATATGCATTCATTAAATGGCTTGCATCACCCTCGGGTGTCGGCCAACACGTGGCCATCCCGCTGTCCTCCGGACATTGTTTTCGGGGCATGCCATATTAGTATCAGAGCATACTTCCCATTTGGTAATCATAAGGTTTCTTGTGGCCGTCCTTCTAAATCTTGTTTGCCTCTTATCAGAATCATGGATCCTACTGGTGGGAATATACCTCGATGACCTCGTTTTGGTGTAATGGAGGAATTCAGCAGTTGACCTCCATGTTATGAAATGTTTTTCTTGGTAGTAACAAGCCGAGTCGTACATATATAGAGATTGCTCGTAGCCACGGCTTTACGGAACTTAATGTAGTTAGAGCATGTGAGGAGGCTGAGGATTGGTTGGAAAAGATGGAGGACACCTTAAAGAGTATGAGATGTTCATCATTTGAATGGGCGAATACCGTTGGTTACTTCCTTCAAGGGAACGAGAGGTATTGGTGGAAGTCAGTGACGGGCTCTCGCCCACGTAACTCTTTGATGACTTGGGCTACGTTCAGGAGACTATTCAGCTCACACTTTTTGAGCCCTGATTATCAGCTAAGGAAGAGACAAGAGTTTCTAGAGTTTTGCCAGGGCAATCTGAGTATTACAGAGTTTGATAGCACTTTTCGGTGTTTGTCAAGACACCATGAGGGAACCTATGGAAACCAGCGGGAGATGATGATTTAATTGCAGATTGCTATAAACCAGGACTTTTGCAAGCTTCTGGCACCACAGAGGCATACCATCTACGAGGAGATGATTGAGGGGGCTTTGAGAATCGAATAGACGATGTGGAACAGTCTTAACCAGAATCAGGACCAAAACCAAAATCAACCTCGGAGCCAGAACCAGCCTCAAAACCAGAGTCAGCGGGGTCGTGGATTCCGATCCTAGAGCATGAAGAAGCCTTCTACTTCTTCTAATTCCTTCGGCCCTAGACGCTCTCAGTCGTTCAAGCGATAAGGCCAGGGTTCAGGATTATCCAGTGAGGGCTTAGGTAGTGAGTTGGCAAGGCGATCTTTCAGCCACTTTAATCCAGGTTCGGCTAATCTGACCGAGTGTTACAGGTGTGGCGGCTTTGGACACATATCCCGTGATTGCACTACTCCACGTTCATCTAATGGTCTTGCTTCCGGTTTGGGTTACGTTAGGAGTAATAACCCGAGTACTTTGAGTTACAGTGAGGGTAATTATTCAACTACTTAGAGTTATGGTGGGAGTAACAATCAGAGTACTCAGATCCTTACTCAGAGGCAGCAGCAGTTTACTGGAGCAGTTTCAGGTAGTCGTACTCAAGAGAACCGAGCAGGACGCAGTAACCAGGGTCCTAGGACACGAGGCGGCCGTAACAGTGGTTCGGGACGTCAAGTTATGGGCGTATCAACGTCATGACTCAGCAGAAGGTGGAGCAGACCCCAGAGTTATTGCTGGTACGTTACTTGTTTTTGGTAACTAGGCTCGTGTTCTTATTGATTCGGGTGCCACTTATTCATTTATATCCTCACCATTTGCATGGGTTGTTAACTTGCAACCTACATCGCTCCGTTTTGATATGTTCATTCAATTACCACCTGGAGATCTATTTTATTATTGTTAAAGCAGAACTTATGGAGGCCAATTCGATTCCCTTCAACCTTGTGGAGTTCGATGTCATTCTGGGAATGGATTAGTTGTCTAGGCACAATGCTTATGTTGGATGTAAGGAGAAGCTAGTGACTTTTGATCGGCCTGGACGACCAACTATCACGTTTCAGGGTGAGCGATGAATCCTCCATAATAGTATTATTTCTGCCATCCAGACGACTAAGTTATTACAGAAGGGTTATGTGGGACTCTTAGCCCACGTAGTCACGTATAATGAACCTTCTATGTGTCCTGGAGATGTGCCAGTGGTGCATGAATTCACCGATGTATTTCCTGAGGATTTTCCATGGTTACAACCTACGAGGGAAAGCCAATTCCCTATTTGTAACGCCCCGCCTCGAAATAGTAGTTTAATTTCGGGATATAATAATTTTGATGATAGGCCCAAATTAACACTTGATAATTTACCTACCAAACGTTAAGGTTCTTTACTTTAAATTCCCTAATTTTCTTTACTTGTCTGAAACCACACTTCTCTTATCATAACATACAATTATTCAATTATTTTGCCAATTTGCTTCCATTTCTCGTTTCCTAGATCAAGATTCCAACTAAGTATTAATTCTCGATTATTTAAGGCTGCATCTAACCCTGTTAGACTGCCTACGTACCCTTGAGCGGGATCAAGCCTTTCGTAGTTCACATTCCAAATCTTAATTCATTATCCTTGTCATTTTAGTGACTAACAACTCACTAATTCAGTCCAAACAATTGATCCACATCAAACGTAATACAACTAAGGATTCAAACCATTGTAATTAGCTTAAAAAGTACAAAGTCGTCATTTTTGCCACGCGCCGCCACATGTGGCAGTCGGCCGCCCCGACTCGCCGGAAAATTTAACTATTTTTAAAAATTACCAAATTTTACAGTCAAGTAGATCTCAATGAGTGGAGCAACTTTCATACCTGCGGCCAAGTCCAATTTGGCCGGGAAACACCTCAAATTGGTCACGAACCGCCGGAAACCCTTGAATTTGGGTGTTCTTGATTCGACTCCAAAACAACTCCGACGCCCCAACCAATGCATGGGATTTGTTCCAGGCCTCAAGGGGAGTCTACTGGTGGTATAAATTGAATGGAAACATTTCAAAGTTTGGGGAATTTCGAGCAATGACCTCCGCACACACCGGTGCAGTTTTTCCCAATTTCAAGGCCAAAAATATTATTTTTGGGGTATAATAGGAAGAAGGAACGATTGAGTTTGAGGTAAGGATTAATTTGACACCTTTCCAGTCGTCTAAGGTGGCCGGGATCAAAATATTCGACCGGGTCGGGTCGTGGTTTAACCGGGTCGAAGGATTCCCTCCTTCTCCCCCTCTCTCTTTTCCTCTCCTTACTCTCTACCCCCATTGGCCCCTCTTCCCCTGATTCCTTCCCCCTTCTCTCCTTTCTATACCTTTCTTTAAATCCCTACCGTCCATTTTTATTCCTTCCTTTCATGTTAGCCACACATGTGGCATATCACATGGCTCCAAATTTTCTGGAATCTTCCCACTTAATGTGAAAAAGACTATTTTACCCACAACTTATATTGTTAATAACTTCTCCGTTATAACTTCGTTTCACGAACGGTTTGCGCCTACGCGTTCGTGAGATCGAGCTCTATTTAAAAATATGAATTGTGACCTCAAAAGGTCTATGGATTTTAAATAATTAATTCTCAAACTTCAAACTTCGTAACTAGTTTAATTTAAAACTAAACTCAAGTAAATTAATATAATTTCTCCAAGAATAACATAAAATCTCAATAATTCAAATACGTAAATTATAATAATTTCTAGAAATAAAACTTTAAAATTCTCCTTTCTGTATTTCCATAACCATAAATCGATTTATTTTCGATTTCCTTCACATATCCATATATTTAAATTTTCAGGGTATTACACTATTGATTTACTTCCAAATACCAACCCTATTTCCTTGGCACCATACCGAAGGACACTAGCTGAGTTGAGAAAATTAAAGAATTAACTTTAGGAGCTTGTGGATAATGGTTATATCCAGCCCAGCATGTCTCCCTGGGGCGCTTCTGTACTGTTTGTCATAAAGAATGATGGGTCGATGAGACTTTGCATCGACTACAGGCAATTGAATCGGGTAATAGTGAAGAATTGTTACCCCTTGCCTCAGACTGATGATCTGTTTGACCAACTGAGGGGTGCTCAGGTGTTCTCTAAGATCGACCTTTTTTCGGGTTACCATCAGCTACTGATCCGGAATGAAGATGTACCGAAGATTGTCTTCCGCACTAGGTATGGACACTATGAGTTCCGTGTCATGCCTTTTAGGTTGACGAATGCACCCACAGCTTTCATGGATTTAATGAATAGAGTCTTCAGACCATATCTTGATCGGTTTGTGATTGTGTTCATTGATGGCATCTTAATTTACTCCAAGAGTAATGCCGAGAACATGAAGCATTTGAAGTTGGTGTTTGAGAGATTGAGGAAACATCAACTGTATACGAAGTTCAGTAAGTATCAGTTTTGGCTATACCAGATCAGTTTCTTGGATATATGGTCTCCACTGAGGGAATTAGTGTCGACCTTCAAAAGATTTCTGTAATGTCTATGTGGGAATAGCCAAGGAACGTTACGGAAGTGAGGAGTTTTTTGGGACTAGCTAGCTATTACCGACATTTTATGCAGGATTTCTCAGCAATCGCTCTGCCTCTTACTAAGTTGACCCAGAAGCGGATCAAATTCGAATGGGATGAGAATTGTGAATGGAGTTTCCAGGAGCTTAAGCAGCGTCTTACTCATGCCCTCGTCCTTGCTCTTCTAAACGATGACGGTGAGTTTGAGATTTACAGTGATGCATACTTGTTGGGATTGGGATGTGTTATGATGCAGCGTAGAAAAGTCATCACCTATGCTTCCAGACAGCTCAAGAATCACGAGAAAAACTACCCCATTCATGATCTGGAACTCGGAGCAGTGGTCTTTGCTATAAAAATCTAGCAAAACTACTTGTACGATGAGAAGTGTCGCATCTTCACCGATCATAAGAGTTTGAAGTATATCATCACCCAGAATGAGTTGAATTTAAGGCAGAGAAGGTGGTTATTAGTGACTACGATTGCACTATTGAGTATCATCCTAGTCGCTCAAATGTCGTAGCAGACACACTTAGCTGGAAATTATATGGACATCTTGCCTTCTTTCGAGCCATCCATGTTCCATTACTGTTTTCTCTTCGAGAAGCTGGCGTTACTATGACACTAGATTCATAGGGAGCCTTGTTAGCACACTTCCAAGTTAGGCCTGTTTTGGTGGATTTGGTTCGAAAAGCTCAGAAGCTCGACCAACAATGTGCAGACCTAAAGGAACAGGTGCGAAATAGTTCTAGGCGAGATTTGAAAATCCGGAGAGATTGGGCCTTGGTGATGGGAAATAGGCTGTTTGTGCCTAAAGATAATGAAGTGGTGAAGAAGGAAATTCTTGATGAGGCTCACATCTTGACGTACACCATGCATCTGGGGAGTACCAAATTGTATCACACTATCTGTTAGTTCTACTACTGGTATGGGATGAAATGGGATGTGGCAGAGTATGTAAAGAGATGTATTATTTTCCAACAGGTGAAGGCGGACAGACAGAGACCTGAAAGGCTGATGCAGAATCTCCCTATACCAGCGTGGAAGTGGAAAGACATCACCATGGATTTCGTGTATGGTTTGCTGAGCACGCAGTCGAAGTTTGTTGGTATTTGGGTGATTGTGGATTGACTCACCAAGACTGCTCATTTCTTACCTATTCGACAGACCTACACACTGGAGAAGTTGGCACAGTTGTTCATAAATAATATTGTCAAACTCCATGATGTACCCGTCACCATTGTTTCGGACAAGGATCCAAGATTCACCTCCAGATTTTGGAGAGCATTCAATGATGCCATGAATACTCAACTGTTATATAGCACTGTCTATCATCCATAGAGCAATGGTCAATCTAAGAGGACGATTCAAACTTTGGAGGACATGTTGAGAGTGTATGTTCTCCAGTGGAAGGGTAGTTGGGATAGCTACTTGTCATTAATCAAGTTTGCCTACAACAACAGCTATCACTCCAGTATCGGCATGGAACCGTTCGAAGCTCTGTATAGGAAGACGTGTCGGACATCGTTGTGTTGGACTGAAGTCAATGAACGTGTGTTAGTGGGGTCAGAATTGTCAACAACATTAATACTAACATCCAGCTGATAAAGAGAAATCTGAAGGCGGCACAAGATCGACATAAGAGCATTACGGACTGACATTCTAGGGATCGTGAGTATAAGATCGGTGACTTTGTCTTCTTGAAGTTGTCTGCCTAGAAGGGTGTGGTTTAATTTGGTAAACAGAGGAAGTTGAGCCCTCGATATGTTGGTCCCTACCGGATTAAAGAGAATATTGGTGCGGTTGCTTACAGATTGGAGCTACCAATAGAGTTGTCACAGATTCACGACATATTTCATGTTTCCATGTTGCGGAAGTATGTATCGGATCCCTCTTATGTCATTCAGCTGGAACCGTTAGAGGTGAACTAGGATGCGAGTTATGTTGAGGAACCTATAGGGATCATCAATCGACATGATAAAATGTTGAGAAATAAAGTCATTCAGTTAGTGAAGGTGTTATGGAGAAACCATGCAGTTGAGGAAACGACGTGGGAAACGAAAGAACTGATGAGGAGTCAGTACCTGTACTTATTTATTTGAGATTGTAATTTCGGGGATGAAATTATTTTAAGGAGGTAAATTGTGAAACCCCGTCCCAAATTATGTATATTGTCATTTTAAAGGAATTACGAAATGATCATTTTGCCATCTCATCTCCTCACCATACCTGGATTTACCCTTTTCCCTTTTGGGATAATTTTATTATCTTCTTATTATTTTAATCATCTCCCCTCCTCTCTGCTTGCCACGTGGCACCCACATCCCTTTTCTATCATTCTTTCTTTTCTCCCCCGAGTCCTCTCTCACTTCACTCTCCCTCTATCGCAGATATCTCTCTCTTTCTTCTCTCACCCCTCCGACGACACACACATACAAACCTTCAAACCCACAACCCACAGACACCAAGCCTCGAACCCAAGACCACGAGAATAACACCATGGAAACTGGTGCAAGAGCTTAGAAAACCTGATGAGTCCCGACGGCTTGGCATTTTTCGGCCAACTCCGACACCACTCGTCGTGAAACTGGTACGAATCTCCCCTCTCAAGATTCAATTTGATAGCTAGATCGCACCCTAGGGTTGAGAATCAGAGTTGAACAAAGTTGGGAAGCTCCGGCCTCCGTTTTCATCGAAACTGGGTTAAACGACCAAAACCCAGCAACCTAAGTCTTTTGGCCCAAACCTTTGGGCCGGGCTTTCAAGCCCAAACCCTTTAACCCAAAACCTAAGGGTTTCGGCAACCTAAATCTAATCCTTTGGGTCGGGCTTTCAAGTCCAAAGCCCATTTGAACCCAAGTCATTGGGCCATACAACTAGGGCCTTTGGCCCGTTAAAACCAAGCCCAAACCCTTTAAGCCCAAGCCCAGGCCCAGACTCTAATCCGGCCCAAACCAGTCGGATCCTAGGAACCCGGGCCGTGTGTGGGCCTATGTGTGGGCGCGCATGAAGCACACGCATCGCAGTCCATATAAGCGCCGACAACTTTTCGAGCCAACTTTCCTGTGACCCATCTCGACGTGTGGAGGCGCATGGTCGTTGGAGCAGCCACCTTGCGGCGGCGCGTGGGGGTACCCGAGATCCCCATTATGGTTTTTGATGTCCAAAATCCGTTTATGACGCCTGTTTTTTCAAAATTCAATCGTTATGATAGAGTTTTATTAATTGGACCCTTTATGTGCTTTGGTGCTATTATTAGCGGCGATTTCGTCCTTCCTATTTCTCACGGCTCTTCGATGACTGAGTATCTATGAGTGGACCCCTTCTAAAATGCATGTTTTAATAGAGAAATGCATACATGAAAAGCATGATTTAATGTTTACGTTTTATGAGTAAATTAAATTTACACTCTTTGTAGTATATATGATGGATGACTATATACTATTTATGAACATGTTTTTACACTCTTTGTAGTATATATGATGGATGACCATATACTATGAAGATGTTTTGAGATATATGTACTTATGTTCGAAAGATTATATTCAATGTTTTTGTGCTTAACTAGTGGTCACTATTCTGCCTATGGGCGATGATACTTATATGGGCTTCGGTCGGGTGATGTAGTAGCCTACAGGTCGGAAGATATTCATATATTTGACCTACGGGTTGGGTGATGTAATGGCTTTGATCGATTATGATACCACTACTTAGCACATTATATAAGATATATATTTTATGAAAGGTTTTTATGGCATGCTACCTATTACATATTATACTATTGAGTTTCCATAAAACTTTGGGGGTTAGTATGTTGTTGAAAAATTGTTTCAGTATTATATATATATATATATATATAAACTTGGTCCACTCATGTTTATTTTGCACCCACTCAGGACATAGGAACGAGACATACGATCCGAGCTACGAGGCTTTCCTCTACCAATGATACCGCGTCATCCTGTCTGCTTTGACTTCACTTGTAATAGCACATTCTGCTTGAATTCTGAATTAGATATATGCTATAAACATGTCATGCATTATCACTATCATTTTAGTAACGGCTGAATAATTTTATATTATGTAATCCGAGAGAAATTATATGCATGTTTTCTTATGTTCTCGGCATATGCATTCATTAAATAGCTTGGTTTACCCTCGAGTGTTGGTCAGCACGTGGCTGTCCCGCTGTCCTAAGGATATTGGGATCGGGGTGTGTCATCGCCAACCTAAGTAGTGCCCTCTTGCAGCAGACAACCTTGGTGAATCAGCTTCTTGAGTGCATTGAGACGCAGCACATACCCTGGACGAGGTGTCCAAAAATAGGACAAGGGCAGATAATCATGACTCTTTCATTCGACATCTCAGAAAGCAACCGCTCAGCCTACCACAAACCAAGCATTAAGATTGTGTACACTTTCAGCTTGGCTTTTTGGAAAACGTCTTCTTCTGCCTTTATGCATTGATAATCATTCATTCTCGACTCGGCCCATGAGTAAGTGTGCATTTAAGGTTGGTTTAACTAGCTGCTGCATAAGAAGAGCACGAGAGCAATCCCGCTCGAGTTCAACTGGTGGCCCCCACCAAGCGTGATAATGAGTAGCTCGCACCTAGGCCATAAATGAACCACGTACACCACACCCGCAACACAGACGAGCAGGATATGCAGAAGAGCAACATAGGCCAGCAGGTCAACATAGGGGCAGCCGAAGGCTCCGGTGCCCTAGTAGAGGCAAATCCAAGAGGAAGTACAAAGGTTTGTAGCAGAACAGCTGCGCAGATTCCAGCGTATTGAAACCATCGATGAAGGTTAACCCCGTCAGGCGCATATTAAAAAAAGATCCAAGCAATCCTAGATATGAAGTCCCCTATTACTCTGAATGAGACAGAAGGTCTGACCGGGGAAGTAGCAGCACTCAACTGTTTCCCCTTATGATCTACCGACCAATGCAAGCTCTTTTTCAAGGCGATCAAGAAGGCGCGACGAGACAAATGTACCGATCAATGCAAGCTTTTTTTTAAGAGGTACCTGACATGACCTCCTCTATTATCCAATCCAGAAGCAGCGGAGGACCTAACATCTACGTGACGGTATCTCAAGCATTAGTGAGGTCAACATTCGTAAAGAAGAGTTGGGGGCCCAACTACCTATATTCCACAGTTTAAAAGCTCTTCTCGATACATAATCCAGATGCCCGAAAATCAAAACATTAATTTTTGCGCTAGTTGTCGTAACCTGGAAGCTCAAGTCGTACCTGCAAACGTATGCAATTATATGACGCAATATTTCGCACAATCCAAACGTGCGACGAAAAAGGCACAAACATTAGCGGACATTTTGATGAACGTAACAACTCAGCCCGAAGACACGCTAGGGGCAGACTGACTCTAGAATGACGCATTAGCCTAACCTGCTGGAGAGTTCCTCCAACTACCAATGATCAGAAGCATGCCTTGTCCTCATTACCTAAACGGTTCCATACAAGGAGCATGACACGCCTCCATCTTGGTGTTCAAAGGACAACGAAATGGCCATGTGCTGGCCAACACCCGAGGGTGACGCAAGCCATTTTATGAATGTATATGCTGAGAACATGTGAAACATGCATAATAATTTTGCGACGTAATATAGTATTCAAGTACAAACCTTAACAAAACCCGAGGGTGACTTTTTTCGGCTAACTTTCCAGTGACCCATCTCGGTGCGTGTGACGGCACGTGGGGTAACCCGATGTCTCTCTTTACATTTTTTGACTTGCCGAATCCCAATCTGTTGTCCTTTTTTTCCCAAATTATATCGTTTTAGTAGTGTTTTATTAATTGGTCTCAAATTATGGTTAGGTGCATCGGTGGGAAGTGACCTCATCCTCCCTCGTTCGAGCGGCATCCCGGTAGCAGAATAACTGTGAGTGGACCCTTTCTCAAATTGAATATTTTATAACTATTAGTCTTGCATGGATTTCATGTTTCAGATTTGAACATATCTTATATTATGCTTTATGGATTTCTATATTTATGGTTACGGAGAATTTGTGATTTGTTTAAATTATTTTTTACGAAATATTTATGATTATTGAATTTATATTTATCTAAAAGTTATGAACTATTGGTTTTATATGTATGAAATTTGGTGGATTTACGAATATGAATTAGCATGGATATATTTGACGAGGTTTTTAGCTTTTGAGTTCTAGTGTTTTTGTGAAATCTCGTCCTCGGATTTCACTATTTAAAGTTATGTATTTTGTATCCTTAGTTTTGACGCGTTTATAATTACGGTGTATAGTTTTTTTCGATAAGTAAATGGACGAAAATGCACTTAATGAATTAAACTGATTTTTTTAGGACGTATTTAATTCCTATAAGTTTTGCTACTTTTATTTACATATTTGGATAGTACTCATCGATACAAACATGTGAGTGCAAACAGAATGTAATTTGGAGTTAGAACAAAAAAGTTATAAACGAATAAAGTTGAGGGCATAATGGTCATTTGACCATTATCTGGAAATCTCCGTATTGTTAGAGCAAAGATATGTTGTGCCACATGTGTGGCTGTGATGGAAAGGAAAGGAAAGAAGAAGAGTGGTGCTGACCAATCAAAAGAAAAGATGGGAAGTGAACTAATGGGAGAGGGAATAAAGAAGGGAAATGAGAGAAGAGAGAAAGAGGGGAAAACGAGACCTTTTTTTGACCTGCGACCCGACCTGACGGGTTCCATGATTTCCAATGGCTTTCTGTTGGTTTTTATGGTGAACCATGTCAAACAACCACCTGAAAAACATGTCATGACCTTCCCTCCACCAATTCCACCCCAAAGATTGATGAAAATTAGCCTTGATTTTGTGAAACCCGCATCGGTGGGTGGGACGATACCGTGCCTTCGGTCCACCATTTCTAAAATGTTTTCCTTCGATCACCACCACCTTTAACATCCTCTTGAGCCCAGGAACAAAGCCCAAACAAGTTTGGGGGCGTCAGAGCTATTTTGGAGTCAAATAAAGAACACCCAATTCAAGGTTTTCTGGCGGTTCGAGGTGGTTTTCAGGTATTTTCCGGGCGAATTGGACTTCGGGTCAGGTATAAAAGTTGTTCCTCTCATTGAGATCTACTTAGTTGTAAAATTTGGTATTTTTAAAGTTAGTCAAAAAATTAGGTTTCCGTTCGACGAAAACTGCCACCTGCATAGGCCGCCGATGCTATTTTAAGCTAAATTGATGTCCTGATCTCAGATTTAATATCCGTATGACATGGTTTGATTATTTGAACCTAGTTTCATTATGATTGATCACTTGATCATTATACGAATCAACGATCCGACCGTTGGATCATCACTAAAATTTAATGCGTTATAGAACGTAATATTTAAGAATATTAGAATCTGACATACGGATCTTCCCAAATTGGATTTCTAAGTTTGTAAAATTAATTGTTAGCTGCCACCTAATTCTAGCAATTGGTGGAGATCCGACTGTCGGATCGTGATGCGATTTTAGTTTGTTGTTCTGTGAGCATACTGAGGATCTAAAGAAGTTACGGATCCAAAATACGAAGTGCGGATCTTTCGGATTGAATTGCTAAGGCTGTGGACCCCATCGTTGATGGAGAGTTGATTTTTGGTCAACATGTCTTGAATCGCTTAAAATACTAAAATTAGTATTACAAGAGACTCAGTGAGGCTTTGCGGGCCTATCTCGGTGGGGGACTTAATATATGTGATATTAGTATCCTTTGTGGATATGACTTTGTTTTATAAATACATTTTCTATAAAATTGTTATTTTTATATTTAGCCATCAATCTATTTTTTATTAATGTGATTTGACTTGTGTATTCGAAATGTTTGACAAATGTGTTTCGAAATGCATGTTGAATTGTTTGTGAAATGTGAGGGCTAGTAGTGGACCGTTAACCCATTGTGATGGGGATTTGTTGCTTCGATATTGTTTCATTTCTCGTTTTGTTGATCCATTCTAAATTTAGTACTTATGCTTGTTTCATATCTCGTTTCATTATTTCATTTTTCGTTTCATTGAGCCGTTATAAATTGAGTACTTTGATTCATGGCTTGTTTCTTTGAGCCGTTGATATTGTCCTTGGACTTCCGCTCGGTTCCGTTGAGTGATCCAGAACTGGGTTCCGTTGAGTGGTCCAGTTCCTTGCTCCGTCTAGATTCCGTTGAGTGATCCAGAATCCCTCGTGTTCTGCGATTTCGTTGAGTGGTCTGGAATCGTATCCTGCCTTGGATTTCGTTGAGTGGTTCGATATCCATTGTACTCCGCGATTCCATTGAGTGGTCTGGGATCGTATCTACTCAGATTCCGTTAAGATGTCTGAAATCCCTTATACTCTGCGATTCCGTTGAGTGGTCCGAAATCTCCCTTGGTGTTTTGATTCCGTTGAGTGGTTCGGAATCCCCTTTGATGTCTCAGTTCCGTTGAATGGTCTGGAACCCGATGTTGATTGATTTCGTTGAGTGGTCCAAAATCACATCATTTGACTTGTTGGTACCTGGATTCGATTTCAGCTTCAGAGATGTAGGCTTCGGCCGAACTGTGTCGCTCTAGCCCTGCATTTTGGTGTATTGTATGTGTTATTGATTGGTGTGATTATTGGATAGTGTTGGAATGCATATGTGTGGGTGAATGGCAAGATGACTAGAAAATATTATGGTGCTTCGTTGAATGTTCCTTGAGGTGTTACATGCTTGAATTGTGGTATTATGTTGAGACGTAGTGAGATATGTGATGAATGTTCGATTGTAGTGAATGAAGAACTACGAATGGCTTGATCCTTGTTCAGGGTACGTAGGCAATCTAATGAGGAGGTTAGATGCAGCCATAAAGTATACCAAAAATTACTATGCAATTCGATTATTGAGTTGTGCTTTGCCCATATCCCAGAGGCGGGATATGTTAGATATAGATTTTTGGTGATGTCACGTGTCGATCCTGGATGTATGTCGGGATCGGGGCGTGACAGTTTTGGCATGAATTTTTGAGTTATGCTTTCGTTGATTATCTAGTGGGTTATCATACGGCATATACACACAACACGGGTATGTAGTCTATAACCATAGGACACAGTTGAGGATACTTATGATATACCCCCAGCTTCACTGGCGAAACCAGTGTCAGACAACTTCACTAGCCACGGCTAGTGTCAGTGTGTTATGCTATATATATATATATATATATATATATATATATATATATATATATGTTTTTTCTCTGGCGTAACCCAAAGTAGTACAGCTTCACCTTCGGGTGATGGGGCCTACCATGTTTCTTCACTAGCGTAACCCAGTGTCGTATAACTTCACCTTTAGGTGATAGACAAGTTATGCCTTCGGGCGACTATGATACCTCTAGTTGATTTTATCATTGATTTGAGTTGAGATTCTTGAGTTTTGCCTTCGGGGAATTTCGATACCACTTATAGATATGGTTTTATTACCTGCGAATGTTTTATCACCTTTTGTTTTTGCCCCCCTTAGGAGTTAGAAACGAGGCATTCGATCCTGGCGTCAGGGCATCTTCGCATAGGTATCTTCGAGTCTTCTCAATGTAGGACCTTCTCCTTTATTCGTGCATTTTTATTGTAATTCTTCCACATTATTCTTGATTAGTTGTATGCTTTGAACACGTTTCTGCATGGGTACATTCCTTTCTAATTACATATTTTCTTTGTAAGCATGTTTAAAATGGCTTCATCACCCTCGGGTGTCGGCCAGCACGTGCCTATCCTGATATTGGGTGATATTGGGGTCGGGGCGTGTCAATCGTTACACCACACCCAGCCTCACGTACCCGTGAGTAAAGGCTACTCGCCCTTTTTATAAGGCCTGAAACTGGCCGATTTTTTAGCTCAACTTCTCGAGCTCCGTTTGAGCTTGTTTCTCAACCATTTTTTATGTTTCAAAAGCCAAAATGAAGCTTGACATGAGTAGAAGATATTTATACCAAGTTGGGACAATGTGGTGGCCGGAGTTGGCCGAAAAAATGGCCGCAAAGTCACTATCTTCGTCAGAAAACCGAGTAAGTCTTCTCGTGAGTTTCCTACGTCCAAAAGTTACCAAAACTTCTCAAAACTACTCCCAAATGCACATCAAGACACGATCTACAACTTTTGGACAACGTTCGAGGCTTACCTTCACCGGAGTAGGTGCAAACTCACCAGAGAGTCTCGGTGAACTGTGAGTGCACTATGCAGTGAAATATGAAGGTGTTGGGTGGTTCTCATTCGTTTATGGGTTCACAACTAGGGTTGTTGGGTGGTGGGAGGTGTTGTCATTGTTGTATGTTGTTGTTGTTGTTGTGTTGTGTGTGGTGCCCTCAGGGAGGGCTGGTTTGAGAGAGACCGAGAGGTAGAGAGGGAGAGAGTGTAGAGAAAGAGAGGTTTGACAAAAATGAAAAAGGGAAGGGGAGGTCTTGGGGAAACAGAGGGGATTGAGGGACAAAAATCCATTGTGGGCCCCAATGGCTCACATAAGGTCACTAAAGACGAAACATGAAATATCCAAAAAACGTTCGGCGTTTAGAAAACGTAAAAATCTTCGTTATAACTCCAAATTATAATTTGTTCAGGCCCACGCGTTCATGGCGATGAGTACATTAAGAATAAACTAAGAAAATTAGTCATACGCGTTTCGACGAGACGGTCAACGAAAGTCAACGTTCATGCCATAAGGGCAATCTAGTAATTTCACACCTTTAATATTACAAAAATATGTTAAAAATTAGGAAATGAGTTTCACAGAGCAGCTTAGAGCCAATAGTCGAGCACCACCCCTGATGCGCTCAACTTAGCCTTTGTTTAAGGGGCAATTTTGTCTAATTATTTTAATCGAAACCCTGTCTCCAACTTTCCACCAAACCCCACATGACTTTGTAATAGTACAGATTTTTGTTTTTTTTTAAAACAAAAATACCCATATCAAAATTAAAGTTTGTAGATTTTGGTGGATTGTTTTTATATAATTTTTTTATTGAAAAAAAAAGGAAAAATCTTTCCCTTTGCCCTACTGCACTCGATAGCCACTTTATCTCCTCCCTTTTCGGGTCCCCTTTCACACAACCACGGCTCCATCTCTTTCTCAAGTGATAGATCAACATAGCTTTGGTGAGCTTTTGAGCACTACACCACCAACAACCATTGATTGCCCTTTTGCCACAGACATACGACGTGGTACTTCAGTAGTGCTTGTAGTACCACAAACATTAAAAAATAAGAATGGCGAGAGAGTAATATTAACCAAAATCCTAGATCGATCATGTCCTTCGATGATCATACATGCCTAATTACGGTCTAAGGGTCATAATAAGAGATTGCACCAAAGTATATGGTGGTTACCTGTGTGTGGCTGGGGTTGGTAGAGTTTTGAGGACTGTCCAGATGGAAAAGGATTTGAAATATTAGGGGGTGAAGTTAGATTCTTTTTAGTCTTGGTTATATATACTTCTTGCTCTCAAATCCCACAAAATCCACAACTTACTGAAATCCTCCAAAATCTTAATTTTTTTAATACACTTAGGGGGAATTCAATTGAGATTTTGAGGGATTTTAATTCTTTTAATAAATTTAGGGGTATTCAATCAGGATTTTAAATGATTCTCTGAAATTTAAGGTGTATTCAATTATAATTTTAAGATAGTTTATTAAAATCCTCAGAAATCTGGTTCAAGTTTATAACATTCCAGATGTATTCAATTATAAATTGATTTTAAAAGAATTTGAGAAAGTTGAGGAATTAGAGGAAATTGGAGAGATTTCGTAGTGTATTTTAAGCATCCACAAATCTCAGCTTTCCTTATGAGATTTTGAAGGAATTGAATCAAAATTTTATATAGAATCTCTACAAATCAATTAAACTCCATAAAAATTCATGAATTTATAAATCCATTAAAGTCTCTCAAATTCTCAATTGAATACACCACCTTAGATTTGAATGGATTTTAAAATCCTTTAAAATCTTTCAATTGCCTCCATATGGATTTTAAAGAATTTGAATGAATTTGGTTTGTAGATTTTGATGAACTTTGGTGGATTTTCATACAATTTTTTTATTAAAAAAAAAGAAAATCTTTTCTGTTACCCTACTGTACTTGATAGCCACTTTATCCCCTCACTATTTTGTGTCCCCTTTCACACCATTACAGATCCATCTCTTTCTCAACTGAGCACTGCTACGCCACCAACAACCCTCATCAACGACTAGCCTTTTGTTCATTCGATTTAGCAGATGTTCTAGTTCACCGGCAATTGTAGCAACCTTCGAAAAATCATCCTCATCAGCCTCGTCGTCAAAATCTGTTTCATTAGCAATTCTGGCAACATTTGGAAGAACACCGAACCCATGATATTATTATTATTAGACATTTCACACTACAATTAGTTCATATAATAGTAAAGCTATGTATATATATATATATATATATATATATATATATATACACACACACCATCTTTAAATCCTCAGAGAATTCTGTAGCCATCCATAGGTTTAATTACTACTTTTGGGTTAACACGGGCTTGTATCTCATGGCTTTCCACGAACTTGGCTTCTGGGAATTTAGAGAGGTCGTATTCAGATTCAGTATCGGTGAAGGCTGCAATAGCCAATACATCAAGAGATGAGGGTTCTGCGGGCATAAACATCTTGATGAAGAAAGTAAGAGAGAACGAGAGAGCGGAAGAGCAAGAGTTTTAAAGAGACTAAAAGACAGATAGAGATACGAGGCGCAAAGCAGAATGGATGGGATGTGGAAGAGAAAGTGTTACAGTTTTATAGGGCTGAGAGAAGGTCGACCTTCATGTACCCTCAGCAAACAGGGCCTACAAAAAGGTTAGGTGAGTGATTTCAGTTTGTTACCAATTACGAAAGGTGGTATTGGCAAATGGATGGAAAATGCTTGATAAAATTTGAGCCAAATTCTCTCGTCACACATTTAGGTGTTTCGTCGGTTTGTCACTGTGTGTGTGGCTGGGGTTAATAGACATTTGAGGATTGCCTAGATAAAATAAGATTTGAAATTCTAAGGGATGAGGTCGGATTCTTTTTTATCTTGATTATATATACTTCTTGTTCTCACATCGCACAAAATCCACCACTTAATAAAATCCTACGGAATCTTAATTTTTTTAGGGTAAATTACACAAAACTACCTCAACTATTGGTCTCACGACACATTCATACCTCATCTTTTTAAAATAACAATGTCATACCTCATCTTACGAATTTGAGCCAATGTCATACCTCCGTCAGTTTTTCTGTTTATTTCTCTGTTAAGTGCTAACGTGGCTACATGTGAGGTCCAATCACTAATCCAACTGGATTAAAAAAATATTAAATATATTTTTAATAATTAAAAATTAAAAAATTAAAAAATTAAAAAATATTTTCTTTATTTTAAATCTCTCTCTCTCCTCTCTCTCCTCTCTCTCTCCACCACTGTTCTAAAAATCCCCGCCTAGCGCCGCCTAGGCGCTAGGTGGTTGGCCACCGCCCCGATTAATGCTTAGGCGTTTGAAAATTAAGAAAGGGCGTCTAGACCTGCTAAGGCGCCCGCCTAGACCTCCTAGGCACCCGCCTAGCCCGCCCAGACCGCCTAGGCACCCGCCTAGCCCGCCCAGACCCGACTAGGTTGCGACTCACTTAAACATAAAATAGATAAATTTCTTTTTGCATTTTATTTTTTCCAATAAATTGTAAGAGACTTGTTGAATACTTAAATGAATACACATTATATGCACGTTCTCCATGTTTTCATTATGTTCCAATACCTTCTAATATATATGTCATTCTATTTTGTAGTTTATAATGATATTATATATATTTCAAGTATAAATAGACACTTATTTACACGAAATATAATATATTTACTTAAATCCGCCTAGTCCCCCTTAGCCGCCTAGGCGCTAGGCCCCAGGTCGCCGCCCGACTAGCGCCTAGCGTCTTTTAGAACCTTGCTCTCCACCCTTTTCTCTCTCACCTCTCTCTCTTCTCTGCATCCCCAAAACCCCTTCCCACCCCCACCCCCCCCCCCCCCCCCCCCCCCCCCCCCCCCCCCCCCCCCGACCCCTTCCCACCCGTCCCCCCCAACCTTCCTCCACCACCGCCTCTCTTTCCTCTCTCTCCCCCACCGCTTCGACCTCTCTCGCCACTCTCCCTTCAACCTCCCCCCACTCTCCCTTCGACCCATCGTCGTTTCCCATCACCATCCCAAGAGGCGTACGGCAAGGGCATTGAAGGCTCATTTTGTATGGATTTTAAAATCTCTAATAAAATCTCTAATAAAATTTGCATGGATTCAAAAACCCTTTAAAATCTTTTAAATGATTACATTAATATTTTAAAGCCTTTTAAAATCATCTGAATGGACCGAAAGTAATGGAGTGGCGGTTCGTGGAGCCCATCCCACTCCAGTCTCCCCCTCATTCCCCTTTTATTTTTGCAGGAAGCCTCTTCTTCCTTCGATTTATGTAGACTTGTCTCATACGCTTCTCGGCTTCTCCTCTGTCTGTTTCTATATCATTCAAATTTCTCGCAAAAATTTTCAGCCATTTTTCTCGTTTGCGAGTTTTGAGTGACTCGGTTTCATGACTCGGTGGTTCGCGTCCGACTTGGAGTCTCCGAGCAAGCGATTCGAGGCGTTCGAGTTCAGCGCCGACGACCAGGTGGTGGAGACGCAATCCGCCAAGATGATGGCCAAATTCCGAAACCTCATGAAGAAGGTGCCCAGGAACGCCAAAAGCGCCAAGAAAAAGTGCCTCGGTTCCCCTCTCACCACCAAGTACATGTTCCTCCAGTACTGTAAGTTTTCACCATTCGCTTTTCCTAATTTGCCTTTTGAATTGTGGTTTCTGACTAAATTCGGGGAACAAGAAATTGGAAATTTGGGGATTTCGGAAATGCATCGTTCTAGCTCTCCAAAATTGCGCCAACTAATAACTTCAAATTATCGAATTTAAATTCTGCTTCAAAATGTTGGAAATGAACCGATTGACGTCGACGGTGGAGGTAGTAGTAGTAGTAGGGTCATCACTGCCTGAACCCTTTTACTGATTTTTAAGTTTTCTGAGTTTTTTCTTTTACTTTATGTGTAGTTGCAAAGGAAGCAAAGAGTCCACAAAAGAAAATTAGCACTGTATTATTATTAGACGATGATTCTGGTACTAGTGCGGATCATCAATGTGGATCGTCTAATTCGTTTCATGCGGATACATTAGCAGAGGATGGCGCTGCAAGACGGATGTCTGGGTTGGATGCTTGTGCTCTTTCTAGTTCTTCAAATCATCAGGTAAATATTCATGCTTTTTCCAGTTGCTTCAAGTGTCTAACTCCTAACTTGTCCTACTTGGGCGAATTATTTTCAGTGAGGTTTGAAAACCTTAAAGCAACTGTATTTGGCCCTGAAGTTTTAAATATGATCATACTTGGTTTCTTTCCATTTTGCTAGACTCGTCATTTTACTCATTTTAAGGAGATGCCAAATGTTCACTTTAAGCATATAGTTGATAACGACTTGATTTATATTGTTGCAGAGTAAGCAAGTTTTTATAATTTCAGATGACAATGACAGATTTGAGAAATGCTCATCATCAACTTCGGCCGTTAGTCCATCAGAGAATGAAGGTGACTTTTTAATTCTGTGAAGTACATGTCGTATAGTTATGGTGCCTCTTTATTCTCAGTATTTTGTGAATGCCATTTATCTTACCCAATATTTTTTGCATGATTTTAGCTCCATTAGAAGAACAAGCATCAAAGCCAAGTTCTGGTGGATATGCAAGGGTAAGCTTGCCTCCCTTCCCCTTGTTATATTCCCTTTCTTCCTTTTAAATGGTAATTTGAATCTTGTTATGGTAAGTGTAAGAAACATAGCAAACAGGAGGAGCAAGAAGACAAACATAATATAGAGTGTAGAAGTATGAAAAAATGAAATGTTTGATGAAAACTACCCCCAATGTTTTTTTTTATCTCCTGAAAGTAGGATATCCTCTCATAATTCTATTCTAAATGTCTGAGCTTGGTGGATCACCAAGTTTATGATAACCATTGCATCATCAGGACTCGAATTGAAAGGTTTGTTAGAGTTATTCCTATGAGGCTGATTAAGATTTTGCATGTGAATTGGAGAACATAAAGAAATATGAACGAAATAATTTTGAAATTAACCTAACTCATTTTTATGTCAGCTGGATGAGTATCCGAAACACTTCACCTCTCCTGTCTTGGGAACTTCTTTGAACCAACCTCTTAATCAACGGCTTTATGCTTGGATTTTAGGTTTTAATTGTAAGAAGTTCATGAAAGAGTGGTGTACATGTGGAGGAGGATGCTTTAAAGGGGACATGTATGTATGACTAGTAAACTATGAGCTACATGCATAACAGTGTGCTGGAAAGATGTCATTTTGTGTCTTCCTGACAAACTTAGGTATAATATAAGTCTACTCAGGGTTTTTTCTGGCTGTTTAACCTTGGCTTCATACCCTTTGCAATTGCGGTGGAGATCCCTAACCATAAGAGTTTGGTCTTTGGATGCCCCGAAGAAGGCTATTATTCTTATTTTGCAAGTGTTCCCTAAACCAGCTGGTCTTGAAAGATGTGTTAAGTGTTGCTGTTTATTTTTATTTTTTTTTAAGAACCAAATGTATCTAAACAATAGAAAAGTTTCCTTTGGGTTTTAGCCTCATTAATCATTTTGCTACCGATATTAACTATGCATTTTCACATCTAGCTGCATTATGATCAAGCGTCCTGTTTCTTTTTTTCATCCTTTCTAAATGCTTTGGAAGCATGGCTAAGACTAGATGTAACTAGGGTTGAGATGATTAGTGTTGGGGCATTCGGGTAATTTTGGAATTTTTTGAGATTGGAGTATTTCTCGATATAACACGTAGCTGCATAGTCATTCTAAGGGATGCTTTCAACCTAAGGTACCTCTCGATCCTCAAAGCCTTGTTTAATAGATAACCTGTTTTCTGCTTTGTGAAATGGTTTGATGCTAAATATTTTGAATTATTGTTATTAGCTTAGTTGGATGATCTCTGGTTCATAGAAGATATGTATAGCACAAGAAGTACAACCTTTGATCTAACATCATTGGACCAATGACAACCTTAATTGATGACTTCTTAGTTACAAAGCTTACTAGCATGAATTTGGTATTGTGATGTTTATTTGGAGGGGAATTATATTTGAGATTGTTTAGCCATATCTGCTTCTACACCACCCTTAAATAGGCAATTGGTAGAATAAATAAATGAATGTGAAGCTGTGACTATATTACAGTGTCCAAGGCCCATCATTATTGCCAACTGTGCCTTTAAACAAAAAAGTTGATGAACAGATGGATGTTGAAATGTGATTGATCTGTGATAGGGGGAGCATTATCAAGTTCAAAACTGCCTCTCTGCACACCAAATAAAAAAAATTAAAATATCAAGTAGTTTGCATTGAAGATTTATTGGTGTAAAGGAAACAAGAACATTCTATGGATAGCTGTTGTTTCTTTCTTTTGCATTAGGGGAGTTACATGATAGTATATTCACAGAATGTGTGTGCATGTGGATAAAATACATTGCTTAGACATATCAGTTTTTTTTTCAGTTTACACTATTTAGTAATTTTTTGTAGTAAGTTGTTATTTTGATAGATTTTAGATACTTTATGTGGGACAGAGAATCTCGGTTAATTTTTTTTATGCTGTTGTCTTTAGGTAGATGGTTTAACTGTAAATGGGAAATTGAGCCAAAGGGAATGTTTATCTTGAAGTGGTAAATTGGTGATATTATTGAGATTTGAGTCAGAATGGTGTGGCAGGGTTAGCTGCAACTGCTTTTATGTTCCCTTTTATTTATAAAGGAAGACTTATATGCAATTAAATTTGGTGTAGGTTGAAGAAGCTACACTCAACCTTCATCTTGAATCAAGGGATTCTAGAGGAGCTGGAAAAGCAAATAAAGATTCAGGTTCGTGCATATTTAGATAAATGGTATTGGATCTTTGTGATATTGGATTGTATCGTGTATTTTTTCCCCTTAAACTCCTTTATAAATGTGTAGCGTTACATATTTACTTGAAAGATTCTACCTATTTGATTGAGCAAATAATGATTTTTTGTCTACAAATCAAGGTGGTTTACACTTGAATATGGAGTGACTTAAACAAGCACGATTATTTTTAAAGGGCCTTCTTCCTAACACTTATTCTTTACTTTATAAAACTTAACATCTAGCTTCTTTATTATTGTTTAAAAAGGCCTTCTTCTAAATGCTTATTTTTTACTTTATAAAACTTAATATCTAGCTTCTTTCTTCCTCAATTTACACTGTAACATTCGATTTTATACTAAAGAATTGGTTTCAGCCTATTGGTATTGAGAATAGAAGATCAAATTTGATATTATATATATTTGGTTTTATTTTATCTCCATTTTAACCTGTCTTGCTTTGCCTCTCTGCTGTCTTGGATAGGGAGACTAATATAATGGTATGTTTTGATGATTTACATTTTAATAAAAATTTTGTTTCTCTTCAAATAAAATCTAAACCTTTCGAAGAAAAGTGAGTACTACTTTTGAAAATTAGCTAAACTATTTAAATGTTCCTTGTGTAACATTTGACTTTGTTGTCAATGCAGGCATTGAGCAGTTGAGCTGTTCTGTTTATGAACCTCATGTGGACAAAGAGGAAGATACTAAATCATTGGATGAGAGGTATGGACATGTTGGAGTTTTTATTTTGATGTTCACCAGATAGTTAACTATTAAAAAGAATTTGAAAGCTCACCACCTTGAATCTTGAGGAAGCAATGCACTTTTACCAAACCTAAGCTTGGCTAGAATACTTGCATGGCACCAAACAACAGCAGTCATTTATCTGACCACAAATACCAATACCAGAGAACCAAATATTAGCATGGTAATCTTACCTAATTTAGCTAAGGGACATGATAATACACTCCAAGCATTAGGTGTCTAAGAGCAGCACATTTGTAACTGTTTCTCATCTGCATAAGACAAAGCAATAAACTATACATTCTTAAAATTTAGATTAGTCATCTCAATTTTTTTTCTCGGGTTGTTTTTCATTATATTGTGTTAATTTATGTCATAGTAATTTGTTAACTATAGTTTTTTTTTTTTTTTTTTTTTTTTTAATCTTTTATTATTTCTTTGCAATTTTATACTACTTTTGTTGAGTGTATCGCCCATTATATTTAAAACAACTTGTTTTGGTGTTAAAATTTTGGCACAATCTTCTTACATGTACGTTTATTGGCTTGGATGTTATCATTCTCATCCTTTTTTACTTCCATTATGATCCGTGTTGGTTGTTTATTGTAGTGCCTATAAGCCTTTTGAAGTGAGTTATCCAGAAGGAGATCCTGATGCAGTTTCTATAAGTAAGAGAGATCTTGAGCTTCTACAGCCGGAGAAATTCATTAATGACACTATAGTTGACTTTTATATTCAGTAAGTTTGACCTGGCCACTTTCAAATCTAGTTTCTCTGTTGGAAGCATTAGAACTTCCTGTTTTTTGCATAACAATGAAGGCATTATAACTTTCAGAGAAATTCGTTAAATGTGTAGGTAGGCTTCTTGTATTTCTTTTATCTTTTATTTCTGGATTTGAGCTTTTAAATAGTGCAGAATTTCAAATTTGTTTGGGTTTGAGCTGCCTTCGTGTTCCATATAATTTACCATATTGTGTAGATCATCAGATTGTCAGGCACACATGATGCTTTTTCCTTACCCAATCCTTATTGATCTGATGCTAATTGATATTTACAACTTGAATGTCTATATTCACTTTGAATTAAACATCAGCTTCCATTTTTTTTTTTTTTTTTTTTTTTTTGAGGAACTCATATAACCATTTTAATGTGTAAGTAAGACTTTCTGGACAGGTACTTCAGAAAGGAATCTATTTTGTTGATGAAACAAGCCATTCTCTTTCTGAGATCATAGTATTCTTTTGATAGTTTACCACCTTTACCTTTAATTATCAAACTTGGGAACTACAAAGTGTAAAGATCTACTTGCAGTTTGGTTCTAGCTCCTATACCCTTTCTTTTTATCCGATTGTACTTCCTACTTCCAGATTAAAAAATAGTCGATATTGAGTAATTTTGATTTTTTACTTTCTCACAGATATTTAAAAAGTAAAATTCAACCTGAGGAAAAGCATAGGTTCCACTTCTTCAATAGTTTTTTCTTTCGGAAACTTGCTGATCTAGACAAAGACCAATCAAATGCTTGTGAAGGCAAGGCAGCATTTCAGGGTGTTCATAAATGGACTAGGAAAGTGAATGTGTTTGAAAAGGATTATATCTTCATTCCTGTAAACTACAGGTGAGAAAATGCCGTGCATCATTTTTGTTGCTGCTTGTGGCATTGGAGAATTAGACCACCATTTTAATATGAATTATTACTATATCTTGTGCAGTCTCCATTGGAGTTTGATTGTCATTTGTCATCCTGGTGAAGTGGTTAATATCAAAGGTAAGATCTTTTAGGACTCTGATTAATTTCCCTTATGTACTATGGTTTTATTGTTTCAGTTTGTTTTGTCTAATTATCTTGCAGATGAGAAAATTGAAAGCTTATCAAAGGTTCCATGCATCTTGCACATGAATTCAATTAAAGGAAGTCATAGAGGCCTCCAGAATCTTGTTCAAAGGTAGCTTCTTATAGCTCTCAGCTTCACTAGTCTCCTTCTGGTTGCCAGCCATAAAAATTCATTGTTCTGGATTTCACCAAAAGCTATTATGAATTTTTTATTCATGCTTCTACTTGAGTCTATTTTGGATTCTATGAGTCTTCTGATTTTGTTTACATTTGGTCGATGCGGAAGCTAGAATTCCCATTCTGAAAAATTAATAGGCCCACTTGTGCAAATTTTTTCTATCAAACAAAAATAACGATTTCATCAACTAATACTTGAGGTGTTATATGTAAAAGAATATATTGCTTATATTGGAATTTGTTCTCTTATCAAATTATAAATTAATCCCAATGATATGCTATAATATTGAAAATTTGAAACTATGTCCTTCAGTTTGAGACTACTGATCACAAGGATTTCCGTGATAATTTACATTGTCATGAGATGACAGATACCTATGTGAAGAGTGGAAAGAGAGGCATGGTGACACCTCAGAAGATGATTATTCAAAATTTTTACATTTGAGATTTGTAGCTCTGAAGGTAATGCCTTGTGTTTTTAGTGACATCCATATCATTAACTAAAGAAACAATATCTCTTTCCACTTTAGATAAGTAACTTTTTCTTAGTATTAATCATGGAAATTTTTTAAATATTGGGGAGGAGTTGGATATTCTGGGGGTGAATGGCAGCTTCCATGTCAAAACATTTTAGACTCTTCAGTTTGATTTGTCTTGATGCGAGGGGAATATGATTTATTGTTGTGTTTATGCAGTTAGTTTTTTAGTTCTCTTCTCCAAGGTGTCCTTTTTGTCATTCTTTCCTTGTGCCCTTTTTTCCTTAATAAATGTTTGTCTAACAAAGGGAATTAAGTTACCATTTGTGACGTTTGCTTTTCTTTCATATTATTCAGTTACCGCAACAGGAAAATTCATTTGACTGTGGCCTCTTTTTGCTTCATTATGTGGAATGTTTTCTGGTGGAAGCTCCTGTCTACTTTAGCCCTTTGGAAATCACAAAGTCCTCCAAATTTGTAAGTCATCCTATCTCCTTTCACCAGAGCCTAAGCAAAATGATTGTATATGTTCTGTTTTCCAGGCCTTTATGAATGATACAACTTTTCTTAGTCCTATGATCCTATCTCTTATCAGCATAAAAAAAGTTCGTTTAGTTGTCAAATTTTCCCTTGTACCTTCTGTTGCTCTCTCGTGTTTTTTGGTTGACTTGTTCTACTATTATTTATTGATTACACTCAAATTCAATCCATAGTAATCCTTAAGTTGTCAAGCTTATGTTGCCTCTGCATGTTCTCAAAGTCATGTGCACCATCCATAGTATATACTGTTGGCCACATTTTGTATGAAGCATTGGGTTTGAATGGATAAGCAACTATTTTCAAGGAATCATGAAACAATAAATGAAAATTTTGTTGCCAACTTGGTGGTAGAAGATGGATTACTCAAGATGAAAATTTCTCCCTTCTAATCCTTTAATTCCTATTCTAATCTCCTTAAAGTGAAAATCATTCTCTTTGACCTTAAATTTAGAGGGTTTATCCATTAATCCTCTATACCAAACGAGGCCAAATAGATTGGTAGATATCGAATATACATCATGCCTCATGGTAAGTTCTTCACCCAAGAGTTCTTCACCCTAGTGGCTTTTGACGATATGTATGAGCAATTAAATACCAAAGAAGGAGAGTTTGATATCTATAAACTAGCTAGAGCAAGGGAAAAGAAGACGAGGGACCTAAACCAAGTGAGGTGCATCAAGGATAAGAATGGAAAGGTTCTTGCTACAGAGAACGCGGTCAAAGATTGATGGAGAGGTTATTTTCATAATCTTTTCAATGAAGGACATGAAAGGAGTACTTCTTTGGGGGAGTTGAGTAACTCAGAAGAGTGTAGAAACTACTCCTTTTACCGTTGAATTAGGAAGGAAGAAGTTGTTGCAACTCTGAAAAAGATGAAGCATAGAAAAGCAGTGGGCCCAGATGATATACCGATCTAAGTGTGGAAAGACTTGGAAGAGATGGGTATATCATGGCTCACAAACCTTTTCAATAGGATTTTAAAAACGAAGAAGATGCCAAATGAGTGGCGAAAGAGCACTTTGGTGCCTGTCTACAAGAATAAGAGCGACGTACAAAATTGCATGAACTATAAGGGTATTAAGTTATGAATCATACAATGAAGCTTTGGGAGAGAGTAATTGAGCATAGACTGAGGCAAGAGACATGGCTCTCGGACAACCAATTCGGGTTCATGCCAGGGCGCTCTACTATGGAAATAATCTATTTGTTATGAAGATCGATGAAAAGATAGAGATATGAAAAAGGATTTGCACATGGTCTTTATAGATTTGGAAAAAGCGTTTGATAGGGTCCCAATAGACATTCTTTGGAGGATTTTAGAGAAAAAAGGAGTACGAGTAGTATATATCCAAGCTATAAAGGATATGTATGATGGAGCAAGGACTGCCTTAAGAACTCATGAAGGACAAACCGAAAGCTTCCCCATAACTGTAGGGTAACATCAAGGCTCATCTAAGTCCTTACCTTTTTACATTGGTAATGGATGAGTTAACGGGACATATTCAAGATGATATTCCTTGATGTATGCTTTTCGCAGACGATATATTGTTGATAGATGAAACTCAGGAAGGAGTAAATGCGAAGCTTAACCTTTAGAGAGAAATGTTGGAATCTAAAGGTCTTCGCCTAAGTCGGTCAAAGACAGAGTATATGGAGTGCAAGTTAAGTGCAAACGGAGGCTCAAATGAGTTAGGGGTGAGGATTAGAGACCAAGAAGTACCAAAGAGCGACCGTTTTCGCTACCTAGGATTTATCTTGTAAAAGAACAGAGAATTGAATGTAGACCTCAACCATAGAATACAAGTCGGATGGATGAAGTGGTAGAGTGCATCCGGCGTGTTGTGTGGCCGTCGTATGCCACTGAAGCTCAAGGGAAAATTTTATAGGCCGGCAATGCTTTATGGCATGGAATGTTGGGCGGTGAATCATCAACACATACATAAAATTGGTGTAGCGGAGATGAGAATGCTTCATTGGATGTGTTGGCACACGAGAAAGGATAAGACTAGGAATGAGGATATCCGAGGTAAAAGTAGGAGTAGCCGAAATTGAAGGAAAGATGAGAGAATCGGTTACGGTGGTTTGGACATGTGAAACGAAGGCCTACTGACGCTCCTGTTAGAAGATGCGATTACGGGACAGAGGTTCAGGGCCGAAGGGGTAGAGGAAGACCTAGGAAGACTTTGGAAAAGACTCTAAGAAAAGACTTAGAGTACTTAGATCTAACGGAAAACGTGACACAGAATCGAGCACAATGGCGTTCTAGGATTCATATAGCTGACCCCACTTGGTGGGAAAAGGTTTTGTTGTTGTTTGTTGTTGTTGTAGGATCATCTAACCACTATTATCCCAGCTTGAAAACCCATCTTGTATTGCACCCCAAATGAGAACAGATGAACAATTTTATTATCGATAAAATGATGGATTGTGGGCCTAAGGTTACTTGTTCCCTACCATTTCCTTGTGTTTAGGATATGGAGGCAGGGAATTCATTGTTCTTCTACCCTCTGCCAAAGTTTAAAAAAAATCTACTGTTTCTTCACTTGTGGAAGAAACTAACATAAATTTTTATTCTATTTTTCATTTGAGAGGATTTACTGATGCATTTGACCATGTATTTTTATCTTTAACTGGTGTATGACTTTGTAACTATGGGAAATTAATTTGATATGCTACAACAATGTTATAATTTTTCAGCTCACAAAAAATTGGTTCCGTCCTGAGGAAGCTTCTGCCAAACGATCTCATATTAAGAATTTAATTTGTGAAATCCTTGAAGATCATTCTCGGGAAGCACTAAATGCTGATTGTACTGATAAGCATCCTTCCTCTCAAGGGATGGACGAAACAGACAAGCTAGAAACTGGCATGAAGTTTCCTGAAGATCTGTCCAGCTTAACAAAAAAAGTTCATGGTAATACCTCCAGTTCCAATGCTAGTGGAATTGAAATTTCGTTGTTAGGAGATTCACCTCCTGTACAGGTACGGTGCTTTAGAAAATCATGATTGGTTTTGAGGGGGTGTAACCAAGAACTTCTTTCGGGTTAATTTCTGATGTAAATTATATGCAGGTTGCTTCTCGGGTTATGAGTTTAATGTCACCAATAGAGGTAATCCTTTTTTATTTATTTATGATCCATAAGTTCCGTTGGCTTTTGGGTGTTATTATTTGGTAGTTGCTAATAATAGGTACCATGTTTTTGGAACTTGACTGAAAATTTAGTGCTGGATGACATTACGAATGTGCTCCACCATGTTTATATTGTATCAGTTTGACCACATTACATGCCATTTATATGTATCTGATCGTTCAGTGTACCCATGTGAGCTTTGTATTTATTATGATTCCAAAGATACTTGACATGCAACTGATTATAAACTAACTGAAAGTACAAAGAAAATGATTTTGCTATTTTCATAGAAGATTATTTTTCATAGAAACAATGATGGTGCATTGCAAAAAACCGTCCAAAGAAGATTATTTTACATAGAAACCGTACAAAGAAGATTATTTTCCATAACAAGTATTTTGAAGACAAACTCTGCTAGTCTCCAAAATTTTCCCAGAAACCGTTGGAGCATCTGCCCTTTGGCCATTAGTAACATCAATGTTTTTTAGACTAGATGCTTTGTACGTTGCATAAAGTTCGCAAGGTGTCGGTGACCCTTGCTCCCAAGAGAAGAAAAAATAGTTGTACCTGCTTTTATTCCTTGACAACTCGTCAGGCATGCTTAGTTATGATATCCGGGAATGCTGTCTAGAGTTGCAATGCCCGTTCAAAGCTTATATTGCCTTAACAATATTGTTCATATGGATTGCCATAAAAGAGTAACGTTAGACATGTGTGCCATGCATTCTAGTTAAATTTGCTTCCAGATTATGTCGTGTGTAAATTTGCTTCCAGATTATGTCGCGTGTAGTGTGCACTATTATTAATTTTGTAGTTGAATAACAATATCAACCGACATTATGCTCTGAGAATAGTTGAAAATATTTCCAAACAGCTAAAGATGTCCACTTTATCTTGCTTGATACAGGAAGTTGACGATAGTGATGATCAGATTGCTGATTCACAGGTCAGCGTGGAAGATTGTCAGCAAGGGACTGGATTAGCTTCGAAATCACTCCCAAAATCCTGTTCTGAGAAGAGATTAAGAGTTGCTAGGCATATCGGAGGAAATGTTGATGCATCTAGTAGCGGATTACAGAATTTATCTGCAGTGGGGATAGATGAAAAGCGTTCGATAATGGAAAATGAGACTTTGAACTATCCAAGGAAAACAGATGCACCTGAATCTTCAAGTGAAAATTATGAATATTATGTTGTGCTGGATTCTCAAGACGAAGACGACATGCAAGGCGACCACAAAGATTGCGTTGTGCTGGATTCTCAAGACGAAGACGAAGACGAAGACGACATGCAAGGCGACTACAAAGATTGCGTTGTGCTGGATTCTCAAGATGAAGATGAAATGCAAGACAACAATGAGGTTAAATACTTTTCTTCCTCTCTAGAAAACGAACCTTCATTTCATCAAGATTCTGACTCAACCCAAAACATCGATCGCAAAGGGATTCAAACGCGAGTGAGTCGTGAGGATCCAGAGTCGGGATCAGTCGACCAGCAGCCTCGAAAAAGGCAACGAATCACTCGTGCAGGACGTAGAAGACGGCGTACGCCCCTTTTAAGGCGGTTGCATTTGTTCTGGTCGTTTTGGTTCTGGTAATACGCACTAGTGATCTTTTACTGTATTAAGAATAATTGCTTAGTAAAAAGCAGTGGAAAGGGTGACGAGTGTTCGGAAGTAAAAAAGCTAACACAATGGTTCCGTCGTGTCTGCCTCCAAAATCTTATGGTGGACGAAGAAGTGATCTTCGTTCAATTTACTCCCTCCTAGAAATTTCGTCAACGAAGACAACAAATCTCATCACCTGCAAGTGGCTTTTTAAAGGTGTCTTGCATGACGACGTCTAGTTTTACAAAAATTTATCGTCTGAAAAAAAAATAAAAATTCTCACAACCAACCTCACCACTTATCTATTAGTATTAGATGAGTTTAAATTTTAAATTTTGTGTAGTTTTAAGCGGTGATAAATAGGGTGGTTAGAGTATTTCTAAAGGAAGTCCCCATTTAGGGACTCACCACCATTTTGAGTACTTATTTAAAGACTTATAGTGCGTTTACTAATCCGTAATCAAATTGAGAGGAATTGAATTGAGGAGGAATTGGATTAAGGAGGAATTGAAATGAGGTGGAATCAGAATCAGATTCTTGTTGAAGTTGTTTACTAAAACTGTTCGAAATTGGAATACAATTTCATAAAGCTGTTTACTAATTCAGCAGAATCGGAATATAAATCAGTATGATTACTAAAATGTCCTTGTCTCAAATCAAATATTTTATATATTTTTTTTAATAAAATTTGATATAGTATGAACTTTGTGTTTCAGTCTTGAGAATCCTTTCTTCCCCTTTACTACGTGAGCTATTGTAAAGTTTCATATTCCAGAAACTCAAAACTATTAAAAAAATATTTCCGCAAGAACATTACTTCGGCAAACTTTGTCTTCTACAATTGAGTAAACCAGCTAATTATTCCTCCCATTTCAAATTTAATGGGAAAACAAAATACAGCCCACTACAGAACAAGCAATGCAAAGATGAGATTCAAGCGCAAAACACTGAAAAACCATTCCAAAAGTACAGAGAGAGAGAGAGAGAGAATGGAGCAGCTAGAAGAAGCATACCTGATGCACAAGCAAGGATAATCTTGGAAATAATGAAAGTAAGTGGGGGCATAAAGGGAAAAAACTTATCATTCTGATTACTCAAGCAACCCGGAATCCAAATACCTTGTATATGTTGGGAATCCAAATCCTCCAATTTCAGGAATTGGATTCTATTTTTTGTGTGGGCCCACACACTTTTGATTTCTCCCAATTTTAGTAAACACATGTATAATCCGTAAGCGGAATCGGATTCCTTATTCCCATTCCGATTACGGGTTAGTAAACGCGCTATTAAAGTGAATCTTTGTGTCTCTCCAATGGTAGAGTCCTTATAGTAGTATCCTTAAATTTGAAGTTTTTATGGTTTTACGTGATAATTTGATTTGGTGCACAATTTTTGCTTATTTTAATTAATTAAAAGCATTAAAAGAAAAAATCTTCAATCAGGATTGTGAGTACAGTTTTCCACTCAAGGTGTATTGTTTTTTGTTTATGTTAACCATTCTTTAATTAATTTAAAAGCATTAAAAGCTACAATCAAGATTATGGGCTCTGTTTTTCACTTAAAGTTGTCCATATACAGTCCCTACATGTGAGGACATACACTATGTATCCGGTGAGTCCCTATACTATAGGGACTCACTTTCCGATCCATTACAGATTCATTTTGTTCCTATATTTGTTTTATACTCATTTTATGCGGTGGTTATTCCTATTTAGGGACTCCAAAAGAGATGCTCTTAGCACTACCCCATTTAAGGGTGGTGAGTGAAAATGCACCCAAACAAAGTAATTTCTAATAAACACGTATGTCCAGCGTGGCTTTCTCAATTTCTTTATTGATTAGGTAATGCCACCGTGTAGTCCACGCAGAAGTAAGCCTTCCAAGTTTTTGTGTCCTCTGTTACTTTAGTATTATGGTCTAGTCGTATTCCTCTTTACTTGTAAGTAAGAAGCTTTAAATTTAATTCTCGCCAAATGGGTATTTGAATCATATTATTATGGCTAGTTCATTGTAAGTGTGAAACCCCGTTCCTGGATTTCACTATTGCAAACTACGTATGTGTATTAAGGAGTTATTATATTATATTTGGTATTTATATTAATTGTAGAGTGTTGAGATTGTGTATTCAAAAGATGTCAAGGTGAAGAAGCTACAATTAAAAAAAAAAGAAAAAAAGAAGAAGAAGTTGCCTCTAATTAATTAAGGGGGAAAAGAAAAGAAAAGAAAAGAAAAGAAAAGAAAAAAAAAAAAAGAGAAACGGCCGTTTGGCAGCAAGAGAAAGGGGGGAGGAGGTGATGCGAAAGAGCAGCAAGAAGGAGGGGGAGAGAACAGTGTTGCGGGAGGGAAAAGAGGAAGATGGAGGGCGAATCAGGAAGGAGAACAGGGAGGGAAAGGAGGGAGTGGAGAGGCACACAACCAGCTCCCTTTTCCCTTGACCCATTCCCAAATCGTGACCCGTTTCAAACCCGGTCACCCCGAACAAATTCCGACACATTTCCAATTCCGGTGAATTAGGGCCCCCCCCCCATCACCTGCAAACATCATTACACCCCTCCTCCTTCGTTAATCACCCAAAATTGGAAAAGAATTGGTTCGATTTCACGAGGGTGTACATAGTGGGTGCCATGAGGAACCATGATGAAATCCATCAAATGTGAAACGATTTCCTCTAATTATCACCACCATTAGACTCCCCTTGAGGTCTAGAACAAACCCCAAACATCTATAGGGGCAGTGGAGCACCGGAGGTGAAGGATCGAAATACACCTTATTTAGGGTTCCGACGGGTTCAAGGCAAATTGAGGCTTTTCCCGGCCAAATTGGTCTTGGCCACTGGTATAAAACTTGCTCTACTAATTGAGATCTTCATTTCTGTAATTTTTAAAAATAGTTGAATTTTCCGGCAAGTCGGAGCGGTCGACCGTCACTCGCGGCGGCTCGTGCGGCGGCGGCCTGTCCAGTGGGCCGACTATGTCCTTTTAAGTTCAAATAGATGCTTTGATTTCATAATTGATATCCGTATGACGTAATTTGATTGTTTGGACTTAGTTTCACTTCGATGCCTTACTTGGTCAAAATATGAATCGACGATCCGACCGTTGGATCGTCACCAAAATTTGTTACGTTGTAGTACGTAATATTTGAAGTACGTAGGAATTTACGGATTGAGAATCCGATGTACGGATCTTCCCTAATTGGATTTCTAAGTTTGTAAAATTAAATGCCGACCGCCACTTGAATTTTGAAATTGGCTGAAATCCGACCTTCAGATCATGATGAGATTTTAGTATGTTGTTATTTGAGCATAATATGGACTTTGGAAAGTTACGGATCCGAAATTCGATGTGCGAATCTTCCGGATTGATTTATGAAGTGTTATGGACCTTACCGTTGATCAAGAGTTGACTTTTGGTCAACATGTCTCGAAACGTTCTAAATACTAAAATGAGTACTGCGGGAGACTAATTGAAGTCTAGTGGGCTTACATCGGTTAGAGAATGATTTGAATAAATGGGATATAGTTATTACCTTGATTTCTTATATTAATATCACTTATGAATATGATTTGGGTTAGGGGTGGGTTCAAAAAACCGAAAACAGAAAACCGAAAAAAATCGAAAACCGAACCGAACCGAAACCGAAAAAACCAAACCGAACGAAAAAACCGAACCGAATTGAAAAAACCGAACCGAACCAAATTCTTTTGGTTCGGTTTGGTTTTGGTGGTCTAGAAACCGAACCGAACCGAATTAATTAAATTAATATTTTTTTATTTTATTTATTTAATTATTTGTTTTGGGTATTATTTTTTAAACCCAATTTGTAAGCCTAATGTGTTGCCAAAATAAAAAATGTACCAAATGCATTTGTTACTTTTCCTATAACTACAAGGAAGAAGTCATATAAAAAAGCAGGACCTAAAATAATGATACCAAAATGGTGCTAACTCCTGACACGGTACTGTTAGTTCCTTATTCTTGTTTAATCTGGCTTCTTGCTTCAAGTATTTGTATGCTTATTCAGTACTTCATTGCTTATTGTTATATGCAGTGATCATGTATTGGTTTTGATCAAGTGTTTTCCCTTTTGATATTACTTATGCCGACTAAATAGTAAATTACATTACTAAATGATCGATAATACATACAAAGAGAGCATAATCGATAAATGACCTTCGTTGGTTCAAAGTGGGTTATAGTATGATAATGCTCTCATGTCCACCAACCTATACTAGCTCTTTATATTATTCATAGTTAAGAGTTGAGGTGTGAAGAAAATGGTAGAAAATTTTACTTTTCTAAAAAAGAAATCTATTTACAGTTAAACTTTAAACCCAAAATATTAAAAAAAAAAATAAAACCTTTATGTTATAATTCTAGTTGAACTTTAAATGTTTATTTTCATTGTCTTTGATTCTAGTTGGAATATTTATGTTATGATTGTGTTGGAGATGTTAAAATTTAAGATTTCATTTTTTGAAAAAAAAAAAAAAAAAACCGAAACCGAACCGATTTGAATCGAACCCACCCCTAATTTGGGTTATAAATGAAATTTCTAATTAAATGTGAATTCTATATATTTATGCCATAGATCTATGTTTATTAAATGTGAATTCGATTGAACTGTTATTTTTGTTTCTGGCCATCGATCTATTTTCATTAAGTATGATTTGACTTGTGCATTGGAAATATGGGTTGTATTGTATGATTGGATGGATGTGATGAAGTGTGAGGGTTAGTAGTGGACCGCTAACCCATTGTCATGAGGTTTGTTGCTTGAAACATGTTTCACCCTCGTGTCATTATTTCATTTCTCGTTTCGTTGAGCCTTTGTAACTTGGGTAACTCGGTCCATGTCTTGTTTCATTGATTGGTGTTATACATTCCACTCCGCGATTCCGTTGAGTGATGGTCCGGAATCGTATCCTAGTGTGGATTCCGTTGAGTGATGGTCCAGAATCCCTTATACTTCGTGATTTCGTTGAGTGATGGTCCGGAATCCCTTCTACTCTGTGATTCCGTTGAGTGATGGTCCAGAATCGTATCCTAATTTGGATTTTGTTGAGTGATGGTCCAGAAACCCCTTTTGGTGTCTTGGTTCCGTTAAGAGGTCCGGAACCCGATGTTGATGGATTTCGTTGAGTGGTCCGAAATTGCATCATTTGATTTATTTGAGACAGCTTCAGAAATGTAGGCTTCGGCCGAACTGTGTCGCTCTAGCCGGCATTCTGATGAATTGTATGTGTTATTGATGATATGGCGATTGGCATTATTGATTGATGTGATAATTGGATGGTGTTGGAATGCATATGTGAGGATCAAGGTATTAAATATCGGTAATATCGGAAATATCGGTAGTCCGAAAACACGGAAATATCGATGGAAATATCGGGATAATATCGATATCGATAAAATTTCCATGGAAACCACGGAAATTGTAAGAAAAACTTGGAAATTTTTATTGAAACTTTGCAGGATGTTTATTTAGTCAATTATCTATTAGTTTATCACAAAAAATTGGAAGGAAATGCATTGCATGATGGATTTAACATTATCAAGTTGATTATATAGCGAGCTGGCAAACATTGTGAGTGTAGAAAATATATAGTAATTAATGAAAGAAGTTTAAACACACCAAAATCATTTATATATAATGAATTAGTGCAATATTTTACACTTTATACATTACATGGTAAGATACATGAGTGAATTGACAAGTTGCAACTTGCAACACACATGCAAGTTGCAAGCTGCAACACACACACACATCTGCAACACACACACACAAACCAACGTGGTTTGCTGAATTGACAAAGCAGCACCACCTGTCTTTGTGGCTGGATGACAACGCAGTCTTCGTGGCTGACAACAAAGCACCACCTGTCTGGGTGGCACACCATGCAACACGCACACACGCAGCATGCACACGCACACACGCAGCACGCACACACCCAGAGTCTTCTTCTCTCTCCCTCGGTCTCTCCGTCCATTATTCAGTTTTTCTTTCAGTTTTTTTTCTCTCGTTTCTGGATCGTTCTCTCCCGTCGTCCGTCCGTCGTCCTTCCGTCCATCGTTCGTCCGTCCGTCCATCGTTCGCCCGTCCGTCCATCGTTCGTCCGTCCGTCGTCCTTCCGTTCATCGTTCGTCCGTCCGTCGTCCTTCCGTTCATCGTTCGTCCGTTCGTCGTCCTTCCGTCGTCCTTCCGTCCATCGTTCGTCCGTCCGTCGTCCTTCCGTCGCATACACACACACGCACAGAGACCTCCTCACCTCACCTCTCTCTCGAACCTTCTCTCTTCTTCCTCCATCTCCCACACACACGCACAGCACAGAAACCTCTCTCGGCTCCGTCTCTCCTTTCTCTCTGCACCTAGGGTCCGAGACCCACATACACACACGCACACCCATCATCAGCAACCTCGTCTTTCTCCCTCTCCTTCTCGTCTCTTCCATCGGCGAAATCGTGTTTTTGGGACGAAATCGGCTCGGCACACCCATCTCCGGCGAGGCCGTGGGTGTCGACGAACTTTCCGAACACCTCCGACCGTTTCACGGCGAACGGAATATATAAAAACGTTCATCTCGTCTTCTATTTCATTTTCATACCTAGATCGGAGTCTATGGTGTTGTTTTACAGTCGGCCGGAGCTGTAGAAGCTCCGGCGTTCTTCTCCGTTTAACTCCCTCTCAAAAAATATCCCGATATTTTGATAATATCGCGATATTATCGATATTATCGATAATATCGCGATATTATCACGAAAACCCTTTGGATAGTTAAAAAAATATCCGTCCCCCGAAAAAACGATAATATCGCCGATATATCGGCGATATTATCGATATTTTGGTCCTTGGTGAGGATGAATGACGTTATGACTAGAGATTATTATGGTGCTTGGTTAAATGTTCCTTGAGGTGCTACATAATTGATTTGTTGTATTATGTTGAGATATAGTGGTTTATGTGATGAATGTTCGAGTGTAGTGAAATGATGAACTACGAATGGCTTGATCCCTGAGTAGGGTATGTAGGCAGTCTAACGAGGAGGTTAGATGCAACCATAAAGTGTACGAAAGATTACTACGTAATTGGATCGTGAGTTGTGTTTGCACACATCCCGGAGGTGGGATATGTTAGAGATACGGGTATTTGGTGACATCACGTGTCGATCCTGGACGTATGTCAGGATCGGGGCGTGACAGTAAGACTTAGAGGGGTGTATTCAATTGGGAATTTGAGAGATTTTAATGAATTTATAAATCCATGGATTTTTATGGAGTTTAATTGATTTGTAGAGATTCTATGTAAAATTTTGATTAAATTCCCTCGAAATCTCATGGGGAGATGTGAGATTTGTGGATGCTTAAAATACACTACTAAATCTCTCTAATTCCCTCTAATTCCTCAACTTTTCCAAATTCTTTAAATTCAAATTCTAATTGAATATCCCTAACACTATGTTTGGATGAGGGAAATAAATTTGGAATTTGGGTAAAAGTCAGAATTTATAAATTGACATGCATCAATTCCTTTGTTTGGATTCATAAACATAGAAATTTAGAATTTCCGTGTAGAAAAAAAACTTGGAATTTAGGACATCCAATTCCCAAGTTTAAATTCCATGTAAATATGTGTCATTTCCCAATTTCTATGATTGAGAGTTTAAAAATAACAAATTCCGTATTTAATTCCATTGTTCTTTTAGGTTAACCAAACAAGAAAATTCACAAATTCTAGAAAATAAAATTCAGTCATTTCAATTCCATCATTTTAAAGTTCCTTTCGAGGTCACCAACTGCGGATATAGCAAAGACATTTTTTGAAAAATTGAACATCGAGTCAATGTTCGTTGCCCAGGTGATGCTTCAGAGCACAATGCATTTTTCTTCCTTCAGTTTCAATTGGGATTAAGAAAGAGAGCTGCCAAAGATGTGCTGACTGTAACACTTCGTCGATTGAGTTTTATTTGTAACTCTGAATTGCCGTTTATACAGGAGATTTTTCGGAGTTGGACGCACAAGACAAATCATTTTCAGCGAATTCATACGAGGACTGGGGTCCCCTTCAACTCAATGCTTTTCTTTGATGAGGAAAATAGGAACGTCCAAGCGGTAAGATCATGCCTTCCATTTCTTGTGTTGCAATTGTTCTTATTGCTATTGTTACGATTACCTTTTGGATTTGTGTTATCAACTTTTGAATTATTATATTTCTCACCATCACCATCACCGCCGTCTCTTAATATCATGAAAATAAATATGAATAAATCATCCGTTGACCCTTGATCGTTTCCAAATACATGACTTTTGCCTAAAATATTTTAATTTAAAAATAATGAAGAAAAATTGTGTGAATTATTTGCTAGTGTTTAAGAACTTATTACGGCTTTAAATTTTGATGCTTACGGAGAATGATGGTATCAAAATGTTTAGAAAAAGAAACCCTGGTGTTGGCTAAAGTGGACTGAAATTCAAGAGAAGTGATTAGGGTTAGTAACGTTAGTTTTAAGTGTCAACGCTAAGCGAGACATGACTTTCTCCAGCACACTTGGGCAAAGCTGAAAAGGAACAGTTTACAGATCTAATCGGAGGCAGCTTTTACAACACTTCGAAGCTGGTGTGCGGAAATAGCCCCGCCCGTTTTCCCCTTCCAATTTTGCATCTCCTTATCAGACATCACTGTTTATCTATACAATGTGTGACAGAAGCGTTACTTCGCACCAAGTCTCCGTGCCAAGAGATTTTATTTTCATTACATCTCACCCATTTATCAAAACTTTGTGATGGTGTTTACAGGTTTCAGAGATGGGCGTAACAAGCATTTTGGTGTGCAATGGGGTAAATGTTGCAGCGTTGAGGCAGGGTCTTACAAATTACGCCGAAGATGTGAATACATGTGAGCGGAACATGCAGAAATGGCGCACAATGTACTCCAAAAGTTCAAGCTCATCTGAGAAGAATGACAAGGAATAAATCTTCCATAGATGTTGAAATACGTACAACTTGAAACTTAATCTGATGAAATATAATTTCTCAGACCGAGCTAATAATCGTTTAATCTTCTTGCATTCGAAATCATCGTTGTAATTATGTCGAATCTTTGATTCCGAACTACAGTATATCTCCATTACATTATCAAATAACAGCTGCTCAACTGCTAGCAACATTTTTAATTTTTTCAACAAATGAAATTTACAATTTTCAACAAAACAAGGATTTTATAGGGCTGATTGCATTTGGGAACTGAATTCCAAGTGCATGTTTCGTCACAGCTCAGTCCGTACAAAGGAAAAATTATAAGAACTTCGTGGTAACTCACAAAACAACACACAGCAGTAATACAAAATATTTGTTTGCCCTTGCCATTCGCTAACTGGTTCAAGCTCGATACGGTCTCAAACCCTTTCACATTCGGAGTACATTCCTTCAATTCTGGTGCCTCTACACAAAAGGAAAACATTACAGTCAAATTTCCCACAAATATTGAATGCATGAGAATGCATTTCTGTAGACTATGACAATACTCGATGCCCTCGACACGTTGGTTGCATTCGACTTTGATATGCACTCGGCATTATCAGCGGATGAGGAAAATACCTATATAGAATATGCCTCCTACATCTAGCAATTCGCTATTGCATACAGAAATTTCTTGTTCAGGATCAGAAAATTTGCAAAGTGTTTCACAACCTTTTCGATAACTCTGAAAGTTAAGAATTAGAAGATGACAGTAAAAGAAGGCGTGGGTTTTGAACTACCTCGTGTCATATTCTTTAGTGAAAACTTGTATTCCTTCTCTTAGTTACAAACTCCTGCTGATTCATTTCTTTCAGTGGTGATCTTCCAGTAATACATGCTTCAAGTTTTCTTGCTGAGGGTGCAATAGAATTGTTTTCATTCTCTTGGGTAGAATCATAGAGCTCATTATCCACTTTCAAATTCATTGCCGGTTTCACCTCTTCCTTGCACGTTTGCGATATTGTATCCAAAAGATTCATCATCTCCACATCCTCACAAGTGAATTCACCCATACGATCACAAAATTCTTCAAAGTGAACAAGAACGTGCTCCCTATCTTTTGATAGACTTGCGATGTCTTGAAAGAGAACCCGTTTTTCAAACTCAAGCTGCTTGGCTATGCCTTCCAGTCTCCTCTGTTCACCCATCAGTTTGTCATTTTCCAGTTTGTTGGCTTCCAATAATGCTTGAAGTCCGTCTGCTTGTCGTTTTTCAGTAAACAAGGCTTCCTCCTGGTTTTTCAAACTTTTTCGCAAACCAGATACTTCCTTCTCCAACTCAACAAGTCTCGTGTTCTTCTCTTCAATCTCTAGCTCTGTCATATGTTTGGCCTTCTTCAAAGCTTCAGTAAGCTTTTCAATTGTAACCAAATTTTCTACAACTTCTGAGAAGGACGATATATATGCACTTGTCAAGTCTTGCTCTAATGACGATGCCAGTACTTGAAGATTTTTTATTTCCTCATCTTTCTCATTTATAACCTTGAAAAGCTTGTCTTTCTCTAGTCCAACGGTTTTCTCTGCATCTATGCTTGCAAAAATTGCTGCTTCCACTTCTCTTGTCATGGCCTCTTGCTCCATCCGCATGATATCATTTTGGAGATTTTCTACGCAGCTATCCTTCTCCTGCACATTTTTCATAAGGTTCTCAGTGTTTTCTGGGATGAATTCCACTTCCTCGTTCTTTGCTGCAACTGTAGCTTCTAGAAGGACAATCTTCTGCTGCAGAACTTCCCTTTTTTTAATTTCCTCTTCGATAATGGTGATAAGGCTGTCTTTCTCATGCTTAAGGGTTTCTTCATACTCAGCTTGTGCAAGAAGTGAATCCTCCATTTGTCTACATTTTTCTTGATTTTCTTGCCAGCACACTTTCAATCTTTCAGCTCGAGATTTCCAATTCTGTAATTCGAATTCTAGCAGACTTGCTTCACAAACTTCCTCAGCCAATTCAAGATTTGCCTTTTCTAAAGCCAAAGATACTTCTCGTTTCTCCACTTCCATCTGCACAAATTGTTCTTTCATGTAAAGTTGATGCACAGATGATTCCTCAAGCATTTTTTTAAGTCGTTGAACCTCTTCCTCCATGATAACCTGCTGCTGTTCAGCTAGTTCCAAGGACCTTACCCTCTTCATTAGCATTTCTGCTTTGACGTGCTCTTGTTCAAGCTTAAGATGAGCATTTCTTAAATCGCTGTTCTTCATCTCTAACTCTGTTTGAAGTAGAGAGATATTGTCATCCATTCTATTACACAGCTCCATTTCAGTCTTTTCATCAGATTTGTTGGAGTAAGCCTCTGAGAGTTCTGATTTAAAGATCGTAAGTAGTACTGAAATCTCTACATTTAAAACGTCGATCACTGAATGGCAGCTTTTTAGCTCCATCTGAAGCTTCTGTATTTGCTCCTCTCTATCCTTCAATTCAAAGTTGTGCCTGTTTACATCTCCTTTCATCTTCTCTATTAGGAGACTCACTTCAGATTCTTTTGCTTTCAGATTTGTGGAACAGTTGCTATGTGTCTGCTCCATGCCCCTAAGCTTGTTTCGCAACTTTGTTAGAGCAGCTGGGGCACAATTTCTGATTTGATCTTCCTGCAGTTCTTTTATAGATTCTCTCAATTCCCGGATTTCTCGCTCAAGGTGAACAATTCTAAATTCCCTTTCTTTGGAGAGTGATTCTTTTGTTGACAGTGAGTTTCTTAGCTTAGCAATCTCTTCATCCCTTTGAACATTCAAGCTATCAAACTTTGACCTTTCTTCTTCACACTGGGCAAACACATTCTCGTAACGTGATCTGAATTCAGACACTTCAACCTCCAAAAACTTCCTCTTGCTTTCTTCATGAGCTAAAGCATGGTTGCACATTTCCAAACGTTTTTGAACGCCTTCAAGAATTCTAGTTTGGGAATCCAAGTTTGTCTGCAATAAAGAGATCTCTTCAAGCAGTGCTGATTTTTCCCTCTCCCACTCCTCTTTACCCAACTGGAACTCAGCTCGGAGCCGTCTATGTGCTTCTTCAAGATGTGTAAACTGTTCTTTTTTCCATTTCAGCTGATCTTGAGCATTTCTATTTTCCTCCTCTAGCCCCATTATGATGTCATCTCTCTGTCTCAGTTCTTTGGCTTCACGAGCTTTCTGCTCTGCCTCGAAACACTTCCTCTCTGTAGTCGATAAGAGTCTTTTAAGGCCCTCAATCTCTTTAGTACTAGCACCAAAATGCTGCTCCAACTCTGTGTTTCTCTCAGTAGCTTCATCTAAGGCAGATACTAACTCTCTATTTTCCCCTTCCAATTTTTGCAATTTCTTTTCACTATCAGCTCGGAGTTTTTCATGCAAAGAAGTCAAATGCCTAAGCGACGATTCTTTTTCAAGCAAACGAGACTGGAGGGTTTCAGAATCCTGCCTTGATTGAGAAATTTCCTCAAGCTTGACATTTAGTTCTTGAGCTTGTTTCTCATTCTCCCGCTTCGCTTCTTGAAACTTGATCAACTGCTCATTGTGAGCTTTCTTCAAAGCATCATAGAGTTCAGTCTTAACCCGGACTTCAGTCCTAAGCCTCTCCACCTCTGCTTTAGCTTCGTCCAGTTCTTCATATACGTCCTCCATTTCCCTTTATCATCAACTTGTGAGAGGCTCCAATGCAGTAAAGATCTGAAGCACGAAGAAACACGTTAACATGAGCATTTTCATATAGAAAACTGAAAACAACCAACCACATAGACAGAGGCATGAGAAGAAAAAGCGGGGTTTGAAGTATTTAAGACTAAGAATTCCATGAGTATTATGTGCCTTTGGTATCGGAACATACACTAGGTCGTGTACAGAATTGGGCATAGTATGGTTATGACTCCATTGCTACCTACCTAGAGAAGTTGGGGTCTGCTGCTAACAGTGACTGGAACGGGGCTCCTTAGTTGTGAAAAGGGCAAATTGAGCCATAAATTCGACCAGATTTTCCGAATATAATTTGATCGAAAACTTGCAAGTATCTACCGGAAATAGACAAAAACCAGATGAAAAAGACAAACATGAACCTGATTCTCGAAACACCAATCAAGAAATGGGGCAATAGAGCAAACCCAAATTAGGATTTCCTATCGATGTACTTGTCTGAGTGCAAGAAATTTCACCGAATCGTCGAACGGGTTAACGAAACTAGAGTTAAACGATAGTCAAAACTCGAGATTTTCAAGATTCATCTTCGGTTTTGGAAAGATTTGGGCCATAAGAAACCTAGAACACCAAAATTATGACCTTGGAAGTGGATTTATTCAAAATATAAGCCAGAAATTAAAAGAGAAAACGAGAAATACCTGGAACGAAATGAGTGAATCGCAGATGAAGGGGGTCTATGTTTATTTTCTGTTTCTGTTTCGAATCTGGATTTGTGTGCGTGGGGGATTCAAATGGTTGAGTTGAGTGGGAAGCAAATTCGAATGGTTTCAAAATATGATTTGGGGGCAAAATGGGAAAATTCGTTTTTATATCTTTTCGCAAACACAACGGTCAGAAATTTCTTTTCGCACCACAACGGTCAGAAACCTCTTTTAAAAGGATAACCTTCTCAAAACCAAAATATTATTATTCTATTTGTATTATCATTTGTACTATCTCTTTTAATAGAGATGAGATCGAGATGAGTAAATATAGTATTACTCTTCTTAAAGTCATAAAATACTTTCGGTCTGAATGTGGACTCGTTATGTATAGAAGTAAAATACATATTGTAATAAGTTATAATTTTTTTGTCCCATTTTAAAGACACGCCTCTACATAGTAATAATTGTCGATGAGTTCAAAAGTTTTGCAAATTTTTCAGTTGCAGAGGCAAGGCTGCTGCTGGCTTTGTCAGTAGAGATGAAAATCGAATCCCTATTGTTGCGGGTGCGAGAAGTATTGGGAAAAAACACAATTTCAGTTGCGGATGTTCTCTCGAGGCGTGATGCTCTCAACGTTGCTCAGAATAAGGACTTCAAGAATGTATGTGTGGAGAGGGATTCTAAGCTAGTCATTGAAGTGGTTAAATACAAATACAAGACTCCATGGAGACTTCGATCATTACAAAGGATATTAGAAGCTTGGCGGCTTCCTTTCAGACTATTTCTTGGAATCACATTTTTCAAAGGCGAATTTCACTTGCAGATGTAGAACTTGCTTATTACTGATAACTGTGTTTGGGAACACACTTCGAACGTGTGCCAAACTTGCTTATGCTTTTGATCGAGTTGGAACTGGCTGTAATTGTGGCTTTTTTTTTTTCTTTAATGAAGTTATTTTCTGAGAAAAAGGAAAAGAAAATATGCAATATCACAAATAAAAGTTTAAGATGACCTAAAATATTCCTCTAAAGTTGTTTGGGACAATGCTTTAGTCTTTAGAGTTGATGTCACGTCTTTGAGCTTAGGGGTACATAACACTTCGTCAACATGGACACTTCTTGGTATAAGAATTCAAATTTTTTTTACCGTTGGAAATCCAACGGCTGAGAACAATCCACATCGACCACTTTCAAGGGGTTGTGAGTGCGCTGCCAAGTGGGCTCAGCCGCCTACTTTTGGTCGGCTCACTCGCCATCTTTCGCATGCACCTGACACAAAAGATAATATGACGTGGATGACGTCAGGTTGACATCACCTTGTCATCAAATCGCCTCAAGCAAGGCCTCTAGCCATTTTAGCCCGACTGCTTGGTACGCGGGAGTTGGGCCCACAATATGCGGGGCAATTGGCATGGGCTGGAGCATATGGGTTGGGGGTTCAATCGCCAAGTGTAGGGCAATTTGTAGAGGTGGAGTTGCTCTAAAGGCGGAGATCCAGCCTTTGAGTTTGAGGGGTCCCCGAAAAATTTCAAGCAATGATATCAGATCGCTTAGGTCCCCTATAAAACCGCCACTGGCTCTGGAGTCTGGACACCGGTTTATAGGAACCAGCAGTGCGTATAAAAAAGCAGGGAAAGAAGATAAAAGAGAAACAAAAAGAGGCTGTTTTATTTCATGGAAACCCAAATTGACATTGACAAGCAGAGGTGTGTAAACCATAAGCGAAGTCTCACACTCACAGCCGAGCAAGCCGGTGCCCAGCTGAGTCATCCAAATACAAAAACACATTAAAGCTACTATTACAATCCTGCTTATTAGTCTAACAAAATGAGCCTTACATGAACCAAAAGCTCAGCAATCATAAAATGCATTATTCTGGTAAAAGTATGGAAAATTCAAATTCACAGGTTTGCTTCTTCTTGAAAGCATCGTGGAAGACGATTGTGTCTCTGCAGACATAAAGGGATTTCATCAGTTTGCAGACTCGTCTTTTCTTCACGAATGAATAACATTACCATCCTGGATCCTCTCCTTTTCTTTGGTACATATCATTGGCAAATACTTGCTGGAAACAATCAAGAAGCACCCAGCATGCCTTTTTCAAACAACTATACAAGCAACGAATACTAATTCAAATACAACTCACTAGCAGAATCACGAGATTGGAAACATGAGCAAGGTTCACCGGTGTAACTTTTTGCCTACGTGCGGTGCAATATTTCTTATTCCCTTTCCTCAATAAGCACGTGTTCAAGTTCTTCCCTTCGCCGCTCCAGGTCCTGTGATTGTTGCATACAGGTGAATGAATGTAAGCAAACATACATAACGTCGACAAGCACAACGTAACATAACTCAAAACAGACTATTTAGAAATACTAATAGATTTTAGCAGAAATCTTAAAGTGATTTAAGCCTTCGATGTCACAGGCCTCACGGCTAAAGCTTTATATCCCTATAGTAAGAACCATATAGAAAAGCAAGCATGATAAGCAAATGGTGAGAACTTACCTCAAGATCCTTTACTGCTTGGTCCCTTGAAATTTCTGTCTTCTGCCGAGACCGTTTGAGAAAGCCAATGCACAGGATTCCCTTAATATTCAAATATTAAAGATTAGTAGTCTGAAGGGGCAGAAATGAGGAAGAAAAAGGGCACACTAGACTTTAAGTTATAATTGAAGTGGCAAAGGCAGGGCAAATGGCTCTCAACATAATGATGTAATACTACCCTTGCATGAATTACTCTCAACATATTGATGTAATATGTTCAGACCAAAAGATATTGAACGATAACGGGATAAATGATTTGCGAGGGATAAAGAAAATATAAAAGTTTAGGGTACCCATGCATCTCCTACCTGCTAGTTAATCATAATTCATGAACCAGAAAACAAGGGCGGCATTATAGGTGAGTGCCCTTCCACCCCAACACACAATAAATTCCTTGAAGTCGTGAATGGGTTAGTTGCTTAGCAACAATTACCCAATCACTCATGGAACCAATCGTGTTCCTAGAAGAGAAACGTTAACCTCAGCTAGCGATAGAAGCCATGCTGAGTCGTAGTTAAAGAAGAATCTTAGTTTTGGTTACAATCGGCTTCATCGAAGCAAATAAACATTGAATTCTTCCAATTAAACGAAGAAACAGAGAAAACCACATGCATACTCACGCACAAGTTTTCAAAATTGTTATAGGATTCGGCTATTTAAACCTACCGAAATAAGATAGATCCCACCACACGCAAGGAGCATATAGCTCGCTATGTCCTCTAGAAGAACCAGGGATTTTGTACTGGAATTGCCAGGAAAAGCTCTTGTCATGACCGCAAGGCTGGTACAAAGAATCACAGCGTCAGAAACCATGTAAAATTTATGCAACAGCCATGAAAGGGACTTGCTTCAGTGGAATACCAACATTATTATACTGTTACAAATATACAGATTGGAACGAATTCAGTCGTGCTCCAAAATCTCGAGGTGCGGAAAAAATACTCTATGAGAGTGAAACAAGACATTTCTCACCACATCTGCAAACTTACAAGATTTGCAGCATACCCCTACCAGCCCAATACTCCAACACCTGCAAACAGTTAACACAAATACTAAAAGTTAGACCATGGATGCAAAATTCGGCACGCTTGCACCAATATTTCCATTAACTTTGTTTAAACCCTTAAATGGTGAATTGCTGATTTAGCCTGAATGAACAGAGTCAGAACGAGAGAGATGGAGACGAAAATTCGTCATGACCGACGTTAGCAGCAAAGATTTTATGTAAATTTCATAAAAGTGAAAACGGACCTTCCAGAACCTCATAACGAATCCCCATTCCGTCTCGGCCACCGCCACAATCGCTCCAATCACGATGGCAAAACACCGAAATATCCCATCAAAAACCTGCAATTCACAACCACACACACAACCCAATTTATAACTCACTCCACACATATGAATACACCGAGAGACGTATAGAAGAGAGAGAAAGTACATCAGATCCATCAGTGAAAGATTGAATGGCAGAGAAGACATTGACAACGATGCAGAGAAGGGCGGTGAGAGCGGTGAGGACGCTGAAGCATCTGCAGCAGATCAAGAAAGGGTCGTGTCTCACTCTCTGTCTGGTGGTACTCGAAACTGGAGACGTTCCCCGTCCTAGGCCGCTTTCTACGTCCGCTCCATTGTTTGTGGACATTTTCTCGCGCTTTCTCAGCTCCCAGAAAATTTACAGGTAATGACACCAATTAACGCAGGTAGTAGCTCTTATTTGCGAATCCGAATGCACTGTCGGTTTCTGTTATGGCTTTGGCGCTCTCTCTCCCTCCGTGAGCGGGATATTTTCCTTACTTTGACCCTGATGGTGAAGGAAGGAACTGTATCGAACCGCAACGTGGATCGTGATCGTGGATGGTGGGGTCTGGTTTGATATTTTAAAATATCTCCTCCCTAACTAATCTTCGATGCTATGATATTTTAATAAAGATTTTTTTTATTAACACCTCACAAAATGTTGAATGCATCTCATATTAAAAAAAAAACAATTCTAAATACATCCCAAATCACTTTTAACGTATTATTTATCTTCTCAACTATCAAAACCCTCTCATCCTCCATTGTTGAACAAAACCCTAACCAATGAAACTAAAACATGTTGATTGAGAAAAATTATTTTTGACGAATGGAACACAAAATCGATGTTTCAGAAGCTTCACATGAGGTAAGACTTCATGTTTTTCATTGTTTTAGTGATTTCGACGACATCGATAATTATTTAATCTTACGTTTGCAGCATTATTTAAACTCCTATATTCATATTCTTCTTTTAGGGATCACAAGAATCCCTGCGGCTGTTCATCAGTTTCTTTGCTGCTAGCGTTTTGTTGATTTTGTTCAAGAACAAATTTGCTTAAAGCATGAGACTAACAGAGCATGTACTTTATAGTCGATAAGGATTGTAAAAGAGTTTTGGATTTTGTTCAGGTGACATCCTTCATTGCTAGTTTTGGTGTGTTTATTTGATTAATTCTTGATAATATTTTTGGTAATCCGATGAAACATACGTGTGTATTTTTGGGTGAAAGATACAAAAAGTGAGCATTGATATTTGATACACCAATAGTAGGGTTTTTAATACACAAGTGGTGGTTATTTAGTTTCTATGGGTACATTCAAATGCATGGGAGAATATGTGTTTAATTGAAGTTGTACGATTGTTATACGAAATATTTATTCTGAAAGTAGACCATATATGAAGTTCATTGGATATTAGTCAGTATAATGCCAGAAATTAAGTTGTTACAAGGTTGACTCTTCCCAATTTATGTACTGTATGAAAGTTTTGTATGAGTAGCATTTGTGAAATACAATTATTCCATGGTCATGGTGTCAAGGGAACTATGAAATCTTGGGTGGGGAGGAAGGGGGGGCATGACCCTTATGGCCTCAACTATGTTTCATCGGTGGTATGGGATAGCTGTTCATCTTTTCAGTTGTCATGAAGACCGAACAAGAAAGAGAGACAGATCTCATGAAAGTTTATTGTCTTTTATGAAAATTGTGAGAAACTTAGGGTCTGTTTGGTATCCTATTTGAAAATTTTTATCATTTCTCAAAATATTTCTTAAGAACATTTCTTGAAAACGAATTTCTTTAAGACTCAAAAACTTAATTGGTTTGTGATTTAAAATTTTTAAATCTTACGACTTAAACTTGATTGGATTGGAGCAGAGACGAAAAAAATAAAATAAAAAGAGGAGAAAGAAAGAAGAAAAGATAGAGATATATATTTGGAGTGAGAGGGAATGAGGGAGAGAAAAGAAACGAGTAAGTTTAAGTTTAAAAACTCTAAAAACTAACTTTTTATGTTTTTAAATAATAGATTATATTTTTGAGTTAGTCTTGAGTTCTGTTTTTGAAAATAGTCATACTAAACAAGTTTTTAAGGCATAAAACTTAAAAACTGTTTTTGAGTTTAAAAAATTGGATTCAAGTACACTACCAAACAGGCCCTTAGAGTTTCTGTTCATTTTCACTTTCGTTTTTTTTTAGTGTGATAATTCTTTATTATGCATTCTTTATTGTGGATAATGAATAATTATGTTTTTGATGTTATAGTTATTGATTTGTTTATTTTTATTGAGGACCGTTTGCAAGTATTAGTTTTTTTTTTTTTTTTTCTAATGTTAATTTCATATCCCTTTTTTTTTCTTCTATTGGTTATTCATTTTCTTCTTTGCAGGTTACAAATCCAGCCATTGATCCTCTTAGAGAAGGTTTCGTTACTTGGCCACCAAGCTTAGAACCCCTCACATAAATCACGATCATATTTAAGTTGGTGACGATGAGCATGTATCATTAATTAACAGCACTCATACAAATAATTAAGTTTAATCAACTCAGAAGGTATATATAGAAAGCTGGGATTAGTGTATTCGTCCGATTCAGAAGGTATGTAATGTTCATTTAAACTGGCATGCATGCTAAAACCCTAATTGGTGAACTGCTAATTACCCTTAGTCATATGGCGATGAATCGAACATGAAAGATCATAGATTAGTAATTAATCGCATTAATCTTGCAGTTGTGGATGTGTTGTTGTGGAGGAATATAAGGTGTATATTGAGAAATGTGGAGTGTATAGAAGATGTGGGGTGTATATACAAAATATAAGGTGTATACTGAGTAGTGAGAATTTTTTATTGTGATGGGAACACGCCACATATTTTTATGAAAGTAATGAGAAATTTTATTTTTTAAGTTATTAACTTTTTATAGTGTGGATGCAAATTTTCACCTCTTCGGTCTTGGACGATTTTGCACCTACAAGACAATTAACACCTTAGGTCAAGGCCAAAAACCTCACGCGTCCACGATGAATGGGGGGGGGGGGCTTTGGCCGAAGAACCTCCGATGCCAAAGTTAGAATAATAGAGAAAAAGTGTTTAGAGTATTTTTGCCAAAGGATTGGAATTAGGTTTTGTGAGAAAATGGGGTAGTATTTATAGGAGAGGAGGGGTAGCCGGCCTATCTAGGGTTTTTGTGGGAGATCTAGGTTTAATTAGCCTATTTATTGGCTAATTAAACCAAAAGGGGTATGTATTTGTATTTATGAAAAGGGGTAATAAGGAGTAATTGAATAATTGGCTTAAAAAGGAGGAAAAGGGAAGAAAAATAGGGGAAATAAAAGGGGAGTGGCCGGCCTCTCTTTGGAGAGAGAGGGCCGGCCCTTTGAGGTATTTTCTTGGTCTTCAAGGCTCATTTAATTGACAAATCAAGGAAGAATAATCCCATTAATTTGCCAATTATCTTCATTTATGTGGGATAATTGGTAGATTTATGAGATAATTGCCTTAAATGAGGATGGATGAAATAATTCGGATTTGTTTACCTTTTATGGGCGCTTTTGACTTGACCGACGATAATTACCGGCTGCTCGCGCGTAGGAATTCTGATGCACCTCAAGGGCATTTTTGTCTCCTGAATCCGAAAGTCCACGTGTCGCCTTGTGATTATTTTTGGCTCCACAAATGCCCCCACACCTGTTGGGCTGCTTGCAGAAAAAGGGCAACAGGTGTAGAGACTCTCATGCTTTAGGAAACTTCAAGCTGCTTCCCGTTTTGTTGATTTTCTTCTTGTAATAGGAAGATAAATCCCTTTAGGAAAAGGGAAGTAGACACTCCCTTAAAGGTTATTTAAGTCCACCTTAAGTGGATTATTAAATCAACCTTCAGAGAAGAATTTACTTCACCTTACAAGAGAGAAAGAGAGCTTAGAGGATATTTGTTCCCCCTCCTCTAGCAGTCTTCCACATCTTGCCCGTGTAAAGGATCGCTCCTTGCTGCTTCTAGGTAAGAAAAAATTAATTTTCTTGTCTTCCTTGAGATTTTTGTTGAATGAGGACCCGAGATCCATGACTCCATGGAAAAATACATATGAATATACATATTTTTCCTTTGCTTTTCCTGGGCGCGGGGCGCTGGTGAGAAAGAAACCAGGCCGTGGGGCCTGGCTGGTTGCTGGGTCCTGCGGCAAAAATTAAATTTTTTTTTTTTTTTGCCGAGAGGCCTGCTGCCCTTTTTTTTTTTTTTTTTTTTTTGCAACCTCCTAACGGATCTTTCTCGTATCTTTCTTTGTAGAATCTTTTCCTCCATGTCTTATTCAGGCCTCAAGAATGATGACAGCGTGCCGCCGTTGTATCGTCAAGGCGGGTCTTTGAGCAAGGTTGGCTACTTCAAGGCTGCTCACTTCAAGATCAATTCTGATGACTCTTTTAGGGACTTCCTTGAGACCTACTGGCATGCCATTCCATCCGGGGTGCGTGTGAGGCGAGTCAAGGATGGTAGCAGTCATGAGCCATGTGATGAGGTTCGGAGGGCTATCAAGTTCCACCCTTACTACTTTGTATTGGGGTTTACCTTTCCCATGCCGCATTTTTTCCAAGAAGTGCTCTGCTCCATGAGATGTGCGCCTGCTCAATGCTCTCCAAATGCGGTTCGAGTGATGGTGGGGTTCCACAACTTGAGCCAATTCTTTGATTTGGGACTAACCACCAACGAGTTCTGGTACTTCTTCGACATAGGCCGTGTTGATGGAGTTGGGCAGCTGCGGACTCGTCATAGACTCTTTGACAATTCAAGCAAGGGTGACCATGACTGGGCCAAAGAGACCTTGGAGATAAGCGGCGAGTGGGAGTCCGATCACTCCCCCGAGCTGCGGGTGTCAACAGTCTTCATATCCAGTAAGCAGGCTGTTTTAATTTCCTTCTCGGCTGCTTGATTTTGACGTTGAACTGCTCTTCGATTTTCTGATTGCTCTCTGCCATATTCGTAGATTCGGAGTTTGGTTCAACTCCTAAGGTTTCTCCGGACATGAAGAAAGTGCATGTTGCTCTGGGCATTCATTCCGAGTATCGTGAATGGCGCTGGCTGCTAAGTCCTCTTCGTAGGGAGAAAAATGGATTGCCCCCAAAGGAAGAAGTGAGACGGATCAAGGCAGCTGCATTAGCTCGTCCTATCACCGTGGTGGAGCCTGTTGCCAACGAAGGTGGAAGAAAGAGGCATTCTCCGTCCGCGCAAGAACCGTCTGCTCAAAAGAAGCCACGGGTCGTTCGCGAGGGTTCGTCCGCTGCTCAGGAGGGGTTTGATGTGAAGAGGCCAAAGACTTCCTCCGCTGCTCCCGGGGGTCCACCAGCTGCTCCCAAGCTTGTGATTGACTTGACTTCAAAAGAGACTGCTGGACCTGTGCCAGTGACGCCTGCCGTTCCGAAGGCTGCTAGCTCGATCGCCGATAGGATTGCTCAGCGCTGGGGTCCGTCAGTGCCGAAGTTTGTGCTGAAACGTTCGCCTGGGGTTAAGTCTGATTCTCCTTCAGAAAAGCTTGCGTCTGTGAAGAGTGGCACGACCTCCTCGTCTGCTAAGGTGACGCCAAATCTGGTTCCTTCCGCTGCTGAGGCCAAGCTGCCCGCTGAGAGGGATGAGACTGCTTGTGCCAACGGTCCTGGTAAGTACGCCAAGTCTAATTCCAAGGAAGCTGCTGAGATTTGTGCGCTTTTGAGGCCAGACCTTCTGGAGGATGTGGACGCGTGTGCTAAATTTGTTGACGGCGTCAAAGGGATTATTGGTCCAGGCTCCTTTGTGAAGCATACGCCTGAGTATAGGAGGGCTGCTCTGCTGACTATGATGCAAAAGACGGCAATCTTGGCTGCCGAGTCCGTGGTTCTTGATCAAGAGGATATCAAGGCTGCCCAGGAGGTGGCGAGGTCTATGGCTGCTGAAGCTTATTCCTCGACCGAGAAAGTTAAAAATTTGGAGTCTGAGCTTGCTGCTTTGAAGGGGTCTAACGTCTCTGCCCCCACTTCTCTGCAACTTGAGACCGCTCGCCACGAGATCGCGAACTTGAAGGCTAGGCTTGATGCGACTCAAGTAAAATATGAAAGTGCAGAGAAGGAGATTGAACGTTACATACCTCAGATTCAGGATCTCGAACGCTCCATCTCTGAATCTCGCTCCGCTGCTTACGCTAAAGATGAAGAACTGATCGCTGCTTACAACCAGGTGATACACCTCAAGAAAATTGTTGACAGACTTGAGGCTCAAGTGTCACAACCTTGGTTTTTTCCAATTCCGTAGGTTACGCAGCAAGTGTCACAACACTTTAGGATTTTGGACAAGTGAAGCTTATCGATTACGTAGCATGTCGGTAGTGGATAAAACTTCACATTTGCCTGCTAGCTTGTTTAACCTTTCACAAGAATGTGCGGTTATATAAGTCTAGTATGGCTTCACTGCTTAAAGTGCAAGCCGTAGGCAGTCTTCCAGGATCCGTAGGCTACCTTAGTATGCTCGGTAGTAGCTTTAGGGTTTCCAGCGATAATGGGCCCCCCCCGTTTCTAAGGCCCGGTTCCCGCGGATTAGGCCAAGAGACCCAAAATCCTTCAATTAGCTAAGCCTTGAAAAAGACCATTGTGGCTACTTCTAGGAATTCTGTCGCAAGCCATCGTGCAGCTAGTTACACTAGGGCCATCAGGCTCATCCACGTCTGGATGTTCGGAGTGAAGAGTTTATCCTCTCGCGTTGGATAGTAGATTGGTCCCTCGGGGGCCGTTGTTCTTGCAGTGAGTCCCTAAGAAGGGCGCGAGCTTCTCTTGAAGCGCATGAGTTGTCAGTTGTCGCAATGGAATCAAGTTGTAAAAGCGTTCCTTATTGAAAAACAAGTGAACAAATAACTTAATTGTAAAGATTGCGGAACAACTGGTAGTCCTCGTCTTGCAAGGGTTGTGCCCGTCTGAGCTGATTAAGCTTTAGGGCGTCGGTGGAGATCACACGTGGTATTTCCTCAAATTGTAGGCGTTCCACTGTTTTTCGATCTCCTTATCATTCATGGTGGCGAGGGTGTAGCTTCCCTTGCCGCCTACTCTGCTGATCTTGTAAGGTCCTTCCCAAATGGGGTCCATCTTCTTCGATCCCTCCCTTCGAGCAGTGATGAAGGACTTCCTCAGAACTAGGTCTCCGGGTTGAAATTGCCGTATTTTGGACCTCTTGTTGTAGCTATAGAGGATCTGCTGCTGGTAGGATGCGATGCGGGCTATGGTCTGCTCGCGCATTTCTTCCGCCAAGTCTAGGTTTGTGGCCATCTCTTCTCTGTTCTGCTCGACATCTAGCAGCAGGGTGGTGATGCTTGGCATGATGATGTTGGGAGGAATGATTGCTTCCAAACCGAAAGCCAAAGAGAAAGGGGTTTCTCCGGTTGCTCGTCTTTTGGTGGTACGATACGGCCACAGACATCCAGGGAGCGCGTCTGGCCACTTTCCTTTCTTGTCGGCAAGGGATTTTTTGAGGCAGTCGAGGATCGTCTTGTTGGAAGCTTCGGCCTGCCCATTGCCTTGCGGATACCTTGGTGTAGACATATGTTGCTTTATACTGTATTTCTGGAAGAATCCTACCAAGTCTTTGCCTACGAACTGCGGGCCGTTGTCGGTGACGATAGATTGAGAGATACCAAAGCGGCAAATGATGTTTCTCCATATGAAGCGTTCTACGTCTGTTTGAGTTGTCGTCGTCATGGGTTCCGCTTCTATCCACTTGGTGAAATAATCGGTTGCCACGATCATCATTCCTTTGCCCCCAGCAGCGGGCGGCATGGGCCCAACCAGGTCGATCGCCCATTGCATGAACGGCCAGGGACTTGCTTGTGGATGTAGCTCGCTGGCGGGCAAGGCCAGTACAGGCTTGTAACATTGGCAGGGGTCGCACTTTTGCACTAACTCCCGGGCATCTTGATGCATGGTTGGCCAGTAGTAGCCTGTGTTGAGAGCTTTTTGCGCCAACGATCGTCCTCCAGAATGGTTCCCACAAACGCCTTCATGGATTGAACTTAAGACCTTCAAATCATCGGGAGGTGCCAAACATCGGAGATGCGGTCCGGTGTAGGATCTTCGAACTAAGATGTCCCTCCACATGTAGTAGCGTGCTGCTCGGGTTTGAAGTTTCCTTGACTCCAATCTCTTCGCAGGGAGCGTGCCGTTGACCAAGTAATCTATGATAGGACTTTGCCAATTTGGAGTTGCACTAACCTGTGTCACCTCGACCACTGGCTCGGACTCTATGCTCGGCTTATCTAGGTATTCCACCGGGATTGACCGCTTAAGCTGGTGATCAAGGGCGAAGCCCAGGCCGGCTAGCGCATCTGCATGGGCATTCTCCGATCGTGGAACCTGAGTGAGCGGTAAGTCTGAAATGCCTTCAGCTGCTCGCGTACCTTCTTAAGATATTGCGCCATCCTTGGATGCTTCGCCATATATTCCCCCGCGGTTTGGCTAGTAATCAGCTGAGAATCAGAATAGATCGCCAGCTTTTTCACCGCTAAGTCTTTCGCCATTCGGAGGCCTGCCAGTAGGGCTTCATACTCTGCTTCGTTGTTGGATGCCTTGAAGCCTAAAGTGATCGCCTGCTCGAGCAGTGAGCCATCTGGGGTAACAAGAACCACGCCTGCCCCCGAGCCTTTATGATTGGATGCGCCATCGACGTGCAGATGCCATTTATCGCTATTGAGGGAAACAGGCAGAGCTGGGGTCTCGGCTGCTTTTGGGACATCGTCGGGCTCGTCTGCGGCGTTGCTTGGGCCAGGTGCGAACTCTGCTATGAAATCTGCCAAGGCTTGGGCCTTTATTGCCGTACGGGGTCGGAAGACTAAACCATACTGGCCTAGTTCAAGTGCCCACTTCATTACTCGTTGAGAGGCATCCGTACCATGCATGATGGATCGTAGAGGGTATTGAGTCATGACGATGACTGTATGAGCTTGAAAGTACGGTCTGAGCTTCCGAGCTGCCACCACTAGAGCCAAAATTAATTTTTCAATCTTCGGATATCTTGTTTCCGCATCAAGGAGAGCTTTTGAAGTGTAGAACACCGGTAGTTGGGCCCCCAGCTCTTCTCATATGAGGGTAGAGCTCACCGCTACTTAGGAGACTGCCAAGTAGATGTACAAGTCCTCCGCAGCTTCCGGCTTGGACAGTAATGGAGGCGATGTGAGATACTTCTTTAGGTCTTGGAAGGCTTTTTCGCATTCTTCATCCCATTTGTCACGCTGCGCCCTTTTGATGGCTTTGAAGAAAGGCTTGCATCTATCGGTGGATCGCGATAGGAAACGGTTGAGGGCGGCTGCTCGTCCGGTTAAGCTTTGGATCTCCTCCAAGGTTGCGGGAGACTTCATTTCCAGAATTGCTCGGATCTGCTTGGGATGCGCCTCGATCCCTAGTTGGGTGACCAAGTACCCTAGGAATCGACCTGAAGATACTCCAAATGTACATTTGGCAGGATTGAGCTTCATCTTGTATGCCCTAAGGATGTCAAATGTTTCCGCCAAATTACGGATGTGGTCTGACCGCTGCTTGCCTTTCACCATGATGTCGTCGACATAGACTTCCATGGTAATCCCGATCTGCTTTTTGAACATCATAGTCACTAACCTTTGGTAGGTTGCTCCTGCGTTTTTGAGGCCGAAAGGCATGACTTTGTAGCAGTATGTACCTCGCTCGATTACAAACGCGGTTTTCTCCTTGTCAGGTTCGTGCATGGCTATTTGGTTGTAGCCAGAATATGCGTCCAGGAAGCTGAGCAGCTGGTTTCCAGAAGTCGAGTCCACCAAAAGGTCGATTCGGGGGACCAGATAAGGATCCTTCGGGCATGCTTTGTTGAGGTCGGTGTAATCTACGCAAACCCTCAATTTGCCTTTCTCCTTCTTCATGACGAGCACGACGTTGGCGAGCCATGCGGAGTATGCCACCTCTTCTATGAATCCGGCCTCCAACAGCTTGCCTATTTCGGCCTCGATGATTGCTACTCGCTCGGGCGCAAAGTGCCTTCTCTTCTGGATCACGGGTTTTGCAGCGGGGTCAACATGTAACTTGTGGCAAGCCACATTTGGGTCGATGCCGGGCATGTCTGAGGGTGACCATGCAAAGATGTCTCGGTTCTTCCTGAGGAAGGTAATGAGTTCTTCTTTCTCGGTTGGGTTTAGGCGAGAACCAACCCTAGCGGTCCTTTCTGGCTGCTGCGGATCGAGAATGATTTCTTCAGCGTCTTCTTCGGGTTTCCAGCCTATCCCGTCTGCTTGAGCGCCGTCTTCTCGATCCTCCTGCTGTAACTGCTATTTGGCAGCTTCGTCATCTTTTTGGATCTCGGTGACCTCCGCGGGAGTGAAGGTCTTCTTCCTTGATTCTTTCAGCATTTGCACGGTGCACCGTCGGGATGCGGCTTGGTCAGACTTAATTTCTCCAACTCCTCCGCCCGGGATGCGGAAGCTGATTTTTTGGTACTTGACTGAAGTGACAGCATCTAGCTTGATCAACCAAGGCCTCCCAACGATCCCGTTGTAAGGAGACGGGTCGTTCACAATCGTGAATGTTTGCTTCGAGACCACTGGCGATGTCTTCACATCAAGCGTGATTTGGCCAATTGCGGTTGAGGTGTGCCCATTGAATCCAGTGAGTACCTCTGCTCGTCGTGTTATCGTGCTCTCCAAGCCCATTTTCTGGATGACCGAGAATTGAAGTAGATTGACCGAGCTTCCGTTGTCCACCATCATTCGATCGATTATGGCATGAGCTATTTGGACTGACACCACTAGCGCGTCGTCATGCGGTAAGTCAACGCCTTCTGCGTCCTGCTCAGTGAAGCCGATGATGGGTCCTGGTAGTGCGCTGGCCGTCTGGACTTGTGAGATCAATAAGGCTTGCTGGATCTTCCTCTTTTTCGAGTTGTTGGTGGCCCCCAGGTGTTTGGATTCGGCAAAGATACCATTAATCCGAATTATCTTGGCAGGTGGCTCCTCCTCCCTCTCAGCGTTTCGTCTAGGCTGTGCTGCTGGCTTGTCCAAATACCTGTCGACTTTGCCTTCCTTCACAAGCTTCTCTAGATAATTCTTCCAGGTGTAGCAGTTTTCTGTGGTGTGACCTGGACCTCGATGGAACGCACAGTACCTGGTGTGATCCAGCTTGGAAGTATCTCCCATCGGCTGCTTCGGCGGTTTGAACCACGGCTCGTCTTTTACGTCGCGAATGATTTGATGGATTGGGATTTAAAACTTCGAGTAATTCCTGGCCATCGAGCCGTCTCTGGTCACGGGCCTGTCCCTCCGCTTGGCCTCCTGCCCACTCTTGTTGAGCAGCTTTCCATCTTCCTTTCTTTGAGCCATCACCAATTCTTTTTGAGGCTGCTCGAGCACCTTGTCTGCTCATCGGGCCTCGTCCCAGAGGGCATGCTTCTCTGCTAGGGCTAAGGAATCGGTTAGAGTCAAGTCTTCCTTCATGATCATCTCTCCAAATAGGGGGTGATCTGCAGGGAGGCCTTTCTGAAAGGCTGCACTGGCTATCGAGTCGTCACACCCCACGATCTTTGCCTTCTCCGCCTTAAACCTCTTCACGTAGTCGCGAAGTGATTCCCTCGGGTTCTTCTTTACGTTGAACAGGTGATCGGATTTTTTCTTGATCGAGCGGTAAGACAAGTATTCTTTGGTGAAGACCAAGGAAAGATCGTCAAAGCTCGAGACGGATCGTGGCGGCAGGGTATGGAACCAATCTTGCGCTTCGCCTTGCAAGGTGGTGGCGAATATTTTGCACATAAGGGCGTCATTACTCCGGTAGAGGACCATTGCACTTCGGTAATGCTTCAAGGGCCTTTCTGGATCTCCATCTCTTTTGAATAAGGTAAAGTGTGGCATGCTAAACTTGCGTGGAGGTTCCGTCCGCTCGATCTCATCCGTGAAGGGGGTTCGGCTTATCTTGGCCATCTCCCGCCGCAACGCCTCATCGGCAGTGTTGCCACGTCGGAATTCACGCAGCCGCTCGTTGAAGAGCTTCTCCGCTTCTTCTTGGATTTGTCTCCGATGGGGCAGCGGAGCCCTAAACTGTCCCAAGTCTTGGTCTATCGGTCTAGGCTGCTCCTCCGGGCGCTCCATTTGTCGTTGTCTCGGCTGCCTAGCTGGTGAGGGGTCCCTTCGTGGGCTGCTTGTGGAACTTGAAGCGGTGGCTGCTCGCCCCCGTGCATCATGCGGCATCCTCCGAGGTGATGTGGAATATGTTCCTTGCGGGCCTAGGCGTGAATGGACGCTCTGCCTGGAAGGTTGCTCACGTGGCTCTTCAACATGTGGCCCCAACCTTGACCGTATGCTCACTCGCAGGCCTAACCGAGAGTGCACGCTCCTCCTCGCGCTAAGACGGGAGTCCACGCTGTCTCGGGGGCCCAGCCGAGATTGCACACCGCCTGACTGCTCAGTCTGATTGATCGGCTGCTTGCCAAGACGTTGCTGGAAAGGTTCTTCGTCTGCCCTTGTCGTACTTCGGGATAACTCGTCCGGAGCGCGTTGGATCTCGGTGCGCTGCAGGAGTCGATTCACCAAGGTTGTCTGTTGTGCTAGGGCGCTCGTCAACTCCATGACTTGTCGGGACAAGTATTGCTCGCCGCTCAGATTGGATGAACTGGATAGGAAGACTCCTTCTTGAGCGGTGGACGGGTGGTTGATTCCGGGCACGACTCGGGCTGCTTGGGACACCACTGGGGTAGGCCGGGCTGCTGGGGCAGGCTTGGCTGCAGGAGCAGGCTGGGCTGCATGGGCAGGCTTGGCTGCATGAGCAGGCTGCTCAACACGAGGTGCGCGCGAGTGCGAGGCTTGGACTGCAGCAGTGGTACCATGGACCTCGCCGCGGGTGGTCACCGCAGTGGTTCCCATGGTGGAGCCTCGAGGTAGTGGCGCCATCTCCCCTAGAGCCACATTCAATCTCGTAGATCGACGCGGTCCCACGTCTTGAATGTTTGAATTGTTACTCATCGAATTTTCTAGATTTCTAACCATTATGTATTTTTCTTGTTTTTTATACGCTTTACCAAAGAACTTTTTACAAGTAAAAAATTCTAATAATAAAAACGTACGAAAGAATACAAATGGACTAGAGATCGAAGGAAAACCTTTTGTGTGCGAGAGTCTTTTTCGAGCGTAAACTTCTTCTCTCAATGAAAGCACCAATTTGTGGATGCAAATTTTCACCTCTTCGGTCTTGGACGATTTTGCACCTACAAGACAATTAACACCTTAGGTCAAGGCCAAAAACCTCACGCGCCCACGATGAATGGGGGGGGGGGGGCTTTGGCCGAAGAACCTCCGATGCCAAAGTTAGAATAATAGAGAAAAAGTGTTTAGAGTATTTTTGCCAAAGGATTGGAATTAGGTTTTGTGAGAAAATGGGGTAGTATTTATAGGAGATGAGGGGTGGCCGGCCTCTCTTTGGAGAGAGAGGGCCGACCCTTTGAGGTATTTTCTTGGTCTTCAAGGCTCATTTAATTGACAAATCAAGGAAGAATAATCCCATTAATTTGCCAATTATCTTCATTTATGTGGGATAATTGGTAGATTTATGAGATAATTGCCTTAAATGAGGATGGATGAAATAATTCGGATTTGTTTACCTTTTATGGGCGCTTTTGACTTGACCAACGATAATTACCGGCTGCTCGCGCGTAGGAATTCTGATGCACCTCAAGGGCATTTTTGTCTCCTTAATCCGAAAGTCCACGTGTCGCCTTGTGATTATTTTTGGCTCCACATATAGTACACATATCTCATCATTTGTGTAGTGGCACGTGGTGTACCACCTCGTATGCCGGTCACATTGAAAAATCTCTCCACAACAGAAGATTTATTATAATTTATATGGACTTTTGAGATTTTTAGATTTTCACGGATGCATTAATTTTTCACTGATTATTACAAACAACATAAAATTTCAGACTTATAATTATGTACTTTTACGAAAAAGGAAGATGACACACCCCGACCTAAATCAAGGCGTGTTGGCTGTCACGTGAGGGTGACGTAGCCATGTGCGCAGTGCGGAAGTGATAAGAGAATAAAAATGCAAGTAAATAAAAACCAAAATGACTAATTTAGACTAGGCGAACATATAAGTGCAAGTGACGAGATTTAAGTGTGATTGTGAGAATCCGTATTAAAAAAATATATATATATATATATATATCATATTAAATATCTTTGGTTTCATGCATTAGGTTAGTATACCTCCTACATGCAAGACTTGGTGATCAAGATCAATGTTGTTTGTGGTTGCTCATGATGACACTTGTATAGCAAGTGTCAGACCCTGCTATTAACTGAGTCACCATATACCCAGATGTCCACTTCTCATATGCACCACCATATTGACCTTCCAATCATTCATTCCAATCTTATTTGCATAGTCATTACGTTGGAGCTTGAGGTTGCTCCGTGTGTACCAACGCTACTACCCTAACAAGTGTCAATCTCTCATACCTTATTATCCAATGATATTGGACACTTCCAGCTATACTTGCCGACTCCTGTCTTATATAAATACCTTCTGCCACTTCTCCATTTCATTTACATTTCCTCAACCCTTTCTCTTCTTTTATGTACGTCGCATGTAGTTTGCATGCAAATTGTTAATTTCTAATCTTTGTGCTCATGTCTATCGTTATATATATATATATACATATATATATATATATATATGTGTGTGTGTATGTATGTGTGTGTGTATGTATGTATGTATGTATGTATACACTACTACAATATTAGCTTTAGCTGGCGGATGATGGTGACGGATATTAGAAACTTCCTATCGGATAAATAAAATCCGACACATCATTTAATTAGTGGCGGATATTAGAAAAATCCTGTCGGTTATATCCGACATAAATTCCTGGCGGATATTTACTGGCGGATATAACAAAAATATTTTTTAATAGATTCTGGCGGTTATAACCGACAGGATTTTTTAATCTTTTTTTTAAAATATTTTTAATAGATTCTGGCGGTTTTTAAGTTAATGGTGGCGGTTATAACCGACAAAAATGAAAATTTTATTATTTTAAAATGTTATATTGATAAAAATAAATAAATAAACACATATTTTTAATTTTTTTCCACTCATGATCTTAAAATCTAATGAACCCAATTCCCACGAGCCATAAGTTTTCTGAGAGAATAATAACAACAGACTACAATTTGAAGCTCTATCATTTTTGTAATAAGGATTATGCTCCCTCACAGGCAAGCAACAAGATACAAAGAAATTCAAACAATTTTTTTCAATGCGTCACAAAGCACATTGTCTGGCACATAAACACACATGAACATCTGGTGTACTCTATCATGTCTGATTTTATTATTTTAAAATTTTATTATGATTAAAAATAAATAAATAAATAAACACATGTTTTAAATATTTTTTATACTTCCATTAAATATAAAATACGATTTATCCACTAGTGTAAATATTTTAAATTGAAGATCGAATTCATTCATTGCATTCTTATAGGGTCGAGGAGTGTAGCTGCAAAAAATCATCAAAATCGAAGCTAAAAGAACCGTTAAATTGTGATTTTTCGTTTATAACCATCAAAAACTTTTGTTCTGTTACCTAATCTTTGAATGTTTGTTTTTTTGCGATTTTTTACGTATGCGATCTTGGAGTGTGTACAAATAAGTTTGACGGTTGGATCATTGAAAAATTTTTCGTAGAATGCGTATCGCATCAAAACGGTAGATTAAACCAACACTTCGAGTTAATGTTATACTTACTCATCAAGTATGTAAACATTTTAAATTGAAGATCGAATTCGTTCAATGCATTCTTATAGGGTCGAGGAGTGTAGCTGTAAAAAATCATCAAAATCGGAGCTAAAGTAACCGTTAAATTGTGATTTTTCGTTTATAACCGTCGAAAACTTTTGTTCTGTTACCTAATCTCTTAATGTTTTTTTTTTGTGATTTTTTACGTATGCGATCTCGGAGTGTGTACAAACAAGTTTGACGGTTGGATCGTTGAAAAACACTTTGTAGAATGCGTATCGCATCAAAACGATAGATTAAACAAACACTTAGAGTTAATGTTATACTTCCATTAAGTATAAAATATGATTTTTGTATTATCCACTATTGTAAATATTTTAAATTGAAGATCAAATTTATTCATTACATTCTTATAGGGTCGATGAGTGTAGTTGTAAAAAATCATTAAAATCGGAGCTAAAATAACCGTTAAATTGTGATTTTTTTTTTATAACCGTAAAAAACTTTTGTTCTGTTACCTAATCTCTGAATGTTTGTTTTTTGTGATTTTTCACGTTTGCGATCTCAGAGTGTGTACAAACAAGTTTGACGGTTGGATCGTTGAAAAACACTTCGGATAATACGTATCGCATCAAAACGATAGATTAAACAAACACTTAAGAGTTAATGTTATACTTCCATTAAATATAAAATAAGATTTTGTGTTATCCACTAGTGTAAATATTTTAAATTGAAGATCAAATTTATTCATTACATTCGTATAGGGTCGAGGAGTGTAGTTGTAAAAAATCATTAAAATCGAAGCTAAAATAACCGTTAAATTGTGAATTTTCGTTTATAACCGTTGAAAACTTTTGTTCCGTTACCTAATCTCTGAATGTTTGTTTTTTGCGATTTTTTACGTATGCGATCTTGGAGTGTGTACAAACAAGTTTGACGGTTGGATCGTTGAAAAACGTTTCGTAGAATGCGTATCGCATCAAAACGGTAGATTAAACAAACACTTAGAGTTAATGTTATACTTCCCCATCAAATATAAAATAAGATTTTGTGGTATCCAATAGTGTAAATATTTTAAATTGAAGATCAAATTTATTCATTACATTCGTATAGGGTCGAGGAGTGTAGTTGTAAAAATCATTAAAATCGAAGCTAAAATAACCGTTAAATTGTGAATTTTGGTTTATAACCGTCCAAAACTTTTGTTCCGTTACCTAATCTCTGAATGTTTGTTTTTTGTGATTTTTTACGTATGCGATCTCAGAGTGTGTACAAACAAGTTTGACGGTTGGATTGTTGAAAAACGTTTCGAAGAATGTGTATCGCATCAAAACGGTAGATTAAACAAACACTAGTATTTGTTTATAACCGTTATCTTGTATTATCTACAAACAAGTTTGACGGTTAGATCATTGAAACTAGTTTTGTAGAATGCATATCTCCGTTAAATTTGCCTAAATTTTGAAGTGAGAAAAGTAATTTGTGCTAAATTTTTATTTATGTTTTTCAAGTATTGATTAGACCATATTTAGTTTGTGTGATGACATTTTCATTCTACAATTATCTTTTTGTTTATTTATTGCATATTTTACATGAGTTATTATCTATTAAACCAAACAATTATTTATTTAATTTTTAAAAACGTATTCTATTTAAATAAATATTATTTATTTATTTATTAATCCAAACAATTATTATTTTATTTTTTAAAACCGTAGCAAAATTTTGGCGGGGGATTTAAAATTTTGGGAGGGAATTTTGCCGCCATTTGTTTGGGGGAAATTTAAAATCGTAGCAAAATTTTGGGGGGAATTTAAATTTTCTGACGGTTAAAAAAATTTCTGACGGTTAAATTTTTTTTCTGACGGTTAAAAAATATTTTTTGTCGGTTTTAACCGACAGTAAAGAAAATTTTCTAGTTAAGGTTAAAAAAATTTCTGACTGTTAAATTTTTTTTCTAACGGTTAAAAAATATTTCTGTCGGTTTTAACCGACAGTAATTAAAATATTTCCAAAATAAAACCCCGGTGCCTTCTCTCTTCGCTCGTTCTTACTTTCTTTTCCTCCGAAAGCTTCTGACGTTTATGAGAGGCCAATTTCTCACTAGCAAAGAAGAACCGATGCCAGTAAGTTTCAATTTGTGTTTCAATTTTGAATCCTTAATTTTGAATTTGTGATTAGAGAGAGATGGATTTCCATGCGATGAAGAGGAGGTAGCTTCAATCACTTTGTAAACAGCACGGGATTCCTGCAAATTTGAAGAACACTGAAATGGCCAGTAGGCTCACTTTGCTTCTCAAGGTAATCCCGTCTTAAAGAGAAAAATTCCATCTTTATTATATACATGTCGTATGTTTTCGTCTTTCTGATTATTTTCTTTAGTCTTGTTTTCTATTTGGATGCCGAGAAAATTATTGAGAAGAAGATTATGGGTTTCATGTTATATTTTCAAGAAGTGCTAGACTCAATTGAGAAGAAAATTATGGGTTTCATGTTATATTTACAAGGTCTAGGGCGCAATAATCGATTGAAGGAGATGCAGAAGCAATTTTTTTTTTGTCTGATTTTATTTTCTAGGCAACCAAACATACATCAACTTTTGATTTCTCGGAAACCCTAATTATCTGTTTATTTGATTAAAGTGATGTAGGCTACGACGAGAAGCGGCAGAATTTGATTTGGAGAATTTATTTCTTTTGGGCTGTGGAGAAGGACGAGAACAAGAAGCAGAAGGAGAGCTCGAAAGAAAGCGCGGCAACGCAGTGGCAATGGCAGAGCATGGTGGAGAACTTGCGGCTGGCGCACCATTCGAATGGCAGAGCTCTCCATTATCATAGATCTCATCAACACTGTAAGTATTTCGATTTTCATTCGAATGACAGAGCTCTCCATTATCATAGATCTCACAGATTCAATTGAATGGGCAATGCTTGCTGTGATTGAGTGATTCTAATGGAATGTGAATGTTTGATCTTGCTGTGAATATGGAAAATGTAGTGAATGCAGGGGATATGTAAAATGCAGAAAGTGAGCGGCTATGAAGAATGCAGAAAGTGGTTGATTATTATTTTTTTATTATTAATATATGTTCTGTCGGTTTTATCCGACAAGAATGCTTTTATTTATTGTTATTAATAAAGTATCTGTCGGTTAAATCCGACAGAAGTGCTGTCGGTTTTAGATTTTCTGTCGGTTCTATCCGACATAAAAGCTCTCATTTATTCAGTATTAATATATTTTCTGTCGGTTATATCCGACACAATTTCCGTCGGTTTTAGAATATTTCTGTCGGAAACTTCATTTCCTGACGCTGGCAATTCTGTCGCTTATTATATCCGCCACTGCATCCATTTTCTGTCAGATTTTGCTGAAAATCCAACAGTAATATACGTTTTTTGGCGGTTTTCATAGCAACACTAATAAATGGTTTTGTAGTAGTGATAGATACAGAGAGAGATTAGAAAAGAAAAGAGAGGGAAAGCTAGGGTTTGAGGTGTGTGGAGATGTTAGTTGGGTTGTCTTGCCAAAGCTTGGATTATCGAGGTGAATGGTTTATATAATGTGTTGCTAATTATTTCTTATTTTTTGATAAACGAAAACTACGAACCATTGTGGGATTTATTCTATTTACAAATCTCGATCTATTTCAAGTCAAGAATGTTGAATTTGTGGAAATGCTTTCGGAATTATTAATATAGTGATATGTGAGTATTTGAAATTGTTCATGGAGCATAAGAACTTTGGTGTTGAATAAATCCGAGGGATAAATGTAAATTGCACACAGGGACATTAGGGCAAATGGTCATTAGGGGTCACGTGGTGAGTTACAATTTATGAAGGATATAATGGACACGTAAAGGGATGATGTGATACGAAATTATGTGGCTAAAGCTTTGATATTATTATTGTATTTTCTAGAGTGTGTAAAAAGGCATTGTTTGACTGACATATTACATATTCTACTCACTGAGCGACTGTGGTTGTTGCTCACCCCTCACCTATTATTTTACAGATGAGTTATTTGGCAAGACAGGTGTTAGAAGAGCTGATGTTGTGATTGAGGAGAAATTTAAGGACTTTAATTTATTATTTTTGTACACCCTGTAAGGATTTTGGAGTTATTTTAATACGAGGAGTTTATTTTCCAACTCGTGTTAATTTCCTTTTATTTATTTAGATTTTAACTCAAGTTTCGGATTCAGATTCGAGTTCTTATTACCGACTTCGGGTCCGGGGCGTGACAAAATGGTATCAGAGCCCAATTATTAGATACCCTTGGGATACTGTGGAGCCAGTTAGGTTGTATCGAATTGAGCTAGGGATACAAAATTTTAAGAGTCGACTTCGAAATAAGGTTTAGTAAATTTTGAGGACGAAATTTTTTTAAGGAGGGTAGATTGTGATAACCCGTATTTTCAAAACCTTTGCCTATTTTTTAATGTATTATTTATTTTTAATTACAGTTTTATTGTTTGAGCAAGTAATCTCTATAGTTATTTATTTATTTGAACCTACAACATTTTCTCACCTATCTTCACTTCCCTTATCTTATCTCATTTTTCCATCTCATAGCTTACACTTGTCAAGTTATTGCTTCCAACGTGGCATGACCATGTTCATAGTAATCTATAGTAATTTTAGGATTGCATTTTGAGGTGCTTGTAAGCACCCTTCCCAGCTGCCACCTCCATCACTTATTTACACCTCCTCCTTTGTTTCGATAACCAAGATAAGAGCCATCCTCTATGTCTATCTATATATATGTATTCTATTAATATAGTTTACTTCTTGGTTAAGTTTTCTTGGCCACTACGTTTGGGCAGCCGCCTCATACTCCTATAAATAGGAGCAAAGGCTCCATTCTTTTGAAATAACAGAAGCATGCAATGCATGCATTACGTAGAGATGATGTATATAGTATATATCTATGTATATACGTATGTGTGTGTATTATATATGTTTAGGGAGAGATTAGAAAAGAAAAATAGAGCGGAAGAAATACATGGCATTAGGAGTGATCAAGGAGCATACTCAAGTACGTGGAGTCTAGCTATTGCGGTAGTGACATGGATCTTCGTTTTAGCTTTGGATTTGAGGTAGGGGTTTCTTGGGGAACTTATTTATGTGGTAAAAGCTTAGCACACAAATTAAACCTTCTTTGAACAATTGTAGTATATATGTAAGTAGAGATCGTTCTAGGCCGAGGATTAAGAGGGATTGCTAATCTACTCAATTTAGACTCAAAAACACAAAACTAGACTTAAAAACACTAAAGACTCAAAACTGACTCAAACTACTCAAAACTAGCTAGAATGACTCAAAACAGCACAAAACACACAAACTGACTCAAAACAAGAACTTATGGGTGATTTGGACGAATTTCAAACTATTTTAACACAAAAGACTTAAAAGAAACAGATTTGAATGAAAACTAACGTAAAACAAATACTTTGACACGAAATATAAAAGGGGGGGGATTGGTTTGGACGAATTTAAAGTAAAAACAAGACACTTGAAGACACTAAAACAAATTGAACGAATTTGGGTGAATTGAATGGGTGAATGGCTAGCTAGAGGGTCCTTCTCCACACATGACACATACGCATAGGAATCAATTTCCAGTTATTCTTCCTATAAACCATGAATGACAATGCCCTAAGTTAACCGTGAACAGCACTAATTAACCATAAGATTTTCCTAAGTTCATTGAATTAGACATCGCATCGCAACCAAATTATTCTTCTCAAGTTCCCTATTAGAACAACATGATAGAGATACATATCAAAGATCATTAAGTTCTGTGAAAATCATAAGCATTGACAAGGCATTCGTAACTATGAACAACATGATACTTCTGCCAGGAATTTTACTTAACGCGATTGTGACTAGCGACCTCCACTACTTGTAAATATAAGTTCATAACTATTAGGTGAAACTCCCTTATATTTTAGCATCAAATTCATGCATGCAAACTAAATAGGCCTCCTTAATCAACATACAAGAATAAGTTCTGAATCAAACAGTTAAGCAAATTGCATTCATGATTTATGAAATAATTGTTGGATATATGTCAACAATCTGTGATAAACTTATATATGCTAACAAATAATAAATGCAAATAGTGTATGAACAATGAACAATATTAAATAGAAATATTGAAAATCGAGGCTTGCGTACCGCAATATCCTTGAAACAGAAATTTCGTCCCTACTTAGTGCTTGTAGTTCTACGGACGTCTGCTTCACCGGGATTCAACGATCAAGTTAGAATTCCAGCACCAGAAAACTTAACTTCTAGCGAATTTCTTTGTGGTTCTTTCAGTAAGGATGTTTAGGAGTGTAGAAGAAGATTTGTAACTTCTGTGTTGTAAATGCCATCAGATGGATGTATATATAGTGAGTTTATACCTGTTCGCAACAGGTATGAGAATGGGATGTGACTGTTGGGAGACATCTCTTCAGGGTGCTGTGTTGTTTCTGCGTTTTTTCACAGAACTTGTCAAACTTCATCTGAAAGGATGAGTCTTTTGGTTTAAAAATAATTAATTAATTAAATTCGAAATTAATTAATTAAATCCGAAAAATAATTAGTTAAAGTATTTAATTATTAGAGCCTGAGCCCCAAGGCCCAAGGCCCATCTTTTGATAATTAAATATATATTAATTATATATTAATTACCAATTAATTAGCACACCTCAAAGCCCAACCCCAAAGGTGAGCCCAATTTTATTCTCCAAGTCCATCACTCCAATCACTTTCTATAAGAGACAAAACCTTATAAAGTGTTGAAGCCTTTTGGGAATGGCCAATGTGGGACAATGAATGAAATTTTCACTCAAACTTCAAAATTTCCAACAATACCCCACATTTGAGTTGAAATTTCATTCAAACTTCAACAGTCACCCCACATTTGAATGCAAATGTAAATGCAAATGCAAATGTATAACTAGGCTACCTAAAACTGAGAGAGAATAGACATGATATGCATCGGGTGAAGTGTCTTTTGGACTTGAACTTACCCTAGTGAAAACATATCGGGTTTACTTGGTGACGCAGTGGATGTGGAAGATCTTGAACTGTTCACCGCATTAGTAAACCGAGACAATATGCTACACACATATCATGTCTGCCACACGTCAATTCATACGGTTATGTTCATTTTGGCCCTGAACAGATCCCGGATTTCGTAGGAGCTTTAGAGAATTTAGCCATGTCAATTCTCATAAATGTGGCCCCATTTACTCCTATATAGGTGACATTAATTAAGAATAGTCTGTCATATTCCTCTTGATAACAAGATATTAATGTCATTAAATGTATAAAACATAACCCCTCAAACTCAACAGACAACACACATTTTATCATAAGAATGGGTAAGTTGTGTGTTCAACTTTTGAATCAAACTCAACCAGTTTGCCTATTGAACCTAGACCATGGGATCTCCAATCAGCTAGGTTAGGTTTTCGCCCAGTCCGATTCATTGAATTGGCTTGAGACCCATTCCTCTTGATGTAAATAATATTTGCTCTCTTGGTAGGCCTTTTGTCAAAAGATCAGCTATATTTTCCTTTGACTTCACATAATCAATGGATATTATTCCATTGGAGAGCAACTTCTTAAGAGTATTATGCCGACGCCTGATGTGTTGCGAGTTGCCATTGTATACATGACTTTTGGCCCTTGATTGCGCGGCCATATTGTCACAATGTATACATATAGCAGTTACAGACTTTGGCCACATTGGAATATCCTCTAGAAAATGTTTGAGCCACTCAGCTTCTTCTCCAGCCAAGTCTAAAGCTATAAACTCCGACTCCATGGTGGAACGAGCTATACATTTTTGTTTAGAGGATTTCCAATATATTGCTACACCTCCCAAGGTAAAAACATATCCACTTGTCGACTTGGATTCTGTAGTGTCAGAAATCCAATTGGCATCGCTGAAGTCTTCTACAACAGGTGGATACTTTGTGTAGTGTAATCCGTAGTCAAGTGTATTTTTCAAATACCTACTAAGCCTACTTTGATGAATTCTTTTTGGCGATAACCTTTGGCTACTAAATGTGCCTTGAACTTGTCAATGGTTCCATCCGCCTTAAGTTTCTTCCTGAAAATCCATTTATGACCAATTGGTTTACTACCAGGAGGTAAATCAACCAATTCCCATGTGTTATTTTCCATAATGGATTCCATTTCACTTTTAATTGCTTCCATCCATAAAGGAGCCTCAGAAGAAGACATTGCTGCTTTAAAAGTTCTAGGTTCATTCTCGGACAAATAAGCAATGAAATCTGGTCCAAAACTTTTAGAAACTTTGGTTCTTTTTCCTCTTCTTGGTTCCATATCATTTTCTTGGACACCAGAAGAAAAGGCTTCATCATGACTATGATCATGAACCCTCTTTGTATTAGAACCAGATTCATTTTCTTTGTAAGGAAATATATCCTCAAAGAATTCTGCATCCGCGGATTCTAATATAGTGTTAACATGTATGTCAGAAATTGAAGATTTTACAACAAGGAACCTATAAGCAGCACTATTATTTGCATATCCAATGAATACACAATCAAAAGTTTTAGGTCCTAGTTTCGTTCTTTTTGGTAACGGAACTTGCACCTTTGCTAAGCAACCCCACACTTTGAGGGTTTTATAAGTGGGTTTATGTCCTTTCCATAGTTCATAAGGTGACTCGTCAATCTTCTTTAGAGGAACCTTATTCAATATGGTATTTGCAGTAAGTAAAGCTTCACCCCACAAACTGTGTGGAAGCCCAGAACTATTTAACATGGAATTAATCATATCTTTGAATGTTCTATTTTTTCTTTTGGCAACACCATTTTGTTGTGGTGTGTATGGAGCCATTGTTTGATGTATAATTTCATGTTGTGCACAAAAATCTGAGAAGGCAGTAGACTCATACTCTCCTCCTCTATCGGATCTAAGTGCTCTGATTTTTCTCTCAAGTTGATTTTCAACTTCGGCTTTATATGTCTTAAACATATTCAAAGCTTCGTCCTTGCAATGAATCAAATAAACATAGCAATACTTATTGCAATGATCAATAAAAGTGACATAATAATTCTTTCCTCCACGAGTTGGTGTGGATTTAAAGTCACAAAGATCACTATGAATTAATCCAAGTGATTCATTTGATCTTTCCAAAATTGACTTTCTCGTTTGCCTAGCAAATTTCGATTCAGTACATGTTTCACACTTATGATTAAAATCAATTTGGAATTTTGGTAATAATTCTAATTTAACCATTCTTTGCATGGAACGAAAATTAACATGTCCTAATCTAGCATGCCAAATATTAGAAGACTCAACAATATAAGTAGAAGCATTTATTTTATTAGCATCATCAATGGCAATTACATTGAGTTTCACAGGGCCATCAACCACATATCCATTTCCAACAAACATCCCACCCTTGGTAAGTACAAATTTGTTGGATTCCATTACAAGTTTAAAGCCTTTAGTAATCAGAATAGGTCCAGAAACCAAGTTCCTCCTTATTTTAGGAACATGCAGCACATTCTGCAAGGTGAGACTTTTTCCATATGTGAATTTGAGTATCACTTTGCCTTTGCCCTTCACCACAGATGAGGCAGAATTGCCCATATATAGCTTTTCTCCAGGGGAAGCAGGATGTTATTCAGTGAACATATTTCTGTCAGCACAGATGTGCTTGGTAGCTCCAGTATCCAACAACCATTCACTCCCATTCGAGACCATGTTGACTTCGGACACAACAGCAGCTAATTCTTCATCGATGATTGCCATGTTAGCATGGTTCTTGTTGTTTCCGTTGGCATGATTTCCATCCTTGCGATGATAACAATCTTGTGCCTTGTGACCAGATTTGCCACACATATAGCAGGCGGCCTTAATCTTCTTCAGCTTCTTGCCTTTTGGAGCAAGGGCAGATTGTACAAACTGCTTGGTTTTTGGAGCCTTATTCTTTTTCGGCTTGGCCTTGGAGTTTCCTCCCTCAACATAATTCGCATTGGCTTCAATGGCAGTAAACCCACCAGAACGGTCTGCCTTTCTGTGGTCTTCTTCCACTCTTAGCCTCAGAATCAGATCCTCCATATTCATCTCACGACGCTTGTGCTTGAGATAAATTTTGAAGTCATTCCATGAAGTTGGCAACTTCTCGATTATGGCTCCAACTTGGAAATGTTCATTGATCTCGCATCCCTCGGAGTGCAATTCATAGATCAATTTCTGGATTTCTTCGACCTGAGAAACAACAGATTTGGAATCCACCATTGTATATTTGAGAAACTTACCGATAACAAATTTCTTTGAACCGGCATCATCAATCTTATACTTTTTCTCCAGGGATTCCCACAACTCCTTTGCAGTCTTGCACAGAGAATAGATGTCGTAGAGATTGTCATCCAAACTATTCAGAATATAGTTCCTACAACAAAACTCAGAATGATTTCAAGCTTCAATTGCCATGATAGTCTCTTTCGTCATTGGATTCTCATTAGACTTCAGAGCTTCTTCCTTGACAACATGAGCGAGATTCATGGTTGTCAGGAAAAACAACATCTTCTGTTGCCATCTTTTGAAGTCCAGCCTTTTGAACTTCTCAAGCTTTTCAGAGTACTTTGGCACAGATTGTTGACATATATCCAACAATAATAACTGGAAGTAATCAATTCATATGCAATATATGTTCATGGCTTGAAATCGCCCCTAGCTAAAACGAAATTAGTTCCTCATGTTCGCAATTAAACATTGAACTAACAAAAGATAGAATACACCTAGAAACGCTCCAAGGGACTCCTCTACTTCTCATTGCTGCGGCACAATGAGGGATTTCTGTGTATGATGGATGTGTGGTGTGAATTGTGGTGGAGGGGTGGTGAATGATTTGTGCGGCATGCTCATGTATTTATAGGGCTGAGAAGGCACAGCCTAGGGTGATTTGGAGAAGGATTTGGGAGCCTAAACCACCAAAGAAAGGGACACTTTAAGGAAAATTCCAGAGAGGAAAAGGAATGCTCTTTGCAGCAGGAAACATGGTTTCTAGAAGGGAACAAGGACGCCAGATTTGTAGGGTTCTAGAGGAAGGGGTGCGACACCCTTTTAGGAACAGATAAGGCCTTCTAGAATTCTGATTTTAGGTGTCCTAATGCATCTAGGGGTCTTCCTTTCAGTTGGATTTAAGGTAGATTGGGATAAGGTTAGGATAAGATAAGGTAGTTTGGATAAGATAAGATAAGGTTTTGGATAATGTTAAGGATAATGCTCCTTCTTTCTTGCTGACTTCTTATCTTCTTATCTTGATTTTACCTTCTCCATCTTTTTAGCACATTCCTAGCCTCTCTTGGTCTTCAATTTCGTCCATCCACCTTGCTTCATTCATAAGCTATCCATTCCAAGCCCAAAACTGCTCTAAAATGCTCCAAATTGCCTCTTTTTGCCATCTTTGCCATTTGAACCTGAAAACACATGAAAATGACTTAAAACACTCTAATAAGTATAAACTAACTACGTAAATGCAAGAAAACAAGCTAACTAAGTCGCATAAATATGCTCCTATCACTTTATCACCATTGGGGTATTTGTCTTGTTTAAGTTTTGTGAAATATGTGTTATACTTGATATATCTCTGTAATTGATATAATTATGTATTTTGGAATATGATTTATATTATTGTTGATAATGCGGATGTTGTGATGATGACGGTGATTATATGCATATGTCATTGCATATTGGAGGGGATGAATTTTATTGGTTTCGAGATTGGGATATGGAATGGAAATATTCTTTTGTGCGGTTGAGTTCAACTCTAGTAGGGACCAGCAAGGGTGGCAAAAGTAAAATTATAGGAATGGTACGAAGTAGTGGGGATTGTGGCGATCAAAAGAAGAACAAGATGACCAACAAAATGGGAAATTTTGGGATGATTATGTTACGGGGGTTAGTTTATATAATAGAGCATTCGGACCACCGCTGCAGTGGTAAAATGCATGGTATGGGACATGCACGTCCACGTGTTTTATTAAATGAATTAATGAGTTGGGTAATTGAAGTTAAGTTGCATTCATGGAATATAATATATATTTGATAACATGATATAATTTATTTATATGAGCATGGCACTTGGCTTAGCTTTGATAATTATCCTTGATAAGACTTATGTCCCTACTGAGCTGTGTATTTCGCTCACCCTATATATTTTAGACCTTGCAGGTTCGGTACAAGATTAACAAAGGGTAGACAAATTGAGGTTATGTTAGACAAGGGATTTAAGTTTTTAATTTATTTTGTAAACCTGTAGGGATTTTGGAGTTATTTTTATAAGAGAAGTTTGTTGTTCGTTTTTATTTTTACATTTATTCGAGCATCGGGCATAAAGTTATTTTATTACCGATCCCGAGTCCGGGGCGTGACAAAATGGTATCAGAGCACATTTATTAGATACCCTTGGACTTGTGGCCTTAGTTTGTCCTGGGAAAGAAAAACAAAAACAGAAGAAGAGGTCGAGTAGTAAGGTGAATAAGCGTAGGAAGGAAAAGAAGAGTTCTCAATATGGTAGTTCAGATGGGGAAGAGCTTGATAAAATAAAGAAGGGGTCCAAAAACAAGTGGTATTCGTCGGACGAGTATTCATCATCATCATATTCTTCGGGCGTTGAAAGTGAGGGAAGTTCCGACCGAGGTAGAAGGAAGAGTCAGAGTAGGGAAAAAGGTAAGAGAAGTAATGAGGATATTTCAGAGGATGAGGTCAGTTATAGCTCAAAGAAGAGATCGAAGAGTGGCAGGAAAGAATATGCATTAGATGATCACTCTTCCTCTGCATCTGATGGTAAAGGCAGTGGCAGTTGTTCTGATAGGAAAGGAAGGCGCAAAAAAGGAAATCAAAAAGATAGAAAGAAAAAGAGTAAGCGTAAGAGTCGAGGAGGCATGGAGGATGAAGAAATTTCTGGTAGGTGTTCTAAGCCATTCTTTTAAAATATATATTATTTAATCACATTCTTTTTGTCGATGTAGATGGTGGTAGAGGAGCTGGGTGTTTGAAAGATGGGGAAATTGCAAGGAAGGAATTTGGCTTAGAGTGGATGCTTAGACCTGAAGGAAAAACAGATAGAACCCCTACAGTGACTGGCAAGGAGCAGCCAAAGGAAACTCCGACTATGCTTTTTCACCTAGTAAAGCTAGAATTTACCTTTCTAGTTCTACTAAATTGGAGTTACAACTAGGCCATAAAGTTTCTATTATGTGGCAAATAAGTTCATGCTTGTTTTGGTTGGTGTGGGTCAGAGATGGCACAGGAAAAGGTACAGGTTTAACCCATTGGATTATGGCTGTAGATCAGCAATTACTGTTGTCCCCAACTAAACTGATAATTTTTTCTTTAGGATGCTAAGTGCCACATTTTAGAGTTCGAAGACTAAAATGGACAAGCCAAATTACTGAAATTAACTGCAAAGAGTTTTAACCTACAACTGAAAATAAAAAATGGTTCCCGACTTCTTTTTACGAGTATATGGTTTGCTGACTGCACTTCATCTTCCCTGTGTTTTAGATAAAGGTCAATCCCAGGGAGTTAAATCCATATTTAAAGGATGACGGATCTGGTTATCCGGAAGATACAGATGAACCTAAAGCTACTGGAAACAAACTTTTGTCTTCCTCAGTTGTTCAGGATGGGGGTGCAAGTTGGAAACTAAAAGCTCTGAAGCGTGCAAAAGAGCAGGCGACTCGAGAAGGACGAAGGCTCCAGGAGGTATGCTGATGCGTAACCAAAGTTTAGGGTTTAGTATTTTAATATCTAAGGTTTTTAGTCTTCTGATTTCCTACTTTTGTAAGAACCAATGTATTAAATATCGATGATATCGAAAATATCGGTAGTCTCAAAACACGGAAATATCGATCGAAATATCGGGATATTATCGATATCGATAAAAATTGAATAAAAACCACGAAAATTGTAAGAAAAACTTGGAAATTTTTATTGAAACTTTGCAGGATGTTTATTTAGTCAATTATCTATTAGTTTATCACAAAAAATTAGAAAGAAATGCATTGCATGATGGATTTAATTGATTTAAGTTGATTATATAGCGAGCTGGCAAACATTGTTTTTTCTCACACACACACACACACACACGGACAGAAACCACTCACACACACACACACACAGTCTGTAACACACACACACACACACACACTGTAACACTCACACACACACACACACATTGTAACACTCACACACACACACACACATGTAACGCACGCAGCACACACGCAACACACACACACGCAGCACATGCACGCAACACACGCACACACGCACACACGCACACACGCAACGCACGCACACGCAACACACGCACACACACAACACACGCAGACCACCCTCAGAGAGTCTCGATCCTTCTTCTCTCCCTCATTCTGTCCTCAGTCAGTCTCAGTCCTCAGTCTCTCTCTCTCTCTCGATCCTTCTTCTCCGATCCCTCATTCTGTCCTTCTCCGATCCCTCAATCAGTCCTGAGTCTCTCTCTCTCTCTCTCGATCCTTCTTCTCCGATCCCTCAGTCAGTCCTCAGTCTCTCTCTCTCTCGATCCTTCTGCTCTGATCCCTCATTCTGTCCTCACTCAGTCAATCCTCAGTCTCTCTCTCGATCCTTCTTCTCTGATCCCTCATTCTGTCCTCAGTCTCTCTCTCTCTCTCTCTCTCTCGATCCTTCTTCTCCCTCATTCTGTCCTCAGTCCTCAGTCTCTCTCGATCCTTCTCCCTCATTCTCTCCTCAGTCTCTTCTCAGGTTCTCCCCCCCATCTCTTCTCTGCAACTAGAGCACAGACACACACACACCCCACGAGGCTCTTAGATGATTCAGATCCATCAAATCCGAGTGGGGATTGCTCCTTTTCAGGGTCTGAGCGTGGATTGCCGACGACGACGACGGATCTGGCGCGATAATATCGCGATATTATCGCGATATTTGTACGATAATTAATTGTAAACGTTCGAAAATATCGTTGTCTCACAAAACCGATATTTCGCCGATAATATCGATTTTTCAGTCCTTGGTAAGAACTACGCAGAAGGGCACACGTGATGCATGTCATGGTAGGGAGTAACTTGCAAAAGAGAAGTTTTAAGGGTGAGAGAGAAACAATAGGAGGGGCATGCTAGTGATATTACTAAATAACCGCTAAACTTAAATTTGTTTATACAACTTACTAAGCTTAAAGGGGGTTTAATAGTAATTTACCCTCTTCGGTTGACAAAGTGGGTCCTCTTAATTAATAGTATAAATTAGGATTATTTCCAGTTTTATTGGGATTAGATTTAATTTCCCGTTTTATTTTGGATTAGTATTTCTTTCCTAGAATAAGTATACTTTCCCTTTCATAGGAATATTTTGGTGAGAGGCCAAGAACGGGTGTAATTCCAGTTTATCTTTTTATTTTTAATTTTTTATACAATGTGAGGGGGTGGGGGAATAAATTGTTATCAAACTCACTTCTGCTAATTTACCCAAAGCCTGCTGCACAGTCCCATCTTACATATTAAGCTACCTGATCTTTGTGGTTTTTGGTATCTTCTTTGGGATCTGATCCTTATTTTTTTATACAGATTGTCGGAGAGCATTGGGGTTCTCTTGGTGAACTGACCGTCTCCGTGGCATCTAATAAAGCTGCCCAATCAATTAAGAAAGAGCTAGGTAGTTCCTAGGATTGATATATGGAAGAATATATGAAGGAATAATATGGCTGAATGCTTTCTGTGTATTGAACTGAGGCTAAGTAGCCCATATATATACAAATACAAGTGGTAAAGTCAAAACCTGATTCTAATCCTATAAAGCCGTGATTGGCACAATTCATGGAATAGCCTTTCCTAGTTTAGACAAATACAATATTATACATTAATTACAATATATTCTTAATACTCCCTCTCAAGTTGGAGAGTGGAGATTACGAAGGCCCAACTTGTCTGGCAGCTTCACAAATTGATCCTTCCCTAAAGCCTTCGTGAATATATCAGCTAACTGAAAAAGCGTAGGCACATACGTAGGACGAACTATACCAGCTTGTAATTTCTCTCGAACTATATGACAATCTATCTCAATATGCTTGGTACGTTCACGAAAGACAGGATTTGCTGCGATGTACAAGGCTGCCTGATTATCACAAAACAATGAAGCAGGAGTTTTCTGGGGAACTCTTAAATCTTGTAATATGTAACGCAACCGAGTTATTTCCAGGCAAGTATTTGCCATAGCACGATATTCTGCCTCAGTTGATGACCTAGACACATTATCTTGCTTCTTAGATTTCCACGAAATGAGTGAATTGCCAAGAAAAACACAATATCTCGTAACTGATCTTCTCGTGGTACGACATCGTCCCCAGTCAGAATCACAAAAAGCTTTCAAGTCTAGATTATTGTTGGCAGAAAATAATAGACCTTGACCAGGAGTCCCTTTGATATATCTAAGGATTCGCATAGCTGCATCCCAATGCGGTTTCCGTGGCTCGTGCATAAATTGGCTCAAAGTACGAACAGGATAAACGATGTCCGGTCTAGTAACAGTGAGATATATCAATCTCCCAACTAACCTTCTGTATTTAGTTGGGTCATTCAACAATTCTCCATCTGTGGATGTAAGTGTCAAGTTTTGTTCCATAGGAAAAGAATCTGGCCGTGCACCGAGTAATCCAGAGTCTTGTAAAATATCAAGTGCATATTTTCTTTGTGACATAAAAATTCCCTTTTCTGAGCGTGCAAACTCAATACCCAAAAAATACTTTAGATCACCAAGGTCTTTGATGCGGACGCGTTTGAGAAGAAATGCTTTAAGTTGTTCCATCTCTTGAATATTATTTCTTGTGATAAGTATATCATCCACATAAATAAGAACGATAGTGATTGAAGTACCTCGAAACTTGGTGAACAAAGAATAATCCGCTTTTGATTGACAATATCCGGCGTTCTGAATAGCGTCAGAGAAGGTGGTGAACCAAGTTCTGGATGCCTGTTTGAGTCCGTAAAGGGACTTGTTGAGCCGACATACAAGATTCTCCCCCTGTCGGCGAAGACCCGGAGGGGGATCCATGTAGACCTCTTCATGGAGAATGCCATGAAGAAAAGCATTTTGAACGTCTAACTGGTGAATGAACCAAGTGCGGGCAGCAGCAACGGTAAGGAGACAACGCAAAGTGGTGAGTTTGGCAGTGGGTGAAAATGTTTCCTGGTAATCAACTCCCTCAACCTGTGTGTATCCTTTTGCAACAACACGAGCCTTGTAACGATCAAGAGAACCGTCAGACTTGTACTTCTTTTTGAAAACCCATTTGGAGCCGATAGGCTTTTGACCAGCGGGAAGAGGTACCAAGTCCCAAGTGTGCTTATGGTGTAACGCATCTAATTCTGTTTGCATAGCTTGTTGCCAGTTCGGATCAAGGACAGCTTCAGCATAGGTGGTGGGCTCAGACGGACCTGTAATATTAGCTAAAAAAGAGCAATGGGCAAAAGAGAAACGAGAGTTGGAAAGAAAATCAGAGATGGGATAACAGGTACCTTTCGCAAAACGTGGTGCCAGAGAAGAGTGATTGACTTGGTTAGACATGTGGTAGTCTTTAGTCCATGCCGGTGGCTGTTTGGGACGAGTGGACTGTCTGAGAGAAGGAAGAGTAGGTGGGGAAGAGATGGGAATTTCAGGGTCTGGACGAGAGCCAGGGAGATGGGTAGGAGAATGTGCGGGGGGTTTAATAGGGGTAGGGACATGTAGTAATGGAGGAGATGTAGGCACGGGTTGGGTAGGGATGTCTGGGAGAGGGGAAATGTGTGGAGTGAGAGTGTCGGTCGATGAGGGGACATAAGTGGGGTCAGCACCATGTGGGGTTAAGGGGGGTGGATCGGTGATGGTGTCAGATGCATGAAGAGGTGGGGTTAAATGGGAAATGGGGGAAAGATAGGTGGGGTCCTGAGTTGTGGGGTTAATGGCAGGAAGATGCGAATCATGAGAGGAAAGATTAGAAAATGGAAATGAAGTTTCATGAAATTTGACATCACGACTGATCAAAAATTGTTTAGTGTCCAAGTTATAAAGTTTATATCCTTTGTGGCCTGTGGGATAACCAACAAAAATACATCGGTGAGCTCTAGGTTCAAATTTGTGTGTAGGATGGACAACGATGGCATAACTGAGACATCCAAAAACTCTGTGATGTTCAAGAGATGGTGGGCGGTTGTATAATAGTTCAAAGGGTGATTTGTTGGAAAGGAAGGGTGAAGGTAAACGATTGATGAGGTCGACGGCAGTGAGTACACAATCACCCCAAAAGATAAGGGGTATGTTGGACTGAAAACGTAAAGCACGTGCCACTGTAAGAATATGGCGATGTTTGCGTTCAACAACCCCATTTTGTTGGGGGGTGTAAACGCAAGTGCGTTGAAGTTCAATGCCGTGAGATTGAAAATAATCCCTCATGGAGAGGAATTCAGACCCATTATCGACTCTGATGGTTTTAACTGTGGCATGGAATTGAGTGTGAGCAAAGGTGATGAAAGACTTTACGAGATTTTGTGTCTCAGATTTTTTAGACATTAAAAACACCCAAGTGCATCGATTAAAATCGTCCACAATTGTAAGGAAGAAACGATCCCCATAGTGAGTGGGAATTTTGTAAGGGCCCCATATGTCACAATGTAATAAAACAAACGAAGCATTAGTCGATATGGAACTTAAAGAAAACGGAAGTCTTGTCTGTTTGGCCAAAGGACAGACACTACAATTATTGTCAAAGGAAATAGCATGAGAAAATAACAAAGAAGAGGCTAATTTGAGACGAGAAGGGGACGGATGTCCGATTCGTTGGTGCCATAAATGGGAAGGATGATAAACTTGATTTGAGGCAGGTGTCTGGTGTATAGGCGACATGTAGTAAAGACCATCACGCATCTTACCCGAACCAATCATCTTCCCTGAAGCCAAGTCCTGCAAAACACAAAAGGTGGGAAACAAAATGGCACAACAATTGAGAGAGTCAGTGACTTTGCTAGCAGACATGAGATTGAGATTAAAAGACGGAACACACAAGACATCGGCTAAAGTGATATCATTATTAAATGGTACTGTGCCAGTGCAAGTGATTGGGATTGAGAAACCAGTGGGCAAATTAACAACGGGTATAGATGGAGGTTTGGTGGTAGTAAATAAAGTGGAGTCATAAACGATACGATCTGTAGCTCCGCTATCCAAGATCCATGGCTTAGTAAACACAGAATTAATGGAAGTAACAGAAAGAGAATTCGGACTTGCGGCATTTGCATAAGCTTTCCCATTACCAGAAGAAAGCAAAGAGAGAGCATGAGTTAATTGTTGAATTTGATCCGCAGAGAGTGCACTCAACGGATTGGGATTAATGGATGCAGCAGCAAGGGAAAAAGTATCGGATGGCAATTGTTGGCGTTGTTCCGACGTCAACTGGCCTTGTTGCTCGTGATTGCTGACAAAGGAATAAGCTTGATGAATATTGGGCAATGGTGTCATCAAGAGAATGTTGGTGCGAACGGTGGCGTGAACATCGTTGAGGCCCATAAGAAATTGCATAATTCAGTATTTTTCTCGTTGCTCATGATGCTTATCCATCAGGTTGCAGATGATAGGGTCTTCATATGCATCGAGTTGAGTCCAGAGATGCTTGAGTTCTGTAAAGTACGCTGAGACGGTCATGGAGCCTTGTTAGAGAAGCAATCTGTTTCTGGATTTGGTAAATTGTTGGTGTGTTTTGCTGAGAAAATTGATGCTTGAAATCCTCCCAAATCTTGTATGCAAATTCGGCATGAACAACTCTGTTAGAGAGGTGAGACTCGACCAAATTCGAAATCCATGATAGGATCATGCTGTTGCAGCTTGCCCATAAGGCATAATCACCTGGTTTTTCATCTGCGAAAGGGGGTTTAATGGATCCATCAATGAACCCAATTTTATTTTTGGCTCGTAAGGCATGAAGCATAGACTTGCTCCAGGAGGAATAATTAGTGCCATTCAGTTTTTCAGAAACAAGTACATGGCCAGGGTGATCTGAAGGATGAATATAGTATGGATGTGATAAATCCATACTAGGGTTGTTGTTTGTGTTGGCGTTGGGTGTTGGATTGGCTGTCATGGTGTTTGTAATTTTGCTAGGGTTTGATGAAGTGGATCGAAGAGCCTGTGATGATACCAAATTAAGAAAGAGCTAGGTAGTTCCTGGGATTGATATATGGAAGAATATATGAAGGAATAATATGGCTGAATGCTTTCTGTGTATTGAACAGAGGCTAAGTAGCCCATATATATACAAATACAAGTGGTAAAGTCAAAACCTGATTCTAATCCTATAAAGCCGTGATTGGCACAATTCATGGAATAGCCTTTCCTAGTTTAGACAAATACAATATTATACATTAATTACAATATATTCTTAATACAATCTCGTGCTCATCTACATGCCATAAAAAGTAGACAGAAAGGGCTGAGTGAGGAACACCAACCAGATTCCAGCAATCAAAGTGACATGGATAATAAAAAGGTATATGGGAGGGCACTCAGTTTTTTGAAAATGCTTAACTATGAAATTCAACTGTTATTGACCTTGTTTTTTAGTTTATAATTAATATTTGTGTTTCTTACATGATACGTGAATTTGATTTCTAGGACACTAGTCGGCACTACCTGAAGGATGTATCTTGTGGACTTCCTAAATGGAGGGAGCCTAAAATTCAAGATTCTCTATCTTGGAAAAGGCGAGATGTTTCTACTCAGGATTCTAGTCTTTTGGTGGATGCAGTCGCTAACTTAAATCAGTTTTCAAATGATGGAAGCTTCATGTCTGACGTTCTTCGTAAGCAAACTAATGATTTGAGTAGTCCCACTCACGAAAATATAGCAGACACTAGCAAACCAAGTGAAGCAAGTGCTGCATTTCATGAATTGAATGCGAACCAGTTGGCAGCTAAGGCCTTTCAACTTCGTATGAAAGGAAAGCTGGAAGAAGCTGAGGAACTTCTGGTAAGAAGCATGCAATATCTTTTATCTCTCCCAAGTAATTTGAGCGGCTTTTTATCCTATATGCTAATGTTGGTAGATTGAATTGTCTGTAGTCTGTTCTCCACATTATCCACAACAACTTAAATTACCACCTGGTTTATTGAGCAACTTAGGATAGAGATTATCTAACTTCTAATGCAGTGGAAAATACTCTTCTGCAGTTACGGCTATTTTGGTTCATCTTGTTTAGGGAATTTGCTGTCCTTTGTTTGCTGTTTTCTTTTTTTTCAACTTCACAAAATCTTAAACACTTTTGCTTGGGTTGTGTCCCTACCATTTTTTGCATGCATCTATTTAGTTCTATAGAGATGCCTATGCTTCTCTGTATTGCGATTTTCTTATGATTATTGGTTTATAACATTGTGTAACCCACTTGTTTAGCACATAGGATGCGGACAACGTGTAATTCATATTTCACGATTTTTTATTTCAGTGATTAATTGATTTTTTATTTTTGCTAATAGCAAGAAGTAGAAAACAGAAAGGTAAAGCAGGCTGGTGGGGATAGTTTTATGAGACCAAGAAATGAACAGAGCACAAGCAGGTAATGTTGCATATTCTTATTTTCTATTTTCCCCTATTATTTGTTTATTGCCTAATGCTTTCTGCTGTAAATAAGATACAATTGTGGACTAATTCTTTAAGTTATAAAAAGGGAGTGTGGAGCAAAGTAGTATTTCTAATGGCAAATGGGTCTTTTGCAGTTCTTGAAAATGAGTGTTTGGTTCTTGTTTCCTGTGTGCTTTTTCCATTTCTGTAAACAAGTACAAGATTCAATTTTGTAAGGATGATGAAATTGTAGACCAGAACTGTAGTGTATAGTAGAATTTGTAACATACAACACGGGCCAACTCTAATAGGATTCGTTATGGAATTCCTGGCAGGGAGTGTTCATCTGTTGATTGATTTCCTGTGCATGGTATGATTTGTTTTTTCCCTCACATAATTATCGGTGTTCTAATCAGATTGCCTTTTATGTAGATATGTTATGCAGGAAATGGCTCTTCGCCAGAAGAAAAAAGGAGGAGGATGCTGATATGCATCTAGCTCAAAGGATAACCCAGAACAAAAAGTACAGTATATCTGGTCAGGCAGATGATGAATATGACTATGATGACACTCCAAGAAAAAAGTCCAACAAGAAGCAGGGTAGTGATCAGAAAGTCACCCAGAACAACAGTTTTGCAACTCGATTCGCAACGCAGCAGGAGAGATGTCTCTTTTGCTTCGAAAATCAGAGGAGGCCGGCGCATCTTGTTGTAGCCATTGCAAGTTTCACGTATTTGATGGTGCCACATCAGCAGCCTGTTGTGCCTGGTCATTGTGTATTATACCAATGCAGGTGAGCTTAAATTAGTTTCTTCTCTTACTTTTTTTGTTGCAGTAGTCATTTGATAATGAGCACAAGTCATTCGTACTTTAAAGTTCCAGAAAGCCAGATTTCATGCTTTTGTTTACCATCTTCAACTCAAATGAAAAAAAAAAAAAGTGATTATTGGAACCCTTTTCAGGTTAATGTGAAACATCTAAGTCGATCTGATTACTAGGGGATGTAATTTTAGATCGCTCCTTTTGTAATATTTTAAATGCTTTTGTTGATTTGTATTTGATTCTGATCTGTATAATTCTTAACAGCATGTGCCTTCCACAAGAACTGTTGACGACGACGTGTGGCAAGAAATTAGAAATTTCAAGAAATGCCTTATTATGATGTTTGCAAAGCAAGAGAAGGAAGTAGTTTTTCTTGAAACTGTGATGGGGTTGGCTCAACAACGCCGCCATTGCATAGTCGAGTGTATCCCTATACCCCATGAAATTGCCAAAGAGGCTCCTCTATATTTTAAAAAGGTGAGGATTATGTTCTTTGTTTTCATTTTAAAAGCATTGATTTTCTGCTCTGCTTGTTTTGAAATGTTTTTGCTCATTATTTCTGGAAAAAATACTCATGACCTATTCCCTTTTTCCGGGAACTTGTGACGTTATTTCATGCGACATATCTGTGCTAGTAAATTTGGATACATATACAAGTGCATGCCCAGTGTCTATATATATTGAAACATGTACGCATAGATTTTATTAGGTTCTCAATTGTTGTGTTTTAAAATATTCTGAATTGAATGCTTATGTACATTTTAATCTATAATGTTGAATCTACAATCTGTGATTTTAATTTGTCTGCTCATTTGAACTAAATACATGTATAAACTTTCTCTCAGGCAATTGATGAAGCAGAAGATGAGTGGAGCCAACACAATGCGAAAAGACTAATTGATACAAGCGTGAAGGGCTTGCGTGGGTCAATTCCAAAGGACTTTCCGTACTTTCATGTGGAGTTTGGTCTGAATAAAGGGTTTGTGCACGTTATTGATGACGAGCAGCAGTTCAACAGCAGTCTTGGGCTGAATGTCATAAGAGGCATGCTACAATTGCCTGAGGAAGACATGTATCGCCGACGAAGACATGAGACAGTGGAGGCACAGAAGCAAGCGGTTAAGAGCTTCGATCAAGATTGGTCACCTTTTGACTGGACAAAACAACTTCATCAATCGTAAAGCCATATTGTCTTTTGTATCCGGGTTGTTTCAGCGGGGTTTATCTTTCACCTCACTGTATTTGGTTGCCGGTGGTTTAGAATCCTCTCTGGGAAGTTGTCCTTACACTTATGAGTATAGTTAGTCTCACTCTAGCATTAAACAGATTTTCTGCACCTTAAATCGTATTATACATGTTGATCTTGACATTTGAAGTAATTTTATTGGAACCACATTTTAGCCTTCGGACAAACTTGATTTTGCATGTTTTGAGTTTGCAATCATCCCTGGATCTTGCATATAGCATCACGTTACTACAAATTACTGACCCTATGGGTTTCAATTTATTCAATTGACTATCGAAAATTGAAAGGGGTGTGTAAGAGGTAACAATGTATGTGAATAGCACCGCCCTGTAATTAGTATGGCATGTTTATTTACTAGGAGTTTGTATTCAAGGATTTTCATCCCTGTCATTGGATACCTTCGATATTACTTAGTCTCTCATGATTACGGTTTAGAAGTCCTACTCTTCACTCATGAGTAATATAATACATTTTAGACTTTCATAAATGAAGAATTCAATTTTAAATTATGATTGGCACGTTAGCTGCTTAACTCAATCGTCTATTTAAGTAGATTTGAGATCCTCTTTAGATCTCTGTGTCCGAAGCCTAAGGATCAGCAGACCACTCATTTTAAATTATGCGGCCACATTAGCCCATTCATCAACTCACCTCATACAAACTAAAGGTTGAATTTGTCTCTATTCAATGGTCTAGATCTTTTAGTTCTTGGACTTTGAACACACGGAGTTTGAGAGAAGATTTAGATTCATTTTAGTATAGCACATGTAAAAAAAAGAAAAAAGAAAAGGCTTTTGGGCCTTTTACCTTCCAACTCATGTTTAGTGGCGGTGGATTTCTTCGGCTTTGAGTTTGACTAGGGCTTTGTTTACGTGGAGAGTACGCAGGAAAAGAGGGACGTGGAGCATCTTTTGGGTTTGGGCTATAAATACTGAGATTACATCAGCCCGTTCCTTGCTATAGATAGATAGAGAAACCGTACTCAAGCCCTGAGCTTGTGACGGCGGCATCATGTTTTAGGGTTCATTCCATTCTTTTATACAGAGAAATTACGGTCGAGATCAAAACTCAGAAGTCTGTCAGACTCTCTCTCTCTCTCAACCGTGTTTCTCTGTATAAAGAGATGTACTGGATCCGTCACCATATACATTGAGCTCTGTGTTTCTCTGTGAAAAGATGTTGATGTATTCTTTATGATTTGATGGGAATTTTTTAGGGTTTTGGGAGGCTTTAGTTTGGAAAATAATATACTTTACATGGGTAGAAATTTTTATTCATGATTTTATTGAGTTTTTTATTTTTTATTTTTTTATTTTTGCGTGTATGAAGGTAAAGATGAAAAACGGAACCAAGCAGTGTTAGTGTAATTTAGTGTTTTTTCTTTCTTTTTGAAGATGATCAAATGTTATGCTACCCAAATACCTAGTAGTATTAAGAATTTTACGAGTAAATTTCGGCAGGGGTTTTGAGCTGTAAATTCGACTTATTATTTTTTGTTAAAATACCCAAAAGCTCAACTCAATACAAGCATGGTTTAAGTGGTTGGGATAAGTTTGGGAGTTGCCCAGTTACCCAGTTGCAGATTGATTTATTCTTACTTCTGTAACGTTTTTCTAAGTTTCGAACTTGGTGTCGGTTCTTTCAGAGGGCAATGTTATGGTCTCTGTGGTAGTTTTGTATATGTCGTTGTGTAAGGCTAGGTCTAAACCTTTTAATCAAACTTCGGAGAGGGGATTCGGATTTGAGTCTAATATATATTTTAAGCAATGACTATTTGTATTGTCCATTTGCTATTTGTATTGTAAACGAGATTTGATAATGTTAACATCTCTAAACCCTAAGCGCGAACGCTAATCTTGATTGTTATAATGAATGAATCAATTCCGCAACCCTATTGTTAATATGGTTAATGTGAAATTTCAGTGAATTCTGGAATGGTCTCCCAACTTTCCCTCGAATTTTAACTTACAAATAGATAGAATTATATATTTAACGCAGAGGACTAGCATGCAATTGCAACACGCGGTTGTGCTGAAGGCTGCAGGAACTTAAATGTGCATCAATATCTACCGCGGCCCTTCCAATATGTGTGTACAGTACTGGTGCTGTTAGTGTATTATGCTTTCTGAGGTGGGTTGAAATCTTTTAGGCCCAAGTTTGCATGCAAAATTGTTTTTATAACGAGCTTACTCTTAAGACGGCGTTGTAAGTTTACATCCAAAAATTCTGTCTAAACAGTACTCATAATAAAGAGTCTTGAACAAATCAATGTTAATCTTCTCGTAGTGAACTGCTTATTTGATGAATTATGAATGATTAGACGATATTCAATTTGATTGATTATTTGTTATTGAATGATACATGATGGTTAATAAAATGAATGTTTTTTATGACAAATGTCGGTAAAAAATTGTTAATCATAACTGGCAGGACAAAGAAGTGTATGACCTTAGCTTTAGGGTGGACACATGCATTGCCTCTCTTTTCTTTTCTTTTCTTTTTTTTTTCTTTTTTTTTCCCAATAAGGAATGAGTAAATGATGATTATTTTGAATTAGAAGTCATTTCTTCTTCCCCGACGAATATATTAAAAATAACAGCTGGAACAAAGTTGAAATTGGGAGGCTAGGACCCGTGCCAATATTATATTATTTAAGAAAAAACGCATAACAAGGTGACATAATACCTAAATCCCGATGATAAAAAACAAAATCAGCAAATAACTTAGAACTGATCATTTCCATGTTAATTAACTTTAAGCTGAGTGTTAAATCAGCATATTGTCTAGCTTTATGGGCACACCCTTAAGGGAAGATTTTCTTAATCATGATCTTATTGTTCACAAAAATCAAAGTCCCCACGTTTGGATTTGTATTCCCTTCGGATCCTCATTATGAAGATCCTAGGAATCAATCAATCCTAGCTGCTCACCACACATCTTCTGATCTGAAATGATTTGAATTTTTAATTCTTTCTCCATGGCATAATGGTTTTTAGTCGTAAAATGTGTGGTGAGCGGCTAGAATTGATTGATCCCTAAGATCCTCACAATGAGAATCCTAAGGGAATCCAGATCCGCCCACCTTTTCACTTTTCACGGAATTAAGCTAATGAGATTAAATAAAAAGTTAAGCTTTTTCCAGTCCAACTTAATTAAAATATTAGATTCTTAATCCAAGGATGATTTACAAAAACAAAGACAAAAAGGACTTGAATTTTTTTTAAGGCTTTTATCCAAAATGGTATTTGAAATGGGCATAACTCCTTATTTTGGTCCATGAGATTCAAAATTAATAGAAGTGGTCCTTGAAATTGTTTACTGTCAATCATTTTAGTCATTTTATGAGAAATCTCCGTTAAATTGAAGATATTTTTGTCAAATCAACCATTCCCCTTGAACTCATGGTTTCTTCAAGTTAACAGAGATTTTTCACAAAAAAGACCAAAATAATTGACGGTAGACAATCTCAAGGATCACTTGTATCGATTTTAAATTCCAAGGACTAAAATGAGGAATTATGACAATCTCATGAACCATTTTATACATCTTTCAAATTTTGTCAACAACGCTTATCATCTTAGTACGTGTATGTATTATAGTCCTAATTTGTATACCAGATTTCTTGAGCTTCAATAAAACGGATATATACTGTGTATTCAACAAAAGTGACTTTTTTTTTTGTTGGACCGCACCAAAACAGACTTTGAATATGTTTTTAAGTTACCATATTTCTGTATATTTTGACCAAAATTAAATTATTCCTCGTTTTTCTTCTAGAATATAAGCTCATGCATAGAGATAGACACAATCTTTTGGCGGTAAGCTTTGTTCACACATAGCGTTTGAAAATAGATGAATTAACTTTCAGCCTACGTAACACACTAGAAAAGGTCAATTACGTAACAACCAACTATAATCCATTAAATGGTACCGTTATAAATACATCTCTTCCCCCCCCCCAAATACATCACAAAGCAAATATTTCACAAAGAGAATAAAACTAGTCTAAATAAATTCAAAGGCAATCTGCTAGGATGTCATCTGAATGTGAAGGAAAGGATTCATGGCCGGAGCTCGTTGGAGCCAAGGGGAAGGATGCGGAGGCTATAATCGAGAGCGAGAATCGTTTAGTCAATGCTGTGATCGTGAAAAAAGGATCATTTGTCACTATGGATTATCGATGTGATAGAGTTTGGGTTTGGGTCGATAAAAATGGAATTGTCACCGAAATTCCTGTAATTGGTTAATTCATATATGCGATGTTATGTGAACATAATGTAATAAGAAGTTGTATCCATATCCATGCATCAGTATTATATTGATAATAATAAATTATTTCCCTTTCTGCATCTATGTTATATGGTTCGATAAAGTTGACAGTTCGTTATTCTTCTTCTCTGTACCCTTTGTTTTGTTCCACCCTCAAAGCAAGTAGCTCATGGCTTGTTAAGCTCCGATGTTGACCACTAATTTCATTGTGGTGAGATTGGTCCATTCGATGCTGTGAGTATATGAAATAGGTTCGTAGTGTAGTCAGTTAAAAATAGACTTACTTTTTGCAGTGCCCGTGAAACTCAATTTCAATTTTACTTTGTCATCCGAAACTTAATTTGCATCACTTGATCCTCCAAAATTAATTTTTTAATCACCTTGACATTGTTGATCAATTTTGTAAGAAAAATCCGTGAAGTCTTGGACCTGGCACAAATGGCCCCCCACAAGGTAGTGTAATTGCATCAATTTTTATATACCCCGATTCCCTAATGTAAGGGAGGGGATTTAACCTAAGCCCACATAGGCCACCATATTTGAAAATTAGGTATCGAATTCACGAGTTGAACTCAATATCTTTTACTTAAAAATAAAGAAAAATATCATTACATCGTAATGTTAGTGATAATATCCTTACCATAAGTGAAATGTACTAGTGGAGTGGGTGTTCGTAAATTAACATGAAATTAACGGAATTGAAGATTTTAATATTCTAAAATGACATTTTTATTAGTAAGTTAACAGAATTGACCGCATTAGCTAATAGAGTAAGACACATGGACCAAATTGATCAAATTGAAAACACGAGGACTAAATTGATTGAACATGTAAAATGCATGAACCATTTTGATCATTTAAGCCCATATGTTTTAGGAAAATTAGTTATAATAAAGAATTCAAAGTTTGGTTGTTGAATTAGAACGAAAGATACGAAAGACATATATGATAGGGGCAGGAGGATGAAAATGTCTAAACTACTCATTATAAATATAGTATTGAGATTGCATAGATGTTGATACGGATATAGTATTGATAGTGTAGATATTGTTTATAAGATGCCTATATGATAGCTATATTACCTAAATATAGGCATTATTATTGATATATTTTGGATACACGTAATATTGTTGATAATCACGGTAGATAGTTGCCAATAGGGAATTGTTATGTCGGCGATATGTCGTGGCCCGTGGGTATTTCTCTCAAATTCTCCTTCGCACCTTCGTCCTTTTCATCTACATCTCTGTAGATTTCTCAAGCACCTCCTAGCTTTCATTGTCTTCCATGGTTACCAATAACGAATATCCCTATCCAATTTCAGATTAACATAATGTAAAACTAAAAGATGACAAAGTGAATTAATTAGTGAATCTAGTACAAATCGAATCACATTAATCAAGACAAAATTCTTTTTTACAAACTTGCCCCCATCCATCTGCTCAACCAAATAAACAACCAACCTCAACAACCCAATTCCAGAAAAAAGCAAAAAATAAAAAATAAAAAATCCAGTCAAAGCAATAAGCTTTAAACCCAATGATTTACATGAGAGACACAATTGCAAAGATGACGATGAAGATGAAAATAGCGTGTAACAAACTCAGTTTCCGTGCCTCCACCATGAGCATGAAGTTGAAGTTTCCGTGTAACAAAAAGTCTTTCCAACGTCAAAAATTTCTTATACCAGCAACGAGCTTAAGACTTCCTATTTCGGCACCGCCCGGCCGTTCAGTTTTAAATGCAGACAAACTCCCTATATATTTGATGTCCAAATTTTGTCAACTATATTTATCATCATAGGACGTACGTGTATCTAACAAACAAGTATTCATAAGCGGCAATAAACTTGACTTCGTTTTTATTCACAAATTGCACCTTAAGTTCTTTATTTTTTACCAAATATACTATTCTTTATTTCAAACCAAAACTTTATATTCTTCATTTTGCTTCCACATGTTAAGGCCACCGATCGTGAACCATAAAAAGACCCTAAAGCGAATCTTGGATATGCCACCGATCATTTTGCTTCTGCATCAAATAATTTTATAATGCCAAAATGTAACATATTAGGGTTTAAAATATGAAGTTTTAACGAAACATTCATGATACTATTCACTTTAACGAAAAATGATATTTTACTCTAAAAAAATCATTCCTGGTACTATTCACTTACAACATATTTTTGTCCTTTTGATTAAAACTCAAAGTTTTCAAACTCTTTTCATTAATTTTCCTTTTAAAATATCGATATAGTTGGAAATATCAATGTGCAAATTTCTAAAAAATATCGATGGAATTATCGTTATTGGTTGCCTTCGATGGAAATTATGAAAATTTGTAATGAGGAGAGTATATCAACTCATTCAGATTTAATCGAAACTAGAGAAATTTTCTCAAAAAAATTCAAAAGTTCAAAATCTGCAATGTGTTTTGGCAACATTAATTTATGTATGAATAGGTAAATATCGTCGAGATTCATTGATCTTCCTATATTTCGTCGATATAGGGTGAAGTTTGCATTTCAACCAGTTTCCATATCCATCCTTAAATTTCCGGATATTTCAATGAAAATAATGACCATTTCATGAATATTTCAAACTCTGATAAGTATACAAAGCAGAGTTTCTAACTAACATCCAAATGTATAGTCAATAATGACTACAAACCGTAAGCTATCCAGTTGTACATGGACTTCTATAAATGTGCATCTATCTCTTCCTGTTCCTTAAGCCAATACATCACAAACAATATATCTTACAAGAGAGATCAGACAAAGTACTCAAACGAAAAGCGAGCGAGGATGGCATCTGAGCAATGTGAGGGCAGTGAAGGTATGTAATGAACAAGTTTATGTTTGATATATAGAGTGTGCGCGCGCGCATGTAATTAGTACAATTGATTGCAGTCTAATTACTTTATTCATATTAAAATAATGCAGGTAAATATGTATGGCCTGAGCTGTTGGGAGCCAAGGGTACCGTTGCGAAGGCAACAATTAAGAGGGAGAATTCCACTGTCAAGGTTGAGATCGTGATAGAAGGAACCATTGTACCAGCAGATTTGCGATGTGTAGCTGATAGGGTTCGTGTTTGGGTCGATACAGATGGCTTTGTTACTAGGGTGCCTATCATTGGTTAACTTAATTATATCCAAATTATATATTGGGTTCTTGTAATCCTATGTTTGTACTTTCTCTAATGCAAATAAGGAGTCGTAGTATTCTCCATGCATTGAATTTTTCTTCCGTGTACTCCTATATGAAAAGCTCAAAATGTAGGATTCAAGTTGTTTTGGTATCCTCATTTGTTTTTCTCTCTGTTCAACTACATCAAAGTATAGACTAAGAAAATATATTCGGATGATCACGTCATCCTTACATGCACACACACTTCCACATTGCCATCGAGTCCTCAAATCTAGGCATGACAATTCCTGACACGACCCGATAACCCGACACGACATGACACGACACGACACGACACGAAATTAACAGGTGTTCGGGTCGACACGATAACGAATCGGGTCGTTATCGGGTAATCCGATAAGCACATGTTAAGATAATGGGTTGGTTCGGGTATACACATGGATAACACGATACACGATAAGCAAAATATTAATTTTATAATTTTATAACCCTAAAAAAAAACTATAATAATTATATATATTAATTTAACAATTTTATACCCTAAAAACTATAATAATTATATATATAATTAAATTTTAAAAATTGGTGACCATTGGATCGGCTTAAATATACATACCATTTAATTTTTCAAGTGTTATAACGTACAACAAAAATAAATTTAAATCTACTTAATAAATACACACACACACACACACACATACCATTGAACTTGATGAGATATGAATAAATTTAAATCTACTTAATAAATATACACACACACACACACACACATACCATTGAACTTGATGAGATATGAATTCTACGAAACTAATTTCAACGATCCAACCGTCAAACTTGTTTGTAAATGCTTCGAAATCGCATAAGCTGAAAATCGCAAAAAACAAACATTCGGAGATCAAGTAATGGGACAAAACTTTTTGATGGTTATAAACGAAAAATCACGATTTAACAGTTATTTTAACTCTGATTTTGATGATTTTTTTACAGCTACACTCCTTGACCCTATATGAATACAATGAGTGAATTCGATCTTCAATTTAAAATATTTACACAAGTGGATACCACAAAATCATATGTTACACTTAATGAAAGTATAAATAAACTCTTAAGTGTTAGTGAATCTATCGTTTTGATGGGATACGAATTCTACGAAACTAATTTCACTGATCCAACTGTCAAACTTGTTTGTATATGCTTCAAGATTGCATACCCAAAAATCGCAAAAAATAAACATTCAAAGATCAAGTAACGGGACAAAACTTTTTGACGGTTATAAACGAAAATTCACGATTTAACAGTTATTTTAACTCCGATTTTGATTATTTTTTACAGCTACACTCCTTGACCCTATATGAATACAATGAATGAATTCGATCTTCAATTTAAAATATTTACACAAGTGGATACCACAAAATCTTATGTTATACTTAATGAAAGTATAAATAAACTCTAAGTGTTAGTGAATCTATCGTTTTGATGGGATACGAATTCTACGAAACTAATTTCACCAATCCAACTGTCAAACTTGTTTGTATATGCTTCAAGATTGCATACCCAAAAATCACAAAAAATAAACATTCAAAGATCAAGTAACGAGACAAAACTTTTTTATGGTTATAAACGAAAATTCACGATTTAACAGTTATTTTAACTCCGATTTTGATGATTTCTTACAGCTACACTCCTTGACCCTATATGAATACAATGAATGAATTCGAACTTCAATTTAAAATATTTACACAAGTGGATACCACAAAATCTTATGTTATACTTAATGAAAGTATAAATAAACTCTAAGTGTTAGTGAATCTATCGTTTTGATGGGATACGAATTCTACGAAACTAATTTCATCGATCCAACTGTCAAACTTGTTTGTATATGCTTCAAGATTGCATACCCAAAAATCGCAAAAAATAAACATTCAAAGATCAAGTAACGGGACAAAACTTTTTGACGGTTATAAACGAAAATTCACGATTTAACAGTTATTTTAACTCCGATTTTGATGATTTTTTTACAGCTACACTCCTTGACCCTATATGAATACAATGAATGAATTCGATCTTCAATTTAAAATATTTACACAAGTGGATACCACAAAATCTTATGTTATACTTAATAAAAGTATAAATAAACTCCAAGTGTTAGTGAATCTATCTTTTTGATGGGATACACATTCTACGAAACTAATTTCAACGATCCAACCGTCAAACTTGTTTGTATATTCTTCAAGATCGCATACACCAAAAATCATAAAAAAAAACATTCAGATGTCAAGTAACAGGATAAAACTTTTCGACGGTTATAAACGAAAAATCATGATTTAACGGTTATTTTAACTCTGATTTTGATGATTTTTTTACAGCTACACTCCTTGACCCTATATGAATACAATGAATGAATTCGATTTTCAATTTAAAATATTTACACAAATGGATACCACAAATCTTATGTTATACTTAATGAAAGTATAAATAAACTCCAAGTGTTAGTGAATCTATCGTTTTGATGGGATACGCATTCTACGAAACTAAGTTCAACGATCCAACAGTCAAACTTGTTTGTATATGCATCGAGATCGCATACGTCAAAAATCGCAAAAAACAAACATTCAGAGATCAAGTAACGGGACAAAAATTTTCAACGGTTATAAACGAAAAATCACTATTTAACGGTTATTTTAGTTCCGATTTTGATGATTTTTTACAGCTACACTCCTTGACCCTATATGAATACAATGAATGAATTCGATCTTCAATTTAAAATATTTACACAAGTGGATACCACAAAATCTTATGTTATACTTAATGAAAGTATAAATAAACTCTAAGTGTTAGTGAATCTATTGTTTTGATGGGATACGCATTCTACAAAGCTAATTTCAACGATCCAATCGTCAAACTTATTTGTATATGCTTCGAAACCGCATACGCCAAAAATTGCAAAAAAAAAACATTAAGAGATCAAGTAACGGGACAAAACTTTTCGACAGTTATAAACGAAAAATCACGATTTAACAGTTATTTTAACTCCGATTTTGATGATTTTTTACATCTACACTCCTTGACCCTATATGAATACAATGAATGAACTCGATCTTCAATTTAAAATATTTACACTAGTGGATACCACAAAATTTTATTTTATACTTAATGAAAGGCTTCACAACCTTGAAAACAAAAACTTTTTCAGTTTGAATAGCCTTGGACATTTAATATTTTGTAATAGACTAGTAGTGTATGAATGTTTTTTTTATTAGGCTCTTATTTTCGAGTGTAGATGTAGTACTTAAACGACAAATGTGTTTTAATGTTTTGAAGTAATATTTATGTGGCAATGTGTGGTATGTGCAAATTTAAGAAATTTTTTTTTTTTTCTTAACGGGTCATAATGGGTAAGTGATCCGACATGTTAAGATAACAGGTGTGACACGACACGACCCGTTAAGATAACAGATATTACACGAAAACAAAACGAACACGACAGACATGACCCGTTTGCCAAGCCTACTCAAATCTCGTCGGGACTAGTCAAAAGAAAAATAATACACTTACCAATTATTACAACTGAAGATTTCTCAAACGAACCCATCTCTTGATTCTCAAACAAACCCACACGAGTTAGTTGAAACTCAAATTAAAAAGCAAAGTACAAAATTACGCGCATGTTTGAAACTGTTTTTGGAAGATGTGTTTGATTATCTTCAAATTTGAACGACCCAATTAATTTCAATTAAGTCACGTAGACATCTCTCAAGTAATTTTGTCTTCCCTTGAATCTGAATGAATTATGAACGATTTAGGTTGGACCTATGGTTAATGTATTGTAGAGCTAAACCCTAAATAATTTGGATATCTATATTTTCTATATTTTTTGTGAATGTAGCTAAATAATTTAGTAATTCAATAGGTCTTAAAAATCCATACAAATCCTTAATTATTTCACCTTCGTAGGATCAAGACCTATATCGATAATCGTGTGGATATATAGCATGCTGAATTGAACAATTAGATAAAAAAAAAAAAAAGGATACTTTGGATGCGGTCCTTAATCCTTAACATTCTTTGATTAAAATCTTAATAGTATTCAAAGTTTGATCAAAGTCCCTTGACTTTGTACACCTCATTATATTACTATTAATATTTATATTTTTATAGTTTTGACATTAATTGTTTGATATTTTATGAGATTTATAATCCTATAAATTTAAAATCCCTCATTATAATACTAATAGAAACAGTTACAATAAAAAAAATTCAAACATTTTGATTGAATAAAATGAATAAAAACTATGTAAAAATAAGAAATAATAAGAAATAATAAATGGCAAAAGAATGTATCCATAGTGTTAAAAAAATTGGTACATTTTACAAAAACATTGGTACATTTTACAAAAAAAATTGGTACATTTCACATATAACAAAGTGGTACATTAATAAAGAAGAATGGGTACATTATAAATAAATTAGGGTACAAATAAAAGATTAAAAAATTATGAGTACAAATGAATTTTTAAAAAAATATAGGCGCTAAAAGAAATTAATACATGGGTACAAAATAAAACTAAAAAGAAAATACTACAAATTTTAAAAAAAAATGTTGCAAATTAAAAGTGGGTACAAACTAAAAATATAAATATATGATACAAAGTTTAGGCATAAAACATAAATATACCATATGTAATTTTTCTATCATTGATTAAATATACAATGTCATGTGACGGTATATACATGGGTACAAACACAAATAAAACTTTAAAAAATACGGGCACAAAAAGAAACTAATATATGGGTACAAATTAAAAATGAAAAGAAAATTGGTACAAATTAAAAAATATTTGCAAATTAAAAATAGGTACAAACTAAAAATAAAAATATATGATAAAAATCTAGCCATAAATATAAATATACTAATTGTAACATTTTTAACACTAAAGGAATATATTTAAAAATAAAAATATTTTATTATTCAAATAATTAATGACGTTATTAATATCCAAGGACCTTGATCAAAAATTGAAAATGAATAAGATTTTAATCAATGGAGTAGCAAAAACAAGGATGTGAACCTAATTTCTCCAAAAAAAAAATCTAGTTGTTTTGCATGAAAGTGTTTTCCAACGACATTAAAACATAACACTTGGCAAGTGGCAGCTGAATTTGGTCCAACATTTGGGAACCAGATCCCCTTTGGATCCAATCATGCTGAGCTCACTAATCAATGCATCCGGACCATTGAAATCTGATCCAACGACTACAGTTATTATAACTTTTAGAGAGATTCCCTGTTTGTAGCCGTTGGATCAAATTTCAATGGTCCGGATACATTGATTAGTTGGCTCAGCATGATTGGATCCGGTTCCGGCCCGTAATGCATTGAAATATTGCTTTTTATTAATGACTTAGGTTACCATATTAATGAGGATTTGACGACTAAACAGTGTCCACCCATTTATTCTAGCTTTCATCCCTTTAACTTTTTAATAAAACTAAACAAAATAGTCAATTAGTATGGTAAATTACTAAAAACTACCTCAACTATTGGGTCATTAACAGTTTCATACCTCGTTTTTAAAAAATTTCAATGTTATACCTTATCTTCGAATTTGTTGCAATGTCATACCTCCCGTCAGTTGTCTGTCAATTATTCTGTTAAAATGCTGACGTGGCATGCCACGTGGCACATTTTATATTAAAAAATTATTAAAAACTATAAAAAATTAATTAAATATTAAAAAATTAATTAAATATTAAAAAATTAATTTTTTTCCTTCTCTTTTTTTTTCTTTTCTCTTTTTTTTTTCTTTTCTCTTCTCCTTCTTTCTCCTTCTTCTTCTTCTTCTTCTTCTTCTTCTGGTTCTGGGCACGTTCGGCCCTTTTTTTTTTCCTCTTCTTCTTCTCTCTCCTTCTTTTTCTTTTTCTTCTTCTTCTGGGCACGTTCGGCCCTTTTTTTTTTTTTTTTTTTTTTTTTTCTCTTCTTCTTCTTCTTCTTCTTCTGGGCACGGGTTCGGCCCTTTTTTGTTTTTTTTTTTTTCTTTTTCTCTTCTTCTTCTTCTTCTTCCTCTTCCTCCTTCTTCTTCTTTCTGGGTTTGCAGGGGATTGGGATGGGGGGACGGACGAAGAAGAAGAAGCAGCTGGGATGGTGGTCGGACGAAGAAGCAGCGGGCGGAGAAGGAGAAGGAGGAGGAGGAGGAGGAGGAGAGAGAAGAAGAGAAAAAAAAAAGAGAGAGAAGGAAAAAAAATAAATTTTAATTAATTTTTTAATATTTAATTTTGTTTTTTTAGTTTTTATTAATTTTTTATTAATTTTTTAATATAAAAATGTGCCACGTCAGCAATAACGGATGAATTGACGGAAGGCTGACGGAAGGTATGACATTGCAACAAATTAGAAGATAAGGTATAACATTGAAATTTTTTAAAGACGAGGTATGAAAATGTTCAGACCCAATAGTTGAGGTAGTTTTTGGTAATTTACCCCAATTAATACTACAGTTTAGTGGTATTCTTTTTCACTTATAAATGAAAGGTCTTATGTTCGATTCTTGCCAAAGGCGAATTTGAACCACATTATTGCTAGCACATCATAAGGTTTAGGCCTCGTTTGACATGCCGTATTAGACACCGAATAGTACTATTTAATACTTTCCGGTGTTCGGTGACATTCTGTATTAAATTAGCATCGGATTATCTATACGGCCTCGCCTATTTTATACAACACACATCAGATAACTTATACATTCCAAATCGTCCGTATTATTGGTCGGGTTGTTGGAAACAAAATCAAGCTGGCTCTTTTTCCATCTCTTTCTTACTGATTACTCCATCGCCTTCTTGATCCATCTTCTCAACTAGTATTCCTTCTCTCTCTCGACAAAGAAGGAACTAGAATTTGGGGTGTGCGATTGTATATGGTTGATGGGGATGGGGATTGAGTGGTGGAATAAGTTGGAATTGGGGTTAATCGATGAACATTGTTAAAATTACTGAACATTGAAAAGGCTATGAGAATGGCAGATTGCATGCCTCGTTTATTACATTGTTGTACAATATTTACATCATAAGTCAACTATTCAACCCTAAATTAAAGGCTAGGGAACAACGACCCATATTTAGTGGGATTTGACTCAAACCTATTTAGGTAAATATAATACAAGATATTTACATATAATACCGTATAATATTTCCTAATACTCCCCCTCAAGTTGGAGAGTGAATATTATGAAGTCCCAACTTGTCGCGTAGTGTCACAAAGTGATCTTTCCCCAAGGCCTTAGTAAATAAATCTGCTAACTGGAAACGTGTAGGTATATGTGAAGGACTAATCATTCCAGCTTGCAGTTTTTCTCGAACAATGTGACAATCAATTTCAATATGCTTCTTCCACTCATGAAAAACGGGATTAGCTGCAATATACAGGGTGGCTTGATTGTCGCAAAATAATGGTATATGAGCCTTTTGCGGAACTTGCAAATCTTGCAATATATAGCGCAACCAAGTTAATTCTAAACATGTGTTGGCCATAGCTCGATATTCGGCTTCTGTAGACGATATGGAAACATTGTCTTGTTTCTTGGACTTCCATGAGATGAGAGAATTTCCAAGAAAAACAAAATACCCTGCAACTGACCTTCTAGTGGCATGACAACGTTGCATGACAACGTCCCCAATCAGAATCACAAAAGGCCTTTAACTCAAGATTATCGGAGGTAGGGAATAACAAGTGTTGACCAGGATTGCCTTTGATATACCTGAGAATTCATAAAGCTGCATCCCAATGAGGTTTGCGAGGCTTATGCATAAATTGACTCAATGTGCGAACTGAAAAGACTATGTCAGGCCTGGTGACAATAAGATAAATCAATCGTCTGACTAGTCTTTTGTACTTGTGGGATCATCTAACAATGCTCCGTCAGTGGGAGTGAGTTTCAAATTTTGTTCCATTGGAAACTTGTCTGGACGTGTCCCCTTAAGTCCAGAATCCTGCAAAATATCTAGTGCATATTTTCTTTGAGACATGAAAATGCCTTTCTTAGAATGAGAGAATTCAATCCCTAAAAAATATTTTAAATCATCAAGGTCTTTGATGCGGAAACATGTGAGAAGAAATATTTTGAGTCGTTCTATCTCTTGAAGATCATTTCCTGTAAGAAGTATGTCATCTACATAGATAAGGACAACAATTAATGAAGTACCTTGAGCCTTGGTAAAAAGAGAATAATTAGCTTTTGATTGTTGATAGCCAGCTTTCTGAATGGTAGCTGAAATTGTGGAAAACCAATTTCTAGAAGCCTGTTTGAGTCCGTAGAGAGATTTGTTGAGCCGACATACAATGTTCTCCCTATGTCGGCGAAGACCGAGATGAGGTTCCATGAATACAAGCTCATGCAAATCACCATGTAAAAAGGCATTTTGAACTTCTAATTGATGGACGAACCAATGACGGGCAGCAGCTACCGTAAGGAGACAACGGAGAGTGGTAAGTTTGGCTGTAGGAGAAAAAGTTTCCTGATAGTCGATGCCCTCAACTTGAGTGTATCCTTTTACAACAAGACGAGCCTTGTACCGTTCAATGGTACCATTAGACTTGTACTTGATTTTATAAACCCATTTGCATCCAATGAGTTTGTGACCAGCAAGCAGAGGAACCATGCTCTAGGTATTATTGTGTTGTAAAGCCTCTAATTCAGCATGCATAGCCTGTCACCAATTGGGATCAAGGATAGCCTAAGCAAAGGAAATGGGTTCGGTGGGACCTGTAATGGTAGCTAGAAAAGCACAGTGGGTAGGAGAAAGACGTGAGTATGAAAGAAAATTAGAAAGAGGATACCGAGTACCTGAGGGGGGACGAGGTTGCGAAGGAAAATGACTGACTTGTTTAGTCACATGATAGTCTTTATGCTAAACCGGAGGTTGCTTATGACAATGAGACTGTCGTGGGGGTGAAGAGGACAATATAGCGAGATGAGAAGATGTGTCTGATGAAATGGGGAGGGAAGGGTGGGTAGGTTTGGTGTATGGAGGGAGAGAGTCTGATAGGGGGTTAGAAAAATGATGGGGGAGGGGTGAAGGATGGCTGATGGAGGGGTGGGGTCCAAGACAAGATGGGACGACTTTAGGATGAGATGGGGTGGGTGAAGTGATGGGATGTGAGATATTAATGTGGGTGGGGTCTGTGAGTTGGAATAGTAAGCTACGTGCAACTGTGAGGATGTGCCTATGCTTACGTTCGACAACCCCATTTTGTTGCAGGGTGTAGACACATGTGCGTTGATATTCAATGCCATTGGTTGGAAAAAAATCTTTCATGGACAAAAATTCAGACCCATTGTCGACTCGTATGGCTTTGATTTTGGCATGAAATTGAGTACGATCAAAGGTAATAAACGATTTTAAAAGGTCTTGAGTTTCAGATTTATATTTCATCAAAATATCCATGGGCATCTAGTAAAATCATCTACAATGGTGAGAAAGAATCGAGCCCCTGAATGTGTGGGAATTTTATGAGGTCCCCAAATATCACAATGAAGTAAATCAAATGGATTATGAGTTGATATAAAACTTGAAGGAAACAGAAGTCTAGTTTGTTTGGCTATGGGACAAACGTTACAATTATTATCAAAAGAAATATTATTCGAGAATAATGAGGGAAATACTAATTTAAGGCGAGTAGGCGAAGGATGGCCAAGTCGCATATGCTATAAATTGGAGGAGTGGGAAACTTGACAAGAGATGGGCGTCCGTTGCAACGGCGACATGTAATAAAGACCATCACGTTGCTTAGATGATCCAATCATCTTCCCCGTAGCCAAGTCCTGCAAGACACAAAAGGTGGGAAATAAAATGGCACAACAGTTTAGAGAATCAGTGACTTGGCTAGCAGACATGGGATTTAAGTGAAAAGAAGGAACACACAAAACATTATCTAATGTGATATCGGAATTGAACGGTATGGTACCGGAGGAAGTGATTGTGGCTGAAGAGCCGGTGGGTAATTTAACAGCAGATATGGGTGAATGAGCAGTAAAAGAGCACAGCTATCCAAAATCCAAGGCTTTGTAAATATGGAATTAACAGAAGCAACAGTAAAAGAGCACAGACATGCAGCGTTTGCATAAGCATTGTTATTACCAGGAGCATGGTTTAAATTTATCATGGATACAGCATGGGCCAACTGTTGAAGCTGTTTTACTGAAAGTCCTTGCAAAGCATTTGATCGAGACATGTGTGGTTGAGAAGGGGCAACTGATGTATTGGTAGCAAGATGAGGACCATGTAGCAAGAGATGAGGATGTAGCAGCTGCATTTGCAGCAGAAAAGGCAGCAAGTGAATTGCTGCTATAGGACCCATGTGAGTGTGACTTTTTGATGTATTTCTTATCTTGGTTTCCCCCATGACTAGAGTCATCGGTCCCATTTTTTATTCTGCATCTGTCTTTAGTGTGGCCTCTTTTGTCACAAACTTGCAATAATATTTTCGAGTCCTACAATTTTCAATTGTGTGCCCATCTTTACCACAGTATTCGCATTGAAGATTCTTGAAACTGTCAAAGGAATGGTTCGATCGACTTTGGACTGCAGCAGCGATTGAGAAATTTTCGGTTGGTCTCGTTGTCATTTGTTGTTGTGTTTCATCTTGAATGACAAGTGAATATGCTTGACGAACTTTAGGAAATGGTGTTATCATAAGGATATTACTGCGAACTCCATTATAGACATCGTTGAGACCTATAAGAAATTGCATCATCTGATCTTCTTCTATTTGCTCATTACGTGTCTTTGTCTGATAACAGATAAGAAGAGTTCGATATGTCTCTAATTCATCCCAAAGGCCTTTAAGTTTTGTAAAATAAGTTAAGACTATCATGGAGCTTTGTGAGAGAGATGCGATTGACTTCTAAATTTGATAGATTGTTGGTGCATTCTTCTGTGAAAACTGATCTTTGAAATCTTCCCACACCTTTTGGGCGCTTTTTGCATGAACAACTCCTTTGGATAAATCAGATTCGACTGATTGAGCAAGCCATGACAAAATCATATTGTTGCATTGATTCTAGAGAGCATATTCTTTTGGTTGGTTTGTTGCTGAGGGGGGATGAATGGAGCCATCGATGAAGCCAATTTTGTTCTTGGCTGTGAGAGCATGTATCATGGATTTACTCCAAGATGGATAACTAGGTCCATTCAATTTTTCTGAAACGATCATATGACGGGGGTTATCTGAATTGTGAACATAGTATGGACTTGATGAATCCATGCCGATATTGCTATTATTTTGATTTTTTGTGTGGTGGTGATTGAGCAAGTGTGTCTGACATGATGCTTGGAAATAGGATGAGAGTTGAAAACGTGGGCAGGCACCAGAACTTTATGCTCTGTATACCATGTTAAAAGAGTAAATTGTAGCTATGGTCCCTGAACTTTAATTAAATTGGAGCAATGGTCCCTCAACTAAAAATCCATTACCATTGGTCCCTCAACTTATCAAAATGTGTAGCTATAGTCCTTTTCATCAATTTAGCCAAAATTTTGTCAAAATAAGTTATGTTGGAATAACCATTTATATAATTAGGGTCCCTCAACTCATCAAAGTGTGTAATTATGATCTTTTTCGTTAACTACGTCAAAAATTTTGTCAAAAGGAGTTATGTTGGAAGGACCATTGCTACAATTGGGTTAAAGTTAAGAGACCATTTCTCCAGTTGAATTAAAGTTGAGGGACCAATGATAATGGATTTTTAGTTGAGGGACCATAGCTGCACGTTTTGATGAGTTGAGGGACCAATGGTAATGGATTTTTAGTTGAGGGACCATTGCTCCATTTGAGTTAAAGTTCAGGGGCCACAGCTACAATTTACTCATGTTAAAATGACTGAACACTGAAAAGGCTATGAGAATGGCAGATTGTATGCCTCGTTTATTACATTGTTGTACAATATATACATCACAAGTCAACTATTCAACCCTACATTAAAGGTTAGGGAATAGTGACCCATATTTAGTGGGATTTGACTCAAACCTATTTAGGTAAATATAGTACACGATAGGTAAATATAGTACACGATATTTACATATAATACCGTATAATATTTCCTAATAAACATGTCGTCGACCTACATTTGCAAATGCTTATGACGAACATCCATGGCGGCAACGTTTTCATTTGGATCAGAGGTGGTGGTTTTTAGTTTTTTCCCATCAAATCGACGGGCTATAATACCAAATTTGGTATTGAATTGTGAAACTAAGTGCCATAAATGTTCTTCAATCTCCTTTGAGGATGTAAATGGACATGATAATCTTTGATTCTTAGTCCAGCAACAACTTTTATTAATATGAGGAAGAATTACAGACAAAAACAAGTCCAAGATGAATTGAGTTTTTATTTTTTTTGGCTGAGAACAGATTTAATCGATGCTCTTTAATTTGTTTATTCTGTTAAAAAGTATATAGATATTATTATTATTTTTTTAAATCGGTTTTTAATCTGGTACTGCACCAAATGCCTGATTAAATAGTCAGTACGGCCAACTAAATAGTCAGTACTATCCAATGATAAATTATCCTATCTGACTGAAGTAGTCAGTATAGTCCGAGCTGTCAAACGAGGCCTTAGTTCACTTCCCTACTTTCTTAGTGTATATATAATATTGTTTGGCTCAAAAAAAAAAAAAAAGTAGACGAAATAAAAGTACAAAAACTAGCAGCCACCGTGTCACCACCCACACTAATATCGGCAGTCCCCGCCGCCAGCAACATAGTCACCCACGTCAGCGTCTATCCCTACTCTTACTTGTCGTCGCCAAAAGTCGCCTCCATCTACACTTTATAAGTTTTAACGTTGCAGAAGGTTAAAATTAAGGGAGTTTTAACGAAAAGCCCGCGGTACTGTTCACTTTAACGAAAAACCACATTTTTACACTAAAAAGTCAAACCTGGTACTATTCACTTTACCCTTTATTTTGTCCTTATCGTTAAAATTCAAAATTTTCAAGTCTTTTTCATTAGTTTTCCTTAAAATTAAGTAGCTCAAAGGATTTTTGGGCCTTTAATTTTTGGTACCATGTACTTCGACTAGGGCTTTGTTTCCACAGAATGTACGCACTGGCGCATGTTTCGGATAAATACTAAGATTACATTACATCAACCCTTCCTTTAGAGTGATAGGTCCGTACCCAAACCCAAAGCTTGTTACGGCGGCACCCTCCTGCTTTTAGGGTTCATTTCATTTGTTTTTACAGAGAAATGACGGTCGAGAAAAAACATAGAAAAAGTCTGTCAGGCTCTACCGTATTTCTCTACATAAACAAAATGCATTGGATCCGTGATATTCATATTTATGCTATCTTTTTTCTTTTATTCCCAGTAGCTAATTTGTTCTACACTTGTCTTTTCGTGTAGACAATCTAAGTGAGTAGAAATTTTAATACAAATTGTATTTAGATGTTTTTTGCATATGTGTCCAGACGTGCTGTGTTCGTATATATTTATGTGTCCAGACTTGCTCATATTTTGATCTTTTATGAGTTAATTTTCACAGGTTTTGAGTTATTTCAACTTATTAATTCTCTTAAATATCAAAAGGTCAATGCTCCCAAGTGACATGTTTGATCCAAGTGGTGGGGATTTAATTGCAACTTGTCTATATGGAATTTGAAGATAAAATTATGCGCTGTATATGATATGATATGGTATTGGGTTTTGACCATGACTATTAGTTGGTAGTGTTATCAAATGTGATGACATGTAAATTTAAAATGGTAATGATATTGGTTTTTTGGCTCTCGGTTGTTCACGTGCTACTTGCACTGGTGATATGAGCAGTCATGCTAATTGATGCTAGCGAAACTGGGCATGACAGAAACTAGTAGAATCAGTGAATAAATATCCAGTTAAAATGAACTATTTGTTAGGATATTGTGATTAGTGGTTTGTATTTGGAAAGATATTTCTCATTGATTAAAACTGATTTTACATGATGGTATTTATACAAGTCAGCTAATAAAGATTAGATATTAACTAATGTAACTAATTAACCTTAAACTATGATTAGTTACAACAAACAAAACTTCTACACTAAGTAATTACTGATTGTACTGATGACTTGGATTCTAGCTGGCACTGTTGAATTGACTGATGATGATGTGTCTCTTTACACCCCCTCAAGCTGAACAGAGGAGCACCAAGTGAAAGCTTGGATTTGAGAAGCTGAAATCGAGCTTTGGATAATGATTTAGTCTGAATATCTGCAATTTGATTGTGACTGGGGACAAATTGAACTGACAAAAGAGAAGTTAGGACTAGTTCTCGAATGTAGTGATAGTCAATTTCCACGTGTTTGGTTCTAGCATGGAAGACTGGATTAGATGCTAAAGAAATGGCAAATACATTGTCACACCAAAGCACTGGAACTTTAGACAGAGGAAAGGCTATGTCCTTGAAAATTTTGCATATCCAGGTGATCTTGGCAGATGTGTGTGTCAAAGATCGATATTCAGCTTCTGTGGAGGAACGAGCAACAATGTGTTGCTTCTTCGCACTCCAGCTAATGAGATTACTAAAAATGTAAACACAGTAGCCACTGGTAGAGCGTATATCAAACACACATCTTGCCCAATCAGCATCTGATAAGGTAGTGAGAGGCAAGGAACTTTTCTTGAACCAAAGGCCTTTATCAACAGTACCTTTGAGAAATCTTAGAACACGTTTAACAGCCTGAAAATGTGTCTCTGTTGGACAATGTAAAAATTGACAAAGTTGATTCACAGCAAAAGAGAGATCAGGGCGAGTCCAAGTCAAGTATTGCAATGCTCCAACAATGGATCTGTATTCATGTGGATTAGATAGAAGTGTACCATTGTGATCCAATTTTCGAGTGCCAAGAGGTGTAACACAAGGTTTGCTACCATCCATTTTTGTTTTGGGCAGAAGATCAACTGCATACTTATGTTGGGAGAGAAAGAGTCTTTCTGAGCTTCTGTGAACTTCCAAACCCAGGAAATGGTGCAAAAGGCCTAGGTCTTTTACTGGAAATAGTTGACTGAACTTATGAATGAAAGCTTGACAAATTTGTGCATTAGGTCCAGTCACTAAGATATCATCAACATATACAAGAACAATAACAAGGGCAGGCTGATATGTAACAAACAGAGAACAATCTGATGTAGAATTGAGAAAACCAAGAGAAATCAAAGTCTGAAATAACTTGTTATACCATTCCCTTGGGGCTTGCTTTAGTCCATATAGAGATTTGTTGAGCTTGTAGACATAAGATAGTTTGGATTGATCAATAAACCCCGGAGGTTGTTGCATAAAGACCTTCTCCTTAAGTGTTCCATGCAGAAATGCATTACTAATATCCAATTGGTTTAAGAACCAATCAAACTGCACTGCTCAAGTTAAAAGAATCCTTATAGTAACAGGTTTGGCAACTAGACTGAAAGTTTCTTTAAAATCAATCCCCTCTTGTTGATGGAACCCTTTGGCTACTAAACGGGCTTTGTACCTATCCACAGTGCCATCTGGCTTCCTTTTAATTCTGAAGACCCATTTACAACCCACCAGGTTCTGATTTGGAGAGAAGGGAACAAGCGACCAAGTTCCTGTAGATTGTAGTGCTTGAAACTCCTCAACCATGGCTTTGTTCCAATGATCATGTTTGGAGGCTTGAAGGTAAATAGTAGGAACAAAGTGTAAAGGGTCAAGGGGATGTTTAGTAGCCGCCAAGGCTTTTGGTTTAAAAATCTCAGCTTTGGATCGTGTGATCATAGAATGAGTATTGGTGGGAATAGGTGGTTGTGGTAATAGTGAAGAAGAAATAGGGGAATGGGGTAATGAATCAGACCTTGAAGAAATAAGAGAGTGAGGTAATGAATCAGTACTTGGAAAGCTAGCTGGAGTTAAGGGAGTTGACTGTGATAATGAGGTTTGTGTGTGGCAAAGAATTGGAAATGAAAGTGTGAATGTAGGTAGATGAGGGATTTGTGGCTGTGAGGATGGCACATTGGAAGGTTTAAAATCATGAAAAGGAAAATGTGTTTCATTGAATAAGACATGTCTTGAGATGTATACTCATGATGTGAGAGGATCAAGGCATCTATAACCTTTGTGCTGCAAGCTGTAACCCAGAAAAACACACTGAACAGTTTTGTCATTCATCTTGGAAGTAGTATATGGTTTAAGCCAAAGATAACAGCTACATAAAAAAACTTTAAGTTTTGAGTAATCTGGAGACTTGTGAAATAATAATTCTCATGGAGAGATTGCAAGACCAGAGATTGGAAGCCGATTGATCAAATACAAGGCAGCGGAGAATGCCTTAACCCATAATTTATGGGGAACTTTTGATGCAATAAGAAGGGTTTGAGCAGTTTCTGTGAGATGTCTATGTTTCCTTTCTACACAACCATTTTGTTCTGGTGCGTGAGGACAAGAAAACTGATGCATAATACCATGTTGTAGCAGGAAAGATTTGAAATTAGAACTAGTAAATTCACCCCCTGAATCAGTTCTGAGAACTTTGATTTGATTCCCAATCAAGTTTTCTACATAGCTCTTGAAGTGAACAAAGATGGAATACATTTCAGATTTCAATTTCAATGGAAAGAGCCAATTGTACTTTGTAAACTCATCAACAAACAAGACATAGTATCGATAACCACTAACATAAGATGTAAGGGTAGGTCCCCAAACATCATAATGCACAAGTTCTAAAGCAACAGACACTGAACTAACACTGGTAGTAAATGGCCGTTTGTGATTCTTGCCAATTACACAATCTGAACAAAAGAAAGAAGTGATCTTTTTACCAGTATAAGCAATAAAACTATTATTTAAAGTCTTTCTGCAGATGGCAGATGATGGATGACCAAGCCTGTTGTGCCAAACTTTCAATGGAGCTTTAGTACTAACAAGTGCAGAATGAAAGTTGAATGTTGTTGGTGTGCCTTGAAACGGATATAAGCCATGTTTAACTGGCCCCCGAAAAGCATCATCCCCGAAATACGATCCTTGATTTTAGATCCAACAGAATCAAGGGTTAATTTGCAGTGATTATCTCTTAGGAATTAATAAGCAGAGATAAGATTATGCTTCATTGCAGGGACATAAAGAACATTATTTAAACGAAAAGTAGTAATATGAGTACTAAGAGTGGCAGTACCAATGTGATGGATTGGCATACCTTGACCATCACCTATATAGACCTTGTCTTGACCATTGTATGGCACTAGAGATTGAATGGCAGAAACATCATTGGTAATATGTGATGTAGCTCCAGAGTCCATGAGCCAAGTAGGAGCAGAAGATTTGTAACTAGTTTGAGCACACATAGCTGCTGGTTTTGCAGGAGGTACTTTGCCAGCAAAGGCATAATTCATTCTTCCGAAGCAATCAATAGTTTCATGATCCGAAGAATGGCAAATTTGACAAAGAGATTTGTGACCAGAGTTGCTACTAGATGACAGTCCTCCAAAGTTGCAATTATAGCCTCCAGAAGTGTCATTGAAGTTATTAGAGTTGCCTCTATAATTGCCCCGATAGTTGCCACGAGAGTTGTTTCCACGATAGTTGTTGCCCCGAAAGTGATCTTTGCCACGATAGTGAATGCCACGAGAATTGTGTGGAGCATAACCCTGTGGTGTAGGAAGAAGAAGGGTTGAGGCTGAGAATGTTGTGCTGCATAAGCCTGAAAGGGTTCAAAGACAGAAGAGGAAACATACTTCTTTTTGCGATTCATAAACACCTATTTGTTGATCGACAATCCATGTAATTCATCCAGAGAGGTGGATGAGATGTGGAGCATAATCGAGTCAATGAATGACTCATAATCATCAGAAATGCCTTGTAGTGTGATCGCAATCAGATCACTTTCAGAGACTGGAGCTCCTCCAGCCATAAGTGCATCAGAAATGTTCTTGATGAGTTGAATATACTCTGAAATAAGTAGATCGCCCTTCTGAACAAAATGAAGGCGAGATCGAAGCTGATGGATGTGAGCGGCTGAGACACCTCCGAAGCGTTGCTCAAGAGTGAGCCAAAGTTCACGAGATGATTGGACACCAATTGTGGAAGGGATAAGATCTTTCAAAAAAGTAGAATTCAGCCAAATAAGGATATTTTGATCATTTTCATACCAAAAATCAAAGTCTCGATTTGGAATTCCAGTGTTCTTACCAGATTCATCAAGAACAAATGGCGAAGGACAAAGCTTAGAGCCATCAACAATTCCTATAAGCTTATATCGACAAAAGATCAGGGCAAATAATGCCTTCCAGATGAGGTAATTATCTCGTTTGAGCTGCGTAGGAACCATACAGCTTATATTCTGAATTGAAATTGAAGAAATTGAGGGAGAAGAAGGAACCGTAGCAAATTAGGGTCTATCGGAGCCGAATTTAGGGCAAGTACTTCAGGATTCGCCGAAGATGAGGTCGACGATGTCATCGTTATTGCAGATCATAGAGAGGAGAAAATCGATCAAGATTTAAAAGAAATCAAAGATCGAAGATCGCATATTGGATAAATTGCAGAAAGCGTAAAGATCAAAGAGGGCACAGAGATCGAAGAGATCACAGAGAGCAAAGTGATCACAGAGATTGTAGATCACAAAAGTTGCAGATCACAAAGATTACAGAGATCAGCGAGCACATAAGGTGCAGAAATCCCAGGAAGCGAAGGAGAAGAGGATCGAGAGAGAGAGACAGACGATTAAGCAAAAATGGATGATACCATATTTGGAAAGATATTTCTCATTGATTAAAACTGATTTTACATGATGGTATTTATACAAGTCAGCTAATAAAGATTAGATATTAACCAATGCAACTAATTAACCTTAAACTATGATAGTTACAACAAACAAAACTTCTACACTAAGTAATTACTGATTGTATTGATGACTTGGATTCTAGCTGGCACTGTTGAGTTGACTGAGGATGATGTGTCTCTTTAGTTTGTTGATTTGCACTCGACTTAAAGAATTGTTAGGAAATTAATTTGATTCTTGATTCCCTCTAAAGAACAAGCGCGAAACAATAGAGATGGAGTTGAAAAATACAAAAGTAAACCAATCACACAACATGAATGTACTAGATTTATTCAATAGGCTTTTTAGCCAAAATGGTCTCTGAGATTTGCATAATCCATAATTTTGGTCCTGAGATTTAAAATCGATAGAAGTAGTCTCTGACATTGTCTGCCATCTATAATTTTGGTCATTCTGTTAAAAACCTTTGTTAAGGTAAGGGCATTTTTGTAAAATCAAATTGTCCACTTCTTTTTTCACCCTTTTTCTCTCATCTCTCTCATCTTTCTACCAAAGTCCTCATGTCTCTCGTCAATTCGTCCTTGTGGGTTGACAGAGAAAAGGGAAAAAGTGATTGGTGGTTTGGGTGACAGAGATTCGATTGGTGTAGAACTAAGACTGAAAATCAGAAATCGGTAAGGATTATTTCAAATTGGTGGATTGCGAGGCAGTGAAGTTGACTGCGACATGGCATACCATTTTCGCAGATTTGGGAATGCTCCCAAATATGGTGAGTTGCATTTGAACCATAGAATACTAAGATTATTGATACATTTGAGATACTTAAGTATTTAAAAATGTTTAGTTGTCTGTGGTGTGGTTCTAAGGTGTGGGTTTTTGTCATTTTGTATTGAAGGTTGCCTTAGTTTGCATTTTGGCTTGTTAAATGGCATTGTAGTGGTTGGTGTGTATGTTTACTGCTATCTTGTAGTGTGAAATAGTTTAAAGGTTTTGGCATTGAATAAGAGTAGGGAATATATGAGGAAGTAGGGTCATCTGGTTTTTGACATCTAACCTTTTTGCAACCTTTTCTTCCTTTTGGTAAGCTTATTGATTGAGTGTTTTCCATTCACATTTAATAAGTCTATTTTTTGTGGAAGTTGTGCTTTCCATTCACATTCATAGTTAGAAGGGCTTTTATCACCAATGGTCCCTGAGATTGACCAAACTTATCATTTTGGTCCCTCACTTTCAAAATCAATCAATGTCATCCCTGACATTCACCACCGCACATCAATTTGGTCCTTCCGTTTAGATTTCGCCAAATATTTCTGTTAGTTTGCATGTGGGACCCACAAAGCTAATAAAATGGTGACACGTGTATTACACAAAAGAAGGTTTTTATCACAAATGGTCCCTAACATTGATCAAACTCCTCATTCTGGTCCTTGAGTTTCAAAAATCAATAAATTTGGTCCCTAACTTTCACTATTACACATCAATAGAGTCATTCCATCAAAATTTCGTCAATATTTTTTGTTAGTGTGCTGATGCGATCCCACTAGTCTAATCATATGGCGCCAAGTGGATTAACTATAAAGAAACTAATTTTTTTTATGGTGAACCAACTGGCGAATATTCTGTGCTGACATTTATCTCACATCCCACAATCCCGATTGGAAAATAAGTTTCAATCTAAATTCGATAAAATCGAATCCAAATTCAATTCAAATTTGATAGGATTATAACTAACTAGGGAGAATGAGAAGTGAATTCACGGATGACAAGATGATGATGTCTTTTTTTTTTCTTTTCCTTTTAGTTTTTATTTTTAATTTCTTATAGTACTTTTAGTTTTAAATCTTAAAAAATATTTTTTTATAGTTAATCGATGTGGCTCCCTATGATTGGATCAATGAGACCATATTATCACACTAACAAAAAATAATGACAGAAATTTTAACAGAATGACTAAATTGATGTACAATACTTAAAGTCAGGGACCAAATTTATTGATTTTTGAAACTCAGGGACCAGAATGAGGAGTTTGATCAATGTCAGGGACAATTTGTAATAAAAACCTTCTTTTGTGTAATACACGTGTCATCATTTTATTGGCTTTGTGGGTTCCACATGCAAACTAACAGAAATATTTGACGGAATCTAAACGGAATGACTAAATTGATATGCGGTGGTGAATGTTAGGGACGACATTGATTGATTTTGAAAGTGATGGATCAAACTAATGAGTTTGGTCAATCTCAGGGACCATTGGTGATAAAAACCCTAGTTGGAAAACAACACTTACAATAAACTTTATAGGTTTTTGCATACAAATATAGCTCCTCCTTATATACATCCTCATGTGAATAATGGTTTTTTGCATTGAATAATGCAGCTAACCTGGACAAATTCACTTACAAAACCCACCATGGGGGTCAGATCATTCAAAAGGAAGTCATCAAAAATACATTGGAGGTGAAGTTATTTTCTTAGATTGAGTTTCAGCTGATCAACAATCATTGGTGGAATGTCATGATATAGCAAGACAATTGGGGTATCAATTGGAATTAAGTATGCATAGAAAAAAGCCTACTAGGATATGATTTGTTGAAATGACATGTGATATAGAAGTTTTGGCTTTAATTGATGAAATGGGAATAAACAGGATGACATAATTATTTATGGTTGACAAGAAGAAGAAGGATGTTGGTGAAGGCTCAACTAATGTGGATGTATCAGTAGAGCAAGAGGTTAAGATAACAAATAAATGAGATGTTGTGTTTTTTCTTGAATATGTTGAGGGACGAAATGAGGAAGATACAGATGTTAACGGGGAGCAGAATGAGGATGTACTTAAGGACAGTGATTATGAGTAGGATTCTGATATTGAGCTGCAAGTTGATTATGAAGTTGATGATAATGAGTTTGAAGAAATGTAGACCAACCGATTACAGAAGAGCCTGAAGAAATGGGGTTTGCAGGAGAAATATCAGATGAGGATGCTAATTCTTGTGACCTTCATAGCCTTAAAGATGAAACTTCACATGAAGAAGATGAATTTGATGAGGTAACTAGCAGAAAAAGAAAAAAGCAGTGGAATAAGCCTACACCAAAGTTTAGAGAGTGGCATAGAGGTACAGACTTGAAAAATCGTGACTTTTGCAATGGTATGCTCTTTCCTAATACACAACAATTGAAGGAGGCTATCATTTATTACAGTGTAATTAATGGGAGACATGTATGGTTTAAAAGAAATGACAAGGTTAGAATTAGGGTTGTTTGTCAAGAAGATTGCCTTTTTGTCATTTATGGTGCAAGGTTGCATAAATCAGCAACCTTCCAAATCAAAACACTTGAGTTGGAGCATGTTTGTGCTAGAGATGAAAATGTTTTTTTTTTGGCTTAATTCTAGATTCTTAGCACAAAGATATGCTAATCAACTCTTCATTGATCCGTACTGGTCTATTGACTTGTTTAAGGCTGCAGTTCAGGAAGATTATGGCCAAGAAGTGACTACTCAACAAATATATATAGCAAGGCAGAGAGCAGAAAAATTGAATTATGGTACTTGGGTTCAACAATACAGCAACCTTGAACAATACGCTGAGGTGTTGAAGAGTACAAACCTTGGATCAACAGTGATTATTAAAACTAAGATGAGAGGTGATATAAGGAGATTCCAGAGAATGTATATTTGTTTTGAAGCTTGCAAAAGGGGGTTTAAAGAGGGGTGTAGGTCTGTTATAGGACTAGATGGATGTTTTGTGAAAGGGAAACATCCAGGACAAGTTTTAGCTGCAATTGGAATTGATGCCAATAATGGGATGTTCCCACTTGCATATGTTATTGTGGAAATAGAAAATGAAGACACCTGGGAGTGGTTTTTGAAAATATTGATTGGCGACTTACGCATGAGTAATAGTCGTGGCTATGCATTCATCACAGACAAGCAATAAAGGTTAATTAATGTCATTCAGACCCTGATGCCCAATGCAGAGCATAGACACTGTGTTAGGCACTTGCGTAATAACTTCAAAAAAATACAATAGTCGTGGCTAGCATTAACAAATTGATTGTGAAGGCAAGGGACAAGCCCATTTTGAGTATGCTCCGAATGATAAGGAAGAACCTAATGGTAAGGATGGCAAATAGAAGAGTGGCTGCTTTAAAGTGGAATGGGGTTGTTGGTCCAAGAATTGAGAAAATAATTGACAAGTTGAAGAAAGAGAGTGGGATTTGCCTTTCTACTCTAGCTGGAGATATGAAACAGACTTAGGAGCCAAGACTTGTTCTTGTAGGAAATGGGATCCCTGTGGAATCCCTTGTGCTCACGTTTGCTTGCATTCTAGGAAAAAAAACAAGATGTTGCTTTATATGTTGATGAGTGCTATAACTAAGCATCTTACCTCAGGGCTTATGTCCCTGTAATTTCACCCCCCCTTGTCAAGATCAATGGTTAAAAGTGGTGGATGCTATCACTATTAAATCTCCTTTACACAAGAAGCAAACAGGCAGACCTAAGAAGAATAGGACAAAGGAGCCTAGTGAAGAGCCACCAGTGACAACTCATGGTGGAAAGAAGCTAGGGAAATGGGTTTCACACAAACCGTATACATGTCATCAATGTGGACATGAAGGCCACACAAAAAGAACTTGTAGAAATATGGGGCTCTACAAGTCAGTCAACACCAACTCATGGCATTCATGAGCCAAGTCACACAATTGCAAACACACCAGTGACAACTCAAGCTACTCAAGATCCAAATCATTCAGTAGTTAACACATCTACACTAAAGGTATAATATGTTTTGTGTTGTATTTTTTTTTCCTTTTTTTTAAGTTGTAGGTTTTGATAATGAAAGTGAAGTCCATTAAATTGGTTGATATTGTAGGTGGGGAGGGGGAGGGGCATGGACATGGGAAGAGGAATGGGAAGAGAGATATGCATAGTATCTAGCTCACAACCCACCCCACAAGTTCAAATGGTACATTCAGTAGCCCTTTAGTTTTTGTATTGTTTATTCTTTTCCCTTTTATCAATAATAACTTGTGTAAATTAGTGATTAAAGGAGTACGATTTGGATTTTATAGGGTGACTAAGTGTAAGGTATTATCATTTGGTTTTCAACAGGTACAAGGTTGTATTGGTGTCACTTCCCAAGTAGTGCCACCACAATCACAACCTACCAACAAACGATACAAATCACTAGCAATGAGAGGCAAGCCCTGGAAGCCTTGAGCATGGAGGGAGTTTGTAGTTTGGATATCACTGCACAAATGGAAGGAAACAAGCTGCAACCATTTCTTTTCTTCTTCTTTTAGAATTAGAACAGTTGGATATTGATTTTGCAGTTGAACATTTAGAGTTTGATCTTGCTGTTAAACATGTGGGATATTATTTTTTGATGTTGAACATTTGAACATATTTTTCTTTCGGATATTTTGCAAGTTATAATGCTGATCATGTTGAAAATTTCATGTAATGGAACATGGAACCTTTTTTTTGTTAATTCTATTGATTTAGCCTTGTCTATGGATGTACCATAGTTTGAACCATTCATTTCATTATATTCAAGTGTGCAAACTGTACAGTTTTTTCCAAAAATTAACGAAAGGGAAAAAGTCAAGTACCATTTGCGATAATTTACTTGAGTTTGATTGCCAAATCGTTTTTAATAATAGTTGAAGAGTTGATATGACTGCCAAAATTAGCAACATAGGGATATTTTTTTAGAGAAATGAGAGAAAAATGATGAAAAAGCATGTGGAGAATTTGATTTGACAAAAATACCCTCAACTTAACAGAGTTTTTTAATGGAATGACCAAAATTATGGATGGTGGACAATCTCAGGGACTACTTCTATCCAAGGTTCTAAAAGACGCTAGGCGCTAGTCGGGCGGTGGGCTGGGGCCTAGCGCCTAGGCGGCTAGGCGGGCCTAGGCGGACTAGGCGGATTTAAGTAAGTCTATTATATTTCATGCAAATAAGTATCTATTTATACTTAAAATATATATAATTTCATCATAAACTACAAAATAGAATGACATATATATTATGAAGTATTGGAATAAAATTCAAAATAGAATAACAATTCTATAATGTGTGTTCATTTAAGTATTCAATAAGTCTAACAATTTATTGGGAAAAATAAAATTCAAAATAAAAGTTATCTATTTTTTGTCTAAATGAGTTGCAACCTAGGCGGGTCTGGGCGGGTCTAGGCGGTCTAGGCGGGCGCCTCAGCAGCTGTAGGCGCCCTTTCTTAATTTTCAAAGGCCTAGGCATTAATCGGGGCGGTGACCAGCCGCCTAGCGCCTAGGCGGCGCTAGGCGGGGATTTTTAGAACAATGCTTCTATCTATTTTAAATCTCAGGGATCAAAATTATGGATTATGCAAATCTCAGAGACTATTTTGGCTGAAAAACCTATTCAATATGAGCAACGTCTGAGGTTTGTTTTTTTTTTTTAAACGTCTGAGGTTTGTTAGCTAAAAGATATTCGATAGGAAAGCAAATGCAAGCGCTCAAGTATTTCGTCACTATCATTCATAGTTAGGGTTTCTAAGTACTTATATAAGACTTTATTTGAGTTAGATGGATTAGAATAGGAATAAAATGAGGAATCATATCACAAGTAAGAATCCAAAAGAACCAAGTTTGGGGCTAAAAGAATAACTATGCATCTGAATACTTGGCCTAAATTGATGAAGAAGAAAACATTAGGGTTTTGGGGGGTTGGGCTAAGAGGGGCTAAAGTCCGAGGGGCCTAAAAGCAGCTTTTCACATTCAAATGATGGTGTCACAAAATTGTTTAGTCATCTAATTGTTATCTAATAAATAAACGAACTATGTTTCTCATTTACAACATTAATCGAACAACAACAAATTTTAATTTGGTTGATATTTTTCTTAGTTCATCTTTATAGGGTGAACTAAAAAGTGAATGATTTCGATTATCAAACAACATTGCAAGATGAGTAAAAGAGCCGAGAAGGTTCATTTGAGAAGATTGCTAGCATCCCACTATTTTTTTGGCCTGCAACAAAATTAAATAGACTTTTTTTTTTTAGGAAAAATTAAATTGACTTTGAATATATTGTTGAATTGAAACAGTTTTGTATTTGGTAACTACTATTGACCAAAATTTTATCATTCCTCGTTTTGCAAGTACATGCATGCTCATCCGGATCGAAAAGATAGACTACACAATCTTGGCGGTATGGTTTGTATACACATTACGCTTGAAAACAATTCATATTAACTTTCGGCCTACGCAACACCAGAGTCAGTAACAACCAACAACTATCCATTAAATGATACCAATATAAATGCATATTTCTTCCCCACCCAAATAAATCACAAAGCAATACTGCACATAGAGAGCAAAACTAGTACTCTAGATAAAACAAAGGCGATCTGCTAGGATGTCATCTGAATGTGAAGGGAAGGATTCGTGGCCTGAGCTCGTCGGAGCCAAGGGGACAGAGGTGGAGGCAACCATCGAGAGTGAGAATCATTTAGTCAATGCTGTGATTGTGAAAGAAGAAATGTTTGTCACTGCAGATTTTCGATGTGACAGGGTTCGAGTTTGGGTCAATAAACGTGGTATTGTTACCAGGGTCCCTGTAATTGGAAAATGTAACGGTTGTATGAAATTGAAATAAAATAATAAGTAAATGTATGAAAGTGAAATGTTTTAAAGATGTTGTATGGAGTTGTAATAGACCTCAAACCTGAGGGGTTACTATGTAATTTACCCATATATATATATATAAGGGATTGATCTAAGCTATGAAAATGGTTGGAGGCAGCTAATGCCGTGAGGGAAAAGCTTCCCCATCTCAAATATATATATATATATATATATATATATGTATATATATATATATGTATATATATATGTATGTATATATATATGTATGTATGTATGTATGGGATTGAACTAAGCTATGAAAATGGTTGGAGGCAGCTAATGCCGTGAGGGAAAAGCTTCCCCATCTCAAATATATATATATATATATATATATATATATATATATATATATATATATATATGTATGTATGAGATTGAACTAAGCTATGAAAATGGTTGGAGGCAGCTAATGCCGTGAGGGAAAAGCTTCCCCATCTCAAATTTGGGCTTATATTTGGAGAAAGTTTTATCTGCAAAGAAGGCACATACCAGTATACCACATATTAGTCTGAATAGTCTCACGTTTTTTGTATAATTGAGTGTCAAGATTGTCTTGAGATACATTAATCAACTTATGTCAATGTTTACATTAGAATTACAAAAATCGTGAATCGGTATGTGAAGAAATGAGTGTGAAAGAAAGTATATATAGGATAAACAATCTTTTCTTGGTTATCACATACCTAATTTTTCATGTATGACAAACCTAAAAAGCGGGATACATATGACTATATTTTTTTTCATGTTTTGACTTCTTTTTTTTTTTTTTTTAAACATCGATATTATCTACATTAAGGGACTGTAGATGGGGAGTGGTCTAAGTTTTACAATGGGCTAGCAATAATGTTGTTTAAATTCGTCTTTGGAAAGTATCGAATCTAAAACCTCTCATTTATAAGTGAAAATGAATATCATACTAAGATGCTTTTTTCATTGAAGCTCATTTTTTGTATGTAAACTTAATAGAATTTGCAGATTACTGAATATAAATAAAGGAAACAAACTCAAGATCGAACTCAAATGATGAGTTTTGTTCATCTCTAAGATTACATTAGGAAATGTTGAATTATCATTGTATTACGAATTTCACCTTTCTAGTCAAAGGATTTTAGGCAAGTGGTTATTTACCACAGTGATGGAGAAATGTTGAGTCCTTACATGATGACGTGAGTTCAAACTTCATCGATGACTAATCTAATATGTAATCTAATAAAATCTATCATTTCACAAAAAAAAAAAATCAAAGGTTTTCAGAACCCGATCGATAGGAGATTGTTGGTCATACTTGGAATATAATTATGTCACATGAGCTTTTCCCGCCCGCCACCCTTTTCCAATTTTATTACATGCATTTCAGATTTTGTCAACACTTATCATCTAAAAGTAGGTATATCGATCGTACAGATAATAAGATTTCATCAACGTCAATTAAACTGACTTTGTTGTTAATTTATTATGTTGACCAAATGCCATTCTTGATTTTCATACCAAATATCATTTTTCATTTTGCTTCTTCATCTTTAAGTTTGTCAAAGCGAGTAAATATGATTATTTGATTTAGCAGCATTCAGTCTTTTACTAGTTAGAGACAATTTTGGATTCAAAACTTGTGAACAGTAGTTGATTATGTTTTCCCATTACATTAATGAAAGCAAACATGCAAATAGTCAATTATAACCAACCACAAGCTATCCAATGATTCACTATAAATATGCATCGATGTCTTCCTCATGCCAAATACATCACAAGCAATATTTAAAAGGACACAGAAATATATATTCATAGAGTGAAGAAATCTGCATTTATTCAAAATCAAAAGCGAATATGTCGTCTGAGTGTGAAGGTAACGAACTAGTTCGATTGTACAATTTTATAAATTCCACTAATATAAATTAACTTATCAGCTTCTTGTTTATTTAGAAGAACTTGTTTAAGCTTATCATGGCGTTGTTTAAACTAATGCAGGTAAGGCTTCATGGCCTGAACTATTGGGGACTCAGGGGACAGTTGCAGAGGCAACAATTGAGAGGGAGAATCCTTTGGTCGACGCCGTGATTGTGCTACAAGGAACAATTGTCACCGGTGATTTCCGGTGTGATAGGGTTCGTGTTTGGGTAGACGCAGACGGAATTGTTGTCGACGTCCCTGTAATTGGTTAATTCAGAATTCAAGGGCGCTTCAGGGGCGACTAGTTCTCTTTTAAAGAAGTGTTTGAAGAAAATTATGTGAAATAATAGAATAAGGAGTTCTATAAATTCTCCATGGATTTATACTTTTTTTTCTTCTACGTATTCTACATGAAGCTAAATAAAATGGTTGCAAATTATTTTCTCCTTAGTTCTTATTTTGGAACCCAATCTGAAAAACCATCGGGGAGGCCGAAAAACTCTACTATGATCTAGTGTATCCCATAAACCGGAGCATACTAGAAGTAGATTCACCTTCAGAACACTAAAAGAACAAATATAATAACGCCACTGCACAATTGAACTCTTTTTTTCCAGGAAAAATAAGTCCTACTAAAAGCAAAGACCATGTTCAAACAAGTTTCTACAAACACACGAGGGGGAATCTAAACAAATACCTTATCATTAATCGTCTGAAACTTGAATATTATAATGACGTGCCAAACGACGAGCAGTTCCGTCATCACGCTATCTACCATTTCTTACTTCTTATAATTTGCTTTTAGGGTCTCGTTTTGCATCTTTGCAAGCTTCTCTTCTTCCTCCAGCTATTTCTTGAGCAAAAAAAGCAGCTTCTGCAGTATGCCTTCCATGCAGTTTCTTCAGTTTCTTTGCCACTTCAAAATTAGGATCTTCTGGCTCCAACCAATGACACTTTATCTGTCTTCCAGGCATAGCAGGGCGCTCATCAAACATGTTGGCCACAGCAGGACGTGCCCTCACAGGCCTTGGCATCCCCAAAATCATGAAAGGGAATTCTGCTATCTCCTTGACAATAACACTGGCTTGCTTCGGATTTTCCATCTCCACCAGTGCACAGTGTGGGATGTTCCTTGATTCCAAGTAATTTGGAATGAACTGAACACTTTTCACATTCCCAAACTGAGAAAGTGTTGTTCTCATAACAGATTCGGTGACCTGGGGTGAGATGTTATCAAGGTAAATAGTTTGTTTGACCTTCTCCTCAAATGCAGCATACTCAGCTTCTGAAGTCCCCATATATTACAATGCGTGGAGATCTAGCAAGAAACAAATTTCACAAAGTGAGACCAATTTTACAAATTACGATTTCAATCCAAAACAATTATAAAGTACATTGAGCATTAGGGGTCCAGACTTTTGTCAAATATCATAAACTCCAGGAAAAATACTGACCATATACATGTCCCTTGTGAGAAATCCACAAGGAATTGATGAATATAAACACATTATTATACTCCATTGCACCCAAAAACAAGTCTTGGGAATTGGAATCAGGCTCATTACCTTTGAAAATGACTAATGATGTACAGATTGCATAGACCACAAGATATCCAACCCAATTGGAAAATCAAAACAATCGCGAACATTATGAAGAAATTTCTTATTTGTAAACATCTTTCTCTGAATGTAATAAATGGATTCATGACAAGTATCGTCTTAGTGCAAGAAATCTAATCTAATTGCAGAATTTAACTAATAATCATCATCCTAAACAATGACACTGATCTACACAAATGCTACCCTCTCCATAAACATGTTGGAAGAAGTGGTGATTACCAATTAAAAAACATTGCTAGTAAAACTAATGTTATGGTTCATTCATTTTAAAACTAATGCACCACATGGGTATATCGCTAAAGAATTGCCAATTGAACAATTCCTTGTCCGGATAGGTAAAATGCACACTTCCTCCTATAAAATTTAACATTGCTAACAGTTAATTAATAATCTTAAAGGTGTTAAATTCATGGTGTCTAGCTGAACCAAACCTATCTAAATCAGGACAATTTTGTAGTGTTGCATCATAATTCATGTTCAAATGGTCAAGACCTCTAGTCCTTGGCACTGACCCATGTTGTGCCGTACCAAACATTAAACAATTCTGTTTTCTCGAAGTCTTTGTTTGTTTTTGTTTAGAACTACTTACATTACTTTATTCTTTTCTATAATTGGGAGCTAAGATCGTCTTCTTTAAAGAAATGAAAAGGGGAGAAAAAAGGATAGAGATACATCAATGTCACATGAGCGTCATCTCTCCCTTTTAAAATTTTAATTTACATGCGTTTCAGATTTTATCAATAGAATCATTCAGCTAAGTAGGCGCATCTTACAAACCACATTTCATCTGCATTCTACTGACTTTACTGTTTTATTGACGATACTATTCTCCATTTTCAATACAAAACACTATCCTTCATTTCCTTCTCACAAAGAACATAAACAGAACAGATAAATTCAGTACATTTTCAATTTTTCTTCATCCAAACAATACGGGGCTGAAGATCAATACCTCAGCAAGCAGCAGCAGAAACTTCAAAACCCCTAAATTGAAACAGAAATTAGTACATTTCCTTCTCAGAACAACCCTCTAAAACAAAACTAAAAGCCCCTAAATTGGATTTAGAAAAAAAAACCCTAATTTTTCAAACCCTAAATTCGGTTTGAAAACCTCACATTCAACATCTATAACGCACATGCAAACACAAAGTGAAGTTTAAAACTCCAATTTAGAAAAAAAAAATTAAAAATCCTAAATTTGAGTAATTAAACCCTAACTTCAGGAATCCCTCAATTCAAAATTCCAAACAATAGCTTAGATATTAGAAAGATACACAGAATAATTACCTTAGATTCAGCTTCCAACTCTCTTATATAGCCTTCAGAATTCCGGGTTTGGGGTTTTTAAGGGATTCTGGTTCAGTGAAGGATTTAGGCGTCGCAGTGGTTCAGGAGCTCGAGGAGAAGGATTGGGGAGGCCGTTGACGGCGAGACTCGAGAAAGCGCAGGGAGTAACAGAGTGAGGTGTTGAAAACTGAGGACAGATCCTAAAGCTAAGATTTAAAACTGACTAAATAGATATATAACAGTAAAACTACAAAGTAAATATATTTTACCACTTCAACTTTTAGGACAACTGAAATGCCTTTACGAGTCTTTTCGATTTCCGAAAGAGGTGGATAACCTTTGATTGCCACCAGTTGTTTTTTTTTTTTTTTTTTATAAAAAAAATAAAAATAAACTCATACATTATTTTTTATATATTGCAATGTCATACATCCATTTATAAATTCGTTGCAAGTCATACCTCCGTTAGTCAATCCGTCAAATACTAACCTATATTTTCTAGCATGACAATCAATTGTACCATGCGGATACAAAATATATTATAAAATAAACATTAAAATAAAATAAATGTTAAAAGTATAAAAAATAAAATAAATATGAAAAAATATATTATCATCCCATTAATTGACAGTGCACTTAGAAGTGAGTTCGAAAAATTGAAAACCCTAAAAAAAACCTCAGAAGTTGAAGAAATCGAACCGCACAAAAAAAACTAACTAAATTATAAAATTCGAACCAACCAAAATTTTTGGTTAAATTTCATTGGTTTAAAAACCGAACAAATCAAATTATTTTAAAACAATGTTGTTTTACAAGTTTTCTTATAAGATTTTGTGCATAAGCCCAAGTGTAGTAAACTTCACAAGGCCTGTGCATAAGCCCAAGACAATAAACCTTTTCATTTATTTTTTTTAAAAGCCCAAATCTGAATACTAACCCATCTATACTCTAGCTCATACATTCTCTCATTCCTCTAAACCTTAGCGCATTATGTTTCTCTACATTTTTAGTGAGGCTAACTTTGTGGCTGATGCATTTGCTTGTCTGGGCCTTACTGTTTCTGCTAGTCATATTTGGGAGTATTGTATCCCAGGCTTTGCTTCTTCTATGCTTATCTTTGATTTTATTGAAAACAATTGTATTCGTGGTTTCTCTTTAATAAATTTTTCTTCCATAAAAAAAAATCTTTATCTCCATCTATCTCTCCTCTTTTCTCTCTCATCTCTCTCTCATCAGTTTGCTGCCTCCACCAACTCGGCCCACCACTCTCCTTCTCTTCTCTTGTTCTAATTCTAAGGTCTGAATCAAAACAAAAACCCCTGATTCAAACATACGTAATATGATAAATTTCCGTTGAAATTTTAGGAGCAAGACACCTCAAAATCCGAGTTTGGTGCAGTGCCAGTGCTTGCAGTTTGCGTTGTACCTACTTGTGCTTTCGGCCTTCATACGAATATAGTGAGGGATAAGCCTGAACTGCCCCATCATTTTAGCTAATTTCTTGATCATAAAACTCTTGTCCGACGGTTTTTTTGCAAGCTTGAAGCTGGAGATTCGCCATGAAGTTACGACCTTGGCTTTCTTTTCTTCTTCTTTTATAGAAGCAAAAGCCACAAAGTTGCAATTAATTTTAATCATTTTTTTTTGTAACTGTGTATTTGTTCGTTTGTGTATATTAATAACCATCTTCAGATTCTGTTAAAAAAAAAACAAAACAAAAAAAAAACCAAACCGCACGTGACACACCCCGACCGAGATCGAGGCATGCTGGCCGTCACGTGAGGTGACGTAGCCATGTGCATAGTGCGGAAGCATTGAAGTAATAAGAAATACGAATAATCGAAAACCGAATTCAAGATTGTTAACACACATTCAGAGCATAAAGTCTAGGTGCAGTCGAACATAAAGAGTATTTATACATAACATCCTCGAAGGGTCCTACATGAGTGAAGGTCTGTCAGAAACTGGAAATAGAGAGAGAGAGCCTATGGGAGTGAGAGTGAAAGTGTAAAAATTTGTGTGGTCCTCACACATCCCCCATTCTAACTTTAACCTAACCAAGTTAAAGTAAATCCAAAAATTAACTAGGGTTAACCAACATAAACCCTAACATTTTCTTAAATTCCAAAACTCAACATTTGAAATAACGTACCAGGGTAAACTCGTCAATTCATAACCGTCGAAAAATAAAGTCTGGGACGGGCTGTGATAGCACGTACCGAAACAAGATACAAAAATTGAACCGAAACAAAATTAAACAGTAATTTCGATTTGAATTTATTTTTGGCAAAAAACGAAGTGTATGAAACCGAACTCACCCTAAGTGTATTAACATTCAAATTTATAAAAAAAATACGAAAAACTAAATGAAAAATTGAAAAAAATATGGTGAAGGTGTTAGAGTTTATGATTTGTGTGTGGTTTTAGAGGTATCAGAGCACAAAATAATCAAGCAGAAAATCAATTAAAGAGCATGAAGAAATAGAGATGTGAGAAACTCGGAGACATTGCACCTTGGATTCGATTCAGCTATAATTGAATTGATGCTTACAGGAAAAAAAATGAATTGGAGGGTGAGATATAGTCGTTGAAAGCGCACTCACTCATCCACCTCACACACTCTCATGTGCACAACACATGCTCACCTATAAGTGAGTTGTTATGACATGTGGCACACTTCTAGCCTATTAGCTTTGTTTTAATCTCAGCCTTACATTACAAACTAAGAACAAACACTTGAATTCGAAAGGACATGCCATCTTCATTGCCAGCAATCACTATCACAATAACCAATAAAGAAGTAAATATCTTTTGTTTCATGCATTAGGTTAGTATACCTCCTACATGCAAGACTTGGTGATCAAGATCAATGTTGTTTGTGGTTGCTCATGATGACACTTGTATAGCAATTGTCAGACCCTGCTATTATTAACTAAGTCACCATATACCCAGATGTCCACTTCTCATGTGCACCACCATATTGACCATCCAATCATTCATTCCAATCTTATTTGCATAGTCATTACATTGGAGCTTGAGGTTGCTCCGTATGTACCATTCATTCTCTGTAAGTGACACCTATTTATCCACATGGCAGCCAACGCTACTACCCTAACAAATGTCAATCTCTCATACCTTATTATCCAATGATATTGGACACCTCCTGTCACTTCTCCATTTCATTTACATTTCCTCAACCTTCTCTCTTCTTTTATGTACGTCGCACGTAGTTTGCATGCAAATTGTTAATTTCTAATATATATATATATATATATATATATATATATAGAGAGAGAGAGAGAGAGAGAGAGAGAGAGAGAGAGAGAGAGAGAGAGATTAGAAAAGAAAAGACAAAGGGAAAGCTAGGGTTTGAGGTGTGTGGAGATGTTAGTTGGGTTGTCTTGCCAAAGCTTGGATTATCGAGGTGAGTGGTTTATATAATGTGTTACAAATTATTTCTTATTTTTTGATAAACGAAAACCACGAACTATTGTGGGATTTATTCTATTTACAAATCTCAATCTAATTCAAGTCAAGCATGTTGAATTTGTGGAAATGCTTTCGGAATTATTAATATAGTGATATGTGAGTATTTGAAATTGTTCATGGAGCATGAGAACTTTGGTGTTGAATTAATCCGAGGGATAAATGTAAATTGCACACGGGGACATTAGGGCAGATGGCCATTAGGGATCACGTGGTGAGTTACAATTTATGAAGGACATAATGGACACATAAAGGGATGATGTGATACGAAATTATGTGGCTAAAACTTTGATATTATTATTGTATTTTCTAGAGTGTGTAAAAAGGCATTGTTTGACTGACATATTACATATTATACTCACTGAGCGACTGTGGTTGTTGCTCACCCCTCACCTATTATTTTACAGATGAGTTATTTGGCAAGACAAGTGTTATTTGGCAAGACAGGTGTTAGAAGAGCTGAGGTTGTGATTGAGGAGAAATTTAAGGACTTTAATTTATTATTTTTGTACACCCTGTAAGGATTTTGGAGTTATTTTAAATAGAGGAGTTTATTTTTCAACCAGTGTTAATTTCCTTTTATTTATTTAGCTTTTAACTCACGTTTCAGATTCGGATTCGAGTTCTTATTACCGACCCCGGGTCCGGGGTGTGACAGTGACAACACAAAATCAGACCGTCAGAACCGTCATTGTCTCCTCGTAAGCCACCAACAAGCACTCCTACCTAGAACCTGGAGGGGCGCAAAACAGAAAGTGTGAGTTGGCGAAAACAAAGCTTTTAAAAACATTTCATTTTTCTCAAAAGTTATAACCCCTCGCCGTAAATCCTATATAATTTCCTAGAAAATAGAATATACATATATATATATATATATATATATATATATATCTCAAAAATCATTTCCATAATCCAAAAATCCCAACATGTATGCCATGCAAGATATCACAAGAATAATCAAGTCAACCAGATGAAATAAAATGATGGATAATAAAGTGTCAGCCAGATCCACCTAGGGTGGCCTGTAGGGCTGAACCTATAGCTCATCAAGTGTGCATGCACACGAGTCAGAACCACCTAATGTGGTCTGTAAGACAGAGCTAGGTGTAATAAGTACGCTCAAGTGCTAAAATCACGTGAAGGCTGTGCGATAAATAGCGGGTCACCTACGAGTCGGAACCACCTAATGTGGTCTGTGCGACAGGACTATGCACCTAACTTGGATCCAAGGTGAGTGTATGGTGCGGGAGGCGAACATCACGTGAAAGACTGTGCCTTGGCCACGGGCGGGAGCACTAACACCAAGGTGCAGGTTTATGAGCTCTAAAAGCATCTAACTATAACCATAGTCATGCAAATCTACTATCACCCAAATACCATCATAACCGTTCTGGGTACGAGGAAGCTTGTACACAAAATCCACGGTAACATCTTCCCATTTCCACTATGGAACGGGAAGTGGCTGGATCAACCCAAATGGCTTTTTCCTTTCTGCTTTGATTTGCTGGTAAATGGCACATCTACTTACATATTCAGCAATTTCTCTTTTCATACCAGACCAATAATAAAATGGTCTAATGGTATGATACATTTTAGTACTCCCGGGATGCATCGCATAAGCCGATACGTGCGCCTCATCAAGAATTTCTTTCTTTAACTCTGCATTACTCGGCACGTACATTCTTTTCTCCTACATAAGCATACCATCAGACTCTCGAATTCTGAGATCTTTCTTTTTCCCTCGATTTCTTGCCATAATTAATTCCTGAATTTCCTTATCATTCATCTGAGCCTCAAGCACACGATCAATCAAAATTGGTCTAACCTGGAAACTGGCAAGTAGAGCTTCTTCTTTTTCTTCCACCCCCAATTTTACGCAAACAGACCTCAAATCTGTAAGAAGAGGAATACAACTAGCGTATAAAGCATTAATTCGGCCTTAAGATTTCCTACTAAGTGCATCTGCCACCACATTTGCACGACCAGGGTGATACTCAATCGTGCAATCATAATCACTCAACAATTCTATCCACCTTCGTTGTCGAAGATTAAGATCTCTCTGGGTGAAAAGATACTGAAGACTTTTATGATCCGTGAAAATCTTACATTTTTCTCCATAAAGATAATGCCTCCAAATTTTCAAAGCAAAAACAATAGTTGCTAACTCAAGGTCATGAATAGGATAATTCATCTCATGAGGCTTCAACTATCGTGAAGCATAAGCAATCACCCTACCATGCTGCATCAATACACAACCCAGACCATTCAAGGAAGCATCACTATAAATCTCAAAATTACCATTATCGTCTGGAAGTGCCAAAACAGGTGCGTGAGTGAGACAATACTTAAGCTGCTGAAAACTCTGCTCACAATTATCGTCCCACTCAAATTTAACATCCTTCCTCGTCAATCTCGTCACTGGTAATGCTATAACTGAGAAATCTTTAACAAACCGTCTATAATAACCTCCTAGGCCAAGAAAACTTTGTACCTAAGTGACGGTTCGTGGCTGCTCCTAATTCTCAACGGCTGCTACCTTCTGAGGGTCTACCTGAATACCTTGTGCTGATATAACATGTCCCAAAAATGCCACTTGATCTAACCAAAACTGGCATTTGCTAAACTTAGCATATAATTGATGTTCCCTCAATTTCTTCAACACCAAAGTGAGATGTCAAACATGCTTTGCTTTAGACTTAGAGTACACCAGAATATCATCAATAAAGACAATGACAAACCTGTCTAGATATGGCTGGAATACTCGATTCATCAAGTCCATAAAAGTTGCGGGTGCATTAGTTAACCCGAATGGCATCACAAGAAACATGACCATATCGAGTCCTAAAAGTCGTCTTAGGAACATTTTCACTTTTAATCTTCAATTGATAATAACCAGACCTCAAATCAATCTTAGAAAATACACAGGCGCCTCGAAGCTGATCAAATAGGTCATCTATGCATGGCAATGGATAATGGTTTTTAATCGTTACCCGATTCAACTGCCGATAGTTAATACATAACCTCAAGGTCCTGTCTTTCTTTCGTACAAACAAAACTAGAGCTCCCCAGGGTGAAGTACTAGGCTGAATAAAATCCTTATCAACCAATTCTTGTAACTGAATTTTTAATTCCCTTAATTCAACAGGAGTCATTCGATAAGGAGTTAAAGATATAGGATTTGTACCTGGAAGTAAATCAATAGTGAATTCTACATCTCGGTATGGCGGTAGTCCAGGTAAATCATCAAATACGTTAGGAAAATGCCTGACTACTCGTACATCCTCCACACTGCTAGGAGCATTATCATTCAACACCACATGAGCCAAATATCCCTGGCAACCTTTACTTAACAACCTTTTAGCCCTCACGGCAGAAATAATGTTGTGACTCACTCCACTACGCTCTCCCAAGAATGTAACCTCAGGTAACCCTGGACGATGGAATGTGACCATCTTCTCGTAGCAATGTATATTGGCATGATAATAATGTAACCAATCCGCGCCCAGAATAACATCAAAATCAACAATATCTAATGGAACAAGGTTAGCTGGCATTACTACATCCTCCACTAACACGTGACATCTGGGATACACCTAGCTAACACAACACGTCTCCCCTTTGGGCATCGAAAACTCTAACTCATACCCAAGAGGTGGATGAAGTTGTATTGTCTGAGCAAACGTATGAGAAATAACGGAATGTGTAGCACCACAATCAATTAATACTCTAGCATAATGACCAAGAATATTTAACGTACTTATAATCAAGTCATGATTATTCTGAGCATCCTGTAAGGTAATATTGTGGATACGACCATATGCCTGCTGTCGTCCACCACGACCTCTACTAGCCAGATTTCCACATCCTTGCGTACCTCGACTGGGCTGATTAGGCTGCCTCGATGATCCCGCACTACTAGAAATAACCTCTAAATTCTGGGACTGTCCTCTCAAATACCACTGATATCCACCAGCCGAATATGGCTGATATGGCGTATAACCTCCTGGATACTGAGCATAACCACTTTAGCTAATACTGTCCTCCAGAATATGGAGCTGTATCACCCTGATAGTGATAAACATCTCCACAACCCGTCTGAGTATAACCACTAGGTCCTGGAACCTGCTGAATCGGAACTGGCGGTGGTAAAGAAGGTGGCTGGGGCCTCTACTGATTTTGAAGGCACTGCATAGCTCGATGTCCTATCTTGCCACAAGTGAAGCATCCACTGCTACCTAGCCTACACTCCCCAAAATGCCAATTATTACCTATGGCACAGATGAGCACCTGTACTACCAGAATCCCTCTGTCTTTGAAAGCGAGGACCTCTAGAAAATTTGCCACCTCTCCTCAGTCCAGTAGCACTAAAACCCCCACTAGAAGAACTAGAACTAGTACGGCTCCTCTTAAAACTCTAGGTCTTGCGAAGTCCTTGTGAAGACTGGCCTTTCTCTCTATTATTCTTCTTCTGATAACCATCTTTTTCTTCTTCTTCCTCATTGTCACTGGGCATATTCTCAGAATCCTCAACTCGCAGTAAAATCTCATAAAACTCCTGATAAGTAGCACATGGAGTCGTGGTCGCCATAGAATGCCACTTCTTTCTAATATCCAGTCTAAAACGGTGAAGCATCTCTACAGGATTAGCAGCAATCTCAGGGCAATAACGAGACAAATCAGTGAACCTCCTGTAGTACTCATTAGCCGACATCTTCCCCTGCTTCAAATGCATGAATTCCTGCTTCTTTCGATCTATGAACTCTGGATGAATGAATCTTTTCTGAAATAACTGCTTAAAAACTTCCCAATCAACAGCTTCTTCTGGCGATAACTGATAGGACTCCTGTCTCTACCAAGATACAGGCTCCTCACCTAAAAACCAAGTGGTAGTCTTAACCCATCTATCATCAGGAAGATTTCCCTGTCTCTGCATCAATCGAAAAGTTTTCTCAAGATGATTGAGCCAACGCTCAACTCCCTCGTGTCCCTCATTACCCACAAAGTTATTCAACTTCAGATTATACACAGTCTCCAGGGGAGTCCTCTGAGGAGGGCGAAGTGAAGACTGAATAGCATTAGCAATAACTTCCCCTAACTGAGCAATATCAGGGAAACTAAACTCAGTTGAAGTACGTGGCTCACTACGAGGCGGCATGGTTCTGACAGAAGGCACCAAAATAATTAGAATACTCACAAAGTATGCAGGACTGCCAAACCTAGGCTCTGATACCAAAGTGACACACCCCGACCTAAATTAAGGCATGCTAGCCGTCACGTGAGGGTGACGTAGCCATGTGTGCAGTGCGGAAGTGATAAGAGAATAAAAATGCGAGTAAATAAAAACCAAAATGACTAATTTAGACTAGGCGAACATATCAGTGCAAGTGACGAGATTTAAGTGTGACAACAAAAAATCAGAGCATAGGTAGCCTAAGTGCAGTCCAGCAGGACAAATACTAATTATACAATACCAGAGGGATAGTCCTACATTAATTACAGACTGTCAGAACCGCTGTCGTCTCCTCGTAAGCCACCAACAAGCACTCATACCTAGAACCTGAAGGGGCGCAAAACAGAAAGTGTGAGTGGGCGAAAACAAAGCTTTTAAAAACATTTCCTTTTTCTCAAAAGTTATAACCCTCGCCGTAAATCCTGTATAATTTCCCAGAAAATAGAATATATATATATATCAGTGTTCTAAAAATCGGCCTAGGCAGCCGCCTAGGCGGCGCCTAGGCGCTGGGCGGTGGCCAACCGCCGGGATTAATGGAAAATCGGGAGCAAAATCGGGAATGAGATTAAGCGGGAGCCGAGGCGGCCTAGGCGGGCGACTGTGTGGCCTAGGCGGTCTGGGAATTTAAATTTTTTATGTGTTCGAACTTGAGAAAGGATGAATGCTTCTGGTCTTTGTTTTGGTTTATCAGTTCTGGACTTCAACTTCTGGTTTGTGTTCTTGCGAAGAGGAAGAAGATGAGAGAAAAGTAGTTTCTCTCTCTTCTTTCTACCCCCACGTGATCACTTTTTAACTATTTAATTTTTTTTTTTTTTTTTGTTTCTGTCCATTCAATTTCGGACAGCTAACATCTTACTTTTCTTAAAGTAAAATGGCTGTCAGTTCATCCATCATCAAGTGCTATTAATAATTTTTTTCTTATTTAAAAAGGCATAGCTTGTCAGCCTATCAATTCATAGCATCTATCTAAGTTGTATTGATTTTTTGGACTTGTTAGATACACATTTTATTATTTTTTACTATCTTATTTAGGTATTTTATATAAGTATAATTTTTTGTAAATGTTAGTATACACTTATTTATAAGATATATAAAAAATTTACCTTAATCCGCCTAGACCGCCTAGGCGCCCGCCTAGACCCCGCCTAGCCGCCTAGGCTCTAGGCGCCAGTCCGCCGCCCGACTAGCGCCTAGCGTTTTTTAGAACCTTGATATATATATATATATATATATATATCTCAAAAATCATTTCCATAATCCAAAAATCCCAACATGTATGCCATGCAAGATATCACAAGAATAATCAAGTCAACCAGATGAAATAAAACGATGGATAATAAAGTGTCAGCCGGATCCACCTAGGGTGGCCTGTAGGGCTGAACCTATAGCTCATCAAGTGTGCCTGCACACGAGTCGGAACAACCTAATGTAGTATGTACGATAGGGCTAGGTGTAATAAGTACGCTCAAGTGCTACGATCACGTGAAGGCTGTGCGATAAATCGTGAGTCACCTACGAGTCAGAACCACCTAATGTGGTCTGTACGACAAGACTATGCACCTAACTTGGATCCAAAGTGAGCGTATGGTGCAGGAGGTGAACATCACGTGAAGGATTGTGCCCTAGCTACGGGCGGGAGCACTAACACCGAGGTGCAGGTTTATGAGCTCTAAAAGCATCTAACTATAACCATAGTCATGCAACTTACCATCAACAACATATAAACTTACCTGGAACTTACCTGAGCGTCCGTGGCATTAACTATAGCTTACGCAACTATTAAATGCATGTTCTAAAACATAAAGTATTTGGCATGGCATTTCAAAGCATAAAACCATTTAAATAAGTTTTCTGGGAAAAATACAAAGCATATATATATATATATATATATATATATATATATATAAAAAGAAAACCAAAATGCCCACTCACTGATATGTGGAAGGGTCGTAACCCCCGAGCCTCGCTTGACTGCGCTCGTCCTCTGGAAATGTCTCACCTATATGCGAAACAACTATTTTAACGTTATTTTTAAGCACATAACCTAAACTAGGTAATAACTTCTCATATGTTGCTCAATTGGGTATTTGAATATACCATCGTGGCTTACTCAACGCCACGAACATCCCCATATTTTTAGAAAAATTTCCGACGTCTCACGCGCCCTCACGCGCCCGCTCGCGCGTAGGTAAGTGCCTGGCACACGGACGGAATTGTTAACGCCGTTAGGGAATATTTTGTTAAATAATAGAATATATCGTTAAAGTTACCTGACGCCATTAGTCACCGTTAGGAATATTCCGCCAAAGTTGACGAAATATTCTCCTTCTTCTCCGGCGCCAGCCGCCGACTGTATCGCCGGCTTCTAGAAAAATTTCAAAACTCAACAACTCACTCATTTTTCAACCAATTTCTATGAAATTTGCACCAAAATGAAGCTAGAGACGAGAAAAACATTTCCTTACCACTTTTAAGCCCTAAAACCAACGGAAAATGGCTGGAAAATCTTCGACGGTTCCGGTCATCTCTGCAACTCGATGAACAGACCTAACCCGACGTTAAAACTTGTCCAAAAATGTCCTAGCCGCTTCGTAAGGACGACTCAAGCCTCAAAACGTCGAGAAAAACACACGGTCACGTCGGTGGAACTGTGCACCTCGTTGAAGCTTATGGTTTCTGGGGTTCCCGATGTCCGTTTGGCAAACTAAAGGTATGGTTAGGTTCGTAAGATCATAGAGAAGGTAATGGTGACATCCTAAGGCTCAATCTGTGAGTGGAAGTGAGAGTTGGAAGTTGTTCGTACAAACTGTACGGAAATAGAAGAATTGAGAGAGAGAGAAAAGGATGATGATGGTCTGCGTGTGTGAGTGCACGTGTGATGGTGTGTCCGGATTGGCACCCAAATACATATCTAGTTCTTAATTGGGCCAACAAACCACTAACTAAAGAAAAACCTAACTTAACCCTAAAATTCTAATGGATCCAAAAATAAAGGAAAAGAGATAATTGGTCCAAAATTGTAGGAAACAATATAATTGGACCATTTTTCTTAGCCCATTTACACAAATACAACCCAACGCTCAAGGGCAAAAACGTCATTTCCACGCTGTCGAAGACATAATATAAATAAATCCGGGACGGGCTGTCACAAAGAAGTTACATGATAGATTTTTGCAGACTTCTAAAAAGTTCAATGCTAGAATTTTTTAAAATTATGTGGATGCCATGGACTTTATAATACTAATTTTACTAATAAGCATTATTATTTTTAAGTTTTTATTATTGAAATTATGATCATGACCATGAGAAAGAGGTCTTATGAGGTGGTGGTGGTGACCAAGGGGTCTTACATTGTCATCTCTCAATTTTTTTCTCAACCTGCTTGGACAAAAACTTACATTCACAGTACTAAGGCTGTTTGGAGAAGGGTATCAGAGCATGTCCAATAGAAACTCTAAATAGAGTCCTAACAATAGTATAGTCCCTAAATATAAGGAGAAAGGGCTTCTAATGGGTCATAATAAAAGTTCTCAAAGTATCTCAATATTTAGGAATTCATGAAATATCTCAATGAAATCATCAAATGTGATAGATACTCAAAAAGTGGGTCCACCGTTGATTTTGAATGGGAAACAACCCCACCACCTAGGAATGCCTTCTCTTTTTGGTTTTTTGCTTGGTTTTTCTCTTCCAAAGATAGAGATAACTTTTTTGGTTTCTATTAAAAGCAACAATACTACAACGAAATAAACCATGATTTTTTAATATTTTAATTCCTACATTTAAGGATTGGAGGTCTCAATATCCAAGTTTTTTTTTCCATGTAGAAATCCTAAATTTCTATATTTATGATTCCAAACAAGTGAATTGGTGCATGCCATTTTATAAATTCAAAATTTTATCAAAATTCCAAGTTTATTTCTCTTGTCCAGAGATATGTTATGACACACCCCAACCCGGAATGCCTATTTGGACTCTGAATCGAGCTGTGCTGGCTGACACCTGGCAGGTGACGAAGCCATAAAATGTAGTGATGTGGAAAATATGAATAAATTTAGGGTAAATTACATAGTAACCCCTCAGGTTTGAGGTTTATTACAATCCTATACAACATCTTTAAAACATTTCACTTTCATACCTCACGTACTATTTTATTTCAAAATAATACCTCCGTTATATTTTTCATCCATTGGTCTGTTAAATGCTGACGTAGCTGCCACATTTGTGCTAATGTGGCTGCCACGTGGAAAAATAATAATTTTTTATACATTAAAAATATTATAATATTAACACTATTTAAAAAAAAAAAAATCTCAACTTTCACTCCCACTCTCAAAATCCAAATTTCAGCCATTGTTAATGGACCATTGTCTCGCCTTCTCAACCCTCAAGCTCTGCATAACCACCACCTTCGCTCTTTCCCCCCCCCCCGGCCGTCCGATCAAGGATCGCCAATCGGTTCTTCAGGCCGTTGACCGTCGTTTGCGAGTTCAGCAGCCTCAACTCGCCGCTTGACCCGCGAACCCGACCCGGAAAGGACCTCTGCACCGTCTTGCAGAATCATTCGCAGCTGTTCCATCTTGCGGTCGCTCAAGAGTTGAAGAAGTTGGCCGATGATCGGGAACCCTCTCCTCCCTCTCCTCCACTCTCCTCACCTCCCCTCCCATCCAAAAACCCACCCCACCCCCACCTCCCCCACAACCCCCCACCCCGACCCACCCTCTCCTCCACTATCTTCACCTCCTCTTCCATCCAAAAACCCATCCCAAGACGACCCGACCCACTGCGAGTTCTTCGCTGATGTCGAGAAGATTTAGAGAATACAACAGAAATTCCACTCCAGGGTCCTGAAATTTGAGCTCGCTCTGCACCAATCCGGCGTCATTTTGAGGTCGGGGTTAACGGAGCGGGTGCTGAACTGGTGCGGTGATGCCGGGAAAAGATGGAGGGATGCAATGAGGGTGTTTGGGGAAGGAAGGATATATGGGTGTTTGTGGAGATGCAAGCGCATTGCGGTCGAGATGAGGGAGGCAATGAGGGTATTTGGGGAAGGAAGAGGATATGGGTTCGGGTTTTTCTGGCTTTTTTTTTTTTAAAAAAAAAAATTTAAATAGGGTTAATATTATAATATTTTTAATGTATAAAAAATTATTTTTTTTGCCACGTGGCAGCAGCACAAATGTGGCAGCCACATCAGCACAAATGTGGCAGCCACGTCAGCATTTAACAGACCAATGAATGGAAAATGTAACGGATGTATTATTTTGAAATAAAATAGTACGTGAGGTATGAAACTGAAATGTTTTAAAGATGTTGTATAGGGTTGTATTAGACCTCAAACCTAAGGGGTTACTATGTAATTTACCCATAAATTTAAACCTAAAAGTGCCTAAATACAAGAGTGTGCGGCGAGCGGGAATGAACCCATTTCACACGTGATGTTAGAGCATAAGTAAAGTACAGTAAGATAGAATAAGGATTATACCCTCAAAGGTAGCCACCTGTACTGAGATTTACCAATAATCCTCGCCGATAAGATAGTTCAGCTGCTAAAACCTGGAGGGGTGAAAAACAAGGGTGAGTGTGCCTGAAAATAAAGTTTTAATATAAACCTTTTGAAAAACGTTATAACCCCTCGACATAAAACATGTATAGTTTCTAGAAAATCATACTACATATAAGTATGAAAGTAAATGCAAATTAATAGTTAATCCAGAAGCATGCCACATCACAATATCGCAACAGTAATATAAGTGAAATTAGGTGCTCAACAACCTATGCGAGCACACCAGTCGGAGTCACCTAATGTGACCTATAGGACTGAACCTTTTGCTCATCAATCTATGCTAGCACACGAGTTGGAGTCACCTAATGTGACCTGTACGACATGACTGAGTGTAATAATATACGCTTTAGTGCGACGATCACGTGAAGACTGGCGCCATGCGTGGTCACCTACGAGTCGAAGTCGCCTAATGCGACCTGTATGATAGGACTGGCACCTACTTGGATCCAAGGCAAGCGTGCGGTGCGGGAGGTGAACATACACGTGAAGGATTGGCCCTGGCCCGGGACGGGAGCACTAACGCCGATGTGCAGTAATGATGAGCAGACTACATGAATATAAGCATGCCATAATGATGCAATAATTCTAATCAACAATATAAACTTACCTGTGCATCCCATAAGATCATATTGGCATTTCACCACAGTGCAACATTTCTTATAACATTATTTAATCATAGCATGATATGCATAAATCAATTCAAAAGCATTTGTGGAAACTATAAAGTGTGTGTGTATATATATATATATTCTATAAAAAAGAAAAGACACACTCACCTGAGGGTCGCGCTACAACTCCCTAGCACAAATATCGAGGCGTCACGAACGATCGTCGCCAGAATAAATATCAAAACACGTCTCAAAATTCTTATCGATAGAACACGTAACTTACATAAAACACATCCCCAAGGACATTCTAGAATGATTTGAAACCCATTGACCAAAGTCAACCGTCAGTTAAAGATCGACGGTAGGGTCCACAACCCTACGTAACTCGATCCGGAAGATCCGCATCTCGGATTTCCAATCCGTAACTTCCTAAGAGTTTAAATAAGCTTCTAGAACAACATCCTAAAGCTTTAGAATGATCCAACGGTCGGATTTCCGTCAATTGATAAAATTAAGTGGCAGCCGACGTTTTATTTTACAAGCTTACAAATCTAATTCGGGAAGATCTGTACGTCGGATTCTCGATCCATAAGTTTCTAATATCCTCAAATATTACGTACTATAATGTATTAAAGTTTGGTGACAATCCAATGGTCGGATCGTCGAATCATATAATAATCAAGTGGCGGCTATTAAAGAAACTATTTTAAAATGATCGAATCTCGGCAAACGGAGGGCGGATTCGTGTCCGGCACATCGAGGAACCTAAGGAGGGACCTCGAGTTCCTCCCAGCATCACCACATGCTCAGCCACGCGCCACCACGAGGTGGCTGCACGGCGCCGCACGTGTCGGCCGCCTACACAAGTTCACGCGCACCCACACACCCTCGAGTACATACGTACTCGCCTTCCTTGCGAGAACCTGCGTTTTGTAGGTTTTTTTGGTCCAACTTCCAGAGCTCTTAACGAGCTCATTTCTCCGCCAAAATCAATGATACAAAAATCTACATGAAACTAGGAATGTAGAGAATAGGTTTATACCCACTGGAAGCCCAATCGTAGTCAGTGTTGGTCGGGATAATGATTTGAAAGTGGTTGGATGACCATAGTTTTTGTACCCCGGAAAACTGGAAAATTTCCCTACGATGCTCCTGCGTTCCCAGCTTCACCAAAAACACTTCAAGGTTAAATATCACTAAATCAAGCTATAACAAAGAAAATTTAAGGAGTTTCGAAGCCTACCTCACCTGGGACGACAGAAAAATACTCGGAGAGCTCTGAGTCCGAGTTTTTGGTTTGAATGCCCATACAAGGCACTTGTACATAGTACTGCACTCATGATGGGTTGGAGACAAAGATGATGGTGGTCATGATATACGACGTTGGAGATCATCATAGCTGCTTTTGTGCAGCAAGCGCAAAGCGAGTGAGAGAGGTAGGAAGTCCACGGGAGAGGTGAAGGAGTTTGATCCCACTTCAATCTGAGCTTTGGGAGGGATGACAAGTTGTGACAACTCGGTGGTGGCTGAGTGAAGCTCGCCAGGGTGTGGTGGTGATGGCGGGTTTCTGTCTTTACAGAGGCAGAAAGAGAGTGAAGAGAAAGTTAGAGTGAGGTGTAGGAGAGAAGAAAAGAAAAATATTAAAAAGATTTGAAAGGATCCAAGAGGTTTGGGAGACACGGGATAGGGGGAAAGAGTGGTTTTATAGTCACAATTTAAAAGAAATTTTTTTGATAATTTGATTTCTCTGTGGTTGACACTTATGATCAAAATGATTGAAGTTTTTTTTTTTTTTTTTACTTTTCAAGATAATATTGGTTTTTTGTTTTTGTTTTTTATGTATTAGTTTGTCCAATGTCGAATAAATCCACAACTCTTTGGCTATAAAATTAAAATAGAAAAAGTAACCAACTTTATTAAGTTACTAATATTAAGAACAATACTAGGCTGAGTAAGTTTGAAAACAGTAGCTGGTGTATGGATGAGTTTTTAAATGGATGACAACAAATGTCCACGTATAGGCATGGTGACATGTGATGACGACAAGTTGAACTGATTTTGCAAAAATGGTTGAGGACGAGATTAACTGATTCTACAAGATTGATGACGGGATGAACTGATTCTACAAGAATAAGGACGGGATGAACTGATTCTGCAAAAATGGTCGATGAAGGGTTGAACTGATTCTGTAAAAATGGTCGACGATAGGATGAACTGATTTTGCAAAAATAGTCAACGACGGGTTGAACTGATTGTGCAAAAGTGGTCGAGGACTGATTGAACTGATTCTGCAAAAATGATCGAAGACGAGTTGGACTGGTTCTCATAAATGGTTGAAGACGAGTCGAACTGATTCTGCAAAAATAGTTGAGGACGAGTTGAATTGATTCTGCAAAAATGGTTGATGATGAATTGAGTTTATGGCACATATTAATTTTGTTGGAGTTGTAAGGGCTGATTTCATAAAGCCTTAAGGGTATAGTTGGTATTTTAAAATATTAGTTTCATATTTTTGGGCTGGGTTTTAGTTGTTTTTATGTTTTTATTTCTCATTTACATGTTTAAAAATCACTGTTCTAAAAATCCCCGCCTAGCACCGCCTAGGCCCCGCCTAGGCGCTAGGCGGTGACCAGCCGCCCCGATTAATGCCTAGACCGCCTAGGCATCCGCCTAGCCCACCCAGACCTGCAGAGGCGCCCGCCTAGACCGCCTAGGCACCCGTCTAGCCCGCCCAGCCCGCCCAGCCCGCCCAGACCCACCTAGACACCTGCCTAGGTTGCAACTCATTTAGATAAAAAATAGATAACTTTCCTTTTGCATTTTATTGCTTCCAATAAATTGTAAGAGACTTATTGAATACTTAAATAAACACACATTATATGTTTGCTCCCTATGTTTTCATTATGTTTCAATACTTCATAATATAGATGTCATTCTATTTTCTAGTTTATGACGAAATTATGTATATTTTAAGTATAAACAGACACTTATTTACACGAAATATAATAGATTTACTTAAATCCGCCTAGTCCGCCTAGTCGCCCGCCTAGGCGCTAGGCCCCATCCCGCCGCCCGACTAGCGCCTAGCGCCTTTTAGAACCTTGTTAAAAATTAGTGAAGTTCCTTAAAATATGATGAAAGTTTTTGCCTTTATATATTAAGCTTCCAACAAAAAAACCATTGATTATAATTTCAATATAAAAGAGAAAAATAATGAATACACACTGTTCTATTCCTCTTAAACCATATTTATTGTTTTAATTTGATTTATTCAATTTGTTGCATAAAAAAATATATATAAAAAATCGGATAGTTGCGTAGAAAGGTTAGAATATTCATAGGAGTGGAATCAGTTTTGTTTTCTGTTTCAAGTTTGTCAGGCATAATTTCAATAATTTAATCATCATCAGCACCAGCAGCATCTGAAGAAACGCATCACCTACTACTACTCCGCAGTTTGCGGTCTACAATAAAAAATCCAGAGGAGGAAGAAGAAGAGAGAGACGAATAATGGAGAAAACAGACGCCATCGATGGAAAAGTTGACGAGGCTTCTTCTCGTGAGGGTTCCGTTTGTGGGTACGACTCACTTCATCACCTCTTGAGCGCCAATCTCAAACCCCATCTCTTCCAGGTAGTCCATTTTCTCATTTATTTGATTCATTATTTCAATCTTTCTGGGCTGGGCTGCCATGGATTCTGGAGTGGCTCAAAGATTCCGATCAGGATCTGCTTTTCAGATTTGCACGGTGGATTGTTTTGTTCATTACCAAATAGGAAAATAACTCAACTAATCCAGTTGTTCATATCCTTCCTTTTATACAAGTGAAGCGATTGTCTAAGACTACAGGAAGGGAAATTCAAACTCGAGTGCACAAACATTTGTTCATCACATTTATTTAGAATATAGTATCTCTCTCTCGACTTTAAATACCATTTACATTAAATTGGCTGTTTATTTGCTTGTTTGGCATGGTTGCTAGCTGAAAAAAAATTGGATGTGTAATGGCGTTCTAGGATTCATACAGCCGACCTCGCTTAGTAAGATAAGGCTTGATTGTTGTTGTTGTTGTTGTTGTTGTTTGGTGGTGGTGGTTGTTGTTGTAATGTTATTGTATTCTTCTGTTTCTCATTTCCCTTTCGGGAATTGAATTTCTACATACTGATCCCGGAATGAATTAAAATTCTTGCAGTTTCCGTATAAATCAGATTATATCTCTTCCGTGATGGTTGGTTTTATTTGTTATTTTGCATTGAACGGACTCGGACATGTTATGGCTTATCTTTTTTATGATGCAATTAACTTTTTCAGGAAGGCAGCCGTATTCTTTTGGGTCTGAATCGCGGTAAGGCACTTGAAACAATTTCTCTCCCAGAATCTGCTAAGGTTCTCTCTTCAGGACATGATTTTGACCTCCAGGTAGGAAGTTACTCTAACTTTTTGCGATGGCATGCAAGTATACTGTTCACATACGAGTAATTCACAGTCAATGGAGGTGCTCTTCTTTGCAAAAGTACATCAAGGCGTATTGATTCTCGAAATTGTTATGGAAACCATGTCTTTTGTTACCCTTTGCTCATTGAGCTTGTTTTCTTTTATGCAAATGTAATGGAGTTTTTATACTTGTGCACTTTCATATGGTTTATCCTGAAATCAATTTCTCCCCGACTAGTCTGAATTTTTTATCTACTCTTTCAGGCCTACTGCTTTCTTGCTGACAAAGAATTGTTGAGAGAACCCCGAATAGTTAGGGTTGGTCTCATTCAGAACTCTATCGCTCTTCCAACTACTGCCCACTTTTTGGACCAGAAGAGGGCAATCTTTGAGAAAGTAAAGCCAATAATTGATGCTGCGGGTGCTTCAGGTGTCAACGTGTTATGCTTGGAGGTTGGTCGTGCCTCATGCCGAGTTGGGCGAAACTCTTTCTGATTTACTTTCTAATGGTGTCTGATAATTTCAAGCGAATCTATTTAAATTTAACACAGGAAGCATGGACAATGCCATTTGCCTTTTGCACGCGGGAGAAGAGGTGGTGTGAATTTGCAGAGCCTGTAGATGGGGAATCAACGCGATTTATCCAGGATCTTGCAAGGAAGTATAACATGGTCATTATAAGTCCAATTCTTGAGAGAGATGTCAATCATGGAGATACTATCTGGAACACTGCAGTCATAATTGGTAATAATGGAAACATAATTGGCAAGCACCGAAAGGTAAGTGAATTAGTTTATCTGTTGTTATGTTATACGTTATATCTTTTCTGTTTAATGCATACTGAAGAATGATAGCGGACAGAACCATATACCAAGAGTTGGCGACTTCAATGAGAGTACTTATTATATGGAAGGGAATACTGGGCATCCAGTGTTCGAGACGGCTTATGGAAAAATTGCTGTTAATATATGCTATGGAAGGCATCATCCTTTGAATTGGTTAGCATTTGGCTTGAATGGTGCAGAGATTGTTTTCAACCCTTCCGCCACTGTGGGCGAACTCAGTGAACCAATGTGGCCCATTGAGGTTAACTATTGCTCATCTGTTTCATTTTCACTCGTCACTGCTTTGCGATAATTTCTATCTTTTAATCTGTAAATCCGTCTAGCCTGGATTAAGTTATTGTTTAGTGTTTACTCATTCTTCATTTTATAGGGTTCACTATTTCTTCCCCGTAGTCATCAACTAACACACGGTTGGACTGTTCTGTGTTATAGGCTCGTAACGCTGCAATTGCAAATAGCTACTTTGTTGGATCAATCAACCGTGTAGGGACCGAGGTTTTCCCAAATCCATTCACTTCTGGTGATGGGAAGCCAGAGCATGCAGATTTCGGGCATTTCTATGGATCCAGCCATGTTTCAGCCCCAGATGCCTCGTGCACTCCATCCCTGTCACGCCATAGGGATGGCTTGTTGATCTCGGACATGGACCTCAACCTCTGCAGGCAGTTAAAAGACAAGTGGGGATTCCGAATGACTGCTCGTTATGACCTGTACGCAGACCTGCTTGCTCGTTACGTGAAGCCCGATTTTGAGCCGCAAGTCATTTCCGATCCCTTGTTGCATAAGTAGTCTCCCTGAGTTTTAGTTTCAAGTAGGTATGCAATCTGAACATGTAACATGTGATTTCAAAAAGTGCATTTGTAAGAATCCATTTCTCATCAGTTTCAAAATAAAAGTATTGGGTATCTGTAGAATCCAGTTCTTACAGATACTTCCAACTCTACTTTTCTTCAATAGCCCGGGAGCAGTCCTGAAAGTGAACGGTGCAGATTGACGTAAACAAATGCAAAAGTACACATGAGCAGTCGAAAAACAGACGAGAAGGGATGAAAATCACCATCATCAAAGTAAAACTGCTTATTTGGGTTTAGGCCTAACTAAAGTTTAGTCTAAGATTACAATTTTGTGTTAAAAACCGAACCGAACTTGGTGAATTAGTTCGATTCGGCTGGTGGAGCGGGTTGGTCCTTTTTGCTTTATCCCCAGAGATAGAGTTGTACTTTTTGAGCCAACACTGACACGATCTTCTCTGAATCCCTTTGGTGAGGATTTTAGGAATTCGTGAATCGTATCCATTCATCGTTTAAATAAAAATATTTAAAATGATTTCTGACTGCACGATATACGATGAACAGACACAATTTACCAATTTCTGAAATTCTCACAAAGAGGATCCGGTAAGGATCGGAACTCTTTTTTGAGGAGAAATTCTAATGTACAAAATCAAATGGATATACCATGTCACCGTGCTGCTGCGGCACGTTGTATTCTTTTATAATCCATGAGGTTGTCGTATACGGAGTAGTTGCATAAAAGAATTCCTCCTTTATGATCTTATTATAAACCTTGAATACACATGCCTAAGTATTAAAATTTTGAGATTAAACATTTATGCCTGTTAGAGTTTTCATTAAACATCTTCCTACAATTTAGGTGCCATATGGATTAGAAGTAGCCTTTTTTTTATAATTTAAATCACACAACTTGCCATTATATATTATAAATATACCTTTTAATTCATAGATAATACATTAAAACTCCTAAAATCTTGTAGATAAATATTGTAGAATTTAAAATGCGACTTGCCATTATATTTAATATATCTTTTAATTTTCTTAGATAATATCTCAAAACTCGTAAAATCTTGTAGATAAATATTGTAGTTTTCAATTTTAATAAAAAGTCTTTCAAATTACACATGAAACGTAGATTTCTTCTTGTACATATTTGATACTTTACTTAATATATCTTCTTAGTACATATTTGGTATGTTTTTTTTTTATATGTATTTGGTACGTTTATATTTATTTAATAAAAAAAACATATTTGGTACATATATTTCCTCTTGATTAAACATATATTTCTCCTTGGTACATATTTGGTATGTTACTTTATATATCTTCTTGGTACGTATTTGGTACGTTCATATTTCTTTTTTGTATGTATTTGGTACATTTATATATTATTTTGGTACGTTTATATTTATTTAACAAAAACATATTTGGTACGTTACTTTATATATCTTCTTGGTACATATTCGATACGTTTTAAATATATTATCTGAACGTATCAGCCTCAAGCCTCCGAAAATAGAGAATACGTCTAATTATCTCACATGATATCAATATACAATAGTGAAAACAACCACTAATTGAAATGGATAAGTCCATTCAAAATTCAAAAATGAGGATCACATGATATCAATATAAAAATGCTGACATGACTATTGTTTCCTAATCAAATTTCGAAATAGAACCAATGTTTAATCTAAAGAGTATTAGAAAAGTGTAAGGGATTCTAATTTTCCTAAATTTTTAACTGTTAGATATTTGGTAAATAAATACAAAAATAAAGATTTAACTGTTAAAATTTCGAAAAACCTTGTTTGTTTTGGTTGCTTGCTTTTGAATAAATAATTGACATTATTTTCAGCAGCATATATTGTGTTACAAGTTTTCTATTTGAGTGTGATACTCCTGATCACCGTAATATTTTTATGTACAACTCATTAGACCTAAATTTCTTTTCTCGTGTTACAAATTGTAAGTAAGAGGTCTTAGGTTCAATTATCGACAAATACGAATTTAAACCACATTATTACTAGTCTATTGTGAGGCTTAGTCTACTCCTCTCTAATATCATTTGTTATAAAAAAAAAATCTATTTGAATTTCATAAATGATTGGTTTATTGTTTTCATGTTGGGATTTGGATCCTCTCCGGATCCAAAGGATCTGAGCTCGCGGATCAAGTGATTAAGACAGTCCAGATTTGATCAAACGGCTACAATTATTATAACTTTAGATGAGTCTCCTATTTGTAACTGTTGGATCAAATTTCGACGGCCTGAATCATTTGATCCGCAGGCTCATATCAATGGATCCGGAGAGGATCCAAATCCTTCATGTTGTTCTAACACCTGAACATCACGAGTGTGTAGACGACCACAGCAGCCCCTCTCGCCCCTCTTTTTCATACACAAAAACAAGACGCGCGCACGCACCAACGCAACACATATCCTCCTTCTCTCTCTCTCTCTCGCTCTCTGCTGTATCAATGGCTTCCGTATCTGCTCCAACCCCAGGTCCTCACAAGCTCAGCTTCCCCAACCCCAAACCATACCCCTCCTCCGTCGCCAAAAGACCATTCTACCCTTCCTCCCATTCCCAAACCACCTCCTCCTCGAGGTTTCCCCATTCGTCCCTCTGCCGATGCCAGAAAAACCCTTCTTCCTCCTCCGACTCAACTCAGTGGAGATGGGATTCTGCGCTCCAGGACCTCATCAAAACTGCCATCAAAAGCTTCGATTCCTACCTCAATTTTAAACCACAAGCAGGCGCCCAATCCGCACCGTTTCAGGCCCACGACCCTGATTGGGACTGGGATCGCTGGCGCCGCCATTTCTTAGAGGTCGAACAACAAGAGCGCCTTGTCACCCTTCTCAAGGTCTCTACTTTTATCACAATTCCTTCTCTCTCTCTCTTTCTCTCTGTGTGTGTATATATATATATGTGTGTGTGTATTTATATATCTTGAAGCGATGATGATTTTGCTTATTTATGTGAATTTTGTGTTTGAAACTTGAACAGTCGCAGTTGGGTCGGGCTGTATATGCAGAGGACTTTGAGGATGCCGCGAGGCTCAAGGTTGCAGTTGCCGCTGCAGCTACAAACGACGTCGTTGGAAGAGTCATTTCTCATCTCAATGTATGTGCTTTTACCTCCCTTCACTTACTTTCTCTGTTTGCACTCTAATTTTGGTTTTCATTTTCTGAAAAGAGATTTTGTTCGTTTTCAAATTTCAGAGAGCTATACAGGAAGAGCGATACCAGGACGCCACTTTTTTCCGAGATAATGCTGGTGCCGGATTGGTGAGTCAGTTCAACAAGGAAATGAGTTTATGATTACCAATGTGAAAATGTACCTGTGTTTCAGTTTGATGCATTTGGATTAAGTGTGTTTGGGTTGTCGAATTTCAATTTGGCATTGATAAAACTGCGCTTGGTTTAATTATATGTGTACTTCCAATTTTGGGTTCTAGGTGGGTTGGTGGGCTGGTCTTTCTGAAGATAAGAAGGATCCCCGTGGCATAATTATTCGAGTAACTGCGGAGCATGGAAGATATGTCGCAAGGAGTTACAGTCCCCGGTAAGTTGTTTGCTTTGTTTAATTTAGGGTGTACCTTTGGTTTTTTGTTGTAACCAAGACCAGCAGAGAATTGGTTATTTGGTTACACTAGCTTCTCAACCAATAAAAAGGTAAGAGAAAGTTCAAAATTAATGGTTTATAGTTTCTTTATTTTGAATTGTAAGACCTAAAGGTTTAATGTGAAGCAGTAGGGAGAAGTATGGGGGTTGAGAAGACAAACAGTCGATGCATGTTAGCATAGGGGAATCCAAACTGACAGACTAATGAAATTGATTTTCAGCATCTTATTCGTTTATTGTTCGTGAAGATTTATGAGGGTCTGAGATAACCCCTTTTTCCTTTTCTGAAGTTAATGTGGGATGGCTAGTCAATGGTTTTGCCGACTTTTATCTATAGTCCCATTTTAGATGCTAGTTTGTCCGAGTGGCTTTGCATATGTTCTTGCCAAAAAAGAACAGGAGTCTAAAAACTACTGAATTGGATCTGATAATACTAGTAGCAAGATACTGTTTTAAAAATTCTCCGTGCGTGTCCCTACTTATCACCAGTAATCTAAAAAGCGGTGTAGGCAGTGCTCCGCCATGATTAACCCGAAATCGTCATTACATCAGCAAGGCTATTAGGTGGTGCTCCGCCACGATTAACCCGAAACACTGTATAAGATATATTTATGGAATACTTCTCCTTGTCTCATTTTTTGTTGTACTTCTGGTTTTGTTAAGACTCATATTATTATGTAGTTTCCATTGAAAATTACTTTGGGTTTCAATTAATTTCTGCATAATGGATTTTTCCATTCTGCACGCTACTGGTGCTTACTGCAATATGTATTTTTTTTTTATTAACTTTCATCTTCTTCAGGCAGCTTGCTACTGCTGCAGCTGGTGTCCCACTCTTTGAGATTTATTTAAGAGCAAATAAGAATGGCGAATACAGACAGCAGGTAATCTTGTCATGTATAATTTTTTAGTTTAATCTAATGCATCAATTACAACTTTCTAGTGGTTGAAATTTAAAATGGGCAATATTAGGCTTGCATTTTCCAGTAAATGCTTGGGACTGTTTTGACTTAATTCCTTTGCATGCCTTTGAAAAATGTCAAGAACCATAGGAAAATAGAAGAGAACTCTTTCTTTCAATATTGCTTCTCAAAACCTCCCCTTTCAAAATCTTACATTAAAAAAATTTCATTTAGGCAGCAAACCCTAAGAGAAACCTTTAATCTTCAATAAAAACAATGCAGTGAAATATAATGAAAGGAATATAAAAGAGTAAGTAATGTTCCACAATGAAAAAGGGTAGGATTTTTAAACATATAAAAATCACACAAGATCCCAAAACAAATAATGGTAAGATGCCTTTGAGTGTTCTTCGTCAAATAGACAGTTCTTATTTAGGTATTTTATTTATATAAAGAATCTGTTATCACATGCATCTGAAATCCACAGTCGATGAAATCTTGAATTATGGAATTTTATCTTGCCAGATAGTCTGGCACCATAAGATGGTTATTTTGACAAACTGAGTTTGGACCGTTGACTAATTTGAATGTGCTGTCTAGATTCATAGGATGATATCGTTATGTTGCCGAACTATATTATCTTCCAAACAGAAGAGGGATGGGCAAGCGTAGAGGTTTGACCAGGGCCAGTTTGGAGGTTCAATTAGAATGACATATTATACGCACATCAGTATTTTAATTGTAGTGTTGAATATTCAACTACAAAAATTTAGATTGTTGAATACTTTTTAAATTTTGTCAAATGAAAATTTTGAAAAATAATATTCTGACTTTTATGACAATTAACATTTGTTTTCCCAAAAAAATCTGTGTAAGGAGAAGGGAGAAAGTGCTGATGATTTGCTTGTGCACTGTCCACTAGCTGTAGGTTATGGTCAAAATTATACGGTGAGGCAGGGTGAGCTGTGTGGTTCCAGCAGGATGTTGCGCATTGTTGACTGAAAACAAAAGGCCTTTTCCTTTTGGTGATGGAATGAAGTGCAAAATCCTGTGAGGATGCAGCTCTTGGTGGTAATTGGATCATTTGTCTGGAAAGGAATAGGACATTAGAGTATTATAAAGGTGTAGTGTGGAAGAACTATGGGTACAGTTTGTGTTTCCAGTTGCTTATCAGTCTCTAGATATGAAAGAGGTTACTTTTCTTAATAACAATTTTGTTTAATGTTGGTTGAACTGACCAAACCCGTTTTGGGGGTTAGTTAAGGAAACTATGAAATGAAGTGGCTAGTTGTTCTAGTTCCTGGTCAATCCTATATTTGTGTCAATCCAGTCTGGTTTTAATAGATAAGCAATGGCATTTGGTGTAAGTTAGTGAAGACTTAAATTATTCTTTGGTGGAAAATAGGATTGGAATAACAAATGACAATTTTGAAGTGGTATTTCATTAATTACTTGATACTTGTCTAATGCACAAGTATGATTTATCAATTTGTATGCTTAGAAATGTGCAGCTAATGTACTTAATATTTCTATGCCATAAATTTCAGGCTGTGTATTTAAAGCGGGGAGGGGTGTTTCAGGATTCTTCACAAGTTAGCTCCAAATCATTGAATGCCAATGGCAGCTTGAATCCCTTTGATTCAACTGAAGAAAAAGGTGATCTATTTGTTGCAGATAGTGAAGATGCTGAAGATTGTGATGATGCAGATGATGGCTCTGATCTTTCAGAGGACATCTCTGGTTTTCAAAGTTTCTTGAGAGATATGATTCCTAATGTGAAGGTCAAGGTTTTGAAAGTGACCTCACCAGGGAAGGTAGACAGGGATCTAATTTCGAAAGTGATTCAAAAGATTATTGAGGAAGATGATGAAGATAAGGATAGTGAAATAGAGAGTTTAGATGCTGAAGATGAAGAACAGGTTGAAGGTGACGAAGAGACAGATGTCATTGAACTGGATGCTGATCCTGGAATTATTCAAAATGCAGAACGACGTGAAATTGCTGTCAAAGTTGTTGTTGGTGATCTTGGGCAGAAACTATCAAGCAGACCGCCGACTAAAAATTTGCTCCGAGTACCTGCTAAAATAGAGAAGAAGGGACGTTTATCATTTTCCTTTACTGTTAAGAAAGATATTAACCAACAGGATTCCTGTGGAAAGGAACAGTCTTCAGTGGATAAAAAAGCCAAACTTGGAGGTCAACGAAGCATTGATAATGTTATGTTTGATCTCTCTAAGTTCATGGGTAAAGAGAAGATACCACAAAAGGTGGGCTGAATTTTCACTGTACAATTTGAACAACCTGTAAATCCACCACTGTTTATACACTAAAAGTTCTTGCCGTTCTATTTTATGTTTTGACTATCAGGTACTCAAAGATGTTGGCGAGTTAATAAATCTTGCTCTCAGTCAGGTTAACAACCATCAACCACTGTCAGGAACAACCACTTTCAATCGAATTGAAATGTCGGCTTCTCCAGATCCTTTAAATGGTGATTTTCTTCAAAATTATGTTTTATCTTTTCCACTTTTTGATGCTATAACGAGGAGGAAAGTGAGAGCACAAACCTGTTTCCCCAACCCAACACCCATCCCAAAATTTTACCGTTTCTCCTTGTCCCACCATAAAGTGACAAGAAGAAGAAGTTGATCCCTTGAGAATTGTGTATCCATAGACAGACATCATCCCTTGATCATTATCTTGGAATCCCAGCTATATTCATGCGACTCATATGTGCCTCTTTAATGGGGTTTTCCCAACCATCTCCCAAGTAACACTCAATTTCCTTTCATCTAATGTCCCACTCTAATCTCTTTTTCCATCACTCTAGGTATATCCCAAATAAGCATATCGTCCTTTCCCCTCTTTATAATTTTGGGAAGTTTTTTGTACACAACTTTTTCTTTACTGGAGGGTTGCTATTCTTTAAAAGGATTTATTGCCAAACTTGCTTGTATTATACTTTTATTAGTAGGAGCTTGTTAGTTTGTAGACTCTGAATTCAGTGGATTTATTGTCTTTTGCACCTTTGATTACCGAAATATGGTTTCTGATCTCTCCCACCTCTGAAAAAAAAGAGAGAGAAAAAGGTAATGTTTGATGCTGTGCAGAAGTTCTTATGGTTGAGTACCCTGTTTTGTTTCTAGAATCCTTGATAAACTCTTCAGCTCACATAGGTTCATTTTATCAGGGATTTACATTGGTGCACATGGACTCCACACCTCAGAAGTTATTCACCTGAGACGTAAATTTGGTCAATGGAAAGAGGATGGAGGGACTGAAGAGCTTCTAAACCTTGAGTTTTATGAATATGTAGAAGCCTTAAAACTTACTGGGGATCCTTATGTACCTGCTGGCCAGGTAATTTAAATTTTTTATTATTTCTAGCTTCATAACATTATATTGAAATAAAACCTCATAGCGTATTAGCATATTTGTATTGAAACAAAACTTCGTAGGCTATTTTTCTTTCTGACACAGGTTGTTAAGACTTGGTTGACTGGAAACCACCTTAGTTATTCCAAAGCGCTCCTCTCAACTTTGGAATGGGCATTTGGGCTTAAATTTTGTTTTTCATTGACTAGTTACCCAGTTTTTCTGAAACCTGGTCCTTGTACCTTATCAATTGGTTTCTGCAGGTGGCATTTCGTGCAAAGATTGGGAAAGGATATCAGCTTCCTCATAAAGGGATTATACCAGAAGAATTTGGAGTGGTATATTCTTAGCTTGTTAGATAGAATTTTTTCTGATCACTTATTATTTTTCTTTATCTTCCGTCCACTTGGCATGCATTTGTTTCCCTTCTTCAGAAGAGTTTCTTTTATTGATTTTTATTTGTTTTGGAAACTCAGGTTGCTCGATATAAAGGACAGGGGAGGCTTGCTGAGCCAGGGTTTCGCAATCCCCGATGGGTCGATGGTGAACTTGTTATTCTTGACGGGAAGGTTTTATACTTCTCTGCTTTATGTATTTTCCTGTGTTTTTATTTCAGAAAGTACTCATTCAGTATCTCTAGAATGCATAGTGACTATATGATATACCTTTATGAAACTGTTGCAGTACATTAAGGGTGGACCTGTTGTTGGATTTGTTTACTGGGCTCCCGAGTATCATTTCTTGGCGTTCTTCAATCGGTTGAGGCTTCAAGAGTAGCTTTCCATTGTACATAACATTTGCAGTTGATAGATATTTTTGCAAATTTTGTAGGGTAAGTTCTTTCTCATTAAAATTATTCATTCAAACTATTTATGTTTTAGGGTAATACCACAAATGTTGCTGTGTTTCTGCTAATCAACTCTGCAATTCGTCATAAACTCATATCTTGTCTAGGGAGGTAGTTCAATCCCTTTTCTCCTGAAAGTTGCTCGCATATATTGGAGTTCCCTAAATTCCAGTGGCAATTTTTTGCTACACAGCATCATTTTAATTTGAGTTGATAATTAACTTTTGATACCCTATTGTAATAAACCATAAGGTGGGGTGTTTGATATGATTATAGTGTACTTATCTGAAAGAGGGACGATCAAACTTAAAAGGGGATATCAAGGCACCAGGCCTATATGTTTCATTACTAAAATTAACATTTTTTATAGGGTTTCCAAATAAACAATGGGTATTATGAATTTTGGGGTGGTGTAATGAGTAGATGAGTTGGTGCCATAGATTATACTTAGGAAAGGCTTAGACCATATATGCAGTTAGTTGTGTGCATGGTATAATATTATGTAGGATTTGTTTCTAAAGAGCTGGTAAGAGGTGTTGTGCGGATGCGACAGTGCCCTTATTATAACCCTATCAACTATAACCAGCCATGCTCTTTGAAAGGAGGGACGTTTTGGTGGTTTTTCCTGTATGGACATCCGTTGTGAATTTGCTAATCATTGTTAGCAGTCTTTCCTTTGTGATTGTATTCCTATGTAATATGTGAATAAGTAGTTATTTGAATACACCAGTATGATAGTTGATGCATTCCTCTGATGAAGGTTTCCTTTGTTGTCTCGTGTGTCGTGCAGTTGATAAGACATTTACTACATGTCTACTGGTGCACTTGCAAGCATGATAACTCAAAAGCAACTGCGCTGAAGCTTTGGAATGCAATAGAATAGATAACCACCTCTTGTTTGGGTACAATATGTCACAGGTTCAAATCCGATCGCCAAACCTTGTCCGGCTTGGATGGATTCCGTGCTGTAAACGCCAGGGTTCTCTCAGCCAGACTAAAGTTCGAAAAGAAAAAGTGGACCTAACCCGTTGCATCATAATTATATCCATGAACGGAAAAAGGGGTGCTTCTGATCAGGAGTAATCACTAGTGATAGGGCAAAAATCGAGGATGATCAGCCACACTGGGACTGAGACACGGCCCAGACTCCTACGGGAGGCAGCAGTGGGGAATTTTCTGCAAGTAAAATACTATCCCCGGCTTCCGCTATTTTGTATACGCACTCTCTAGAAATGGGTATAAGTATGTCTCCTTTGGAATAGGCTGTTCTGGCTCGTCCATGTGCACTGTCTCTGGAAATTCCTTTTATATCAATGTATGTATTTAACTTCTGCCGTACCATCAAAGGTTTTGGCTCAATTGTTATACACTTCAGTTCGTGCTTTTGTGCAGTCTGTTTTTTCTAGCCGTTGCTTGAGTTCTGTAGAAGCAGTTGGCACTTCTGAAATACCTGAACTATCAGGTGTGATAATTTGGTTCCCTGTAGGTACTTATTGGGCTTGTACAATGTAAATCATTAGAAATCAAATGGCATTTTAATGCAAGAGTTATCTTTACAATTTGTGAAAAGGCTTCTACATGGTGTTTTTGTAACAGCTCGTCCCGATTTTATTTACTGTTTTTGAAACAAGGGTACTTTGGTATTTTCACTTGGTTTTGGGCTAAATATTGTTATTTTGGGTTGTTGATTTTTGGGTCTTATTTGGTGTGCCCAAGTGGGGCCCACCGTTGGTTTTTGTCACCCCAGCCCGACTCCTCCTTCCCTCCCCTTCTCGTGCACACCTTTACTCTTTCTCCCCGTCTCTCACAACACTCAATTTTCCTCTCTCTACACTCTCAGGTCTCTCTCAAACAACCCTCTCCAAGGGTCTTCCTCACCAACAAACAACACAACAACTTAAACACCACCACCATCCCCCTGTGTTTTCAGAAACGAAGAAAGAACCCCTAAACCCTCTTCTCCCTCTCAGCCGTCACTATTCATCATATTCTCTGACGTGTTTCGTGATTTTCCGACGATGGTAAGCTTCAAAAAACCCTTGGGATGTGTTTTAGGGTTAGGTCGAAGCTTGTTTTAAGTTGTGTATACGTGTGAATCGCAGAAAATAGCTTGGAGTAGCTTTTCCAAAATTTTCGGCGACCACCGCCCCTTTCGAGGCATTTTCCAGCCAAAACCTGGCGAGTTAGCCGTCGTGCAAGGTACCATTCTCTCCCTCTCGTCGAGTACTACAACTTTGGTTTTTGAATCACTCGATTTGGTTGAGTAACGAAGAAGTTATGAGCGTTTGAAAGTAGCCCAGAAACCGGCCAAAGTGTGGCCTAAAAACCACCCTGAACCCAGGCCTTTGGGCCGGGTTACCCAGTCCAAAATCGCAAAACCCAGAAACCCAACCAGGCCTTTAGGCCATGGAATTAGGCCCAAACCCAATTAACCCTTAGGCCCAAACCCACTTAAACTTAACCCTAACCCAAACCCAACCCACTTAAACCTAACCCTAACCCAAGCCCAAGCCCGGTTGACCCAAACCTGGTGACCCAACCCGGTTTGACTGTTGATTTCCAATCAATGTTGACCGTTAACTTTGACCCGTCAACATTGACTTTTTGTTGACTTTTTTCGAAATTTACCCAGGAACCCCTTTTAAGGTAATTTGACGTCCTGAATCCGTTTCCGACGTTTGTTTTCCCAAATTCAATCATTTTAATAGAGTTTTATTAATTGGACCCTTTATGTGCTTAGGTGCATTAATTGTGGCGTTTCCGTCTTCGCTAGTTTGCGTGGCTCTTTGAAGGCGAAGTATCTGTGATTGGACTACTTCTAAAATGCATGTTTTAATAGTAGAAATGCATACATGAAAAACATGATTTAATGATTACGTTTTATGAGATATTATGTTTACTGCGAATATTTTGGAATACAATATTTTACCGAACTTATGTTCTTTGTGGTATATATGATGGATGACTATATACTATTTATGAACATGTTTTAACACACTTCTTTTTAGTATATATATGATAGATGTCTATATGCTATGAAGATATTTTTGAGATATATGTACCTATGTTTGGAAAGAGTATTCAATGTTTTGTGCTCATCTAGTGGTTACTGTTCTGCCTACGGGCGAGAGATATGGTTGTTGGCTTCAGGCCGGGAGAAATATTCTTTGGCTTCGAACCGAGAGACATAGTTATTGGCTTCGGGTCGGGAGAAATAATCTCTGGCTTTGGGCGCAGAGACATGGTAGTTGGCTGCGGGTCGGGAGATATAATTATTGAACACCACGGGTGACTAGGATACCACTAGTTAGCACACTATATACGAGATATGTTTTATGAAGGTTTTATGGCATGCTAGGGTATCGAAAACCTATTACATATTATGCTATGAGTTTTCATTAAACTTTGAGGGTTAGTATGTTGATAATTGTTTTAGTATTATTTATATATCAACTTGGTCCACTCATATTTGTTTTGCGCCCCATCAGGACTTAGAATCGAGGCATACAATCTCAGCGTTAAGGCACTCCCACATCAGCATCTTTGAGTCCTCTCCGTGTAGGACCCATTCTTTTATTCATTCAATTTTATAGTATTCCTTTTTAGTGTTCTAGATTAGTTGTATGCTCTGAACACGTTTCTCAATTGCATATTAATTATATTTAAATTTATAAGTCATTTAATTCTTGTTCTCATGCTTTCTAATATGGCTTCGTCACCTTCGGGTGTCGGCCAACACTTGTCTACCTTGGTGTTTGGGAGAATATCAGGGTCAGGCGTGTCAGTTTTCATGTTTCTTTTGTCCGTCGCAACGTTTTAGAACCCTGTGCAATTGCACATTTACTCCTCCTAACCGGTATCTGAACTACATATATCAAGTACATTCTATGTACTTCTCTAACTTATTTGGATGAGCATAAGTGTGCGCTTAAAAACACACACGCATATGTATATATTCCATTTAGCTCAAGTAATACTCCTCCATTTAGAGACCCATGGGTTTTTTAGCTGCCGCCAAACACAATTGGCTTGCTATTTTGGCTAACTCCTTCTTTACCATGTATGCATCAGTTCTTGCCAAAGTTTAAGAAGATTATTCTAATTTCGTTATGCACATTAGTAAACGTGATTAGGTTTTGTAGCGACACATCTCGAGTGTATCTGCATGCTAGCACGAATCCCTCTATGTGTTTGGTGCAGCGTCAGATTCTCATATTAAGGCGTATGACTTAAGCTTACACGTAAGAAGTCTTTTGTTGAACTGTACTCGAATATGTCATTAAAAACAAAAAATGTTTTGATCCTATTCCTTTCATTTCTCTTTTTACAATTGACCAGCACATAAGCATTGTGTAGAGACATGTTATGTCTGATTTACCTGAAGATGAATGTTTATGGCAACCTGAAGAGGATCCTCAAATGTGGCGTAAGTGCACGAATAAATGACTGCATTCTCCAAAAGAGTAAGAAACGGCGGTTTCATGCTAATAGAATTAGAGGTTGGGGCAGGGAACTTGTGTCTCGGTCCGTAAGAATGAACCTATGCCAAATAAAGAAGCATTACAAAAGGGGTGTGTGTGGTCACGTGCAGAAGTGTACAATCCCTAACATGGCAGTCTTGGGTCAGCACTGGTGAATAACACGATGATGGCTAGAATGAGGATGAAATGTCTCTGTGAGTCTTATCGGTCCTTGGAAGAGTAAATTGCCATGATGAAGCCACCATATGGTTGGCACGCCGAACCCCAATATCCTTTAAACACCAGGGTAGGCACGTGCTGGCAGACCCCAAGGGTGACGAAACCATATTAACATGCATGAAAGTTATGAAGAAAGAACGAACGTAAATAAAACATGTAAATTTAACTCATATGAATATGCAATTATGGGAACGTGTTCAGAGCATACAACTAATCAAGAATACTATAGAAGGAATATTATGAAAAGGTACGAACAAAGGAATGGGTCCTACACCGAGAGAACTCGAAGATACCAATGCGGGAGTGCCTTAACGCCGGGATTGTACACCTCGATTCTAAGTCCTGAAGGGGGCATAAAACAAAGCATGAGTGGACCAAGTTTATATATAAGTAATACTAAAACAATTACTCTTAAAACGTACTAACCCCCAGTTTTAGAAAACTCATATAGCTAATAAGTAATAGGTTTTCCGAAAACCCTAGCATGCCATAAAACCTTCATAAAACATATATCGTATATAGTGTGTTTAGTAGTGGTATCACAATCACTCGAAGGCCCTACGTCGCCCGCCCGAAGGCCCTACATCGCCAACCTAAAGACATATATATATATATATTTATATCGTTCGCCCGTAGGCACATAGTATGAATAACTACCAAGTAAGCACATAAAATCATGAACATAATCTTTCCAAAATATATATCTCATCAGAGCTCAATAGCTTAAACATCATATCATAAATCATATTCATAAATATCTCAATAACGTAAAATTCAATAAAGCATGATATTTCATAAAGCGTAAATCTGATAACTCAATACACATTTCATAAAACATAGTCATAAAATCATGCTTTTCATGTATGCATTTTTAGTATAAAATCATGCATTTTGGAAGGGGTTCACTCACAGATGCTCCGTCGCCGAAGAGCTATTCGAACAAGGGAGGATGAAATTGCCACTAATAAATGCACCTAAGCACATAAAGGGACTAATTAGAAAACCCCTACTAAAACAATTGAATTTGGGAAAATGGAGCACAATTTGGAATCAGGGCGTCGAAATACCCTAAGAGGGGTCGCATGGAAATTTCGTAAAAATCAACGAAAAGTTAATAGGAATATTCTCTAACAGAATATTCGATCAGGTCGGATTTTGGATCGAGTTTTGGGTTGCGAGTCGGGTCGACCTAGTTTCAGGCCATAGGTTGGTCGGATTCTGCAAATTTGGCCAGGAAACAACATGGAGTCCGACTAGCTCCATTTCACAACTACCACTAGCATGCCATATATGGATTTGAAGCTACAGAGGAAAGGAATAGAATTATACCAATATTTGGTCCAGTCATGATCGGAAAGTGGCCGAAAATACTTGCAAATGTCGTGGGTTTTCTGTCAGAATCTAGGGAGAAGTCCCCGAGTTGGTTTCTGCTATATCATCTCCCAAAACTCACGTTTAAGCTCAATATCGAGCTAGAAATCGAAATTAAAACAAGACTAAATGGTGTGAGTCCTTACTTAGTCAGAAATGTCAATAGGTCACTGGAGTTCGTCGGGGGGAAGAAATGAACAGTGGCCTCTGCCACTGTCGAAGTGCTACGTCCTTAGCCTGGGTTCCAGATCGTGACTGGGAATGTCTTAAGGTGGTGGTGGTTGGAGAAGGTGCTCACCAGAATAGCGAGTGGTGGTGGTAGTACGGTTTCTGTTTGCAGAGAATGAGAGAGAGATAGTTGAGAGAGTTTGAGAGATAGAGCTGAGGGAAGAGTCACGGGGAAAGGGAAGAAAGAGAGAGGGTCGGGAGACCAAAACAAAAGGGCGGGCCCCACTGGCACACCAAACAAGCCCAAAAAGGACAAACATGAAAAATATCTCCCACACATGAAATTACCAATTTACCCTTGTTCTGAAATTCGTAAAATTTGGAACGGGTCGTTACAATCTACCCCCGTTAAGAAAATTTTGTCCCCGAAATTTGAAATAACTTGCTATACATAAATACTCGAAGATAAGAAGAAAATATATATATATAATCAAGTCAGAGCGGTTGCATAAAAGAGAATGCCATTTTGTCATGATCGGATATGATTAGACTCGGCAGTTTCTGACACGACACGAAAATAACGGATTTCGGGTCAACACGATAACTTATCGGGTCATTATCGGGTGACCCGTTAATAACAGGTTCTTAACAGGTATACACGTGGGTAACACGTGGGTGACCCGTTTCGACCCGTTAAGAAAAAAATTATTTTGATAATTTTAAAGTTTAATTACTAAAAAAATTATTATAAAATACAATAGCCATATTAATATATACAATATATTCTATATTAAATATATAGTTTTGTATTATTATTCTATATAAGTTAAAAAAAAAAATTAGTCATTATTTATTTTTATTGTGAGAGTTCTTTATTATCATTACTAGGATAATAAATTTTACTTAACATGTTCTTGTCCAAAATTAAAATAAACTAGTATAGTATTTGTATAGGCAAGAACTAAGAAGGCATACATACAAGTATGAAAAATGTGAAAGAATATATAAACACTTGTGATTCATCATTATTCTTCTACGAGTAGATAATGGTTACACTTACATTATTGTTTAAATTTTTAAAATCCTCCAAACCCTCATAAATAATGTTTTTTATTTGAGGGCAAAATTAATAAAATTAATAATAATTATTATAGAAGTGTAAAAAATGTAAAACAAATATCCAATCACTCATAATGACAAGCTTTACAACTTTTATGAAGGGGTCAACTTCGAAATCCAACACTATAATCCATAAACCTTAAATTTATATTTAACCGTCGATTGTCATTTACACTTTATTTTTGTTACTGAATTTCATTTTTTAAATTTTATTTTTTTGAAAACATGATCATCTGGCGGATGTAAGAAGCTGAACGGTTTAATCTTTGATATCACATTTCGATATTTACGGTTAACTGAAATATGAGTCGATGTCATATAGTTTGTAGAAACTTTATAAACATCAAGCAATATTTTCACTAATCGTAAAACTCTGAACATAATATCAACGATCCAAACCGTTCATCTTCTTGCATCCTCTAATAGATCATGTTTTCAAAAAAGAAAATCTGAAAAAACAAAATTTGATGAGAAAAATGAAGCGTAAATGTAAACAATAATCAACGGTTAAATTTTGATCAATGATTTATATGATTATAGTGACGAATTTCGAAGTTAAGCTCTTCACGAAAGTTGTAAAGCTTGTTATTACAAGCGTTTATATATTTTTTCTATATTTTTTATACTTCTACATTGAAGGGTTTGATTGGAAGAAAATGTGCAAGATGTTCTAATGTTCCAATGTCCTTAATTTTACAAATCTTTTGAACATTTGATATTTTGTTCTAATGTTTTTTTTTTTATTATGCTCTTATTTTGGATATGTAAATATACACTTAAAAGAAAAATCCGTTTTTATGTTTTGGATGTGACAATACTTAAAAAGAAAACTGAGTTTTCACTCAAAAAAGTATTATGTTTTTTATATAATTATTTTTTGGTTTAAAATATATTTTCCTTAACGGGTAACGGGTCAGGTCATTTTACCCGTTTATTTTAACGGGTGTTACACGACACGACCCGTTAAGATATCGGGTATGACACGAAAACGACACGAACACGGGAAACACGACACGAATGCCAGGTCTAGATATGATCCCTTTTTCATAACTCCAAGCTCCCAACAATATAATAGTAGTATCATAACTATATAAAAATATAAAGTCAAAAAAATATAATAACATAAGTTCAAAAATATGTACACATAATGAGATAACGTCAAAATAGATATGTACTAACATAGAATCTGAAAACTTGTACAGAATTTAAAACTGAAAGTGGAAATGACTCACCCAAACATTTGTAATGTCAAAAATACAAATATATAACTATAATAATGTAAGTTAAAATACTTACATTGAAAATTAAAACCAAAAATGAAAATGGGTCTCGCCCAAGCATTTGTAACGTGATGTACTCCAAAAATAGGTGTGTGTGTCTATGGGTCGAACCCAAACAATAATTAATCAGTAATATTACCGTAGACGGGTCTACTTGCCCACTTGCTTAACAAACCCAACGAATAAGTCATCGATATTACAGTCTACAGCCCGCAATATCGACAACACATTGTTGTCTCGATAAACAAGTAGTAACTTCCCAAAGGTGCAAAATTACCGTTTTGTCCAACTCCAAGGCGACATCATTTAAAGCACACAGTTTCCCTCATCGTAATTTCGATCATTCGAATACCAGTTCACAATACTCTTATATCTAACAAGTGTTGCCTGTAGAATCTCTTATACTATGTCTCAAATAGTGCCATACCAAAACCGAAAATAATGATTGTCGTCATAAACAACTCCAATAGAGATCGGTGCAATTTCTAATCATGCTGAAACCACAGGACAGATGAACACAACACATCATCCAAGGTTTGGATAGTTCGTTCAAACTGGCCAACAGTCTGAGAATGAAATGTGGTACCGGACAACAACCAAGTACCCATGGCCTTCAAGAAGGCTTCACAAGACTTGGAAGGGAAATGTGCATCACGATGAGGTACAATAGTGACGGCACACCCCATAACCGAACAATGTGATTCACAAAGCCTAAGCGGGCTGATTCATTGAAAATTTCTCTCGGACTTAGCAAAAGGCTATGTCGAGAAGGCTAAAAGAACACTCAGGAATTGAAGGGTCAAAACAAGTCCATCAAATCTAGAGTACAAGATAACAGGGTTGAATGCGTAACCTTGATGCAAGAATACGTGTAAGTACCTAACTTGATTTTGTGGTGGCAAGTCGAGATGGTTGAGCGCGAACTCGACTTGATTGGTAGTCTAAAGTAATCTGATAGGCTGGAACTTAGACTTTTTACCATTCCAATATTCACAACAACTTGTTACAATGATAACATCAGGGATATTCAATCACCAGTGGTAATGATTCGCTCGATAGGGTGTTAATGGGTGTGAATGACTAATGGTCTCAGCTAAAACTTTCGGACTTGAGTGGTTTCCCTAAACAGTCTATCTACTTTAGAAATGATACGAAGTGTTGTAGGGTAAACACGAACCCAAAGTTGACTAGAATGCCTTCCACTACCAGGAGGTGAATATGAGATTTCGGTCGAAATTGATGTTAATTAAGACATCAGTTTAACGAAGTCTAGAATGAAGAGTTATGACAAGAGGTCAAATGTATAGTCCTCACGAACTGGTAGATAATATGCTGAGTGAGTTGATCAACAAATACCGAAACATCATCATGGTCTCCACGTGTACAAGGTGGTTTGTACAGGAAATCTATGGTGGCATTCACCCGTTTCCATTCGCATCCCCAATGGATCCTCGATAACCTAAGAAGGACAACCATGGAAATTTCTTCCCACCTTTCTTCCCACCTCCAAACATGAATAGAAAGAAATTGAGATAAGCCCGATGACTTCTATCTCTCCGCTTCCACTTACCAGTAAATCAGACATTTCCTCACATATTTGGCTATGTCTCATTCATATAATACCAGTAATAAAATGGACGAAAACAGTGGTACAATTTAGTACTGCCAGCATGTATGGCATATGCTGAAATGTGAGCCTCATCAAGAATTTTCCTTTTTCACAGCTTTATTACCCTTAGTGTAACAACCTGTCCCATATTTTACGAAACACGGAACTTTGAGGGCAATTTTGTAATTTCACATTTGGAAGATATTTTTATATGTTTGTCTTTGATGATTTGTTTGGTGTGCCAGTGGGACCCACCCTTACTTTTTGGTCATCGACTCTTTTTTTTTCCTCTTCTTTCTCTCCCCATGAAGCTCTCTCTTATCTTTGTTTTTTCTCTCCTTCCCCGAGCACACCCACACGCACGCAGGACCATCAACCAGCCACCTCCAACCTTTCATCCCTCTCTCTGATCTCCCTCATCCCTCTCGGACTCTCTCACATCTGTCGTCCCTTTTATTCTTCTGCAAGTGCAGACACCGAGACCACCACCACTACCACCGTATGTCCACAACTCTGAGAAGCTGCACCTCCTAACCTAGACCTGCACCATCGTCTGACCCTCCGCGTCTCGAACTCAGGCCAAGACCATGGAGTCCTGACATCCCGACAGTGACTACGCCATTGTTCATTATCTTTTTCGATAAGTTCTCGGTGAACCCTTAAGATTCTGAGCAAGGTAAGCCTCAAAACCGATGTAGGTCGTCTTAGATCACAATTCCACGTTGTTTCTGGCCTCATTATAGTGTTTGACATAGAGAAATAGCTCGGGGGTAATGAACCCAGTTTCCGACGAGGGATGTTGTGACTTGCAGACCGTTTTTCTGCCAACTCCAACCACGACATAACCCCAAATTGGTACAAACCTCTTCTCCTCATTCCAAGCTTCATTTCCATAACTAGAACATCGAAAATGGTGAAGAAATGAGCTTGAATGAAGCTTTAGAACCTCTACCCAGATTCTGGCCGACCCACGTCTTGAAATCGGGTCGACCCGACCCAACTACTTTAAACCCAGATCCGAACCGGATCTGACCCGACCCAGATCCGGACCCAAAGAAATATTCCTTGCAATATTCTCAGGAATATTCTTTGGAATATATATTCCTGGATATTCTCTGTAATATTCCTACAATATTCCTTGTGTTGACTTTACAAAATTTGCCTGGGACCCTTCTTAGGATATTTCGACACCCTGATTCCAAATCCGTGCTTCGTTTTCCCAAATTCAATCATTTTAGTAGAGTTCTACGAATTGGTCCCTTTATGTGCTTAGGTGCATTTATTAGTGGCGATTCCGTCCTCCCTTGTTAGAACGGCTCTTCGGTGACGGAGTATCTATGAGTGGACCCTTTCTAAAATGCATGATTTTATTACTAGAAATGCATACATGAAAAACATGATTTTATGACTACGTTTTATGAAATGGTTATGAGTAAATTGAATTTAATCTTTATGAAATATCATTCTTTATCGATTTCATGTTATTGAGATATTTATGATATGAGGTTTGAGATATTGAGCTCCGATGAGATATATTTTGGAAAGATTATGTTTATGATTTTCTGTGCTTACTTAATGATATTTATATATGCCTTCGGGCGGGTGATGTAGGGCCTACGGGAGGAAGATTTATATATGCCTTTGGGCAAGTGATATAGGGCCTTCAAGCAGAAGATTTATATATGCCTTCGGGGCATAAGATTTATATATGCCTTCGGAAGGGTGATGTAGGGCCTATGGGTGGGCGGCGTAGGGCCTTCGGGCGGGCGATGTAGGGCCTTCATGCCGAATATTTATATATGCCTTCGGGGCGGTGATGTGGGGCCTTCAGGCGATTGTGATACCACTACTAAGCACACTATATACGATATATGTTTTAAGAAGGTTTTATGGCATGCTAGGGTTTTCGGAAAAACTTACTATTTATTACGTTGTATGAGTTTTCCAAAACTGAGGGTTAGTATGTTGAAGAGTAATTGTTTTAGTATTACTTTATATATATACATATACATATATATATATATATATACATATACATATATATATATATACATATACATATATATATATATACATATACATATATATATATATACATATACATATATATATATATATATTGGTCCACTCATGCTTTGTTTTGCGCCCCTTCAGGGCTTAGAATCGAGGCGTGCAATCTCGGCGTCAAGGCACTCCCACATTGGTATCTTCGAGTCCTCATGGTGTAGGACCTATTCCTTTGTTCATACATTTTCATAATATTCTTTCTACAATATTCTTGATTAGTTGTATGCTCTGAACACGTTCCCACATTTGCATATTCATTATAGTTAATTTTACGTATTTTATTTACGTTCGTACTTTCTTTATAATTTTCAAGCATGTCAATATGGATTCGTCACCCTCAGGTGCTGGCCAGCACGTGCCTACCCTGGTGTTTGGAGGATATTGGGGTCGGGCGTGTCACTTAGGCAAACATAATTTGTTTATATCAATAGAGTTCCAACTCTTCAAACTTTCATTTTTCGTCTCATGTCATCCAACATTTGCTCCTTCAAACTCGCACATTATTGATCAAACTCTTGGGCTTCTTACCCAAAATCTACCGATATAGGTTTGACTTATAAGTGAGCCGACAATACTCATCGTGGATCGGGCGCCAAAGTAAAGCCAATTCCTCGAAGAGAAAACAATAGTGGGACATGGGTAACTCGGATTGAGGTAAGCTGTCTATGAGATTTCTGACTAAGAGCATCAGCTACGAGATTTGCCTGACCAAGGTGGTACTCAAAAGTGCAATCAAAATCACCGATGAGTTCCATCCACCTCCTCAGTCTCAAACTCAACTCATTCTGTGCAAAAACACATTACAACTTCTTTAGTCAGAAATGATGCAACACTTCTTGCTGTAGAGAAAACGTCACCAGATTTTACAGCAAGGGAAATTGTTATCAGCTTTAGCTCATGAATATGATAATTCTTTCCATGAGGTTTGAGATGTCCGGGAGTATATGCGATAACCTTCCCATGCTATATCAAAAAACAACCCCAAACGTAACAAGGATGGAAAACAATAGACTTTAAACCTCACCACCAACGTCAACAAAAGCAAAGACGGAAGCATGAGTAAGACGATGTTCCAAACTCGAAAAAGTTCTGTTTCCAACTTTCATCCCACATAAATTTCTACAAAGAAAGGGTGTCATTACGTTTTCAAGTAAGACGGTAAACATTGGCTCAAGGTCGTAGATATGATGGTTCACTTCATGCGGTTTCAACCGTCAAGAGGCACACACGTTACTCGGTCATGTTGCATCAGCGTGCAGCCAAACATTCAATAAAACATCACCGTAGAATTCAAAATTTATCGATGTCATTGAAAAGTGTAAGAACAATGATCAGGTGAGACAATACTTCAGTTGTCAGAAACTTCGTTCACCTTCAACATCTCAAACAAAATTGACTTGTTTCTTAGCCAAAAAAGAAATAGTGTTATGCTCAAGGAATCGTTAAGAACTGCCGATAAAAATTGATAATACCAAAAATATTTAGTATTTCACAACACCTTGTGAGGATTTTCAATTTTCAACAGTCGCAACCTTTTTAAAAATTGATAAGAATAATGTCTGCTACAAAAGAGTCTCCTAAGAAAAGTATCTAATCTAAACAAAAACAACATTAAAAGAATTTGGTGTAAAGCTGACTGTCGATGTTTAATGAACTTGACCTCGTTATTGGAGTAGACAAGAAGGTTATCAATAAGATAATCACGAATCCGTCAGAAAATGGGTGGAATAACCGGTCAGTTAGGTTCATGAATGTCGTTGGAGCATTTGTCCACTTGTTAGGAAATGCAATCACCGAGAAATCTTTTGAGGGTCCACACGAATTCCCTCAGTGGAAACAACAAGCTCGAGGACATTGATTCGATCCAACCAAACCAACACTTGCTAAACTTCGTATACAACTAGTGCTTACTCACTTTCTCCACACAAACTTTAGATGTTTCGAGCAATCTCCATATACATACGACTTTACCCGCTATTCCTAGGGAACGCAAGTTGCAGAGTATTATCCTCGTTTCAGATATTTAGCTAGTCTTAACCAAACTTCCTCTCACTGAGATTTTTCTATTTCACGTCACTTCGATGTAATTCCAACTCTGTCTGCCATTCTTAGGGAATGCATGTTGCATAGTATCAGTCCGTTGTTGAAAGTCGTCCATCATTCCATTTCATTATCAATGACGCACAATCTCGACTTGAATTTCGTACTCCAGATAAGGATGTGGCAATTTAGACAGAAAGAAGATTATATAATGATGTGATATTAGTTAAGCACACAAATTAAACCCTCTTTTTATCGATTGTAGTATTTAATGCAAGTAGGAATCGTTCTAGGCCGGGGATTAGGAGGGCTTGCTAATCTAACACAAACTGACTCAAATAGACAAAAACAACTTAAAAACGTTCAAATAGACTTAAGGGACTCTAAACAGGTTCACAAGACTCAAAACAAGCTAAAAACACTCAAAACTGCTTAAAAAAAAAACCAATTGGACAGATTCTAGACACTAGACTTAACCTTGGACGAAATTGAATTAAACTTGACTCAAAACACACAAGAACACAAACTAAAACAGATTATAACTAATTAGACTCAAACAAGTGAAGGGGGATTGATTTTAGAGTGAATTAAAGCTAAAACAAACAGAAACACTAAACTAGACAGATTTGGACGAATTTGGGTTTTTGGGATGGATGGTGAACTAGCTAGAGGTTTCCTTATCCACACATGAATTATATGCATATGAATCAACTTCCAGTTACGTTTTCATTGAATTACGAATGACAATGCCCCAGATTAACCGTGTCAATCACTAATTAACCCTCAGATTCTCCTAATTTCATTGAATTGGACGGACAACTCATCTACAGCCAAATTATTCTCATCAATTTCCCTACATAACATCATAATAGAGACACAATCAGAGATCATTACGTTCATTGAGAATCATAAGCATTGACGAGGCATTCATAACTATGACATCATGTTACTCACACCAAGAATTGAACTTAACACGATTGATCCAGCAACCTTTACTACTTTTGAACATAAGTTTGTAACGATTATGTGAAACTCACTTATATCCTAGCATCAGATTTATGCATGCAAACTAAGTTGGCCACCTTAATCAACATACACAAATAAGTTCTAATTCAAACAGTTAAGCCAATTGCATTCATAATCTAAGAATCTGTAATCGAAATTTATCAACTCATAACGCACATAAAATCATGGTTTCAAAGTAGCCTCTAGCTAAAAACGAGTTTAGCCTCTCATAATTATAGCAAGAACAAGAGAAATTAAATTAAACATTGAAAACATAAGGTAGAAAACACCTAAAAACGCCCAGCAATCAGATTGGGTGCAAGCACGCTCCAAGGCTGTTTCTCCTCTCCTTCCTCCTTGCTAGGCTGCGGCACAAGTGGCTGGTGGTATGTATGGATGTGTGAAGGTGGTGTGGATGGGTGGTGGGTGCGGCAAAGGGTGGTGGAAGGTGTTTAGAATGGCTGGAATTGAAGGGAAGGTTGCCGCAGGAATTATGAGAATGAATTGTGATGTGTGGTGTGTTGAATGAATGCGGCAGGATCATAAATATATAGGGGGAGGTAAGGCACGGCTGGAAAGGAATTTATGTTGGTTTGGAAGTCCCAAATCCTTCTAGAAATTAGATTAGGATCATTAAATGAACAACATCCTCCAGAAAAGGAGAATTTGGTGCGGCACATGTGTAAATGAGGGGGATTAGAACTCCTTCTTGATTTATATGCGGCAAAGTCAGAAAAGATTGGGAAATCCAATGCCTTGTGCTGCATGGAAAAGATAAGGCTAGGGAGATGCGGCTAAGGAGTCCAAATGGGACTTGGAATGGTGTGTCTTGTGCGGCAATTAATCAGAATTACAAGGGAAGGTGCGGCTTAAGTCTAGGGGTATGATTGGGACCATGTGAGCATGTTTTTAGGCTTCTAGAACCCCCAAATTTAGGTGATAAAATCAGTTATGGACCCCCCTTATTTGGCTGAAAATATGGAAAGATAAGATAAGGCAAGGATAGGATAAGATAAGGTGATAATGTTGGAGATAATGTTCCTTATTTCTTGCTTTTATCTTATCTTCTAGAACTTGAAATTTAATTCTCCATCTTTCTTGGCTGATTCCAAGCCTTCCAATCTTCAAATTCGTCCATCCTCAAGCCTCCATGCTTGCACTATCCAATCTTGGCCCAAAAATGCTCTAGAATGCTCCAAATTGCTTCTTTTTGCCACTTTGACACTTAGAACCTACAAACACACGAAAATAGCTCAAAATACTAATTTAACTAAGAACTAAGGACATAAGTGCATGAAAACAAGCTAACTAAGTCGCATAAATATGCTTCTATCATATAACTGTGCCGAAAAAAGCACCAATAAACGGAAGCCGTGACATCCAAATGATATCAAGACCGACAAACTACTAGAGTAAGAGACGATCCTAAGTATGCTCTGAACAAACTATGCTCTGATACCAAATTGACATGCCCAACCCCGATATCCTCCAAACACCAGGGTATGCACGTGCTGGCTGACACCCGAGGGTGATGAAGCCATATTAACATGCATGAAAGTTATGAAGAAAGAACGAACGTAAATAAAACACGTAAATTTAACTAATATGAATATGCAATTGTGGGAACGTGTTTGCATACAACTAATCAAGAATACTATAAAAGGAATATTATGAAAATGTATGAACAAAGGAATAGGTCCTACACCGAGAAGACTTGAAGATACCAATGCGGGAGTGCCTTGACGCCGGGATTGTACGCCTCGATTCTAAGTCCTAAGTGAGGCGTAAAACAAAGCATGAGTGGACCAAGTTTATATATAAGTAATACTAAAACAATTACTCTTCAAACGTACTAATCCCCAGTTTTAGAAAACTCATATAGCTAATAAGTAATAGGTTTTTCGAAAACCCTAGCATGCCATAAAACCTTCATAAAACATATATCGTATATAGTGTGCTTAGTAGTGGTATCACAATCGCTCGAATGCCCTACATCGCCCGCCCGAAGGCATATATATATATCATTCGCCCGTAGGCACATAGTATGAATAACCACTAAGTAAGTACAGAAAATCATGAACATAATCTTTCCAAAATATATATCGCATCGGAGCCCAATAGCTCAAACATCATATCATAAATCATATTCATAAATATCTCAGTAACGTAAAATTCGATAAAGCATGATATTTCATAAAGCGTAAATCCGATAACTCAATACACGGTTCATAAAACGTAGTGATAAAATCATGCTTTTCATGTTTGCATTTCTAGTAATAAAATCATGCATTTTGGAAAGGGTCCACTCACATATACTCCGTCACCGAAGAGCCGTTCGAACACGGGAGGACGAAATCGCCACTAATAAACACATAAAATGACCAATTAGAAAAACCCTACTAAAACAATTGAATTTGGGAAAATGGAGTGCGGATTTGGAATCTGGGTGTTGAAATACCCTACGAAGAGTCTCGAATAAATTTCATAAAAGTCAACAAAAAGTCAATAAGAATATTCCAAAGAATATTCCATAACGGAATATATATTCCCTAACGGAATATTCCATAATCGAGTCCCGGTCGGGTTGGATCCCGATCAGATTCGGATTTTGGATCAAGTTTTTGGGTTGTGAGTCGGGTAAACCTGGTTTTAGGCCATGGGTAGGTCGGATTCTGCAAATTTGGCTAGGAAACAACATGGAGTCCGAGTAGCTCCATTTCATAACTACTACTAGCATGCCATATATGGATTTAAAGCTACGGAGAAGAGGAATAGAATTATACCAATATTTGGTCCAATCATGGTCAGAAAGTGGCCGGAAAATACCTGCAAATCTCGCTGGTTTTCTGTCGGAATCTGAGGAAGAGTCCCCGAGTTGGATTTTGCAATATCGCCACCTCAAACTCACATTTAAGCTCAAAATTGAAATTAAAACAAGACAAAGTGGTGCGAGTCTTTACCTAGTCAGAAATGTTAATAGGTCGCCCGAGTTTGTCGGGTGGAATAAATGAATAGTGGCCTCTGCCACTGTTGAAGTGTTATGGCCTTGGCCTGGATTCGAGGTCGTGATTGGGAAGGTCTTAAAGTGGTGGTGGTTGGTGAAGGCACTCGCCAGAACTACGAGTGGTGTTGGTAGTACAGTCTCTGTTTGTAGAGAATGAGAGAAAGATAGCTGAGAAAGTTTGAGAGAGAGCTGATGGAAGAGTCACAGGGAGAGGGAAGAAAGAGAGAGGGTCGAGAGACCAAAACAAAGGGGTGGGTCCCACTGGTACACCAAACAAGCCCAAAAAGGACAAGCATGAAAAATATCTCCCACATGTGAAATTACCAATTTACCCTCGTTCCGAAATTCGTAAAATTCAGGATGAGTCGTTACAATGGTCCCCTTTTAAGAAAAAGAGAGAAGTTATTTAACCCTTAAAAATACAAAAATATCATTTTTAAAGAAAATTTCAAACGTAGCTAAAAACTCATACCAATTGGCTACAGTACCCACAAAATTCAAAATCAAACACCAAAAGAGGAGCCTTTTTTTTTTGTGTGGGTAAATTGTGGTTTGATCTCTTGAACTATCACTCTAGTTGAAATTGACCCCATAAACTGTTTTTTTAGTAAATGAACCTCTTGAACTATTTAAAATCAATTAATTAACCCCTTGCCGTTAAATTGCGGAATCAAATATGTCAAATTGCAGAATCAATTCGTTAAATTCAAGGGCTAATTAGTCATTTCATAATTAATTGTTACTTGTCAGCTATAACTACCAATAAAATTTTGACACATGACCATAAAATAATTCAAAAACATATAGCATAATAAGAAAACATAAAAAATCAAACGTTTACATAACAGACCATCTCATATTGTCATTACACTTTATTTTGTTTTTACATGTCATAATTACATTGTTGGTTATAGTTAAGTAAGAATTGATGAATGAATGACTAATTTTCCTTTGAATTTGACGAAATAATAGATGAACAAGGGGTCAATTGACTTATTTCAAATAGTTCAGAAAGTTAATTTACAAAAAAAAATAATTTAAAGAGCAACTTCAATTGGAATAATATTTCAAGAGATCAAGTGGCAGTTTATTTCTTTTATTTTAGGGTTTGATTTTTTCCATATGGAAAAAGTAAAAAGAGGAACATGAAGATTGAGAGGTATTCGTTTTAATAGAAATTGGGCCAATTAAATTGTCAGAATTGAGAAACCTACAACCAAGACAATGATGAAAATTTCACAAAACTATAAAATCTGTAAAATAATTTATGGTTTCCTGAAAATTCGTAAAACTTTTTTAACAGTGTTATTCAAGTATTCGTTCTGATGGGAATTAGCCCCAGTTTCTGCAACCCAACACCAAAGACTCCGGCCTCTTGGGGAGAAGAGAGTAAGTGAGAGAAAGAGAGAGAAGCTAGAGAGAGAAAATCATCTTCTGATTCTAGAGAGAGAAAAACTGCAGCGGCAGCAGGTATGTATATTTAGAGAGAGAAAGAGAAAGAGAGAGAGAGAGAGGGCGTGTGAGCGAAACCGAAACTATTTGTAGTGGGAGAGAGAGTATTATGGGAAGCACCTTTCTCTCTCTACCAGTGAAGCGTTCCCTATCGACGACAATGTCTTCTGCCTCCAACCCCAACTTCGAAAACGGACCCTCCAAGCGCTCCAGGCCCCCTCCTCCTCCCCTCAGCGTCCCTCCCGCCCACGTCGCCTTCCGCATGCTCTGCCACGCCTCGCGCATCGGCGGCGTCATCGGAAAGTCCGGTAGCGTGATCAAGCAGCTCCAGCAAGCGACCGGAGCCAAGATCCGAATCGAAGAACCCCATGTCGAATCCCCTGACCGGGTAGTCGTGGTCATCGCTCCGAGCACAATCGGCTCCAAGATTTGGCTGAGAACTCCAGTTATAAACAATGTCTATAATGGTGGTGGCGGTGGTTTTGAACAGGAGATTGAGGTCTCCAAGGCGCAGGAGGCGCTTCTGAGTGTGTTCGAGAGGATTCTGGAAGTTGCGGCGGAGACGGGGGCGATTGCGGCGGGGGTTGGGGTGGTTTCGTGCCGGGTTTTGGCGGAGGCGGCGCAGGTCGGGTCAGTGATAGGGAAGGGGGGGAAGGTGGTAGAGAAGATTAGGAAAGAAACTGGGTGTAAAATTAGGGTTTTGAATGAGAAATTACCTGCTTGTGCTGGTGCCACAGACGAGATGATCGAGGTAAAGGTTGTGTCTTTGCTTTTCTGATCGAGTGACTCCTGCATTGTTTTGGTATTGATATTTGTGTATGATGTGGTGAATTAGTCCTATTTAGTATGGACTCTCGAACTTGATTTGTAAATTCTGTTTAGGGTTATGTGGAAATCGAAACTTGTTGGTGCATTCAGTGTATGTATATGCGACTGAACTAGTAGGTTAGGAAATGTGTAGTTTAGTTTTGCTTGACTTTGTTGCCAATAGGACCAAAACTTTGAGTAAGTGTGTACGTCAGTCTGTAGCGATGCTGAATTTCAAAAGTTGTTTGTGGTTTCGGATTTTTTTGTATGTTTTCAGTGACATATACAAATAGAAATGAACTGTATCGGGGCTAATTGTTTTGAAGTAGGACTTGATACCAAGAAGACAGCAATAGAATACTAACTGAGCTGAAGGTTTATATACCAAGAAGATAGCAAGCAGAATACTGACCAAACATTGTTAGAGACAAGGGAAAAACTAGAATATCTGCTTTGTCACCAAAGTGGTACGAAGAGCTTGATTTAGGTAATGTAGTTTCTGGAAATAAAAGTTTTCGATTGGATATTTACAATTATGATGCTAATTTGAAACCAATGTGATAGGATGTGATAACACTAGCGGATTCTACATATATCAGTGATGAGGGAGGTGGATACATATGTACGATTACTTTTAGAATGTTCCAAGGTTTATCATGTCTGCTCTGCTTATAATTAGGATTTTGATGACTGTTTATCAAAATGAATGAAATTTATAGGGGTTTATAAATGGTAACAATATCTGTCAGTTACTGATACAAAGGCTGGCAGTTGTAGATCTGCTAAGTTGGGTTAGTTGGGCGTGTGCCATTTGCATACTTAATTTTGACCTCAACCATAGCCAGTTGACTGTATTGAATTAGGTACCAAATAGGCGGAATGAACTTGTAGTTGTTAAAGGCCATCATTTTTTTTCACGATCTTCTTACGTATGTACTATTTATGTAGCTTAACTTCTGAGTTCACTTAAACAATCGGCTTCGAGATTTGGCTGAGAACTCCAGTTTTAAACAATGTCTATAATGGTGGCGGGGTTGGTTTTGATGAGGAGATTGAGGTTTCCAAGGCGCAGGAGGCGCTTCTGAGAGTGTTTGAGAGGATTATGGAAGTTGTGGCGGAGACGGGGGCGATTGCGGCGGGGGTTGGGGTGTGTCACCGAAGGAAGATCTCTCACACCGGCAATGGAAACTAGATGTCAACGAGCGGCACATAATTGAAATTGGACAACCTCACCCCCCGTGAATGTAGTCGGTGCCGGTTTTTGGCAGAGGCGGCGCAGGTCAGGTCAGTGATAGGGGGGAAGGTGGTAGAGAAGATTAGGAAAGAAACTGGGTGTAAAATTAGGGTTTTGAATGAGAAGCTACCTGCTTGTGCTGCTGCCACAGACGAGATGATCAAGGTAAAGGTTGTGTCTTTGCTTTTCTGAAATGGGAATTGAGTTTTAGGTTTTAGTTAGTCGGATTGTTTGTGATTGAGTGACTCCTGCATTGTTTTGGTATTGATATTTGTGTATGATGTGGTGAATTAGTCCCATTTATTATAGACTCTCGAACTTGATTTGTAAATTCTGTTTAGGGTTATGTGGAAATCGAAACTTGTTGGTGCACTCGGTGTATGTATATGCGACTGAACTATTAGGTTAGGAAATGTGTAGTTTAGTTTTGCTTGACTTTGTTGCCAATAGGACCAAAATTTTGAGTGTATGGCAGTCTGTAGCTATGCTGAATTTCAAAAGTTGTTTGTGGGTTCGGGTTTTTTCGCATGTTTTCAGTGACATATACAAATAGAAATGAACTGTATCTGCGCTAATTGTTTTGAAGTAGGACTTGATACCAAGAAGACAGCAATAGAATACTAACTGAGCTGAAGGTTTACATACCAAGAAGATAGCAAGTATAATACTGACAAAACATTGTTAGAGACAAGGGAAAAACTAGAATATCTGTTTTGTCATCCAAAGTGGTACGAAGAGCTTGATTTAGGTAATGTAATTTCTGGAAATTAAAGTTTTCGATTGGATATTGACAATTATGATGCTAATTTGGAACCAATGTGATAGGATGTGATAACACAAGCGGATTCTACATATATCAGTGATGAGGAAGGTGGATACATATTTACAATTACTTTTAGAATGTTCCAAGGTTTATCATGTCTGCTCTGCTTATAATTAGGATTTTAATGACTGTTTGTCAAAATGAATGAAATCTATAGGGGGTTATAAATGGTAACAATATCTGTCAGTTACTGATATAAAGGCTGGCAGTTGTAGATCTGCTAGGTTGGGTTGGTTGGTGTGCCATTTGCATACTTAATTTTGACCTCAACCATAGCCCTTTGACTGGATTGAATTAGGTACCAAATAGGCAGAATGAACTTGGTAGTTGTTAAAGGCCATCATTTGTTTTCAGGATCTTCTTACGTATGTACTATTTATGTAGCTTAACTTCTGACTTCACTTGCCTTTAAGGTTTGTTGTAACCGAAAATCGAAACAAAATATTCCTTTCCGTTGTGTTATATTAATGCTTCTAGTTCTTGATTGACAGTTTGCCTCCACTTTAGCGTATTTTACTAATTAAAAAGAACGTCATAATTTTTTTTTTCTTCCCCGGAAATTGATTCAGTGGTGTGGCAGATAGAAGGGGATATTTTGGCTGTAAAGAAAGCACTTATTGCTGTTTCTGGCTGTCTTCAAGAATGTCCACCAGTTGACAAGACAAGGATGAGTGTAAGCAGGCCTGAGGCAGTTCCTCGTGAGACTCTACCTGATCTGCGTTTAGATAATCTTTCACAGAGGAACTCAATGCTTAATTTGCCTAGCAGCTCCATGAGTTATGTTTCAGGAGTTCGTCCATCATCAAGAGAGGCTGAAAGGATCCCCACACTTGAGACAAAACAACAGGAAGTTTCTTTCAGGATTCTTTGTGCCAATGATAGGATTGGGGGTGTAATTGGAAGGGGGGGTTCCATTGTTAGGGCTCTTCAAAATGAGACAGGTGCTGCAATAAGTGTTGCTGCCTCTGTGGCTGAGTGTGATGAACGATTAATTACTGTTTCTGCATTGGAGGTTTGTCATTCTGTCTTTTTTCTTTTCTTTTTCCTTTTTCCTTTTTTTAGTATCTATATTTTTCTTATATGTGCTTCATATTCTATAGAATCCTGAATCAAGGTACTCGCCAGCACAGAAGGCTGCTGTTCTTGTCTTCTCAAGGTCTGTAGAGGCAGGCATTGAAAAGGGGCGAGACTCAAGCTCAAATAAAGGGTCACCCCTTACTGCACGGCTTGTAGTTTCATCAAACCAAGTTGGTTGTTTGCTGGGAAAAGGGGGTGCAATAGTTTCAGAGATCCGGAAGGCAACTGGCACTGGTATACGAATAGTAGGGGGTGACCAGGTCCCGAAATGTGCCTCAGTGAATGATGAAGTTGTACAGGTGTGGTGTTATCACATTCTTGAAGGAAGGCATAATAAATGGATTTCGATTTGGTCCTATTGGTGAAATTCGTTATATTTAGCGATCTGAAGTTGATGATATGAACTTACAAGTTTCTCATATATTTATCATTTGTTTCCCAGATTTCAGGGGATTTTTCAAATGTGCAAGATGCTTTGTACAATATTACTGGTAGGTTACGAGATAACCTTTTCTCCAGCACGGTAAGTAATTCTGGAAGAAGGAGCAGTTCATCCATGCTGACCGATACAAGTTCTTATGGAAGACCCAGGGATCCGAATCCTATTGGATATCAGCCATCATCATCGGTTGGTGTTACTCGTGGTCTGAGCCATCATTCAACACTAATTCAAAATATGGATCATCTTGGTCTTTCCCATAGTTTAGATCATCCGTCCCCACCAAGACCATGGGCATCACAGGTAAGTCTCTCTCACATGGTCTCAACTGTATTTTTTTGTTTTTTTGTTTTTTTATATTTTAGTTGATTGATGGATTGTATTGCAGATGTCAGCTTTCACAGATGTTGGAAGGGGTATGACTTCTTTAAAAAGTGGCACAGATATTGGCAGGTTAGAAAATTATGAGATTGGGCTAAGCTGCTAAGCTATAAATGGGTCTGAAAATGAAATGGATGTTGTCTTGAAGCATGAGTAAATAGCTTCAGATTGTGAGATCTGAGCTGCTTGGTGTGAACGAAGTTGTTAGATAGGAGGTCATCCCGTTATGATTTTCCTGGCTTGAGTTACCATTTACTGGGCTGTATCTGAGTTTATGGATGTGAAGTGAAACTGAAATTTGTATAATATATTGGGATTAAAGTCGGCTAGTAGTTAAATTAGACATTGTTAGTAATTTCCTTACGGACTGCACTCTTTGCTCTTGCAGTTAACATCAACTAATGATATTAGGCATTAAAAACATTTATATCTAGATTCACATTTCTCCACTTTCTAGGAACTTGACCGCTCATAATTAATTGAAATACCCTGGACTGTCACCTAAAAGTAATCATAGACTAGTTACCTCTCTATTATTCCATATCACACCTCAATTTGTTGCTTAATTGAAACACCCAGCTCATTTGATTTCAAATGGATACTGAAAATTCGTGCAATTATGTACTTAAAGTTTCTAACTGGATGTGCTTTCCATTTTTTGTTTGTTTTTTATTTTTGTTTCTTAAACTCTGTCCTTTTGTAATAGCAGTGGGAGCAAATCTGCTATTGTGACAAATACAACTGTAGAGATCATAGTTCCTGAAAATGTTATTGGCTCTGTGTATGGGGAGAATGGTGCCAATTTGGCTCGTCTGAGACAGGTATATAACATGATTTTATATTGCTTCTTTGATTTTGTTTTAAGGAAACTGTGCTCTTCGTGTGTACCTAGCAAGCACACCCTTCTTTATAAGGTTTTTGCTTGCTGGGTTTCAAACCTCAACATAACCACTTTGGCTCTATTATATTCTGAGGGCTTCCCATGTCTACTATATTTCTAATCAGTATTTTATTCCTGATAAGGAATTGTGCAAAATTTAAGAGCACATTGAAGTGGCTGGGAAGAACACAGTTATGTTGCCATAGAATAGTTGTTTTTGCTTGGGCGAAGGGGCCTTGTGTTGTTATAAGATGCTAGGGACCGTGAATTGGGGTGGGTTGTGGTGTGGCTTTGACCCAAGTATCTTTGTAGTGAACGCCATCGTGAACTTCAAGGATATCACAGTTGCATACTGTTTCAAACTTCACAGATGTCTGTTTCTACATCAACTTAAACTTATCTTTCGTATTTTTTCTTCTTTTTTTTTCCCTGTTGAATCAGATTTCTAGTGCCAAGGTCATTGTGCATGAGCCCCGTCCTGGAACAACTGACAGGATTATTGTCATATCTGGGACACCTGATGAAACCCAGGCAGCACAGAGCCTTCTACATGCATTCATTCTTACTGGACCATCATGACAAATAGTTTGTCTGTGAGACATGTTTGCAGGAGGAGATTCCAGCAGGTTGCTTGGTAACCAATTGGGTTTTGATTTTGTCAAATACTGTACACTAGGTAGGAAGATTCATCCTTCAGGGTTCCTTTTTGATGCTGATCTGGAGCTAAGCGACGTAAATTTTGCTCTATCGGCTTTATCATTATGTTGCACAGAAAGGAGTCATTCTGCCATGATTTACTATGTATTCTTCAGAAACAATGTTTGAAGAGTTTGACAAGAGAGCCTTTGCCTGGTTACCTCCGTCTTTTAATGAATTAATCTTTTTTGCTCCATGTAAATTTTATTGTAATGTGACACTTCAGAAAGGGAAAAAAAATGTGTTTCAATTATTCTGTGAAGGTTAGCAAGGTGATGTGTTGATGTGTATAATTCCTCTCCTTAATTTAGATGACAGTGGAATTAAGCGTTAATGAGTAGGGTTTTGTTTGCGTAAAGGGCGGAATAAGACAAAGGAAATGAGTGCGGGAATTTCTCAAAGCATGTGAACGTGAGTTAGGTCAGTTATTTAGGGCAGTGGTCATACGTAGGCACATGAGTTCGAGTTCTCTTTCTCGTAAACTAGTGTAGATTACAATATTGCTTTGCCAGTGCCCGACTTTTTTCATTTTTCTTCTTGGGGAGAGGTAGGACGGGTTCGAAAGCACAACAAATAAAACAAACTACGGGCTCGTTTGGATGTACTTTCAAAATGGCTGAAAATGCTTTTAGAGAAAGTGTTTTTGGGTTCCAAAAGCACTTTAAGTGCTTTCTGCAAGAAATACCAGTTATGTGCTTCTTTCAAGAAGCATTTTAAGTGTTTTTTCAGGATTTACTTGCATTTCTACTGAGTATTGGTTCCAAAAATACTTTCATCAAAAGCGCTTTCAGTCATTTTAAAAACACATCCAAAAAAGCTCTACAATAGAGGATCAAGAGAGGTTTATGCCTAGGCTAAGACATTTCACAGTAGGCCGGAAAAAGTGAGAGTGATACCAATATATTGAACTCATACTGGCGTAATAGTAGTGTTAAAGAAATTAAACTTAAGATGCCTGATTCCTATCTATAGTTATCACATTCACCTAATCACCGTGAAAGGCCTAAAATATGATCCATGTCGTTTTAGGATCAAGAGAGGATGACCTTGGAGTCTTTAGACCCTTCTACTCTTGTTTCTGTTACCTCAACTTATTGAAATGAACAGCGTCACATTAAATTACTGGAAGTATACAAGTAAATGGAGGCAACTTAACTGGCAAGTATGGGTCTCTCAAAAGTATTTTACAGTCTCTTTCACACAGAATACATGAAATTGAAACAGGTGCATGAAACTTCTAACTTGTCCCGACTGGCACTGCAGTAGTTGCCTCTGCCGCTGCTGCCGGTTTTGGTTTGAGTATGATCTCCACATTGTCATGGACACCCTGCAGCAGTAGCTCACCGTCGTATGTGAGAAATTTCCGCCTCTTTGCTGCTCTTAGCGTCCCAACCAACGCTTCGAATATGTTTGCACATCTATCATCATTAAATAGCACCCCAAATGTGACCTACAGAAATAGCACCCCAAATGTTCATACATTGTAGGAAACACAAAGATGATTTACACAAACATTGAAGCTTAAGGTACACGAGTAAAAGGTTGTTCAAAATAGTTAAAAATCTTCTTGTGGTGTGTGTGTGTGTGTGTCAAAGTTTTGTACTCTTTGAGGCCATTGAACTGACATACCCCGAACAGCAGAGTAGATAACAGAAACATGAAGAAATCTGACATTCTGAATGAGCTGAATTGACAGACGATGATTTTACAACATATCAAACACCAACTAATTTAATTATCATGAAAGTGCATCAGCTATAATTGCTTCATTCAATCCGGACAAGGTCTGTTTCTTTCTCTGTCCCTCTCAGGTGACAAATGGGAAGAAAATTGCAGTTTTCCGACACGAGGGATGCAGAATGAAGAGAATTTGTAGCCTAATATATGCTCATCTGTCATAGTTTTTCTACTTAGGATGGAGTTATCATCCTATGAACTCTTTTTATTTACCCAATTTTTATTTACCAACTGAAAAGATCATATACATTTACAAACTTGAATAAAAAAAGCAAACATTTTGAGACGAATCATGGAAAAATGCGTAAAAATACGAGTAAATCTTATCAAAGCCCAGAAACAATCAGGTCAAGCAAATCTGATGAGCAATAGTAGTACCTGCACGAATTAAGTACCAATCGATTCGAGTCTTTTTGGCAATTATATGTTTTGATGAATGATCAATTACTCAGCCAAGATCAATCATACCAGCAGAAACTTGTAAACAAGTAGAATATTACAGATCCAGCATTGACATGGCCCAACAATTTCTAGATCCAAACAGTGAAATCAATACTTGTAATTCGAATTCTAGAGCAGCATTACAATTGCAATTGCATATTAACAGTAAGAAAGAGGAAGAGGAGAGGTGGAAAGGGTGGGATTGGATTGCATGATGGTGTTTGTGTGTGAGCCTTGTTACCTTGTAAGAACCATCGTCTTGGAGCTTGCCGAGCCTTTGGATTTCTTCTCTGAGACGCTCGACTTCTTCTTCTACATTCATGGCTGATGATTTGATGGCTTCTCTTCTGCAATCCTCCTTCTCTGTGTTTTCTGCGTTGGGTGTGGATAAAGAATCAAGACCGGATCACAACCCACCAGTTGCTTAATCTCTAGCCTTTGGATAACGTAAAAAAAAGAGTTGCCATCCATGTAATTTTCTCAAGTTTCGGTCGTCGGATCGAATGTGTGCACTAAAAATAGTGTGTGAAAATCATCACCTAAAAGAAATTTTAGGATAATAACAAAAACACATCATTATTTAGTTTCTCATACCTTTGTTTAATATCTTTTGGTCGAAAAACTAGGCTTATAACCCAAACAAAGCTATTCAATAATAAATCTAAACCGGAACATTCCAAATTAATCATCATGAACAAAACTAAATTAACAAGAATGAGAATTATCAAAGTAAAAATTGTCTAGATCTATACTCTTGTTTAACATTATTTGATCTTTTTGTGTGATTTATTCAAAAAAAAATTGCTTAGATGAGCAGATTTTGGGCCACATTTCATGATGGGACAACATTATCCATATACTAAAACTGGGTTCCTTTAGCACTGTTTTTCACTGTTCATGAACAGTAAAATTATGATAATACCCTTAAAGTTAGTCTTCAGTCAGTATTTATTGCCTTTTTATTCAGTAATATATTGGATTTACCCTTTCTATCCAGCTGTCCACCATCCGCGAAGCCTTTCTTTTCTTGGTTTTTTAAACTCACGCACATGGTTTGTGGTATACAAAATGATTAAAAAATATCATAAGTTAAACCCGACCACAGAATTGTGGCACAAAAAAGATAAAAATGATAAAGAACGTGTTTCTTCCAAAAAAAAATGATAAAGAACGTGTACACGTGTTGGTCATCGCGGGAAGGGAAAGGGATGGTTTTTCCATTTGTTTCCAGAACGAAGCTTTTCCATTTGTTTACATAATGATCTCTCATGTTCTCTCTCAGAACTAGGGGTGGGCACGGGCCGGGCCGGGCCGGGCCCAAATTTGAAGGGACCGGACCGAACCCTCTTAAAAGGGAAACGGGACAGGCCGGGCCGGGCATTGCAAATTTGATAACTGGAACCGGACCTAACCTGGCCCGTTTGAAACGGGCCGGTTCGGGACGGGTCCACGGGTCCTCTTTTTTTTTTTTCTTTTTTTTTTTCTGGTTCTGGTCGCTTCCCAGACTCGCTCGTCGAGCCTCGTCCCCCACAGAGACTCACCTTGTCCCCCCACAGAGACTTAAATTGCTCCAAGACATCGTCTCGACCAAGCCCGACCCGACCAGACCCAGATCCTCCGCTCGTTCCACCGCATCCAAAATATCTCGATCGACCTCCCCTCGAAGCTGCACAAATCGAAGATAGAGGCGCTCAAAGACAGAGGCACAAATCGGAGACAGAGGCGCTCGAAGGGCGTGGACGGCGGCTTGTGGCATAGCTGGTGATGTTTTGTGGACAGCGGCTTACAGCGGGTGAGCTGGTTGTGCTTTGTGAAGGTTTAGGGCAGCTGAGATGAGAAAGACAAAGAGATAGACTGTGGAAGAGAGAGAGATCGAGAGGGATCGAGAGGGAAGAGATCGAGAGGTAAGAGATCGAGAGGGAGGAGGTCGAGATCGAGGGAGCGGAGAGACCGAGGGAGGAGATAGGTCTGAGAATTATGGGAGAGAGGGTAATAGCCTAATAGACAATAGAGGGTAATACCTGTACGCTATAAACGGTCCGGGCCGGAGGCCCGTTTTCCCCAATCTTTAGAACCGGCCCGCCCCTTTATTTATCAGGAACCGGCCCGGCCCGCCCCGTTTTCTCTCTACAATTTTTGGACCCGCCCCGACCCGCGGGTCCAGGACCCGTTTGCCCACCCCTACTCAGAACCGCGAACCCCAAACCACGAACCAAAACATCCTTCTCCGTTTGATAGCATCTCCTCCCTCCTCCTCCGTTGTACAACATCTCACCAGGCTCATTCCTCCTTCATCCTCCTCCTTTGTTGGGCAACATCTTCTCCGCTCCTTCTCATGGTAATATTTTTATCTCTATTTTCTTTAGATCCCTCTTGCTTTTACCAATTACCATGTATAAATACAACATAATATCCACACACTCTCTCAAATCCTTCCCACTAGGCGATTATGGCAGCGAGGGCATCTCACTCGGCGTTGTCGGAGGCCATGTCTCTTCCTCTGCTTCCACTTCATTCATTTTATTTTTTATTTTTCATCTTGAAAAATGAAAAAGGCTCGGGTTTCTAATTTTCCAATGCTACTATATATACTTTTTTATTTATGAAAATTAGTTTTGATTTTCCAGTTCACCCAAACCGAATTTCGACTTTTGGTCCATTTTCAGCTATTCCACTCCATACACAACCAAATGGCAGAACAAGGTAATGTGTCTCACTCTCGGTCTTTGTTTTTTCTTTTGATTATTTAGGCTGAAAGATTCCAAAAATTATAATTTAGAAACTGCAAAGCAATGGGATATGGGTCTATGTTTCTAACTTTTAATGAGTTTGAATTTTGAGGGTAATAATTCGAAAGTGAGTACTTTTTGGTTATTTGGTGAATTAGGTTTTTGTAGTTTGAGGAGAAATTTTTACAGTGGCCACATCTGAAGGAGCTGGTGCAGTGCTACACCACAAACTGGGTGAAGGTCACAATAAGTATTAGTCACTATGAGAGTGTTGGACTATCCTCATTCTGGAACCAGGTTTAAGAGGGCATTGACACTGACATTGAAACCGGTATATAACCCTCTTCTTTTTGTCTTTTAGTCTTTCGCTTACTCGAGCATATGCTGTCATTTAAAATTAGTGATCCGGTTAATGTACCTGCAGTATCAATAGTTCCTCTTTTTTTAATGGAGTGATTCCCTTTCTTGCGCATCTAAAATCTTTATGTCTACAAATGCACACATCATATGCTTTTTAACACAAGTCTTGCTTCTATCATTTGATGTTGCAGTGGGACTTTGAGTATTATCTTCAACAACTTCACTGGAGGACGCACGTTTAGTGAGGTGGTGGTTGAAGCAAAGCAGGCAGGTAATACTCAGCCAGATTGATTTATTAGCAAAAGATATAGGGGTAACTGTTTAGTTAATAGAATTTTAATGGTGGATTGCATTTCTTGAGTTATAAATATGGTGAACCCATTATTCAATACTAACTCAATAATCATAATGTTTTTCTCTGACTTTGTTTTTGAATTTTGATATATAATCTATTTGAGTTTTCTATAGAGAATAATCTTTTGGTACTTACTGCTTTTGTATTCTTAAATTTTAACATTAGCAATTTCCTCTATATATATAATGTGTCGACTTTGTATAATAATTGCAGGCTTATGAAAAAACTGAACTGCCCATCTTAGTCACAATCATATAAAAAACATGATATACAAGATATAGAAGAAATATGTGCAACTTTGAATTTAATGAATTGTGGTGTTTTGTCTTCTGAATTTCTAACCTATTATTATTGGAAGACCTAAAAGATTTTTTAATGTTTATTCAAATTTGTAGTGAAATGATGGTATTTATAAATTTTATTTTTTTTCTCTATTATTACATGTTGATGGAGATTTATTCTCTACGATTCTCTGGTTAATTAGGGTAAGCATTTTGGTGAGCTTTGATTTTGCTAGGGTAAGCTCTTAATCTTTCCTCTATCATTTTGTAGTTCATCCTATTGTTGTAATTTATAGCTGTTTGTGATGGAAACAATTTGGTCCTTTCTCTTTACAAGAGGATTGAATTGCTTTGTCATAGAGATATTTCATAAGGGAATCAGGCTTTCCGAGTAAGATAAAGATGATACGAAACTATATATGATTGTCTTCTTATCTAATTAAATTCAATTTTTTATTTAATGCAAATAATTATTTTGGTAGATATGGAATACTTTTGTTACATCCTTAGGAGTAAAGTGTTTGAGAGCAACTATTTTGAGGTTTGATTCATAGGGTGAACATTGAATATATCCACATTAAAGGGACATGGTTAGTACGCTAAAAGTTCTGTTACGTTCTTTTCACATAATTAAGAGAATAATTTTATGCTTATATTGAATATTCATTCATGATCACATATTTATATGAGTAGAATCTTTGATTGTTTCATCTCATTTGGGATTTTACTTTTTAGTGAATGTACAGTTTTCATCTGATTTGAGATTTTTCTTTTTAAACGCTGTCAATGAATATATCCATTCCTGTTAATAGTGCTGCTCTAACAAGTTGTTCGTGATTTACAGTTTCAAGACTAATGCTTTAAATTGCGCTTCATGAAGAACTTATACAGAGTTAGCAAATGCTAGGTATTTTTTTTCTATGTGAATGAATCTAATCTATAAATTCATACAGCTTTGCTAATTGAAGCTAATTGAATTTCTATTATAACTTTAACTATTTTCATTTATTTATTTTTATTGGAGTAAACGCAAGACCATATGATTTTAAATGAACACAATAAACCGTGTTTGATATTTTATTTGTCTTGAATACAATTTTTATTAGCTCAGTTCATGGGACAACATCTTCTGCTACCTCAACCAACAGTACAGAACGAAAACTGTTCATGTTCCAGTCATAATCTTTTTTGTATGTAAACATCTTTCTAACGTTTTCAATGTAAATAATATTAATCTTTTAGGTCACAATCTTCTATAAAACAATCTTTCTTGTAATTTCTAATCCCGCAGCAACGTGCGGGTACTGTTTTCTAGTTTTTTTCTAAATAGCAAAACTAGGCATGAGAAAGAAAGACTACACGAGCTCCTACATCAAGGTTCAAATGGTCCAACAAGATCACAATAATCCAAGAATATGTTCCAACTCATTAGAAAAAGGAATAGCAGATTTCGTAGCAACAATTTCTTTTCTCCAAAAACAATACCAAACTACCAAGGCACTCAGTTGTATACAATGAATGTTGCATTCAATTATAACACAGGGAGAAAATGTTTAAGCCCTTTGCTCTCTTGAATTGCTCTTTTTTTTTCTTCTTTCTTTTGTGTGTTTCTTTAAGTAGGCCTTCAGCCCAAATACTATTGTATTTATATTATTATCTTGCTAAACTGACAACCATATTTTGTTTGAGCATTATGTTACAGTTGAATGATTGCCATAAAGATAACTTGACATTAACAAGGGTACAGTTCTTAGTACCTATGAGTTCAACCATTTGGGTCTTATATGAACCATATCGAGTTCCATGTGCAAGGTTTTATGTCTAGTTCTTAACTTGTTATAATAGTCAACTGACTATTAAACTGAGCATCAGTTCAAATTTGGTATCATATGTCTAGTTTAGCATTTTGATAGTATAATTATAATAGTAAAGTACATTGAGGACAAAAGTTATCAAAACAACTGACATCACACACCCGCTTATTTTGCATGAATATGTTTTATACTTTTCTTTGTAATCCATTTTACAAACCATTAGCAGAAGTTTATTGTCCTAGACACCCTACTATTACTAGCATAAGAGATATTTAGCACATAAGAAACAAAAGTCTACTAGTAAGGTAAAGGAAACTCAAAGTCAACTAGTAAGGTAAAATAAACTCACCATAAGTTATTAGAAGCAAGTATTCATACTTTAGAAACTTTAGGAGGAGAAAGAGAGTATTTACAAAACCAATTAGCAATAATCTTATAAAAAGGTAAGTTTTAGTTTATGATAGATTATCTCAATTTAGATTAGTGAGCAACAGAAAAAGAAAACCACTCTAGATCAAAATAGTTTAGTTTATTATTTTTCGCTTAGGAAACACAACCATATTTTGCATAGTGAAAAAAAAATCCAAGTAGATAGTATTGTAGACCTTATTGTTAGTCAAACAAAAAATATAAACTAGAACAAGAATAAGCATAATATTTATTAAATCAATATATAAAGATTTTCTATTAAGAATTTAGATTATATTACATCTCAATTAAAAGATAATAATAAACATATTTAGAGATTTTCTAGTAAGAAAATAAATAAATAAAAGAGCTCATTGATCTCATAAATAGTAAACCGAAGTACGTAAAAATTAGATCATTAGAAATAGTTGAGAAATTAAAACTAAAAGTCCAGAAAATTCAATTAGTAAAAAAAAAAAAAAGTTAATTGAACAACTCTTAGGTTATTTGTTTGATCACTGATTCTCGAACCAATAGGAAATATATTCAAGCTTTACAAGAAATTAGTAAATTAGATAAGGAACAAGTTGGTTTAACAAATTTTGCATCACAAGTAGCTAAAAAAAAATTCAATTTAGACAAATAATTTAGTTATCCAATTATTATTAAATTTAGCAGAAAAATTAGATCAAGTTAATGAACAAATAGTAAAAATTATTAATGTTTTACATAACACATCTTATGTAAGATCCCACATCGCCTAGAGGTGTGAATCCTGTAAGCCTTATATGTATATTCCCATATCTACCTAGCACGAGGTCTTTTGGGAGCTCACTGGCTTCGAGTTCCGTAGGAACTCTGAAGTTAAGCGAGAATGGGCCAGAGCATTCCCAGGATGGGTGACCCACTGGGAAGTTCTACTCGCGTGAGTTCCCAGAAACAAAACCGTGAGGGCGTGGGCGGGGCCCAAAGCGGACAATATAGTGCTACGGCGGAGTCGAGCCCGGGATGTGGTGGGGGCCCAGGCCGGGATGTGACAATATGGTATCAGAGCCACTTCCTGCCCGGAAGTGTGCCTACGAGGACGTTGGGCCCCTAAGGGGGGTGGATTGTAAGATCCCACATGGGCCAGGGGTGTGGATCCTGTAAGCCTTATATGTATATTCTCATTTCTACATAGCACAAGGCCTTTTGGGAGTTCACTGGCTTCGGGTTCCGTAGGAACTCTGAAGTTAAGCGAGAATGGGCCAGAGCATTCTCAGGATGGGTGACCCATTGGGAAGTTCTGCTCGCGTGAGTTCCCAGAAACAAAACCGTGAGGGGGTGGTCGGGGCTCAAAGCGGACAATATCGTGCTACAGCGGAGTTGAACCCGGGATGTAGTGGGGGCCCAGGCCGGGATGTGACATCTTCTTCATTACCACTATCTTTAGTACAAAAATTAGGAAATCCAACATTGCACAAATAACCATATTAAAAGACCTAAGATTAACATTTTTGATAAATAGAAAATGAAACTTTTTAGTAGAAAAGGAAAAGACATAGTGAGAGCAAAAAATATTTATCTTAGTGCTAAAGAAGTACAATAATTTATTAGATATTTATATAACAAAAATAAAACATAGGAGAAAGAATTTTGACAAATTGTTGACCCCAACACTTTTGAGCTGCTGGAAGAACAATGCATTTCCTAAGACACTTTTTTCTTTGAGATGCTTTGAGTCTTAGTTCTTGCTAACTCCAAAATGAGGGAGACCAAGACTTCATTTTCTTCTTTACAGTACAAGCCCGAGACAACCTTCTAACAAATGAAAACTTTTTCAGTGTGTTGGGAATACGATCCAATACTTTAAGTGTCATAATACAAGTGGTAATATACTTGAATTTTTTTTCAACCACTTGTATTATGACACATAATATACCAAACCGTATTCCTAGCAAAGTCCCCAACAATGGCTGGTAGGCGAGTTTACTAGGGCAGTCTGCAAAGTTCGAAACCTCATTTTGTGTTTTTTTTTTTTGAGTACATCTATATTTTTACACTAAGGGGAGGGGAAGTTTAGCTAAGCTACACAAAGAGTAGCCTAATTTAGTATCAAATTCGTCATCTACGAGATTTGAACTTAATAGCTCTCAATCAAGTGAAGAGGAATAAAGTAATTTACATTGTCCTCTTATTAAAAAAAAAAAAAAAAAAAAAAAAAATAATTGTCCAAGTCAGTGGCATATCCTGTAAATGTGAGAAACTTGCAGGGTCGTTTTCCCAACCGGTCATCCTCCTCAACGTCAAACTCCCATCTCCTTCTCTACTTCCTTCGGATAAATTTGTTTGTTGTTTTTTTTTTTTAATAAAAAAGTTCAAGGAAATCAAAATTAGGGTTTGGATATCCCCAATTAAGTTCCATTGCTTTCAATCAACTCATAATTTGTGCGTGATACGACTCGTTTTGAATTTTGGGTTCTGGGTTAAATCTTTTTCGTATCAGAAATGGCAGAATCCGATCACCAGAATTCAATGTACAGCACCGGAGGAGGAGTGACACAGAGTAACCAAGTTGACGACCAAGACGACGACGTTGAAGAGCCCATCGACAACCCTAACATACGCTTCGAAGATAGCACCGCCCTTCCTCCAAATCAACTCTACCTTCCCAGCTCCGAATACCCTCCGCCGCCCGCCGCAAACGGTGCTTCTGATCAGCTTACTCTGTCCTTCCAGGGCGAGGTTTATGTCTTCGACGCTGTTTCGCCCGATAAGGTAAGGTTTAGTGCTCAGCTTGTGTGAGTTGTGCTGTGGTAGTGATTCACTTGTACCAGTTTGGCACTCCTGAAATGTCTTCTTCTTCTCTGAAAGTTTGGTTTTTGATCAACTTGTGGGAAAGGGTTGCATAAGGAGCTTGAGCTTTTGTGGTTCTCTTTCACAGGTGCAGGCGGTACTCCTACTTTTGGGTGGATATGAAATCCCTTCTGGCATTCCTTCCATGGGGCCGGTTCCTCTTAACCAGCAAGTATGTACTTTTAGATGTGTATAAATCATGCCAAGTTTCTCGAAATCGTAGTTTTTCGGTTGTTTTTAACTTTGTTTTGTTTTTTTTTTTTTTTTTCACTTTGCTGCTGTAATGATTTTCTTCCAGGGTATGAATGACTTACCTGCAAAGCCAATTCAACCGCAGAGAGCTGCGTCTTTAAGTCGGTTTCGCGAGAAGAGAAAAGAACGTTGTTTTGATAAGAAAATCCGTTACACCGTCCGGAAAGAAGTTGCACTAAGGTATGGCAAGATCATTACTTGTTTAATCATTTTCTTTAACTTTTCGTAATTAAAAATTCCTTCTCCTTCCTCTCACAAAGACGCTCTGTCTCTTTCGGAAATGTATATCATGTTTTTTAACTTTGTTTACCATCACAGCTTCTTATAATGTAGTTGTTTTTATTTTATGAGACAAAATATATACTGAAGAATGAGAATTGGTATAATATGTAAATTGCGGTCATTAGTGTTCGTATGGTCTTGTTGTTGGTATGCTCATCATCAAGCAATCTGTACTATTTTAAAGAATAGTAAGATGTCTTCCTTTGAGGAATTTTTGTTGTATAGATTGATGTACACATATATCTTTTAATATTCAACTATTCATATTTTTTTCAGTTTGCTAAAAGCAATTAAGAGAGAAAAAAGACATTCCTAAAATTAATTTAGAACAGCCCATGAGTCTGAAAATAAAATGTAAGATGATAATTCCCAAAACTCAGAAGAAACTGAAGCCCAAACGATCACAACTTTACTTCATCTGAGGAAACATCAACCACTTCTCTATAATTTTCAAAACTTCTTATGTTTCTCCTCCAACCCAAACTAGGCCAACACTGCACGGTTCCATGTAACCGTTTCCTTTTTTCCTCAATCCTCCCTTCTTTTTCCTATTGTCTTCACTTATTGAATAGTATAGATTTTTTAGACATTTTGATAACCTCATTTCAGGACAATTACCATAAGTTCGTAGCGCATAAGAATCTGTGTGCAAAAGACTGGTTGGATGGTAGATATTTTGTATATGATTTTTGTTTCTTTCTTCAGTTGAGTGCTTTTAAAATGAAATGTAAAGGTTATCTCATTCAATAGCACAGTGCAAATGACATGGATATGAAATGAAAATGAAGGTCATGATTTATGTAGGTATCATAGACCCGATAGACAGCCCAAGGAAAATATTAATGGAAAACCACTTGTCCCTTACTCCTATGCCTTTTTCTTTAATGACTTGACGTTTGTGTTATTTCAGAGTCCTTTTTGTCCTAGCCAACTTTAAATATATGGTGTGTACATATTTCAGAATGCAGCGTAAAAAGGGTCAATTTACATCGTCCAAGGCTAGTTCCGATGATGGATGCCCTGCTTCATCAACACAGGGCTCTGTTCAAGATGAAAGCATGCGGGAAACTTCGTGAGTGTCATTCCATGTTCATATATTGCTGATTATGTTTGTAGTACAATTAGATTTTTATTTTTGTCGTACTCTAATTGTGTATTTGTTATTTCAAGACAAATACTAACATCCTCTGTGTTCTGAAAAATAATGATTAATGCCTTTTCAGGTGCACACACTGTGGGATAAGCTCAAAGTCAACTCCAATGATGCGTCGTGGGCCAGCAGGTCCAAGGACTCTATGTAATGCATGTGGGCTGAAATGGGCCAACAAGGTTTGTGGGATTTATAAATCCTTAGTTATTTTTGTCTTTTAATCCTCTTTACTATGTATGCATATTTAAAAAGTTATATATGAGTGCAAATTAGACATTATATTGTTTGCATTGTCATAACTGCCTTGTGGAATATTTAGACGCGTAAATGAGAGAAAACAGATCCATCTAATTATGAGAGACAACTTACTTATAGCCACACATGAAACATCAAGTAATGAATGCACAATAAGAAATTGGTTCTTTATGTGATCTCCACTTCTGCATTCCTATTGGGGGACCTTATCAGAGAACAACTATTTGGTCTACAATTTCTTAGTTGAAATAAGTAACCATTTCTCTTCCTTTAGAATTTATTCCACGGTTCTGACTAACGCCTGCAGTGGGAATGTTTTTCTTTAAAGAAAAGAAACTTTTATTAATCGCAACCTTTACACCAATGTAGTGGACAATGTGTCCAAGGTCAGAACAAAACAAATTTTTGTCAGCTTGCAAAATTTCAGTCCTGAAATAAAAGAAAATAGCTGGCTGGCAATTTACCATTAATCGGAGAGACTTTAATTGTTACATACTGAAATGAAAAGCTTAGAATGTCCCGATGTGAGACTTCATGCTTTCAACCCACCCTTAATGGATGGATAGAGATAAGCATGTGGATTAATTAGTTCAAGTGTATGGTGAAACTGGACCTGACATGTAGAATAATTGTCCTCTATAAAATGCATTGTTGAACAATGTTTTTGAATCTTTTGAACCAAAAAATGGAAACAATGTTCTTGAAAAGGAGTACGTTTACCAATCGTTAGGCTAAGACCATTTCAGCCACTTTGCATCTCATTTGTGTACTATAAATATGATGGAGTTGGCAGCTTTGTTGGTGGTGGATACTGAAACTTTATCGAAAGTGATTGCTGGTGATTATTCACTCATCTCAGTGTATGCTCAACATTTTGCAGGGATCTCTAGCAGGTGTTCCTAAGGTTTTAAATGTAGGTATCCACGATCCTTCTTTAAAAGGAATTGAACAGGTACATCACCTCAAGCACCCCCTGAAAAATGATAAAGAAAGTTTTTATTTTTTATTTTTTATTAAATTTGTTTTATATCTGGAATTTTCTTCGTGGATTCATTTTGTGTTTGTTGTAAATCAGAGTAACAGCAAAGTTCAAGACTCTGATGTTGTAGCCATGGGTGCAAATGTTGCCCCTTCCTCAGCCAATGGTGATAATTCAGCCATGACCGTAGACAGGAAATTGTGAAGTCCCTTGCAGCCTGGTAGTTTTCTGTTTGCTGTATTATTACAGAGGATGTAGATGGAAGAAGTATGTAATCGAGAGTACATACAGATTAGGGACCTGGAGCTATAAATAAGTTGGTTTGAAAACTCTTTATTTTGTGTAATCTTAAGTATTGGGACCATTTAGAAGCTAGCATTTGCAGTAGCAGCGGTAATCCTCTTGCCAGTTTTTCCTTGTCTACAATATAATCGATAAAGTTAATTACTAGTGATCAATGCAATCTTTTCTTTTTGGTTCGTCAAATGATCAATGTAATCAATGTATAGCGATCAAGTGATCAATGTATTCTTTTCCGGTGATTGATGTAATCCTTTGTTTTTTTTTTCGCTACGTGGAGTAAGAAATAAAATGTGGCAGCTATATCTATTGCTGAGGCCGAGTTGGGTGAGAGAGATTTCTATAGCTTTTAGAAAATTCTCAGTGTGACATTTGAATTCAGTTCTAACAATCTTTGCAATTCCGACGGCCAAGGGAATTCCCCCGTGCTTGTCCCGTTCAAATTCGTTTTAATTTATAACTAACTCTTAGTCTAGTAACAGTATTTCTCTCCTCAACGTTGAAAGATAACTTAAATTCGAATCTCTCATCACCGTTCATACTAACATAATAAAAGGTTAAAAGGCTTAAAGCTCTCCATCCCATAAATCTTCAAGGAACTAACATAATAAAAGGTTAAAAGGCTTAAAGCTCTCCATCCCATAAATCTTCAAGTGACTTGTATGGTGACGGTCCATTCGCTGAAACCAGGTCTTCTCTAAGCATCATTTTGCGCTGCGGGATTCGGTTGATCTTCTCAATGTCGGTTTCGGAAAGTTTCCAGTCAAAGATGTCGACATTTTGCTTCAACCTCTCCTTGTCATAGCTCTTAACAGCAAGTGTTGCCCCTGTTTGATACACCCATCTAATACATACCTGCCAAAGAACCACAGTTTTCTGTTTAGGGTTAGGGTAGGATTTCTTCTCCTAGTTCTCTTTGTATTCTTGCAAAGCAAGTAACATTACTCTCATTGACACCTCCTCGTAACAAATTAAAGAAAATGAATGACAAGGTAATAGAGAATTACTTGAGCGATAGTCTTTCCCCGTTCCTTCGCGATCTCCTGAAGAACTTCGCTTTCAAAAACATGATTACTGCCCCAGCAGGACCCTATGCCACCCAAAGGAGAAAAGCCAGTCACAATTATACCATTAGTTTTGCAGAAATCTCTAAGCTTCTTTTGTTGCCATAACGGGTTCATCTCGACCTGATTCACGGAAGGAGGAATCGTAGCGAAAGAGAGTATATTTTCAATCTTTTTGGTAGAGAAGTTGCTGAGTCCAATGGATTTGGTGAGGCCAAGTCTTTGGCATTCTTCCATGGCTGCCCACACAGCCTTGAAGTCCATGGGCATAAGGTCCTCTGCATTCAGTGGGTACACCAATGTTCCTGGCTTAGCACTGATGGGCCAGTGAATGAGATACAGGTCCAGGTACTTCAGTTGAAGATTCCTGTACACAATTTAGAGTATTAGGTACAGTCAAATGCACGTGGTAGGTTTGGTTTTAGTGGCCGATCAAGGATTTCTGTTAGTTCGGGTGTGATTCCATCCATGTCATTTCGGCTTCGCGTGCACATTCATTATGAATGTGATGTTGGGATTAGTCAAGCGGGAATGTTTATAATCCATATTCAGTGTCATGCTTGCCCTTCATATCGATGTTTCTTGCAATTGAGATAAGTAACGCCAATTTTTTCACGTTACATTGCTTTTGCAATGTAATTTTTGCATGGCAGCAAAACAGAAAAATTCCCATGCTTGAAATAATGAAAAACTAAACTAAATTATAAACATTGTGATGAGAAAGTGAGAGTAGAGTACTCACTGAAGTGATTTGTGCAGGGCAGGAATAACCAGATGAGGGTGAGCATCAGTAATCCATAACTTTGAAGTGACGAAGACTTGATCTCGAGAAGCAACCAGACCAAGTCCAAGTGCTTCTTGGATGGCTTCTCCCAGAGTCTGCTCCGACCCGTACATAGAGGCCGTATCAAAGTGCCTGTAACCGAGCTTGACGGCCTCGACAACCGCTGTTTTCAGAACATGAGGTTGTAACTTGTCCGCTGCTGTGCCGAAGCCAATCACCGGCATGCTCCTCGAGCCGGTCGACGATGCCAGCACCACCTCCGGGATTTTGTTTGCTGCTGCCAACACATCTGGTGCATTCGCCATCTTTTGTTTCTCCTCTTTGAAATGTATTCTTTTCCTTCGTTATTACAAGTAATATTTTACACTAATTTTTCTTTTTTTGGTATAAAATAAAGTTTCTTTTAAACGTCTAAAATTAATTAATTGTCGATTTTTTTTGTCAAACTTGGTTGGAAACCGAAAATAGGATTATGTAACTCTCCTCTGTAAGGCTGTTAGGGTAATTGATTATGTTATTAATCTCTGTTAGGGTAATTGATTATGTTATTAATCAGGCTGAGTTAAGAACGGCTGAATGAGTAAAAGTGAACGTTTCCGATTTGCATTTTCTTTCTTTCAGTTTGATTTAAAAAAAAAAAAAATTAGTTTTACGTGATTTTCTAAAGAAGCTGCCATCTTCCTGCACTTCACAATTCTGATCCTCCTGTATATGTCAAATGAATGTCATTATTCTTAGGCATCGTCGCATCGAACCAATTACAAATAAAAATGATCTTTATATTCATATGAATCAAAACCTTAAATCTTTTTTAGTCAAATAGAGACGGTTATTACTAAACCAAAAGCTAGTTAGTAAGTGTTAGTAATGAACTCAGTGTATCATTTGCCATGAGACAGTTGGTAGCCTTTTCTTTATCTAATTGAAAAAATTGGTAATATATATAACATATATTAATATAGTGACAATGATAATGGTAAAAAAAATGTTACGGATACATAGTTGTCCTCGTTGTGGTAGATATGCCTTCGGGGCTTATTTTCTGTTTTGTTTCCAACAAGGCGTTGCATGGTTTGTAATTTCCTAAATACTGTTATCAATAAATCATATTTTCGGTTTTGTTTCCAACAAGGCGTTGCATGGTTTTTCAAAGAGTTCTCAAAAAACGTAATGAGTCATGCATGTTTATATTTGATCTGAATACCACAGGCAGATTGCATGTTTGATATACGTTCTAGCTTGAATGCCACAAGTAGAATATGCATAAGGAAAGCCTAACCTTCAAAGTTGCATGGGTAATTCATAAGTAATTGATAAATCTACATAATATTGTTAAGGGAATGACGGAACCCTAGGCTTTTACAATTTGGTTTTCAGAACTATTTTCTTTTGTTTTCTTTTACTTTGTCAATTTATTTAATCATTTTAATTAAATTCGTTTTTATTATTTTTAAATTCAAAATCAACTTTTTTCAATCTTTGTTTTCAAATAATTAATTAAGATTTGGTATTTACATAAATTATTCATTCAATCCTTGTGGAGAACGACCTTGCTAGAGCCATCTATACTACAATTACCTTGTACTCTTGCAAGTATTTTAAGTATTGTTATCCCTACTTTTGCAGTTGGTAGAAAATCCCTATCAATAAATTTCCTCTCAAGTTTAAAGGACAATTTAATGTGCCACATGAGCTTCCTGTAGAGGACAAGCTCTCTAAATTGTTGGAATCAACTGAGTTGTACATTGAAATAACCAATCAATGATTTTTTATTCAAGCATTAAACTGTGGGAAGAGTTTTAATGATAAAGAGGAGATTGGTGCAGGAACTGAGGAGCATTCAACCACTTATTCACACTTAAGGGAGGAAACAACACATATTGATCCTGAAATCCTCCCAGAACCGAGTGCTGCCCATGTTTATGTGCTACACGAACTTTTACCACAAAAACTACAGGAATGCACTGAAACTAATGGACTGGATGGGGATGGTCACACCAAATCAGAATCTTGGAAATTACATGGCCAGCTATTGGATACAATCAATCTGGACACGGAGCAGGCTACTTATATCAATGTTTTAGATGTTGTAACAATCTGTGCACCTGCACAACCCTTTAAACTTGAGGAAATTCATGTGGAGTCTCACAAGAAGGCTAAGACATACAAGGATACAAGGAGGGTAGAGAAATGAGTATTAAGTGGGGATAAAAACACTTAAAGTACTTAAAATACTTGCAAGAGTATAAGGTAATTGTAGTATAGATAGGCTCTAGCAAGGTCGTTCTCCACGAGGATTGAATGAATACTTTATGTAAAAACCAAATCTTAATTACTTATTTGAAAACAAAGATTGGAAAAAGTTGATTTTGAATTTAAAAATAATAAAAACGAATTTAATTAAAATGATTTAATAAATTGACAAAGTAAAGAAAACAAAAGAAAATAATTTTGAAAACCAAATTTTAAAAGCCTAGGGTTGCGCCGTCCCCTTAACAATCCTATGTAGATTTATCAATTACTTATGAATTACCCATGCAACTTTGAAGGTTAGGTTTTCCTTATGCATATTCTACTTGTGGCATTCAAGTTAGAACGTATATCAAACATGCAATCCGTCTGTGGTATTCAGATCAAATATAAACATGCATGACTCATTACGCTTTTTGAAAACCCTTTGAAAAACCATGCAACCCCAAGACGTGGCATCCGCCCTAGGTGAAATTACAACTATCAATCAAAAGAAGCAATACTCAATCCTTCGGTGGCATTCCGACCGAATTGCATCCGATCACTTATCTAAACATCCTAATGGTAGCTAAGCATTAAGATATAGAGACAGTTTAAATACAGTGATTAATAATTCAAAGTATGCATGTATAATATCATAAGCAATTAAATAAAGACTACATAATCATGCTAAGGCTCAAGGCATCGCCCTAGCAAACGAAACTAGTTACGAACAATCATAAAATAAAATATTATTAAAAACAAAGATAGAAAACACCTTGAAAATAAACTTGAATTTTGTCAAAAGCAATTCTCCAAATAGTGCGTGCGTTCTATTCTTCCCCCCCTAAACCCTAATGGCTAAAAAACCTTATTTATACTACATGAAAATAAAACCCTACCTAGAAAAGGTCTTAAAATAATACCAGGAAACCAAATAAATTAAAACAAATTAGGAAACATAATCCTAAATTGAATAATAAAATTCGCCCAAAATTTGTATAGTCTCAAAACAGCCACGTTTCTGGATCTTTAGGGCTCCAAAAAAGACCCAAAATTGTTTGAATTCAAGCTTGAGATGTCCCGAACATAATTGCAGAAGATCTCAAACCCAAAAGATATCATCTTGGATGCCAAAAAGCCCAAAGAATCCCAAAACGTCAGTTTGACAGCACTGCGCGCTGCTCCTTTATTTCATCGCCATAAATAAACCGCTTGGTAGAAAATTATGAAACTTTGATACAATCAAGTCAACAGACTCACGAACATCCTTCAATTCGAATCACTCTAGAATTCATCCTTTTGACTACTTTTTTCTCCAGAGGAATTCAAATATCCTACATTAAGAATATAAATAAAAGTATCAAACTTCTCACAAAATAACCAATAAATTAATATTAAGAATATGGTAAAATATACAGTAAAATATCGACTCATCAGGTGGACTAAGCTAAAAGGTTTGAACTTATGAAAATTGGAAGAGAAATGCTAGAGACACTCTCTCAAAAGTGAAACTTTATATGGATTTTCCGCCTCCTCATGTTTTTGCACAATTCTCATACTTTGAGGAGAGTTCATAGAGAGGAATGAGGATCCTCTTTGTGAGGATCCAGAGGATCTTTTAATTATATCCGTTCATCGTAAATCATGCGGCCAGTTTTCGTCAGGTATTATTTGTGTTCAAATTTTAAATAAAAATTTTAAAATAATTTCTGACCACACGATGTACGATGAATGGACACAATTAAAGGATCACCAGATTCCTCACAAAAAGGATCCGGAGAGGATCCTCATTCCATAGAGTGTGCATTTCTCAAATTGGAATTGACATTGTATAGTCGTGTGCGAGTGATAGACTTTCAGACCTCAAAAGGTCACGTGTTCTATGCTTTTTATTTTTTCTTTGAACACACGATATTATCTACACTAAAGACTTAGCCTCACAATGGGCTAACAATAATGTAGTTCAAATTCGCATTTGGCGAGAATCAAACCTAAAACCTCTCACTTACAAGTGAAACCAATAATATAAATATCTTTTATTCCTTGAAACCTTGGAAACGTGTAAGATAATTATATTAAATGTATAAAATAATCAATTGAAAGTTAATAAATATTATTTATTTCGAAAGTTGTAATTTAATACTATTAAATTCTTGAACTGATCAATTTATGTAACATTATTAACTCTTATTTTTCCTAAAAGCAGTTATATGGCTGAGACTTTTTATTTGCTAGGTGTGTCAAGATAATTAAAAATTATAAAATAGTCCAAATGATTAGCATTTTTAAGCTTAAAGAAACTCTCGCTATGCTACAGCCTACCGAAGCCTTGTACTTGACTCCACCGGTGACTAGTAATTAATTTTATGGTGAAACCTCAACTTTCTTCATTTCTACCAGTGATTAAATTCATGGCATCACACCATTTGAAACATTCTTGTCTCTCTTAATTTTTTGAAGCCATAAAACCATTAACCAAAACCAGTTAGAAATGAATCTCCAAAACATTCTTATATATAGCTTGTTGAACATTTTAAAAGGCATTCTTCTTGAAAATCTATCCAATCTGTTAGTAGGATGTCAATCCAAATTTCTTAACCTTTCCTCATTCAATCATCAATTATGTCCGTGATCGAAAGCTCGAAGCAATTGCATGTTGCTGTTCTTGCATTTCCATTTGGTGGCCACATTGAGCCCCTGCTTAACTTGGTGTGCAGGCTAGCTAGCAGCACATCCCCAGATATGTGTTTTTCTTTCCTCAACTCAGAAAGATCAAATAACCTGCTATTTTCGGAGAAATCAGAATCCAACATTCCTAGCAACATAAAACACTACAATGTGTCAGATGGTGTGCCGAAAAATCATGTCTTGAAAGGGCATCCAATGGAGGCAGTGGAGCTATTCCTCAAGGCCACACCTGCAAATTACAAAATTGGAATAGAGAAGGCGGTGGCGGAGACAGGCAAGAAGGTTACTTGTTTGATTACAGACGCATTCTTGGTCTTTGCTGGAGAGATGGCTCAGAATTGGGGTGTTCCATGGATTCCTCTTTGGATACCCATGCCATGCAACCTCTCTGCTCACATTTACACTGATCTTATCCGCGGCCTCTTTCCAAATTATGTTGGCATCGACAGTGATAACCAGATTGGTAATGACCACGATTGTTTACACGAAGATAATACACTGGAAATTGTTCCAGGGCTGTCCGCAATGCACATTGCGGACTTGCCTGAAGAAGTAGTTCCATGCGATTCACTTTTGTCACAAATGCTAAGTCAAATGGGGCGAGTGCTACATCAAATGACAGCTCTTGTCTTGAATTCCTATCAAGAGATAAATCCCACGCTCCTGAATAATGATCTCAAATCGAAGGTCCCCAAGTTACTCAACGTAGGTTTTCTCACAGCCTCGTTACCAGCAGTCCCAATGGTTGCACCATCAAGTTCGGATGCCACGGGTTGCCTTTCGTGGTTAGATGAGCAACCAGCTTCGTCTGTGGCATATATCTGTTTTGGGACTATCGGCGCCCCATCTCCGAATGAGATGATAGCCTTGGCAGAGGCATTGGAAGTAAGCGGCGTATCATTTCTTTGGTCTCTCAAAGACAATTTTAAGGACCTATTGCCAAGCGGATTTGTAGAAAAGATCACATATAAGCATGGAAAACTAGTGCCGTGGGCACCCCAAGCTCAAGTGTTGGCTCATACTGCAGTCGGTGTGTTTATTACGCACAGCGGGACAAATTCGGTGTATGAAAGTGTTGCAAATGGGGTGCCAATGATCTGTAGGCCATTATTCGGAGACCAAAGAATGAACGGGAGGATGGTGGACGATGTGTGGGGGATAGGAGTGAAAATTGAGGGCGGAATACTCACAAAGAGTGGAGTGCTCAAGAGCTTGGAGCTGGTTTTGGGAAGTGAACAAGGGAAGAAGATGACGGAGAAGGTCAGAGCTCTCAAAGAGATTGTAGCAGAGGCTGCTGGGCCTCTAGGGATTGCTGTACAAGATTTTACAACTTTGGTGGACATAATTTCTTCGCATTAGCGCAAGGTACATGTCTCATAGATATCCAAACAAAAAGAAAAACTAGAAATAAATCTAAAATTCCAAAAATTATTGTAAAATCTAGTGATTGTTATGAAATTGAGGATATGTGTGCAGTGAAATAAAGTAAACGAGATAATATTTATGAGGTTCGGCAAGTATGCCTAAGTCATCGAGGCTTCATTATTTGAAATAATAGGAATACAAAATAATTGTCACTATTTTCTCTATTCTCTCTAGCATAGTTTACTAGTATTTTCTTTTGCATCTCTCTTCTTTCTTTCCTTTCTTTCTATCTCTTCTTTCTTTCGTTTCTTTCTATCTCTTCCTTCTTTTCTCTCTTCCTTTCTTCTTTTCTTTCTTTTCTTCCGTATGTTTCTCACTTCTCTTTCTGTTATTCTTCAATCTTTCATAAGCAAAAGGTCTAATAAACCTACCAAACCTACTAAGCCACTTTCTTTGACAATGTTGTAAAGGTGTGGTCATACTTAATCGCTTATTATAATGGATATTCATACCTCTATTTACGACATTTTTCTCAATATTCATCATTTTTCTCAATGCAAACGCTTCAAATTCCCCATCCTCGCCGTAACCAACACTTTCAATATCATCACCATCACTATCACTATCACCATGACCGTCGTCGTTAATACCGACATGATCTCTCTCTTCTACATTAACATTTTTGCTTAACAAGAAGCAATCTTTATTTGGCGAAGTTTCCAATGATTCCACCTTTGAAGAACAGACATCATCACCAAAACCACACTTCGGACAAACCCGATTTCTGAAATCTCTTGATGTACCTCTAAAATCAAATAAAAATTCCGAATGAACCTCAGCTTGCAAAACCCTTAGCCCCAAAGTAAACACCAAAAACAACCCCAACAAGTTGAAAACTGGCAAGAAACGGCCAAACATGAAAAACCCGCATCCAAAATCACTTCCCTGATTCAAAAACTTGATACATGACGCACACTCCATCCCCAAAATCCCTAGAAATATCTGCAAAACCCTCTTAAATAACTGAAGAACGGAACAAAACACAAGCAGCAAGCAAAAACGACCCAAATCTGCATCTACCTTGTCTATAACATCCTCTAATCGAGAGTACATACAATTTAGAGACTTAGAGGTATAAATAAATTGGTTTGAAAACTCTTTATTTTGTGTAATCTTAAGTATTGCGACCATTTAGAAGCTAGCATTTGCAGTAGCAGCGGTAATTCTCTTGCCAGTTCTTCCTTGTCTACAATATAATCCATAAAGTTAATTACTAGTGATCAATGCAATATTTTCCTTTTGGTTCGTCAAATGATCAATGTAATCGATATGTATAGCGGTCAAATGATCAATCTTATTCTTTTCAGGTTTATCGATTTAATTTTTTTTTGGGTTACATGGAGTAAGAAATAAAATGTGGTCGCTATATCTATTGCGGAGGCCGAGTTGGGTGAGAGGGATTTCATGAGCTTTTACAAAATTCTCAGTTTGAAATTTGAATTCAGTTCTAACAATCTTTGTAATTCCCATGGCCAAGGGAGTCCCCATGCTTGTCCCGTTCAAAATTCGTTTATTTTATAACTAACTCTTAGTTTAGTGACAGTATTTCTCTCCTTAATGTTGAAAGATAACCTAAATTTGAATCTCCCATCACCATGCGTATTAACATAACAGAGGTCAAAAGGCTTATAGCTCTCCATCCCATAAATATTCAAGTGACTTGTAGTGTGACGGTCCATTTGCTGAAACTAGGTCTTCTCTAAGCATCATTTTGCGTTGCGGGATTCTGTTGATCTTCTCAATGTCAGTTTCGGAAATTTCCCAGTCAAAGATGTCTACATTTTGCTTCAACCTCTCCTTGTTGTAGCTCTTCACAGCAAGTGTTGCCCCTGCTTGATACACCCATCTAATACATACCTGCCAAAGTACCACAATTGTCTGTTTACTGTTAGGGTAGGATTTCTTTTCCTAGTTGTCATTGTATTCTTGTAAAACAAGTAACCTTACCGTTATTGACACCTCCAAAAAAAAAAAAAAAAAAAAGAAAATGAATGAAGAGGTAATAGAGAATTACTTGAGCGATAGTCTTTCCTCATTCTTCAGTGATCTCCTGAAGGACTTTGCTTTCGAAAACATGATTACTGCCCCCAACAAGACCCTATACCACCCAAAGGAGAAAAGGCAGTCACAATTATACCATTGGCTTTGCAAAAATCTCTAAGCTTCTTTTGTTGCCATAACGGGTTCATCTCGACCTGATTCACATAAGAAGGGATCTTAGCGAAGGAGAGTATATTTTCAATCTTTTTGTTAGAGAAATTACTGAGTCCAATGGATTTGGTGAGGCCAAGTCTCTGGCATTCTTCCTTGGCTGCCCACACAGCCTTTTTGTCCATGGGTTTCAGTGGGTACACCAATGTTCCTGGCTTAGCACTTTTGGGCCAGTGAATGAGATACAGGTCCAGGTACTCCAGTTGAAGATTCTTGTACACAACTTAAGAGTATTTACATTTTCAGCACTGGATGATATTGTATTGGGTTTATCAATGTTCCTATGACTTTTAATTTTGTTTTGTTTTGTTTTGTGAGTAACAAAATTGCATAGACCTTTCGCTACCTAGAAGATATTTTTTATTTTATTTTATTTTATTTTTTATTATGCTTTTTGTATGGATATGTTGCTTTTTGCTGATGTCTGGTCAATCTACATTAGTGCCTCGAGTGGGTTTTGTTTTAGTGGCTCAATCGGGAATCTTTCGATGTGTTGGTTTGGGTGTGATTCTATTCATACCATTTCGGCTTTACGTGCACATTCATTATGAATGTGCTGTCGGGTTTAATAAAAAAAAAATGCTTATAACCCACATTCAGTGTCATGTTTGCTCTTCATATCGATGTCTCTTGCAACTGAGATAAGTAGTGCGCTTTTTCCATGTTACATTGCTTTTGCATTGCTGCAAAACAGGAAAAACTCCCATGCTTGAAATAATGAAAAATAGTGAGAGTAAAGTACTCACTGAAGTGATTTGTGCAAGGCCGGAACAACAAGATGAGGGTGAGCATCAGTAATCCATAACTTTGAAGTGACGAAGACTTGGTCTCGAGAAGCAACCAGACCAAGTCCAAGTGCTTCTTGGATAGCTTCTCCCAGAGTCTGCTCAGAACCGTACATAGAAGCGGTATCAAAGTGCCTGTAACCGAGCTTGATGGCCTCCACAACCGCTATTTTCAGAACATGAGGCTCGAACTTGTTCGCTGCTGTGCCGAAGCCAATGACGGGCATGCTCCTCGGGCCGGTCGACGATGCTAGCACCACCTCCTGGATTTTGTTTGCAGCTGCCGACACACTGGTGCATTCGCCATCTTTTGTTTCTTCTATTTGAAATGTACCTTTTTAATTTTTTATCTTTTTTCTTTTTCTCTAAAAAGAAGGACCAAGCCATGGTAATTAGGGGTGGGCGCGGTTTGGTTTGGTGCGGTTTTGAGTGAAACCAAAACCAAAACCGCAAGTTTTTGCGGTTTGATTCGGTGCGGTTTTGAGGCTAAAACCGAAATGAAACCAAACCATTTGGTTCGGTTTGGTTTGGTTTTAAACGGTTTTGGTTTGGTTTCATTGTTTAAAAAAACTATTATGGTTACCTAGTTGTATCTCATTTCATCCAATTCAATAAAAAAGTTTTGGTGTTTGAAAAAGCTATTATGGTTACCTAATGCATTATGACATTACGAAAAATAAATTGTTCATCAAATTCAATAAAAAAAATTTGGTTTTTCAACTTACTTTGCGTCATTCAAGTTTCAAACCTTTGCCTTTCCTTTTCCTTTTGCACACTTACTAGCCGAAGGTTTACTAGCCGATAGTTGGGAAGACCTTGCACGTTGTAAACCAATGGATGGGAAGCCATTGATCCTTATGAACTAGAACCTTTTGATTGGCTTGGAGAGGGCGGATTCAATTCGTGTAGGTGTGTGTATACTGGGTGGAAACCTATCTAGTATCTACCCATTATTCGCATGTTATAAGTAAAATAAGTTATAGATCATAGTTCTTACCATATTATAGCACTCTGAACTCTAGAGGTTAAGAGCTGGAATGAAGGGGAGGCCGGAGGGGAGACCGAGAGAGAGAGTTAGAAACTTAGATGAATAAAGTTGAGCATTACAAACTAGAAAGAAAAGATAGAGATTATGTGGAAATATTATGATGTGGTTGAGTCCATACTAAATGTATGGACTCAATGAAATAACCAATTAGAATTTAACATTTAATAAAGTTATGCGGTTTTGGTTTCGGTGCGGTTTTCAAAAGCCAAAACCGAAACCAAACCGTTTCCAACGTTGCGGTTCGGTTTCAAAACCGAAACCGTTTCAAAACCGCAAAACCAAACCGTTCGGTGCGGTTTGATTTGGTTCGTGTTTCGGTTTCGGTTTTCGGTTCCAAGTGCCCACCCCTAATGGTAATCTATCCATTTCAAGGGCCGGAAAGACTAACAAAGGCATTTCAGCCTATTTCTGAATTTTTTCTCTTTTTGATTACCAGTGATATTCTGCACGAATTTTCATTCTTTAGTATTAAACTAATTAATGTTGCTTTTAAATGTCTAAATTAATTTGGTTGGAAACGGAAAATAGTATTATATAACTTTCCTACTATGTCTTTTAAAATAATAATAATAATAATAAACTCTCCTCCCATGAGGCGGTTAGGATAATTGATTATGTTAATAATCAGGCTAAGTTAAGAACGACTGAATAAAGTAAAAGTGAATGTCTCCGGCTCTTTTTTTTTTTTTTTTTTTTGGGAAACTAAGTGAATGTTTCCGATTTGCCATTTTATTTCTTTCAGTTTTTTAGCTTAAAAAAAAAAATATTAGTTTTATGTGATTTTCTAGTGAGGCTGCCATCTCTTGCACTTCAACAACTCTGATCCTCTCCTATATATGTCAAATGAATGTCATTACTCTTAGTCTTAGGTATCGAATTAATCACAAATAAAAATATTCTATTCATATCAAATAAAACTTTAAATCTTTTTTGGTCAAGTAGAGATAACTATCACAAAACTAAAAAACCACTGTTCTAAAAATCTTCGCTTAGCGCTGCCTAGGCCCCGCCCCGATTAATGCCTAGGTGTTTGAAAATTAAGAAAGGGTGCCTAGACCAGCTGAGACACGCGCCTAAGCACCCGCCTAGCGCATCCAGACCCACCTAGGTTGTGACTCATTTAGACAGAAAATAGATAACTTTCAATTTGCATTTAATTTTTTTCAATAAATTGTAAGAGACTTGTTGAATACTTAAATTAGCACACACTATATGCTTGTTCCCCATGTTTTCATTATGTTCTAATACTTCATAATACATATGTCATTCTATTTTGTAGTTTATGATGAAATTATAAATATTTTAAGTATAAATAGACACTTATTTACACAAAATATAATGGATTTACCAAGGTTCTAAAAGGTGCTAGGCGCTAGTCGGGCGGCGGGATAAGGCCTAGCGCCTAGGCGGCTAGGCGGAGCCTAGGCGGGCGACTAGGCGGACTAGGCGGATTTAAGTAAATCTATTCTATTTCGTGTAAACAAGTGTCTGTTTATACTTAAAATATACATAATTTCGTCATAAACTAGAAAATTGAATGACATCTATATTATGAAGTATTGGAACATAATGAAAACATAGGGAGCAAACATATAATGTGTGTTTATTTAAGTATTCAATAAGTCTCTTACAATTTATTGGAAATAATAAAATGCAAAAGGAAAGTTATCTATTTTTTATCTAAGTGAGTTGCAACCTAGGCAGGTGTCTAGGCGGGCTAGGCGGGTGCCTAGGCGGTCTAGGCGGGCACCTAGGCGGTCTAGACGGGCGCCTTAGCAGGTCTGGGTGGGCTAGGCGGATGCCTAGGCGGTCTAGGCATTAATCGGGGCGGTGACCAGCCGCCTAGCGCCTAGGCGGGGCCTAGGCGGTGCTAGGCGGGGATTTTTAGAACAGTGGGATTTACTTAAATCAATCTAGTCCGTCTAGGTGCCCACCTAGGCGCCTAGGAGCTAGGCTCCAACCCGCCGCCCGACTAGCGCCTAGTATCTTTTAGAACCTTGCTAAAAACTGGTTGGTAACTGTTACTAATAAACTCATATATCATTTGCCAAGAGACAAATTGTTAAACCTTTTTTTTATTTAATTGAAAAAATTGGTATATGTAATATATATTAGTATAGTGACAATGGTAGTGGTAAAGAAATGCTACGGATACAAATTTGTCGTCTTTGTGGTAGATATGTGCATGCAGGGCTTATTTTTTGTGGTAGCCGACGTAGCATGTGTTTACCATAATTATTGGTTGTTCGAATTCCTCTTCAGATCAAGAAATTGGTTACTCGAAAAGATATACAAATTTGACACCACAATGTTATTAATGAAATATCTCCATCTGTCACAAAAATAAAAAGAACAAAAAAAGCCCCGGCAAAACACGTGATATGGCATTGAAACATAGAACGTGTATATATTTCTCCTAACTGATTCAGACCAATAGCAAACTGATACTATATTCCCTCTACTAGTGATTGAATTCATGGTAGGAGTTTCATCTCACCATTTGAAACGTTCTTGTCTCTCTTGAGTTTTTTTGAAGCCATAACACCCTTAAACAAAACTAGTTAGAAATAAATCTCCAAAACATTCTTATATATAGTTTGTTGAACATTTCAAAAAGCATTCTTCTTGAAAATCCATCCAATCTATTATTAGGATTTCAATCCAAATTTCTTAACCTTTCCTCATTCAATCATCAGTTATGTCCGTGATCGAAAGCTCGAAGCAACGGCATGTTGCTGTTCTTGCATTTCCCTTTGGTGGCCATATTGAGCCCCTGCTTAACTTGGTGTGCAGGCTATAGAAACCCATGTTTTCCAGAGAGCTTTTCTTAGTGAAGTAGAAAAGTTTATATTCTCGTTAAATCATCAATGAATGATACAACCATTCATATGTAGCCTTTGGCTATTTACATTGTAACTGACTAATGCTTAGTTTGGTATTGCTGTGCTGTGAAAAAAAACTGCTTCTGCTGTGCTGTGAGAATAAGCAGCTGTGAAATAAAGCAGCAGAGTGTTTGGTAAACTTTTTTGTGAAAGTGCTTTTGGAAGAAAAAGCAGTATTATAGTGTTTGGTAAACTTTTATGTAAAACAGCTGTGACTGTGTGAAATGACCAAAAAGGGTATAATACTAGATGTGCCATTAATTTATTTTTTTTAACAAATAAAGGTGAATTAAATATACTTTATTTTTAAAAGAAAAAAATTTATAAACTTTTAAGTTAGTTGAAGAAGCAAAACTACTTCAATTGAAATATTTTATACTTCAATTGAATATTTTAAAGGAAAAGAGTGTTACCAGTATGACAAAATGCTTCAATTGAAATATTTTAGACTGAATAGCTAGGATTCATTAGTACAATATTGTTAATGTACTTGAAAGTAGTCTAATTAGATGCATTCATCAAACTTGCCGCTATTCTATTTCTTAATGCTTCTATCTCATGTGATCCTTCAACTTGATAATTTTGGTATTCTTCATCATCATCATCACTATTATCGCTCTCTTCACAAAAGTCCATGGGGTCATCAAAATGACGATCACGTTCAGAATACCTCCGTATGTAGTTATGAAGAGCCATTGTAGCAATGACAATCTTCACTTGCTTATTGAATGGGTAATTAGGCATATCCCTTAAAATTGCCCATTTTTTCTTCCATACCCCAAAAGTTCGTTCAATGATGCTCCTAAGAGAAGAATGCATGTAGTTGAATATCTCTTTATGACCCGTTGGTTCGGAACCCCTACGAAAATCCGGGAGATGATATCTTTCACCTTTATATGGTCCCAAATAACCTCTCATTTGTGGGTACCCCGCATCTACCAAGTAATATTTTCCTGAAAATTGAAAATTTTGTTTTGTATTGTAATAATTATACAAAGCAAGTATGTAAAATGTTATAATAAGTATGAAAATTACCATTTGGAGGCTTTGAAAAGTTTAAATTTGGATTCCGTAGCACGGATAGAAAAACCCTTGTATCATGTGCAGTGCCTTCCCATCCGGCACAAGCAAATGTGAATTGCATGTCAAAATTACATGCAGCCATAACATTTTGAGTTGGCATTCCTTTCCTACCAATGTATGGAACTTGATCCGGAGGTGGTATTGAAGCCTCAACATGTACTCCATCTATGGCACCAATACAATCCTAAAAATAATAACATAGAAGAAAACCGTCAACCTACACTTAATAGTTTGCAAACATTTTAGTCTGCAAATAAGTTAGAAGACGAGTCAAACTTTACCTTAAAATGAGGCATGTATCTTGTATCTCTTCTTATTTCTTGGGGAATGCCACGAAACTCCGAATCCATCGGTTTGATGATATCTATTGCCATCTTACATACGTTATCTAACGTAGAACCAAAATATCTACTAACAGTCTCACCAGAATGTTGAAATCTCTCTTGCGCTAATCTATTTTTCACACCATGTCCCAACATATGCAAAAACATTCCTAATATTTCAGTTGCATTCATTCTCCTTGAACCTTCCAATCCATAATTAGTTTGCAAGTCAATGGATAATCTATAAAAGACATCTTTGTTCATCCTAAACATTCTATGGCATCGCACATCATTTCCTTGTAGTAATTCCATCAACCAAAGATTACCTGTATAGGAAGAATTCATACACGGAGTTTTGTGGACATATTTTAAATAATATGTTTCCACAGCTTTCGCTACAGCACATATAATTACACCATCCTCCAAATCCTTAAGATCATCATCATCAGAGGTGTTCATATTGAATATACACCTGTAACCTAACACATAATTCAACATTTCACAAGTCATATTCCAACAATTACTAAGAGATCATAATTCGACATTCAAGAACAAGTCATAATTCAACATTTAACAAGAAATCATAATACAATATTCAACATATAATCCAACATTAAATAAACATGTAGCAACATTAAACACATAATCTTAATGCAAAGTACAAACCACACATAATCCTAATTCATAGTTTTAGCTCCGTATTGTTCTTTGTTGAACATATATTTCAACCAAGTTAGCTAAACTTCAGGATCTTTCATTGTGACAAACACCTCTCGCTTATCTGCACTACAAAATAAACATGTAGCAAACAGCCATAACTCGCTATGTGGCTCACAACCAGGCAATTTTGTAACAGCCGCTAACACTTCCGAAATACTATTGCCTATATGCAGTTTGGACATCATTGAGTTTGCAGAACTCCTACTTTCATAAGCTTCAACAAGACGGTCAATTTGACTACAAAGTTTTGCAGCACCTCCAATTTTTTTCCCTTTCTTATCAACCTTCTTGTTTTGCAATTCTCCTTGGTTAGCCGCTCTTTTTTTTCCCTTCCTAGTAGCTTGCCTTAGATCCTGCATGGTCTCAAATTCATCTGAATCATCTAAATCAATTTGTCCTATAGATTCCTCTCTTGTCTCTGGTGGTAGTACTCCAGATGAAGGTGCCCATGCATGTTCACCGGTAGCTACTGTACTGGAGAACATCCTATCTAACTTGTCCTCCATCTCAGGACTAATGCCTTTTTTTCGTAATTTTCCATATTCTTTGTTTATCTACAAGTAAGAAAGAATATGGTTAATACATATTGCATGATAAAGAACATGGTCAATACATATTGCATGATATCATAATACATATTAAAAGATAAATACACAAACCTGAATTTTATTATTCCACCACTCCTCAGAGGCATCAACAGTACCCTTGCTCGAATTCCACCCTAGGCCAGTTTCTTTACCAATTAGCTCTTTCCACAACTTCCACTCGTTTTTAAGTGCATCCCACTTATTTTTCAGTTGCACTCTTTCATAATCATGCCTTGTCTCTGCCTTGAAGTTAGCTCTAATATTTGCATATCCTTCTTTGTTAAAGTGAGTACCCGAACGATTTCCGGCCTCAACCTCCTTAATGCAAACATCACAAAATATAGATATATTGTGGGCATTCCATGTAGCTGAAGGATTTGAAGAAGATGCCCCCTTCTTTGCCATAGATACCAACTACTGATTTGTATATATACATATATATATATATATATATATATATATATATTAAAACAAGAACAAATGATATTGTAATATAACCAAGAAATAACCAATAAAAGATCCACATACAACTACAAAATCCAACAGCAATTCACATAACAATAGCAAGAACAACAACAGCAATGCATTTGTGGGTATAAATCAATGCCTCTGTGGGTGTGTGGATATGTATTTGATCTCTGCTAATTTCCGTCCTATTTTTGGTATAAATACTTTATTCGTTTTCTTTGGTTTATTATTTGATAACTCAATATATTATAGTTGTAAGAACATTTGTCATTACAAATGCTTACTGGATTTGACTTTGCATCGTATTTGAGATCTCACCTTTGATCCACTTGCCAGTTTGGTTTTGGGGTTTGAGCTATTCTAGATGGACAGTGGAATCTCTTCTTTACCACACTGTCGTGGTGATCTTCTGACAAGATGAACCTCTAGGGCTCTAATTTGGGATACTTAAAGCTCTACATGCTTAATTCACTTTCAATTGCTAATCAGACTTGAATCTTATCTCATGGAACAACAGTTCGGTTGTGTTTCCTTCTGGTCTGACTGTCTATGTAGTCATTCTTTCTATTATTTTCTTGTTACTGTCATTTTCTCAGTCATGGTTGATGTGCTAATGGCTGGTTGGTGATTAGAAGTTCATAAGTGCATTTGTCCATAATGATACTCTCACACAGAGAAGATTCATATGGTTTTAGTATATGTGTATACATCTATCATCATATACATGCGCTGAAAACAAGAAGATTGATCATCATATACTTGCATAGCATACCTATGGAAATACGAAGATAAGTAACATGGAAATGATGCGTTTTCATTGAATTAGGCCATGGAGGTGCACGTGCTGCTGAGTATGTCAAGCAAAATCTTTTCAGTAATTTGATCAGTCATCCAAAATTTATCTCTGACACCAAATCTGCTATAGGTTTGTCTTTTTACTAGTAACCAGAAACGTTATGGTTGCTTCTAATTAATGCTTTACAATTTGCTATTTTGGAAGTAAATAACAGTATTCAGAACTAATATTTCCCTGTTCTTGCAGCTGATGCTTACAGCCATACCGACTCTAAATTTCTGAAATCAGAAAATAATCAGAATAGAGATGCTGGGTCAACTGCTTCTACTGCTATCCTAGTTGGTGACCGTTTGCTTGTTGCAAATGTTGGGGATTCCAGAGCTGTGATATGCAGGGGTGGGATTCCATTCTATATCAAGATTTGTTATTTAAGAACCCATCATTCATGTTAATTAATCTAAAAATCCACTCTAACTAATTGTCAATATCCAACACATGACATATATAATATGACAGATAATAAGAAAATCAAACAAAAAATATCCATCCAAAACACCATTGAAGAAAAACACAAAGCAAGAACTCACCAGTAAGCAGGATTTGATTCAAAATCTTCCAATTTCCAAACTTTCCCAGTAAAGTGGCTCCGAAATCTGAAACCAATTCCCAAACAATCAAGAAAATGCATATAATATTCTTGGAAATGCAGCAATGCAAGAAAATGCAATCATAAGTGTCCTTAAATTATAGTAAATTACAGAACCAATATATTAATGAAACCCATAGATCTATGAACCCCAGATTCGAATAGATCTACAGGAAAAATTGAAACAGGAAAAACTTAGAGTTAGGTTGGAAGTGGGGCGAGCGCCGATAAGGCGCCTGAGTGTTTTGTAGATGTAGTTGCGGACTTCATAGGGAGGAGTTCATTGATCACGGAACGGACCAGCATGATAAATGCTGCAAAGGAGGCATAGTTGAGAACAAGGAGGCTGATGTGTGGAGATAATCTTTGAATTTGTTGGGAGGAAACATCATGGTGTTTAAAAGAGAGACTCTGGGAATAGAGCTTCATGCTTAACAAACAAAGCAACAAAACCCATAAAAATGTCTAAAACAAGCTCTTTAAACCCAGAAAAAAGCAAAGAACCCAGAAATTCATAAAAAAAAAAAACAGAACCCATAAAAGATAACGAGAGAGATCGACCTGGAGAACGACCTAGAGAACGTTGGGAGCAAGGAAGTTTCAGGTTGGAGATTGGGTTTTGGGGCGACGAGTTGGGAGTTGGGGTGGACGGGAGGGAGTGAAGTGAGATGCCAGAGCAAAAGAAGTGAGATGCCAGGAGGGTAGGATGGCCATTTGAAAATTTTCATTAAATGGTACTGTTCACCCGTGTTTTCCAAATAAAAAGCTGTTTTTTCAAAGCAGCTATTACCTGCTTCCAGATTCCAGCTGTTTTGGGCAGGAACTTTAAACATAAGTGCTTTTTTATTGAGTTACCAAACACAATTCTGACAACAACTTTTTTTCATCCCAGCTTTTAAAAAAATTTCAGCTGTCCCAAACGCACCCTAAAACTAATTACATTGTAACAAACTAATAACAAACTATTGTCATGATATGGCTGAAGGAAATTATTTGTCCTAGCTAAGAACATGTAAGAACATTTGAACACAAAAGCAAACTATTAACACTTTAAAGTAGGCATGCATTCAAAACAATTCTAAAACCCATAACTTTCAAAGCCTAGTGAATGGTGAACCACAAGACTCTTTAACAACATTAAAGAGAAGAAAGGATTTTGAGATTCATTACCCTTGAAGCTCATCCTTGTTTACACAAGGGATTCACCCAAGTGGAGGGCATTCAAGTCACCTCCTAGCTCCTTAGATCTTCCTTGTGATTTTCTTCCCTTTTGATACTCCTCTGCTCCTTGAGGATGTGAGGAAAGGAACTCCAAAAATACCAAAAGTTTGGTACCTCTAAGTCTCCACAGCAAGGATGATAGTGTGAAGATGAAATGGATTACCGAGAGGAAGTGGGATGTTAGTGAACTCCCCTAGGAAGGCCGGCCTCTATAGAGAAATAAAAAGGATAAAAATTTTCTCTTCTTTGCCTCAAGAAAAAACCCTAGTGAGAGAATGACTATAAAGATGTCTTTATACCACCTCACATGTGAGTGGCAAACTTGCAATTAACCCAAGTTTGCTACCACTCACCCTATGGCTGGTTTTTACTTTGTATTTGGGTTCATTTCCATTTAGTTTTAGTTGTCACACAACTTAAACTCAATGGGCCTTGTGTACCAAAACCCTTTTGGGCCTCGAGACCTGAAACTAACTTGAAAGCCCAATATGAACCTTTCGTATAATTTAATTAACTAATTAATTAATCTTGACCATTCTCAATTAAACCATTTAATTTCTTATCTATCTCATTTATATTTCTTCACTTTCATCCTTACTCGGTGTATGATCCATTAGGTTCCAATTAGCGAGGCAGTGGGCGATTGTTACTTTTAACGATCGATTGTGAATTAAAACTACATTTCAATTCTCCCTTTGATGAAGATTAGTGTTTGCTAATCTTCAGGGCTTCCACAAACCATGAGTGACACCTAGCAGTATGTCATGGCTACCCAAGCTAAGTAGAAGTGGTTGGAGAATCTATCCAGTTACAATTACAATGCAATACGGTCATTCTCTAATACAATACTCTTAATCACATTGTTTGAGTGATAGTTTGTTTCATGTCTATTATCCAATGTGATACTTCTCTATATGATTCAATTGAATATGATTTGGAACCAACTTCCTAAGTATTCGTATGCTTTGGCCAAAGACTCCCGAATCATATCTCAGAGTATTCTCCCTCCACCATGAAAGGTTAGAGATCCCTTGTTGTGCATTCATATTCCTACATGACTAGATAGCTTGACCCCAACAATGTCGTGGACACTCTCCATGGAATGCCTTTGACATGATCAAAGATCAAGGACCTAACCATTAGACATCTATGATGCCTCAGGTAAAAAGACTACTTTGCATATTGCAACTTACGAGTTCTTACATGACATGTATGTTCGAACTCTCTTTTGATCGTAGTTCAGTGTACTCGATTACCACTTTGAGCACCTATGTGTTTGTCTCAGTGTCCAACACTAAATGACTTGAGACTAGTCATACTCACGCTTGAATTAACATAACACATACTAACCTTAGCGGATTGTCAATGCCTAATTGGCAATCATATGGCTAGGAACGTTTTAGGAATGAACATAAGAGAAAGGTCTCGTTAATCTAACTTACTTAGATCATTTCTCTCTTAGATTAAATACATTCCTTGGATTCCCTTATTGCTTAAACACATAATACAATAAATAGTGATTAACAATAAGCTTTGCCCTTCATTAAACATATAATACTTTAACACAATAAGTATTCCTAAAACTATTACATCAAATGAGTGGCTTTGTGGGCATACTTCCAACAATGACATCTTTATCTTTACACCCCCTCAAACTAAACTTGGAAGAATCAAAGGTTTCAAGTGAAAGCTTGGACTATAAGAACAAATACCTATTATTGGACTATGGCTTTGTATGTATATCTGCAATTTGATCCTGACTACAAACATACTGAACTTTAACCAAATTGGCAAGAACTAACTCCTGGATATAATGATAATCAATTTTGACATGCTTAGTTCTAGCATGGAAAATGGGATTAGATGCAAGAGAAATGGCAGATATATTGTCACACCAGAAAACAGGATTTTGAGAGGAAAGAAACCCAAAGTCATTGAGCCATATCCAATTAACCTCTGTAGAAGTTTGAGCCAATGACCTATACTTTGCTTCAATGGATGAACGAGCTACTGTGGATTGCTTTTTGGCACTCCAGCTGATGAGATTTATGCCCAGAAAAATACAAGAACTACTAGTTGACTTTCTGTCAAAAGTCCAACCACCCCAATTTGCATTGGAATAGGCTAACAAGTGCATAAAGCTCTTTCTAAACCAGAGTCTATGTGAGAGTACCTTTGATAAATTGAAGAATGTATTTAGCTGCCTGGATAACAGTAGAGGCATGCATGAATTGGCAGACCTGGTTAATTGCAAATGAAATATCAGGTCTGGTCCAAGTTAAATATTGCAAAGCACCTACAAGTGAACGATATTCAGTTGGGTTAGCAAGTAATTAAAACTGTGATCTAACTTTGTGCAACTGAGAGGAGTACAACATGGTTTAGCTCAATCCATGTTAGTTTTCTGAAGCAAATCAAGCATATATTTGCTTTGATGATGAAATAAAGCATTAGTGGTTATTTGAACTTCTAATCCCAGAATAGTGCAATGGCCCCAAATCTTTGATAGGAAATAGAGTACTTAATTTGTGAATGAACTGCTTGCAGATATTAGAATCAGGTCCACTAACTAGAATATCGTCCACATAGATCAAAACTACAACCAATATTGGAGCTTGAAACACAAAAAGAGATGCATCATATGAAGATTGGCTAAATCCCAAAGATTTGAGAGCTTGAAATAATTTTTCAAATCAAGCTTTTGGAGCTTGTTTAAGTCCATAAAAGGGACTTTTTGAGCTTACAAACATGAAGTGGCATGTTGGGATCTTGAAAACTAAGAGGCTGTGTCATAAAGACTTATTCTTTTAAGTCACCATGAAGGAATGCATTGCTTATATCCAATTGGTTTAGAAACCAGTTAAATTGAACCGCAAATGTTATTAGAACTCATTGGCTTTGCAACTGGACTAAAGGTATCTTGGTAATCAAGACCTTCATTGTGATGAAAACCTTTAGCTATAAGGCATGCTTTATATCTCTCAATGGATCTATCAGGGTTTTTTTTTATTCAAAAAAACCATTTGCATCCAACCACATTTTGAGAAGTGAAAAAAGGTACAAGAGTCCAGTGCCAACAGACAAGAAAGTATTAAACTCACTGTGCATTGCCAACCTCCAATGTTCAGACTTAGAGGCTTGAAGATAGGTATTTGGAATGATTTCTGTAGAGGGAGGTAGTGGATGCTTAGTGGCAGTTAAAGCTTTAGGCTTGTGGGTTCCATGTTTGAATTTAATAACCATGGGGTGAACATTTTGTGCAGTTTGGAAAGAGTGCATAGGTTGTATAGACTAAGTGGGTTGGATAGGAAAATCAGGTTGCATTATGATGGAGAAGGATTGAGAGAAGTGAATTGTAGGTCAATATGTGATGAAAGAGATGAAGAATGATCAACAACTGATGAGATAGGTTTGACATCTTTAAATGGAAATGTGACTTCATCAAATATGACATGCCTGGAGATATAGACATGATTTGTTTCCAAATCCAAGCACCTATAGCCCTTGTGTTGTAAGCTATAGCCCAAGAAAACACATTTCTTGCTTTTTCCATCAAGCTTAGAAGAAATATATGGTTTTAACCATGGATATCAGCTGCAACCAAAGACCTTAAGCTTTGAATAGTTTGGATATTTGTGAAATAATAACTCCCAATGTGACTTAGTTTGTCCAGATATAGGAAACCTATTGATAAGGTAAATTGCAGTGGTAAAGGCTTCAATCCAGTATTGATGATGAACACTTGATTCAACCAACAAAGTCCTAGCTGTCTCAACAAGATGCCTATGTTTCCTTTCCACACAACCATTTTGCCATGAGAATTGTGAAAAGATTTGAAACACAAACTGGTAAACACCCCCCCTGAATCTGAACGTAAAGTCTTGATTTTATTTCCAACAATATTTTCAACATAAGCTTTGAACAATACAAAAGTAGAATTCACATCTGATTTTTCCTTCAAAGGAAAACACCAACTATATTTGCTAAAATCATCAACAATGAGAAAGTAATACCTAAAGCCACTCACTGAAGTTATAGGAGCTGGAACTCACAAGTCATAGTGTAAGAGTTCTAGACTATGAGAAATTGTTGTAGTTGATGATCCAAAAGGCAGTTTGTGATTCTTAGCTATAGCACACTTAGAGGAAAAGATATCAACAGATGTTGTACAAGAATGGCAAGCTTGTTACTAGATACTACTCTTTGTAATATGGCTGAGGAATGATGTCTCAGTCGGCTATGCCAGAGCTTTATTGAACCTTTAATACTGACAAGAACTTAAGACGATCCAGGAAATGAACTAGTGGAGTGACATCTTTGCAAAGGGTAAAAGCCATCTTTAACTGCACCCTGCAAAAGCGTCATTCCCATAGAACGATCCTTTACAATTGATCCATCAAAGTCAAGAGTCAAGGCACAATAGTTTTCTTTAAGAAATTGGTATGAAAATAACAAATTATGTTTCATTTGAGGAACATTAAGCACATTGCTCAATTTAAAAGCAACATTAGAAGAATGCAATGAAGAAGACCCAATATGTTGAATAGACATACCTTTACCATCACCTATGTAAACTTTGTCTTCTCCAGTGTAGGGTGTTGGTGAAGAAATGTTGGCAATGTCATTGGTAATGTGAGAGGTAGCTCCATAATCAAGAAGCCAAGATGCAGAAGGCTTGGAGCTATAATGAGCACACATTGCTGCAAGCTTGGCATGAGGAATTCAACCAGAAATGTCAGGGTTCATGTGATCGGAGCAATTGATTGCTTTATGGCTTGTAGATCCACATATTTGGCAAGGAACATGATTTCTAGAGAAGGAAGAGTTACGAAACCCTTGATTTTGACTTCAATTGGAGGAATTTCCACGATAATTACCTCTGTGACCACGATTGTTTCTATAGCGATTTGTATTGTTGAATTGATTTCCTCGATTATGATTTCTTCCATGATTGGAGTTGAATCAGAAAGACTTTTGATTTTGAGCAGTATAGACCTGAGGCGGCGAAGTTGGGAGAAAAGGCGGTTGAGCTTAAATAGAGAACGCCTGAAAAGGCTCAGTGCTGGAGGAAGAAAGCTTCTTACGACGAGACATTGAAAGCTCATTCGTGAGTAAAAGACCATGTAACTCATCCAGAGACATTGATGAGAGTCATAACATAACAGAATCGATGAATGATTTGAACTCATAGGGCAATTTATTAAGTGTAGTCGTCATTAGATCGCGATCAGAGGCAGGTGTACCAGCAGCTGAGAGAGAATCTGAGATTTCTTTCAATTGTTAAAGATAATCTGCCATCGATTAAGAACCTTTCTGAATTGATTGAAGGCAAGATCAAAGCTGACGAACATGAGCATCAAAAACACTATCAAATTGTTGCTCAAGCTTGATCCAAAGATCTCATGAAGAAAAGACACTAACTGTAAACGAAATTATATCTTTCAAGAGTATAGAATTCAGCCAAATTAGAAGATTTTGATCTTTCTAGTACCAGATTTCGAAAATAGGGTTGATAGAGCGATCTGGAATAAACGGCGACGGGCATGATTCAGTACCTTCAACAATGCTGAGAAGTTTGTACCACCGAAGAATCGGTGCAAATAAAGCACACCATAGGAGAAAGTTAGACCGTTCGAGCTTAATTGGAACCATGCTTCTGATGTTCTGAATTGTGAGAAAAGCATACGAATTCGACAAATTAGGGTTTGACAAATGATTTGGGGATGAATTTTGAAGAGATTCATGTGGAGAAGAAGAATCAAAGGGAGAAGCCATTGCAATTTGATGCAAGAATGACAAAAAATCGATCGAGAATCAGAGATACGAAGCGGAAGAGACAATTGAATCGGCCATGAGGCAAAAGGTGAAGGATACCATAGAAACCCAAAAACTCGATCGAGAATCACAGATACGAAGCAGAAGAGAAAATCAAATCGGCCATGAAGTAAAAGGTGAAGGATACCATAGAAACCCAAGTTTTCCAGAGAGCTTTTCTTAGTGAAGAAGAAATGTGTATATTCTCATTAAGTCATCAATGAATGATACAACCACTAATATATAGCATTTGGCTATTTACATTGTAACAGACTAAAACTAATTACATTGTAACAAACTAGTAACAAACTAATAATAAACTATAGTCATGATATGGCATCTTCATCTTTACAGGCTAGCTAACAGCACATCCCCATATATATGTTCCTCAACTCAGAAAGATCAAATAACCTACTATTTTCAGAAAAATCAGAATCCAACATTTCTAGCAACATAAAACACTACAATGTGTCAGATGGTGTGCCGAAAAATCATGTCTTGAAAGGGCATCCAATGGAGGTAGTGGAGCTATTCCTCAAGGCCATACCTGCAGATTACAAAATTGGAATAGAGAAGGCAGTGGCAGAGACAGGTAAGAAGGTTACTTGTTTGATTATAGATGCATTCTTGGTCTTTGCTGGAGAGATGGCTCAGAATTTGGGTGTTCCATGGATTCCTCTTTGGATACCCATGCCATGCAACCTCTCTCTCACATTAACACTGATCTTATCCAATGCGAGCTTTTTCCAAATTATACTGGCCTCGATAGTGACAACCAGATAGCTAATGGTGATGGTAACGACGATGAACCTTTGCACAAAGATAGTACCCTGGAAATTGTTCCAAGGCTATCCACAACGCACACTGCAGACTTACCTGAAGAAGTAGTTCCATGTGATTCACTTTTGTCACAAATGCTAAGTCAAATGGGGTAACTGCTGCATCAAATGACAGCTCTTGTCTTGAATTCCTATCAAGAGATAAATCCCATGCTTCTGAATAACGATCTCAAATTGAGGTGGAATACTCACAAAGACATGAGTGCTTAAGTGCTTGGAGCTGATTTTGGGAAGTGAACAAGGGAAAAAGATGAGGGAGAGGCCAGAGCCTTCAAAAGGATTGTAGCAGAGGCTACTGGGCCTCTAAGGAGTGCTGTACAAGATTTTACAACTTTGGTGGACGTAATTTCTTTGCATTAGCAAACAGTACGTTTGTGACGACCCGTCCCTAGATTATTTATGTAATTTCTTCCCAACTATGTGAATTGTCTATTATGCCCTTGTAGGCAAGTGACATGGACGTGTTTATATCGCTTTTATTTTCTTCCTCGCTATCGCATTTAAATTGTACACGTTGTTGCAAGAGTATGAGAATTTTTATCAGTGTGAAAATACTATTTCGGATAGATTTTCGATTCTCTTTTTTGTACAAAATCTAAAATCCTATCCTCCTTTCTCTTTGAAGCAACTCGTACCTCTTCCCTTTTTCTTCACTCACCAATCAACTTCCTCAAATCTCTCACCAATCCCATCATTTCCCTCTACACGACACCTAATCAGAAAAGCAAGAAAATATCTCACTCTTTCTCTCCCGTTTACCCTCTCTTCTCTGCAACCTTTATAAGCAACCACCAAACGTTGCAGATAGAACCTAAAAACCCTACCATTAGACTCCTCTTGAACTCACGAGCACAACAATACCTTTAAAACTCAGTTTAGACGAGTTTTATATGTCGAACTCGTGAAGTCCGACTCGGTTTGATTTTTGTCTGACAGGTTACAAACGAGTTACAAGTCTTTAGGAACTTTAAAGGCCTCTATTCAACTCCTCGATGTCCTTAGTGAAGTTTTGGTGAAGAAACAACGTCGAAACAACCGAGTTTCAAGGAGTTTACTTTTGGTCAGAACTTTCGAGGTGATTTCCGACCACTTCCGTCCCTTTTTTGGACTCCAAAAAGGTATAACACGATTCTACTCTTTATAAGCTTCAAATCCATATAAAGTAGGTCAAAAATGGTTGAGAAATGAAGAAGTTATGCAAGTTTGAAATTTTTCCAGAAACTAGTGAGATTCGAGTTGTAGACGACCGCGCCGGCGGCAGAGGACGACAACGAACGACGGAGCTTGCCGGAGAAGATAGGGAATATTCTGTCAAAGTCAACGGAATATTCTAATGGCGTCAGGTAACGCTGTTAACCTCTGTTAAGCTTTTAACGGAATATTCCTAACGGCGTCAATCACACTAGCAGCACGTGGGGGCGCGTGCGGTGTCCAAAAATTTATCTGAAAATTTGTGTAGATTTGTGACGTTGAGTAGATCAATTTCATGTATTTAAACCCTAGGTTTGAGCAAACTATGGGGGTTTTATTTTAGTTTCCGTATATGTGCTTTAATTAATTCTATTATAGTTATTTCACATATAGGGGAAACGTATCTCGAAGACATACGGGGCTAGGCTACACTTGGGGGCTACGACCCTGCGACGTACTTGTGAGTGGGCAGTTTATTTTATACCTATACATATTTAAGCTTATATTGCCAAGTATTCGTTATTGTGATATAAATTGCGATAAATGCTGCTATATGGTTGGGATATTACTGTCATGACATTCATACATATCTATACATGTTCATCTAGCTGCACCGGTGTCAGTACTCGCCCCAAGGCCAGGGCCAGGGCCAGTCCTTCATGTGTATGTTCACATCGCACCGTTCGCTTACCTTGGATCCAAGTTAGGTGCCAATCTTGTCGGGCATATTGCATTAGGCAATTTGTATGTGACCGTGCCTCTACACTAGCCTTCACGTGATCGTAGTACTAGAGCGTATTGATTACACCCAGTCATGTTCGTGTCAGAGATTATCTGTTCGAACTCGTGTGTCAGCTTAGATGGATGAGTACTTAGTTATACTTGATTATCACATGATTTTATTACTATGGCATTGATATATCATGACTTGACATATTTTCTGGTTATATTGTTGTTATTGTTGTTTACATACCTATGTAGTATGTTTTAAGGAAACTATACTTGTTTTGCGGTGAGGGGTTACTATATTCGAAAATAAAGGTTTTCGTATAAGCATTGTTTTGCTGTCCCACTCAACTTTGTTTTTTGCCCCTCCAGGACCTAGATAGCTGATTTCTTCGTGGCACTCGAGGAACCTTTGGCAGTTCTGACATTATCTTCGGTTTAGATGTACGAACTTATCACTGTTGTGTAATAAGTGTACTTTAGATGCTTTGACTACTCTTTGGTAGTCGTACTGCCTTTTAAGTTTTGAATAATTGTAGTGGGTCATTCCCACGATTACGCACTATTTCACTGTTTAGTATAATTAGTTCTAATTAGTTTTAAATTTATTCAGTTTTTCACATCACTTACCCTTATGGTTACGTCACCTCACGGTGATGGCCAGCATGCTTCGACCTTCCTAGGTCGGGGTGTGTCAAAGTCTCATAGATATCCAAACAAAAAGAAAAACTAGAAATAAATACATTGTAAAATCTAGTGATTGTTGTGAAATTGAGAACATATGTGCAGTGGAATAAAGTAAATAAGACACAATATTTACGAGGTTCGGCAAATATGCCTACGTCTTTGGAGCTTCATTATTTGAAATAATAGGAGTACAAAATAACTCTTACTATTTTCTCTCTTATCTCTAACCTGGTTCACTAGTATTTTCTTTTGCATCTATCTTCTTTATTTCCTTTCTTTCTATCTCTTCTTTCTTTTCTCTCTTCATTTTCTCTTTTCTTTTTTTTCTTTTTTTTCTCCATATGTTTCTCACTTCTCTTCTTTCTTTTATTCTTCAATCTTTTATAGACAAAATATCCAACAAACCGACCAAACCTACTAAGCCACTCTCTATGACAATGTTGTAAAGGTGTGGTCATACTTAATTGCTTATTAAAATGAGTATTCACATCTCTAGTTACAACAGTGATTACAATATATATATATCAAGTTATCAACCCACCCTTGAATTATTGCTCCATCTTCCACATAACATTTTCTCTCTCTTTTATTGTGTTGTCTCTTTTGTGCCCCTTGACAAAGTTACGTAATTTTACAGGGTTTCTCTAGCGTGTAAACTCTGTTTTTATGACAAGGGAAGAGTTTAATATTTTTAGGAGCTATGGTTTTTTTTGGGGAATTTTTAACTTTAATCCTTGAAGAAGATTGAAATTTAAAATAAACTTAGTGTTAGATTACATATGGATTATAGTCCCTTGATGTGTCATTAATTCAAAATAATTAATGTGTATTTTATTCAATGTCTCCCATTAAATATTTAAATTTATTGATATACACATGTTAATATATTTTTTGACCAAACAAAAGTTTTTTTAAATTTATTAATTTTATTTAACATTCTTCAAACCTGAAAAACTCAATTAATATACATAAATGTTAGTACCGAAATGTATTATATTGAATTAATGCATTTAAATGTTAGTACCAAAATATATGTACCCAAATGTAGACACCGAAATGTATTATATTAAACTAATGTACCTAAATGTGTGTACTGAAATGTATGTACCGAAATGTATTATATTAAACCAATGTACCGAAATGTATTATATTGAATTAATGTATTGAAATGTGTGTACCTAAATGTATGCACCGAAATGTATTATAATGAATTTAATGTACCTAAATGAAGAAGACAAAGTATATCGAAATATATTGTAAAATAAAAATGAGTTTATCTAAATATTTACAACAAAATATATTACGATGAATGAAATGAAAATTATAATTATAATGAAATAAAGTTAATACATTAAAAATAGGAAGAAAAAGAGAAATAATTAAAACATCAAAAATATAATTAATAAATGAGGTGATTAATGTATCAAGAGACTAAAATTTGATTTTGATCTTACTCATGGTTTTAGTCTAAAAGTCATCTTTACCAAGGATTAAATTGAAGTTTCTTTTTTTTTTTCTTTTAAAAAAGGTGATCAGCTAGTACGTTCGCCACGACAGTCCACCATTCCGAGAGCAGGAAGTCTCACAGAGACATTTCAGCCTCTAGACATCACTGTGTAATTGACTAGACCTATAAACGGGTCGGGTTTATTGGGTTTGGGTCGGGTTTAATCCGACCCGTTAAGTTAACGGATCACCCGAACCCGACCCGTTAAGCTAACAGGTAACCATTTTCACCCGTTAACACCCATTAAAAAATATTATTATTATTATTATTATTATTATTATTATTATTATTTGCATAGAGTTTATTTTTTGTTGTTAAGACTTTAATCAAATTACTAAAACATCATCAACTAACGGATGCTAACGGGTGCTAACGGGTTGACCCAAAGTGACCCGTTATTTAACGGGTTCACCCGTTAGCGACCCGACCCGTTAAGAATCCACCCAAATACTAATATTAATGGGTCGGGTCGGGTCCAAAATGCTAGGTCTATAATTCACCAGCATTAAGAATCGGACCGAGGACGTGCCATGTAGAATATGGGTATAGAATTCGTTCTCAACCACTTGGTCACCCCATGTTGGTTTAAGAGTTAAGTTGGTTTAATTTTGAGGCTATTTAAAATATGGAGCCTCACATAGAGAGACAAAAACATAACTTACATTACCTAGAATTTCACTCCTTTTCAATTATTTCATGGAAAGACAAAAAATCAAAACACGCTAAACCCAAACTGAAAACAAGTAAAATCATTTTTCGAGCACTTACTCTAGAGTCCATTATTCAACTAAAGCACAATTGTAAGTTTGTAACTGGAAATTCGAAGTATAGACATAGATGTTCGAGGGAATATGTAACATAGAGGGTTTCTATGTGGAATTATAAAGTGTGCCGATAACACGGTCCGGTACATTAAATATAATAATACAATTGAATGAAAACTTGAAGAAAAAAAAATTCAACAAATTGTATTATGCCACTAAATGTACCAGCCGTGTCTTCGAAAAAAATTCCCATGAAATTGATTTTACTGGTTTTACATTGACAATTAACCTCTTAAGCCGGAAGGACATTTCGCACCAATCCACTAATTAATATATATTCAAACCAAAAAATAAATTAATAAAACATGTGTAACATATAGGACATTGTCTGTGGTCCCCTACTAATCCACAAGACTTTTGGACCATTTTCAACCTACAAAGCTAACTCATAGAGGAATGATTAAAATTCACACGACATTCTCTTCTTCTTTTTTTCATTGCACGTCATTAACAGAACATGACAACATTAGAGTTTTTAAACAAAATCATCTAAACACCAATTACCAAATAATCATATAAAAACAAAGAGTGCATGTAGCACCTTATTTACTTAATTTACAAGATTACACGGATAAAAGAGAAGGTCACATTTGTGTTCATATATACAAATGCCCCCTATTTTATTCAACAGAAAGACAAAGAAAAGTACGCTTTAAATGAAATTACTCAATATGCGTTTCGGAAAAGAGCAGAATTATTTGTACCGCATTTACGATCTAAGTCATAAACAATATTTATCTATTTATATTCACTGATTCGCATAAAGCAAATCATCTCGACCATCTACAGCATTTTCCACATGTAAGCGGACTTCAGGTTATTGATGTTGTGATCCAAAATGTGGTTCATAATTGCGGTCGCACCGGCTCCCACTGATCTACGTCAAGCCCATCATCCATGCAATTCTCGATTAGGTTGGAACTCGGATCAGCTTCTTGGGATTGTGCCGCCGTTTCATCACCCTTAAGACATTGCTGCATCTTTTGCCTGTACAGCCTCATTTGCTCCTCCAGTAGACTCCTCTCCGATTCGTGTTTCATTATAATCCACTGCATCGATCGGAACATCACTTCATCATACTGCTGCTTCTGCTCCGCCATTTGACGGTACTGCTTTGCTTGGATTTCATTACAGCTTTTCTCGTTTTGAAGACGCAGGATCATGGCCATAGCTTCCTCAGCTGCAGATGCGGCAGCCATCCTTTCCTTCTCGAGCTCTACGCGAGCTTCATTCCTCCTTCGCCGCTCAATCTTCACCATTTTTCTCAATGCAAACACATCAAATACCCCATCCTCGCCGTAACCAACACTTTCATCATCACCATCGCTATCACCATGACTGTCGTTAATATCGACATGATCTCTCTGTTCTGCATTAACATTTTTGCTTAACAACAAGCAATCTGCATTTGGTGAAGTTTCCAACGATTTCACCTTTGGAGAACAGGCATCATCACCAGAACCACACTTCGAACAAACCCGATTTCTGAAATCTCTTGATTTACCTCTAAAATCACATAAAAATTCCATAAAAAACACCGAATGAACCGAAACTTGCAAAACCTTTAGCCCCAAAATAAACACCAAAAACAACCCCAACAAGTTGAAAACTGGCAAGAAACGGCCAAACATGAAAAACCCGCATCCAAAATCACTTCCCTGATTCAAAAACTTGATACATGAAGCACACTCCATCCCCAAAAACCCTAGAAATATCTGCAAAACCCTCTTAAATAACTGAAGAACAGAACAAAACACAAACAGCAAGCAAAAACGACCCTAAATCTGCATCTACCTCCTCTATAACATCCTGTAATCCAATCCTCCCATCACCTTGATATATACACTAATACTTTAAATATAATTAAGAAAGAAATTAAAAGCCTGTACGAAATTAATGAGAGGTGCCTACGCAATGACCCAATTGGACTTGGGCTGTTGTTTCTTTGTAAACTCGATTACATAGAAGGTTTAAAGGCACTAATTAAGCTTCCATAGCAAGAAACAAGCCTTACCATTCGAGAGATGGCCAGAAAGTTGGGGACTTACAGAGAATGTATGTAAACAGTGACAGTGAAGAGTTGAGCTGGGTTGGGGATATTGGGATATTGGGATTCGAGATAAACGTGGGGCGTAGAAAATGAGGAGTGAGGTGCGACCAATGTGGATGATGTGGGGCTGTCTATATATTGGTGTTATTTATATGACTTTTTGTCACATGCCACGCTGCAGTCCGATACGGTGAGTAATTGAGTCCCCCTCTGTTGCAGATGACCGTTGAAACGTTACGATCCCGTTCGGTGGCATTCTTTCGTGTAAACAATGTGTCGTCGGCTAGTGGCGGCCTAACCCTAAGGATTGTCTGTCTTATTTAGTGTAAAACATCCATATCGGTGTAAATAATTATATTTATAAAAATATTTATGAATATATTAATATTTATATTGAGACCGCAATGATGAAAATTTGTTAAAAAAATGTGAAAATTTAAAATGACACTGTTGTTGTTGTTTGAATTGTTTTTAAAAAATAGAGGAGGGGGAATTTGAAACTATTGCATTAATTTAAGAGGGGGAAATATCGAACCTGGACGTATAAGTGGAAAGCCAACACTCTATCCACAATGATATTGGATCACATGTTTTTATTTGAGATAAGAATGTTCTTATTTGAAGATTATTTGAAGGGTAATGCTAGGGAGACTAAATTTATAGACTAACACTACTACAAAAGGGGATATCACTGGCGGTGGCAAAATCGACAAGAAACCCCAATTACTGTCGAATTTTTAGTAAAAATCCGACATTAAATCGTGCAATGTCGGATAGAGGAACCGACACCAATGCTACCGTTACAAAAAGGGAGTTTTAACGAAAAACCCGCGGTACTATTCACTTTAACGAAAAACCACATTTTTACACTAAAAAGTCAAACCTGATACTATTCACTTTACCCTTTATTTTGTACTTAACGTTAAAACTCAAAGTTTTCAAACCCTTTTCATTAGTTTTCCTTTACAAAAAGGGTATTAAAGTCGCTTAGCCCCCTTAATCCGCCACCAAGAAGCAAAGTAATATAAAATAAAAAAGAACAACAACGTCGCTTAAAAGTGACATCGAAGCTTGCGTCAAATACAAGGGACATTAAGTACTGACAACAGCGTCGCTTAAAAGTGACACCACCTGAGAATTGAATAAATAAAATAACCACTATAATGTCGCCCATAAGCGACACCACCTAATAATTGGTTTTTTTTTTCTTTCCGGGACTCCTCTTTCTTTTTCATCTACTTCTTCACCCTCTCTCAATCCTCACCTTCTTCTCTTCACCGTTTCCAGTAAATCGATGCAAACTTCACAGATTCAATTTATTCAACAATTCAACTGGGGTCTTTGGGTGTAGAATTTCTTGTTAAATGTATTCTATTTCATATAAATAAGGAAGTACAAATAACACATACATATGAGCTATTAGAGAACCGGTTACAAGATGAAGATAAAAAAAAACTAACAATTACATATAATACTAATCAGAGCTCCATGCTTGCATATAATACTAGCAGCTGCCATGATGCTTTCCCGTGCTTGCCTTCGTCGAAGACCACAAATTATGTAGCTCCATGTTGCCATATATAATACTAGCAGCTCCATGCTGCCATGCTTGCCATCAGATCAGTGCTCCAATACTTTACTACTTCAACATTAGGGCTCTAATCTCTATAGATTAAACTCAGGTTTTATACCATTAAAAAATTATGGATCTGCAAACCTAAGTGCATGAGGAGTTGAAGATTTTTTTTCTTGTATGGTATATTTCAATCTGTGAACCTGAGTGCATGAATCAACAAGGGAGGGTGAGAAGTTTACCTCTGAGTGCGTCGGCATGAAGATCGGTGCTGCTACCCTTGTGGTGATGCAGTAAATCCATGGCTGCGAGGTCTTATGGGTTGATGATGGAAGATTAAGGTTTGGTTTGCAGAAACGGAGGTTAGGGTTTGAGAAAATGTGGAGAGAGGAGCTGGGATTTTAGGGTGTGCTTGGAAGAAGGGAGAGATAAATGAGGGAGGTGAGCCTCTTGAAATAGGGAGACTGACATCCTCTTTTTTGTTTAAAAAATGGGGGGAAATATCCTGCCCAAAAGAGAAGAAGATGGAGGGATGGGAAATGGAGAAGCTGAGGAAAAAGAGAGAGAATAGGAATGAGAGAGAGAGGGATGAAAGAAGGTTAAGTGAGTGGGTACAGAGAGAGACATTATGGAGACGGAAAAGAGAGGGGGTGAAGAAGAACCAGTTTTCTTAAAAAAAAAAAAAAAAAAAAAAAAAAAAAAAAAAGAAAGAAAGAAAGAAAGAAAGAAAGAAAGAAAAGTGAGAGAAATGAGGCATGTGTGTCAGAGAGAGATAAAGAACCCATGTGAGGGAACTGGCCAAAGAGAAGGAAATTAAAAAATGATGTGATGCACTGATGTGTGTGTAAGAGAGAGAGAGTGAGTCACGTGAAGTAATGGGAACCAGCCAACATTGGGTTTTAAACTATTAGAAAATAATTGTTAATGTCGGATACAACCGACATCGGGTTTTACAATATTTAAAAACTATTATTAGTGTCGCGTAGAAGCGACACTATTCTTAATGCGATGCGATTTTCTTTTTAAACAACACCACCATTTAAAAAGATTAAAATTTATATCAGTTATAAGCGACATTAAGAGTTTATGTCAGTTATACGCGACAGTAATTTCGACATCATGAAAAGAGGGTGTCGGAAATATCTTATCCGCCACTATATTATATAAAACCGACACTAGCCACCGACACAATAAGGCACTTTCGTAGTAGTGTAAATTTGAAAACTAAATGATACGTCACCAATAAGAATGAGCACATTTATCAATGCTTAAGTAATAATCCAATCATCAACTTCCATATGTCATTTAGTTTAGTAAATTTTGTTTACAAATTTAGTCAGTGAGATAAGATTCAACAAAAGAAATTATTCGGATAATGATTCCATTTTAGTCTCTTACTAGATTATATTGCCCGCGAGTTGCTGCGAGTTTTAAAATTGCATCAAATGTTCTGTTGAAACAATGTAAAAATGATTTGAGAGAAAACTAAAACTGTTTAAATTGGAAGTGTTTGAAAAATAGTTCAACGGATAAAATTTGCGACATAGGATATGGACTCTGGGTTAATAGCTCCTGGTATCCTGCTATTTACATGCAAAAAATGATGCAGGCGGACATTTGAATTCAGTGGTTTGTAGCTTTACACTGGCTGCAATAGTTGCTCAGAAAATATTACAAAGTTGTGTGCTATTTACATTCAAAATATATTGGCAACATTGTGCTATTTACATGCCAAAAACATTAGTAACATTGTGTTATTCACATGCAAAAAATATTAAGGCATTTAGACCATTTTGTGTTGTTCAGTTGGCAAAAAATATAGAGAAACATTGTGTGGATTTATTAAAATCCATAATAACTATGTCTTGCTTCTCTTGAGCAGAACATGAAGCATGCATACTATGCCTTGTTTTTCTTCGGCAAAACATGAAGCATTTGCATCAAACCTTCTTGACTATTGAGAAAGCAATCCAGGGAAAGGAAAAAGAAAGTAAAACATCAAAACAGATGTTAGAATTATGCAAGAATAAAATTAAAATCTGAAAAATCACTACAGGAAAATGAATTATTAGGGGCAGTCAATTAGGTGCAGATTAAAAGAATCGCATCTATTAATGAGTTTTTAGAGGCAAAAATATTAATTGCCCCTATTAGTAGTATTAGGTGCATTTAAAATAGCATCAAATATTAAAGAGGGATCGGATGGGAAGATTGCCGCCAAAAAAATTCACCAAAAATTTACAACTGTCATTTTTAATAAATAGGTGGGGTATTATTCGCCCCTAATGTTTTCGTTATTAATTTTTAAGTATTTTGTGTCTAATATTATTTGTTTTAATTAAATTTCTTTTTTATTTTTGTGCCAAAATTATTTAGCTCAATAGAGAGCTTAATTTTTGGATTTTTTTTGGAGAGTTGCTAACACATCCAAACCCGGAATGCCTAATAAGATCCCGAATCGAGCTGTGTTGGCCGACACCCGGAAGATGACGAAGCCATAAAGTGTAATGACGTGGAAAAATGAATAAATTTAAACCTAAAAGTGTCTAAGAGCAAAAGTGCACGGTGAGCGGAATTGAGCCCAATTCACACGCAATGGCAAAGCATAAGATTAGTGCAGTAAGATAGGGTGTGAATTATACCATCAAAAGTATCATCTACACCCAGATTTGCCACGGCTCCTCGTCGATATGAAAGCTCAGCTACTAATACTTGGAGGGGCGCAAAACAGAAAATGTGAGTGGACAAAAATAAAGATTTTCGAAAACATTTCTTTTTCTCAAAAGTTATAACCCCTCGCTGTAAAACCTGTATAATTTTCCAGAAAATAGGATATATATATATATATATATACATATCTCAAAATAATTGCCAAGAACTCAAGATCAATACATGTATGCCATGCAAAGTGTCACCAGAATAATCAAGTCAACCAGGTGAAATCAAATAATGAATAAGAACATGTCAGCCGGATCCACCTAAGGTGGCCTGTACGGCTGAGTATATAGCTCATCTAATATGCCTGCACACGAGTCGGAACCACCTAATGTGGTCTGTACAACAAGGTTAGCTGTAATAAATACGCTCGAGTGCTACGATCACGTGAAGACTGTGCGATAACTCGCGGGTCACTTACATGTCGGAACCACCTATAGTGTTCTGTACGACAAGACTGCGCACCTAACTTGGATCCAAGGTGAGCGTATGGTGCGGGAGGTGAACATCACGTGAAGGACTGTGCCCTGGCCACGGGCGGGAGCACTAACACCAGGGTGCAGGTTAATGAGCTCTAAATGTCTCTATGTATAATCATAACCATATCACTTACCATTAACAACATATAACCTTACCTGAACTTACCTGAGCATCCACAGCGCCAACCATAATATATGCAACTAATAAATGCATATTCTAACTTATAAACATTTAACATAGTATTTCAATGCATATTTTAAGTATAGAACATTTGGCATGGCATTTTCAAAGCATAAAACTATTTAAATGAGCTTTCTGGGAAAAACGCAATGCATATATACATATATAAAAAACCAAAATGCCCACTCACCTGGAGTCCGCGCTACGACTCCCTAACATAAACATCGAGGCGTCCCAAAACGATCGGCGCCTAAAACAATTATCAAACTACATCTTAGAACTCTTAACCATAGAATACGTAAATCACATAAAACATATCCTCAAGGATATTCTAGAATCATTTGAGACCCTTAATCCAAAGTCAACCGTTGATCAAAGATCGACGGTAGGGTCCACAGCCCTACATACTCGATCCGGAAGATCCATAACTCAGATCTCTGATCCGTAACTTCCAGAGATGCAAATTATGCTTCTAGAACAACATACTAAAATTTCATTACGATCCAACGGTTGGATCTCCGCCAATTGCCAAAACCAAGTGGCGGTTAACATTTTATTTTATGAACTTACAAATTCAATTCAGGAAGATCCGTACGTTGGACTCCCGATCCATAAGTTCCTACATTCTTCAAATATTACGTACTATAATGTATTAAAGTTTGGTGACGATCCAACGGTCGGATCGTCGATTCATATAAATACCTAACCACGTATCGTAATGAAATTAGGTTCAATTGCTCCATCTACGTAATTCGATTATCAAAACTGACTTAAAGACGTCAAACATAGTCTAAAAATAACATTGATGGCCCACTGGCCACTCGCCGCCGTGGATGGTGGTCGGCTGCCCCGACTCGCCGGAAAATCCAACTATCTTAAAAAATTACCAAATTTTGCAGAAATGAAGATCTCAATGAGTAGAGTAACTTTCATACCTGTGACCAAGGCCAATTTGGCCTAGAAAGGTCCCAATTCCACCAAAACCATGCGGAAACCCTAAGGTGGGTGTGTTCGAATCGACCTCCAAAACAACTCCGATGCTCCAACCAATGCTTGGGCTTTGTTCCTGGGTTCTAGAGGAGTGTTTTCATAGTGGTAATTGAAAGAAATGGTTTCACGATTGATGGATTTCAAGCAAAGAAGCTGCGGCACCCACGGGTGCGTTCTTCACCAAACCACAACCAAATTTCGTGATTTTTGGGGTGAAACTTGGAGATGGAAGGTCATGGAAGAGTTTCCAAGTGGTTTCTTGAAGCAATTCGCCGGAAAAAAGGGTGAAAACTCGTAGGAATTGTGTATGGGAACCGACCGGGTTGGGTCACCCGCATATGGGTCGCGGATCCTCCGCTCCCCCTTTTCTCCTTTCCCCTCATTTCTTCTTCTTCTGATTGGTCTAACCTCTCTCTCTCTCTCTCTCTCTTCTCCTAATTGGGCAGTGCCCACTCCCCTTTATTTCCTTTCTTTTGCATCTGCGCCCTCCATTTTTCATTCCTTTAATCTGGGCCACCCATGTGGCACCCCAGATTTAATAAAACAAATTCCATATTTTTTTCTAAAATAATCAAATCACTAAAATGCTTCAAACGTTAATATCTCCTTCGTTATAGCTCCAAATCATGAACCGTCTGCGCCCACGCGTCCGTAGAAACGAGTACTACGAGGATATGCCAAGAAAATAAATCTTATGTAACACGACACTGTAATTAACTTCAGTCAACACACGTTCCTCAAAGGACATTTTTGTAAAATCACTTACTAAAAATTTATAAAATTGTAAAATCAGGGACGGGCTGAAGCCATGATTATATGTTTTATATGAATTGATTACATCCAGTTATTGTTTCTTGAGTCTTGAATGTGATTTACTTATCTGATTTATCAAAACTTGTTTATGTATGTTGATTGAGGGTCGACACTTAATTTTCAAGCATAAATTGGATGCTAGAGTATAAGGGAGTTTCACCTAATCGTTATGAACTTATATTCACAAGTAGTAAAGCTTGCTAGTCACAATCGTGTTAAGTAAATCCTTGGCAGGAGTATCATGCTTTTCATAGTTATGAATGCCTCGTCAACACTTATGATTTTCAAAGAACTTAATGACCTTTGATATGTTTTTCTATCATGGTTTTCATAGTTAGGAAACTTGATAAGGATAATTTGGTTGTAATGCGTCTTCCATTCAATTCAATGAACAAACGAAAATCTTATGGTTAATTTGTGCTTTCATGGTTAACTTGGGGTGTTGTCATTCATAGTCTAAGCGAATAATAACTGGAAATTGGTTCATAAGCATGTATCATGTGTGGAGAAGGATCCTCTAACTAGTCTTTCACCCTTTTTAATTCACCAAATTCGTTTTTCTAAAGTGTTTTATGCAAAGTTTATGTTTTAAGTTTTAAATTCGTCAAAAACAATCCCCCTTTCATTGAGTCTTGTTGTTTGAGTCAAAATCTGTTTTCTTTTAGTCTTTTGAGTCAAGTTTTATCTTAATTTCGCCAATTCACTTGTAAGGTCTAGAATTGACTCTTTTTTAATGTTTGTTGCTGTTTTGAGTTAGTTTTGAGTCTATAGAGTCTAGTTTAGTGTTTTTGAGTCTTATTTGTGTTGATTGGCATCTCTAGTTAATCCCCGACTTAGAACGATCCCTACTTGCATCTTTACTACAACTGTCAACAATAGGGTTTAATTTGTGTGTCAAGTTAATTTTCAAGGTCCGAGAGGCATAGTATATGATGTGTGGCTGCTTGTCCTTTCTTTGTCCCAAAACAGCTCCTAATGCATAATCGGAAGCATTGCACATAAGCTCAAAATGAAGGTTCCAATATGGTGGAACAATGATGGGGGCCGAAGTGAGCTTTTCCTTGAGGTGTTGGAACGCCTTCTCACATTCCTCATCGAACTTGAAAGGCACATCCTTCTGAAGGAGACGGCAAAGGGGGTTGGAAATCTTTGAAAAATCCTTGATGAATCGCCTATAGAATCCTGCATGTCCAAGAAAAAAACGAACCTCTCTAACCGAAGTAGGAGAGGGTAAGTAGCGTACAAGATCTATTTTCGATTTATCAACCTCAATTCCCCTTTCTGAAACGATATGACCTAGAACTATACCTTGTTTTACCATAAAGTGACATTTCTCCCAATTTAAAACAAGGTTAGTTTCAACACATCGTTTCAAGATTAATGTGAGATTATCCAAACAATTATCAAACAAATCACCAAAGACACTAAAATCATCCATGAATACTTCAATAATCTTCTCAACAAAATCTGAAAAGATGCTTACCATACATCGTTGAAATGCGGCAGGTGCATTGCATAAACCGAATGGCATGCGACGATAGGCAAAGGTACCAAAAGGGCACATGAAAGTTGTCTTTTCTTGGTCATCCGGAGCTATGACAATCTGATTATATCCCGAATAACCATCAAGAAAACAATAAAAAGAATGACCGGCTAACCTTTCGAGCATTTGATCAATGAACGGCAAAGGGAAGTGATCCTTTCTTGTGGTGGCGTTGAGCTTCCTGTAATCAATGCAAACTCTCCAACCTGTTTGGATACGGGTTGGGACAAGCTCATTCTCGACATTCTTCACCACTGTAACTCCCGATTTCTTTGGAACAACTTGAACAGGCGAAACCCACTGGCTATCCGAGATAGGATAAATCACTCCACAATCGAGAAGCTTGATAATCTCCTTCTTCACAACTTCCATCATCAGAGGGTTGAGTCGGCGTTGAGCCTCTCGAGTTGGTTTAGCCCCCTCCTCTAGAAGTATGTGATGCATGCAAGTTGTAGGGCTAATACCTTTAATGTCGGCCAAGGTCCATCCTATGGCTGTTTTGTGCTCTTTCAACACCCGAATCAATTTTTCTTCCTCTAATGCCTTGAGTGTTGAAGAGACTATGACCGGCAATGTTTCTTTGTCTCCTAAATAGACGTACTTCAAATGACTTGGCAATGGTTTAAGTTCGAGAATCGGGGCCTGAATCACTGGAGGTAACAACTTATTAGTAGAAACGGGAATTGAAATTGGGATTGGAGACTTACCATGATGTTGTGGCAATGCCCCTAGGGCGGCCACCATCTCACCAATTTCATCATTAGGCACAGCCATATTGGGTTTTAGGCCCAATCCATCGGCAATTGTTGTCTCAAGGGGATCTTTGTCCAATTAATCTATAAAGTCATGTGCCAACAAATCAAATACATCAATAGAAAAACAAGAATGATCATCTCTAGGGTTTTTAATAGCATCAAAAATATTAAAATCAATAATCTCGCCATCAAATTCCATCGTTAACGTCCCTTTGAACACATCGATCTTGGTGCGGGCTGTTTTCATGAAGGGTCTCCCAAGGAGGATTGGCAATGGGGTAGAATGGGCTGAATCTTCCATGTCAAGCACGTAAAAGTCCGCTGGAAAGATCAAATTATTAACCTGCACCAAAACATCTTCCAAAACTCCTTTCAGATATGCATTAGAACAATCGGCCAATTGAATAATCACACCATCATTTTTAAGCTCTCCTAAGTTCATAGATGCATAAATCGAATAAGGCATGACATTAATTGAAGCTCCTAAGTCTAACATAGCATGTTCAAACTTAGTATTGCCAATAACACAAGGAATTGTAAAACTACCCGGATCTTTGCATTTAGGTGGTAGTTTCCTTTGTAACACTGCAGAAACATTCTCACTTACCTGGACCACTTCCTTGTTCGAAATCCTCTTCCTTGTTGTGCAAAGCTCTTTCAAAAATTTGGCATACTTAGGAACTTGCTTGATTGCATCAAGGAGCGGGATATTGACTTGAACTTTCCTAAAGGTTTCCAGAATGTCTTTCTCATTATCTTCTTTCTTTAATTGCCTAAATCTGCTAGGAAAGGGCACATTTAGTGGAATAGAACTAGAAAAATAAAAATTTGGCCTTACCTTGATGGTTTGGGACGGTTTTGAGGTTTTAGGGGGCTGCGACAAGGGTTGGTCTTCCATTGTCGTGGTCTTTGCTTCCTGTTCTTCTTCTTGCATTAGCTTTTCATCCTCGTTAAGGCCTTGTGTGGATGGTTTTGAGTGATTCTCAAGCTCCTTGCCACTCCTCAACGTAATGGCCTTGGCGGTTTCAAAGCCTCGTTTTGGATTTACAACGGTTGAACTAGGAAGTTTGCCTTGTTCTCTAAACTGCCCAAGGAACTCTGAAATCTGCCCTATTTGCTTCTTTATGTCACTCATCTCCTCGTCTTGATTCGCTATTCTATTATTTTGATTTTGTAATCCCTGCGATACCGAAGTTAGTAATTGAATAACTTGATCATTCTCAATTAGCGAACCTGAGTTTGGTTGAGCAGTCTGTGATTGAGGTTGAGATTGTGAGAATGGCCTCTGATATATCCCAGGGGGTGGTTGTCGAAATCCTCCTTGTTGTTGAGGTTGTTGAGGCTCCCTCCACTTGAAATTTGGGTGATCTCTCTATCCCGGGTTGTAGGTGTTAGAGTATGGATCGTATTTGGGCTGATTTTGGGCTTGAAATCCAATAGCTTTTGCACTTTCCCATCCTCCATTCTCTATCAATTGTGGACACTGATCATTGAGGTGCCCTTGCATAGAGCACACGCCACACACACTTGGTGTAATTCCTTGCACATTTGATCATTCCATAAACTGTGAAAACATAGTAGTAAGGTCAGTTATTTGAGATTGCAATTCAGAAATGGAACTTACCTCATTTACTTGTTGTCGTGGGGAGTCTTTCTGTCCAACGCCTTCGTATTGTTGTGCATTCAAGGCTCGGTTTGCAATTAAGATCTTGGCAGCCACCGGTGTTTTGTCAACCAAAGCACCCTCTGCCGAGGCATCTAGCATCTGTCTCTCTATTGGAAGAAGTCCCTCGTAAAAGTATTGAATTAGAAGTTCTTCCTTCATTTGGTGTTGTGGGCAAGATGCAACTAGGGCCTTGAAACGCTCATAATACGCCGGAAATGATTCTCCTTGGTTTTGTTGGATGCCACTGATTTTCTTCCTCAAAAGAATTACTCGTGATGTTGGGAAGAACTTCTCCAAGAATGCTCGCTTCATGCTTTCCCAAGAAGTGACGGTTCCGGGTGCCAATTCGTATAGCCAATCTTTAGCCTTTTCTAAAAGAGAGAATGGAAAGGCTTTCATCTTCAAAATGTTCACATCGACATTAATGGGTGTCATGCTCGGACATACCACTTCAAACTCCTTAAGATGCTTGTTTGGATCTTCCATGGACAGCCCATGGTATTTGGGAATGTGATGCAACAAGATAGACTTCAATTCGAACTCATCCGTCTTTCCTTGGGCAGCCACGGGGTATTGAATGCAAAGGGGCACGGCATTGTCCAACCCCAAGGCTGAAAGTTCTTTGATTGTACGATTGTCCGCTGCCATGGCTTGTTCTTCTTCTTCTTCTTCTTCAAATTCAGATTCGGCCTCTGAACTTGAACTAGGCGGATTTGGTTCTGGTTGCTTCCTCTTTCTTCTCAACGTTCGTTCAAAATCGTCGTCAAAATCCAAGATGTTTGCACGAATAGGTTGAGAACTACGAGTCATAAACTTAGTACCAGAAACAAAGAAAACAAACAAAATCAAAATACTAAACAGAAACTCACGACACAAACAAGGGAGATTAGCAATTTGCTAATCCCCGGCAACGACGCCACAATTTGGTGTGAAAATTAACTTGACACACAAATTAAACCCTATTGTTGACAGTTGTAGTAAAGATGCAAGTAGGGATCGTTCTAAGCCGGGGATTAACTAGGGATGCCAATCAACACAAATAAGACTCAAAAACACTAAACTAGACTCTATAGACTCAAAACTAATTCAAAACAGCAACAAACAATAAAAAAAGACTCAATTCTAGACCTTACAAGTGAATTTGACGAATTTTAGATAAAACTTGACTCAAAAGACTAAAAGAAAACATATTTTGACTCAAATAACAAGACTCAATAAAAGGGGGATTGTTTTTGACAAATTTAAAACTTAAAACAGAAACTTTGCATAAAACACTTTAGAAAAACGAATTTGGTGAATTAAAAAGGGTGAAAGACTAGTTAGAGGATCCTTCTCCACACATGATACATGCTTATGAACCAATTTCTAGTTATTATTCCCTTAGACTATGAATGACAACACCCTAAGTTAACCATGAAAGCACAAATTAACCATCAGATTTTCCTTTGTTCATTGAATTGAATGGAAGACGCATTACAACCAAATTATCCTTATCAAGTTTCCTAACTATGAAAAGCATGATAGAAAAACATATCAAAGGTCATTAAGTTCTTTCAAAATCATAAGTGTTGACGAGGCATTCGTAACTATGAAAAGCATGCTACTCCTGCCAAGGATTTACGTAACACGATTGTGACTAGCAACCTTTACTACTTGTGAATATAAGTTCATAACGATTAGGTGAAACTCCTTTATACTCTAGCATCAAATTTATGCTTGAAAATTAAGTGTCGACCCTTAATCAACATACATAAACAAGTTTTGATAAATCAGATAAGTAAATCACATTCAAGACTCAAGAAACAATAACTGGATGTAATCAATTCATATAAAACATATAATCATGGCTTCAAATTCACCTCCAACTAATAAGAATTTAGTTCCTCATGTTCGCAATTACACAAAAATGACTTAATTTAAACATTGAGATATAAAGATAGAAAACACCTAACAAGCGCTCCAGCACTGAATGTCAAGCATGGCTCATAGGCTTCTTCTCCTTGTAATTGCGGTACAATGGGGTGAATGGTGTGTTGTGGTGAGAGGGTGGTGAATGAATGAGGGGTGCGGCACTACTATTTATAGGGAGAGGGAATAGGCCACGGCAGGGGCTGAGAAGGAGTCCAGATTCTCATAGAAAAAGGTTAACTTAAATCAAATTCTAGAGAGGAGAAGGACAAGTGAGATGCGGCAGGTTATAGAACTTCTAGAATGGGACATGCAGCATGAATTTAGAGGATAAGAATGGTTTCTAGAAATCAGGTTCTAGATGTTCTCATGTAATTAGGAATCCATCTTTGTAGCTGAAACAAGGTAGGATAAGATTTGGATAAGGTAAGGATAAGATAAGGTTGTTTGGATAATGTTTTGGATAAGATTCGGGATAATGTTCCATATTTCTTGCTCTTCCCTTATCTTCTTTGTCTTTGACTTATTTCCTCCACCTTCTTAGCAGATTCCTAGCCTTTTAATCTTCAAAAACGTCCATCCTTTTTGCTTCCTTCCTAAGCTATCCATTCCAAGCCCAAAACTGCTCTAAAATGCTCCAAATTCCCTCTTTTTGCTATCTTTGTCAGTTGAACCTGAAAATGCACGAAAATGACTTAAAACACTATAATAAGTAATAACTAACTACGAAAATGCAAGAAAACAAGCTAACTAAGTTGCATAAATATGCTCCTATCACGGGCTGTCACAGTTGCCGGCTATGAAATTGAAAAGGGAGAGAGAGTTTTGTTAAAACTTCAATTCCCTCTCTTTAGTTTTAAATGAGTTAAACCTAAACTAACATTTATTTTAATTTCTTTTATTCTTTTTTTTCTTCAGATTCTTCCCTTTCTTGTTCACGCCATCTTTGTTTCTCTCATTTTCTCCCAGTCTCGTTTTATCTCGATCGTCTTTATTTTCTACTTCATCCAACTATGAACGCTCCATGGTAAGCAAAAAAAAATTTCTTCTTTTTAATCTGCTCTTATTGTTTCTCCTTTTAGATGATTCATATTTTTCTATTGATGAATTGATTTAACTGACTTAGGGTTTGGTTTTTAATTTAAAGGCTGCAGACATACCGTATGCGATTTTGAATGTGTAGTTGGCTCACAATTTTCGAAGGTAGGTTCTTGAATGATTAATTTAGGGTTGTTTTTCTTGAAAATTCAGTGCCCCTTCTAGCTAACATTTACGAAAAATACACACAACTACCTGCCATCTAAGCTATTTGCAACAAACAAAATCACACCCTCTCTGCCTGCTACTACTTGTCGTTGTTGCTGCAATACTAATTCACTGCCTGCTACATACGTATATAATATTGATATGTTTTTAACTTGTCATGCGTAGGTTAAATTTGAATATATTTCCAACTTGTACCCTTTATTGTTTTTAATTTGTCCTGTGCAGGTTAAATTTGGATATATTTCTAACTTGTACTCTTTATGGTGCAGAAACTAACCAAGAGGATTGCTTTGTATCTATAAAGTTAAAGCTTAATTAAGGTGAGTGTGATTGTTTTTTAATTGGCAGGGTGTAAAGTCTTCGTCATGTTTTTATTTTATTTATCTATATTTATTGTTCTGCATAATAGGAAAATATGGATAAAAGTTGGGTACATTTGGATCGGTCCTCTGATGAGTATAGTGTAGAGTTGAATTTTTTTATAAATGAAGCCATTTAGCATTCTAATCATAAAGATAAGATAATATGTCCTTGCAAATAATGTTGCAACCGGTATTATCAAGATATAACAACTGTCAAGGGGCATCTTCTTTGGAATGGAATGGATCCCATGTATATGACAGCTCGTTGGACGCATCATGGGGAGACTTACATCAATTCTGAAATAAATACAATCCAAACAGATTCTATTGAGGAAGAGGAGGCCCCATATTTTAAAATGGAATTGAATCATAATGTAACTTTTTGGTACTTTATGTTGGTTTAACTATTTAGATGAGGCCCCATGAGGAGCATTCTAATTTGAATGAGGATTATAGCTCAGACGACAGCATAGAAGAAGATGATGAAAACGGCATGTGTTTCCATAGAGTTTGTGAACTTGTTTGTGTTAAGTTCTTCATTGTTCTTATTATGTGTACTTTTTTGGACAAATTATTATGTGTACTTTATATGCACTAATTCTGCAGGTCAAGTTAAAGAGAAAAAGGGTCGTGGTTATGATAAGCCTACTTGGGAAAAATCAGGTAAGGAGTACATTGAGTTCACAAAAGATAGATTATGCCTCGTGCCCAAGGATGCCAAGTTATCTAGATTCTTAGGTAGCTTGGCAAGAACTTCAAACTTACTTCCTCTCAAGCCTCAGGATTAGAGCGTGCTTGACAATAAGGCTAATACTATAGAGGAAGTGTGGATGATCATACATGTAAGTAACACTACTTAAATGGAATAATTAATGCAAATACCTATTATAACACTACTTTTTGTTGTAGGATTCTATTGATTGGCGACCGGAAGATATTATTAATATTCCTATTATTCGCCTTAACTTGTTGAATAAAGTGGCCATAAGGTGGAGAAATTACAAGGCCACATTAAAAGAAAAGTACTACCCTCCATATGTTGGCATGCCAGAATGTTTCATGTGTGGAGATAACCGTGTAGACCCGGTCCAATGGAAGGCTATGATTGATTACTGGGACAACGATCCAAAAAATAAAATAAGTACTATTTTCTCTAAATAATACATTAATAGGTTATGGAAATCAGATAGGGCGTTGACCCTTATATCCATGGATCAGAGGTTCAGTTTCTAAATCAAAGGTTCAGTTTGTTGGATAATCACTTAAGGCCATTAGATGTGAATTGATCTAAAGGCTTAGAATAAGTGTAAGAATATTTGTCCTTTAATCCTAACCCTATATTAGTCGTATGATATATAAACATGTGTTACCTTTTTAATAACATATTAAGGTTGAAGTGAATGTTACCAATCGCAAGAAGCAAAAGATTAATCACACTGGTGGCACAACGAGCTTCGCACGATACATAGCTGATTTTGTAAGTATTGCTTAATCTTATTTTGTTTGTTGAAATATAAACAAGATGTGATTGTATGAATTGTGTATGCATTTTATTCTTTTTTTTGCTGTATGCATTTTGAATAATGATGGTCGGCCGTTGCCCACTCCCTACGCGCCTATTTCTCATAGTGTTATTTAATATGCTCACAAGAAGAACTCACACACACACACACTCACATTTCTTATCACGTCAACATTTTTATTTTATAATCTAGAGACGTTTTATTAAATCTGTTGGTATTATTACTTATTTGATACTTGGGAGTGAACTGCATTTTACAATGGTTTATTTTTAGATATATAAGGAGAGAATTTTTTGAACCCGTAGAATTATCAGAGAGACGGGCCATACGGCCCACTTCCAACAACACCGATATTGTCCCCAACTTGGTATTTACCACCTGCACAATCCGTCAGGTGTGAGGTTTTATCACAAAAGGCTTCGGTGTTAGTTAAAGTGGGGTTAGGATATTTAAACTATTACTTTTCTTTTTGTATGGCCAATGTGGGATTCAACACGCCGCCTCACGTGAGACCTAATTAGTGGGTCACACATGGGAGATCCACACATCGACAACCACGTGGAGCCAAGGGGACTCACCCTACACGCGGGGCCAATGGACCCACCATCACCGCGCGGGGCCAAGGGGACCCACCCATCACGTGGTAGTACAGTACGGGCCCGCTCCCTGTCTCTGATACCATGTAGAATTATCAGAGAGACGGGCCATACGGCCCACTTCCAACAACACCGATAATGTCTCCAACTTGGTAATTACCACCTGCACAATCCATCAGGTGTGGGGTTTTATCACAAAAGGCTTCGGTGTTAGTTAGAGTGGGGTTAGGATATTTAAACTATTACTTTTCTTTTTGCATGGCCGATGTGGGATTCAACATAACCAACCGTGTTTAAGTGGACTTTATTAAATCTGTGTTTAGTTCACACACTTCTATCTTAATCTCCTCATGTTGCCTGTATAGAGTCATGCTCTCCTAAGGTCATCGTTTTGTGGACATGTGAGAACCAAATGCATATTAGTTACAAGATTATACTAGTTTAGATTCAAAGGTTTAATATATTTGACAACTTAACTATAATGAAACCATCTATTTATTTTAGGTGGCTATATCTGATATTTTATTATTATTTTCTTTTAGGAAACCACATTTGATTCAAAACTAATGAAAAAGAAATGAAAGTATTTATATTAGGTAGGATTTCATCTTCAATATTATTACTTATTTGATACATTATAATGTTAGGAGAAAAAATATGGTCGAAAACCTGATCCTATTGAGATTTTTTATATGGTGCACCGTCGATGTGATAAGAAAAGGAGTTGGGTTAATAATGCATCAGAGAAAATGGTGGTAAGTTTTAAATTCAATTTCTTTAGTAGGAATGATATATATATTCAATTTCTTTATCAACACTTTCCTCCATATCCATATCCACCATCAACACAATTTTATCGTCCCCAGCTGTACCAGCCCTCGTTGTTCCATCCCATGCCTCACCATCCGGGAGAGTTTAATGGAATGCTTAATGACACAGACTTTTTGCAGCAGGTCATGTCTCCACATGAAAGGGTTCCTACACATCACAGTTGATGCTTTTGGTTTTGTACTATTTTGTGGTACTTGAATATGTTTTTATTAACTTGTTGGGACATATTTGATACTTTTATATTGTATTATGTACACTTTATTAAAACATTTGCGTTATGTATTATGAGACAAGTTTGATACCTTTGTTTTACGTATAATATTTAATTTTAAAATTTCAATAATAATGCATTTAGCTTTAATAATATGAATTCGAATTTGGTTATTAAAATTAGAAATGTAAATTTTGTAATTAAAATCAATTATAAATAATATTGATTTTTTATTAATTTAAATTTATTTGGAGTGAATAAATGTACACCAAATTGTAAAAAATCAAATATAATTAAATGATATATTTAAATGTAAATAATAAAGGAAGGGCATTATTAATCTCCCCTAATTCTATAAACATTCGTACCTAATATGTTTTCCACGCTAGATTGGCTTACGTGGCAGAAAATGTATTAGGGGCGGAAATAAGTACTTATTTTCCCTATTTACTAATAGCAACGCCACTTTTAGGTGCAAATCTAATATCTGCCACTCCTAACTATTAGGTGCAGAAAACCTCATTATTTGCCCCTACTTTAAACTAATAGATGCAAATATTTTGACCTCTACTTGTTCTTAGTTTTGTAGTGAATATAATAAAGACAGATGGTCACCTAATATTTTTTTGGTGGAGAGACATTTTTTCTTGAACCAATTGGAGAAGACCTTTTCAATAACTTGATAGGAATTTCATCAAAATCTTGGACATTGGCTTCTGAAATTTCTTCCATATCACTGTTTTAAAAACAGGGCAAACATTGAAAATAAGGGATGCATAATAAAATAAATAAATAAATAACAGGGCAAACTTTGAAAAATAGGGATGCATAATAAAAAGAAAAAATAATACTAATAATTTAAACACGACAAAGATAGTTGTTCACCAATGTATTACCTTTTCTTGGCATCGATAAAAAGCGGTCTACTGACTGATTCCCTATTTCTTTTATATGATTGGGCACTTGCATTTGGGGTTGAGGTAGATGATGATACTGTAGTGGAAGACATTGCCACTTGTCTGAAAAGAGGCAGCGGGGTTGTTGGTTGCATGGACACATCTTCAGAGACATTGTGGATGAAAGATCATTGGAGTTCATGTAATTTTTGAGCTTGCTGAATCGGAGGTGGAAAGTTTTTTGATGGCCTATCAATCTTAAAAATTCATTTGGCAACTGATGTTGATCCACTAGTCTCTGATTAAAGATCAAATTTTTGCAACTTGTACCAAATAATTTTTCCCCGCATTTACCAATGATCAAAGCATTGATTTCATCAGTTTCATCCTGAAAAACCAAGGTTACCTTGTACCTATGTTTATAAATGAAAGTTAGTTGTTGTAATTCAATTTACAACAGCAAGAAAAATGGATGATGTAGTTGATGAACAAAAACATTATTCATAATTGATTTATTTGATCAGAAAGATATCATTGATCAAAGTAAATGGAAATATATGTTTTCTACATAGTAAGTGAAATGGTAAATTTTCTATATATATGGTTCACAGGTGAGGAATTAGTTATTAAAGCACTGATTTCATTAGTTTCATCCTGAATAACCAAGGTTACCTTGTACCTATGCTTGAAAATGAAAGTTAGATGTTGTAATTCAGTTGATAGCGGCAAGAAAAATAGATAATGAAATTGATGAACAAAAACATATATTCATAATAGATTTATTTAATCAGAAAGATATTACAAATAGAGCTAAATGGAAATATATGTTTTTTACATAGTAAGTGAGGTGCTAAATTTGCTATACATGTAGTTTAGAGGTGAGGGATTAGTAAAACTATTAATAACCAAACTCATTATTTTAAGACTAAGAAGAAAATACCAAGGAGTTGGAATTTGATTTGGATGTTTGTGGCAAGTTAACTATCCAATTGGATCCTTCTGCATTTGCTTGACATAGGTTGGGCAAGCATTGTACCACCAGTTGTGACGTGTGTCAAAGTGTCTGATAGATGCTTCACACAAAAATGTATTATCATAGAAAATATTGTAACCAATATTTGCATTAGTGATGTTTGTGATACATATGTTTTGTTAAAAATGCGAGAATCCAATGACAAAATTTTAACCAAAAAAAATAACATGTGATCAGTTTGTATACCTTGTGTAAATCTGGATCCAAAAACCTCAACTGATCAATTGTCATTTTTTTCGCAGTCTGCAAGATTTCAGCTTCATTTACTTTGTTTGAAGAAGAGGGCAATATTCTAAGAGAATTTGTCGAACTGGAAAACCTACAACATTTAATATGCAATTTTATCTCGAGGATATTGCAAAAACAAAAAATTTTGCATTCCAAAAATATTAAACACATATTCAGTATGTTTTAACATCATTAAATATGCTCACACTGATTTGTATGAGTTTATTTCTGTAATGTCACGGTCAATGAAGAAAAGTGAGGAACCAGTGCTGTTTAGGATAACAGTCTGCATACCAAGAAAACAACGAACAAAGTGAAAACCAACAACTAACAAAAATAAAAAATCTATCAATATAATTTAAACACCTCATTGTAATACAAATTGAGTTAGTTTTTACAAATTTTTAAAAAGCAGTACCAAAAGGGAATGATAATTTATTAACTCGTATGATAACAGATGCAAGTATAAGCAAATGTTGTAATTAACAATGCATGTGTATCTATGTAATGAAACAATAGTAATATTCAAATTAAATAAAATGGCAACATTTAAGACAAACTGTATAATAAATTTATTAGAGAAGGATGTAAAACTGATTATTATTTTGTTAAATTAAATACCCTGGTACAACTTCATTTTTAAACTTGTAAAAACAGCAATAACTAGTGGGGACCAAGCTTCTAGCAATAGAGAAGAAAAATTCTTTGCAACATCTCCCCACAATGTAAGTTTTGCCTCTTCTTTTTTGCATCAAAGTTCAATTCGAAAAAGAATTTTACCGCTCAATTAAAAGATTTTTTAAAATTTGGCTGACAAAATATGCAGTCATAGTTAAACAATTATATAATTATCAAATGACATAAAATTATTAGATGGTATTTTAATTTTTTACGGAGTGGGTAGAATGAAAACTAAATGAAAAAAATTACCTCAGATTTTCAAGCACGATGTCACATTTGGGCACAACTCTTTCATTGACCTGTTTTGGTTCTAAGTGTTGCATTCCTTTCACATGACCCATCACATCTTGTAATTTAGCAAACAAATGTGATAAGATGATTAGAAATTGTTGAATGACACAAACACTAATGTTTTTACAATATATATATATATATATATATATATATATATATATATATATATATATATATATATATATCTCAATATATAGTATTACCTGTCAGTATATCAACACGATCCAACCAAGGATAAAGCATATTGTAGTCTTGTAAGAAAAATCTATGGCGAAGAATGGGTGGAAACTCATTTGTAATTTTCTTGAAAATTGTTTTGAGCGTGAACACAATTTGGCTGTCATTTGGCACCACTCTGTATTCGCCTTCCTTCTATTGATGCAAAAATTTGTAATCTCATAGCAATTCCCAGCCTGGACTTTCGACGCTAAGACTTCATGGTCCATTTCTGTTGAGCAGACTTCAATTGCATCTTGCTTTGCAATTCATCATATAAAAAAAGGAAAAAGAAAAGGACGGGTCACAAATATTATCAACAAACGAATGATAGTGCAGATTACATTTTGGCTCACATGATTGCTAAATACCAGACATTAGGCGTGACATTACACAATAAAAATTAACACTGAATATCTAAATAAACATACCAAAGAAAACAATCATTTGTTCAGTTGCTTATTACTTTTATCTCTATAATAAAAAAGCTATTGCAAAAAAATTTCATACCCTGTCGTCAACTAATATACAATGCAGTCCTATACTTTTTCCATCCATTCCCGGAATGTCTGGTTTCCATATTCTACAAATTCAAACTTTGAACTTTGCCACTCTTCCATATGGCTTTAGTTCTTGAATGGGAGTTGGAAATGTGGTATCCATTTAACTTCCTGAGATAACAAATTTAGCAATAATAATTATTAAAAGTTAAAAAACGAATAGTTAAACAAAGAACAATTTTTCACACATGAATTGCATAATAACATGATTAGTAGTGCAACATTGTTTCTCATCAATTAAAAACATTCAGATGGCAAATTAAACTACTAAGGTCCTTTAATTACTTCCCAAGCTATATGAACATTGATCGAATAAACTTTGTTAATTTAGTCTTAAATTATGAAAATGGATTGCACTCACAATTAGAAAGAACAAAACAATGAACATAAAAAATATAACGAAAGCCATATTTTTTTTTATACCACAGAAATTATCACATGCAACATATTCATGTTCATCATTTAGAAAAAACTTGTCACCAAAAAACAGGAGGCATTTTAATATTAGGAAAACTTGAGAACATCGAACCATTTTAATATAATTGTAATAAAAACAAAGTTTAAATACATAGACACAAACATAAAATTGAATTATTCCACTGCAATGCATGAATTTTATTTATCCATATAATTGACTCACTTCACTGCATTACCCTTTTTCTAAGGAATGAAAAACACTCTTCATCTTCTTTTTAAACACATAACAAAATCTTTAAAAAAAAAAAATCAAAGATTAAGAAAACAAAACCAAAACTTAAACACTGCCAAAGTACCCAGCTAATTTATTAATTTAGTCCTAAATTATGAAAATGGATTGCACTCACAATTAGAAAGAACAAAACAATGAACATAAAAAATATAACGAAGACCATATTTTTATTTATTTTTACCATAGAAATTATCATAGGCAACATGTTCATGTTCATCATTTAGAAAATTTTGCCACCATAAAACAGGAAGCAATTTTAATATTAGGAAAACTTGAGAACATTGAACCATTTTAACATAATTGTAATAAACAATGAGTTTAAATACATAGACACATAAACATAAAATTGAATTATCCCACTGCAATGCATGAAATTTATTTATCTAAATAATTGACTCACTTCACTGCATTACCCATTTTCTGAAGAATCAAAGACACCCTTCATCTTCTTTTGAAACACATAACAAAATCTCTTTAAAAAAAAACCAACCAAAACTTAAACACTGACAAATTACCCAGCTAATTTATACCACTTTTTTTCATGAACTAAAAACACTCATCATGTTCTTTTCAAAACTGTAACATACCTTCTAAAAAGGAATCAAAAAATGAAAAAAGAAAACCAAAATTTAAAGATCGACAGACAATTATAACAAAAGTTGGCTATAAATACAAATACATAGACAAAATCGAACTTCCATTTTAAGAATAAAATCAAAGCATATATCTGAACAGTATAAGCAGATTGAAAATAGAGGAGACAACACACACACCCTTTCCCTTAAATCAAACCTTAACTAATACGTTATGAATAAGACAATAGTCTTAACTATAGAAGAAACGATGAAAAAAACACATAAAACGCAGTTTGTGGCCAATTCCATGGTTGAGCAAATAAACTTCTGCATAAAAAAATTTAAAAAAAAATTTAAATCCAGACCTCACCCAACAGATGATCTTCACTTAATCGCAGAAACACTGGAGCTGCAGATGGACTCTCCAACGCTAAACACAGATGTTTTCCAAACCTGCAAAAAAAAAAATTAAAACTTGAATCCCCCAAAATTAAAAGCAAAATCCAAACCCATAAACCTTTAAAAAAAAAGGAAAACTAATGAAAAGGGTTTGAAAACTTTGAGTTTTAACGATAAGGACAAAATAAAGGGGAAAGTGAATAGTACCATGATTGACTTTTTAGTGTAAAAATATGGTTTTTCCGTTAAAGTGAGTAGTACTGGGAGCTTTTAGTTAAAGTTCCCTTAAAAAATGTTAAAAATGAGAAGAAAAAAAATCAAATACAAAATCTATACATGCATCTGAAACCAAAACAGAAAAATACAAAGAGCTACATTAAAAAACACCCAAAAATTTGCAGGCAAAGATGTGTCCCCCCAACAAAAGAGATCCACTAGGACCGAATAGGATGCTTCATGGGAGCAAAAAAGATCTAGCACGACCAAACCATGGTTTCCCAGCAACAAACAATCGCTTAATCTCCAACTACACAAAGACGAAAGAGCGGGAAATGGAAAGAACCGTAGTCCAAAACCAAAGAAAGCAACGGTAGTCTATGAAAGAAAGAAATGGTAGAAAACGACCACAAAGAGAAATGGGAGAGACAAAAATGAAAAAGCAACAAAAAGGCCAAACACCTACCCAAAAGAGAAGCCAAAGCGATGATCAACACGTGGAAACCATTCGGCTGAAAAGAAAAAAAAAAAAAAAACGGTTGGTTCGAGCATAGGAATGTCATTTTCCTGCAGCAGAGAGGGAGAAAAAAACCAGGAAAGAAGGAATGGGAGGGCAGGTTGGGGCGTTCGCTGTTGGTGAACAGTCGCCCCTGTCACATGATGAATAGTGGAGGCCAACTGGGTTTTAGTAGATAGTAACATGCAAAAGATGGAAAGTTGTATAGCATTTTGTCACGCCCTGACCCGCTAATAAAAACTATTCACGAGCTAGGGTGTGAATCATAACTTAGCTATAGAAATAAATTCTACAACCAAGATATGGTGGAAAAATTAAAGTAAATTTATTTGGAGCTGGTTACACAATACATCATATAACACTAGTTAACAACTTTTGCATTCTAAACGCTTGAGTTTACTACATATAATTTATTGAATACGCAGCGGAAATAAAATATTAGTATACAAAATTAATTCATAACAAAAGTACCAACAAAAATAATAATTGAAATGAGTAGCTCTTGAAAATACATAAAATGTATGCAATGAGATGCATGAATGTACTCACTCCCTTCTAATCCCGTCAACACATACCTAAGGCACCCAAGCTTGCACGTCCCATACCATGCTTATACCACTTGGCTCCAAGTACGTTAGAATATGAGTTAACTCCCCTTCATCTCTTAAACCCAATTTTTGTAATTAAACTCCCAGTTTCCACTTTATTGTACAAGCACTTCCCTCGACGCCCAATTGTATATTCAAGCCCTTCCCCCGACACCTGACATATACAAGATTTCATGATTTTATAATCAACCGTTTGTATACCCAAGTTCTGCAACCAACGCCTGACATATACAAGGTTCATTATTTTTATATTCAAGGCAAACTTCAACCCTTGAATATCCTCACAACTTAACTCTTTACACAAGTGAGCACTTGACACAACACAACTCTTTTTTTCTTGCTTTGTAATGCATGTGTATATGCCATGTAACAAGGATATCAATAATCACATGCTCTATAACATCTGCAACACTAATCAAACTATTAGTAGCCAAAATTGTATTATATTATCAATAATAAAGTATTGATAACACACAACAATATAGTTGAGAAATATTACTTTACCATTTTACTCCATCTCTCTCTATGTGATATTGATGCATGACTCCATTTGAGTTCCATAAAGCAATTTTGTTGGGTAGGCTCTCATGCATTTTCTGGGATTTGTCTCTCTTATTTTACAACATTCTCAAGGAAAGTAAATGGATATTTTTTATTTGTCTCTCTTATTTTACAACACAAGATTTAAGTGGTTCGCCAAATTGACTACATCCACTGGGTTTACTTTCATTGTATTTCACTATATATGAGAAACTTACAAATACAATGAAAGATGGCTTAAAGCCTTAACAATATGTATATGAAAGATAAGGGGTAATATGAAAAAGGAGAATGGCTTTGGAGTTGTTCTTTTTCTTTTTTTCTTTCTTCTTCTTCTTCCTCTCTCTTTTCTCCCTTCTCTTCCATTGGTTCTTGCTCCTTCCTTTATAAAGATTGCAGGACATCTTCCTCTCCAAAGAATCTCCACAAGTGTGCCAATAGAAAGAAAGCAAGTGTTGTGCCAATCATTAGACATAAAATGTGTTCCAATAAAAACATACCAATTGTTAACCTAATCATCACCGTGAAATGTGTTCCAATAACAAGGCAACAAATGTTGTCCTAATTCTTAGCAATGAAATGTGGTCCATAGAAAAACAACAAATGTGAAGCTAATTATGAACTAATGAATAATATGCAAGATGTTCCTTGCATCAAAGGCCATGTGAAATGTTCTAACCACAATAAGTTGTCATCTTCCTTTATTTAGAGTGGTGAATATCATGCAAAGTGGACAAAAGCTCAAAAGGCACATTCAAAGTCTAAGGGATATGAATCCCACCTCTTCAAATTTTGGAGGGATGAATCACCACCAAAAATTTAACTCTTAGATTCCTAATGAATAAAAACTTGCCAACTCACCCTTAAGTAGACTTCCACCTTCACATTTAAAGTGGTGAGTAATCACCAAATCATTAACTCCCAATGTTACAAACTCTCCACCTCATCTTTGACAGAAAATATCAAGACAAAATTACTCATTTAGTCCAACCTCAAACTCTCGGCCCTTTGTGAGGAAAATCAACCCAAACTCATTTAATCTCTCTTCTCCAATTCAAACTAAAAATATCTCTCATTACATATGAACATGAAATAGCTAGTTTTTGAAATAATTTGTAGCGAAAAGGATTTTACATTGAAATTTTTTTACATATCGAAAATAGGTTCTTGTACGTAAAAATAATTACCCACATACATACATATAACCATTTTTTTTAAATACAGAGTATTACAATTTAATAATTAATTCTTAATTAATACATGTATTATAGTTGACATGACAATGCAGAGAGTGCGAATTTGAAGATGGAAAGCTCTAATTTGTATTGGGTACATCAACTCATTCATATTTAGTCGAAATTAGAGAAAATTTTGTCAAAAAATTTTTAAAAGTTCAAAACATGCAATGTGTTTCAGCGGAATTTCCATAGTAAATCGGTAAATATAGTCCATATTCATGGATTTTCCATTATATCTTCAATATAGAGTGCAGTTTGCATTCCCTCCCCGCCCCCCCCCCCCTTTCTATATGTGTCACATCAGCATATGACAAATTTTTTGACATAATTGTGATTGAATGACCATATTGATTTGGGACCTATTTTCAAGGACTATATTGATAGATTTTCAATTTCAGAGACCATTTTGATGGTGTGGGTCAATTTCAGGGACCATCCCTTAAATTTATGTTTCTTTTTGTAACTTTAACCCAACAGTTAAATTACCCAAATGATAAGGATCAAGTGCATCTAATTCCAAATTCTAATGGTTCATTGATTCAATCCCATTGCTAGGATTTCCAGAAGAATATGCCATTCGTTTGATGAGAAATAAAAAGAAATATCAAAAATTCATGATAAGGATCAAGTGCATCTAATTCCAAATTCTAATGGTTCATTGATTCAATCCCATTGCGCTATCTGCATTGCCAAGAGAGTTATCGAATCGTGCATTCGAGGACTAGGCTAATGAAAGAGGAAGCCTCAGGAGGCCCAATCCCTTTTTAATGGGTTAATTGAAGGAGGTGACAAAGGCCATCATTGATATCATACACTCCTCTCTTGGCTGCCTTGAGTGCCCATAAGCGCTTCGAGTCCATTCCTTTTGGGATGAGTCATAATTTGATATTCTTTAATGTTGTTGTCAATGCATTTTCTGAATCCTGGAACGTAGTAAAACTTTTAGGAAGACGAAAGAAGGTGGATTGAAAGCCATCACCAACAGTTACAATGAAACTTTGGTTTGAGATCTTGAACCAACTCGCCTAAGGTAACTTAATGTAAAAACTATATATTATCATATGCAACGGGAGCAATTAGGGACAAATTATCAATGTTTATGAATGTTTTATATGTAAAGGTGAGGTTAGAAAGCTCTGAAGTGCCGATTAGCGCGATTAGTGAAGAAGGAAGTTCTACTACATATGTATCTAGAATATTTTGGACAATGAGCAGTTCAACACTGCTTTAAACTTAAAAAAACGTTCTCAACCCTGCCTTTGGACACCTATGTTGTTCCTTGTTATAAAGGAGGTTGCATAATAGATTTTTGGGTAAATTACAAAAAACTACATCAACTATTGGGGTCACGACAGTTTCATACCGCATATTTAGAATTTGGTCCAATGTTATACCTTCCGTTACTTGGCCGTGAATTTTTCAGTTAAATGCTGACGTGGCTTGATTCAGAACCCACTTTCTATTAAAAAAATTAATAAAATATTATTAAAAACTAAAAAAAATATATTTAATATGTTTTAAATATTAAAATAATAAAGAAAAGTTAAAAAAAATATAAAAAAAAAAACCTCAGTTCGTCCCTTCCCCCTCTCTCTTCCCCATCTTCATCTTCTTCCCTGCTTAATCTTCAACAAAAAAAAAATTAAAACCCATCAACCCCCAACCCCCCCTGCGGAAGGAGAAGGAGAAGGAGAAGAAGAAGAAGAAGAAATTTTATATTTTCAACTGGTGAGACTTACTACTAATTTTGAATCAAATATTTTGGCCCAGTTTCAACTATTAGTCCATCCCAATATTTCTTTAAACCGTTACTTTTAAGACCATTTGTTATGTTATATTTTGAACTTAGTTGTGTGGGTGGCATGATTTTACTTGCATGAAATCTTATTCATAGGTGGCAACCGGTGGGGAGTTTAGAGTGTTGTCTAAGCATTGTAGATGCTGACTAACTTGGCCTCTTGAGTGAAGGTGTCAAGGTATAGTTCAAAGCGAAATATTAGCATGAGGAGGCAATTAGATAACATGAACGTGGCTGGGTAAGAGGAAGACAGATGCACCAAATAGTTTTTACAATCTATATTATTTTGACAAGTGTCACGAGGATAAGGACCAATGTTTATTTGTAATTATCTTTATTTAATCTCTAAGTTTTAGCCGACTTATATGTCCCTATAAATAAGAGGCCCTGCTCCATTGTTTTCACATATCAAGGAAACATGATGAGCATGCATCAAAGGTTCAACGTAGAGTAAGGGAGTGAGGGTAAAGAGAGAAAGAAATAGGGTTTAGGGTTTGTTGTGTGGAGATTGTTAGTTGGGTTGTCTTGCCAAAGCTTGGATTATCAAGGTGAGTGGTTTATGTAATGTGTTTCCAAATATTCCTATTTTCTGATAAATGAAAAGCACGAGCTATCATGGGTTTTGATCTATTTACAAATACCTATCTATTTCAAGTCAAGCATGTTGGATTTTGTGAAATACTTTCAGAGTTATTATATATCTAGTCAGTGCATTGTTTGAGATGTTCATGGAGCATGAGAACTTTAACGTTGCATTAATCCGAGGGATAAATGTAAACTGCACATGCAGACATTAAGGCGGATGGCCATTAGGAGTCACGTGGTGAGTTACAATTTATGAAGGATATAATGGACACGTAAAGGAATGATGTGATATGGCATTATGTGTATAATGATTTGATATTATTATCCTATTTTATAGTGTGATTAAAATGTCAAGCTTAACTGGCATATTATATAATCTACTCACTGGGCGACGGTGGTTGTTGCTCACCCCTCACCTATTATTTTACAGATGAGTTATTTGGCAAGATAGGTGTTACTTGGCAAGACAGGTGTTAGAAGAGCTGAGGTTGTGATTGAGGAGAAGTTTAAGGTTTTGATTTATTACTTTTGTACACCCTGTAAGTATTTTGGAGTTATTTTTATAAGACAAGTTTATTTTTTCCAACCCATGTCAATTTCCTTTTATTTATTAAGTTTATAACGCACGTTTCGGATTCAGGTTCGAGTTTTTATTACCGACCTCGGGTCCGGGGCGTGACAGAATGGTATCAGAGCTCCGGGGATTAGATACCCCTGGGCTTGTGGTCTAAATTTTTCATTGTATCCCAGTTGTTAGATACCCTTAGGATACTGAGGAGCTAGTTAGGTTGAATTGAATTGAGCTAGTGACGTAGAAATTTAAGAGTAGACTTTCGGAGTATGGTTTAGTAATTTTCGAGGACGAAATTTTTTTTAAGGAGGGTAGATTGTGAGAACCCGTATTTTATATTTTCAGCTAGTGAGACTTACTACTAATTTTGAATCAAATATTTTGGCCCAGTTTCAACTATTAGTCCATCCCAATATTTCTTTAAACCGTTACTTTTAAGACCATTTGTTATGTTATATTTTGAACTTAGTTGTGTGGGTGGCATGATTTTACTTGCATGAAATCTTATTCATAGGTGGCAACAGGTGGGGAGTTTAGAGTGTTGTCTAAGCATTGTAGATGCTGACTAACTTGGCCTCTTGAGTAGAGGTGTCAAGGTATAGTTCAGAGTGTAATATTAGCATGAGGAGGCAATTAGATAACATGAACGTGGCTAGGTAAGAGGAAGACAGATGCACCAAATAGTTTCTACAATCTATATTACTTTGACAAATGTCACTGGGATTTTGGACCAATGTTTATTTGTAATTATCTTTATTTAATTACAGTAGCATGAGGAGGTCACGCATGGTACTTCCTCATATTGTAGGCATTCCAATTTTTTGGAGCCTTCTCTGGGGGCAGTGATGAAAGCTTTTCTTATGACTAGATCTCCAGGTTGGAACTATTGGATTTTAGCCTTTTTGTTGTAGCTGGAGATGAGCTGTTGCTGGTAGGCTGCGATGCGATGATGACCTTCTTGCGTTTCTCCTCTGCCAGATCTAAGTTTGTGGTCATCTCCTTTCTGTTCTGCTAGATGCTTGGCAGTAAAGTGTTGATACTTGGCACGATGACATTGGGAGGAATAATTGCTTCTAAACCAAATGCCAAAGAGAAAGGAGTTTCACCAGTTGCACGTCGTTTGGTTGTGTGATACGCTCATAAACATCTGGGAAGTTCGTCTGGCCATTTCTCTTCTTGTCGGATAGGGATTTCTCGAGGTAGTCGAGAATCATCTTGTTGGATGCTTCGGCCTGCCCATTGCCTTAGGGATACCTCTGCGTGGACATGTGCTGCTTAATGCCATATTTCTGGATGAACTTCGCCAAATCTTTGCCTACGAATTACGGGCCGTTGTCTGTGACGATGGATTGAGGGATGCCAAATTGGCAAATGATGTTCCTCTATATAAAGCACTCTATGTCCGTCTAAGTTGTGGTTGTCATGGGCTCTGCTTCCACTTACTTGGTGAAGTAGTCAGTTACCACGATCATCATGCCTCTGCCCCCAGTAACTGGCAGTATTGGCCCTATCAAGTTGATTTCCCGCTTAATGAACGGCTAAGGACTCGTCTGCAGGTGTAGTTCGTTCGCTGGCAGGCAGTGCTGGTACCGGCTTGTAGCGTTGGCAACGGTTGCACTTTTGTACTAACTCATTAGCATTTTGATGCAGAATAGGCCAGTAGTAGCCTACGTTTAGAGCATTATGTGTTAAGGATCGGCCTCCTGAGTGATTTCCACAAGCGCCTTCGTGGATTAAGCTTAGAATCTTTAGGTCATCGGGAAGCACTAGGCAGCGGAGATACAGTCCAGTGTAGGATCTCCGCACGAGAATGTCGTTTCACATGTAGTAGCGTGCTGCTTTTGTTTGGAGCTTTCTAGACTCCAATCTTTCCATGGGACCAGGTAGTCTATAATGGAATCATGCTCATTTAGAGTTGTACTAACCTATGACACCTCGGCTGCTAGCTCCGCCTCTATGCTTGGCTTGTCTAGATACTTCATCGGAATAGAGCGTTTGAGTTGATGGTCGAGGGCGGAGCCTAGGATGGCTAGCGCATTTGCGTGGGTGTTATCTGTCCACAGAACTTAAGTGAGGGTATAAGCCTTAAATGCCTTAAGTTGTTTTCTTATCTTTTCTAGGTATTAAGCCATCTTTCGATGTTTTGTCATGTAGCCCCCAGTAGTCTGGCTGATGATTAGCTGGGAATCAAAACGAATTGCAAGCTTTTTCACCGCCAAGTCTTTTGTCATTCAAAGGCCTGCTAGTAAAGCTTCGTACTCTGCTTCATTGTTGGTTGCTTTGAAGCCTAGAGTGATTGCCTGCTCGAGCATCGAACAGTATGGGACAACAAAGACCACGCCTACTCCCGACCCCTTATAGTTGGATGAGTCATCGATGTGCAAATGCCAAAAGTTTTCATCGGGTGAAGCAGGTGCGGCTAGGGCATGCTCGGTTACCTCCGAGGTATCGTTAGGTCACTCGGTTACGTCGCCTAGGCTAGGCGTGAAGGCGCAGTAGGGAGCTGTGGAGCTAGGGCCATGTTACATGCAGCAGGAGATGCTCAACTGTTGGTATTGGGCCACTCTAAAGATGAATTATGGAGCAAGGGTTGGCTGGGGCCGTGTGACAACCAGCAGGAGGTAGTGTTCAACTGTCGGTATATGCTGCTCCTATATAGAATCTTTTGGGGCGACGAGGACAAAACTTACTTCTGAGTGTGTCTTTCTAGTGTCTGTATGCCCTTGGCGCGCTTTTTAGACTGAGTTGTTGCGTTCATTAGAAAACTTTGCATCCGCCAATGTCTGCGTCTTTATCGTCGCGCATCTGGATTGGGCAGAATAGTGCGTCATGAGAATGATTGTATGCGTTTGAAGGTATAACTTGAGCTTCCGGGTTGCAACAACTATCACCAAAGTGCTTTTGAATTTCTGGTAGTTGGTTTCCGCATCAAGGAGACCTTTTGAACTGTGGAATACAAGTAGTTAAGCCCCCAGCTCTTCTCGTATGAGGGTAGAGCTTATTGCTACTTCAGATACCATCAAACATGCGAATAGGTCTTCCGCTGCTTTCAGTTTGGATAGTAGGGAGGTGATGTCAGGTACTCCTTCAAGTCTTTAAATCTGCATCAGCGAGCCTCGTCTCAAAGTGCATGCCTCTCTGCCAGAGCGAAAGACTCTGCCAGAGTTAGATCTTCTTTCATGATCAATTTTTCAAACAGTGGGTGATCTGCTGGAAGTTTTTTTTGGAAGGCTGTTCTAGCTATCGAGTCATTGCATCCGACTATCTATTTCTTCTCTGCTTTGAACTTTTTCACATAATCATGAAGCTACTCTTTTGGGTTCTTCTTGACGTTGAACAAGTGGTCGGACTTTTTCTTGATCGAACGATAGGATGAATATTCTTTGGTGAAAACCAAAGAAAGTTCATTGAAACTCCAGATGGATTGTGGTGGCAGGGTGTAGAACTAATATTGTGCCTTGCCTTGTAGAGTGGGGGCAAATATCTTGCACATGAGATCATCGTTGTTTCGATAGAGGATCATTGCGCTTCGGTAGTGGTTCAAGTGTGTCTCCGGGTCTCCATCTCCCTTGAAGGATGTGAAAGGTGGCATGCTAAATGTATGTGAAGGCTCTGCATGCTCGATCTTATCCGTGAAGGGTGACCTGCTTATGTTGGTCATGTCCCATCGGTGACCTCGTTGTGTTGGAAATCGCTCAATCGCTTGGTCAATAGCCTCTCTACTTCTTCCTGAATTTACCTTTGTTGGGGTAGCAGAGCTCTCGACTACCCCCAGTTGTGACCTGCTGGTCTAGGCTGCTCTTCCATGTGTTCGGCTCATCTATGCCGCAACTGCAGTGCATGTGGTACGTTCCTAGCAGGCAATCGAGTTATTCTCAAGCTGCCAGTTGAACTTGAGCCGAATTGAGTGCCTACTTCTTTCCGTCTGTCGTGTTGCCTACTCCGATATAAGGCGGATGATGCTCCTTGCAGGCCTAGCCGCGAATGAACACTTCGCTTGAAAGGTTGCTCATGTTGATTATCAGAGTATGACCCCAACCGTGAGTGTATGATCGTCTGTGGGCCTAACTGAGAGTGCACGCTCCTCCATGCGCTAAGATGAGAGTATACGCTATCTCGGGGGTCCAGTCAGGAGTGTACACAGCTAAAACGCTCAGTTCGTGATTGGTCGAGTAGCTGCTTGCCAGTACGTTATTGGAGAGGTTCTTCGTCTGCCCTTGTCCTACTTCGGGACACCTCGTCTAGGCCACGTTGCATCTCGGTGCGCTGCAAGAGCTAATTCACCAAGGTGGTCTGATGTGCGAGGGTGCTCGTCAACTCTATGACTTGTCAAGACAAGTGTGGTTCGCCATTTGGGTTGGACGAGCTTGGACGGTATGCGTCTCCTTGAGTAGTGGAAGTGTAATGGACTCCATGTGCGATATGAAGCCAAATCTGCATTAAAAATACCAAAAAAGGATCCAAAACATCGAAAAATGGGTCCAGAACGTCGAAAAATGGTTCGAAATAGCCAAAAATAGGCTAGAAGTCACGGACCCGATCATGGGCGCGCGGGCGAATGTAGAAAATGGGCCGCTAAGGCCTGCCACCTTGATTCTCCAATTGGGCGCTTCTGGATTGGGCTATGTAGCCTGGCCCGCGTGGCTGCAAGTTGGAACATGGGGGGTCCTGATCTGGGCCTGAACGGATTAGGGCACGGGCCCGTTGCAGCAATTTTGCCCTAGAGGCGATGTGTATGCCTATGCGTGCTGGGCTGCATCTGTCCGCGTGTGGAAGAGGCCTGCTCGCGCCAGAGCCTTGGTGAGCTTGGGTCCGCACCTTTTGAAGGTCAGATTATGGCCTTCAGCGTGGGATGGGCTTAATCATGGGCTTGCTGCAATGGAGCTTCTGCGCACTAGTTTGCGCGGGAATGGGCCTCGGCAGCTGCTGCCATGGGACGGCCTCCACGTGGTTGTTGCACCCAATGTTGGGCTCGGATAGAAATGGCCTGGAAGGCCAAGTTGGAGCATCGGGCTTCTTATGATTTTCCGCGCATTGGGCCTGCGCCTTGGCCTTTTCTAGAGTCCTTATGCTTGGCGCATGGACTGGAGGCAGTGGGCTGCCTTGTTGGGTTGCGGGTTACACCATCATGGTTTTTGCTGCAAAAAACTGAACCCATGATTGATTGGGCCACGGCAGTGGTAGTTGGTGGTGGCAGCCGTAGTTGCTCCACGATCCGTCGAGTGGGTGAAAACCCAAATTTGTAGGAAGCGCCTTTTGTTGTTGTTTCATAATTTTTTCGTCATTGTATTTCTTTCCCAGGGCGATTCAAAGAATTTATATAAAAATTCTAGGAGTAGGAACTTGTGGGAAAATCTACGGATGAACGAAGAAAATTAGAAATGTTGAATGCGAGAGTCTTCTTCGAGCGTGTGAATCAAACTCTCAATGAAAGCACCAATTTGTGGATGCAAATTTCCGCCTTCTTCTTCTTGGACGAAAATACACCTGCAAAACAATTAACACCTTAGGTTAAGGCCAAGACCCTCACGCGCCCACGATGAATGGGGGTGTTTTGGCTAAAGAACCTCCGATGCCAAAGTTAGAATTTGAGAGTGTAAATGTTTAGAGATATTTGAAGAATTTTAGAAGAGAATTCGACTTAAGTTTTTGGAGAAAATGAGGGGCTACATATAAGGGGTGTGGCCGGCCCTATTTGGAGAAATAGGGTCCGGCCACTTATGGTGGAAATTGGCTCTAATTGCAAGATATTATTTGGCATAATATCTTGCAATCAATTAGGAAATTAATCAAATAACTAGGAAATTAATTAATTAATTTTGGTAATTAATCCCAATTTGAAAAGAATAATTGGGAGTTACCTTGTGGGTGTGGATTTGATGACTCAAGGGTAGTTTTATCTTTTTCACCTAAAAGTCCACGTGTCGCCTCTCTATTTTTCTTGATTATTTTTTGCTCCACAATGGCAACCATGGGAGAATGTGAGAGAAACAACGGATGAAAGGAGATAGAAGTGTGAAGACATTACTAGTATAGAGGATATTTTCGTAATTTACACTCAAAACAAAAAAAAGCCTTATGATATCCTGTTTTGCAAATATTAACTTTTGTCCCTCCTTGAAATATTTAAAAAGTATTGTCTCAATATATAATTAAGTATTAAAACTATACTTTATGTGTAATTTTTCTTAAATATTATTGCCTATCATATATATATTCCGAACATTTTATATGTTGTATACTGTAAACACGAAAATCATGCATGTCTACATATACAATTTTAAAACATGCAGCATGATGCGGGCACCCTCACTATTGTACTCAATGCACTTTGCCAAATTTTGCAAGTGTGCGGTACACGTAAATACCATTAGCTGCCACGATATAGGCAAACACGCAGCAGGACCAATCGGTTTTGCTCGTCTAAGAAGTTTTTAGTGGACAGTCTTAAAGCACAAAAATTTGTAGCTTTATCTTGCCAAAACTTTGCAGCTATCTTCTAGTCGAAGAAAATTTGTAGGCCCCTAATTAACAAAGGGGTGTGATATCCACACACCTTTTTTTACATCTCACACATCCTTTTAATTTTCGGTCGTCGGATTGAATGAATTGAAGAAGATCAATGAACAAAAATTAACAAAGGGTGTGTGAGAAGTAAAAAGCCTGCACACGCCTTAACATATATTCCTATGAATATGTTGGTGGCCACCACGGGTGACAAGAATGCTTTGTTTCGGAAACAACCCAAACAATAAAACAAATGTTCTAAGACTCCTAACATATTTTGTATTTTTATTATACCCAATTTTACACTTTCGCCCATACATTTTAGGCCATTAGATGGAAGAATTGTTTAGGTAATTCTTGTAGATGTTATTGTAATATGGGGAAATTTGATTTAAGTCCAATTTTTTGAGCCAATAGTAGGAATAGTCCAATTTATTAAAATAAGTCCAATTTGTTATATTTAATTATTTAATTATCAATAAGTATCTGTTCAATAATAAGATTTATTATAAAAATCAAATTTCTTCCTAATTATCTCTTTGCTTATTTCTTTTTATTTATCTTTTTGTTATTTCTCGTTCTTCCTTCTGCTTTAACCTATTTATAGATTTTATTTTAATTTTTTTAATCAACCTGTATCACAGGTTAATTATATTTATCTACCTATATGACATTTTTTTTTTTTATAATCAACCTGTCACATATTAATGTGTCTTACTTGTAGGTATGTTATGTTTTTTCTACCTTTTAATTAGGTTTCATATCTCACGTATAGGTATAATATACATTCATATATTTGTTACTTGAGTTAGGGTAGAATGTTTTGCAGATAAATTTATGTTAGTATATTAGTTTTTTTGTTATAAGATATTAATTATATTTTTTGGAGTTGGAAATTGCACAATATTAGAAGATTTTAATTGATTTTTAATTTTTTAGAAAATATAAAATAAGTATAAAAAAATAAAAACATATAATTAGATAACTGGACTCACTCCTAAAAACACTCTACCTTTTTGGACCCGGATCTAAAAGCCCCTTGTAATATTAATATTCATGGTAATTATCTACAAGGTTATATTGGTTATGTTGACCTCTTGATAGTTGTTGAAGTCACTCCAAGGGGATTGCAAGGAGATGGTAATTAGCTCCGAGAGTTGGCTTATCCTCGTACTTGCACGTAATGCCAAAAGAGGCGTGGGAACTGTGAGGACATAAATTAATCATATTCAATAGGAATAGACCACGTCGATACTAGCTTAAGATGATGGTTTTAACTTTGACATCGTGAGCAGATCATCTTGTTCATCTCAATGGATCTAGCAGAATTGTCCATCGCCACCATGCTTTTCCGGCCTGTTATGGATATCATGACATCCACTAGCAAATTTTATGAACCCGTATAGCAACATTGCAGCATTGCAGCATTGCAGCATTGCAGCAGCACGCTGCTTTGTAAACTTATCCCAATAACCTTTTACTTGTAAAATTATCCTTTTCTAAACTTATCCATAAGAAAATAAAAAATAATTTTTAATTAAACCCTTTTTAATTTAACAAAGCTACGTCGTTTGCATAATGAGTTTTCTGCGTTGAAAGAAATTAGTAGCCTTGCACGAAAGTTGGCGGAGATAAAGAGGGACAGACAATATCCCTTGGTGTACTTGCTAGTGAAATTAGCATTGATTTTAACTGTTGCGACTACTTTAGTTGAAAGAGCTTTTTCAGTGATGAAAATTATGAAGAATCCACATTGTAATAAGATGGGTGATCAATGGTTGAATGATAATTGATTGTGTATATTGAGAAAGATGTATTTGATTCTATTGATAATAATGTTGTGATACGACATTTCTAAAATATGAGAACACGTCATGGACAATTATAAATGAAAGTATGATGGATTTTTTAAAGCTATTTTTTGGCCCCATCGCTTTAAAATTCCTGGCTTCGCCACATTGACATCATAAAGTCTTTTTCATACCTTCCGCCCATGGGGCTTGAGTAGGCTGGGAACAACTCTACGAAGTCCCCTTGGGTCGTTTTCCCTGTTGCAGCAGGCATAAATAGCCAAGTCTACCATTGAAATTGGTAATCACTTCTTTACTACTCAGAACTCTATTCTTTGAATTCAGTTTCTCTCAAACTTTTTTCTGACTTAGGCATGAGAGACCCTTTCACAAACACCTTCCTCCTCCTCAAGTGTTTGTTAATTAGCCTAACAGTGTTATTTGTTTTGTTGGTTTTATCGTAAATTATCCTTGGCGAAATTTGCATCCACAAATTGGTGCTTTCATTGAGAAATTTGAAATATACTTATTGGGTGCTTTGGGTAAATCTCAATTTACTACTCTGAAGTTTCTTGGTTTTCAACATTTCATACATCAAGTTTTTTTTCACCCCAATTTTGGTACCTAAAGTGATTATTCTAGGACACTTTCATACATCCGTTAACTTTCTATTAAAACAGCCATTAACCTGTGATGTGGCGCCCAAGTGGACAATGATTGGGCACCACGTGTCAATCTGGGTCCAAGTGGATATTAAAAAATTAAAATTAATTAAAATTAAAAAATTAATATAATTTGCTGCCAATTCATAAAACTTTGTGTTTATGATCAGACATGTTCAATAAATCACTTTGTAAAGATCATCTCTATAATAAAATAAATTTAAATTAAGGTTGTTTAGTCAATCAATTGTAGCAAATAGATAGACAGTTTGTAATACTTTTACTGTATTTGACCATTTGTTTTTATATAGTTCGATGACTAAACGATCTAATATTTTGTTATTTTGTTTATTTTTTGCAAAGATGATCTTTACAGAGTGATTAATGATTAAAGAGTAATGTGTACCAGTGGTCCCTCAACTTTAATCAAATTGAAACAATGAACTCGCAACTAAAAATTCATTACCATTGGTCTCTCAATTCATTAAAACACATGTAGCTATGGTCCTTTTCGTCAACTCCGTCAGAATTATGTCAAAATGAGTTATGTTGGAAGGACCATTGCTACAATTGGGTTAAAGTTGAGGAATCATTGCTCCAATTGGGTTAAAGTTGAGGGACCATTGATACACTTTTTCTTATTTGATTTTTCATGTTTGCCCCTTGATGCAGCCACGTGCATGACATGTCATTTTGACGGAATTTCTAACGGAGTTGACAAAAAAAGCCATAGATGCACGTTTTGATGAGTTAAGGAACCAATGGTAATGAATTTTTAATTGAGGGATCATTACTCCAATTGAATTAAAGTTGAATGATCATTGCTATAATTTACTCTGATATAAATGGGTCCGATCATAAGCATCAGTGAATCGATAACAAGGCATATTAAGATCCAATTGAATTAAAGTTGAATGATCATTACTATAATTTACTCTGATATAAATGGGTCCGATCATAAGCATCAGTGAATCGATAACAAGGCCTATTAAGGAGTAACTCGTCCTCATTCCTTTGATTAATATCAATTGAATCTTCTAGAAAGGCAAAAATAAACATAATAAGGAATCCGTCCTTCAAAGGATCAAATAATAGAGATGAGGGATGAACTGGAGGTATTGTTCCGTCATCGATATGGCATATAAAGAATTGGTGTAATCAAATAATAGAGATGAGAGATGAACTGGAGCTATTGTTCCGTCATCGAGATGGCATATAAAGAATTGGTGGTGGATTCATCAGCTACCACTGACATAATTTAAATGAGATGATGCATGAAAACTGGAAAGTGGTAATCGTATTGTGATCAAAAGTTTTGTTGGCATTATTTCATACACTGATTTGGTATTGATGTGCTTTGAAAAAAAAACTACTTCTGCTGTGCTGTGAAAATAAAATCATTTTTGCTGCTTCACGTTTTTATTTTATTTTTTTACCCAAAACTGTGAAAATAAGATATTTTTAAGTGTTTACCAAACACCTTTTTTAGCTCATTTTTTTTATACCCTTTTTTTTTTTTAAACCCAACAGGCAAAGCGCATTACAATAATGGGATTCCCCCAATCAAACTCATTTAGTCATATTGGCCAACAAAGAAAATAAAAAAAAGGCTTCGACCGCGACCGGAGGGAATTGATAATGTATTGGTAAAGCTATTATAAAGTAAACACGACTCCTGATCAGTGATCAGGTTTCTCGTCCAATTTTTTGGAATATGCATCCTCCTAAGAGCAATTCCATCCTTAAAAAAATACGCCAGCATATAGCTCATTAATTCATTCAGTGAACAGTGATAGACATCAATGAACAGTAATATGCCAAATGCATATCCACCTTTAAAACTAATTAGCCTAGTCAATTTTATTAAAATATTATTAATTTTTATTATAAAATAAAATTTTGATTTATTAAAATATTATCAATTTTATTAAACCCCATTTAATTCACCGCTTCCACTCCCCCTCAAAACCTCACCATGTCGCGCCACTCTCTAAGTACCAACCAATACTCAATCTCCGACCAAGACCTCAACCCTCGGGGCTTCAACCTCCACCGCACGATCGGGGAGCTCAACCTGGACCACCTCAACAAGGTGTTTGTGGCCGTCGGGTTTCGAAGGAGGACCCAGACAAGATCCAGACGGCGCTGGAGCACACGAACTCACTGATGTGGATGGAGTACAGGAAGACGAAGTGGTCGGTGGCGTTCGCGAGATTGACGGGAGGCGGCTGTTCAACGTAAGCCTGACGTCATATAGGTCGGGCCTTGGCTCAGCACATTCTGGGCCAGCCTAGAGACTGGCTTGGGCTAGGTGCCAGCCTATCTGCTGGGCTGGAGGGGAAAGCCTGGGTGTTGGGCCATTTGTTTGGCTAGGTGCCGGCCTATCAGTTTCCCAGTGGAACTGCTCTAACTACATCTTGCATCCAATTTTTGTATGGGTTTTAGAGAGAAAGATTGGAGAAAGAGTTATATGGGTCCCATAGAAATATATATTTTTACTCATGGGAAAGATTGTGGGGTTATATATTGGGGAAAACGATCCTCGTCAGATCCTCTTTGTGGGAATCCGGAAGATCAATCAATTATGTCTGTTCATCGTATATTGTGCGGTCAGAAATTATTTAAAATTTAAAATTTAAAATTGAATATAAATAGTATCTAACGAAAACTAACTGCACGATGTACGATGAACGGACGTGATTGATTGATCCTCTATATCCCCACAAAGAGAATCCGGCAAGGATCATTTTCCTATATATTAAATATATAATCAACTTCAAAGTATCATGTTCAAGTTTCGGTAGAAGTATATATGTTGAATATTTAACTTCAGAATTAGCCACTTAGTATTATTGTTTAGTGGTATTCCTTTTCACTTATAAGTGAGGAGTCTTAGGTTCGATTCTCGTCAAAAACGAATTTGAACCATATTATTACGGCTAACTTACTGTGAGGCTTAGCTCACTTTCCCATTCCGGCTCTCATTCGTTTAACAAAAAGAACTTTAAAGTTGCCAATGTTTGAAACCATCACGAATAAGAGTGAGGAATTTGACCCAACCGCTGACTGGCCTTCCTTTCCTTAGAGCAAGTTCAACCCTAAAAAAATGTGCCAGCACCCAGCCTATTTAATCTACTCGGTGAACAATGATACACCCCAATGAACAGTAATATGTCAAATGCATCTCCACCCCTAACAAAAAATAGCCTAGCCAATTTTATTAAAATATTATTATTTTTTATTATAAAATAATAATAAAATAATTTTATTTTTAATTTCTGACTTTATAAAAAAAATATTATTAATTTTTGATATTTTTATAAAATATTATTATAAATTACACCTATACATACAGTAACACCACCGTCGCCGTCCCAAATCCGCTCCCAGGGCCGGCCCTGAGAAATTGGGGGCCCTAGGTGAGCCTTCGAGTGGGGGCCTTACAGTTCTTTGACTCCCAACTCATTGTACATTTATATGTATAAAAAAAGGTTTCGCTAAATACTTGAAAAAGTTCATTTCTACATAAAAAATCATTAGAATTCATATCCAAAGAAGAAAGATATGCAAACATTACTTAAATATTACACGTCTCTTGTTTTTAGACGCAAATGTATTAATTAAGTTTACATAATCTAACTTTTCAACCATTTCTTTTTCAATTGACAAAATAGCTAACTCATTCAATCTTTCTTGTGACATAATTGATCGAAGATACGATTTGATCAACTTTAATTTTGAGAAACTTGTTTTGGCAGAGGCAAATGTAACTGGTATGGTTAACAAAATATAATAAGCAACCCATGCATTCAGGAAACTCTAAAAATATATTTTTATATATTATATATATACACACATATTTAAAAAGAAATATTTTGCTCCCCCCCCCCACCCAAAATGCTGCACGGCAAGTTCCAAAAAAATATTTATAATTTCATATTTAGATATTTTACACAATCTACTAAATTATATATATAAATATATATATAGAAAATTATGATTGGCACTCAAAAACTCATTCTACATTCCAAACTTTCTATATTTGGAATGAAAAATACACTTGTGAAGAGTGTAGGATGAGATTTTTGGAATGTCAATAACACTTCCCTATATTTAAAATAAAAAATTAAAAAAAATTAAAAAATTCCCCCCCCCCCGAAGTGGGGGCCCTAGGCGGGCGCCTACTCCGGCTACCCTCAGGGCCGACCCTGTCCGCTCCCCATTTTTCTGAAACCCCTCCCTTTCTCTCACCTCCAAGCCCTCCATCTCTGCTTTCTCATTAACTCACGCCTTGCGCCATCGGGCTCCTCCGCGGCTGGTCATGGTGCTATCTGCTGCGAACCTCGACTCCAAGCCCACCGTCCTCGTCTCAAAGAAGCTCGGAGAACCCGGAATCAACCTCAGCCCTGAGAAACTCTGCACCAAGATCTCACTCTGCAACACGTTGATCTTGCGTAGCAGGACCAAGGTCACCCGCAAGGTGTTCGAGTCCTCCCACGAGAGATTGAAGGTTGTGGGAAGAGCTGGTGTCAGCATCGACAACGAGGATGGCCCGGCTGACGTCAGATGGCCCGACTGTTGGGTCTGTCAATTCTAGGCTGGTCTCTTGCCTGGCTTGGGCTGGGTGTCAGCTTAATAGGCTGGGGTGGAGTGATTTGGCTGGGAGTTGGCCTGTTTTGGGTGTTGGGTGCCGAGCAATCCACTCCCAGTGGACTTGCTCTTAACGATTTTTCTTTCGCTACTTTCCAAAACGTGAAAGCCCAGTATTTTTTCAGTGTGACTGGGTGCTTTGTCAATGAGTGAGTGCTTTATATCACCTTCATCTCGTGCTATAATTTTATGGTTCTAATAATTTGGCAAACAAAGCGTGCAAGTTAAGGATATAAGGAAAAGTAAGGAATCATTATTATTATTATTATTATTTACATTTTACAAAGTCATGTGCATGTCACATTGTAATAACATATGATGTGACATGTGTTATGTCACATCCCGGCCCGGGCCCCCACCACATCCCGGGCTTGACTCCATCGTAGCACGATATTGTCCGCTCTGAGCCTCGGCCACACTCTCACGGTTTTGTTTCTGGAAACTCACACGAGAACTTCTCAGTGGGTCACCCATCATGGGATTGCTCTCGCGCGAACTCGCTCAACTTCGAAGTTTCAATGGAATCCGAAGCTAGTGAGCTCCCAAAAGGCCTCGTGTTAATTGGAGGTGGGAATGTACATATAAGGCTTACAAGATCCACACCCTTAGGCGATGTGGGATCTTACAATCCACCCCCCTTAGGGGCCCGACATCCCCATCGGCACACTTCCGGCCAGGGATTCGCTCTGATACCAAATTGTCAAATCCCGGCCCGGGCCCCACTACATCCCGGGCTTGGCTCCACCGTAGCACGATATTGTTCGCTCTGTGCCTCGGCCACACTCTCACGGTTTTGTTTCTGGGAACTCACACGAGAACTTCCCAGTGGGTCACCCATCATGGGATTGCTCTCGCGCGAACTCGCTTAACTTCGGAGTTCTAATGGAATCTGAAGCTAGTGAGCTCCCAAAAGGCCTCGTGCTAATTGGAGGTGGGAATGTACATATAAGGCTTACAGGATCCACACCCTTAGGCGATGTGGGATCTTACATGTTATGTTCAATTAATATTCAATAAGATAAAATTATTTAACTAATGTTGTTATTATGTAAAAATTATGACATCATGTGATATAACAATTGAGTTGTATAAAAATGCATTCCTTCATTACACTCGGTACTTCAGCTGAAGATTATCGAATCATATTTTAAAGTATTCATCCTCTCATACTAAGGATTAGAGATTACTTGTTGAACATTCACATGCTTCTAAGAATAAATTATTAACTACAACAATGCATAGAACACATCCAAGATGAGATATGGTCACATCTCATTGTCAAATGATCAGCAACGTATCCCCAAGACAACTATGATGTCTCAAGTCAAAGGACTACTTACATTATTCCAACTAGTAGAGTACTTGCTTGACATGCGAGTAAACCTTCATGCAAGTACTCTCGTTTGGTTATGTTTAGTCCCTTAACGAGCACCTACATACTTGTCATAGTGTCCCTACACGAATGGCTTAAGACTTTCCATCCTCCCCTTTGAAGCAGACAGTACATACTGATCTATTTGGATTGTCAGCATCCCTCTGACAAAAAGGAACATTTTTGGACAATATGGTTATGCAAAGAAGGTCTTTGTAGTCTAACATCTTTATATTACTTCTTCCATCAATCCATTATCCATGGATTCACTATTTGGACGTATATCATTTATTAAGATAATCCTAATCAGTATTTTGCCCATTTGTTGTATTAGACTTAACTATACATTCAGACATTATCTTGAAAAGTTTCTTCTTAAGATTGACTTTCAGGGCATATCTCTAACACAAATAATCTTCATTTAAACAAAGTTTTTCCTTCACGAATCTTGTTTGCCTTTCCCTTTGTTGTTTTTTCAGACCTTGGGATGACTAGTCCTTCTCATTGACTCGATTCCTTTTCTTGCCCTTTGAAACATTCGCATTGACTTATGGCAATGGAACAACATTATATCTAGTAGGTCGAGAGTTAAGGTTTTGCATATGCAAGTTGTTGTTCTTCTTAGCCAGAATAAGAACTGTTGTGAGGTCTGAGAACCTTTGATAGCTTCTTTCTCTGTACTACTGCTGGAGCACAATGTTCGAGCAATTAAAGGTGGAACAGGTCTTCTCCAGTAGGACGAAATTAGTGAATTCTTGACCACAGAACTTCAGAATCAACTGGATTCGACAAACTTCTGAGACATACTCATCAACAGTCTTAAAGTTCTGAATTGACAATCGTTTCTTGTTAGAGGAAAAAATATTTGTTTTTGGTGATCAAATTAGTCCACTACAAATTCCCATAAAGACTTCGGGTCCTCCTCAGCCAAAAATTACGTTTGGAAGGCTTCCTCCATGTGCTTTCAAATGAAAATGAGGGCCTTAGCTTTATGGGACTCATTAGCAGCATCATCTACAATTGCCTCTGACAGCTTCCTTGCCTTGAGGTGCATCTTGACATCTTGGGCCCACTTGATGTAGTTGGTTTTAGAGATATCAAGAGCGATGAAGTCCAACTTGTTCAAGTTTGACATCTTTTCTGCAAAAAAAAAGAGGTGGATTAAAAATTCAAGTTTAATCTAAATGGATGTAGAAACTGGATTAAAGGTTTGTTTGGCAAGAAAACTTTGCATTTCTATTTGGTGAAAGAGCTTAAGGTGTGAGCTTGGACCAAAGATGTGAACTCATAGTGAGGCACAGGTTAGTGCTACATCCCGACCTGGGCTCCACCACACCCTGGGCTCGACTCCGTCGTAGCACGATATTATCCGTTTTGGGCCTGACGACGCCCTCACGGTTTTGTTTCTGGGAACTCACGCGAGCAGAACTTCCCAGTGGGTCACCCATCCTGGGAATGCTCTAGCCCATTCTCGCTTAACTTTGGAGTTCCTAAGGAACCCAAAGCCAATGAGCTCCCAAAAGGCCTCGTGCTAGGAAGAGATGGGCATGTACATATAAGGCCTAGAGGATCCACTCCCCTGGACGATGTGGGATCTAACAATTTTTCTCTTTTGTCTCACATTATAATACATGAAATTCTCTAATAAAAATTCCCTCATTTTCTTACACAACACATTATTAGCACTTTTGCTCTTAACATAATCAAAACCACCAGAAAATAATCCCCCAAACCCTAGAAATTTTTTTTTTTTTTGCAGTCACTCTAGCCGCAAGACAACGAATTTTGAAAAACCACCGTGAACTCGATTATGATATTTTCATATTGCTTATGTGTTGTTGTTGTTGCTTTTTGTTATTATTATTATTATTATTATTATTATTATTATTATTATTATTATTATTATTTTATGTTTATCATATATCTTTTTATTTATTTTTTCCAATTTTGCGAAACCTTCACGATAAAGAAAATCATCATGATGCATGAACCTCCTTAATCTAATTTTATGCATATGACATCGAAAACGGCTATTTGTGATTTTTTCGTGATGCACATGTGTATATAATATGGAGGCTTGAATGATGGCCTCAATCCCAAATGCAGCAAAACCCTATCAATTTTGTTGTTAGTGGGCTTCCAGAAGTAAACCCAACTCATGTAACACCCACCGCCAAATTAATTGGTATTTTCTCTAAGTCTGGGTTTTTATCTTTTAAAATTGTTTTGGGTCTTAATAGGTGTGCCCAAAGGGCCCACCTTTTGTTAGTTGTCTCCCGGGTCCAAGACTTTAACCTGTCCCTCTCTCTCGGTCTCACTCTTTCTTTCTCTTCTTATCTCTTGCTCTGTAACTCTCTCTCACTCTCGAACTCTCGTCTCTCACTCCCCTTTTGCCGTGGACGCACACACCTACACACCCACACCCCAACTCGAGGACATCATCATCGTCATCAATCTTCTTCCTCTCGTCGCAGCGAGGACGATGAACCCAAGAAAGACCTCCGGCGAGTCCCTTCCATATTTTTGGGTAGGTAAGCCTCGGGTTTCCTTCCTTTTGTTTTATATTGTTGCTTGTGTGTGATTATTGAGTTTATATTGTTATGTTCGAGGTTTTGGGAACGAAATCGGTGCGGGGGAAAGCACACCCATTTCCGGCGAAATCATGGGTGTCGAGGGCTTTTCCGATCACCTACGGCCATTCTACGGCAAACCAAAGGTATAGACTTACTCCTCTCACCTTCCTCTACGTTTTGGTACCTAGATCGGAGTATAAGGGTGTGTGTGACGGTCGGCCGGAGTTGGGAAAGCTCCGGCGTTGCTCCTCCGTCAAACTCAAGCAAACCAGGCCTTCAGGCCGTGTAGAAGAACAGAACACAGGCCTTCGGGGCGTCACTGCTCAACCCATTCGAACCAGGCCCTTTGGGCCATGCCTAAACCCAACCCAACCCTTTTATTTTTATTTAAATTATTTAATTGTTCAAAGACCTTGAGGCCTTTGGGCCATCTCCTTTAAGGCCTTATGGCCCGTACACCTCAAACCCAAACCCTTTAACCCTTTTTTCTGTTAACAGGCCTTCGGGCCTTGAAGAGTTGGGCCTTTGAGGCCCGTGTTGTTTAAACCCTAAACCTAAGCCCTTTTATTTGGGCTGGGCCTTAAGCCTTAGGCCTTTCGACCCAAAACCCATTCTTCCTAAAACCCTAAACCCATTTCCCTTAAGCCTAACCCTAAGCCCAGACCCGTTTGACCCAGTCCGACCCGAACCCATGACCCGTTGACTGACCCGGTCTGACCGTTGACGTTGACTTTTTCTGTTTTCGTTCGGGACCCCTTCTAGGCTAATTTCGACGTCCTGGACCCTTTTTCGATGTCCGTTTTCCTAAATAAAGTCGTTTGAGTGGAGTTTGACCAAGTGTACCCTTTATTGTGCTCAGAGGCAATTATAGAGGCATTGTATAGTCTGCGCAGCTTTCGACGGCGAAGTACTGTGAGTGGACCCCTTCTAAAAATGCATGTTTTAATACTAGAAATGCATACATGAAAAGCATGATTTGATGATTATGTTCTATGAAATGCTTTGAGATAACATGCTTATTGAGGCTAGTTTGAATTACTACTATTTTTTCTATAACCCATGTTCTTTATAGGATATCTGATCGATGACGATACAATATTTAGAACATGTTTTGAACACCTCTTTATAGTATAGATCATCGATGACTTTATACTATGAAGTTGCTTTTCAATATATATGTTCACTGGTTTTGTATTTTCCTAGTGGTCCTTATTCCGCTACGGGACGTAGGGATAGATTCCGGTCTGTCCCGGGCGACGGTTTGGAGTTGGCATAGGGCCTGGAGGGTGTTTCCTCTGGCTATTTAGCACAGAGACGGGGAGCCGGCAAGGGGCCTGGAATGTTATTTCCTCTGACTGTCTACTCAGAGACGGGGAGCCGGCATGGGGCCTGAAGTGTTATATTGGACATTCACTAGCGATTATTATATATGAGTTATGATTTGAGACATTGCACGGCATGGTAGGTTTCGGAAAACCTATTTTGATCATGTTATATGAGTTTTCATAAAACCTGGGGGTTAGTACGTTGATAACTGTTTTACTATATATATATCAAATTGGTCCACTCATGTTTGTTTTGCGCCCCCTTCAGGGCATAGAATCGAGGCATACAATCCTGGCGTCAAGGCACTTCCGCATCGGCATATTCGAGTTCACTCAGTGTAGGACCTATTCTTCATTTCATTCAATTTTATATTATTTCTTTAAGTATTCTAGTTAGTTGTATGCTCTGAACACTTTCCTTAAATGCATATTCTTTATTCTTTTATCTTCATAAGTCTTATCTATCCCTTATTTTCAGCATTTGCACTCAATAAATGGCTTTCGTCACCCTCGGGTGTAGGCCAGCACGTGCCTATCCTGGTATTCTGGAAATATCGGGATCGGGGCGTGTCAACTCAACACTCAAAAATGCATCCCCATGCTTTGCAATCGAAAATCCAAATTGGCTTTCCAATCAAAAGTCCAACCTATATTCTAGTCGAATACAAAACGTGTATTCGAGTCGAATACAATACTTGCACTCTAGTCGAATTCTCAATTCTTGGCTTTCTAGTCGAAAGCCCAATTCACTTCCAGTCAAAGCCCAATTTCATATTCCAGTTGAATATGCGAATAAGAGACCAAATAATTGATTCAAGCGACATGAATTCAACTAATATGTTTCGAGTTTCAAACTCACTTGACTTTAGAAATTTACGAAGTCAAGAAGAATCAAAACCCGAGCCCAATTGGACCCACTAACTGTAAGATCCTACCTCGCTCAGGGGTGTGGATCCTATAAGCCTTATATGTATATTCTCATCTCTACCTAGCATGAGGCCTTTTGGGAACTCACTGGCTTCGGATTCCATTGGAGCTCTGAAGTTAAGCGAGTTCGCACGAGAGCAATCCTATGATGGGTGACCCACTGGGAAGTTCTCGTGTGAGTTCCCAGAAACAAAACAGTGAGGGTATGGCCGAAGCCCAAAGCGGACAATATCGTGCTACGGCGGAGTCGAGCCTAGGATGTGGTGGGGGCCCGGGCAGGGATGTGACAATTTGGTATCAGAGCTAATCCCTGGCCAGAAGTGTGCCGATGAGGACGTTGGGCCCCTAAGGGGGTTGGATTGTAAGATCCCATATCGCCCAAGGGTGTGGATCCTATAAGCCTTATATGTATATTCTCATCTCTACCTAGCATGAGGCCTTTTGGGAACTCACTGGCTTCAGATTCCATTGGAACTCCGAAGTTAAGCGAGTTCGCACGAGAGCAATCCCATGATGGGTGACCCACTGGGAAGTTCTCGTGTGAGTTCCCAGATACAAAAACGTGAGGGCGTGGCCGGGGCCCAAAGCGGACAATATCGTGCTACGACGGAGTCGAGTTCGGGATGTGACAAAAATTTGTATGGGGCTTAACTTGCCATTGTACTATGCTAAATGACACTACAACCCACTCAAAATATGTCATGTGTTAAAATCATACCTATAGATTACATTTAGAGAGCAACACCCAAACAAAAAAAATTCTAAAATTGAAAACTAATTAAAACAAATCATTTATCTTAATACTTAATATGTCTTTTCCAGAAAAAATTAAGAAAATTGAGATTTATCAACATGTTTTTTTCTCCTTAGTACCTCTGGTATTACAAGAAAAATAATATGATAATTTTTTCTGTTCTTCAAGGACTATATAATTGAATATTATTCATGTATCTATCTCTCTGCTGGGGCACGATCATTTAGATTTCTATTCAATTGTTTTGCTGATAAAAAGATAATCTTTATTGATAGCAGATTCGTAGATTAAGTTTCTTCCTGACGTTCGAATATACTCCATTTTTAGATGAATTATATAAGAAATATATGATTTCATAGTTTCACTGTTCAAATTTTCCTTTTTAGATTTTTATTTTTTATTTTACTTACGAAGCTTTAAATTTAAAAAATGATATTTAAAGCTTAACACATGGCAAGTTATGAATGGTGTGGCACTGCCACTCAACATAGTTCAGTGGCAAGTTAAGCCTCACACAAGTTTTACCGAAGACAACTTTATATAGTGGTATGTGACTATCCTGTCAAATTACATAAATATTTTTAGTTTAATCAAGGTTCTAAAAGATGCTAGGTGCTAGTCGGGCGGTGAGCTGGGGCCTAGCTCCTAGGCGGCTAGGCGGGGTCTAGGCGGGTGCTTAGGCGGACTAGGCGGATTTAAGTAATCTATTATATTTCGTGTAAATAAGTGTCTGTTTATACTTAAAATATATATAATTTTATTATAAACTACAAAATAGAATGACATATATATTAGGCGGTATTGGAACATAATGAAAACATGGGGAATATGCATATAATGTGTATTCATTTAAGTATTCAACAAGTCTCTTACAATTTATTGGAAAAAATAAAATGCAAAATGAAAGTTATCTATTTTCTGTCTAAGTGAGTCGCAACTTAGACGGGTGCCAAGGCGGGTCTGGACGGGCTAGGCGGGTGCCTCAGCAGATCTAGGCTCCCTTTTTAATTTTCAAACGCCTAGACGGAAATTTTTAGAACAGTGAGTTTAATATGAAAAATCAATTATTTAATCAATTAAAGAATGAATAACATACCTAATTGATGCATGGTTATACCATCGTTGTGACATGTATACAAAAGAAAACATTAAGCCCTAGCTTCCCATACTGATCAGTATCATCTTCAATTCACCATTCTCCAACAATCTGCATTTAACACGCGACGCACCAGTCCAAGGTCAAAAAGGTCACGAAAGGAATACAAAACTGAAGCGAAAAAAAAAAGATTATTGTTTATATAATTTATTTTCTAAACAATTCCTTAGAAGCAATACCTTATTGGTTTAAAATATAAAAAAAAAAAATTGTAAATTTCCCATTCGCATACGCTAAAAATGCTAAAAAAATCTAATTTACATTTTTTTTTGTTTTGTCAAACGATACATTTTTTAGATTAGATGTTAGATTAGTTACCAACAGGGTTCGAACTCGCGCTATCATACAAGAGCTCAATACATTTCCACCATTGTGGTAAAAGATCACTTGCCAATTTACAGATTTGACTCTCTTATATTTGGTGGGGTTTGAAGTCCTTAACTTGGGGAAGGTAGTGGAATAAAACTGGCAGGGTCGGAAATGTGACAAAGTTCATCTGCCTTATAAATGGAGGCCATTAAGCCAGGCACATTCATTTATCTTCACTGTAACCAGCATGGATACAAAATTGAACGCCAATAAAATAAAAGGAAAACTAATGAAAATGACTTGAAAACTTTGAGTTTTAACGATAAGGACAAAATAAAGGGTAAAGTGAATAGCAGCAGGTTTGACTTTTTAGTGTAAAAATGTGGTTTTTTGTCACATCCCGACCCGGGGTCCACCACATCCCGGGCCCGCTCCACCACCGTAGCACGATATTGTCCGCTTTGGGCCCCGACTACGCCCTCACGGTTTTGTTTCTAGGAACTCACACGAGAACTTCCCAGTGGGTCACCCATCATGGGAGTGCTCTCGCGCGCTACTCGCTTAACTTCGGAGTTCCTACGGAACCCGAAGCCAGTGAGCTCCCAAAAGGCCTCGCGCTAGGTAGGGATGGGAATATACATATAAGGATCACTCCCCTGGGCGATGTGGGATCTCACAATCCACCCCGCTTAGGGGCCCGACGTTCTCGTCGGCACACCACGGCCAGGGTTAGGCTCTGATACCAAATTGTCACATCCCGACCCGGGGTCCACCACATCCCGGGCCCGCTCCACCACCGTAGCACGATATTGTCCGCTTTGGGCCCCGACTACGCCCTCACGGTTTTGTTTCTAGGAACTCACACGAGAACTTCCCAGTGGGTCACCCATCATGGGAGTGCTCTCGCGCGCTACTCGCTTAACTTCGGAGTTCCTACGGAACCCGAAACCAGTGAGCTCCCAAAAGGCCTCGCGCTAGGTAGGGATGGGAATATACATATAAGGATCACTCCCCTGGGCGATGTGGGATCTCACATTTTTCGTTAAAGTGAACAGTGCCGCAGGTTTTTCGTTAAAACTCTCTAAAATAAAATACGAAATTAAACATTATTCATAGGAGGGGGTATTTTTGGTAAACCATAGCGGGTGTCAAAATTGTAAAATTGGGTTCGAAACGTGAGCGTTTCTAGAACCCACCAGTTTAAAAGCATCGGCCTCTGGCATTCTCTCTTGCAAGTCCAACGAGTTTCAACACCCATCTCTTAACATCAAGACAGAGAAGAGCCTCTCTGTCTCTCTCTCTCTAAAAATTTCCTCTTTTGGAGAGCCAGAGAGGCATTGCAATATCTCTTTCCAAAACCCCATTTAGAAACCCAATTAATCCTCCCTCTCCTTCCAAACATTTAAGAATTTCAGAGCGAGGGAGAGAGAGAGAGAGAGAGAGAGAGAAGCGAGAGAAAGAGCTAGAGAGATGGGTGGGAAGAAATTTGCAGTGCTTCTGTGCGCAGAGGACACGGAGTTTGTGAAGAAGACGTACGGGGGGTATTTTGGGGTGTTTCTGAGAATGCTGGCGGAGGAGGGGGAGACGTGGGACTTGTACCGGGTGGCGCGCGGCGAGTTTCCGGAGGACGATGAGATTGAAAACTACGATGGGTTTGTGATATCCGGAAGCAGCAGGGATGCCCACGGCAATGATGCCTGGATCTGCAGGCTCCTCACCCTCCTCCAGAAATTGGATTCCATCAAGAAAAAAGTTCTCGGCATTTGCTTCGGTCATCAGGTAATCTTCCTCCTCCCAACAATATTTTCTTACATTCTTTGTTTGTCTCTGTAAATTCTTTTTTTTTGTTTTTTCGGAAAATTGGATTTTTTTTAAGAAAGGATATTATGGTCATTTCACATATTATCATATTAGGAAGAACGTAAGGTGCGGAAACGACTGTTTCGTGCTGGGCTCTGGGATTTTCCGTTACTTCAGATTAAGGGTATAATGGTCTTTCAATGGGCACGAGATTAATTGTGATTAATAAGTTAAGTAATTGCTGCGCCCACTCCTTATTTTTGTGCTTCGTGAAGTTTTAAGTCCGATTCTTATCAAAAATTAATTTAAATCACATTATTATTAATTTATTGTGAAACAAAGCTCATTCCTTCTTCTTGTGCTCGGAGAAGTTTGGTGTGAACTTTGCTGTCAGTGGTTCTGTAACCGTACGATCGTGACTTTTAGCTTCCACGATTAACATTCATGTCGTTTACTATTTAGTCGTCTTGTGACCTGATACTATGTGGTCCCACAAAATAATGATTTTTAGAGAGGTAACATTAGTATGTTAAATAGTTGTTAAGACTGAAAAAGTCGATGAAGATCAAACATACCCGCGAAATATATAAATATAATTACTTTCTATCACTGCCGTCATCCGTTAAGAACGTAATTGTTTAAATAAGAAAAACTAATATATCGGGTATGTGAGGTTTAAAGGTTGACAGTTTTAGTTGTAAAACACTAATTGACACGTCACTTGTGCGAATAGAATGAAATATAAAAATGTTTTGTGTTATCGTGTGTGACGTTGTAACAGTTTCTTAGATATTGAGTTTGTAACGTTCATATCGAATCAATTTCAACTATCGTGATCATTTTTGTGGGAATTAATACTGTGACTATGACTTTTCACATGTTACATTCATTGTTAACTTAATTTAACCTAATACAGACAACAGTAAGGAAACATGTTTGCATAATCACTTGACACTTGAAGTTACATCCCAACGAGGAAGCGTATTTGCTCACCACCACCGTAAATCTTGGTGTATGCTTATATCATACACCAAATCATCTATCATGTGTCTTTTCACTTAATTTTTGTTAATTTTTTACAAAATTGATAAAGTAATTAGAGTTAGTTAAAAAAACACGTGATAAATAATTAGGTGTATAATAACCATATATTATAATTATTACGGTGAGCAAAAATGTTCTATTCCAGCAATTTTGCTCACATCCAGTGGGACCTACCAGATTTGGAGCTTAGCACAGGTCATAGGGGTTCCACTCTTCTTCTCTCTTTCTCGCAACAAGTCAAAATTTGTTCATTGATTCAAGGTTCCACTGTATATAGTCTCCTTTTGTTGAAGATTCCTGAGGGATCTTTTGTAAAGTCCACTATACATTGTATTTTAACAACTTAATTGTTTATTTTTTAGGTTTTTCATCGAAGATATATGTACTAAAAGTCATTTAAATTCGAAACTATAACCATTGAATTAAATAGTAGTTATAATAGTGTTTACTCGATGGATTGCTCAACAGACGAGAATTTTTATATATACATATATATATATATATATATGTAATATGTTTGTGTGTGTTGATAAAAATATAAAAAAAAAACTAATGAAAATGTCTTGAAAATTTTGAGTTTTAATCAAAATAACAAAAAGATGTTGTAAGTGAATAGTATCAGGAGTGATTTTTTAAAGTAAAAATGTCTTTTTCGTTAAAAGTAAACAGTACCGAGAGTATTTCGTTAAAACTCTTATAAGACCACTAAATGTTGCAAGATTAGATGTATGCCACTATGCCTACTTAGTCTTATCAGTTTAATTACATTATTGGAGAACCAACGTTGGTTCTCATTTTGTTATCACTAACTTCTGAGACTTGACTTGGTTACGTTACATACATTTACTTAATATATTCATCATCAAACAGTCAGATGGGCCCAAAAAAGAGAATATCATATCTGATGATATTTGTTTTTGTTTTGCTTAAATTGCTTTAATTTGTTGGTGATCATCATGACATCATTGTAGTTATTGTGTTGCACATTGCACGTTTCAAAGGGAGATTATTCCCTATACATTTGTGTGTGTGTGTGTGTGTGTGTGTGTGTAATGGATAATGAATTTGGTGGCTATACTATTCTGGGGTATGATTTGATTGGATTAGGATAAAGGATAGACGCGTGGAATTGATTCAGATGAGGATGGCAGAATTAAATATAATATCTATGAAAGTTTGCATGACATGCTCTATGTGGAATTGCTTTTTAGGCTCGTGGTTGTTTGTTGTGTGCTTTTCCCGTTTTGTAACTTGTCGGTGGCTAACCTTGATGGAAAACGTGGTGTGATTTTGGCTTTTAGCTTTTGGTTTTTGGTGTGCAAATGATTTGGCTTTAGGGTGTTTTGGGGTGCTTGTTGCATGGTTTTGCATTGCCCCCCATTTTTATATATGCAACAACAACAACAACAAAGTCTTTTCTCACTAAGTGGGGTCGGCTATATGAATCCTAGAACGTCATTGCGCTCGATCGTATGTTCATTTTCATAAGGATTCGACGTAACCTAGGAGTGCCGGCTGTCGACTACTTGACGCTCTCCCCCTCCTCCTCCTTTATCCGGACTTGGAACCGTCAATGTAAGATAAAGGTGTCCAACACCACATTTACACGTTAGAAATAAACTAACTCCATGCAACTTTGCTTTTATTTGGAGCGATTCAGATTCTCCTCGTGGAGGAATCACTTCACCATCCACTACCTGATGTATGGGATGTCTGACCGATGATATCCTCTTCTGTCCATGGCCGCTGCCCTTATTTCAGACATGCGTTATAAACGGAATTCGTATTATTCTTATTTTGACAATAGATTAGTAAACGAGTCTATGGCGAAATATTGTGATATTGTGGAATACATGTAGAATCCACTTAATGTGACAAAACATTAGCACTAATAAAAGGAAGTGAAAGAATTTAGTTCGTTGTATTGCTTTTCTAAGACCCAATATATGTCAACTCTATTAATTATTTAGTTATATTTCCTTTTAGTTTTACGTGAAAGTGGTTGAGCTATCAACTCCTTATCCCACCTTTTAAACTAAGAGAGTTTTAACGAAAAATCCGTGGTACTGTTCACTTTAACGAAAAATCACATTTTTACACTAAAAAGTCAAACCTGGTACTATTCACTTTACCCTTTATTTTGTCTTTATCGTTAAAACTCAAAGTTTTCAAACCCTTTTCATTAGTCTTCCTTTAAACTAATCCCTCATTTCTTGTTATGTCCTCAATGAGCTGTCTTTATCTACTCTCTATACATATGTGCGATTATGATGAATGAATGATCGAGAGTTGTTTATATATGACTTTGATTAGATATTGAGCCGTGCACTGGGAGGAAAATCTGGTAGAGCCATCACAGGCTGGGATATCGGAATCCGAACCGTCCACTTGTCACCATCATCCAAGGCCTTCTCCTCTCTCAACGTTCCAGCTCTCCTCTCCATATATGAAATCCACCAAGATGAGGTGTGTATACTTCTCCGTCGTTGTCCAATATATAAATTTGAATTTCCTGCTGAATACTTCTGTATTTACGGTTCACCATGCATGAAACTCAAAAATAAATAAATTCATGTTTATTCTCATTTGAAAAAAAAAATAAATAAATAAATAAATAAAATAAAATAAATAGGTGTGGGAACTTCCTCCTAAGGCAGAGTTGATTGCATGGTCGGATAAGACTGATGTGGAGATGTTTAAGTATGGAGATCACATGATGGGAATCCAAGGCCACCCTGAGTACACCAAAGATATTCTTCTCAATCTTATCGATCGCCTTGCCAAACTCGAATACATCTTGGTAAATATATATATCTATAAAAATGATTTCCAAGGATAACGATTTTGGCACTCTGATGTGAAAGTAGAACTTCTATAAATATTCAGTTTGGCGGGCCAAACGCTAAACTGGGAGTGTACCAGAATCGTTATCTTTTCGAATGTTCAGCTAGTTAACAAGTCATGCAACAGTTTAATTTGATTACACGATTTGTTCTTGTGGATTTGGTTTCAGGTCTCGGAAGCTGAAGAATTGAAGGCCAAGGTGGAGGCATGCCAACCAGACAGAGAGACATGGAAGAGGGTTTGCAGAAGCTTTCTCAAGGGGGAATTATGATGATAAATGACTAATTATTTATGAGAGAGAAAGGAAATTAAGTGTAGAAATGTTGTGTTTTGAGGAGAGGCTAAGAAAGGGTTGTTAGTTTTCACAGTTTGATACGTTGGTAACTGTGTTTAGGTTGGCAACTTAAGAATTAAGATGTTATCAAGTTTAATTTGAAAGAAAATTTGCAAAGTTGCTTAATTTTGCTAATAAAATCATTGCATTTTCTAATCATCTCACTGAAGTAGCACAATATAATTGACAAATGGGCGACTGAATTTTCAGAGAGTAACACACATCCTAGAATGGTTCTGATGGGTGACATCCCAGGCCTAGAAATATTATGGTCCAAATCAATTTGGGTAGACATGAAGGAAGTTAAGGTTTCACTGTAAAATCAATTAGTAATATGGAAAATAGCTTAACTACTTATAAGCACATGCAGTTCTTGTTTATTCTCATGTGAAATTGATACTCTTAACAAGACAACCGAGTATGTGTTAGGATTGAGATTTTAAAGGTAGAAGATGAGTGGTGGAAGGAGAAAGTTTAAAGCTTGGGGAATATTCTTGAGATTATGGTTTACAGGGATAATGTTTCAAGGGTGGGAAGTAGAAAAGAAAAGGCTTGAGGTTAAGCTATTTTGGTTGATGCTATAAATTGAATATTCTTGAGATAATGGTTTAAGTGTTGTTTTAACATTTGTCATTTTATTAGTGGTCTACAATGCAGGCTATGATCCATAACCTCATATCTCTCCAACCCTAAGGAGAAATAAAATAACGATCAAACTTCTTTAAACAGAGTCTTAAGAGTCCCTTCAAACAATTGAAGATTGAGCTTAATGAGATCGTTTGCAATATGGACGTTATTTATTTATTTCAGTTAGGCAATAAAGTGATTTTAGTAGCCTAAATGGTTTCTTGGACTTATGAAGTTTTGATTTCCGTTAGAACATTATTCATATTGACTTTATTAAATGCAAGCTTTCTATGACTTTTGCTCTGTCGGTTCCTGTCACTTGCGTACTCTGTTTTATTGCTACGAGTATCATTGCCACCTCTTCTTTGAGTGTCCTTTTACCGATGGTATTTGATCTTTGGTGCTACTCAATTGCAGTGTCCCTTGGTTGAGGCTCCCTTGACCTCTTTTTGTCATGTGGGCTACAAGATGTTGCAAGGGAAAATCTCTACCGTCGATAGTTTTGAAGTTAAGTCTTGCTGCTACAATATATTTTGTTTGGATGGAGTGGAACAACCGTAGATTCAATAACTCATATCAACCCGCTACAGTGATTCTCAACTCAATTAAATCCACCATTAGACTTTGATTAAGTTCTTCAAAAATCACTTATTCCGTTGCTAATTACTCTACTTTACGTGAATGAAATATAACTATGAATAGTTAGTGCTTATTTTTGCTGCTTTGATGCAGTGTTGTTAGCTTTGCTGTCTATTTTTCTTATAGATGCAGTGCAGCTCTTTGTTGCGTGTCTGTTTTTTCAACAACTCTTTGCTGCTAGTATTCTCCTTTTTCTCATCAATATATTTTATTTATAAAAAGTAAAAATAAAAACATGTAGAGATTATTTTTATTATTATTTTTTTATATGTCACCTGATTGAAAATGAATGTGCGATCTACAGAAACCCGATTGTATCAAATGGATCCAAATGAGCTGCTACCACTAATAAAAATACAAAAATCTGAACCGGCTTAGACTCGTTTATGAAAACAAAGTCGAGTTCGAATCTACCAAAAAAGGACCCGATCGACCCGCGCTATCCCTAATTTAAATTATGATATTAAAATATGAGTTGAAAATCCCTTTTAAGTGCCTTTCCTCGTGAACCCAGAAAAAAAAAAAAAAAAAAAAAAAAAAAAAACAAGAAGGGGCCTTTTTCTTGTTGTTTAAGAGTTAGATCGCTTTGTTTTCTAGTTGTCTACGTCGTAGTAGGTCTTAGAAGCAAAGTTTTTAGGATTTTCAAGTCTTTTCACGCAATAGGAGATAATGAATAATGACAGATTCATTCATGAACCCATTGGTCCCATAAACCAACCAAAAGATTGAAGAAGTGCCTGTGAGGGCCTCTAAGGATCACCCTGCGATCTAGACAGCTGGTGGAAGAGAGAAAATCCCATAAATGTGCAAATAGGGTGCAACATAAGCTTTGTATAAAGAAGAAATATCTAATTTTAGGCAAAAGAGCTGACAGAGAAAAGTACTTACTCTACTGTTCTTGGTTTCAACAAAGAAGACAGAAGACTAAGATTCTCTTCACTCCTCTTTCCATACCCTTCCATCCCTCCTCCTACATTCTCTATTTTGTCTTTTTCTTTCTATAAAAAATTAATATAAGATGTTGTCATAGCTTAACCGTGACCGTTCAAATAGGAAGAAAGGAAAAGGGAGGGAAAAAAAATAGGAGAGAATCCTACTCCAAAGAAGAAACTCTCTCACCATTTTTCACACGACCAACTCTCTATCTTTTTCTTTTTTAATTGTTGTCCAATCAATTTGTTCCACCTGGCATTTTAATCAATAAATGGATAGTGTATTACTCAATCAAGGAGAGATTTTTCAATGACCGAAACACGAAATGATACATCACATGTCACTATACAAATGATGAGATATGTGTTAAAAAGTTAATAACTTAAAAAATAAAATTTCTCATCCCGTACATAAAAACAAGTGATGTACAAACCGTGTTCCAATCATAATAAAAGGGGCCATAGATACACCAATCTGTATGTGGTCTAAACCCTAAACCCTAAAGCTATCTTTCACACCCCTATTAGTCTAAGAGCTTATCTAACCCTATTGTAACTTAAACTCTGCATTTGGGGTGTATACATAGGCTGCGTATACAGCCACTCTGCCGCTAAAGATCTACAAAGTCTTGGTTGTTTGATTACTACCATACACTTAAACAAGAGAGACATGATTAAACCCAAGGCCAAAAGATAATTTATGTCCCAGTCTACCTCCCACATCAGCTCCAGTAAAGAAAAGACCAGAACAGAAGATATAAGGCTCAAAACACACTTACCAGCATAAGCTCCAAAGATCATTATTTTACCTAGTTAACAAGTCATGCAACAGTTTAATTTGATTACACAATTTGTTCTTGTGGATTTGGTTTCAGGTGTCGGAAGCTGAAGAATTTTTTTTTAATTGATAGGAAGCTGAAGAATTGAAGGCCAAGGTGGAGGCATGTCAACCAGACAGAGAGACATGGAAGAGGGTTTGCAGAAGCTTTCTCAAGGGGGAATTATGATGATAAATGACTAATTATTTATAAGAGAGAAAGGAAATTAAGTGTAGAAATGTTGTGTTTTGAGGAGAGGCTAAGAAAGGGTTGTTAGTTTTCACAGTTTGATACTTTGGTAACTGTGTTTAGGTTGGCAACTTAAGAATTAAGATGTTATCAAGTTTAATTTGAAAGAAAATTTGCAAAGTTGCTTAATTTTGCTAATAAAATCATTGCATTTTCTAATCATCTCACTAAAGTAGCACAACATAATTGACAAATGGGCGACTGAATTTTCAGAGAGTAACAAACATCCTAGAATGGTTCAGATGGGCGACATCCCAGGCCTAGAAATATTATGGTCCAAATCAATTTGGGTAGACATGGAGGAAGTTGAGGTTTCATTGTAAAATTAATTAGCAATATGGAAAATAACTTAACTACTTATAAGCACATGCAGATCTTGTTTATTCTCATGTGAAATTGATACTCTTAACAAGACAACCGAGTATGTGTTAGGATTGAGATTTTAAAGGTAGAAGATGAGTGGTGGAAGGAGAAAGTTTAAAGCTTGGGGAATATTCTTGAGATTATGGTTTACAAGGATAATGTTTCAAGGGTGGGAAGTAAAAAAGAAAAAGCTTGAGGTTAAAGCTATTTTGGTTGATGCTATAAATTGAATATTCTTGAGATAATGGTTTAAGTGTTGTTTTAGCTTTTGTCATTTCATATTGACTTTATTAAATGCAAGCTTTCTATGACTTTTACTCCGTCGATTCCTGTCACTTGCGTACTCTACTCTATTGCTACGAGTCCCATTGCTACCTCTTCTTTGAGTGTTCTTTTACCGATGGTATTTGGTCTTCGATGCTATTCAATTGCAGTGTCCCTTGGCTAAGGCTCCCTTGGCCTCTTTTTGTCATGTGGGCTACTAGCCGTTGCAAGGGAAAATCTCTATCGTCGATAGTTTTGAAGTTAAGTCTTGCTGCAACAGTGTATTATGTTTGGAGGGAGCGGAACAACCGCAGATTCAATAACTCATATCAACCCGCTGCAGTGGTTCTCAACTCAATTAAATCCACTATTAGACTTCGATTGAGTTCTTTAAAAATCTCCTATTCCGATGCTAATTACTCTACTTTACAGGAATGGAATATAACTATGAATGGTTAGTGTTTATATTTGCTGCTTTGATGCAGCGTTGTTAGCTTTGCTGTCTGTTTTTCTTATAGTTGCAGCTCTTTGTTCCGTGTCTATTTTTTCAGCTACTCTTTGCTGCTAGTATTCTCCTTTTTCTCATCAATATATTTTATTTATCAAAAAAAAAAAACATGTAGAGATTGTTTTTATTATTATTATTTTATATGGCACCTGATTGAAAATGAATGTGCGATCCATAAGAACCCGACTATATCAAATGGATCCAAATGAGCCGCTACCACTAATAAAAAGACAAAAATCTGAACCGGCTTAGACTCGTTTATGAAAACAAAGTCGAGTTCGAATCTACCAAAAAGGGACCCGATCGACCCGCGCCTATCCCTAATTTAAATTATGATATTAAAATATGAGTTGAAAATCCCTTGTAAGTGCCTTTCCTCGTGAACTCAAAAAAAAAAATGTGCCTTTTTCTTGTTGTTTAAGAGTTGGATCGCTTTGTTTTCTAGTTGTCTATTTCGTAGGTATTATAAGTAAAGTTTTTAGGATTTTCAAGTCTTTTCACGCAAATGAATAATGACAGATCCATTCATGAACCCAGTTGGTCCCAAAACCAACCAAAAAGAAGTACCTGTGAGGGCCTCCAAGGACCACCCAACGATCTAGACAGCTGGTGGAAGAGAGAAAACCACCATAAATGTGCAAATAGGGTGCAACATAAGCTTTGTATAAAGAAGAAAGATCTAATTTTAGGCAAATAGCTACACAGAGAAAACCACTTTACTGTTCTTGATCCTTGGTTTCAGCAAAGAAGACAAAATATTAGGATTCTCTCCCCTTCTCTTTCCATCATCTCCTCTCACATTCTATATTTTGTCTCTCTTTCTATAAAAAATTAATATAAAATGTTGACGTGACTTAACCGTGACCGTCCAACTAGATGGGAAAGGAAAAAAAAAGAGGGAAGAGAATTCTACTCCGAAGAAGAAACTCTCCCTCCCTATTTTTCACGCGACCGACTTTTCTTTTTTTAATTGTTGTCCAATCAATTTGTTCCACCTGGCATTTTAATCAATAAATGGATAGTGTATTACTCAATCAAGGAGAGATTTTTCAGTGACCAAAACACGAAATAGTACATCACGTGTCGCTATACAAATAATGGGATATATGTGTTAAAAAGTTTATAACTTAAAAAATAAAATTTCTAATCCCGTACATAAAAACATGTGATATACCAGCCGTGTTCCAATCATAATAAAAGGGCCATAGATACACCAATCTGTATGCGGTCTAAACCCTAAACCCTAAAGGGTGCGTTTGTTGTACCGGACTATTTCGGACTGGACTAGTTTCGGGGACTAAGTTGGACTGGCTTAGATTAGACTAAACCAGACTAAGTTAGTAAAACGTTTGGTGCAGTGTCGGAAAAAACAGAATAATTAATAAATTATAACATTTAATATATAATATATATCTAATAATATTTTATTATGAATTCAACCTTTTCCTTCTAAAAATTCTACTCTTCTACGGTTCCACCTCTCTCTAGAGAGTACTTTCTTCCTCTCTAGTTTCATCGCCCATTATTTCATTTCCTCCCATCTTTTTTCCTTCAAAATGCTTCAAAGTTCAAATCCATTTTTTCTGCAAAAAACTTCAAAACCATTTTTCCTGCAAAATCCTCGCAAGGCTACTCTCTCCTCCCTCTCCGTTTCTCCATCTCTTTTTATCCCCAAAGTTACTCTCTCCCCTTCTCTATCCATTTTTCTCTAAAATATTCTGGGAAAAAGAAAAATTATCTGGGAGATTTATGGGAAGTTTCGGGAATAAGGAAGAATTATTCTATTGAGATTGTTATTGTTATTGTCTTGCTTTTTTTTTTCGAATTTTGGTGACTGAATTTTGAGATTTAGGTTGTGGGTGGGATTGGGTTTCAGATTCGGGCATGGGTGGGCAAATAGAGTTGCCCAGAATCATGCTTGCAGACTTGCAATGCAGACATCGTATGCAGTTCTGGAAACGGGACTAGCAATCCCATGGTTTTTGAGGGGGTTCGCCAAGACCGGCTAATCCCATGGTTAGTCGAGGCGAGTGACGGTTAGTGTCATTAATGTTAGTCTCAGTGGGTAACAAACAAGGGACTGGACTAACCCTTAGTCCAGTCCAATCCAATGAGAGTTAGTGAGGGCAAACAAACGCCCCCTAAAGTGACCATCTTTCACACCCCTATTAGTCTAAGAGCTTATAGGGTTTGTCGAACGCTATTGTAACTTCAACTTTGCATTTGGGGTGTATAAATAGGCTGCGTATACAGCCACTCTGCCGCTATAGATCTACAAAGTCTTGGTTGTCTGATTACTACCTTACACTTAAACAAGAGAGACACGATTAAACCCAAGGCCAGAAAATAATTTATGTCCCAGTCCACCTCCCACATCAGCTCCAGTAAAGAAAAGACCAGAACAGAAGACATAAGGCTCAAAACACACTTACCAGCATAAGCTCCAAAGATCATTATTTTACCACCACGTATACTCAAAACAAGAACCGAGTTCAAGCACTACTTAATGCAGCATGTTTCCCCATGCATACAAAGATTTATATAAACCCTTCCCCCCACAATAGATCACTAATTTCACCATCATGACAGGCACAGGAATGAATAAAACGTTCAGACTTTAAAGCAGGTAATAACTCATTGTATGGCAGAGGAAGTAGTGCTTAGGCATTCAACATGCCGGAGTTCCTCTTGCACTCGGATAGCATATCCATGTAGAACTGGCACTTGCTGATATCACTTCCAAAGTGGTTGACGCACTGCAATGTCAACAAATAGACTGGAGTTAGTTCTCAAACAACTTCAAACTTCCCATTTCATTTCATTTAATCAGGATCAGTTAAATTAATTACGAGAAAATTGTTTGTGATGGTCAAATAAACCAAACTGAAAACCTTTAAAAAGATATTCATGTCTCAATTAGCCAGAAAACTCTTCCACAAACGCATGAGGAAACATCATTACACAAACATCTCAAGATCCATATCATCTTATTGTTAATTCACTAACAACACCACCAACAACACAGCCTTGTCCCACTAAGCAGGGTCGGTCGGCCGTATGAATCCTAGAAAAGATGAGTTATGATCACAATTACAGACTACAAGGGATCTTAGGAATGGGTATAAAACAATTTTTAGCAAGAAACTACCGAACTTCACAACAAAGAAATGCATTATGTCAGGGCAAGAAAAGGTCAAAAAATTAAAAACTAGAATGGTATATTGCTATTTCATCCCCTTACTCATCCACAAGTATAACAAAGAAACACAACAGCATTTTATTTGAGATGGTAAATTTAGGAAAATAAAAGGAAAAGGATGTAGCGTTTTGCATACATCTTGGAATGCCTTAGAGTGATTACTGCATGCATCTGAGCCACCCATGCTGCTAGCCATGGGGACTGGAGCAGCAGCAGTAGCCTCAGAGACTACAGCTTCATGTTGAATAGTGCGAGGACCCATCACAGCATCCACAGCCCTGTGTGCCACGGCACTTCCAGTACCAAAAGCCATACCTGCAACAGAAGGGTAAAATCATACATACAACACCAATTTTAATGATTGTGCATGCACGGTTATAAGCAACCAGACAAACATATTACCCTGGGCTATGGTTGATCCAATTCCCGAAAGCATAGATCCACCACTTCTAGACTGAGCTGGAGCTGGAGGAGGAGCTTGGCGAACTGCATTGTTACACAGATAATTCAATTAGAGGTGAAAGGACAATATTATATTAACAAACAAAATAAACATCACTGCAATAAATGCTAAGTTAACGTAGCAATAGTGCTAACTTATCGAAAAAGTTTAGAATAGTTACCAGGCTGAGGAGGGTTGCGTGCAGGTGCATGACGAGGAGCTGGGCGAGCAGATCGACCTGCAAAAGGAGATTAAAGCTCATTAAACTAACCATATACAACCCCATAATTGGAGAAAATGGAGATTAAAGCTCATTAAAATTCATCATGACATGAAGACATCCATCCCAAACTCAACCTCACTCCAAAAGCTTACTTCGACAAAAATAAATATTGTGTTTATCCCAGACACGGCGACATACAAACTCTACAATTTCATCAGCAGAATTTACATCTAATAACTTTCGTTCGGTTATGGAAATTGTAACTTGTAAGGTCACTATAAGAAAAAACACTATCCATAAAGCATCCCTTATGTCTTTGTGGATGTATTAATTCGCCTACTCCAAAAATAAACCTCATCCGGAAAACCAAATTGAAACGATTAGATAAAAATCTTTGTAAAATAAGACAAGCCCTAGAACCTCCAATTCCTTGGAAATTAGAAACCCTAGAACCCTAACCCTAATTAAACAGCGATATCCGCAAATGTTATTGTACAAGAAAGAGAAAATTCACATCTATTCATTGGTTTACTCACCAAACCCAAAACCCTAGAATAAACGGAAACAGATGGAAACCAAATCACACCAAACGGAGGGTTCTGATCTGGCAGAATAAGAAAGCAGAAACAGATATCGAGGAAGAGAAGAGACGGCGGCGCGTACCTCCTGAGCTTCGGCGAGCCATGGCAACAAATAAAACCTAGGGATTTAAGTCGGCGAATATCAGGGGACAGAAACAATTTGAGGAAGAAAGAGTCTGGAAAAAGCTATCCCTCACAAGCTTCTTTTATATGCAAAAGAGTGAAAATCTGCTACGCCAATGGATCTGTGCTCGGATACGTGGCGCAAGCCTATTTGATTATTTCATGGTCTTCTTTGTACTTTGATTTTGAATGACGACCGGATCCTGGCCGTGGTTGTTAGATAAGGTCATATAGTTAAAATTGGAATTATCTAGAAACAAACTAGCATATGAGCACATACAAAGTACGTGAGAAATTTTTTTATTTTTGTTTTTGAAATATATGAAGAGAGGAAGAGAGTGAAAGGGAATGTAGGAGTGGGAAGGCCTTTTTTTTTTTTTTTTAATCAGAGATATGTTAGGATTACATGTAGGTGAAGCTAAAAAACAGCAAAATTTAGTTGTGTGAAATTACATTTATGCCCCATATTTCTTATTCATGTTTTATTTTAATTAGAGGGTTAAACTAGTAATTTCATAAGATTTTGGTTGCCAATGAGTGTTTTATTAATTAGTAGAGATAAAATGAGAAGGGACATATTGGTAAATTTAACATTACAGCATGGGTTTTTTCTCGTGGGGTATCTGCCGGCGAAGGAAAATTTAGGGGTAAATTACACTTTACCACCTCAAGTTTGAGGTCTAGTACAACCTTATACAACATCTTCAAAACATTTCACTTTCATACCTCAAGTACTATTTTATTTCAATATAATACATCCGTTATATTTTTCATCCATTGATCCATTAAGAGCTTACGTGACTGCCACATTTGTGCTAACGTGGCTGACAAATTTATGTCACGTGGCAAAAGAAATAATTTTTTATACATTTAAAATATTATAATAATTTACCCTATTAAAAAATAATTAAAAAAAAAAAAAAAAAAAAAACCCAAACCCATACCAGATCCCTTTCCTTCCCAGCAGCTCTGTGTGATTTACTCTGCAGAAGTAAGAGATTTTTTCTCCCATGGCAACAACCTAGTTACAGGATCAGCAAAGTACCCCAAAACAAAGTCCTTCAACCCGGTGTCCCACACCTCACAGAACCTCAGCCGCCAATTGGGCGGCTCGACCGCCTAGGTCCCCAGTCCCGACGCCCAATCTTTCGACCTTTTATTCTGATCCTTCTGCCAATCTGCCATGTACGTTTCCACCTGCCTGAAAAATTTTGCCCTGAAAGTCTCTCGCACCTGGTACTTGTAGCGGTTGATCACCGCGATTCCCTCTGGAACACTGAAGCTGAAACAGCCAAACAGAATACAAATACAACAAAAAACCCCTGAAATTCGAAAACAAATCAAAAATCAATTAACGATTTCATCGAATCAAAATCCCAAAATCCGAAACGAGAAAAAAAAATAAAAAAATAGAGGTAAATTTGAAATTACCTGGTTGAGCAACCCAGAGAGATTGATGATGAAGAAGAAGAAGAAGAAGAAGAAGAAGAAGAAGAAGAAGAAGAAGGCTTGCTGGAGGCTTTGATGGCGTTAGGGTTAGATAAGAGGTGGTGGCTAAAAAGCGATGGCCAGCATAATCTTCTTCACCTCCTCCTGAACTATTCCAGATCCACCATCCTACTCTAGTCATTGTCGAACTTGTCAAATATGGAGTCGTACAGCTGCATCAACTACTCCGGCGGGGTGGCCAACTCGATGCCGAAGTGGGCCTCAATGAGCATAAGGGACTCGAAGGCTTTGCGGAGTTCCGACAGGGAGAGGACGCCGTCACTGTTGAGAGAGAAGGGAGGAACGGTTGTATTTTAAATGCGTAAAAATAAAAATAAAAATAAAAAATTACCACGTGGCACAAATTTGGCAGCCACGTCAACTCTTAACGAATTAATGGATAAAAAATGTGACGGGTGTATTATATTGAAAAAAAAATAGTACTTGAGGTATGAAAGTGAAATGTTTTGAAGATGTTGTGTGAGGTTGCAATAGACCTCAAACCTGATGTGGTAAAGTGTAATTTACCCAAAATTTAGAGATTGAAAGTAGAAGAGGAGAGAAGAGAGCCGTGCGGTTGTACTTTAACTTATACTCCTTGATGTCTTATACCTTTTACCAATTATCTAAGCATTTTGTTTCCTCACAAGAAATAAAAGTATTATATATCTCAAATCCTATTTGAATTCTATTTCTATATTTACACAATCATATTCCTAAACAATATTAACTATAACACGTCCCTTGAGTGTGTAATACCTAAGAAATAGTCACAATCTTCTCGGATGATTGTTGAAACGGCATACACGTGAATCTAGATTAATGTTGCATTAAGAAAACATAAGCTTACAAAAAACCTACAATGGTAAAACCCAAAGCGGGACAAAAATCAAAGGCTCGGAGAAAAAAAGGTGAGAAATGCAAAGTCGAAGTTTTAAGTAATCGAATGGTGATGGACATGCAAATCAGGGTATGACCAACCTAAGATAGGTGACTCATTAAAACCTTGTCAGGTTAGTATAACCCAATGGGACGAATGCTCATGAATTAAGGGAAATTGGTACATTAAGGTCGCTTGGCATCTACCAAATACTCCCTCCTAAGTTCAACAAAACTCCTTAATTAGACTTTGAGCGGTGTAATTCGGACAATTTACACATTCCCCTTTCTCGGACAAGATTCTGAAAAGTGAACTTTGGTAATAACTTGGTGAAGAGATTGTTTGAGGAACGAATTCTCTTGACTTCGATCTTTTGATGTTCTTACTATTGATGAGAGAAGAAGAACTTCGATGCAATGTGCTTGGTATGGTCTGTCTTGATGTATACTTTTCAAATCTAGTCTATACAGCAAATTATCATCAAATATTGTTGTTGAGGCGTCAACGATAGACGATAAACAACAAGTGCTTCGAATATGCTTGACTACGATAATTTTAAAAAAAAATTTAATCCAATTATTTTTTTATTCCACACATTAGCACAAAATGGGTTTGTCACATCACAAATATATCACAAACCGCAACCCTTGATGAGTAAAATGTTGTTTGACCCAAAAGTAAATTTTTATAACTTAGATGTAAATTTTTCTCCCTTTTTTTTTATACTTTAGATAAATTTAATTAAAAATATTTTATCTAATATTGATTTCAAGAATATGTTGCGAGGAAAATCTGTAGCATCCCAATTCCTAAAATTGATTTCAAGATAATATTGTTTGGGGGCCAAATGCAAATAGTATATTTATAGTTAAGTCTGCAACTTGGATTCAAACGGAGAACGTTGATGTTTCTAATAGGCACAAGCTTCTGAACAAAAGGTGGAAATTAAACATACTGCCCAAAGTGAAGATGTTTAGTTTGCTTTTAATAAAAGGAAGACTTCAAACCATGAAAAGATTGAGCAGATACATTACTAATGTTGATACTAAGTGCCTTTTACGTAATTATGGAGACGATGACGATCAAAATCATGTTTTCTCACCACGACGATCAGCTTAAGACTTGTTAACTACTATTGTTTAGTGGATTGGCTGCACTCCTTCGCTACTAAGGAGAAGGCTGAGTTGGGTTACTTGTGCGAAGGATTACTAACGTGTTGACAAATATGGATGATAGGAATGGAGTTTTTTTCAGAAGCACTAGAAATTATGGATGATAGGAAGACTGAGTTAGGGTGAGTTGACAAATTGATGATTTTTGAAAGTTGGTATGACAAATTGCTTAAAATTTTAGTTTATATGACAAATTAAAAAATGGATACAAGTTCATATGAAATTTTAAATTTTTTTCCAAAAAATAAACATGTAAATTTTAGAATGGGATTTTAAAATGTCATTTAGTATTGTACTAGCAAGCATGCCCGCGCGGTGCTACGGGTTTTGAAACTGTATAAAACATGTAGAAAGTTTTAAATATATATGATTAGTATTACCACTTGTATACATGTGGAAATCTATTTACAACCCTATCTACAATAAGAACCAATGAGTCGTGTTGAATTTCCACAATCTAATGGTTTGTTTTTTCACTTTGTTCCTCCTTTCTTCTGATATGTAGCTGTTTTCATTCAACTATTAGAAATTGGAAAAATTGAAGTTAATGTGAACAAATGACAATTGGATTTGTTAAAAGATGCTTTTGCTAAAGATCATAACAATAAAAGGAATAACAGAAAGTTAGAAACAAATGCATAAATGGACAGATGGTGTTTTAGAGAAAAGTTTCTCTATCTTGACATTCAACACACAAAATTTCAAATCTAAAGTATTTAGCGTATTTAAAAATGAAAGAGCGCTAATTGCATGAACTAATTAGGCTTAGAAAAATGGATTCAAGTAGATAACCAATTAAAATTGAGAACGAAATTCATCAACAAAGTTAGAGTCGGTCTTTCGAAAATGAAAGTTGATTCCATTGTTCCATTGTGTTCACTCCAAAAACTACAGTTTTCAACTTTAAAATGCATGAAAATGAATATCTTGATAGACATTTCAAAGAGAATAATTAAATTACAAAAACCTAAGTACAATGCATGGATCCGCACCTGGCAATCAAGAAGGGAGAAAGAAGCTATCGCAAAGCAGGTAACTGACTTAGTAAATCTGTGCTATCAAGTTCCTTGGTTTTCTGTAGACAACAAATCAAATATATTAGATCCTTTATTCTTAACAGCATCACAAAAGTCGTTTATTCTTAACAGCATCACAGAATTGATCATTTATATCATCTGAAAATAGTAAAGAAATGAAACACACAGTTAAAAACTATTTGGGAAACATAAGTAAGCCTTTCGTTATTAGATTCCCGGTAGGCAAAGCACAAAAAATTACACACAACGAAACTATTGAAACTTTAAAACCTACTTCCCAACTTAGGTTCTTTGACTGGCTAATGGCCAAATTGGATTTATATTATCATTTCAAACACTGCAATGCCTGAATTTTTTTCCTAGACATTCTAATTAATCATTATGAGAAATTAAATTATAAATAGGGAAACCAGAAAGATTGAAATATGAGATCATCATCATCCATCTTGCAAAGGAATATGTATAGGGTGGAGTACCTCGAAGACAAATTCATCCTGCAACCTAATCCATTGTCCTAACAACCATAATGTAGAGAAATTTGTGGTGCTCCATTGCACATATGCAGCAGGTTGTTAAGCATATCAATATTTGCATAAGATGAATCAACATTTGAAAAGTATAAGCAGATGGACCAACACAGAGAGAACATCTAAATTTACGAAAATAGGGTGCAAACAATCTTCTTACTTCTACATCAAAGCAAAAGAACAACCATTATATTAGTACGCCATCACCATCAGCATGGTAAACATTTTCATTAAACATTTCTATTCCATTTGCAGTGTCAGAAGTATTATCTTCTTGTATCCCCTGATTTCTTTTGCTATTTCTAGTTCTTTTTCGCATCATGTGCAAAAAAATTGTAAATGCCAAACTACAGATTGATAGTTGGGAAGAAAATAATGACATTAAATTTTAAATTTTTCATCACACCTAAATTGTAATTAAATGGAGCAAATATATAATATCATATCACAACCACAGAAGTAAGATTTTTAAAATGAGACAACATTTAAATACTATGCATAATTTTTTTTTAGAAAGAGTATAAAACTAACGTGTCACAGCAGCTATTAATCACTCCCAAAAGAAGATGCTCAAAATCTGGACAACATGACATATCCAAAGTAACAGAAGAAAAAGCTGATGGAAAATGTGCATAAATTTGCTTCAATAAAATCAAATCTACACAAATGTGTAATTTGAAACTCTGATTTCAATCCGCCAAAATTTTCAAATTGCTTACCTTGATTACAGAGGACTTCGGAAGACAACAACGTTCGACTCTGAAAACAAAACCCCATAATCATAAAATAACAACAAAAGAATTAAAAACCAAATTAAATGAAATAAATTATTGTAAATTAACATGAATTAAAAAAAAAAAGGATATTTTATATGACGAAAGCTCAAATTTCCTTGTGAGCCCTGTTTATCCCAATTTTTTTTTTCTTTTTGCAGATCTACCGTCATCTAATAGTGCTCTGGCTATATGGAGAATTGGTGTTTTACTAAGTCATTGACTAAATTTATTCACAGCAACAACGATTATCGATAATCGCTCGGAAGTTTGAGAACTATTTAACCCAAATGGGGAAAAGAAAAAAAATTCAATATAATCAAAAAAAGAAAACAAAGCTCATCCAATCAAGACATACTCTTCCAAAGCAGCCCCAGGTTCTTAATCTTGTGATTTTCCTTTTCTTTTTTTCTAGTGTTTTTATTTTCTGTTTGATTCTTGAGAAAAAATGAGAAAAAGCAAACGCAGAAATGATGAAAGCCAAAAGCCCGAAGAAAAGTCCTTTTCCCAAACCCATTGGCATGCATTTCCTTGCTTTCCCATCTCCCTTTTCCAATTTTCTGTAATTCTTTCCAAGAACAACTAATTCTTTCCAAATTCCAATCAAGAAAAATAAAAGATTGTATGTAAATTTAAGTTTTACCTGTAGATTAGCAACAACAACAGCAAACTGATTCCAACGGTCTGGAGAAATTTGGGTTTTAGGGATTTGAGTTAACTGAAATTGATTTGGATGAGCATTTTTTGTTTCGATTCATGGTGCAGCACGAATGAAAAGATGGAGAAGTACGGAATGAAATGGTGAGAAAATTTGGTTGAGCAGTATTCGGTATCGATTCGAAGTCGAAGAGGAAGGAAACGGTGCAGAGGAAGGAAGCGGTGGAGGAGAAATCTCGCTAGAACGCCACGCATGTACATCTAGATTCTTCCTTTCTTAGCTGCTGATGACTTTGTTCTTCCTCCCCAACTCCTCCAAAACTTCCCGAAGAGAACTTTTCATGCGACCTCTGTCCAGCAGCTGCCAAAAAAAAAATCAAATTTAAAAACGAATTCCAAAAACAAATCAAGAGAGTGCATTTGGACGTTGGTTTGGGTGCAGAGGGTGGAGGGGCGGTGGGTTGGTGGTGTAGGCGGTGATGATGGAAATATTAGGGTTTTGATGGAGAAGAAGAAGAGGAAGGGGAGAGAAACCCTAGACATACCTCTGTCACTCTGCAAACTGCCCTCAACCCACTCTTATTTAGACCGATGGGACACCTTTTCTGCGATGGTCAACACGTGCACGGGAGTAGCGGTGGCAACTTGGAAGATGATTAAATAAAAGATTCAATCAGAGGCCATAGAGATTCAACGGAACAGAGAGAAAAAGGTTATCCTAAACAAAATTCTAGAGAGAGAAGAGTTACCCTGAAATCAAAGCTAGTTGAAGATTTTTCTTCGAATCGGGAGAATCGGGATGGGAAGATTTTTCTTCGAATCTAGAAAACTGTCGAGAGAGAATCGAGGCTGGGTTGGAAGAACGTATTGGAAGCAAATGGAATGTACTGGATGTTGGGACTTGGGAGCGGTTGGGAAAGAATAACGTACCGGAAGCAAACGGAACGTACTGGAAGCAAATGAAAGAAAGAAGCAGGGCAAAAGCGGGAGTACACTGTAGAATAAACAGTGTCCACAGAAACAAAGAAAGGGCAAAAACGGAAGAACAACTTTTTTCTCTTTTAGTATATAATATAATATAATATATAATATAATCTCTACTAATTAATGAAACCCTCTTTGTCAACCAAAAGAGGGTGAAAAGACAAATTAATCTTCTATCACACAAAAAAAATGATGGGCAATAATGTAATTTCACATGTCCAAATTTTACAGTTTTTTATTGAAACCTCACCTACATATGATGTTAAAATACCTCCAATATTAAAAAAAAAACCAAAAACCTCCCACCCCCCACGTTCTCTCTCTCTCCCTCTCTTCTTCTCATTTTCTAAAAAAATGTCTTCATACACACAAAGTGTGTACCCATATGCTAGTATGAGGGGGGTGTATTCAATCGGGAATTTGAGAGATTTTAGTGGAATTATAAATCTATGGATTTTTTTGGAGTTTAATTGATTTATAGAGATTCCATATAAAATTTTGATTCAATTCCCTCGAAATCTCATGGGAAGAGGTGAGATTTGTGGATGCTTAAAATACACTACGAAATCTCTCAAATTCCCTCTAATTCCTCAACTTTTTTCAAATTCTTTAAAATCAATTTATAATTGAATACACCTGGAATGTTATAAACTTCTTTAAAATCCTAATTGAATACACCCGAATTCATTAACATCCCGATTATCCTAAACAAAATTCTAGAGAGAGAAGAGTTACCCTGAAATCAAAGCTAGTTGAAGATTTTTCTTCGAATCGGGAGAATCGGGATGGGAAGATTTTTCTTCGAATCTGGAAAACTGTCGAGAGAGAATCGGGGCTAGGTTGGAAGAACGTATTGGAAGCAAATGGAACGTACTGGATGTTGGGACTTGGGAGTGGTTGGGAAAGAATAACGTACCGGAAGCAAACGGAACGTACTGGAAGCAAATGAAAGAAATAAGCAGGGCAAAAGCGGGAGTACACTGTAGAATAAACAGTGTCCACAGAAACAAAGAAAGGGCAAAAACGGAAGAACAACTTTTTTCTCTTTTAGTATATAATATAATATAATATAATATATAATATAATCTCTACTAATTAATGAAATCCTATTTGTCAACCAAAAGAGGGTGAAAAGACAAATTAGTCTTCTATCACACAAAAAAAATGATGGGCAATAATGTAATTTCACATGTCCAAATTTTACAGTTTTTTATTGAAACCTCACCTACATATGATGTTAAAATACCTCCAATATTAAAAAAAAAAAAAAAAAACCAAAAACCTCCCACCCCCCCCCACGTTCTCTCTCTCTCTCCCTCTCCCTCTCTTCTTCTCATTTTCTAAAAAAATGTCTTCATACACACAAAGTGTGTACCCATATGCTAGTATAAGGGGGTGTATTCAATCGGGAATTTGAGAGATTTTAGTGGAATTATAAATCTGTGGATTTTTATGGAGTTTAATTGATTTATAGAGATTCCATATAAAATTTTGATTTAATTCCCTCGAAATCTCATGGGAAGAGGTGAGATTTGTGGATACTTAAAATACACTACGAAATCTCTCAAATTCCCTCAAATTCCTCAACTTTTTCAAATTCTTTAAAATCAATTTCTAATTGAATACACCTGGAATGTTATAAACTTCTTTAAAATCCTAATTGAATACATCCAGATTTATAAGGGCCTGTTTGGTAGTGTACTTGAATCCAATTTTTTAAACTTAAAAACAATTTTTAAGTTTTATGCCTTAAAAACTTGTTTGGTATGACTATTTTAAAAAACAGAACTCAAGACTAACTAAAAAATATAGTCTATTATTTAAAAACATAAAAAGTTAGTTTTTAGAGTTTTTAAACTTAAACTTACTCGTTTCTTTTCTCTCCCTCATTCCATCTCACTCCAAATATATATCTCTATCTTTTCTTCTTTCTTTCTCCTCTTTTTATTTTATTTTTTTCGTCTCTGCTCCAATCCAATCAAGTTTAAGTCGTAAGATTTAAAAATTTTAAATCACAAACCAATCAAGTTTTTGAGTCTTAAAGAAATTTGTTTTCAAGAAATGTTCTTAAGAAATATTTTGAGAAATGATAAAAATTTTCAAATAGGATACCAAACAAGCCCTAAGGATTTTAATAAACTATCTTAAAATCCTGATTGAATACACCTTGAATATCAGAGAATTACTTAAAATCCTGATTGAATACCTAGATTCATTAAAAAAATTAAAATACCCTCAAAATCTCAATTGAATACACCTAAATTAATCCTCCTCCTCTCGAACCCCTTTCTCGTAAACAAGGGCCTTAAACAACTCAAAATTCAAAGGCTCCAGTCACAAGATAATCAAATCAAACTCTCTCTCTCTCTCTAGTCTCTCTCTCAAAGAAATTTCCAAAACCCTAGGGCGTCACCCTCCAGTTCCTTCCTGCAAGATCCAATCCAACCATGGCCGACGAGCCCTCAGTGGCACCCCCTCAATCCGGTTCTTCTCCTTCACCCTCAGCTTCCCCCCTAGGCAACTCTGTGATCCCAATAGTGAACAAGCTTCAAGACATCTTCGCGCAGCTCGGTTCCCAATCCACCATCGAGCTCCCTCAGGTGGCCGTCGTTGGCAGCCAAAGTAGTGGCAAGTCCAGCGTTCTCGAGGCCCTCGTTGGCCGTGACTTCTTGCCGCGTGGTTCTGAAATTTGCACGCGCCGCCCGCTCGTACTCCAGCTCTTGCAGACTAAGCGCAACGCTGACGGCACCGATGAGGAATATGGGGAGTTCCTGCACGTCCCTGGGAAGCGCTTCTACGATTTCTCTGAGATTCGGAGGGAAATTCAGGTGCTTTCTATTGGATCACTTGTCTGGGTATTTTAATTTTTGTTGTTTGGCTCTTAGGAAAGCAGGGCATGTTATGCAAATATGATCTGAATTTGAATATTGTAAGAAGTGACTTCATTGGGTTGCAAAGTAAGTGCAATTTTCTGAGCATAATCGGTTTAGCCCGTCTTCCGGGTCGGTAGTTTAAGCTATTACTATTCGGCAGTTGAATGTTAAAATGCCACCATAGAAATATAATTTTTGTACTTAAATGTAGCCCCTTTAAATAAAATATTTACCAGAAAGTTTGCTTCCTTTTCTGACTCTAACCCTTACTTTCATTCTGCCAACAAATTTTTTGTTCCAATGTTTCCTACTTTTGACATTAAGGTCGTGAGAAACTAACATTGTTTTGTAAGATTCTGCTTCTCTTTTGAACTCTCTTTCATTTGCTTCTACTCACCCAAGAGTGGCGATAATAATTGAGTTATACTTTCATCTATATTATTTAGTTTTCGTTATGTATTCTTATAGAAATTGATGTATTAAGTTTACACACACATATGTATTTACATACGCAGTCTTCCACTTCTAAATAAATTTCTATTGACGTAGGCTGTGACAGAGAGAGAAGCAGGGGTGAATAAAGGTGTCACAGACAAGCAGATACGCTTGAAGATATTTTCACCAAATGTTCTTGATATCACTCTAGTAGATCTACCTGGTATAACGAAGGTTCCTGTTGGTGACCAACCCTCTGATATCGAAGCAAGAATTCGGACAATGATCATGTCATATATCAAAATTCCAAGTTGTTTAATTCTTGCTGTTACAGCAGCAAATTCTGACCTAGCAAACTCAGATGCTCTTCAGATTGCGGGAAATGCAGATCCTGATGGTAATTTCTGCTCTTCTGCATTTAGTATTCCTGGTTAAATTGTATCTGACTAGTAGTAGTATGTGCAATTTCCTATTGACAGGTCTACGAACCATAGGAGTAATCACGAAGGTGAGATTTATTTTTTAACCTAGATTTCTTTTACAGATTTAATACATTGACGCATTTGCAAGATGTTTATTTTGTGCTGATATGGTTTTGACTCATGTTTTAATGATTTCAGTTGGACATAATGGATAGAGGTACTGATGCCCGTAATCTGTTGCTTGGAAAAGTGATTCCCCTGAGACTTGGTTATGTAGGTGTTGTGAATCGTAGTCAGGAGGTACTTTATCTTAAACTTCATAAAAGATTGTTTACTCTCTGCTGTATCTGTATGTGAGATGATGGTGGTAAGTTTAAATGATACTTCATTGCTGTGGAACATGAATATGTAAATCTGTTAAAGATTTACACTTTTTTTTACTACTCCCTTTTTGTTCCTTTGAAAGTCATACCCAATAGTTATTTTAATTTGGTGTTGGCTTTCTTGCGTATATGCAAATATGGATTATCAGATTAGGAAATTAATTTGAATTGTTTCTGATAAGGCTGTTTATTGTTGTACTTCAAACAGGATATTATGATGAACCGAAGTATTAAGGATGCTCTTGTGGCTGAGGAGAAATTTTTCCGCAGCCGCCCAGTATGCTTACTCTTCCTTGAATTATTATTTATCTGTTGGCATGGATTTAGAAACTCTTCTAAATAGAAATTTTTCATATGATGGTATAGGTATATAATGGTCTAGCTGATCGCTGTGGTGTCCCTCAGTTGGCAAAGAAGTTGAACCAGGTATAACAATTTTTGAACTCTTATAAAGTTGTCTCGTGTTTGCAACTGTTAAACTACTGTAATTTGGGCCTTCCCTTATGAAGGTTGCCATATTAATGCAGATAGATTATGAACTTAACCTTTATAATTATTTACAGATTCTGGTACAACATATTAAGGCAGTACTTCCGGGGCTCAAATCACGCATAAGCTCTACACTAGTTGCTGTTGCCAAGGAGCACGCCAGTTATGGGGAAATCACAGAATCAAAGGTGCACTTATTGTTAGTTAAAACTGTAGTGATCTATATGGATTATATTATTGGACGATTGAGTTTTATGCTGTAATATCTTGAGGTTATTGGGTTTCTGTCCTAACCACAATACAGGACTTGTTTGTAACTTATAATCTCTGTCATGCGATCTTCTGTGCTATATATTGATGTGATAATAGGCAGTTATAAATGTGATGCAACTTCAACGACCGTTGCGATGCCAAAGAGTTGTAAACTTGAGTATTTTGACACTTGAATTCTATGCATAGATTCCCCACTTTAAGTTCTGGTGGTCTTTGTCCTGAATATGATTTCTTCATGTTTATATAACTACCTTTCTTATCTTTTGTTGCCAATAGGCTGGTCAGGGAGCTCTTCTTCTTAATATTCTTTCAAAGTACTCTGAAGGTAAATATGGTTTTATGTGCTATAGATCATGTCGTTTAGTTTGTATATTTTACCTGTGTATGCATCTGTATTGTGTAGAATGTGTAAACTGATCTATGGTATCTGAAATTTCTTGTTGAAAACAGCATTTTCTACAATGGTTGAGGGAAAAAATGAAGAAATGTCAACAACTGAGCTTTCTGGTGGAGCACGAATTCACTATATTTTTCAAAATATCTTTGTGAAGAGTTTGGAGGTTTGAACTTTGTGTTACATATCTGGCCGAGATCTTATATGGCCAAATCTCTCTGATATTCTTTAATTAGTGGAGCAGCATACAAATAACATTTATGCTTTAATTTTGCATGTTACTTAAAATACAATTGTTTTGCTCTATCCTAAGCATGATTTATTCTCCTTCATCTTCAGTGTGATGACAGCATACTGTATTACAGTTTCAATACTATCACTTTCAAGAAATCTGTTCTAAATTTTAATTTGTATGCCAATTTAGGTTATTGGTCCATTTGGACGGTTGAGAGCACAACAGAGTGCAATTTAAAAATTATACTATTTTTCACTTCACCAATTAAATGGAGTAATTTTCTTATTTGTTTTTGTAGGAATGATAACTTTTAAAATCTTTAAAAGCGTATGCAGTTTTTTTCAATGTGGACACTGGCGTGACTGTCCGATGTTATATGGATATATGGGTGCTTAAAATTCAAATTAATGCAAGTTTGTCCTTTCAACTTTTTTTCGTTTTTAGCTGTGTAAGTCTTTCTACATGTATAAAGGGTAACTCAACTGTTAAATGTTTCAATTTAAGGTTCTTTGTGATGAAAACAATATGACCTTTGTCCTTAACACATTTTGAAGTATATTTCTGTGTGCAACTTTATAGAGTTTAAAAGTGTCAGATCTTGCTTATAGAGAAGTATGGTATGAAGAGGTTTAAAAGCTAAATGACTCTTATTCAGTCTTTCCCTCTTCCTAAGGTGTTTTGTGGTTGGTATAGGGGTCACCTTTATAAGCTTTGCCATCATTAAATGATATGATTTGGTTTCGTCTGTAGGAGGTGGATCCATGTGAGGATCTTACAGATGATGACATTCGAACTGCCATTCAAAATGCCACCGGTCCTAAATCTGCATTATTTGTACCAGAAGTAGGTTTTATTACCTTCTCACTTTCTGCTTTTTTCCTTCTTTTTTTTTAATTTTTTTTAATTTTTTTTAATTTGTTTACTTGTGATTTAGAGGCAGATTGTTTAATTTTACATTAGCATGTCCATTCTTTCTTTATGTCTTTTCTTTTCTTTACTTTACTTGGACTCTCTCCATTAATCTAGAGTGTCATTTTAACTTTCATGCATATAGGTACCTTTTGAAAATCTTGTCCGGAGGCAAATAGCTCGCTTGTTAGATCCAAGCCTTCAGTGCGCTAGGTTCATATATGACGAGTTGATGAAGGTAGAAAAAGTGGTACTTGTATTTTCATTTGTTTTCTTGGTTATACTCATTCCTAATTCGGTTTTCAAATAATATTGTTATCCGTTCAGATTAGTCAGCGCTGCCTAGTAAGTGAATTGCAGCGATTCCCTATTCTAAGAAAGCGTATGGATGAAGTCATAGGGAACTTCCTGCGGGAAGGCCTTGAACCCTCTGAGACAATGATTGGGCATATTATTGAGATGGAGGTATGGTGGTTAAGATACTTTGCACTATAGTGGTGGTGCATTATTTGAATTAGTTGGTAATGCTAATTCTTTTTGACCTCTGTGAACCATAATGTTTTTTTTTTAATAACTGCCTTTTATCTTTGCTGGTATCATCTATTGCTTAATCTATGTCCCTGTTCTGCCCAAGTTGGAAATGATGTTGGGGCTTTGGTATTTAGTTTCCTTATGTTTTCTGCTGTATCTGGCCCTGCCTGCTGTATTATTGTCGTTTGGTGCATATACTGTTAGTGTTTGTGGCTATTGATTCTGAGTTTTTATGAAGGATTATGTATTTGAATTTCTGGGTAGACTGCAGAGAATGTGCAGTGATGGTGATGTGAAAGATGATGATTGTATTGATTGTTTTTTCATACATATTGTGCGATATTACCGTTAGAGGAGAGAGGAGAGATTCTTCTCTAACTTACATCAAGATCAAATCCTAGCCTTCATCTTTATCACCCTATGAGGTGATTTCACATGTCATAATTCATCGCTTAAATCTTAGGCTAGCTAGAGAAGCCGCTTGGACTATGTTCCAATGGCTCTCATTACATCCAAATGAAAACATTATAAAATGAACTTTAAATGTAACTTTGGCTCTAAGAAATCTGGAGAAAGGGTTAAGCATCAACACATATACAGTCATGGAATTGGTTGGCATTAGTGTTTTTACTTATAACTTGATTTTGGTAATAATTTACATTTGTCTAAACTGGATTCAACAAATTCCCTACTGAATAATGGCTCAGTGAGGCCATTTTTGTAACGCGGAATTCTATTGGGACCCAATACTTATTTTAAATGTGAATCTTCCATTTTACCCGATATGAAATTACCGTTACGGACAAAGCAGTTAAAAGAAATTTCACTAGACCCAAAAACTGAAACACATACCTACAACCCACATCTTCATCAAACCCTCACTGACTCACTATTATTCTCACAAGGTCAAACATCTAAGTAAGGCCTAACAAGGTTTAGACGCTCACATTGATGCAAATAAGCTGTTCTTGACGGATGGAAGGTCAAATTGTTGTTTGAAAGCCTCCAAATGAGGTATTGACCAACTTGTTTGAGTTCATTTTAGTAACCTTTCCATGAATTGAAAACTACTGGTCACGGTTTTGTTGGGTAAACTAGCCTTCTGAAATAGTTTCTTGGGCATATAGAACTATTGGGAAAAAGTCAGGTTTTGGGAATCATTATAAGCTTCACTTTCTCCACCATCTAGGGATCTGTCATTGCCTGTAATTTTATTAGATTGGGGAGCTTCTGTAGGGTAGCTGTTCGAGTTGTACTACATTGTAAGAGGGTATTTTAGTCTTCTTTGAGAGGGTAGCTTTTCAAGTTCTACCACTATGTTTTGTATGGATTTTTTAACTCTTTGGTAAAATTTAGTTTCTCATAAAAAATTTGAAATAAGCATGTTGGGTCCCAATAAGGATCCCATGCTTTAATACAGATTTTGGACTATAGCAACTTTAGAACCTTTCAGAGCATCCCATGCTTTAATACAGATTTTGGACTATAGCAACTTTAGAACCTTTCAGAGCATCTGTAATTGTTTTTTTCTTCGCCTAATGTATTTTTGCAAGCATATTTGGGTCTTATTGTAATTCAATTTTGCAGATGGACTACATCAATACTTCACACACAAATTTTGTTGGTGGGAGTAAGGCTGTGGAGCTTGCATTGCAACAGGTGAAATCCTCTCGGATACCACTGCCCCTTTCAAGGCAAAAGGTATATGCATTAGTTGTATAATTTTTTCACTGCAATCGGTCAGTCCCTTTTTTTTTTAATTCTTTAATGTCTTTTATTTCTGTCATGTGAATTAGGATGGTGTAGATTCTGATAAGGCACCAACATCTGAAAGAAGTTTGAAATCTAGAGCAATTCTTGCCAGACCAGTAAATGGAATCGTGCCTGACCAGGTATGGGAAAGTTGCCCCTTTTCTGAGGTTCATTATATGGCAACTCAGCTTGAGTTGCTAAACAATTTTTGTATGGTTACCACAGTTACATGTGTAGAGAGACGCTAAATTTATTACCATTAATCACAATCAGTGTTTTCAATGGCATTAGCCAAGCGCTTCTTAAGGTTCTATTCAAGTTGAGGCGCAACCAAAACGGTTCAGGTAGTCCTCTGAAAAGTGAACTCCTGAAATTTGTAAGCCTTTTTCATGAGGTGTACGCGTCATTCCTTTAAATTTACCCGTGCCAACAGATAAGAGTGAAAGTTAAAACAACCCAAAATATCCCTTTCTCCCTCTCCGTAGCAGTTGACTTGGAAACCCTAAGATTGAACTCTAAACTGAATAACAGCAGCTCTCAGCTTTAATCCATAAAACCCAACTATCTTGGAGGTAAATTAGGAAATAATCCCTATCTCTGCAGAAATTCTGGTAGTTTCTGTTTGTGCTGCTTGTGCTAGTGTGTCCTTGATAACCCATTTTGGGTTTTTTACATATAAGACCTTGATAAGATTACACTTTTAGAGAAAAACACTTCAAACCCCATGAGAGAAGGGAAACAATTGAATTTCGCAACTAATAATAAATTAGAACATGAGTTGAGGTTTTTTTTTTCTTCTCCAATTTATCTCAGGAAGTGTTGTATTATGAAACTTCTTGTCAGGGTGTGTTTTGTTTCTTTCCCTTTGTTTTTCTGGTTTCAAGCTTTCAATATAACTTCAGAATCTAGGAACTGGTTTTGTCCTTTTGACTTTCGTGATGAGGACATCAACAAGAAGCTTTTATGGTTCATTGCTGGAAGAGTTAAAAAGAGAAAGAAGACAATCCAATTCCTTTTAGGACTGGATTAAAACTTTTGGGCCGGGTTTTATTATTAGTTCCTAGTTTTATTTAAAGTTTCCTGTTTCTAAAAGGATTTGGTTACTTTCCTATTCTAGTGGGAGTGTCATAAAAATTGTTGGGGGTTATTTTATACTATCATATTGATATATCGAGGCTTCCACCACCTTGCAAGAACCAAATGCCTTGCCTTATACCTTCACCATTGAAAACACTGGTCACTATTTCAGCTTGTAATTGTATTGGTGATTTGTATGGATGACTGACAGGGTGCACGACCTGTGGCAGACAATGAAAAAGTTGCATCTTCTGGGAATATATTAGGTAACACAATTTCATTTTTAATAGTTTTGGTGATTATGGTAACATGTTGACACTAAACGATGAATTCAACAATATCTGTATAATATCTATGTTGTCCTCTTGGTGGGATGATAGTGTATCAATGCGTGACATGTTGGAATTCACATGAAATGATGGAATTCAATGTATTTTACTTTGTCATCTTTTGCAATTATTTAGGAGGTTCAACTGGTTCAAGTTGGGGGATTTCTTCAATTTTTGGTGGGAATGATAACAACCGCACACCTGCTAAAGAGAGCGTAATAAACAAGTCATATAACGAACCTATCCACAACATTGAACAAGCAGTCTCAATGATCCATTTAAGAGAGGTATTTTGTCATTTTCAATATTGACTTTGCCTGTGGGCCTTTATCTTGTAATTCATTTTTAAATATCCGACATTATTTTATTTTTCTGTGTTTTCCTAACTTGTTTACCCTTCTTTCAGCCCCCAACTGTATTGAGGCCCACGGAAAGCCACTCAGAGCAGGAGACAATTGAAATTGCAGTCACAAAACTCCTATTAAGATCATACTATGACATTGTTAGGAAAAATATAGAGGATTCTGTACCAAAAGCAATAATGCACTTCCTGGTAATATCGACTTTCATGGATGTGGCCAGCTGTTTACTTTTTATTCTGCGTCTTTTTTCCAATGTTTTCTTTTTCATATTCTAGAATGGTATGATATTATAGTTTTGTGTTATACAATTACCTATGAGGTACAAGTGGTAGAATTGATTTTCATTTAACGTGTGATGTCAAATTTATACAATGATGAAACTTCAACTATTTTCTTGCAACCTCTTAAATCTAAATGCTTCCTTATTATACCCACAAATTTTTGGAGTCTTGTGAGTAAACAAAGTTTTTTTTTTCCATGTATATGTATTTGTTTGCTCATCCGCCTTGCTTATATTCTTGTACTATTTTATTGTATGAAAGTATATGTAGTTAGTGTTTTTTTTTAAGCCATAAATTTATGTATATTTTCCCTAGATATTGCATGACTAAACTCATTATCAGTTGCGTGATCCAAACTGATTTATGAGCATTTCATAGATTATAATTCCTATTTTCGTCATCAATATGTACTCAGGTAAATCATACGAAGCGTGAGCTGCACAACGTCTTCATTAAGAAGCTTTACCGGTAACGGAAAAAGCATCTGCCAATTTTACTAGTTTCCTGTATTGACTATTGATTGATCGGTTTGGTTTTTACGATGTCAAACAGTGAGAACCTATTTGAAGAGATGCTGCAGGAGCCAGATGAAGTAGCAATGAAGAGAAAGCGCACCCGGGAAACCCTCCGAGTTCTGCAACAGGCTTTTCGGGTATGTTTTTCCTAATTGAGCTTCAGAGGTTGAAGGGCTCAAGTTTTTTCTTTGCTTATAAACAACTCCACCTGGAACTCCGTGGAAATAGTCTCTGCATTATCTGTGCGCATTCCGTACATTGGTGTGTGTAGATCATCCCAATTAAATGCCAATGGCAAATTGAACTCCAATCTGGGCAAAGCAGTATGGGATTTTAGGAAATTTTGATTTACTTCAACAAATATTACATATTTTGACATAGGTTAAAGGACATTTCTTTTTCTAATATAGGTTAATGAAAACAAATTTTCTCTTCAATTAAGGCCAATACTTGTTAAAACTTCTCATCAGCCTCCCCTTAAAAACACAAAATGTTGATTGACCGAATCCTAATAATTTATATTTTGTGATCTCAAACAAATCACCCCTTTAGATTTCTACTTCTGCTTTGCAAAAAGTATCAGTCGCTGAGTATATTTTAAATTCAAAACATTTATAAAAATGTGGTCACTAATCTGTGCTACTTTACTAAATCGGAACGCTATGTTTGGTAGATGGCTGGGCAGTTTGGCTCTTGTTCTACTTGGAGGTTAATATGCTTCATTTCCGGTAGTTATGTTTGAGATTGTATCTTTTTAATGAGCAACTTGTCGACAATGTACTCTATTGTGTCATTAATTAATTGATGATTCTTTTCAGAAAGGAAAACGAAATTACTGCTTTTAGATCATACAGCGGGAAGTGATCAGTTTATACTTGGTACTCACTGTTTTTCTTTGTTTGTAGACATTGGATGAACTGCCTTTGGAAGCGGACACAGTTGAAAAAGGTTACAGTTTGGGTGCTGATCCAACAGGGTTGCCAAAGATCCATGGATTGCCAACATCATCAATGTATAATACAAGTAGTTCACATGATTCCTACTCAGCATCACCTAAGAATACGAAGTCTAGAAAGTCGTCTCACTCGGGGGAGCTTCACTCGCCATTTTATTCTAATGTGGATTCAAACGGAAGTGGACGCATGTACATGCCTGGTCTATATCCAACTGCTGATCAATAAGCGGTTCGAGTAGCACTGCAAGTCTTTCAAAACAGTGTCAAAAGTATTATATTCATTTGATTGCTCTATCCGATTCTGGAGGTGATTGGAAGTACACCTTCAGTAGGCAGATTGTTGGGGAGTTAGCATCCGGCGTTGCTTTTACGTCTGCGTATTTCTCGACCCGTTTATTTTGCATAATAGTATAGGAAGCTGATGATTGTATTGTTTTATTGTTCTTAACTAGGCCCCAAGAATAACAGGGACCTGTCTCTCTTACCTATTTTTGACAGAGTCAGATGGTTCTCCCAACTCCTCACTCTCAGATATGCATATTATGTTATCCATATTTTTCGTTTTTGTTTTTTTTTTCATTTGATATCTGTTTCGAAATTATGCGTACCGCAACAACCATTTGTCAATTATCCAAGTGAGGGGAAATTTCTTTTAATTTTCTTATGTGTTTTTATTTTTTGGCAAAAGAATTTTCTTATGTTTTATTTCTTTGTTGTAAGACTGGATTTCTTATGTTTTATTGGCCACGGATCCTAAGATCAATGGGAATGTAATCACAGCCGTCCTTTTATGACCCATTTTTTGTCATCTATATGTGCGCGTGTTTTTTTTTCTTTTTTTCGAAGGTGCAAGTTAGTGATATTGGATGCCAATTTGTTTCGTAATTGTATATTCAGTTAACTCGTTTCACGAGGTGGTGGGGTGGGCAAACGGGTCTAGCATCTGTAAGTTGGGGCGTGTCCAGATGTTCTAAATACAAAATGGCCGTGCCATGATGGGTTCAACTAATTGGCAGCGCAGGGCAGGGCAAGTCCAGATGTCTTTAATTAGAGTTGTCAAAAACAGGAATTGAGTTGGTTTAGTGTGTAGGTCAGAAATAAACAGATAAAAATAATTTGTTTAAAATATTTTTGAATTTAACAGTTGTTTAACGGAATGGAGTGAAGTGAGTCCAAAACAGTTGAAAATATCAGGAAGCAAAGTGAGACATAATCAATTTCAATGGTAAATTAAGACTAAATGACAGTTACAATAACCATTTCAATTGGTAAGCCTTATTAATAATTAACAATTTAATATAAAACAAAAACAAGTGTACTTTGTTAAATAATAGATTCCCGCTGTGACAGTAATGTTCAAATCTCAGATATTAGAGCATATATATAAAAAAAAATTGTAAGAGGATAGATCGGAATATAAAATAGAACAGCTGTCAAATATAATACCACCTGCATAGACAGACAGCTGTCAAACATATGATTGACGACTCACGAATATAATTCTCTTCTCTCATATTCTCATTCTCTTCCCTCCCTCCTTTCACACTTTGTTTTTTGTTTTATTATTTCTATAAAAAAAAATCAATAAAAAATATTAACGTGACTTAACCGTAACCGTTCAAATAAAAGAAGAGCGAAGAAAAAAGAGATTAGGAGGTGAGAGAATCATTCGATGACTCGAGGGTCTGTGTGCCGAATCCTCGTATGCCTGCCTATTTGGGAAACCTTCTTTCTCATGCACTCCTCCACATCAACTAATTGGAGCTTAGTCGTTACAAAGCATAATAATATAGCCACATGGTCACCTACTTTTCAAACCCTCATCGTTAAGCTAGTTGCTACAACCGATCCCACCTCCCGCAGAATTGAACCTCAATCCTGGGTTTGTGATTTGAGTAATATTTTATTTCCCATCACTTATCATTGAGAGGTTTTAGGTTCAATTTTTGTTAAACAAATTCGAATTAAATTATCATGACTAACTCAGTGTAAGGTTTAGCACACAAATTTCTAAATTTAAATGATAAATATCATACTTCATGTTAAATACATGTATTATAATTTGGTTAAAGTGGTTTTGTGGTAATCATTATATATCTATGCAGTCAACATATGCCACGCGATATCTGTCACGCACAATAATTTATTTTTATTGAGAAGCACTGGAATAAATTCGATTCCCGCTTCATTTACTTTATGCAAATTTCTTTCAGACTCTTATCTCAACACACATTTCCCACTGTCAATATGGTTGCCTATGGTCTAGCGAAGCTTGCTTTAGTTTTTTAGTATGATGATATTTTATATGTTTGAAGAACCTCCAAACATCATTCTGGGTTTTTTTTATTTCGATACTGTAATATATTCTTATTAATTACAATCGAATCTCTATATCACGCTTTTCCTCATATAATTCCACAAGTTTTGAAGGTAAGCGTTGAATTATTATTCGCCAACCCTTTCAAAATTTAACAATTATGTCTATAACATTACCAGATTGTATTATACATACATATATATATAATTGATTTTTATAACTGCGTTTCCGGTCGAGCTGCATTTCTTTATTTTTGTTTTTGCATGCTTCACCTGATCAGGTGTGTGGCTCCATGGATAACCTTTTTTTTTACTGAAAGTACATCTCCATGGAATTTGACAAATTGTACGGAATCACATGCAAATCCTGGCATTACAAGTTGCAAAAGCAAGTGTGCGGTCCTCCTCCTGTCGATCCTTGGTAATTGGATTCGAGCTCAAGTACTATAGAAAATTAAGACGGAGTAAGAGGACAAAATATATACAAACAAACAAACAAACGAAACCATATTTTAACTCGGCCATATTTCAGAGTTGTATATGATCGATGAAAAGGTGATTTTTTTTTCTTTTTCCACACGCGCGCGCGCACACATATACATATATATATATATATATATATATATATATATTTTTTTTTTTTTTTCTGTAAAAAGAATACAAATTAATCTAGAAAATGATGTTAAGAAATAAAAAATAAAAAATCCTAAGATTGTAACAATACATTAGAATTTGGTTCGCATGCATATGATTTGTAGAAGTCAAATCCTAGGTTTGTAAAACGAATCATTCTTCAAACGTACTTAAACAAAAGGTTGTCTGAACGGGAAAGTAGTTATAAAATGTCTTCACTGCACATATATATCAATTTCACATGCATGGAACAAATAGTTTTATCAAAGTATTTGAACAGTACAGACAATGGGATTTTTTTTAAATTTCACATGCATGGAACACATATATATCAACCCATCAGAGTTGTATATGATCGATTAAAAGGTCTGCTATCAATTCAAGAGGATTTTTTTTTTTAAAATTTTTTTTTCCATACACACATATATATATATATAACCTACTTAAGTACTGTGCAAACTTTCTTTAAGTTGGTACATATAAAATAAACATAGAGAACAAAATAAACTTGCGCTTGCATCTCTATTTCAAACCTTCCTTTACACGCTAAATGATTGTCAATCGTTCACCTACATAAAACCCTCATACATGAGTAACAGATACACACGACAATGTAAACGTACATGTCATTACCAATGAAAATATAAGAAAAATACTAATTTTCTTTATTTGAGTCTCTTAATTTTCTTTTACTTTACACAATTCAAATATAAAAAGAAGCATAAGTGCCTCAATTTTATAAGAGAATAACAGCTGGGCATAGACTATAGCTAATAGCTAGTAGGCAGACTAATGAGACTTGAGAAAGCCAAAACCCCTCCCAAAAAGGATGAGAGCGCCCTTGGTTTCCAAACACAACGTGTCAATCATCTATACGTCACCCTCTCCCATCATTTGTGTACTCATACAAACAACGAATCCCGGGCCTCTCTGAGAGTCCGAGGTTTCCCAATCCCCCACGCTTTTCATTTACAGTCGCCAGCACTCGCTCTCTTCCTTTTACGCGTGCCCATTCTGATCTGCCTTTGGTAACGTGAGCACCTCCTCCGATTCCTTCCAGCTGATCAACAGCCTTTGATGAGAGTTTTAACGAAAAACCCGTAGTACTGTTTATTTTAACGAAAAATTATATTTTTACACTAAAAAGTCAATCTTGTTACTATTTACTTTATCATTTATTTTGTCTTTATAGTTAAAACTTAAATTTTTAAACCTTTTTTTATTAGTTTTCTATTGTTTGATTCAACTGACAAAATATGGCCCCCAAAAAGCGAGTAGAATTGTCTTTCTCTACTCTAGCGAGTGGGGGATGCGGTCCAGACCATTACCACTAAGTGGTTTCCCTCCAGAACAGTCCATACCGCGTTTCCTCAAATAAACAGGGTTTCAACTTTGTGGCTTTCACAGAAAGCATTTATTGGCAGGTGTATCTGAGAAAATTAAGGAAATAGGGAGGCTGCTACATTTTTCTCCGTAGCTTGTTTCTTCTAAGTAAGAAACTAGAGTAAATTGTAGTTATGGTCCCTGAACTTTAACTCAATTGGAACAATGTTCCCTCAGCTAAAAATCCATTACCATTGGTCCCTCAACTCATCAAAACGTACAGCTATGGTCCCTTAACTAAAAATTCATTACCATTGGTCCCTCAACTTTAATTCAACTGGAGAAATGGTCCCTTAACTTTAACCCAATTGTAGCAATGGTCTTTCCAACATAACTCGTTTTGACAAAAAAATTTGACGTAGTTAACGAAAAGGATCATAATTACACACTTTGATGAGTTGAGGGACCCTAATTATATAAATGGTTATTCCAACATAACTTATTTTGACAAAATTTTGACTAAATTGATGAAAATGACTATAGCTACACATTTTGATAAGTTGAGGGACCAATGGTAATGGATTTTTAGTTGAAGGACCATTACTCCAATTTGATTAAAGTTGAGGAACCATTGTTACAATTTACTCTAAGAAACTACAACTTTATTTTTTGAGGAAAAAATCAAAAAGGAAAAACGACTTTTTTTATTTTTTATAGATAAATATGATGATTTTTGTTCTTTTGGATTTTCTTGGTTCATGTTGGTGATCTTGTTTTACTTCGTATTACTGTTATCTCTAGCATGCTTTTGATCTTGTTTGCTTCAGGTTTTGATAACCAATTCAAGCGAATAGGAAAATTTCTTGAATATGAGTAACTAATTTAGTTTCTCTATGTATATATCTACCGATCTGATATAGAAGAAGGTATGGGGAGAGGAAAGATTGTGATTCGAAGGATTGACAATTTGACGAGCAGGCAAGTAACCTTTTCGAAGAGAAGAAATGGGTTGCTTAAGAAGGCTAAGGAGCTATCCATCCTTTGTGATGCTGAGGTTGGATTGATTATCTTCTCTAGCACCGGCAGGCTTTACGATTATGCTAGCACTAGGTTAGATATATCTCTCTCTCTCTCTCTCTCTCTCTCTCTCTCTCTCTCTCTCTCTCTCTCTCTATATATATATATATATATATATATATATATATATATATTGCCAGTGAACTTTTTGTTGGATTGAGTTTGCACTGGAACTAGAGCTACTTGTTCTATATGTATGTCTTTCATGGTCTATCGAATTTTAATTTTCCTAGCTGACTTAGTAGAATTTATGTATCCATGTTGATATATGCTGTCTGTTCTAGCATAGGATTGTAAGAGTAAACTAGACTTAAAAGATTAATACACTAGCCAAGAACACAATGATTAATCAACTAAATCACAATCCTTAAATTATGTATGCAATATAAGTGCAAGAACTGCAACAATTATACCAACACATACCTGCAGACACGTTCATGGATAAGAAGCCATGAAAACCTGCACACAACCTTCTCCTCTCTGCAAAACTCAATGCTCTCCAACTTATAGGTAATTGGAACAATAAGAGCGTATTTTTGTGAGAGCAGGGGCTTGTGGTGTTTATACTACAAAATCTGGATTACCCCATAATAATCCTATAAGGAATACAAGACCAAATCCTTGTACGAGTTCTATTCTTAAGCTTATCAACATAGAGTTTCAATCCAAACCAAAGTCGAATTAACTCTCATAAACATATTAAGACTTCTTTATAGCAATCTGAGACAACATGGATTATTACCAAACCGTATGAATCACACTCATACTCTAACAAGGATTTGAGGTGGACTTGTTATTGGACTAGTTCAGACGACATATATCAGCAGTAGCGTCCTTTTTTTATGAATATATATATATAGCATGTCGAATTACTTACCCGAAGATGTTATTTGGCTATATATGTTGCTTCCTGTCTTAGGTCATGGATTGTGTAGAGCTTTCCCTTGTCTATTTTGCATAGGAATTCAGAAAGCTACATTATCTCTGATAAGAAACTGCTTTTAAAAACTTCCAACGAAAAAAAAGGTTACAGATAAAAGTATTTACATATGAATGCTTCTCACAGTGTGCTATATATAGGATTCAATTATGATATATATATGCAAGAGCTGACTATTTACATATAATGATAAATAGAGACACGATGGAGTTAATGGATGATACGAAATTACATTGATTCTAGTTATTTAGTAATGTTCAACGAAGAGGGGTTTCTGAGGTGTGTGTGCGTGCGTGAATGCTGTGTCCCTCTCAGTTATTAGACCGTTTTCTCTTTAGCAGTTTTGGTTGAGAGAGAGAGAGAGAGAGAGAGAGAGAGAGAGAGAGAGAGAGAGAGAGAGAGAGAGAGTTTATGATACTTCAAAGGTCTAAAGCATGCACGAGGAGAACTTCTACAGAAGTACTATTCAGGCCACCTCTCCTTACTTTGTGTTGCAGGAGATGTGTTGTCTTAAAGGAGAAGTTTGTAGGTAGTTTGTCAATTCTCGCGAAAAACAAGTATTATGAGGTGTACAGATTCAAGTATATACATGTCAGCAACTGTAATATCATCTAAGAATATCACATTTCTTTAGGGACTAAATTGAGGAACAGTGTAGGTCGCAATTCATCGGTGTCATTTCTTGGTGCAAAGGAGAGGATGATGGGAAAGGCAGAGTTTTCTGAAAAAAACTTCTCTACCACTGAAGTTACAATTTCCCACTCAGGTGCACCAATATATATCAAGTTAAAAATTAATGACCTTTAATATTATCGTTTTTAGATGTTGAAGAAAAAAAAACATAAGAGATAAAGTTTGATAGGGATGACAATGGTCAATTGAGCACGTTAATTAGTGCTATTAAATCGTAACTACATTTATATATATGTTGTCGATAAATACACTGTAATAGCATAACCACACACTTACTTTATAAGTGACCTCATCATTCAGAGACTCTTTTGTGACATTTTGACAACTTGATCAACATCGATGTTGTGGGGAGATTTACTGATATATACCTACTCTCCATGTTAAAAGACCGAATTCTCTTCTGATCTCCCTCCATGATGATTTCATAATGTTCAGCAACACTTTGTTGTAGCCTTTTGAATGCTCACTTGTGAAGAGAACCTTTAGCAATTTGATGTGAATGATTTGTTCACGATTGTTTTATCCTCGTTCAACGTCTCAGTCAAGTGAAGGAAGAGTCTTTATACTTATCAGAACAAATATGTAGTTGAAACATGATATTATAGTTATATTGGGTTATACTTTACTTTTAAGTTTTATCTATATCAAATCGTGCAATTTTATAAGCATGAAAAAAAATCGAGAGTTGCCCAATTGGCTACATCAATAATGCTTAGAGAATCTCCAACACTGCTAGCTACAAATTTGTTAGTTAGCATGAAAATGATTCAAAATCTATAATAGCTAGTCAGTTTAGTATGAGCATCTCCTACATTACTAGCTAAATAATTCATTTGCAAGAGCTAGTTGTTTCTGTAAAAATGTTGATTCATTTAAGATGGACAAAGCCTCATGAAATATTGCAAGCCTTAAAACCATTTAAATCATTTTCCATCTCAAGTGGTTAAAGGATCAACAAATGAAATGAATAATACAGAAACTATAAGTCCTCAATCACAACCCAGCTCCCTTCCTTTGCCTTGGATACTCACCTAATAAGTGCTTGAAATATCCAGCCATGGTCAAAGCCAAATAAGCCACGGACACCAAATCAATGTGCCAAAGTGAAACTTGTCATTCATCAGTCAAAACTTCTTGAAATGATAGAATATTTGATTTGAGGGTGCAACAAAGCGGTATATTTTGGTTAATTTTCTAGCTAGTAGAGCCTCAATTGAGACAGAAAAAAATAATAATGTTGAAACTCAATATTTTTCTTTCTTAATTGTAAATTTAGTCTACAAATTTAGTCTCCCTAGTATTACTCTTTCATTTTTGTTTTCTTTCATCGATTGGCATTTGCCCATTAATTGGTATTGATATTGGAATTTGCATTGGCATTGGTAACAACATCAACATCAAAACTCATGATGTTCTCAGTAAACTCATGATCTAGTGTACATTCATGAGTTTGATGCGAGGTCTTGGAAAAGTTTTGCAATTTGGTTTCTTTATGCTAGGCTATTTTTAGTATTTTATGTCTTAGGATTTCCTACCTTATGTTAAAATATACTAGCATATGGGCACACACGTTGTGTGTATGAAGACATTTTTTTAGAAAATGAGGAAGAGAGGGAGAGAGAGAGAGAGAGAACGTGGGGGAGTGGGAGGTTTTTTTTTTTTAATTTTTTTTATTTTAATATTGGAGGTATTTTAACATCACATATAGGTGAGGCTTCAATAAAAAACTGTAAAATTTGGACATGTGAAATTACATTATTGCCCTTTTTTTTTTTTTTTTTGTGTGATAGAAGACTAATTTGTCTTTTCACCCTCTTTTGGTTGACAAAGAGGGTTTCATTAATGTTAAAATATATAAGGACTATGATGCATACGTGGGTGTAACCACATTTGCGAAAAGGGATCATGCATGTGAGTCCAAATCTCCCTCCCTATAGTTTTATGTTTGTTTTACCTTTTATCTACTAGGATAAGTATTGTTCTTTGCTAAGTGGAAAAATTAATTCTTGAAATGTAACCATTTTGTTCCCTAGTCCTCTTGGCAAATAAAGCCAAAATGTAACTCTTTTGACTTGTTTGCTTCAGTTACATATGAAATAGGCGTATTACACCCCAAATTTGTTGTTGCAGTTGCATTGGTTGTTAGACCAAAAGGGTATCAGCTTAAGAGAGTATTGGCTCTTCGACGGCCGGTCACCAATGTTCTAATATATGGCCACCAACACATTCTTGTAGGTAAAAGTCTATTTGAATGGAGTTAGACGGAGCCATTATTGAGGAGGGTTTGAGTACGCTTGCAATGGTTACTAAAGTTTTCAGAAGATCTCTCCGCATAGATGTTTCCAAACATTTGACATATATGCCCAATGTCAGGTTAGGGTTAGGGTTAGGGTTTTAAGGCTCCAAAGAGCTGCCAGAGGTGATGGTTGAGTAGAAATGAGTGTCTGTGAGATTTCTTGGTAAGGTTAGGGTTAGGGTTAGGGTTTTAAGGGTACAAAATAAGAGGAGAAATGAGTTTCGGTAACTATAAGGTAGGATTTCAATTAACTTTTTTTAATCCTACAAACTAAGGAACAGGATTCTCACTTCAGTAATACGCTAGCTAGCAGCTAGATCAGTGACCTAGTTACCGGATTTGGCTATCAACTTAGATTTGATATAGGATGGCTTCTTTTTCATTTTAATCAAGTGTGGCTTCTTTTATTGTTGGGAAGAAAAATATCACTCAAAAGTAGCTATGCATAATGCGAATCATGGCTATCGATGCAAATTTCTGCCGTCTTCAGTCTTGATGAAAATGCACCTGCAAAACAATAAACACCTTTGATCAAAGACCTAAGCCTCCCGCGCCCACGAGGTGGGGAGGATTAGGTCAACGAATATTCGATGCTTAAGTTAGTTTCTCTGAGAGAGTAAAGTGTTTAGGGTTTTTTTAGGGTTGCCAAAGCTCCCTGAGAATGGTAGAATATGGGGTATTTATAGGGCTAGGGCCGGCCATATAGGGTTTAATGGAGAAATATTCTCTAATTATTCCCAAGATATTAAATAGGAAATAATATCTTGAGATAATGGTGTAATTATTCTAATTTAAATAAATTAGGATTACGTACTTGATTGGAGTCAATCTTTGATTAGGAATGAATTAAAGATAGGATCTGGGTAATTAATCCTTATATTTAATTCCTTGCCAAGGGCAGGTGAGCTGTGGACAATTATATTCAGCTGCTGAGACCTTCAGGGGTGTGAGCTGCGCGTGGGAGCATATGAGAAGCCTACCCATTTATTGAGGGCAATCTTGTCCTTCTTGAATAAAAGTCCACGTGTCGCCTCCAGAATTTTTGGGATTATTTTTGCTCCACAATGACCAACAAATATCATCATTTAAGCAATTGAAATGACCAAATGACCAAAATATGTAACAGCATGAAAAAGTATTGCCAGATTCCTTAATACTCAAAGGGACTCTAGCTCAAGTTGCCAATGGCATTTGGCCCTCCAGCAGTTTGTCTGCATACAAAAAACGGGTTACAGATTTCCACAAATCCGTTTAAACCAAATGTTAACAAATATTACAAGTATTTCCCCTATATGCTTGATAAACTTGTTTAAAAAATAGTTAAAAAAGATTATAGGGATAGGGATTTTTGCTTTAGTTTAGTCACTTGAATGAAGTAGCGGAAGCATTTCAACTTATGTACCATACATATATATATAGATATTATTCATAACATAAACAGTATTAACACTATATAGCAATCACATTGGTCGAGAAACATACAAAGTGTATATATCCATTGAAAAAGGTAAGGACAGAAAAATATCTCATTACAATCAAAACCTAAACAATATTTACAAGGTAGATGATTGTTGCATCTAACGACCATAACGCTTTGACTTTCTTATCAGCATAAAGTCAGTTACCGATCGTTTCAACAAACTGAAGGCGGAGCATCAACTGCTGAATCCTGCTTCAGAAGTCAAGGTAACCACTCAACAAAAAAAGCTCCAATTTTCTTTGTGCTGAATACCTGCAATTATACTGAATAAAGGCATTATATCTATCTGACACTGTAACTAAGCTTCGTCGACAATGAGTACATGCTAGCCAGATTTGCTTTCATATAATTTGTTATGCTCTACTTAATATCTACGCATGCATACCACTTCTTTAATTACGTGGCTCTATGGTTTTGCCTATGTATAGTAACGAAACATATATAATCCTTTTTGAACAATGATGGATTATATCCTTTCGGAGAGATTATAGACAAGCAAACATAGAAATAGCGAGAGCTAGATCTCCAAGCGCCAGTAGTCTTTCTTAGTCACGAATTTAACTGTATGGAAAAGTACATGATGGGATTAGTCTAGATAGTCTGAAATAGCATTATGGAAGAACATGTATGCCTAGAAAGTTAGAAATTAGGACTCGGATGTGTGATTTTGGGTCATGAATAATGGGTTAAAGGATTTGGGCTGGATAATAGGTTGGGCTTAGTTTGGGTTGCAGGTAGGGTTGACCCGGTTGAACTCATGGGTTGTCGGACCCATCAAAGGAGAAAACCGGAATTTGGGGATTTTGGCCAGGAAATTTCTCCGGCTCCGACGTGTGATTTTACATTGGCTAACGTTTTCCAGTGCTCTTATAAATGTGCTCATCTAGTGAGTTCATATTTCATGCATAACAATATTTACTGTATTTGTATTTAATAGTTTTGGCAAAGGGAAGCTGCAAGCTTGAGGCAGCAATTGCGGTACTTGGAAGAATGTCACAGGTACAATCATTGCTTTTTATTGAATCTTCAACATAACCTAGCAATTTGATTCAAGTACCAAAACCTAACAATGCATATTTCATGTTGCTTACTGGAAAATGATATCATACTAACTATGGTTCATCTAACTACCAAACCAGAAAACCTTTTCGACATGGAGGATGTGTAATGAAAAGACGTTTCTTGATTATTCATAAGAAACAGAACAAATAATTAGTAACAATTAAGTAAATGCGGTAGCAGTGGACAAGAAGCTACAGAAAAAATAAATTAATTAATAAATATTTAGTATCCAGCTGCTCAGCCCTAACATAGAATATACAGATGCAAAATCAAGAAATCTTCACAAAAGGAAAAACGAAATGTCTCTGAACTCCTAAAAACTGAGCTCCCGAAAAAAGTTTCACATCTTGTCTAATGTATTGATCTAACATATTAAAATATTAATTATATAATAAAACACGTATTGATAGCATAATAGTTTCACATGTTGTCAAACATGTATTGATCTAACATATAAAGATATTAATTATATAAGAAAGGTTCTGCTAATTTTTTTAGATTACAGAGATTTGAGCCAGATTACTCAATCCTTTCAATCCTCTATTTAGGAACTTGAGGTGGTGACTGATATTGTTAGTGTTCTTCATATTTATATGGTGATGAAACGATCCCGGTGAAGTCTACTTTCCGGCAGTCAAAACTAGTTTTTTGGGGACATGAGCCAGTAATCCTTTTGTATGTATTACATGAGTTGGAATCGAAAGGAACTCCAAGGATTTTAGGTCTAGTGTGATTGGGTTTTAACTTTTAGGGCATTTAGGTCTATTTAGGTGTGTTTTTTGCTATAATTAATAGTTTTTTTTAATAAAAAATGGCAGTTATAAAATTGGAAGTTAAGTTTTGGCTATTTATGATAAATTCTCCTTTTAAACCAACTAAAATGCAACTTTGTAAAAATCGATTCACAATATCCTGATACTGTTACTTAAATATTGCTAAAACTTAAGGTTTTCCCATGAAATGTGAGATAATGATTTATTGGAAAAAATTGGTATCACATACACACAAAGTAACATTTGGTATATATGAATTAGTTTGTGAGAACGTTTAGAGTATACCCTCACACCTAAATTATGCAGGCAGTTAATGGGGGAAGAACTTTCTGGTTTGAGTACCAAAGATCTACAGAATTTGGAAAGCCAGCTTGAGATGAGTTTGAAAGGTGTCCGAACGAAAAAGGTATCAAAAGCCTTAGCCCTGAATATAGTCACACTTAATAATTTCATGCTGCCTTATTTATTTCACACATGCATGGCACTCATTGTTTTATTTTTTCTATTCTGCAGAACCAAATATTTAATGATGAAATAAAAGAACTGAACCAGAAGGTTGCCCAAGAGCTGGCTCAATTTCTCCTAGTTGATTAATATTAATTCATTTTATTGGGGATAAATTGATGTTTATTACCGTTGTTTTTTACTTTATTTTCAGGGATCTTTCATACATCAAGAGAATATAGAACTGCATAAGAAGCTAGACCTCGTAAGTAAAGAGAATGAGGAACTGCAAAAGAAGGTATTGTCTATGCATTAAGCTCCACTTTTATATTTAACACATTATAATTCATCAAAAGGATAGAGAGAGGCAATGGGTAGTGGGAAAGTGAGAGGAATCAAATGAGCATAAACCTTAAAACCATTATGTTATTTTACTTATCAAGCAAACGAGAAGATGTCTTCTCTAGCAAACACTAACACAGAATATTTTAACATCAGGTTTATAAAGCAAGGGATGTGAATCGAGGAAACAAAAGTTCCCAGCCTCCATATAGCATCAGTAATGAATATGATTTGCATGCACCCATCCGTTTGCAGCTAAGCCAGCCACAGATTCAAACTTAGTCTGGGCATGGGCCTTCGAACAATGAAGTACCAGCAAAAACTATAGGGTGAAGTGCCGATTTAGTTCCTGAACTATCACCACAGTGAAAATTAGGTCCCTGAATTATTTTTTTTGGTAAAATAAGTCCCTAAATTCATTAGAAATTGCTAATTTCATCCCTACTATATATTCAAATATATTTTATCCAATTTTTTGTCAACTTAAGTCACTTGACACATTTTAGAGTGTAATACCATCATTTTCTCGTCTATAAGTGCTTAACATTTCATATAGGTTGCAAATTTAATGTCTAATTTACCCTCAAAAGTTAACTTACACTATTTCTTTATGAAAAACTACCAATTTCTCCTCAAAAGTTAACTCCATACACTATTTCTTTATGAAAAACTACCAATCTACCATCCAATGTGTATCACATGCAAGTAACGTGACTTAGATTGACGGAAAAATTGAATATAGTAGCTTCGAATATAACATTAGGGATGTAATTGGCATATTTTTATAATTCAGGGACTAATTTTTATGAAAAAATAGTTTAGGGACTTAATTTTCACTAAGGTGATAATTCAGGGACTAAATTGGCAGTTTACCCAAAACTATATATAACCCCACTAACGTGTAATATAGCATACCATATTGATCCAATGGACCAACCCCAAAAAGAGAGAATAAGCAAAGCTCACTGTTTTGGTTGACATCTCTTCAAAGTGTGCAAAGATATTACAAGCTGTGGATAGCTATGTCATAATGTAGAATGCAGGCAACTTGCATCGCAATGGAAGTCAACCTTCAAGGAGTGAAATGTCATACAGTAAATGGATCCAAAGGAAGGACCAACAGCTTTGGTATGAAATGTTCTGTCAAACAAACTTTAGCATTCCTGTAAGAGAATTGGACAACTAGTTAGTTGTGAATTTATGCAATAATGGCAAAGACTTGTCAGGACCAACTTTATCTGTATTAAAAATGTGTTGTGACCAATCAAAGAACAATTGTCAAGATTGACTCCTATTTCCAAGACACTTTTTAGAGACCCAGGATTTCATTTTAGCACTCACTGCAGCCAGTCTATGGTATGCCTAAAAGATAAAATGAACAAAAACAGTAGCAAACATAAAAATAAAAATAAAAAAATAAAAATAAAAATAAAAAAAACCAAGCTACTAACACTTCTGATTTGAAGAGAAAATGTTTCATGATCGGTATTTATTGTTATCCTAAAATCAAAGAGGGGGCTATGTGCCTACATTATCATCATTTCAAGAAATACATGTCTTATTTAACAATCGATTTTCTGCTCTTCTATGAAATCTATTAGATCAATCTCATCCACTGATTTTAGTTTTGAATACCAAACAAACAGTGTGTGCAGCAATCAATAAGCGAATCTACTATAAGATAACACAAGATTCTTGCCTGTGTGGAAACTATGACCAATATTGCAGCTCTTGATTGCTAAATAATCCTTTGTTGCTGGTGACCCAATATTGGAGGAAATTTTTGTACCAATTGATGTTAAATGCATAAAATAAAGGTAATGAAAATAAATTAATCACCCATTTCATTAATCGCCATTTTCTAAAATGCCCATACACAAAATCTTCCTCACTATATGGTAAGCTAGTAATTATCTTTCCCATCGGGGTCATTGTCGTACACCAATTCGAGCGGAAAATTGTACTCAAAGGCAGAGCCTATAACAGACAACCGCCTCTGCAACAAACTTCAAGAAATCCAAGTCTTGGAGGAGAGAGAGAGAGAGAGAGAGAGAGAGAGAGAGAGAAGCATGTCAATCCCAATCCTTGAAGCTTGCAAAAAGAGGAAGCGAAGGCAAAATATTTTAGGGTTTAATTCGTTCTGCGATTCGGGTAGTTTCCAGATAAGAAGGGATGCAATCCAATTTTCACGACCTCCATTTCTCTTGAAAACTAAGTAAATATTTCTATCAAATTCTCCCATATGAGATGTTTGCATTCCTTTTTTTTTTAATTCATTTTGCATGCTACAAATGAACATTTGTTATCTTGCTTGGTTTGAAGAGTCATTCGATTATTTATTTTTGGTTTAACAAACTGGGTAAAAACCCAAGAAAGCTAAGCAAAAGAAAACTTAGACCATAGAACTATGAGTGTTCCGAAGATTATGTTTTTGGATTAGTGATCTGTTTCGATATTTTTGAATACCAAATAGGAAGGTGACAGAAATAGTTCATGGGAGAAAATTGACTCATCTGGGAGATATTTTATTCATTAAATATTCTAGATTCTTTCATACTTACAATTGCTTCAGTTTGAATTATCTGGTGGTTGGAAAAGGAAGGGATATCGGGCAACATTCAAATGAATGATTTGAAGACCTGTTGACTCTAACAACTGATTGCAGAGTTTATCAAGTTGGAGGATTGCCTACATATATCTGGGAGAGAGAATTAAATCACTGGTATAGTTCTAAGAAAAGATGATATAACATAAGTAATTAAGTATTACATCATGCATGGATCATTTTTTATGAGCGGGCTATGGTGGGGTGTTAAGGAGATGAATTCTCCATGGACTTGTCTTCGTGCAGATGGCGGCGTTGCGATTGAGTCTGGAATAGAAAGCCTACATATCTTTAGGGGGGAATCAAATCATGTGTAGTTCAAACTTTGCTTTTCTGATTGATCTGGAGGCATTTGTGAGGGGTGTCCATCTTAGAGTGATGGGGACTCTTCTTCTTGGCATTAGTCCGTTGCCCTCTATAAATACAATTGATGTTGAGAGTAGGTTTCTTTGTTGGGCGCCAATCTCTATCATCATTGCATTTATCAGACCTGTCCCTATCATTTGGTTCGGCTAAATCCTCATTTCTTGCCTTGCCCATAATGTGCTCCCAGCAATGTCCCTGATCCGGCAATTCTTCAATGTGGTCTCTCAGTGTACATAAATTTCGAGTTGCATGGTCGGTACTCTGGTGGAAAGAGCAATATTAGTTTGGATTTTTGTTTGCTAGGTGCTTAGGAAGTGATTTTGGACATCGGAGGTAGGTTTGTCCTTGATGTTGTGGAGAATGTTGTTGACATTAGTGTTCAAAGCGGTGTATAGCTTTGGCTTAGTGGAGCTTGCCTATCCCCGCGCCCCTTTTTGTTTATCTAACGCGGAGAAGGTGGATGAGTGTCCCGTCGCTCATCCTTCAGTCAGTCTTTTTAGTATAGTCCTGAATAGTGACTATCTTCAGGGTTTTATCGTCGCAATTTGTGAGGTCATCTTCCACGTTGATGCACTCGGCTGGAGTAGCGTAGTCATATTTTCTTTTGTTCAGCTTCTAGGAGAGAAGTGAATGAACATAGAGGTCTTGTTTGAACACCATGAGGGCCAGCCTATTGTTTGGCTTATCTACTCCACTAATTCAACACTAAAACGCTTTAGGTAAGCCCTAAGACTTTCATCCTTGCACTAAGAAGTCATTCTGAACATGGCCTCATGACGTTTGTGGACATCACGGTACACTGAGAAAGTGTTGGTCAAAAGGTCAGCTAGGCTCTCGAAGCAATCGATGGATCTGGCTAGCAACACCGAGAACCATCTCATGCCAGGTCTTTCTAGTGTGGATGGGAACATCTTGCACATCCAGGCATCATTAACGCCATGACATTTTGGTAATGCATAATGTGGTAATCCGGAACCGAATCTCCGCGGAACATCTTGAATCGAGGCTGAGTGAACTTCTCAGGTGGTGGCATAGACTCAATTGTCAAGGAGAGGGGGCTCCTGATCCGGACTGTCAGCTTAATAAGGATGAGAGGGTGGTGTTCTCTCATCATCACTTAAAAATAGTTAGTACTACGGTTTAGTGGTATTCCTCTTCACTTGTGAGTGAGAAGTCTTAGGTCCGATTCTCGTCAAAGGCGAATTTGAGCCGCATTATTGCTAACCCATTGTGAGGCTTAGCCCACTCCCTCACCCTTTAATTAGTGTAGATAACATCGTTTGTTAAAAAAAAATTAGTTGATTATCAACTCTAGATTTTGCTTGAACTATTATTTAGAAGAAGAAAAAAAATGTTAAACTTAAGAAACCCAAACGTATACATATAAGCTAATTAAGTGAGCAAACTTTCTTTTAAGTTGGTACATATATAATAAATATAGAGAACAAAATAAACTTTTCTTGCATCTTTATTTCAAATTGTCATTCACACGCTAAATGGTTGTCAATGGTTCACCTACATAGAATCCACATAAATCAGCAATTGACCAACAGACACACACTGCAATCTTAACGTGTACGTAATTACCAATTAAAAAATAAAAAACAATCCGATCACAATATAAAAATTACATATTAATTTTGATAAAATAATTTCCACTCATATTTATTTATTTCTGTCTCTTTTTTTATATTTTACTCAATTCAAATACTTAAAATAAACATAAGTCCCTGAATATATTTTTATGAGACAGGAACAAGTGGTGGGCATAGACTCTATATATTATAATAGCAGACAAGACCAATGAGAGTTGAGAAAGCCAAAACCCCCTCCCAAAAAGGAAGAGAGCGCCCTTGGTTTCGCAAACAACACGTGTCAATCATCTATACGTCACCCTCTCCCATCATTTGTGCACTCATACACACCACTAATCCCGGGCCTCTCGAGAGTCCGAGGATTCCCAATTCCCCACGCTTTTCGTTTACACTCGCCTGCACTCGCTCCCTTCTTCTTACACGTGCCCATTCTGATCTCCCATTGGTAACGTGGGCACCTCCTCCGATTCCCTCCTGCTGGTCAACAGGCCTTGTTGGATTCACCTGACAAAATGTCGGCCTCACAAAGCGAGTAGAGTGGACTTTCTGTACTCTACCGAGTGGGCTTTGCGGTCCAGACCATTACCCCTAGGCGGTTTCCCTCCACGGTCCATACCATGTTTCCTTAAAAAAAAAACAGGGTTTCTACTTTTGTGGCATTCCATAAAAGTATTTATAAATTTTAGTTAAAGGTTACATCTGAAAAAATTAAGGACAGAGGGAGGTTGCAACTGTTTTCTCCGCAGCTTGTTTAATCTTCTAAGTAAGCTCTCTACACCTTTATTATTTAGGAAAAAAGACTTCTTTTTGGGGATAAATACGATGATGTTTGTTCTTTTGGGTTTTATTGGTTCTTGTTGATGATCTCGTTTTGCTTCGTATTACTGTTATTTCTGGCATGCTTTTGGTCTTGTTTTCTTTAGGTTTTGATAATCAATTCAGTTGAATAGAAAAAAATTATTGAATATGAGTTACTAATGTAATTTCTCTATGCTACCGATCTAATAGAGAAGGTATGGGGAGAGGAAAAATTGTGATTCGAAGGATTGACAATTCGACGAGCAGGCAAGTGACCTTTTCGAAGAGAAGAAATGGGTTGCTTAAGAAGGCTAAGGAGCTATCAATCCTTTGTGATGCTGAGGTTGGACTGATTATCTTCTCTAGCACCGGCAGGCTTTACGATTATGCTAGCACTAGGTTAGATCTCTCTCTCTCTCTCTCTCTCTCTCTCTCTCTCTCTCTCTCTCTCTATATATATATATATATATATATTGCCTGTGAACTATTTTATTGGATTGAGTTTGCACTGGAACTAGAACTACTTGTTCTATATTTTGTCTTTAATTTTCCTATCTGACTTAGTAGAATTTATGTATCGATGTTGATATATGCTGTATGTTCTAGCATAGGATTTGAGGTGGACTTGTTATTGAACTAGTTCAGACAACATATATCAGCTGTAGCCTCCGGTTTTTATGAATCTGTATAAAGCATGTGGAATTACTTACCCGAAGATGTTATTTGGCTATGTGGTTGCTTCCTGTCTTAGATCATGATTGTGTATAACTTTCCCTTGTCTTTTGGCATAGGAATTCAGAAAGCTATATTATCTCTGATAAGAAATTGCTTTTAAAAACTTCCAACGAAAAAAAGGTTACAGATAAAAGTATTTACATATGAATGCTTCTCACAGTGTGCTATATAAAGGATTCAATTATGATATATATATATATAGGCAAGAGCTGACTATTTACATATAATGATAAATAGAGACAGGATGGAGTTAATGCATGATACGAAATTACATTAAATCTGGTTATTTAGTAATGTTCAACGAAGAGGGGATTTTGAGGTGTGTGCGTGTGCGTGTGCGTGTATGTCCCTCTCAGTTATTAGTCCGTTTTCTCTTTAGCAGTTTGGGGGTGGAGAGAGAGAGAGAGAGAGAGAGAGAGAGAGAGAGAGAGTTTATGATACTTTAAAGGTCTAAAGCATGCACGAGGAGAATTTGTATGCTTCTCCTTACTTTTACGTCCTTAAGATTGTTTGTGTTGCATGAGATGTGTTGTCTCCTCATTGGTTTGTCAGTAGTTCTTACAATGACAATGGATGAAGTTTACTTGGTCATACCTCCTTCAACTGGAATAGCATAACCATTAACCATGTTAATTCGTGCTATTAAATCGTAGCTACGTTTATATCGTTGACAAATACACTTTAATACTATAACCATGGACAAACTTACTGTATAAATGCCCTCATCGTTCACAGACTCAATTGTGACATTTTGACAACTTGGTCAACAGCGAAGATGTGGGAAGATAGTTTACTTCTCTGTATATACCTAATCTCCACGTTAAAAACTGATTTCTTTTCTGATCTCCGTCCATGATGATTTCATAATGTTCAGTGGCACTTGGTTGTTGTAGCCTTTTGAACGCTCGCTTGTGAAGAGAACCTTTAGCAATTTGATGTGAATGATTGTTCACCATTGTTTTATCTTCGTTCAATGCCTCAATCAGGTGAAGGAAGAGTGTTTTTACGTATCAGAACAAAGATGTAGTTGAAACATGATATTCTAGTTATAGTAGGTTATATTTTGTTACTCTTAAATTTTGAGTGTTGCCCAGTAGGCTATAGGCTATATCAATAATGCTTAGGGAATCTCCAACACTACTAGCTATATATAAATTTGATAATTAGCGTGAAAATGATTCAAAATCTATTAGCTAGTCAGTTTAGTATGAACATCTCCAACATTACGTGCTAAATAATTCGTTTGCAGGACCTAGTTGTTTTTTTTTAAAATTGTTGATTCATTTAAGAGGGACAAAGCCTCGTGAAATATTGTAGCTTCTGTAAAATATTGCAAGCCTTAAAACAATTTAAATCATTTTTCATCTCAAGTGGTTAAAAAGAATCAACAAATGAAATGAATTTTACAAAAGCTATAAGTCCTCAATCACCTAATAAGTGCTTGAACTGTTCAGCCACGGACACCAAATAAATTTGCCAGACGTGAAACTTGTCATTCATCAGTCAAAACTTTTTGAAATGATAGAATATTTGAGGGAATCTGGATCCTCGTCGTATTCTCTTTGTGAGAATTTTCTGGAATTCGTGAATTATATCCTTTCATTGTATATCGTACGATCAAAAATTATTTTAAATATTTTCATTTAAAATTAAATATAAACAGTACTTGACAAAAACTGACATGTACGATAAACTGACACGATTTACAAATCCTCACCAAAAGCATCCGAAGAGGATTTTGTTGCCATTTGAGGGTGCAACAAAATGGTATCTTGGTTAATTTGCTAGTTGAGCCTCAAATGAGTCAAAGAAATAATAGTGTTAAAAGAAAAGGAGGATCCAGAATTTCAAGAGATGGTGGAATTAAGGGAAGCATCAGAATAACGTATGGAAGTTGCACTCAATTTTCTTCAGAAGATATGTGGTAAAAAAAAAAAAAAAAGCTCTTATGGTGAAGTATGTTAGGATGTAGATCCAAAATTAAAAATTCCGTTAGCTCTCCCTTAATGATTAGTATGTGAGCCACACATATAAGGATAAAACGGACCACTCTGTTAATTGTTAGTAAGTGAGGCTTACATGTGAGGCTAAATTTATCTTTTTAGCCTCACATGTGCTAACAATTAACGGATAGTTGACAAAATTTTCAATTTTAGGCCTAAATCTTTTTTTTTTTTTTTTTTTTTTTTTTTTAACACGAGAACTATCTTCTAACTACCCTATCACCACAGAGACTATTAATCCAATTAAGCCTTTATTTAACGGAATAAGAAATACAATTTGTTTAGGCCTCAACTTTTCTTGGTTTTTTGCTATTTCTCTTTTCTCTAGTTTTGGACTGTTTTCATCTTTGTTTTGTTTCATTGATTGGCGTTTGCATTGGTATTGATATTGGAATTTGCATTGGCATTGACATTGGTATCAGCGTCAACACATCAAAACTAGTTTTCTTCTTAGTAAACTCATGATCTAGTGTACCTTCATGAGTTTGATGGGGGGAGTTGAAAGAGCTTTGCAATTTTGGTTTCTTTTGGGCTAGGCTATTTTTACTATTTTACTTCTTAGGATTTTTTACCTTATGTTAACATAAGGATTATGATGCATATGTGGGAGTAGCTACATTGATTACAGGGAATTATGCATTCGAGTTCAAATCTCTCTTTCCCAATAGTTTTATGTTTGGTTACCTTATATCTACTAGGACAAGTATTGTTCTTTGCTAAGAGGGAGACTTAGGTCATCTCTAATTGAAAAGACTAAATATAGCCCTGTCTAGAGTTATAGCCCTGCAAAATTTTTTTTTTTAATGAACAGTGTCAGACCATACTCATATACCATCTCCAAGTAAAGGCGCTAAACATAGCCCCCTCAATAATATATTAGTTTTAAGTTCATACTTTAAATTTGTTAATTTAATTCATTTATCTTTGAATGATTTCAAATCTAGTCATTGAATTTGGATCAATTATTCCAATTGAAGAGCTAGTCCCAAAAAAAAGGGCTAAGATGGGAGGGGGTTTACATTTGGCCAGCCTGATACCCCTTTGGCCAAATAATGGTCTGGTGAGCTCTATATAGTTATAGCACAGCCTTCTGTTGAAGATAAGTTTTCGGACGTATCAGGCCATTTTTTGGTTTTTGGACCTTTAGCCTTCTCTATTGGAGATAGCCTTAATTCTTGAAATGTAGTCATTTTGTTCCCTGGTCGTCTTGCTTCGTACGACAGCCCCACATTAGCCTGTATATATATAGGGGTGTGCTATCCACACACCCCTTTTACTTCTTACACACCCCTTGTTAATTTCTGTCATTTGATCTTCTTTAATTCATCTGATCCGACGGTCGAAATTTAAAAAGGTGTGTGAGAGTAAAAAAGAAAGTGCAAATATCAAACTCCTTTATATATAGGCCTCCAACACTTTCTTGTAAGTAAAAGTCTGATAAATGGAGTTGGACGGAGCCATTATTGAGGAGGGTTTGAGTCCACTCTTGCAATGGTTACTAAAGTTTTCAGAAGATCTCTTCGTTAAGTTAGGGTTAGGGTTATGGTTTTAAGTTTCCAAAGAGTTACCAAAGATGATGGTTGAATTGAAATGAGAGTGCGCGGGAGATTTCTTGGCAAGGTTAGGGTTAAGGTTTCAAGGGTACAAAATAAGCGGAGAAATGAGTTTAGGGTTTCAATTAACTCATTTTAAGGCTACAAACTAAGGAACCGGATTCTCACTTGAGGGAGGGGGATTCTAACGTAGGGCCTCTTTTATTGGTGAGAAGAAAAATATTACCAAGCAAATATCATCATTTCAGCAATTGAAATGAACCAAAATATTAACACCATGAAAAAGTATTGCCAGATTCCTTAATACATAAAGGGACTTATAACTCAAGTTGCTAACAGCATTTGCCCCTCCAGCGGTATTGTCTGCATAGAAAAAACAGGTTTACAAATTTCCGCAAACCCGATTAAATCAAATGTTAACAAAGTTTACAGGTATCCCCTATATGCTTGATAAACTTGTTTAAAACAATAATTAAAAGAGAATATAGGAATTTTTGCTTTAGTTTAGTCACTTGAATACATATGGTACAAATCAATTGCACTTTCTTTCTTACATTTGCCTTCTGTCTTTTTATGCACAAAATTGTGGGAATTTTACTTGCATCAACACTAAAGCAATCACATTGGTCCAGAAACATATAAATGTGTGTATATCCATTGAAAAAGGGAAGGACAGAAAACCAAAACCTAAAGAATATTCAGAACGTACATGATTTTTGCATCTAACGACCATCACGCTATGAATTTCTTATCAGCATGAAATCAGTTATCGATCGTTTCAACAAACTGAACGTGGAGCATCACCAACTGCTGAATCCTGCTGCAGAAATCAAGGTAACAACTCAACAAAAACAGCTCCAATTTTCATTCTGCTGAATACCTGCAACTATACTTTATAGGGGCATTATATCTATTTCTGATACTGCCAAACATTAAGCAATAAACTTCGTCGACAACGAGTACATGCTAGCCAGAATTGCTTTCATAAAGTTTTCTATGCTCCACTTAACGCCTATGCATGCATACCACTTCTTCAATTCCGTAGCTCTATGGTTTTGCCTATGCATTGTAACAAACATTAGCAAACATAATCCCTCCTGAGCAATGCTGCATTGCATCTTTTTGGAGAGATTATAGAAAAGCAAACATAGAAATGGCGAGAAAGTAGTCTTTCTTAGTCACAAATTTAACTGTACGGAAAAGTACATGATAGAATTAGTCTAGATAGTCTGAAATAACATTAGGAAGGGACATGTATGCCTAGAAACATAGAAATTACGACTCGGATGTTACTACCAGTTTCACTACAAAACTTCTGAGACAATTGAAAAGCTCTATCCTCTTCAACGCATTCTTGGCACTTAACCCATTAAGAGACGCATAAAGGATTACAAAACAGGCTAAATACATAGACAAACCTGCGAAGTGCCAGGAGAAATCAAACAATTGCACCATTTCCCAAAGGCCTAAAACACATGAGAATGAAAGCCTGAAAAAAAATTATCAGAAAGTGAAAACACTCAGGTCGGAAGAGTAGTGGATCGCAATAGGAAAAACAATCCGATGCATGGAAATACAAGATCATTCAGGAATACTGGTACATGCTCTTGCAACGCTGACAATAATCAACTGTAAAGTCCAGATAGGAAGATAAACATGGAAGAGAAGGGATTTATGTTATTGACCTTGTCCTTCCACATACTAAGGTAAAACGAGGTGTTTAATGAAGTTACAAGTATGCCATGCAAACTAGTCATTCTTCCTGTTTGAAGGTTTAATTTAAAATACTAATACTACAACACAATGAGGGAAAGGGATATGAGTTTCACCAATGATTTTCACGATCAACAGACTGCTCTGGGAAAGCTTCTTTCTCATGTAGGATGTAGCTGACATTAGTTAAGTTTAACTGAAGTTCTAGCAAACAGAAACACAAGTCCACAAGTTGATATTACGATTAGAATTCTCTTCAAGGGGCTTTCTTCTATATCTCTGGACAAAAACCCAGCGTTACTTAGGCAAGAATAGCACTTTCCTTTCAGGGATGCTACTTAAAATACCTGAGTAAAGCCTAGATTATATTGTTTCTTATGAGAAGAGAACTACCCGTATCTCAACCACTCTTCAAAAGAATGTAGCTATCTAAAATAGCCACGGTACTCAGAGGAACCATTTAACATCCTTGGAATGCCAAACCAGCCTGAAATTGTGGTGGGATGAATACAAAAGTGAACATGTGGAGTTAAAAATGAAGCCTGTCTTTGAGGGGTTGTAGATAAAAGGAAAACAAAGATGCAATGCCAGGGCAAGCTAAACTTATCTTATGTACAATATTCCACTTCAATGAGGCAATGCCTTGAGTTAATGTATATTCGTTTGCATTTGCAGAAGAAAATAACAATAGTCAACAGTTTAAGGATCCAACCTTAAGAAAAATTCCATTGAATAATAGTTCGTTTGTCTTGAACCAGCAGTTTCAGACTATTCCAACTCATATTCAATTAGAGGGCTTTATATTTACAAAAAGATAAGACAGCCTAGTAATCCTGCCCAGGCTGAAATTTCAATAATCAAAGGTTTCGGGCGTCAGAATTCTAAGAAACAAGAAAGAAGTTAATATATTGATCCAATGAGAAATTCGACCTGCCCCACGTAACGAAAAAACTTCAGCGTATGATTGCAGTACGGTGGAAGGGAATATTTCCATTTCCATAGTTATTGGTAATGTATAGTTTCTGGAAATGTAAATCAAGGCCTCCCACAAGAATTCCTCGATTGATGGGAAGAAAAATTGAAGAAACAAGTGCAGAATGAAAATCTTTGAGTTGATGGACACAAATGGGGATAGAAATGGTGTGGGCAAGCAACTTCCATATCTTTTGAAATCCAGGAATAACGATGAAGAGAAAAAGGTGACATGGTTGTATCCTAGGGGTTCAGTAAAACATGGGAGCTATTAGAGTTTACCAAACAAGATTGCAGCACTTCTGAACAACTTACAACGGGTGAATATTGTTGTCATTTGCTCTTTAGTGCAGAGGATACTATGCATGGTAGGTAACATCCTTCAATTTGAATAAAGGTAAGTCATCGGTAATGTTGTTGTTTGTTCCATCAGTAGAATGATGTAGACACCTGCTCTCAACAAGTTTGTACCATTAGTAGTCACCAAGTAGCTTAGTAAATAAGTGAAAATGCAACCTTTAGAGCAGACATAAGATGCACGTTTGGGATCAAACAAGAAATAATAATATTCACCAACATAAGATGCACGTTTGTCACAAACCTCAAACCATAAGCCATCTGAGTGAACTGTCCACGATGTTCTCAGTTGGCATGGCCCATCGGGCCAGTCGACCATGTGTGGTATAGATGTATTCATGTAAACCCCATTGGCTATGATAAGAATAGAAATGGAACAAAGCGAGTTACTACCATATGGTAGCAAGACTTCCTTGAAACGGATTCTTGGAAGAGTTAGACAGAACAGCAAAGAAACCAACAAATTGTGCCCTAAACTATGATGAAATTTGTAGTTTACCAATGTTCCTATAATCTTTAAATTGTGAGCACATGCAACCAAAACTAATTGGTGATAAGTGGAGAGGCCCAAGATACGTATTTTCCAAACAAATAAAATACAATAAAAAAATAAAATAAAATACGCATGCTTCAGACTCCTGATGTGTGATTTTACATTTGCTAACATTTTCTAGTGCTCCTATAAATGCTCATCTAGTTAGTTCTTATTTCATGCATGACAACATTTATTGAATTTGTACCAAATAGTTTTGGCAAAGGGAGGCAGCAAGCTTGAGGCAACAATTGCGGTACTTGGAAGAATGCCACAGGTACAATCATTGCTTTATATTGAATCTTCAACATAGCCTAGCAATTTGATTCAAGTACCAAAACATAACAATGCATATTTCATGTTGCTTATTCAAAAGGATATCATACTAATTACGGTTCATCTAACTACCAGCCCAGAAAACCTTTTCGACGTGGAGGAAGACTAATGAAACGAGGTTTCTTGATTATTGATAAGAAACAGAACAAATAATTAGCACCAATTGAGGAAATACAGTAGCAGTGGACAAGAAGTCCACTGAAGCTACCAGAAAAAATAAATAAATTAATAAACAATTAGTATCTAGCTGCTCAGCCCTAACATAGAAAATATAGATGCAATCTCAAGAGATCTTCACAAAAGGAAACAGGAAATGTCTCTGAACTCTTAAAAACTGAGGACCACAATGGAGCCCAACAACACATTGACCTAAACCTAAATGATCTGGGTGTTCCCTATGCTTCCTCCTTAAGCGGTTTTTAAAAGAGACGAAGCTTTTAAATCAACTGAAATGCAACTTTGTAAAAAACATTTCACAAAGTAACATTCAGTGTACATGAATTAATTTGTGAGAATGTTTAGAGTGTACCCACACACCTTGTGTAAATTATGCAGGCAGTTAATGGGGGAAGAACTTTCTGGTTTGAGTGCCAAAGATCTACAGAATTTGGAAAGCCAGCTGGAGATGAGTTTGAAAGGTGTCCGGACGAAAAAGGTATCAAAAGCCTGAGCCCTGATTATAGTCTCACTTAATAATTCCATGCTCCCTTCTTTATATAGCACATGCATGGCACTCATTTTTTTTTTTTTTTCTATTCTGCAGAACCAGATATTTAATGATGAAATAAAAGAACTGAACCAGAAGGTTGCCCGAGAGCTGGCTCAATTTCCCCCAGTTGATTAATATTAATTCATTTTATTGGGGGTAAATTGATGCTTATTACCATTGTTTTTCTACTTTATTTTCAGGAAACTTTCGTGCATCAAGAAAATATAGAACTGTATAAGAAGCTAAACCTCATAAGTAAAGAGAATGAGGAACTGCAGAAGAAGGTATTGTCTATACATTAAGCTCTACTTTTCTATTTAACACATAATATAATTCATCTAAAGGATAGAGAGCGGCAACGGGTAGGGAAAGTGATAGGTACCAAATGAGCTTAAAACACAAAGCCATTATGTTAATTATACTTATCAAGCGAACGCAAAGATGTTTTCTCCAGCAAACACTAACATAGAATATTTTAATCTCAGGTTTATGAAGCAAGGGATGTGAATGGAGGAAACAAAGGTTCCCAGCCTCCATATAGCATCAGTAATGAATATGATTTGCATGCACCCATCCATCTAAAGCTAAGCCAGCCACATAATCAAACTCAGCCTGGGCCTGGTCCTGGTCCTAAGAACAATGAAGTACCAGCAAAAGCAATATATAACCCCACTAAAGTGTAATATAGCATACCATATTGATTCCAATGGACCAACCCCCAAAAAGAAAAAATAAGCAAAGCTCACTATTTTGATTATGTTATTAACATCCCTTCAAATTGTGCAACAGATTACAACTCCATTAGCAAAGCTGTTTCACAGTTGTGGATGGCCATGTCATAATGCAGAATGCAGACAACTTGCACCTCAGTGAAAGCCAATCTTCTAGGAGTGAAATGTCATACTTACAGTAAATGTATCCAACTGAAGGACCAAAAGCTTTGGTACGAAATGTTCTGTCAAACAAACTTCGCATTTCTGTAAAAGAATTAGACAACCAGTGTGTAAGTTTATACAATATGGGAGAGAATTGTGTCAGGACCAACTTTTATCTGCATTAAATATGTGTTGTGACCAATCAGATAACAATTGTCAATTGTTATACCTATATTTTACCATTATGTTTTTATTAATTCTAGCAGCAAAATTCTGATGGAAAAATAGATAAATAAGAAATATGGAGACACGGAACAATATCATGGAAGATACATTTAAGAAGATAACGAGATATTCTCCTTTACAGAGCAAAGCTGTATTTACCCTGCTTGTACCAGTATATGGCTTCTATCGTATTGTTTTATTTTTGTTTTTCTTGTTGTTGAGGATTCACAGGTATATTGAGAAAAACATATTTTGCATGAACAATTAGTACTTAACAATCCAATTATCATTTCAGATAAATCTTGTACCTCTAAGAACAAAGTATTGATAACTGTAGATAAACAACCTGCTGAAACTATGAGTCAGCAACATAAGCAGACTAACAGAGTAACACATAGAATAGATGAGAAGAAAAAAAAAGGCATGTCCTATAAACAGGATGAAAATAATTTTACAACTAGTAAACATTTATAAACCAACAAAAAATAATTTAACTATAATTTCTAAGAGTTTATGAATTTGTAGTTGAGTTAAAGATTAGCAGTACGTGAGATCACTCATATGAAGTTTGTTATAATTCTGAAGGTGAAAAAGAAAGATTTCCCTGAGTTCCATTCGTAAACTCCCTTGTCAAAGGTAGTACATTAGAAAGTGCAGTGACAGAAAGCCAGAATTTCAGACGTTGGACTCCTGAGAAGTAGATTACCCAAAACCACATAACATTGCTCTGCACATTAAAGGAGATCTGAGATACCACAATGAGAATGTGTGCACTATGTTCACATTTTATATCACTACTACACAGATAATACAGAAAACACAAGTAGGCATGGGTTAATATATTTAGTCAGCACAATGTCCAGCGCATTAGCAGACCCATTTACTTTGATTTATAAATTTGGCACATAATGAGAGACAAACCACTAGAATCTTCGTAATGTAAGGGCTTAATTGCATTAGTAGTGCTTGCAGGCTTCTATGATGTACTTAGAGAAATTAAAACGTATAGCACATTATGTGCATCTGCAGTGAAAATTGATAAGAGGAAAGACCTTTACACTGAAATTCTGAAAATCATGGAAGATCCAAATCTCTCAGCAATCTTTTCAATCTCAGCTATCACAGCTAACAGATAGGACAATTCACTACTGTCGTTAAAGCTGCTCAACGTGATTTTAATCCAGAAGGGAAACTTCCAAATAGTAGATTGCTGGCTCAATAATTTTTGCCAAATTGAAACTGTTCCTATTATTAGCCACTGCGCTAGTCTAAAACAGGCCTCCTGAATGATTGAATAAGATATTTTACTACAAAATCTTCAACTATATCCTCTGTTTCTAAAACCAATTTGTGGTTGATATGTAGTAAGTAGTAACTTTCTGGTTTATTTGTAATCATGATAAAAAAAAACATAACCAGTGCATATTTAATAACTTCGAAGGCAATCAATACATATTTAATAAACTTCGAAGGTCATCATGCTAATACTATAAAAGTATAACACTCTTCTCAAGATTTACTCCTGATTCCAAGACACTTTTTAGAGGCCCAGGATTTCAAGAAGGAATACCGCTCACTGCTGCCATTCTATGGTATGCCTAAAAGATAAAATGAACAAGAACAGCAGCAAGCATAAAAAAACAAGCTACTAACACTTCTGATTAGAAGAAAAAATGCTTCATGGTTGGTATTTATTGTTATCCTAAAATCAAAGAGGGGGCTGCCTGCTCTACCATGATTTCACGAAATGCATGTCTTAAAAATAATCGATTTTTTGGTCTTCTATGAACTCTATTAGATAAAGCTCAACCACTGATTGAAATTTTGAATACCAAACAAAAAGTGCGCAGCAATCAAAAAGCAAATCTACTATAAGCTAACCCAAGATTCTTGCCTGTGTGGAAACTATGATCAATATTTTAGGTCTTTAGTTGCAAAATAATCCTTTGTTGTTGGTGACCCAATATTGGAGGAATTTTTGTGCCAATTGATGTTAAATGCATAAAAAGGTAATGAAGATAAATTAATCACCCATTTACTTTATCACCATTTGCTAAACAAGTGTGGAACGATCTTTATTTACATTTGGGATTCAACAGGTGCTAAAAAAACTCTCTATTTAATCTTCTAAAAGGTGGCCTAGGAGTTTTGAGATAAGAAGGGATGCAATCCAATTTTCACTACCTCCATTTTTTCTTGAAAACTGAGTAAATATTTCTATCAAAATCTCCTAGATGAGATGTTGCTTTCCTTTTTTTAATTCACTTTGCATGCTACAAATGTACATATGCTACCTTGCTTGGTCTGAAGAGTCCTTTGAATTTTATTTTTTTTGGGTTAACAAACTTGGCACAAAGCACAAGAACAAGCTAAACAAAAGAAAACTTAGACCTTAGAGCTATGAGTCCTCCGAATATTATGTTCTTGGATTAGTGATCAGTTTCGATATTTTTGAATACCAATATAGAATAGAAAGGTGACACAAATAGTTCATGGGAGAAAATTGAGTCATCTGGGAGATATTTTATTCATTAAATGTTCTAGATTCTTTTATACATCCAGTTGCTTCAATTTGAATTATCCGGTGGTTGGAAAAGGAAGGGATATCGGCAGTATTCAAATGAACGATTTGAAGACCTGTTGATTCTAAAAACTGATTGCAGAGTTTATCAGGTTGGGGGGTAGGTCTGGATGGGGAAGTTCTAGACATTTTCCTTGCTTTGTGTGTGAGGTACTTCACTTAACTTGAGGTAATAGGTGTAGCTTTTTGACGGGAAAAGATGCCTAATATTAAAACAATCAAGTACTTAGAAAAGTTTTTATTTCTAAACACCTCTTCTTCCAAACTTAATCTGTACTTAGGAACTTGAGTTTCTATAACTAATATGCTAATCAGGTATGCAGACCCATAGATATACCTACATGCGCACGCGTGCACACACACATACACACATACATATGGGAAAATAAGATATTAATGATCATACTGTGCTTTACTTATACTGTTACTGTATTTATACAGATGTAAACTTTACATCTATATACTTCAGTTTGCCTATATTTCACCACAAACGAACCACAATGGCCTAAAACCAATGTAATCAGGTCACCAATGTTGCGGTTTGGTTTGGTTCGGTTTGCGGTTTAACATGCATGTTTACCAAATAGAAAATTCAGAGCTATTGACAAAGTAAATATTAGAAAAAATTTGTCAACTTATCAATTAAAAAAAAAATCATTGTAAACATTGGAACTTAAATTTACAAGTTCATAACGTGAAAATACTTAAATCTCATAACTCAACTAAAAGTCTCAAACTTCTAATCTCATAACTCCAAGATGTTTGATAAAATATTATTATATTAATATTTATGTGTGTTCTTCATACAATATTATATGTATTATGTATTATGTATTATGTATTATGTATTATGTATTATGTATTATGTATTATGCACTATTTTATATTTTATTATAAGTGGTTTGGTTTGGTTAACCCACGTTTGTAAAAATCAAAACTGCATACTAAACTGATTCTTTCTGTGTGGTTTGGTTTTATAAACGAACAAGAACATAGCATTTTCCCCCTAGATGGGGTTGGCTAACCAACCAAAATGGCTTGGTTTGGTTGGTTTTTCAGGTTTTCGTTTTCTTTGCCCAAGTCTAATGTAAACCAACACCTATTATCTTATACTTTAATAAAAAGTGAATTATCACATTCTTACTTTTACTTTTTAATACACTAGATACATAATGGTAACTTATTGCTTGAACCAAGTGTAGAAGTTGGTGAGTTACTTTCATACCAAAGCATGGATAATTTGGCATCCAATCTATTGATCCACAAACAAAATTTTCAAAGGGTAGATTCAACAGATACCCATGATCCATAAAGCTTCATAGAGATTACTGAAAACCCAGACCAATTTATATTCAAAAATAAAACCCTCAATTGCTTTATGCAATATGAGCAGAATTGATTCATACCAAAAGATAGATTTAATTAAAACATTTTTTTTTTCTTTGAAAAAAAAATAATTAATTAAACTAGCCTAGTTGAAAATGAAACTCAAAAGGTACATCCAATCAAGCTTGTGGATGCATTCAAGGGTCATTTTGGGACTGTTTTTGTACGAAGAACTTATGCTCATAAACACTTTTTCTAGAAGACAAGTTCAAATGACCCAAAATCATTACCAAGTTTTTTCTGCCAAATGATGTTGGTAATGGTAGGGCTTGTCCTTAGCAGAAAGCACCTTTAGCCGTTCCAAAAGCAGTCCCAAACTATACATGTTAGTACTAACTCCTTACTACATCCTCATATATTACTATCTGAATGGGCTGGTCACCGTATTCCTCTAGTCTCTAGCACCATAACATGAATATGATAAGAAAACATTACCCTACACACACACACACATATATATTCCTAATACTCAGCAGAAAAATCTACAAACCCAAAACTTTGCAATCGTTCAAGTAAATATCTACCAAAAGCTTTAGAAACTCTAATATTCAGTACTAGCCCAAACACTAAACCCTAACCCTAAACCCCAATCCCTGTGGGAAATATAATAAATAACTAACTTGCATCCAATTAAATGTGCTATTTCTTTGTAGAAAATAGAATTTCAATACCTGTTACACCAATTTCAATCCAATCCAATCCAATCCAATCCAATGCATCCACCTCACTTTGATCGAACAAAAACCGCTACACCGAATCATCCCAGCCACAAACTCTACTGTCAATATACGCAAGGAAATGCAAGAAAATACATAAATATCAAAAACCATCACAAACAGAGGAAATACTTTCAGTATATACACGTTATAGAAATACAGTCGCCGCACAGACGTGCATCTTCAGATACACATTACGCCATAAATAACTATATCTATGTATACAAACATATACACACATATATGTTTATCGTCTTCACCTGTGCGTGAAAAGGAAGAAATGAAAAATACATCTGCGGATCTGAAGTCTTCGATTACAGGAAACAAAGTGTGATCGGCAAGAAGCATAATTCGGATTAAGGAGAGGAGACGAATTCTGGTTCAACAAGCAACGAAGAGAATATCTCAGGAGCTGTTGATTACATTTGATTACATGAGCCCACGTAACTTGGGCCCCCCCATAAACGGATACGAGTTTAGTGCACATGGGCTGCCAGTGTGGCATTGGCATATACTAAAGTATCCGGATTCTTTACGTGAGGATTCAGGAATCTGTAAATCGTATATGTTCATCGTATGCGATCAGTTTTCGTCACATACTGTTTGTGTTCAATTTTAAATAATAAAATTTAAAATGATTTATGATCGCACGATATACGATACACGGATCCCCAAGATTCAGTTTGCAAATTTTGTTTATATTTTAATCTACAAATTTGGTTTAAAATTTTGATCTCCTCAGTATTATCTGTAATCTTTATACTGAACTAACTTATCTTATAATTTTTAACTTTTAAAATTAATTAAAATCGTCTTTAAACTTGACTATTGCACATTAAGTTGATCATTGCCGTTTACTTTCTTCAAGTTTTTCACGTAGCACTCTTGTGGCCAAAACAACCAATGATTGTTTACCAAAAAAAAAAAAAAAACAACAACAACAACAACCAATGATTTAGTGTCATCTAAACTACATATTAATGAAATCTTCTTTGTTAATAAAAAAAAAGTGTAAAAAGACATATTTGTCTTCTATCACAATAAAAAAAAATTAAGAATAGTAACGTAATTTCACAAAATAAAATTTTACTATTTTATTTAAGCCTCACCTACAAGTGATTTTATCATTTCTAATTAAAAATAAAAATATAAAATATAAAACATAAAAAATAAACATCTCTCCCTCTCTTCCTCTCTCCCTCTCTCCCTACTCATGTCTCACCCTCTTCCTCTCTTCTTTAATTTTAAAAACAAAAGTAAAAAAATTCACACTTTGTGTATGGCATATACGAGTAAGCAAATAAAATTAGGGAATGATAACAAAAGAAATATTGCTATTTACATTGTTCTAAAAATCTCCGTCTAACGCCGCCTAGGTGTTAGGCGGTTGGTCACCGCCTCGATTAATGCCTAGACATTTGAAAATTAAGAAAGGGCGCCTAGACCTGCTGAGGCGCCCACCTAACCCGCCCATACCCGCCTAGGTTGCGACTCACTTAGACAGAAAATAGATAACTTTCATTTTGCATTTTATTTTTTTTCAATAAATTGTAAGAGACTTGTTGAATACTTAAATGAAAACACATTATATGTTTGTTCCTCATGTTTTCATTATGTTTTAATACTTCATAATATATATGTCATTCTATTTTGTAGTTTTTGATGAAAATATATACATTTTTAATATAAACAGATACTTATTTACACAAAATGTAATAGATTTACTTAAATTTGTTTAGTCCGTCTAGGCGCTAGGCCACATCCCGTCATCCGACTAGCACCTAACGTCTTTTAAAAACCTTGGTTATTTAAGCAAATAAAATTAGGAATCTTTTAGTTTAAATACCAATTTTTGAAGAACTTTTAGCTAAAATATCATTTTTAGTTATGACACACCCCGACCGAGATCGAGGCATGCTGGCCATCACGTGAGGGTGACGTAGCCATGTGCACAGTGCGGAAGCGTTAAAATAGTAAGAATTACGAATGAATAAAAACCAACTTCAAGAGTGTTAGAACAGAAGTAAGTGTGATTACACATTCAGAGCATAAAGTCTATGTGCAGTCAATGCATAAGAAGTACTTAATTTAACAACACCCGAATGTGGTCCTACATGAGTGATGGTCTGTCAGAACGTCCGATGTATCCTCGTGAGCCACCAACAAAGCTACCTACTACCTGGAGGGGCGCAAAACAAAAGCGTGAGTGGGCAAAAACAAAGTCTTTCGAAAATCATTTCAAAAACAAGCTTTATATCCCGTTGCCGTAAAACCTGTATACTTTCCCATAAAATAGTATATACATATACTAAAACCAAGGTTCTAAAAGACGCTAGGCGCTAGTCGGGCGGCGGGCTGGGGCCTAGTGCCTAGGTGGCTAGGCGGGTTCTAGGCGGGCGCCTAGGCGGACTAGGCGGATTTAAGTAAATCCATTATATTTCTCGTAAATAAGTGTCTGTTTATACTTAAAATATATAAAATTTCATCATAAACTACAAAATAGAATGACATATGTATTATGAATTATTGGAACATAATGAAAACATAGGGAACAAGCATATAGTATGGGCTCATTTAAGTATTCAACAAGTCTCTTACAATTTATTAAAAAAATTAAATGCAAATTGAAAGTTATCTATTTTCTGTCTAAGTGAGTCACAACCTAGGCGGGTTTGGGCAGGCTAGGCGGGTGCCTAGGCGGTCTAGGCGGGCGCCTCAGCTGGTCTAGGCGCTCTTTCTTAATTTTCAAACGCCTAGGCATTAATCGGGGCGGTGACCAGCCGTCTAGCGCCTAGGCGGCGCTAGGCGGGGATTTTTAGAACAGTGACTAAAACTCATATGAAATTATCATCATACTCAATGCATAAATCAAATCATGAATATGCTATGATATGCCATTAACTCATGAATATGCCATGCCATAATAATCAACTCATTAGGTAATTATATCAAATGATATAACCACTGCAACAGCTCGTCAGCTGATCTCTAGCTCATAAATCATGCCTGCACATGAGTCGAACCCACTTATAATGGTCTATACGACATGACTGGGTGTGAAATCATACGCTCTAGTGCTACAATCATGTGAAGACTGTGCGAATGATCGTGGGTCTGAGTCAAACCCACTTTCAATGATCGCGGGTCACCTACGAGTCAAACCCACTGAAAGTGGTCTATACGACAGGACTGTGCACCTAACTTGGATCCAAGATGAGCGTATGGTGCGGGAGGTGAACATCACGTGAAAGACTAGCCCCTAGCTCTGGACGGGAGCACTAACACCGGGGTGCAGGTTAATGAGCTCTCAATGCATCTCATCATACTCTTCTTAACTCAACTTGTATTTAACCACACATAGTCTTACCTGGTACTTACCGTAGCATCCACATCACCAACAATCATGCGCATACAAATTCATGATGCATAACCATTCCATGATGCATAACCCTTTCATGATGCATAACCATTTCATAATGCATAACCATTTCATGATGCATAATCAGACGTATATAGGTATTGGCATGGCATTTTATTACTAAAACATTTAGTGCATATTCTGGGAAAATACTTAGTATATAGGTAAATACGGAAAACAAAAGCCCACTCACCTGGAGTCCGCGCTACGGCTCCCTAACGTAAACATCGAGGCGTCCCAAAACGTTCGGCGCCTAAAACAAATATCAAACTACAACTTAGAACTCTTAACCATAGAATTCGTAATTCACGTAAAACATATCCTCAAGGATATTCTAGAATCATTTAAGACCCTTAATCAAAAGTCAACCGTCGATCAACAATCAACGGTAGGGTCCACAACCCCACATACTTGATCCGGAAGATCCGTAACTCAAATCTCCGATCCGTAACTTCCAAAGATGCACATTATGCTCCTAGAGCAACATACTAAAATTTCGTTACGATCCGACGGTCGGATCTCCGCCAATTGCCAAAACTAAGTGGCGGTTCACATTTAAATCATGAACTTACAAACTCAATTCGGGAAGATCCGTACATCGGATTTCCAATCCGTAAGTTCCTACCTTCTTGAATTATTACGTACTACTACAAACCAAAGTTTGGTGACGGTCCAACGGTCGGATCGTCGGTTCATATTTTCACCTAACCACGAATTGTAACGAACTTAAGTTCAAACGACCAATCTACGCTAACCAATTATCAAAACTGAACCTAGGACGTTAAACACAGCCTAAGAATGACATTGGCGGCCCACTGGCCACGCGCCGCCGCACGGGCCGCCGTGGGTGGTAGTCGGCCATCTCGACTCGCCGGAAAATTCAACTATTTTCAAAAATTCTCAAAAATTGCAGAATTGAAGATCTCAAAGAGAGGAACAACTTTCATACCTTCGGACAAGGCCAATTTGGCTTGGAAGCACCTCAATTTCGCCAAAATCCGTATGAACCCTAGAAATGGGTGAGCTTCAATTCGACCTCCAAACTTGTTCCAACGCCTTTACCACTGCTTGGGCTTTGTTCCAAGTCCTAAGGGGATGCTATGGGTGTTGGCAATTGGAAGGAATTGTTTAAAAAATGAGAGAATCGAAGACACACACCCACCGCACCCACCGGTGCGATTTTCTTGATTTCAAGCTCAAATCTCTCCAAATTTGGGATGGAATGGATAGAGGGAAGGTCATGGAGTTGATTCTAGGTAGTTGGATGGTGCAATTTGCCAGAAAATGAGTGAAAAATGTAGAAATTCATGGATGCCGAACGGGTCACGGGTGAGGACTCGTTTTCTTCCTTTTCTCTTCCGCTTCTCGCCCACTCTCCTTTCCTCCTTTCTCTACCCCACTATTGGCTACTTCAATCTCTCTCCTCTCACCACTGGGCAGTGCCCATTCTCTTTTATTTTCTTTCTCTTCCATCTGCACCCTTCATTTCCTCCTTCATTTAATTTGGGCCGTCCACTACCATTAAATTCCAAATTTTCTAAAATAATAAATTCTAAAATGCCAAAACTTCTAACGTTAGTAACTTCTTCGTTAAAGCTCCAAATCACGAACCGTCTGCGCCCACGCGTCCGTAGCGACAAGTACTACGAGGTTATGCCAAGAAAACAAATCTTAGGTGGCATGACGCAACGATTAACCTCGAACAAAGCACGTGCCTCAAAGGGCATTTTGTAAAATCCTTTATTAAAAATTTAAAAACTCTTAAAATCAGGGACGGGCTGTCACAGTTTAGGTGTAATGCTGATAAAAAAAAAAAAAAATTTAGGTGCAATGAAACGTTAACTAAAACAACTTTATAAATACTATAATAAAATATAATTACATGATTACCGCACAATCTACCATATTTTCGACTAGTTGATCAAATTTTTCGACTGTCAACCAATTATGAGTTATTTAATTTTGTTGTGTATACATGTAGATACATATAAAAAATAATTAACTCACAGAAGAAAACATAATTGAAAATTGATCGTGGTATCAGAGTAAACCTGGCAGTTTCTGACACGACACGAAAATAACGGGTTTCGGGTCAACACGATAACTTATCGGGTGACCAGTTAAGAACCCGTTAATAACGGGTTCTTAACAGGTATACACGTGGGTGACCCGTTTCGACACGTTAAGAAAAAAAATATTTTGATAATTTTAAAGTTTAATTACTAAAAAATTTATTATAAAATATTAATATATACAATATATTCTATATTAAATATATAGTTTTGTATTATTATTCTATATAAGTTAAAAAAAACGTTTTAGTCATTATTTATTTTTATTATGAGAGTTCTTTATTATCATTACTAGGATAATAAATTTTACTTAACATGTTCTTGACCAAAATTAAAATAAACTAATATAGTATTTGTATAGACAATAACTAATAAGACATACATGTTGGTGCTTCTGCCGCTCAAGCGGAGGATTCTGCCGCTCAGGCAGTGGAATAACTGTGTTATGCCGCTCAAGCGGAGGATCTTACAAATGCTAATCTTTTATGCAAGCTAATAGGGATCATGCAGAATCTTATTAGGATGCATACATGTTATATGTATATATATGTTTGATGTTCATGTAGTTTAACAACTTGGTTGATTTGATCCTTTTAGTTAAAGTTTACAATACATTATACATACAAGTATGAAAAATGTGAAAGAATATATAAACACTTGTGATTCATCATTATTCCTCTACAAGTAGATCATGGTTACACTTACATCATCGTTTAGATTTTTAAAATCCTCCAAACCCTCATGAATAATGTTTTTTATTTGAGGGCAAAATTAATAATAATTATCGTAGAAGTGTAAAAAATGTAAGAAAAATATACAATCACTCATAGTGACAAGCTTTACAACTTTCATGAATGGGTCAACTTCAAAATCCAACACTATAATCCATAAACCTTAAATTTATATTTAACCGTCGATTGTCATTTACACTTTATTCTTGTTACTGAATTTCATTTTTAAAATTTTCTTTTTTGAAAACATGATCATCTGGCGGATGTAACAAGATGAACGGTTCAGATCTTTGATATCACGTTTCGATATTTATGGTTAACTGAAATATGAGTCGATCATATAGTTGTAGAAACTTTATAAACATCAAGCAATATTTTCACTAATCGTAAAACTCTGAACATAATATCAACGATCCAAACCGTTCATCTTCTTGCATCCTCTAATAGATCATGTTTTCAAAAAAAAAAATCTGAAAAAAAACAAAATTTGATGAGAAAAATGAAGTGTAAATGTAGACAATAATCAACGGTTAAATTTTGATCTATGATTTATATGATTATAGTGGCGAATTTCGAAGTTAAACTCTTCATGAAAGTTGTAAAGCTTGTTATTACGAGTGTTTATATATTTTTTCTATAGTTTTTATACATCTACATTAATTAAAAAACTATTAAAGACCCCTTATATTTCAATTATATTATTACAATTTTTGTGGACTAAAAAACCCCTTATATTTCCATTGTTTTCCATCTGAGTCCTGACACTAGACCTGAATATCGAAACAAAACCTGCCCTCCCTCCCTCCCACTGCCCAGCCCTAAATTCTAATTTCTAATCCCTCTCTCCCGCGTCTCCCCACTCCCGCTGTAACCCTCTCTCCCAACCCGCCCGCGGCGCCGTCTGCTCCTCCTGGCCTCTCTCTCCCGCCGTCTGTTATTCCAAAATGCACTAATCCGACAGCCACGATCTTCTCGTCCTCCATTCGTACGACCTCTTCCTCTTTATTTCTCTATGTAAGTATTTCTCCCTCTTCAACATTGACACAGTGTTTCTTGCGTTGGATTCCTCTCTTCCTCTTGTTGATCTCTTCAGTGTTACATTGTCCAGAAGCGCATCCATCTCAGCGAGTCAAATTCCCAAAGTCCGTCATTTTCCGGCGATTTATGAGACGACGCAGGTAAGAAATTCGCTATCATCATCTATTGTTGTTTTTTTTATGAATCGGGTTTGGACACCCAATTTTTCCCTCGCTTTGAACACCCAATTTTGATATGCATGTGTGTGTATGTGTGTGTGTGTGTGTTGTGTATGTGTGTGATGTCTGTGTGTGTGTGTGCTCTGTGTGTGTGCGTGTTGTGTGTATGTGTGTTGTGTGCGTTGCGTGTGTGTGTGTGCTCTGTGTGTGTGTGTGCTATGTGTGTGTGGGTGTGGGTGTGTGTGTGCTGTGTGTGTGTGTGTTGTGTGTGTGTGTGTGTGTGTGCGTGTGTGTTGTGTATGTGCGTGTGTGTGTGCTCTGTGCGTGTGGGTGTGTGTTTTGTGTGTTTAGTGTGTGTTGTGTGTGTGTGTTGTGTGTGTTTTGTGTGTGTGTGCGCGCTCTGTGTGCGTGTGTGTGTGTGTTTTGTGTGCTGTGTATGTGTTTTGTGTGCTCTGTGTGTGTGTGTGTGTTTTGTGTGCTGTGTATGTGTTTTGTGTGTTGTGTGTGTGATGTGTGTGTGTGTTTTGTGTGCTGTGTGTATGTGTGTATGATGTAGAGTATACTTGTGAGGAGAATAATGAGTGTATTTCAAATGCATTGAAGTAAAATATATTCTAGGCAAATGGTTAAGATTGTTATTGGTGTAGGTACTGCTTAGAGACCTGTTTGATGATACTGTACTTCCCATCGTTAAGGAGCTTCAAAGGCGTTTGCCTCTGTCAAGTACCAATTTCAATGGCCAAGGAGAAGAAGACGACGCTTCTGGGATACAAAAAGATGAAACTGATGAGGAAAATGGTGTGACCTCAAAACTTCTCCCTTATCGGTTTATGTCAGTGTTGCTCAGGAAGTTCGAGCTCAATTTTCTGTGTTCCTAGTTGCGTTAGTATGGTTCCAATTTGGTACCCAAGTTTTATGCTTGTTGTTTATCTGTTCTTTGATTTAATTTCCTGGTTGTTTTGTTTATGTCATGATTTAGAATTCCCATTCGAATTCCGAGCTTTAGAAGTTGCACTAGAAGGTATCTGTAGTTTTCTTGATGCGCAGACTAGAGTTCTAGAGGCTGATGCTTATCCGGCTTTAGATGAGCTGACCTCCAAGGTAAATGATTCTTAGAATTTCATTTATTTTCTAAATCCCTAATTGCATAACCAAAGTGTTTAAAGCCTCCTAATTACATTATTTCATTATCCATGATAGAAGGAAAACTTGTTTAGATTGTTCTTCTCTGTTGAAACAGCTGGAATTATTTGCAGATTAGCAGTCGTAATTTGGATCGTGTCCGGAAGTTGAAGAGTGCAATGACCAGGTTGACAAATCGGGTTCAAAGGGTATGACAGTTACCAATATTATGCTGAATACGGCAGTCATATGCGAATACTTAACTACATTTCTCCTGTGCTCAGTGATGCAGGGGATTTGTTTCTTGATTTAGTTCTGCAATCATTTCCCTTAACAATGTTGTATTGTTTTTGTTGCCACAAAGGTAGAAGTTGCGAAAAATGGCAAATATATATTTTCTAATTTGAAGGGTTTTGATATGTAAATATTTTGGATATGTAAATATTTTGAATATGTAAATATGGTGAATGCTCTTATTTTGGATATGTAAATATTTTGAACATTTGATATTTTGTAATGTTCTAATGCTTTTTTATTATGCTCTTATTTTGGATATGTAAATATATACTTTGTTTGTACCACATATATTGGGCCTCAGTATTTGGGCCTCGGGACTAAGCCCACGATTTGTAAGAGGGGAGGAACCCTTATTCTATAAAAGGGGCCTCCTCTCACATTTAGAAGGGGGGGGAACATCTCAGAGGCATTCACAGAGAAGCCCTCACAAACCTCAAAGCTCCCTCTCTCTCAGAGAAGCTCATCTCTCTCCCTCTCTTTCTCCCTCACACTTAGAGGAAACATACAGAGAACACCTCTATAGCCTACGGGCATATTGTAATCTTCATACACAATAACAACATCAGTGTGGACGTAGCCCAAACATTGGGGTGAACCACGATACATCTTTGTGTTCTTTGTTTCTTGTGCTTTTGTGCGATCCACGGTCGGATTTACGTTGGTCCAAAGCCCACCCGGTTTTGTGCATCAACATTTGGCGCCGTCTGTGGGAATCGACACGAAAAGTTATGTCGGTTCTTTCTCAATTTTTCATCTCACCACCGTGAAACTCTCACGAGCTCCACCGCGGATCTGCACAAAACCAAGAACCCAATGGCAACGCAAGCACTATCAACTGCAACTGCAAGAAGAAGCAGCAGCAATCAAGCCACGGTCTCTACGTCACAAAGTTCTTTCAGAAAAGCACCACTTCCTCAGAGCTGTCACACAAATTTCCTTTAAACCCGAAACAAGGACCAGTTCTAAAATCAAGGCAAGAGTTCCAACAAGGAGGCTAATCTTGTTCATGATTGATTCTGCCAATTCCAAATTAGGGGGACCCGCTCCATGAAAAACACCCCCAACACTTCTTCTTCTTCAATCCCCGCCGCCCAAGACACCCAGAAAAAGACTTCCAAGAAGGGTCCTAAGAAATCCGCCAGCACCGTCGCCTCATGTCCTCCAATCACCACCAACAAAACAACACACTCTCAGTCTCTGCCTAGCAGATATTGGGTTAATGAACCCAGGAGGAAATGGAGTTGGGCATTTGCAGCAGCTCTGCTTTCTTCACCTACAAAGCTTCGCCACAAAAGCTTCACCTACAAAGCTTCGCCACAAAAGCTTCACCTACAAAGCTTCGCCATAAAAGCTTCACCCTAAAAAGCTTCACCTAAAAAGCTTCACCCACAAAGCTTCACCTATAAAGCTTCGACCTTCAAAGCTTCACCTAAAAAGCTTCACCCTCAAAAGCTTCACCCAAAAAGCTTCACCCTAAAAGCTTCACCTATAAAGCTTCACCCTAAAAGCTTCACCTAAAAAAGCTTCACCCTCAAAGCTTCACCTAAAAAGCTTCACCCCCAAAGCTTCACCTAAAAAGCTTCACCCTCAAAGCTTCACCTATAAAGCTTCACCCTAAAAGCTTCACCCTAAAAGCTTCACCTAAAAAGCTTCACCCCCAAAGCTTCACCCCCAAAGCTTCACCTAAAAAGCTTCACCCTCAAAGCTTCACCTATAAAGCTTCACCCTAAAAGCTTCACCCTAAAAGCTTCACCTAAAAAGCTTCACCCCCAAAGCTTCACCTATAAAGTTTCACCCTAAAAGCTTCACCTAAAAAGCTTCACCCTCAAAGCTTCACCTAAAAAGCTTCACCCCCAAAGCTTCACCTAAAAAGCTTCACCCTCAAAGCTTCACCTAAAAAGCTTCACCCAAAAAGCTTCACCCTCAAAGCTTCACCCTCAAAGCTTCACCCTCAAAGCTTCACCTAAAAAGCTTCACCATCAAAACTTCACCAAAAAAACCTTACCCATTAAACTGTTTTCCAAATACAAAACCTCGCTGCAAACAAACATATTTGGTTTACAAAAACCCGATATTCTCTTGAGTCTGTACAAAAACACATGGGTAAACATAAACATTTCCTGTTCTACATTCACAAAGCCCCTGTCATAAGCAAACATACAATTATATATATGTTCCCAAACATATTATAATGGATCAAACAAGAAGCCAAAGTCCCACATTTCAATAAAGGACACAAGTACAAGATATTCACCAATAGTGAAAGTGCTACAAAAATGAAAGTCTTCCCCAGACTAGAAATCCAACCCAAGCAGTTCTTGAGCAGATGAACAACTTTCAAGAAGGAACTGTCTCTGTTTAAGTGAAGGAAATTGGAATGTTGAAACTCCAAACTTGACAGTCAGATTCCCGCGGATTTCAAAGCTGCTGTGACGTTTCGAAGATCTGGAAATATTTAACCATTAGTTCATTCTGAATTTTTGATATATTATGGAAGAGACAATGGGGAACAACTTTGATGAAGAAAGTATGGTGATCTGAGCAGGAGAAAGTGAAGTTTCGAAGCTCACAAACAAGCCTGACAGGTTGACAGACAAATGTTGAACAGTCACTCATCATACCTGAATTTCTGAACTCGTGCTGCTCCGATGGACCTCAAATTTGGATATGTTGTAGTTCACAAGTTAAGGAACAACTCTCATGAAGACGACTTTGCGAGTTGAGCTGTAGAAGATGGTGTTATATTGAAAAGTTACCGCTCCCTCTACACCAACTCCCCCCCTCGACTTCCCAAGCTCCAATAACCCTGCAGCAACTCAGTTGGCCGGTGGAAATGAAATGCAATTCCTCCAAAGAAAAGAAAAGCAAGACAAAATGGAGAGATGGCATATTATAAAACAGAAAAAGTGAGGATTAATGATGGAGCATGCTCCCTTGGATCCGGCCACAAAAGAAAATATGATCATGAGAAATGATGAGAAATGATGAAGAGGCATGCCCACTTTCCTCCCATATCCGGCCACAAAAGAAAATATGATCATGAGAAATGATGAGAAATGATGAAGAGGCATGCCCACTTTCCTCCCATATCCGGCCACAAAAGAAAATATGATCATGAGAAATGAGGAGAAATGATGATGGGGCATGACCACCATCCTCCCAGATTCGGCCACAAACAAAGCAAAATCATGCCAAAATGCAGATGGGCCGTGGCCCCCCCTCCTCCTTGAATTCGGCTGCACAACAAAGCCATGAAAAAAAAAAAAATATATATATATATATGTGCATGACCAATCAGGCCGTGGCTCCCACACCCCCCCTTGGACTCGGCAACAGCAAAACATATGCATGTGTACACATGCAAATCGGTCAAAAAGAAAAAGTGGGGCCGAACCCACATTCAAAAAAAATATATATACATATATAATAATATATATATGTATGTACAATTAGTCAAAAGAAGAAAAGGAGGAAGCTAGACCTCCACACAGTCAAAAAGAAAAAGCTGCCCAGTAAACATAATCATGTCTGGCACCTCAAGAATCTTACAGACCGGTACAAGCAAGTTGTGAATTTTCTTGTCAACAGGGGCATGGGTCTCGGACCAATCTCCCATACTTGGGCTCAGCAACAAAACAAAATCAAAGAAAACTACATAAAAATAAAAAAGGGTCACGGGCCTCCTCCTATCTTTGGGCTTGCCAACCAAACAAACAAAAAAAAGAGAAAAGGCCTAGGCCTCCACTTCTTTGGGCCTAACAAACCTTCAAAAAAAAAATGTGTGAAGAGAAGGTTTTGGGCTACCACCTAGAAAAGAAAAGAATGAAGTCTTGTTACTCTTGACAACTTGGCTATTAGCAAGACACCTCCCTCGGCAACTCTCCTCACTTGGAGACTTGGGGGACTCCCACCATATGCTACTGTACCTTGGTACTCAAAAAATTTCACAACTACTCGGTGACTCGGATCTTTCAAGTCCCCAACCAAGAACCCTTCCTCACTCGGGAAATTAGGGGAGCACTATTTCAACCTACAAGGATCCACCCACGAAGTTTCAACATGCAAACTTCAACAAAAAATTCAAAAAAGTTCAGTGCAATATGCCGTGGTGCGTTTAACACAATACGTTGAACTAGAGCAAAACTTATTTATTGATAAGTCCCGACAAATTACAAACATGTGCGTACACATGAATCAAACAAACAAACAGGAGGGATCCCTCACAAAGATTGGTCAGAAGCAGCCTCGGCACTGGACAGAACACTGGAAGAAGGAGGTACCGACGTTTGGTCAGACGGAGCCTCAGTACATGGTACAGCCCCAGAAGACGAAGGCGGAAAATGCCTTTGGAACAAACCCACGAACTTCTGATGATCACTCAAAATCTGACCATCAGATTCCTGTAGCCGGTCAAGTTTCCTCTTCATGCTCGTAGCATAGCTATGTGCAAGCCTATGCAACTGTTTATTCTCGTGCTTAAGCCCCCTGATCTCCTGTTTGAGGCTTACCACTTCAGCCGACATTGATTCAACTTGGCGGGTTCGAGCAAATAGGCGTTGGGCCATATTAGATACAGAATTGGCACACTGAACACTGAGAGCCAAAGAGTCCTTAACAGCCAACTCATCAGACCGTCTGGCAAGTAATCTGTTATCTTTGGGTGTGGCAAGATTCTTGCCCACCACCGCAGCAGTCATGTCATTCTGCATCACCGAGTCCTCGACAGTAAGAGGACCAGTAGAAGATAAGAATAACGGGCGCCATATGTTGTCTTGGGGAAACAAGATTGTCTCTTCCCCAACATTAAAGCCCAAATGAAGGTCAGATGGGCCAGACATCTTCAGAAATAACTAAGAAAGAATGAGGTCCAATAAAGCTTAGAAATACAAGGTAAAGGAGCTTCCCACAAGTATTACCTCTATGGGCGTACATCTCGAACACAATTGATACCTTTATAAAAGAAAAGACAACAGTACCCCTTGTTCAAAAATCGAAGAGGCACCACTCTCCGAATTCCGAGAAACAGATTTTCCTGGGCAATCGTCACACGCAATACCAGCTCCTCGAATACCAAGGATAACTTTGCCAAAAGAACTCTGACAAAGTTAAGGCACGAGAATTTCGAAGTTCCAGCTACCCTACTATTTCTTACAGGAGTAAAAGAACAGCACCAATACTCGATAACTGGAAAAGCTCTATGTGTGTCAATCTCCATGCCTCGTGGCAAAGCAGACTTACAAAAAAGGGGGGGCCAACTTTTCCCCGCACTCGAGAAAGTACCCCCAACGGGATTGTTTGCTAAAAAAATCAAAGAGGCACCGCTCTCCGAACCTCGGGAGTCGGATTTTCCTGGATAAGATGGTCAACACTGTTTACACGCAACATCAGCTTTCCAGGTACCACAGACCACTTTGTCAAAAATCTCTGACAAAGTGAAAACGCGTGAATCTTGCAGCTCCCACTATATTGCCATAAACAAGAAAGGTAAAGGAACAGCGTTACTACTTGTTGTTGAGAATTTTCTATATGAAGAGTTTCATCCTCCTCAGTCAAGCAGACCTGCCAACATGCTCAACTTTTCCTCACATCCGAGAGAGCATTCCCAACGGAACCTTCTCAAAATGCTCAACCTCCTTCCCCCCGATAATACCTCTGCAAACAAGCTACACTAAAGCAAGAGTATCTCATATCATTAGGGTTAAAAGCAAGAGTATCCCATATCATGCTTTTTCCCTGTCCTTTCCTTTGCCTTTGCCCTTACTCGCAAGACAAGGAGAAAGAACGCAATCAGTCGGAACCTGAAATCAAACATCCGGTCAGGAACTGATTGCTAGGGACCTTTGCACAATTGGTCACCAAGCATTGCTCTCGAGTACTCATCTTCAACTGTTCTCAAGGTCACGAATTCCTTCGACAAACACCTCAGAACAGCTGGTATGACATCGGCCCTTTACACCGAAGACGCCAAGCATAGGTGAGTCGCTGAGAAGCTAGTGCTCTGATGGACCATTTAAATGCAAAGGTTTCACATCACCCCTGCCAGGCAGAAGATTGAAGCAGAAGGTTCAACAACGAGCTGGAGCAGATCACTACAGCACGATGTCCTTCATGCATAACCACACAATCCAGACAGAGGAATCTAGGTCAAACCCAAACTCGGCATCCACCATTTTGCCAACAGTAAAAGTATCCCATATCATCAGGATCGAGCGTACTCGAGAGTTGACGGGTTTGTTTTGACCCTCAAATTCTTGAGTCGACTCGCTCCTCTGGAGGAAACCAGAAAACCCTCCAACCCAGTTCAAGAATAACCTGTGGAAAGTCAACAAGTACTACAAACACATGTCGATTCACCGGCTACTCCTTCGAAAGCAAGAGTATCTCATATCATCTCTTCTCCTTGTCATTTTCTTGTCCTCGTTGCTGAATGAGAGACAAGTAAAAGGAGAACAATCAGATGGAGCCCGAAGCCAAACCTTTGATCCGAGACCAACTGCCTGAGATTCTGATTGCTTACCGTGTCTGTCATCTACTTCGGCAAATCTCCTAGCTTGGTGACTTGGGGGACTCCTACTATATGGTTCGCATAGCACCTGACCAAGCCCGAAACTACAAGTAAGCTTCAAGCGAAATTGATACATTACCTTGTGCATCAACATCAAATAAAAGTCTGCTTATAAAAAAAACTAGAGAGCATACTGCTTCTACTTATGGGAAAAATAAGACAAGTGAAAACGGTAGCACATTTCGGTACTTAGAAGTTTCGTGATTACTCAGTGGCTTGGATCTTGCAAGTCCCCAACCGAGGAGCTTCCCTCACTCGGGAACTTAGGGGAGCACTGTTTGTACCATACTTGACCAATCCCGAAACTACCAAGCACCGGTCAACATTATACCGCCAAAGATCCCGAAACTACTGAGGACCGGTCAACGTTATACCATCAAGGATCCAGAAGAGTTTCCCTCCAACCTGGAAGCCAATCACTACGCGACACGTGTCAAGATCAGAAGCCAATCAGAGCGCGACACGTGTTGACATCAAGAACCAATCACAAGATGACACATGTCAATGTAACAAAGCTACAAGCTTTCCTATAAATAGGGGGCATTCCCCCACAATATTCCCTAATGTCATTGTATTAAGCAAATCACTAGAACTCACTAAATTGAGAGCTTGAGCCTGTATACTTGAGAGCTTGAACCTGTGTACTTGTGAAGACCCTTCACTATTAATACGAACTCCTCTGCTCCGTGGACGTAGCCAACCTTGGGTGAACCACGTACATCTTGTGTTTGCTTCCCTACCACTGTCCGTTTACATACTCATACATATCAGTGACCTGAGCGATCTAGTGAAGGTCATAAACTTGAACTTTCTGTTGAACCAAAGTCCTTGCTGATTTTGTGCATCAACATACTTAAAAGAAAAATATGGTATGTTTTGTATGTGTGACAATATGATATGTATTCTCTCAAAAAAAGTATTATGTTTTTTATTTAATTATTTATTGGTTTAAAATATATTTTCCTTTAACGGGTAACGGGTCGGGTCAAATTACCCGTTAATATTATCGGGCCGATTTCGGGTCGGGTCATTTTACCCGTTTATTATAACGGGTGTTACACGACACGACCTGTTAAGATATCGGGTATGACACGAAAATGACACGAACACGGGAAACACGACACGACTGCCTGGTCTATATCAGAGCCAGACTCACCATCCTTTCGAGTGTGCCGACGAGGACGTCGGGTTCCCAAGGGGGTGGATTGTGAGATCCCACATCGATGGGGTGAGGGATGGTCCCTGACCTTATATGTACTTGCTCACCTCCCATTGCAAGACGCGTTTTGGGAACGCAATGGCTCCGAATCCTATAAGAACTTGGAAGTTAAGTGAGTTTGGGCGAGAGCAGTCCTAGGATGGATGACCCATTTGGAAGTTCTCGTGCCGAAACCCAAGAACAAATCTGTGAAGGTGTGGGCCAAAGCGGACAATATCTTGCTATGCGAACTGGGATGTAACAATTTGGTATTAGAGCCACTCCCTGCCCGGAAGTGTGCCGACGAGGACGTCGATCCCCTAAGAGGGATGGACTGTAGTGTCCTACATCGTCCAAGGGAGAGGATCTCTATGCCTTATATATACAAGCTCACCTGCCATTTGCAAGATGCGTTTTGGGAACTCACTAGCTCCGACTCCTATAGGAACTCCGAAGTTAAGTGAGTTTGGACGAGAGCAGTCCTAGGATGGGTGATCCCTAGGAAGTTCTTGTGCCGAAATCTAAGAACAAATCTGTAAGAGCATGGCCCAAAGCAGACAATATCTTACTACGACGGATGCTGTGTACCAGTGACAATTTGCTTATGCAAAACATAATTGAAGATTGATCAAATTTTTCGGCTACCGGCCAATCAAAAGTTGTTTTCCTTATGATTAGAGACAGTTGGTTTTCAGCTACCAGCCGATCAAAACGTATTTGAGAATATTGACATATTGTTTTACCGAATGATTAAAATGATTTACTATTGATAATTAGAGATTACATCTATAGATTTTTAATGTGAATCAAAATGAGGAGTTATGACGTACAAGGATGATTTTGGCTAAAAGCCATGCTTAAATATCAATGCCTAAGAAAGAGACTTGGTTGTTGAAGATTCAGCAGCACCTTCTGCTGCCAACCAATCACGGCTAGACACGTGTCCAAATTGTGAATTTTTTAATCACAATTTGGACACGTGTCCAGCCGTGATTGGTTGGCAGTAGGAGGTGCTGTTGAATCTTTCAGCAGCTAAGTCTTTTCCAATGCCTAATGTCACTTAATAGTAGACTTGGCATTTTGGACTCGACCCGTTAATATTAGTATTTGGGTGGATGCTTGACGGGTCGAGTCGCTAACGGGTGAACTCGTTAACAACCCGTTGAATAACGGATCACTTTGGGTCAACCCGTTAGTTGAAGATATTTTAGTAATTTCAGTAAAGTTTTAATAACAAAAAATAAACTCTATGCAAAAAAAAAAAAAAAAAAATTTTAACTAGTGTTAACGGGTGAAACGGATGACCCGTTAGCTTAATGGATCGGAATCAGATGACCCGTTAACTTAACAAATCAGATTGAACCCGACTCAAACCCAATAAAACCGATTATCCCCAAGTTTCGACCGAAAAAAGGGTAATACCCCGCCTTAGCAATCTCTCGCTGAAGTTAAGTCGACCCTCTCCTGAACGGCGTCGTCCATGCCTCATTCCCTTGTCGGAAAATGGAGAACCACCATCTTTGCCTCAACAATGGCTTCTCCGCTGTCACAAGCCCGGAGCTTCCGTTCAGACGCAGCGTTAGAAGCCCTGGACAAAGCCTCTGAAGACAAAGTTCCCAACTTGCTTCTCTACAACTACCCCTCTTTCTCTGGAGCTTTCTCCGCTCTATTCGCTCACCTCTTTCACTCTCGCCTCAACCTCCCCTTTCTCTCTCTTCCTTTCTCCTCCGTCGAACCCTTCAGGTTCAATCTCTCTCTCTCTCTCTCTCTCTCTCTCTTATATTTCTTAGCATCCAAACATTCCCTTAATTTTGTTCTTAATTGTTTAATTTTGGTTTTACAGAGTTGATGATTTGCGGACTGAAGGACTGGAAAGGTGCTATCTTGTTGATTTTCTTGGCCGGGAGGGATTTGCGGTCGCGTTTGCGCGGAGAGCTTCGTGCGAGTAAGTTTCCATTTGTGCAATCTCCGGTGATCAATTTGTTTTGAAATGCATGTACATTTGTGTGAATGAATGATTGAGATGTAGTTGTTGCCAAGTTGTTTTGCTTATGATTAGCGACTGTTGGTTTCAAATTTCAATTAGGGTAATTGCTTTTGATCATCGAAAAAGGGTACTTCCACAGATACCCTCTAAGGAAGATTGTCCAAAGAACCTCACATTTCATGTGAATCTTGAAAAGAGTAGCTCTAGCGCTGCGTATGACTACTTTTCAGCTCAACTGGCCGGTATTAAATATGCTAATGTAAGTTGGATTGTGAATCCTTTTCATTTGCAGTTTTGGTATCGAGAAATTGTGTATTGAGATTCTTCAATTTTATTTTGCTTTTCTTGAAATTAGGGAATGGATGCAAGTTTATTAGAACCCGAGGACAGAGATCGTGTAGAAATGGTGCTTAAGTACATTGAGGATGGAGATCTCCGTAGGTGGAGCTTGCCTGATATTAAGGCATTTAACATTGGCCTCGGTGAATGGCGCTCCAAGTTAAATTGTGTTACTAATCCGTACATGTATGAACAGGTTTGGAATGTAAATTTGAACAACACGCTTACGGCTTACCCATCCCCGGAATACTTATCCCTTCATTTTCAGTTCACCATGCCTAGTTCTGAAGTCACCATTGACTTTCTCAACATCATCCTTCTTGCAGTTACTGGAAATAAATGCTGTGGATGTAATTGCCAAGGGGATGTCTTATATTTCCGCTCGCCAGAAAGCTGCAAACAAGTTACTGGATAAGCTTTTGAAAATAAGGCTGGGCAGAGGGTTTTATGGGGAGTGTCTGGTAAACTATTGATTTCTCCCTTTCAAACTGTTTGCCTACGTGCTACTTTGTCGCGATTAGTTTACATTGACAACAATGGTTTAGGAGGATATGCATGATTGGCATGAAATTATGTAATGCCATATTATATGATAAGATTAAAAGCAGTTATTCAATTGCTTCCTCAATGGTTTCTTCTCACCATTTCTAATTTCCTAGTTTGATCCTTTGGAAGTATATAACCAGATGTTTATTCCTCCAATTTTTTTGTAGGGAGTTAGAGCTGACGGGAATTCTGAGTTAAGTGATGAAATTGCCAAGCAGCTTAGTGTACAAAGTGCCGATGCTGGTCTTAGGTAATTTAACTAGTAAATTTTTTTACAGTTTCTATTTTTTAAAGGGTCTGCTCTCTTAATATAAGATTATTTCTGTACTTTAACGCAGATGCCTATCTGTACAGTCAACAGTTAAGTATGGAATTGGTTTATGGGTTTTGTATGGACTTGGATTATATGATCTGCCCCCAAACTGTGCGCATTACTAGATTCCTTTATCTTTTTAATTGCTTGACCCTTAATTATGCAAGGTTCCTAGGGATATTATTGTTCGAAAAATCCCCGCCTAGCGCCGCCTAGGCCCCACCTAGGGGCTAGGCGGCTGGCCACAGCCCCAATTGATGCCTAGGCGTTTGAAAATTAAGAAAGGGCGCCTAGACCAGCTGAGGCGCTCGCCTAGACCGCCTAGGCACCCACCTAGGCCGCCCAGACCCGCCTAGGTTGCGACTCTCTTAGACTGAAAATAGATAACTTTCAATTTGCATTTAATTTTTTTCAATAAATTGTAAGAGACTTGTTAAATACTTAAATGAGCACACACTATATGCTTGTTCCCCATGTTTTCATTATGTTCCAATACTTTATAATACATATGTCATTCTATTTTGTAGTTTATGATGAAATTATACATATTTTAAGTATAAACAGACACATATTTACACGAAATATAATGGATTTACTTAAATCCGCCTAGGAGCCAACCAAGACCCCGCCTAGGTGCCTAGGCGCTAGGCCCCAGCCCGCCGCCCGACTAGCGCCTAGCGTCTTTTAGAACCTTTACAACTGGCTTGATCTTTACATTGATGCCAAAACGTTTCCATAAAGGCTTTCAGTAAGATGCTTCTATTTTTTGTTCAGGCTTTCACAGAGTCAGAATGTGGTTCATTTAGTTTAGGATTCCCTAGATCTTGTAAAATTGATGAGCCAGCAAAATCTTGTTTAGGAGAAGTATGAATATCGAGCAAGACATTTATAGGTGTTGTGGCTACAATTTTATTAGAAAAGAAATATCCACTTTGGATGCCAAGACTAAGCCTATTAGTAACAATGGAATAAGTTAAAAGGTCAATCTAAGAGTTAATGTCAAGCGCCAATAAGAGTGAATGCCTATTTGAGCCTAATTTTGAGAGAATCTCTTTTAAGTTTTCTAAAGGTCTCTTATTGTTTAACGAGTCTCTTGATTTTTCTCTGTAATTTAAGGGATAGATTTTGAAAGCCCTGGTGCCTTGATATGTCCTTTACTTTCTCCTCTACCTTTTGTCTCCCATTCTTCTATGTTTCACCAATTTCTATAAAAATGGCCATGTATGGCTAATAGCTATTCTATTTACTATATTTTACAATCTAAAGTCCACCACAACCTTGAGTAGCAAACCAGTTTGTCCTGTTCTACATCATATTGGTATTAGAGCTCATGTTGGCTCTTTTTTGGATGGTGAGGATAGAAAGGAATCGAAGAATTTTTTACGATCAAGAAGAACAGGTGGATTTTTGTAAGATAGGATTCACACTTCTCTATGGACTTCTTTGCCTAAACAGTTTAAGATGTTCCCTTGATGTATATAATTTTCTTTTTTATTTGTCTGTTTTTCTGGTTTAAGAGTGTTTGTGAATGTACAACTCACAATGTACTTGTATTCTTAGGGTTTTTAGTGCCTAGGCTTTGTGTAGCATAGGATTTATGGTTTTGAGTCTGATTGCTTGCTGTTTGCATTTCTGCATTTACAGTTCATAAGTAATCAAACTTTGGTGGAGGAATTTGCACCGTGTAGTGTTCCTGTTCGTTGGACTAAGTTTCAGAATATCTCAAAAGCATTTCCATTCATGATGCAGGCCTATAGGAGCAGTTATATTCATGCAACGGAGAAACCTGAAAATGTGTTTAAGGAGTACTGATACTGCTACTGATACCTCTGAAGTTGCAAAGGTGTGGCTTCAGTACTTATGTGAGCACATATCAGTATTTCTTTTCATTTTTTATTTTTTTGCATAACTATTGAGTTTTAGTGTTGTCATCATCGTCACTATTAATTATTATTATTGCTGCTGCTGCTGTTGTTGTTGTTGTTATTATTATTATTTCTGATAATGCAACTTGATATGTGAAGGCATTTGGAGGAGGAGGCTCCCCAAGTTCTAGTTCTTTTATTATAAGAATGGATGAGTACAATCAGTGGGTTTCAGGATATTCAAGATGAACATGTCAAGATGTGAAACACTATCATTAAGGTAATCCTCAAAATTCGTTGAATTACCCGACCACCTCTTCTTGCTGACCTTTCTATTTAAGCTATAAATACAGAAATTTTAATCAGGTGTTCTACCTGTCTTATTTTCATCTTGGAAGTTTAATATTTTCCTGCAACCACTTTTGAATTTACTCGCACAAGTGAACTTTGATCCGTGCAAACAAACATTACCATTATAAGGATGACAGGGTTCAATTATATTTTTTTTAACGTATCTTGCTATATAGTAGTTAGTTTTCACCAGTTCATGAGCCTAATAGATTTCGGTAAACAGTTTGAAGTTTAATGTTCCAAGCCGTTGTCGATTATTTCCAATGGGGTGTGGTGAATGCCTTGTGCATTTGGATGTGGCCTATGTCAAATATTGTGGAGGATGAGAAAGATTTGTTGCAAATTATTCAAACACTAAGTTTAGATTAAGATCGTTCTATATGGCTATGAGGGCTCTAAGTAATGGGTACTTCCCTTGTAACGAGAAGGTTCTAAAAATCGCTAGGCGCTAGTCGGGAGGCGGGCAGGGGCATAGCGCCTAGGCGCCTAGGCGGGGCCTAGGCGGATTTATGTAAATTTATTATATATCTTGTAAATAAGTGCCAATTTACACCTTAAAAAAAACCATACTTGTATGGATAATAAAAGAATGATAAAATGCAAAAATAGAAGTAGAAGAATGCACAAATTATATACATCTAAAAAGTTCAATATTTTAAAAAACAGTAAGCATATAATCATAATGAGGAGGATTTGGAGGATAGACTAAATTCTTCTTGTTCATGAATCATAATCCTTGTATTGGATTAGACATAGACTAAATTATTTAACCTTGTTGTATCTAGTTTATTTCTTTTCTTTCTATGTATCCCCTAAAAAATGCTCCAATTCGTTTCACTATTGGATGAACTTGTAGTCAATCCATCTTTTGCAAATTAGGTACACCATTTCCATAAGTATACCACCATGAAACCAAGAAAGAAAAAAAACACACAATTAATAAAAAATATATATAAAAAAACCGCCTAGGGCCACTTAGGGCGCCTAGGACCGCCTAGCTTCCAGCCGATTTTTCCGAACGCCTTGCCCAAAATTGGGGTGGGGCTCCACCGCCCAGCGCCTAGGCGGCCGCCTAGGCCGATTTTTAGAACAGTACCTCCCAAGTAGCCATTTTCAGTTTGATTTCCAATCAACAGAAGAGTTGGATAAATTTAGCTTGTTTATGTCTATTGTTTTTGCTTTCACATAAGAGATAGCAAGCCAGTGATTCATCTTTATCGCCTTAGGAGACAAATCCATTGTACATTCAATTATATTCTAATAGCTTCTCGTTCTGTCTCTGCAATTTTAAAAGTAAAATCACTTGTAACTGGTGACGAAAATGGGCTTTAGTTCACTGGACAACCGTCAACTGCTATTGCTTTGGCGGTTGGACAAGTAGCCAGGTCACAGTGTTCACCATTTGTACCCCACCAGGTCAAACTTTTATTCTCCATGCCTACTGAAAGGTACAATAGAACTGCCATGAATGCCACCCCAGCATCCATCGCTGCTGAAAGAATATAGTTGTACCTCTGCCACCAGTTCTTCCTGTAACGGAAGACAAAAAAATTGAAAATTGTTCCGACTATGATCCAGGAATTGTAGTTCAATGCTGTTGCTGGTGGCATCAAGCCTGTTGCTCCCAGAAGGACTGGAAGATTAATCAGCCTTATCCAATGTTGCTTTGGGTATGCCTTGTGCAGTACCCAAACAATGACTGGTCCTACTGCACCTCCAAGGAAGAACCAGTTCATGGCACCATAGTTTCCAAGAGATCCAAATATACGTTTAGGTCCTGCCAAACCCCATATCACGGATGCATCAAAGAAAACTCGGTCATTTGGGCATGTCCAAGGACTATCCGAATGAGGATCATCCACACACATATTCTTGATAGAGTTTAGCAACCAATGTGCTACTGCGAGGTTGACGGTTCCTGCTAGAATCGTTCCTATGAACTAGGCATACATGTAAGAATGCATCAGAATATATTCTGAAAAGCAAAGTAATAATATAAACTGGAATATGTTGCAGTAGATTATTTCAGATTTTAGTTCTTTACTTCAGCTCTCCTGGTATTTGTTAAGAGGTACTACTTTTAGAAAAAAATCTCAAGTTTTTCACAAGAATTTTAAGAATGTTTTCAACTATGCCATTAGATTTTTCGTTTGTATGTTTCTGATATATATACCTGAACTAAAAACATTGATCTTGGAGGGATCTTCATGTAATGCCCAAGCTTGAAATCGTTCAGGAAGGAGACTGCCTGAGCCATGCTCATATAGCCATAGGTTTTGAAGCATACATTGGCTATTGGTCTTCCCGGTAATATGATTCCCATGACGTACTCTGTTATTATGTTTAGCCCTGGTGTCTGTACATGGAGATTGGAACATTGGTGAGTGCAGCTGAGTAAAGGGGCTGAAATGATGTCCTCTGTGTTATATTTATATAAAAAAAATAATAGTATCAATTGTTGTAAATTATAATGCAGGAGTGTGATGGTATGAACTTATGCGTCCAATTAATTTGAGGTGGATAAATTTATAACCAGCCGTTTAAATTTGTATCACTAAACTCGAGTGTTTTGTCATGCATTTGTTTACTGAGCATGTGACATGAAAGTCTGGTATAGGCCACCGTGGATGGAAAAAACCACATGACTACTCTAGATAAGCTGTTATGATGATAACTTGATAGGTTTGACTTTCTATCAAGCTATCCTTTTGCTGCAAGTTAAATGAAAAAGTGAAGACGTCTGAGTCACCTGGTTTGTTGTTGCTGTTATGATGCTGATAGGAAGGGTGAATGTAAAGGCCATGGCACCAGCAAATAGGAGTCCCCACCATGGCATCTGAACCTCATCATTCAAGACGATGCAGAGTACAAGAGAAACTGCTACTGTAATGATGAGCAACATGTAAAACCACCAGCTAGGTATGTCCTTGTATCTTCTCATCAATCTTGTATGGATATCTTCCTTTCCTTTGTAAGAAGCACGATAGCGATCAAAGATCTCTCTGCCATTTAGGTACATTAAAATGCAACCCACTTTAAATTTTTCAGAATGATAATTCTCTTGGGGAGAATTGTGCTTTTGTTAGTTGATTTAAAAGGTCGTATATGTTATTTCTTTTCATATGTATGTTTGTGATAAAACATTTAGGAAAACTGGAGGAAAACAAGTGCAGTAACATGATCAAACAATGTGTTACGTTGTTACAAACACTTTTCAAACAGAAGAAACAACGCTCTTACTATCAATATGCAATGAACATTAAAAGAATTAAGTAAACTCTAATATTCTCTCTTTTTTTTTTTTGCAAAGTTTATGTGAAAATTTTACATTTGAGAGCTTATATATAGAAGGTTTGACATGTGAAAGGTGTGAGAGCTATGTTACCTTCCATAGAATAAGGCTACATGTGTGAGGGTGGATGCAATGGTTGCAAAACCAAAGCCATAAGTGAGAGCGAAAAACATGCTTAAGTGAATCCGCCCTTGCTCCTCATACTTTGGAATATCTAACTGAAATTTGTCATTGACTATAGCTGTTATGTTGTAATCTTGACCTTCTGCCGTAAACAAGTGCGAGGAAAAAATGGGGAACCTTTGTGCACTGTATGAGTCCAGTCCCCAGTATGCTATAGGGATAACTAAATAGAGTATCAATGCATACCCCGCAAAAACATTAACGATGACAAAGAAAGGGCAGATGAGGGGGCTGAACAAGAAGGATGCCACTGCCGACCAGTCAAGTGTCAGGGCTCCTACTCCGAGGCCTCTCATGCCCGAGCCAATCTGCTGAGCTGTAACTGACTTTGAGAATAGCCAGCAAACCCATGAGATGTTAGTGAGTGTTGTGAAGAGATACCCTGGGAAAGCATACCATGTAAAACTGCAAACTAGAGTAATTAGGAAGAACTTTGCCCGCGACATACGTTGCTCATCTTTCTCGTGCAGTGCCCTGCACGTTAAATATAAAAACGTAGTTAGCCATCAGCCGAGAGGTTGACAGTAATAACTGATTATCTAACATAGGATGCTATGCACTGAAGATTTTGAAACTACATCGTCATGAATTTAGCGTGTCGCAATTGGATGTTTAGATGGATGACGTTCAATAGAAAGATGGTGTCGGTTCTGTGGATTACTAAGAAGATAATGAATGTACATGAAGTTAGCAGTAATGTCTGTTGAGAATGCAAGCATGTGAGAAATGTGGAGGCTATGAATATTTTTGTTAAGGTCTTGAGAAAATATACAAAAGCGGATATTTGATGTTAGAATTGAGAATGATACCCATACCCATATTTTTCATACTTATTCAGTGATGCGAATAATCGTGTCGACTTGATCGAAGTTATTTGTAAATTCCTTGTTTGCCTTTGTAATGATCATGTAATGCATTTCAAATCTCTCTATCCTAAATCCCTTGGTATTTGAGAAATCGCTCATCCAAACTTAGGGTTAGGGTCACATGGTCCCTAAATTGGATTGGATAATTCTTAAGGTTCAAGGGTATGTATGTTCAAGCAAGAATGGAAAGTAGATGTGAGGGATTTATTAGTTTGTAGGACTTAGAGGCTAATAAGTTATAAGGTGTTGAGATCCTTTCATTTTGTACGAATCAGAAGTGGCGAGTGTTATTGATGAGTAATTCATCTTCCACCGTCAACTTGGACATAGTATTTTCATTTCTTCCTATGATATATTTTGAAATTAACGAGTTGTACATTTTAGACGCTAAACGAGCCCTTAATACTTTTAATCAAAAGTACTATTTCATCTCCAGACTATAGTATTTAGGAAAATGGAAAAACTTGTCCTGTTTCAATTTCAAAATGGTTTAACAATTTAACACTTTAGTGACTTCAAACCTCCTGGTTTATGTTTATAACAGGGGAACACACGCTTTTTTTTTTTTCCGTTTGCATTTCTCTGTTTAATCTTCTATGTTGTTTCCGTTTGATTTATTTAATCCGTATGATCCGAAATTAAAAATAAGAAGAAGAATAAGGTGGTTTTGTACGAAAGAAAAGATATGCAAAAAAATCAACTTCTCCAAGTTTTTTTTTTTAAGAAAGTAAAAGGACATACCGGAAAAGTGAAACCTGTACAAGTGTATTGGGCCACCACATATGGGCAGGCTCCACAACATACTTCCTTAAAAGCCCAGCCCAGCCGTATCCCAATACCTGCAAACCATTGTTGTCACACTTACCAATTAAAATAGGTTTTTTTTTTTCTGGTGGACATCAAAAGTTGCACACAGTAACAAAAGTCGTTGGATTATTTGATTTACCGTCAGTTTTCACTTTTCAAAAAAATGTAAATTAAAAACCAAAATGTGAAAATTCTAAAGAAAATAGTTATAAAACAAGATTTGGGTTTTCTGATTTCAAATATGTGAAAATAAAAACTGAAAGCGAAATGTTTATTGCAAATGGTGTTTTACCGCAGTGACGGAAAACAATCGTGCCTATGAATCCTTGTGCGGGTTCGATTCCCACAATTTCTCTTCTCCCCTAACAATTAACAATTTAACTTACTAATGCTATTGTAAAAAAAAAAAAAAAAAAAAATTGTCAAACGTTTCAAAGATTAAAAAAGACCAATACAAAACCAATAAACAAGAAACAAAAACAAAATATCCGGCGAGCAAGCCAACTAGCAGTTAATAAGACAGATTAGCACATTTAACTATCTCATTTTTTCTTGGCCAACCACGTTCGAAACCCACTTTTTATGGGACTAAACTTAAATAACTTGTACTCCCAAAAAATCAAATTAAAAAAAGTATCATACCTGGGTAGTGATGATAAGCAGCCAACTAGCCAGAAGAGAGATTTTCCGGTGATAAAACGCTTTGATTATGTTAACAATCCCAACCGCATAAGCTGAGCCAGCTCCAAAAGCACTTCCGGCATTAGCAAATATGGTAATCAGCACGTGCTCTTTTATGTTAAAAGGACCCGGATTCAACGAAAACGTCCGGGACCCGAATCCGGGTACGTGGAACGTTTTCGTTGGGAGGACTTTGGCCATGAAATAACCAATAGGGAGTGTTGATACTTGGACAGTGATTTGGGTGATGATGAGGGGCTCGGTTCTGTAGGAGAAGAATTGGTTGAGAAATGAGAGGAGGGCGCATGAGACAAGGCCCAAGAACCACATCCGGAATGTCCATACGGGCAGGGTCGGGTCGTCGGTGTTGGTCACCGTAAGACGGACTTGTTCTATCGGAGAAACATCGTCGTCTTCGGTGTCTGGCTCGAGGGAGTGAGTTGGCTTGGGATAGGGTTGCTCTATTTCTAGAGTGCTCATTGAGGATGGGTTGAGAAGTTGAGAGAAATAGAGAGGAAGATTAAGAGTGTTGAGGTTGGTTTGTTGTTTGGTTTAGTATAATTTGTAGGAAGGGTGGGTTTGCTTTATTAGTGTTTATACATTAATTTTAGGCCAATGATTTTTGTGTCTTTTGTCAAGATAAGATAATGATTTTGAGTCAATGATGACGGGATTTTTTTTTTTTTTTTTTAAACAACTGGCATTATCTACACTAAAGAGTCAGAAGCGAGCTAAGCCTCACAATAGGCTTAGTAATAATATGATTCAAATTCGCCTTGACGAGAATCGAACCTAAGACCTCTCACTTACAAGTGAAGAGGAATACCACTATACCGCAGTAATTGAACCTAAGACTTCATTATATTTACATTGCATATTCGCATATCTCCTTTGCACACTCGATGTGGGGGCAAAAAAGTTTGAACAGTAACATTTATACATGCCTTGAGGAAGAATCGATCAACTTCAACATGCTTTGTTCTATCATGTTATACCAAATTATGTGCAATGTTATGGACAACTTTATTATCACAAAATAATTTCACGGGATGGTCATGCTTTATATCAAAATCGCTTAACAGAAGCTTAAGCCACAAAGTCTCTTTTACTCTTGCTCCCTTTTTCCTGTGAACCCACCCACTGATTCCATCCCTGATCTGTGACATTATTCTTATGAAAAATTATCAATAGATTCTACCCAGAAGTTAATCTAACAGAAATTTGATTTGGCTGTAGATATTGGATGGAGAAGATGACTATTTCAATCTTGGGCCAAGAGAGAGAGAGAGAGGGAGGATTCGAGGGGAGGTTTTGCGTTAAGGGGTTGTTCACATCTCAAAAGGTTAGAAATGAGACACTAATTTGGGGACAACAGACCCCTAAATCATACAGTAGCTGTGAACACGAATATTTCCTGAAACGAAAGAGACAAGAACACGTGTACAAAGTAATATTATGTATTTTTGATTTGTTTTTGGGTTACAATCTCTTTTACAATTTGCCTTTGATTATATCTTCGTAAGGTGTTGATTTGGTGGTTTGGTTGTTGATCCGAAAGGCCGTCGGGGCTTGATCTTTGGATGAACAGTTCTTCAAGGGCCTTTGGAGGGCTTGATCTTGATGAACGAGGATGTGTGGATTTGTTGATGGGCTGCTGATCCAAAGGGCTGTCGGGGCTTGATCTTTAGGATGAACAGTGGATGATTTCCTCAAGGGCCGTTGGGGCTTGATCTTGAAGGTTGAGGATGAATGGATCTTCGAAGGGCTGTGGGCTTGATCTTCGAAGAACGATGAACGATGCTTCAAGGGCCATTGGGGCTTGATCTTGAAGAACGATGAACGATGAACGGATCTTCAAAGGGCTTTTGGGCTTGATCGTCGAAGATGGATGAACGATGCTTCAAGGGCCGTTGGGGCATGATCTTGAAGAACGATGAACGATTGCTTCAAGGGCCGTTGGGGCTTGATCTTTGAAGACGGATTTGGCAAAGAACGAAGAGAGTTTCCTTGATTCTTCGGGATTTGCTTGAGAGCGTTTGGAGTTTCAAAGCTTCAAGGCTTTTGTGTAATGTAAATTGGTGTATTGAAATGAATGAAATGGCTTCCTATTTATAGAATTCCAAAACTTTATTTTTGGGTTTAAATAATCAGATGAAATAAATCACTTCTGCCAGGCGTTGACATGTGTCCTGTTTGATGACTATTCTGAATTATTTCGATTTTTTGTTGATTCACACGCTACGTATAAAATTTATGTGATACATGAGCGTTGAAATTTAAATTTTTTGTCAACGTTTATTTTCACGAAATTTCGATGTCTACAAATGCCCCCACTTCAAGACGAGTCGCATACCTGTGCTTGTCACTTGTAGGCGATGTGTTTTGAAGTTTCTCAATGTAGATGTCGATTCAAGGGCCGTCGGGGCTTGATCTTGAATTAGACTGGAAATTTCTTCAAGGGCCGTAGAGGCTTGAATCTTGAATTTTGTGCTGCAAGTTTCTTCAAGTGCCGTTGAGGCTTGATCTTGAAATGGACTGCAAATTTCTTCAAGGGCCGTTGAGGCTTGATCTTGTATGAAGTTGGACCACGAAGAGCTTCTCGTGGTAGTTGATCTTTGACTTTGGTAGTGGATGAATCAGCACGTATTTTGTTGCGCTTGTTGACTTTCCACAACTTTGATCTTGAACTGGGTTGGAGGATTTTCTGGTTTCCTCCGGATGGATCATGCGGTTCTGCAGGCGAGGGCGTCATGCTATAGTGATCTGTTACAGCTCACCATGTTACATTCTTCTCTGCTTGTTTCTTTTGCCTGGCAGAAGTGGTGCGCAACCTTTTGCTTTTAAATGGTCCTTCAGAGCACTTGAAGATGAGTACTTGAGAGCAAGGCTCGGTAAGCAACCAGGCAAAGGTTCCAGGCAATCAGTCCCAGATCGGATGTTTGATTTCAGGTTCTGACTGATTGCTTTCTTTCTCCCTGTCTCGCAGGTAAGAGCAAGGGTAAAGGAAAGAAAAAGGAAAAGCATGATATGAAATACCTTTGCTTTCGACCCTGATGATATGAGATACGTTTGCTTTTGAAGCAGTAACGGATGAACCAGCACATATATATTGGTTGCGCTTGTCTCCACATGCTTCAATGTACTAGCTTCACCTGCCTGCCTTATCTGTTCTTCAGGCAGATGTGGTATCTTCCTGGAGGTTTGAGTGGAGGTTTCGACATATTGCTTTTCTTTATCCTTGTCTTGCACATAAGAGTAGGGACAAAGGAAAGGACAGGGAGATTGCATGCCATGAGATAGCTTTGCTTTCAACCCTGATGATATGAGATACCTTTGCTTTTTGAAGAAGTCGCTTTCCACAGGTTTAATCTTGAACTGGGCTAGGCGGTTTCTTCTGCTAGAGTGGCTCCAAATGTCTGAATTTACTCATTTTATCTGGAGCTGAACTTGATTCAAGGGTGGTGGACACTTGATCTTGAATCGGACTTGTGATTTCTTCAAGGGCCGTCGAGGCTTGATCTTGATGAATGGAAACGGGACCACGAGCGGCTTCAGGATTTGAACACCCGGCAAGCAGACACGAGATGAAGGTGATGGTCTGTTTCTTTGTTCAATATCCCCAATTCATATTGAAGAGGGTCAGGAGATGAATCTTCAAGATTGATGCTTCATTGTCGCTCGTCTTGTCTGTTCTCCAGGCAGATGAGTACTCGAGAGCAAGGCTAGGTAAGCAATCAGGGAAGGATTTCCAGGCAATCCGTTCCTGACTGGGAGCTTGGCTCCGAGTGCCGTTGATCGCTCTCTTTCTCCTTGTCCTGTAGTGAAGAGGGAGGACAAAGAAAAGGTTAGGAGGAAAGCATGATATGAGATACTCTTGCTTTCGACCCTGCTGATATGAGATACTTTTGCTCTGGTGTGATTTGTTTGCAGAGGTATTCTCGGGAAGAAGAAGCCTGAGTATTTTGAGAGGTTTTGCTGGGAGTGTTATCCTCGGAGGTGAGGAAGAGTTGGGCATTTTTTGCAGGTCTACCTTGCCATGAAGACGAGCGTCAACATATATAGGGATTTCTTTTTTACAGCAAGCAGTGGCACTATTCCTTTACCTTTGTCGGTAACCGTTGGGTAATTGGAACAGTAAGATCCATGCGTTTTCCTTTTTTCAGAAATCTTTTGACAAAGTTGCCCGCGCTTTCTGCAAAGCTGAGGTTGCGTGTGAGGAGTGGCGACAGATTTGATCCGGAAAATCCGGCTTTTAAAATCTCAGAGAGTGGTGCCTCTTCGATCTTTGAACAAACGGCCCGACTTTTGATATTCGGGGAGAGGTGCCTCTTCGATTTTTGAACCGGCGCCTCTGTTGCTTCTTCCCTTTTTTATAGAGGCATCGATCGTGTCCCTAAATCATACTTGAAAAGCTGCCCGTAAGAATTTCCGTTCTTTTAGCATTTCTGAGAGTTTGATTTGCCTGATTTCGTTTTCCTTCATTATTTCTGCAAATGGCTTGTCCATCTGATTGTCGTCTTGACTTGAATGTTGGGGAAGATGCAGACTTGCCTTCCCAAAACAACATATGGCGCCCGTCCTTCGTATCCCACACCAGTCCTCTTACAGTTGGGGACTCTGTGATGAAGAATGACATTACCGCTACGGTGGTAGCTAGGAATCTTCTCACCCCTAAAGACAATAGGGTTCTCTCCAAGCGGTCTGATGAGCTGGCTGTTCAAGACTCATTGGCTTTTAGTGTTCAGTGCGCGGGCTCCGTATCGAATATGGGCCAACGCCTTCTTGTTCGATCTCGCCAGGTCGAATCCTTGATGGCTGAGGTGGCGAGTCTTAAGCTGGAGATTAGAGGGCTCCGGCACGAGAACAGGGAATTGCACATGCTTGCTAATGGTTATTCGACGAGCATGAAGAGAAAGCTTGACCAGCTGCAGGAATCCGGAGGTCGGATTCAGAGTGACCATCAGATGTTTATGGCTTTACTTCAAAGGCACCTATTGCCTTCGTCTTCTGGAGGTTCGCCGAGTGTTGAGGCTCCAAACAATCAACTTCCGGCGCCTCCTCTTCCTGGGGTTCCGCCGAGTAATGAGGCTCCACCTGGTCAATGAAGGCTTCCTCCTGTTTGTTTGCACCTTGCTGTAAATTTTTTTTTTTTATATATATATATATTTTTTTTTAACGCAAATGTACATCCCTGTAAATTTTCAGAGAATTAAATGAACGAATTTTATTTTACTCATATATATATCCTTTTTATTTATTTATTTATATATATATATATATATTTTTTTTTATTCGGTGGTGTTTACACATACATCCACCGCGCACATGTATTGTTTGTGCATGCACACACACGGCACCACATTTTTTTTTATAATTCTTTTCTTTTTGCTTTCGGTGCTGGCAGCCTGGCACCATCATTACTCCACCATCATTCTTCTTGCCCTTTTGTTTCTATATTATTTTTTTTTAAATCATGCACATGCACTTGTTTGTGCATTCATACACACACCGCACCAAACACACACAGCGCACCAACATTTTTTTTTTTTTTTTTTTTTTTTCTTTTCTTTCAGAATGGTGCACATGCACCTCCATGATTTCTCCAACTTTTGTCGTCCAACATGCCATCTCTTTATCATATTATTTATTTATTTTTTTGTATAAATGTCGGGCAGAAGATGGAGATGGTGGAGCTGCAGAAGATGGAAGCGAGGAGACGGAGGAAGAAGCTCCATTATCCGAGCACAGCCGTTGCACTGCCTACCGTCGCAGAGGGAGGGATCACCAGTTGCCGCTGCCATGTCGTCGACACCTTCAACTTCTCTGCAATCTTTCGCCAAAGTCTATCACGCCCACAACGTCCTTACTGGCCAGAGCGTCGCCGTGAAAGTCATCAACAAGAAGAAACTCAGAGGCACCAGCCTCATGTCCAAAAATCAACAAGCTCTACGAGGTCCTCGCCTCCAAGGCATACCAACTGCACAAGCATTGCACAGCCACTGTGCACCCATTGCACACTGCCTTCCGTCGCGGAGGAAGGGATCGTCCGGGGAGAGACAGATTGACAGTTCTTCCAAAGCTCCTTCGCCGCTCCTGGGTTTCCTCTGTGGGCTTGAAGGACGATGCAGGTGGCTGGGCGCGAGGTTGGTGAGGATAGCGCGGCTCCTGCGGGTCTTACCCTTAGCTGCGACGGCGAGAAGAGTTCCGGCGATGGCTTGGCGGAGTTGGGTGCTGGAGCTTGCCGTAACGGAGCTCGACGTCCTGGTGGTGGATCTGCACGATCTCGCCGCTGATTGCAGGAAGAAGGAGGTCGTGGAAGGTCTGCCATTACTGGATCTGCCGGTCGAAGCCCAAGTCGAGTTGTGGTGCGCGCAGGAGTATCAGAGCTTCGGGAAAATTGAACCTCTGTCAACAACTTCAGGTGGAAGCAAATTCGATTCCAAAACTCGCTGATTCGGCGAAAACCCGGAGCCCGTATGCACCGATAACATCCTACAACTCAACGAAATGCCCGAATTTTGGTCCGGAATCAACGACCCAGATAGAAGATCCACCTGATTCAGGTTGGGGAACCGCGAAATTAACCGACCCGATTGGAGAAAGTTCCAGTCCAAGATCTTGATTGACCGTACAAGGCGGCCGTGGAGGTTGAGCCACCGTTTGCAGACGACGGAGCTAGGCTTTCGCTGCGATTCCGGGAGCTTGGCGAGGATCTTGAGGAGGATTTCGTCGGACATTCTTCTCGCGGATGTGGCGGTAGAGGTGGACGACAAAGGATCTGACGGAGTCGGGGACGAAGTTGGGGTCGTAACCGGGGTCGGAAAACGGCGGGGCTCCGGGCGACGGTTGGCGCTGCGACGCCGATGTCTCGTCGTAGGTGCCGGCGTCGTCGTAGTCGTATGAGGCCATGGTTGATTGGTGGTGGGCTGGTTGGGAATTCAAATGTCGAGAGAGCCGAGAAGGGGATGTGCCGCTTCAGCCATAGTACGGTGAGATAGAAGGAGAGAGATTAGGGTTTTACGCTTCTTCGGTTCAACTGCAACTAGGGATGGCAACGGTTCGGTTTGGGGACGGAAAAGCAATATCCATCCCCATAACTACAAAAATTAACCATACCCATAACCGCAAAATAACCAATCGGGGATTATCCATAACCATATCCACTGGGTAACGGATTTTCAATCGGTTATCGGTTATATCCATTTTCGTCATAAAAAAAATTTATATTCATTAAATTAACGCACTATAAATTTTAGTAGATACTAATTCTGCCATTAAATAGTCACATCCAATTACAAAAAACATAACAATATATTGACGACAACAGAACATCCAATTACAAAAAACATAACAATATATTGACGACAAAAGAACGAGACCATATTTCATGGTGCTCCTCCTTCACACCCATCAATGGAGGATGATTCCTACATTATTAAGAAAATGACAAAATAATTAATATGAATCGTTGTACACATATAATCTACAAAATAAGTTTACTGTGCCACAGTACTCACTCACGAATCCAGATGTTTGCATGCAAGATTTTCTCTATTCATAGTATAAAACTAAGTAGCTAATTAAGAAATATGTCTAATTAATATGTCTAAGAAAACTAAGTAGCTAATTACGAATCCAGATATTCATAGTACAAAAAAAAATTTCTGAATCCCGATGGCAAAATTGAACTTTTAAGAATTAATTGAATAAAATATAATATATATCAAATATATATATATATATATATTATTCGGTTCGGATTCGGGTACGGATATGAATTGGATACCCCTATAACCATATCCAAAACCATAACCGAATAGTGTTCACGGTTTTTCCCCATATCCAAACCATACCCGAATTTTCATATCCAAATCCAATCCATTCGGGCGGTTATCCATGGGTATCGGGTATAACGGTTAGAATTGCCATCCCTAACTGCAGCACTAACTGACGAACGAATTTCATTGGGCTTGGATTGGGTTTGGCATCTGGGCCTGCACATGAAAGGAAACCTGGGCTGTTGGTGGAGACACGGCTGGTGCAGCCTGCAGCCCAATTCTTTTTTTTTTTTTTTTTTTTTTTTTTTTTTGGTGTACAAACTTTGTATATATATATATACACATTTTAACAACTTGTAAAAAAAAAAAAATTTTGTAACATTTACTTACATATTTTTGTACAAACGAAATTGTAATAAGAATGACTCCCTTTTTATTTTTTTTATGATGATGATTGATCCTTCTTTTTTTTTTTTTTTTAGTACATACATACATACATACATACGTGCATACATACATACATACATGCGTATATATAACATATGTGTGTGTGTATATATATATATATATATATATATATATATATTTTTTTTTTTTTTTTTGTAGGAACTCTCTCTTTTGTATGGAAAGATGAAGAAGAAATGGAGAGCTGGAGTCAAGCTTGGTGGTATCGCAAAGCGTTTGAGCTTCACGACCGGCTAGTCGTTTGACGGCGGTCACTGAAGTTCTTCGCCGACTTTGACCAAGGTGGTGATGTTGCCGTCCTTCTTGCCGTTTCTTCCTGCCGCTATTTGGAGCTTGCTTATTTTTTTATTTTGATGTGACTGAACTCAAAGTTGAATGTTTGAGCTGCCTACGTACTCTTCCAAAGAAGAGATCAAGTCATAACGTAGTTCAAACACATATATATTTTTTTTTTGGTATATTTCCTTTTTGTGCATTACGCAGTTTATGCTCTTGCGGGCCAGGAGCATTTTGGTACCGTGTGCAGTTTCAACTCGTGCAGGCAAGGAGTGTTTTGGTGCTGCCTTTTACGCTCGTGCAGGCAAGGAGTTTTGGTGCCATGATGCAGTTTCAACTCGTGCAGGCAAGGAGCGTTTGTGTCGCCTTTTAGGCTCGTGCGAACGAGGAGCATTGTGTGTCGCCTTTTAGGCTCGTGCGAACGAGGAGCATAATTGTTTGTGGATTTTGTCAAGCGGTATAGGGAAGGCGATCCTCGCAATCTTCATAGCAAGGAGCCTTGACCGAGTGATTGAAGAAGTCTTCGGGGAAGAAGTCACGCATTGTGATGGCAACGGACGATCTTCATGTCGCAATTTCATCATTCTCAACACTTTCATGTAGCTTTGGAGGTTGACGAGAGCTGTTTTGCCCCCTTTCCGATTGGCGACCTTGCGGAGGAGATGTATGCTTCTTGTGCAGTTTCCTTGGAATGACATGAGTTCATCCTTCAACTTCACTTGACTTGACTGACATGGTTTTCGAGCATGCCCCCAGCGGTTGAGGTGAATATTCTGAGTCAAAAGAGCCAGAAGTGACGGTGGTATAATTTGATTTCACCACATCTTCAAGATCTAGCTCGATGATTCCTTTATGAGCCAGCTTCATGATGAGATCTTTCAGCACGAAGCATTTTTCCGTCGGATGACTGATGAAGCGATGGAATTTGCAGTACCTTGGACTGTCAGTACGATTCATCTCTTCCGGTCATCTACATTCAGGTAAGTCGATCACCTTTTTGTCAAGCAAGTCTTTCAACATGGCAACCACATCAGAGTCGGGGAATGGATAAGTTTTCTCCTCAAGCTCCTTCAAAGTGCGTCTACGCATCTCTTGATTACGAAAAGCTTCGGTTTGAATCGCCTTGCCTCGTGTAGAGATTTTGACGGGAGCTGTGTTGACCGTCATTGCTTCCTTGGTGGGTTTCCACGTAGCCTTCTCCACCTTTGGTCCAAAAACTTTGTCGTTCTTGTGGTCGATGATCGGCATCTTCTTTTCATGGTGAGCGATGCTTAGCTCTATGTCGTGGGCACGGGTGGCCAGCTCTTCGAATGAACGTGGTTTGATGCCTTGGAGGATGTAGTGCAAACTCCAATGCATGCCCTGGACGCACATCTCGATTGCCGAAATCTCCGAGAGCCTGTCTTTGCAGTCGAGGCTAAGGTTGCGCCATTGGTTGATGTAGTCCATCACCGGCTCGTCCCTCCACTGCTTTATGCTCGTCAGCTCCAGCATGCTCACGGTGCGGCTCGTGCTGTAGAAGCGGTTGAGGAATTCCTTCTCCAATTGCTCCCAGCTGTTGATGGACTCGGGCTCCAGGTCTGTGTACCACTCAAATGCATTCCCTTTCAGTGAGCGCACAAACTGCTTGGCGAGGTAGTCACCTTCCGTCCCTGTGTTGTTGCAAGTTTCCACGAAATGGGCGACGTGTTGCTTCGGGTTGCCTTTGCCATCGAACTGCATGAACTTCGGCGGTTGGTAGCCTCTTGGCATCCTCAAGGTGTCGATCGTCTTGGAGTAAGGCTTTGAGTACAACATGGAGGTATAGGAGCTCCCTTCGTACTGCACCTTAATGGTGTTGGCGATCATCTCTTGCAGTTGCTGGATAGAAAGAGATCCCAAAGTGCCGCCGGTTGATCTGGCTCTTGCTTCTCTACAGCCTTCTCCACTGGAGGCTCCTCTTCTTCAGCGACTTCTTTCTTTATGCCAGAGCCGTCTCCTTCCTCATGTTGTGCTCTCAATCTGTTGGTGATTGCGGCGATCTGCAAGTCTTTCTCCTCTGCGGTTTTTGTGAGCCTTGCGATCGTTTCCTTCATCTGGGCCAGCTGCTCTTCGACTGAAATCGCGCCGATGGTCATGACTTGTGCAACCAACATACGTGGCTTTCCTTCAGCAGCATGCTTAGGTGCCCCTAGCGAGGTCAGGTTGATGACAGGCTCGCGTTTGTGATGTTCACCTTGCTCCCTTGACGGCACAAACTTTGTAGCGGCATGTTGAGGAGTGATTGTGGCGCCAATGGATGTTCTGTTTGTGGCGGAAGTGCTCAGGCTCCTTCCTTTGGTGTTTGCGAGAACGGTGACTTGCAAGTTTTGCTCTTCTGCTTTCTTTGTGAGCCTTGCAACTGTTTCCCTCATTTGAGCCAGTTTTTGTTCAATGGAGGAAGCTCCAATGGTTGTAAGAACGGCTTGGCCTTCCTTTGATGTCATTGATTTTGAAGTGTGCTTTGGATTTCCTGAACGAAGAAAGAGATGAGAGGTAGAGATTGTCCCACCGAGCGTGCCAAATCTGTGAACACGAATATTTCCTGAAACGAAAGAGACAAGAACACTTGTACAAAGTAATATTATGTATTTTTGATTTGTTTTTGGGTTACAATCTCTTTTACAATTTGCCTCTGATTCTATCTTCGTAAGGTGTTGATTTGGTGGTTTGGTTGTTGATCCGAAGAGCCGTCGGGGCTTGATCTTTGGATGAACAGTTCTTCAAGGGCCTTTGGAGGGCTTGATCTTGATGAACGAGGATGTGTGGATTTGTTGATGGGCTGCTGATCCAAAGGGCTATCGGGGCTTGATCTTTAGGATGAACAGTGGATGATTTCCTCAAGGGCCGTTGGGGCTTGATCTTGAAGGTTGAGGATGAATGGATCTTCGAAGGGCTGTGGGCTTGATCTTCGAAGAACGATGAACGGATCTTCAAAGGGCTTTTGGGCTTGATCTTCGAAGATGGATGAACGATGCTTCAAGGGCCGTTGGGGCTTGATCTTGAAGAACGATGAACGATGAACGGATCTTCAAAGGGCTTTTGGGCTTGATCTTCGAAGATGGATGAACGATGCTTCAAGGGCCGTTGGGGCTTGATCTTGAAGATCTTCAAAGGGCTTTTGGGCTTGATCTTCGAAGATGGATGAACGATGCTTCAAGGGCCGTTGGGGCTTGATCTTGAAGAACGATGAACGATGAACGGATCTTCAAAGGGCTTTTGGGCTTGATCTTCGAAGATGGATGAACGATGCTTCAAGGGCCGTTGGGGCTTGATCTTGAAGAACGGTGAACGATTGCTTCAAGGGCCGTTGGGGCTTGATCTTTGAAGACGGATTTGGCAAAGAACGAAGAGAGTTTCCTTGATTCTTCGAGATTTGCTTGAGAGCGTTTGGAGTTTCAAAGCTTCAAGGCTTTTGTGTAATGTAAATTGGTGTATTGAAATGAATGAAATGACTTCCTATTTATAGAATTCCAAAACTTGTTTTTTGGGTTTAAATAATCAGATGAAATAAATCACTTCTGCCAGGCGTTGACATGTGTCCTGTTTGATGACTATTCTGAATTATTTCGATTTTTTGTTGATTCACACGCTACGTATAAAATTTATGTGATACATGAGCGTTGAAATTTAAATTTTTTGTCAACGTTTATTTTCACGAAATTTCGATGTCTACAGTAGCGTCTACAAAATTCAACTAAATGCACTTATGTTATGGGTAAAGCTAGGGAAATCAAAATTTTAAACTAAATTTTATAAACATGTGGTTGTTGATGATTGAATTGTTACTTAAGTGTCGATTAACGTGTTTATTTTATGTTGGTAACATATCATTTGATTTACAAATTTGATCTTTCTATCATTATTCCTTATATTATATATACAACAACTAAATGTCTTCAAATTAACTTCAAATTTCAAAAGTGCTAGGTTTTGTTGGTAGACACCACACCAGATGAGCTCCAAGCTTTAATTAGATAGAGCCTACGAGAATTTTTATCATTATATTTAACTGCCGTTCCGATACGAAACTTAAGAAATCTGTTTAACTAACTATATCTACCAAGCAATCGCGACAAATAAGTAAAAATGGACTCTTAATATAAACTTAAATGACCAAAACAACCTATTGAAAGAATCATTAAAAACAAATAATTCTAAATCACAAACTTAAACCATATGAATGCATGTGTATGACATACTTAGCGGATGTCTCCGACTTTACTTGACACTTGATCAAAAGCTTGTGAGACAAACTTAAACTCCCAAATTACATTAAAAATATATGCTAATCTAAAATTACAGATTGATGTATTTTATTAGGGATTGCCACTTTCTTTTATATTTCATACAAAATGAATGTATAATGACATTTTTTGGAATGATACTTGTAAAAGGTACATGGGTTGTGGAAGTCTTAACATTTATGTTGTTGTTCTCGACAAGCCTGTGCAAATCATAGTATTTATCGACATATATTGTCATAAACTTTTAACAAATATCGGCAGTAATTCGTATGTGCCCACCAATTTCTAGATAAAATGGTCCAATAATATATATATATATTTTTGGTCGGAATCATGATCACGTGCGAAAATTCATAACCAATGGATAAAAAAGCAACCCAAATAAAGAGAAACAAAATTTGACAAAGAAAAAAACGTTGGTAATTTAGTGAAATCCCTCTTTTCACTCTTTCACCTCACAAAATCTAACAACAAATCCATCTTTCCTTGTTTATTTCTTCAATAAAAAAAATATAAATGTAATCAATTATCTGAATAATTAAATACTACTTGATCAACATAAATAGAATAGTAATAAGTGATTTGATCAATATATTTTACTTTAAAAAAAAAAAAATCAATATATTATCTGAAATGGTAGATAATATATATATATATATAATAAAATCAATTAATAATATAAAGATAACTCTAATTATTCATAAGAACATGTAAGTAGAATTCATATTCTCAAAAAAAAAGAAAAAAAAAGGTATTTGCACCAGTGATTTCAAATTTGGCTTGTTTCTTCTTTGTTTTTTATTAATAGAATAGTAATAAGTGATTTGATCAATATATTTTACTTTAAAAAAAAAAAATCAATTAATAATATAAAGATAACTCTAATTATTTATAAGAACATGTAAGTAGAATTCATATTCTCTTAAAAAAAAAGAAAAGAGAAGGTATTTGCACCAGTGATTTCAAATTTGGCTTGTTTCTTCTTTTGTTTTGATTAATATATTGATAGATACTTATTCCGCTTTTGAAGGTAGTTCTCAGTTGGAGGAGGCGGAACTTTCCCAGAAACTATTCCTTATGTGCGCATCTTTCTTGTTTTCAACGCCGCTTCGTCTCCCAAACCATCCCATCATCTCTCAAGTGTGACCAAAACAAAAAGGGTACATAAACATGCAGCTGATACGTCATAATCTTCGTTTGGAATTGTTCAATAGCGTGTGGCTGCTCTGAAACTTTCTGGGTTCTCTGTGTTCCGCCGCTTTTTGATGGATTCTGCTGCCTCTCATTCGGTGCAGTGCTGGATTTCTAGCTTCCCAATGAGGTAAAAAGATTATCCATTTCCCCAATTTTCCATCTGGGTTTTTTCTTTATATTGTTGGGGATGATTTGAATATAGTTTTCATGTGTATTTTCAGGAATTGATGATTTGGGATGATTTGAAATACATGGGCTGTTCAAGTTGATAAGTAATATTGATTTCTGTTTCCATTGGATCTAATGAGCCTTTCCTTTCCTGTATATATTTGACTTCCACCATCTTTGGCGTTTGTAATATATTTGGACCAAAACGTATTTGATTTGACAACATACAGCTTTGCAGTTGGGAGGCAGCCTGCAGTTTTTGGTTGGACCCGAAAAATGATTGTTTAGAGGTTTTATATGATTGGTGGTAAGGTGAATTCAGGATTTTGCTGTTTATATTTGACTTTGATATAATTGCAGACCTGTATTGGTAGTATTAGATTGATCATATTATAAAAGCTATACAATTATGGAGCTACCTGATGAGGAGGCCGTCATCAACGGAGAGGCGGAGGAAATGAACAGAGAGCCCTCTGCGGAGGCTCCTCTCCGGGAGCCCCACTCCTACCGGAGTCATTTTGGGGGGATGGCGAGGAAGAAAGCTTATATCTTTGATGGTCTTGGAAATTTTTACAACAAGGAATGGGATCTTACCGAAGGTAGAGACAACGAGTTCTGTTGGTACCATGTTGAACTTCCAAAAGGACATCAGAAGCTTTCTCAGTCTGCACAATACCTCATTGGTGTTCTTTGCCCGCCTTTGAAACTCCAGGATATTCTCTCTCTTGTCAGCAATGGACCATTTTGTGGGTATGTTGATGGGGCTCTGGTCTTCAGAGTCAACTCTCCTGGCCCTCCCTCCAGTGATTTCACATTTAGAATTGCCGCGAGAATTACTAAGAACTCAGTGATCACTGTGTCTTTGGGCCGCGTTCCCAGATTGGGTTTCTCACCGGTGGGTCAATCTCTTCTCTCAGAGATTCCTAGTGTGGAGAGTCCCTCGTATCATAGAGGTGAGCAGAGGGAAAAGAGCGGGATTGTCATAGGGGAGCATGTTCTTGAGTTCTTATTGACAATGAATCACTCTGAGGAAGCCGATAATCCCGTGCCAAAATCTGTCTCAAATCTTGTAGTTCATATTGTTGACACGCATGTGGACCACCTCCAAGATGTTGTGACTAAACTTGAGATCGAGTTGGATTCTGTTGAGCTTCAGATGGATAAAGGTGAGTTTCACCTACTACGTTTAAGCTACCTTCCGTCTATTAATTGTTCATCCCAGCATATACTGTTTTTTCTAACAAATTCCTAGTCAATTTCTTATATCTCATCCAGTGTGCAGAAAATGTTATAAAACTTACAAGTTTCGTATTTCATTCCTCACGTTTCTAATCAATAGTGCTGTTCTCTATCATAAGCAATTCTAAGTTCAGTTGATTTGGTATACCTTTAGTTATCTGACATGAAATTCTTGAAGACATTTTCCTTGGACATCATCTTAAACTGCTAATGTTTTTAGTAATTTTATTCTCCCATTCGTAATTAGGACTATGACTTCATGTGTAACAAAACCACTAAGGAAGGATTAAAAGAGATAAATGCACATTAGGAAATGGTGAAATTCCATATACACTGACTAACAATGTCCTTTGTTTTTTGATGTATTTTATATTCTTTCTGTTTTCCTTGCTTAACCATTTCCTCAATCAAGAGATTTGGTAAATTGACATATGCATGTCCTTCAAATAATGTACATAGTTAGCTCAGTACTAAAATATTTAGAACATTCTTTGATCGAATTGCATTCGTGTTCTGATTTGTAACAGGTGGGCTTGCTTTAAAGAAACAAATGCTGGATGACAGGAGATTTCCTAAAATGCATCTAGATCTGCAGCGGCTCCTACAGGTAGTTTATCAGTCCATCGTTTTCTATAGTTTGTGGAATGGAACATAGAGGAACCAAGTAAAGCATTACTGCTTATTTTGAGAGGCTATTTCTCAACCTTTATGATAGCAAACAACCCAAACAAAGAAACCAGCGCACTGCAAAACTTCTTCCATTTGGATTTTTTATGCTCCTAGTGTTTTGGGGCATCCCAGCAATTATATACCTGCTAATCCGATGCTCACCCCGCATCATATTGTCCGGAATGGTATTTCCTACCGATCCATGCCATTCTTCGTAGTATACCTGACAAATCGGAAGGTGTAGCCCAATAGCACCTGTTTTATGTATGTTGGCTTTACCTTTTTCTAAAAGTATGCAAGTGCGTAGTTCAAGTTTTTTTCCCTATTCACTGAGGAATATTTTGGTTGCTTTTGGCGGATTGTTTACTAGGCCGAGGTTAATTGTATATTCCATGAGTTTAAAATACTTGATTGTTTTTCCACCAGCCATTTTGGAGGCTGGGCCTAATAGCGCTTAAACATCTAGTTTGCAGACGTGTGTATATGCTCTCCAAACTGATTTAAATTCTCGTTCTAGGTATGACCATGTGCGATAAACCTTCTTGATTGTGTCTTTAATTTTACTGACCTCAGGTGATTGCTCATGGGGAGCAAGTTTTTCCTCGCGTCAGAGAAAGATGTTCCTCTAAGCAATGGTTTTTGAGTGAAGATATTACCTCTCTTGAAGAGCTGATCGGACGGTTGAGGAGGCTGAAGGAGAATGTAGGCTTTATAGCAAATCGTGTCACGGCAATACAGGCTGGTCTTGACAGTTGGCAAGCTGAGCAGATAAACAGGAAACTGTATTATCTCTCATTCCTATCTATAATATTCCTTCCTTTATCCATCGTGACTGGAGGTACCGTTGTTTGTTAGCATAGATTTTCATTTGCAGGTTTTTATGAAGCTTTTGACAACAAACCCTTGTATCTCTTGCAGTGTTTGGCATGAATGTGGGGGGAGTTCCTTGGACGGAACAAAAAGACCCAACGGTGAAAGATGGTTTCCGCAATGTCATGTTACTCTGTGTAGCCATGCTTCTTCTGGCACTTCTCTGCTTCAGCTTTCCTGTTTTTTATACCCGAATAGCTGCTTGGCACAGGAGAAGAGTCATGAAGAGGAGCTGGTCCCTCAACAGGAAGTCATACCTAAAGAGAACCCATGGAATTGAAGCTCGAGAAAGAAGGGGCTACCTCCGCATTTGAGGAAAGCATCTAGATTTGCAGTATGTCCTTTTACTTCTTCATACTTGGTTTCGCATTCTTTCGTGTTTCATTTGAACATTCATATCTTGTCATCATTGCCTTAATTCTGTTCTAGTAATCTTGTGTTGCTTTTTAAGTTCATGGGCAATAATATCGTTTTACTTTGCCCTAGATCGGAGATTTCGGTTGAGCACTTACTGTTATCTGGACAACCAAGAGGAAAAGTTAGAGGTTTCTCGTTGGAGACGGCCTGTTCTTTTGATGGTTTGTTTCTTTACTTGATTTATAGTTCCTCCATTTTTTCATCTTGGAGGTCAGCTTGTAAATGTACGGTCTCTTGTATCATACGTTCAAAAGATTAACAGCTTCATGATCATAAGCAAACATTCATTTCAACTGTAGTAAGGATTTGGGACTTGGGGGAATAAGCTGTTACCAGTTTCATTTCGATTACGAATTGCTCTTTTTCGACGAAAAAATGAAAGAAAGAATTTCGCAGTTTCAAATGATGAGAATGTTGGTGACTTAACTAGCTGCTATCAGTTTCGTTTCGAATGATGCTTGCTGAAATTTCAACAAATTTTAGATATTTTACATTTTTTTTCTTCGTGTTTGGAGTGTATGATAACCTTTTGTCGAGTGTTAATAACAATTTTCTCTAGGTTTTGCAAATGAAAATTTAATATGAACTTGTATTTTGTTAATATATATATATACAGTTGGATTAGCTTTAATGAAATTGTATGGTTAAGATTAAAACACAGGCCACACAATCTCAACCACACAATTTCATTAAAGTCAAATTCAACGGTCAAGAGGGTGTCCCAATTTTTTTAGAAAAATAAGGATCCCTCTTGTGAAAGGATTCCTATATATATATAGAGAGAGAGAGAGAGAGAGAGAGAGAGAGAGAGAGAGAGAGAGAGAGAGTAGTTAACCATTACCATTACCCACAATCCAATGCATACCTTGAAGAACAAGATTTCTGAAATTGAGAATACCTTTTCCAAGCAATAGAAATTGTCATTTCTTGGGCGTTCATGTATCAGAATTCAACCTTAGTACTTGGATTTGGGCCTAAAATTCCCCTTCTCGGACTTCATGAGGTTAGCTCTCTGCAATTTGACGCCACCATCTTACCGGATCATCTCCAGCTTCGAGCTTCTCAACGAGTGGTACGGAGCGGAGCTCGGAATCCAAGAATTCTGCACACTCTATACGACCCGAAAAAACTCAAAGCAACGCTACTTCCCCTTTCAAGATGCTGATGGCAATTTTGTTGCAGCAAGATCTCGAAGTTTTGAGAATGTCTTTTCCCCAATTTAGATCGAAGCTTTGGCAGTTGAGAGGGGTATGCAGAATATCATAGTTGAGTCGAATTCACACCAGATCATTGCTACTATCATAAGAACGTGTCGTATTGGGAGAGACAAGTTTTTTATTTTTTATTTGTTTTGAATAAACGATATTATCAATATGAAAGGGGAGGATAGATTTAGCTTCATAATGAGTTAGTATTAATGTAGTTCAAATTCATCTTTGACGAGAATCGAACCTAAAACCTCTCATTTACAAGTGAAGATAAATACCACTAGACCGTAATACTATGTGGCTCCACGCAAACCGGCATAAATATCGTACTGGGACACAAATTGTCTTAATGAAAGGAATCAAGTTTTTATCTCAACTGTATTTCAAAATTTCGATTTATCATGTTCATTTAACATTGGTTGATCATATCATGTGCATGCATGAAATTGTATATTTTACTTGAATGATTTATGTGATTTATTTAATAATTGAGCTCTAATTTTTCAAACAAATTGCACAAAATTTATTTAATTGAAACATAGAAGCCGTGAGTGGAACACGTTGCTTTAACCAATGAACTAAATCTAAACACATCTAGTTGGACAGTTCGGAGTACAGCTTAAAAAGGAGGAGAATCTCTCTCCTTCTCTTCTCTCCTATTTGAACAATTACGATTTAATCACGTCAATATTTTATATTAACATTTTTTTATAAAGAATAAAATAAAAAATAATACGTGAGAAGAGAAGAAGGAAGATGATGAAAATAAGATGAGGGAGAATCTTAAAGCTTTTCATCCCATTCCCACCAAAGGAGGCAGGCACATGACCAAAGGAAAAGTCAGATCAGACTTCCTCCTTTGGCCACGTAGCAAACAGCTTACCCGACGTCGTCTCGCCAATACGAACCACAAATGACAAAAGCCCTGACGGCACCGTTTCGTGGAAGTAGATAGATCCAGAACCTTCCATACACATCCTCCGCTCATTTTTCCGCCTCATAAAGCAACACTCTCTCCCCAACAAAAACCCTAAACCCTAACCCAAAACCCTCTTTCGTCTTTTCTCGACCTCCTCGTCTCTCTCTCTCTCTCTCTCTCTTTCACTTTGTTCTAGTCAGCCATGGCCACCGCCGCCTTGCTCCGCTCGCTACGACGCCGTGATGTCGCATCGGCTCCTCTCTGCGCCTACCGATCCGTACGTCTCTTTACTTTTTCTGAGATTCGTTTTTAAGTTCCCAACCTGTCACTCTCTCCACTCGATCATTTTCTCTGTTTCATCTGTTTTTTGGCTGAAAGTTATGAGATTTTCAGCTTGTTGTAGAATTTCTTGATTTTATGGAGTATTTGTTTGGTGTAATCCGATAGAATTGAACAAGTAAAAGATTTATAATTCAATATTTGAATTTTTTGGGGCTTCTGACGTGTTATTTTGTCGGTTCGATTGGGTAAAGATAGATACCATTTCCTGATCTGTTATTTACGGCGGCGGCGTATTGTTGTTTTTGTTGTCATTTCAGATTACAATCGTTTGATAGAGCTTTATGATTTTTTTCTTTTATCTTGCATATATCACTGCAATTCCCTTGTTGCAGTTTGCTTTTTGTTCTGGTTAATTGGAGCTAATTGATGAAATGGTTGGAGTAGGAAGCTTGGGTATAAATATAGATGAATTGAGGCTTGGTATAATAGCTCGATATGGATCGTGGTGATTATTTACGTGATTTATGTTTTTGCAGTTGAACAGCGCGTCTAAGTCGTCGCATCTTGCTCAAAAATGGGCAAGCTTGGCAAGACCTTTCAGGTATTTTGGGCATTCCATCGTACATTACGTTACTATGTCATTCTTTTTGTATTTTGGATTTTGGATTTTGTTTCTAATTGTATCCTGTGATGTGAATAGTTCCAAACCTCCTGGAAATGATGTTATTGGCATTGACTTGGGTACAACCAACTCATGTGTGGCGGTGATGGAAGGAAAGGTAAGGGCCGTTTACAAGTTCTTGTTGGTGTTCTGACTCAAATTATTGTTTAAGCTTTTTGCGCATGTGGTTTATGTCTCATTAAGTGTGAAATTGTTATAGAACCCCAAAGTGATCGAGAATTCCGAAGGAGCTCGAACCACACCATCAGTAGTTGCTTTCAACCAGAAAGGAGAACTATTGGTTGGTACTCCAGCAAAGCGTCAAGCTGTTACCAACCCCACAAACACTGTTTTTGGAACCAAGCGTCTGATTGGTAGACGCTTTGATGATCCCCAAACGCAAAAAGAAATGAAGATGGTTCCTTACAAGATAGTAAAGGCTCCAAATGGAGATGCTTGGGTTGAAGTCAACGGACAGCAGTACTCCCCAAGCCAAATTGGAGCCTTTGTTCTAACAAAGATGAAAGAGACTGCGGAGGCTTACCTTGGAAAGAGTGTCTCAAAAGCTGTGATTACAGTTCCAGCTTATTTCAATGATGCACAGAGACAAGCAACCAAGGATGCTGGCAGAATTGCAGGTCTAGATGTTCAGAGAATCATCAATGAGCCGACAGCTGCTGCACTTTCCTATGGTATGAACAACAAGGAAGGGCTAATAGCAGTGTTTGATCTTGGTGGTGGAACATTTGATGTATCCATTCTTGAGATATCCAATGGCGTTTTTGAGGTTTGCTACTTTCCTAGTAAGCTAAATCTTTTAATTTTCCTTCATTTTGGACAATATTGTCAACAACTTTTTCTTATCTAGGTGAAAGCAACAAACGGCGACACATTCTTGGGAGGAGAGGACTTTGACAATGCTTTGTTGGACTTCTTGGTGAGTGAATTCAAGAGGACGGAGGGTATTGATTTGGCAAAGGATAGGCTCGCCTTGCAGAGGCTTAGGGAGGCAGCTGAGAAGGCTAAGATTGAACTGTCATCAACATCTCAAACTGAGATAAACCTTCCCTTCATCACAGCTGATTCTTCAGGTGCTAAACATCTGAACATCACATTAACTAGATCCAAATTTGAAAGTCTGGTGAATCATTTGATTGATAGGACAAAGGCCCCGTGTAAGAACTGTTTGAAGGATGCTAATACATCCATTAAGGATGTGGATGAGGTTCTTCTTGTTGGAGGGATGACACGTGTTCCCAAAGTGCAAGAGGTCGTTACAGAAATATTTGGAAAGAGCCCAAGCAAAGGAGTGAATCCTGATGAGGCTGTTGCTATGGGAGCTGCCATCCAAGGTGGTATCCTTCGTGGGGATGTGAAGGAGTTGCTTCTTTTGGATGTTACTCCTCTGTCGCTAGGTATTGAAACATTAGGTGGAATCTTCACCAGGCTGATTAGTCGCAACACGACAATTCCAACCAAGAAGAGTCAGGTCAGTCATTAAAGCCAAACATATCTCAGATTACATTGACTAGGTGTGTTGTGTCAAAGGGCAATTTTTGAGGGAAGCATTTTGTTTGTTTTTATCTTCTAGCTAGGGTTAATTGCATCTTTTCTAATTAGAATTAATGACTCTATCGTTATGCGTTTTAACCTTGCCTTTGTTAGCCTTAGAGTTTGATCTGACTAAACATTTTGCCAAAGTATCAGATTCTTTCCTTTTGTTGTGGATCTTTTGTTCCTAATTTTGATTTATATCATTGCAGGTGTTTTCGACTGCAGCTGACAACCAAACCCAAGTGGGTATCAAGGTGCTACAAGGAGAGCGTGAGATGGCTTCTGACAACAAGATGTTGGGAGAGTTTGAACTTGTAGGCATTCCTCCGGCACCAAGGGGCCTGCCTCAGATCGAGGTCACCTTTGATATTGATGCCAATGGTATTGTCACTGTTTCTGCCAAGGACAAGGCCACCAACAAAGAGCAGCAGATAACTATCCGCTCATCTGGAGGTCTTACTGACGAGGAGATAGAAAAGATGGTCAGGGAAGCAGAGCTGCATGCTCAGAGAGATCAGGAGAGGAAAGCATTGATTGACCTCAGAAATAGTGCGGATACAACGATCTACAGTATTGAGAAGAGCTTGAACGAGTATCGTGACAAGATTCCAAGTGAAGTTGCCAAAGAAATTGAGGATGCGGTATCAGATTTGAGGAAAGCAATGGGAGAAGACAATGCCGACGAAATCAAGGCCAAGCTTGATGCTGCAAACAAAGCTGTTTCTAAGATTGGGGAACACATGTCAAAGGGTTCTGGTGGCGACTCATCTTCCGGTGGATCACAGGGTGGAGGAGACCAAGCTCCCGAAGCAGATTACGAAGAAGTGAAGAAGTGAGGTGGCCGAAGCTGGTAACTCGGCTTTTAACTTGCAAGTGATTTCTGATTCACCCCTGAATTTTTATGTGCTCGTAAACCTCATTTATGTCGGCTTTTGTATCTAAGTGTTGGGAGTTTTAAAATGTATTACGATAGCCATAATCTATTTTGCCTACTTCCTGTCTTTTCCAGCAAGTACATTATTAATTGAGATTTTCTTGTAGTCAGTGGGCGGATTTATGCCTAGTTTTGACCAGGCTTATTACTGTTCATCAAATTTTGAATAAAGAAATAGGTTCAGAATTCAGATTGCTCGCTCAATCTGTTTAAATGTCCATTGTGTTTTGCTTCAGTTCAGATGCCGTTCTGAAAAAAATCTTGAGGATCAAAATCGCTTTTGCTTGCTCCAAAGGAAATTGTTATAAAAGATCCAAATGTGTCTGTCGTGCTATCCTTATTTTTTTGACCGTGGATAGGATGATTGTGTTTGTAGTAGAGGGATAACGTTAGTAGGTTGAATAATTAGTTGTTATGAGAGTTGGTTAGGATCAATCACGCACTTTGTAACGTCACTAGGTTGGACAATTAGTTGTTAGAAGAGAGCGCTGGTGCATATCATGTTAGGATTTTGCCTCGGCAAAGTTAGTTTCTTATTTTGTATAGGATTGTACTCCTAAATAAAACTAGAAAAGAATCAAAATTTCCTTACAATTAGATTGGGAATTTCAGAAGATATTTTGAAAAGGAAAAGAAAGTGTACTTTCTTATTCCATTTAAAATAAAAAATTTAATCAGAAAATAGGCATGTAAACCACACCCTATACTTAATCAGAGAATAGAATAGTCATTGGAAAGCCCGAAAAAGCCGCTGGCAAATGAGAAATGCCAGAGACTGCCGCTGGAAATAGAGAGACAGCTGCCAGAAAGAGAGGGACTAGTTTTAGGGTTCGCAAAAGTACTGTTACTCTATTATTAATTAAAGGACCCGTGTTTTCTCTTATAAGGGAAATCACAACGGGACGGTGGCCAAAGTTTTGCCGAACCAATATAAATCATGTGTGTTTCTAGTTTTTTCTATTTTGCTAAGTTTTAGTGTATTGTCGGATAGATCAAAGAGCAAGATCCAAAAAGTCAGAATTATAACAGATCAATCTCACACCAAGGTGTATCGGCTTACTATTTTTTGCACTATAGTAAAGGGTCATTTGCATAGGATGTGTTTTTTGAATGTCAATAGTAGCTCGTATTTTAGAGGGCACTGGTTTTCGTTTACACTGACAATCCTAACTCGATTTTTGAGATGTGTTAATGGTGTCACCCACCAGTGTTCTACCGCCATGATTAATTTTTAGACGTTTAAGAAATAATAAAAGGCGCCTAGATTCGCTTGGACACCCACCTAACCTGCCTAAACTCACTTGAGATCAAATATTTTCAAGGTAAGTTCAATCAGCAATTCATGAAGAGACAAAATTGAGGCAACATGATTAGCAGGATGTGCTAGCTACAGGACCATTTTTCATGTTAGTACAATTTGAAACATATGCAACAAAGAAATGGTGTACAATGACTACATTACCTTGAAGAAAACCCTTGTTTTGACATGTGTTTTTTATTTTTTAATAATTAATTGACTTAATTATTTGGGTGCAAAAAGAAATTTAGATAAGCTGAGTTGGATTTTTCATAATGATAGATAAATCAAATAATTAAAAATAGCTAAATCAAGTAATAGATAAAGTCAACAGTATGACAAACAGCATTGCTTACACGCAAATTAGCTTTCAAGGTTGAGCAATCTCAATTTCACGACAGGATCTGTGAATGAATGCTGGGCTGGACCACCTCGAATGGTAGAACTCAAAGCGATCATAGCGCTGATTCCCTTACCTACATAGCCATTCTTGGAGATCCGGGCATTGCATGGTTGTTTAGAGCTAGTGAAATTGTAGCTACTAAAGCGTCGGTCTAGTTGGTTCTTTGCGCTCAATTTTGGTGTAGCAGCTATATTTTGATTCATCCATTTTTTCCAGGGGTTTCATAATTGAACATTGAGCTCATTTCATATGATGGGAGTTGCTGGATTGTTAGGCGCTGCTCTGTTATGTACTATTCTGTCACGCCCCGAACCCGGGGTCGGTACTAAAAACTCGAACCCGAATCCGAAACGTGAGTTAAAAGCTAAATAAATAAAAGGAAATTGACACGGGTTGGAAAATAAACTCCTCTTATTAAAATAACTCCAAAATCCTTACAGGGTGTACAAAAGTAATAAAACAAAATCCTTAAACTTCTCCTCAATCACAACCCCAACTCTTCTAACATTTGTTATTCTTGTACCGAACCTGCAAGGTCTAAAATGTATAGGGTGAGCAAAAACACAGCTCAGTAGGGACATAACCTTATCACAGTAAATTGACAATATTAAATTAAGTGTTATGAAATCTTATATCCAAATATCAAATTATTATTGATAATAATGCATGAGTGCAATGCAACCTCTTCGGTTACCCCCGTTAATTTATATAATAAAACACGCGGACCTGCACGTCCCATACCATGCATTTTACCCCCGCAGAGGTGGTTCGAATGTTCAATTATAGAAACTAACCCCCGTACGATATCCCAAGAGAAACCCTTTTTGCTAGTCATCTTATCTAATTCATTGATCTCCAGCCCAAATCACCCACATCGACAATTCCCGTCGATATCCTATTCTACTGTGCACATCGGGCTCGCCTGGAACTGGTTTCACAATGAATAGATTCAACTACACAAAAGATCCTTTCCAACTACCCTCATTTCCTGAATTCCAATCTCAATACTGAAATTCCCACCACATCAACATGAATGATGCACAAATAATATCATTTTATCTTTCACATGTATCACAGTATATTCTCAACGAATAACATTTCAGCAATAATTCTATAACCAATAACAAGTAAACACTTAACTGAAACAATTAACCAATTAAATCCAACCATATAAATCAACCAAAAAGATCAAGAATATTATAGCACTTCACGAAATTTAATAAAATCAATTTCCGTAAAGGTCTGCCTTATTTCCCCTACCTGGATTCCAAAGCTAAAACAAAGATCCACGTCACTACTGGAATAGCTAAGCTCCACGTACTTGAGCAAGCTCCTTGATCACTTCTAATGCCATGAATTTCTTCTACTCTATTTTCTTTTCTAATCTCTTATCTAAACATAAATAATATTTATATACACACCCGTACATATATATATATATATATATATATATATATATATATATATCTCATATATGTATATATATATATATATATATCTCATATATGTATATATATATATATATATATCTTATATATGTATATATTGTACACACACATATACACGGACATACATGCATGGCTTCCTAGCAGCCAACATATGTTTCCTCAAAAATGGTGAATAAAAGACCGAATGGAACCTCTATTTATAGTAGAAAAGGTCGGCTCCCTACAGTGTAAAATATATTATATGTAGGGATAGAAATGTAACTGACGAATGGCCAGTTGACAAGTGGGTTTCAAGGTGTCGTTGTGCATGGGGTAGATGACATGGGATTAACACATGTGGCTTTGCCAACAATGGTGGAAGCTGGTGGTGTCAATGGAATCCCTCAAAACCTCACACCTCATTGTAAATATAACAGCTGTCAAGGAAATGAAGTGCTGCGTGTTGGACTATGAAGGAAGCCATCTAATTGTTGGACACCTCCAAGCAAAATGGGATAGACTTCAATTGCAAGACTACACCTTGCTACTACACCTTGCTAATTGTCAGAAGCTATCGACTAGAAGTTGACAGCAAAATGCGAAAACTAATATGTAATATATATAAAATATATATATATACATGGAAAAGAAATAAACAATATCATTGTAGCTTCAAAATACCATTTGTTCTATATTTTTAAAATACGGGTTCTCACATATTCATGGTGCTACTGTAGAAGATACTTTATTTGAAGATGGTGATGGTGCAAATACATTCCATGCTTTAACCCAACTCAAGCTCACTTTTAGCTTGTAAAGCCAGCTGCTGTTATAGCTGGATCCTAGGTTGTAACTTTAGAGAGAGACTTTCTTCTGTAATAGGAGGAGGCCACCTTTTTTTCCATTTTCAGATCAAAATATGCTCGGGGTTCGCTAGCATTACAATTTATACAATACAGACCACCAAAAGTTAGTCTAGAAGAGAGTTCCAGCTCAATCCCCTCCCTCTTATCTTCAAAAAAGGACTGGATTGCATTTGTGGCCTGATGTCGATGTAATAGGGCTTCCGGGAGAGCTCATATTCCATAATGCGCGCACATTCATGCTTAAGTTCTCATATCCGTGATCCCTTCCTGAGCGACTCTCTCATTCTTGCAGTTGTTAAGGTCAAGGCCCTTCCACTATTAAACCAAGTCATGTAGTTCTCCTTTACAAAAAAGCCATCGTATACACACGAAACACTAACCTTATCTCAAAGAAAAAAAGGCTTTCCTTTTAAGGAAAACTAACAAAAAGTTCAAAAAAAAGCTTTTGTCTTGTTGAAAAATGACAAATAAAGGTGTAATGAATAGTACCAAGGAAATGTGAAAATATGGTTTTTCGTTAAAAGTGAATAGTACCGGGAGTGTTTCGTTAAAACTCTCTTCCTTTTATCAATCCCTATTCCTGATTGTTCACCTTCACTGATGATTGTTTATGATGGCGATCGTCATGAACATGAACTATTGTTTGTTCTAGTATCTCTGACTCATCGAGGTACTGCACGCCCCTGATAATTGCATCGTTGTGCCTGGGTTATGAGGCTCTTAGCCACATGGATAGTTCAATGTGCTTATCAGCGCCTGACCATGCCTTTTCATCTTTTTCACTCTTTCGTCTGTTCCTATCCTAGTAGCTAGTTTTGAGTTCTTTGGCTCTTCTTGCCGTGGTGAAATCCAGTTAGGGCAACTGGGCCAGATGACATGGATAGCTGAGTTTCCATGGTAGGATACAAGACTTGAAATGTGGGTCTTGGGCAGACGTCCTCCACTAGTACAGACATTCATCCAATGAGTGATGACACTGGCGAGCAAAATGCAAAATTCGAATTTAAATACATATGAAAACACATTATTTTAAGAAACCTCAGATACGTAAAGGCCTGCAAAACATCTAACCTTTTTGGGAATACTTTTAACATTTTCTTTAGGATATTGTTCTTCAAACAACTCTAAAGTACATGTTGGGTGATTTGAACTCGAACTCAAATTTGGGTCATAAAGACAGTACTTCCGCTATAGCTAATATGGGTAAACCCATGTAAGATTGACTTGAGTTGAACTTATTATATGGGTCGTCTTGAATTAGTTTGGCTTAGGTTGAGTTGTTTCTATTTAGGCTGTCATTTTTAAGGTTCTAAGAGGTGTTAAACGTTAGTCAGCGGCAGTAGGCGGATAACGGTCTTGTATAGGCGTCTAGGCGAGGCTTATGCAGTTTTTTTAATTTTTTTAATTAAACTTATTATATAATATATAAATAAATGTCTACTCATACTTAAATAATACATAATTGTATTGAGATATATAAATTACAATATAGAGTGACATATAGATTATAAAATATTAAAACATGTTGAAAACATGACGAACAAGCATATAATGAGTGTTCATTCAAGTATTGAACAAGTCTTTTATAATTTACAAAATGAAAGTTATATATTTTCTGTCTAAGTAAGACACGACCTAGGCCGATCTAGACGTTCTTTCTTAATTTTCAAACACCGGAAAAAAAGTTGAGGTTACACTATAAAACCAATTGACAATATAAAGTCTATCATCCCAACTTATTTTTAAGCCCATGCAAAGTCTATCATCCCATCAATGTGAGATCATTCTTAACAACATCTAAAAATTAATCGAAATGATTGTCAGCCGCTTAGCATTTGGGGTGATGATTTTTAGGTTAGTGCTTATGTCAAAAGATCTAAAATAAGCCAACATAACACGTCAGCCATCAAGATTGTCACATCCCCGCCCGGGGTCCACCACATCCCGGGCCCGCTCCACCACCGTAGCACGATATTGTCCGCTTTGGGCCCCAACTACGCCCTCACGGTTTTGTTTCTGAGAACTCAGACGAGAACTTCCCAGTGGGTCACCCATCATGGGAGTGCTCTCGAGCGCTACTCGCTTAACTTCGGAGTTCCTACGGAACCCAAAGCCAGTAAGCTCCCAAAAGGCCTCGTGCTAGGTAGGGATGAGAATATACATATAAGGATCACTCCCCTGGGCGATGTGGGATCTCACAAAGATCCATCGTGCGGCTCTTCTCAAACATGCATTTAATTCCCCACAAAATGACCTCCGTAACGGAGGAGAAATTTTCAATTGCGATGGAAAGACAGATGATATATTACGTGTTTTTACGTAAATAAAGAAATTTTTTAATTTTTGAATTATTAACGTCTTAACCCACGTATCGCACCATTTATATAAGATATAGTCATTGAAAAATCTCTCGTACTAGAGAAGCAGCCTCTTCTGTCCAACCTAAACCCCCAAACCTAAACCCTTTCTCTTCGGCTCTTCCCTTCTTGGCAGCCTCTTTCATTCATTCTCCCATTGCCTCCCAAATTTTCACAACCCTAAGCTCCGATTGAATTTTGATTCAGATGGGCAGTAAAAAGAGAAGCTCCACTTCCATGGAAGCTGCGGCTGATGCCGTCTTTGACGACGGCGGCTTCAGTAATCTGAAGAAATCGAAGAAGGGCAAAACAAAGCAGGAGACAGCAGAAGCTTCTGCCCCTTCTTCTTCTACCGCTACCACCGCCGTCAAACCCATGGAGAGACAAAAGAAAAGAAAAGCTTTGGACAAAGTAAGGCGCCTCCACACTGAGGAGACCAAACCCAAAGAACCTAAAACAGTGGAGGTTCAATTGACAACTGAGGTTCCCGCTTCGTCTTCGACGAGCGGGATTCTTCCGGAGTTCCATGTGGGTGTGTTTAAGGACTTGGCTTCGGGTGATGGGTCTGTTAGAGAAGCTGCGGCGGAGGCTTTGGCTATGGAGTTGGTGGCGGTGCAGAGAGCTTATGATGGGCTTGAGAATAAGGAGTTGGTTGAAGGTGGAGTGAAGTTGGAAGCCGAGAAGGATGATGGGTTGAATGATTGTGCGCCTTCCTTGAGATATGCCGTGCGGAGACTCATTCGCGGTGTTTCTTCATCAAGAGAGGTTTTCATTTTCCCCCATTATTTTGTCTTATTTGTTATGTGATTGTTGCATGGTATTCGTGTTTTTGAATTTTTGTGTGTCATGATTATGGTTTTAAGTTTAGGCTATCCTGAATTGAATGCTCCTTGATTTAATGTTGTTGCTTTGAAGAGTGTAATGTGGGACATATTTGTATGCAAGTCTTGGAAGTATTTAGTCTTGCAGGAATCTAAGCTTTTGGAGCTTTGGTATACTTACATTAGTCATTGTTTGACCTTTGTTATAGGCTGTGGTTTATTATCTGATTTAATACTCTCTCGAATGTAAACTGTTTCTTTCTTTTGAAGCCGTCGTTCTTCAACTTAGATTTTGTGGTAAAAGGTTCATTATATGTCTCACTACAAGCAACCAGAAGCATCTTTGTTTTTCTATTGTGAATCTCATCCAAGTTCATTATTGAAAGCTTGCAATTGCATACAAGAGGCTTGGTTTTGGGGTACATAAAGGATGTTTTGTAATTCATTTCTGGACCTGTACAATGTGCAATAAAGTTTTGGAGAAGCATATGTTAATGTGTTGAGTTCAATTTTGTGGGTTGTTGTAGCGCTTTTTTGTTAAAATCTATACAGGGTAATTTGCTTTTCAATCTGTCAGTTGTGCAGATTATTATACTATAGTTATCAGTTTGACCTGTTTCATGGTTAGAGACTATATTTGAGAGTTTGAAAATTTTGATTATGTCAGTTGTCGTATGGCAATTTAGACTGTGCGCGATATCTTACTGAAATTCTACTTACACTAATAAATTTTGTTGAATATAATTCATCGAGAATTTGGCATGAGTTAGTGTGTTCTGATTTTAACTTGAAAACCTTCGAATATCCTGTGCTTACACTAATGCATGTATTATGGGTTTATAAACAGTTTGATCTTCCCGAAATAAACTTGAGAAGCTAATGTAGTGCAACTTGTTTGGCTAACTTTTGTTATATGTACTGTATTTCTTTTCCAGTGTGCAAGACAAGGGTTTGCATTAGGTTTAATTATTTTAGTAAGTACAATCCCCAGCATCAAGGTGAAGTCATTGTTGAAACTCATTGTTGATTTCTTAGAGGTTTCTTCATCAATGAAGGGTCAGGTAGGCAAAACCTTTGCTTTATATTTCAAAGAATTCTTTGATTCAGTTTTTCTGTATTTTCCCTAGAAAGTTTAGTTAGTTGCTTCCTCGTTGCATTGCAGGAACAAAGGGATCATCTTTTGGGTCGCTTATTTGCCTATGGAGCTATTGCCCGATCAGGAAGACTAGCTGAGGAGTGGGTTTCTGATAGAAATACTCCACTCATAAAGGAATTCACTAGTCTTCTCATTGCCCTTGCATCAAAAAAGCGATACTTGCAGGAGCCTGTTGTTTTGGTTATTATAGACTTGATTGAGAAGGTAAAGTTTCCTGATAAATGAAATATTGGTTTGCATGTGGAAAATATATAATCTTTATGCCTAGTCAGGTAACGATTACGATTTCAGCAATCTATGCCTGTAAATTCAGTTCCAATCATTATAAGGTTGCTACACAATTGTTCTGAAATTTACTAATTATTAAGTATTTTTTCAACTCATTGAATAAGCCGTAATATATAAGACTGGCTGTATAAACTTAGCATGTTATGTCATTGGACTGTGTTAGTATTTGTCAGCTCCTATCCATGAATATAGTTGATCTGCATATAACTTTTCATCAATTATTCGGATTTTATTTGTCAGCACAGACTAGGTGGATTTAAAATTTGCCAAAATTCTCGACCTTGTTTTAGCTTTCCAATTGTTTATGCCTCTGTATTACAGTAGCCTGGGTTTTTATTAAATTGTCTTATTCTAGATGTTAAATGTACGTTAAATTCAAATGGCCCTTGATTTGGTCATGAGTTGCAGAAGCTTTCCCTGTCAATTAATTTCTCTAGGACTTGGGCATTTCGCCAAGTGCCATGTCATTTATGGTACATGCCACTGTTTATAGATTGTTGTCCTGTTTCATCATAGTCCATATCCAATTTATTTTAGAAGACAGAAAAAGCAAGTAAACTTGTGTCTTTTTATTTCTTTTCATCATTGCTTTCATTTAGTGAAGGTTATCCTGATAAATTTATTTCACTCACATTGTAGACTTTATATGTTAGTTGCATTATTCAATAATGTATTCTACAGTGTTTCACTGAATATCCACAATAGATAGATTAACAGTGATTATGTGTTTCTAAATACAGCCTTCCTTTGTACAAATTTTGTAAGACAATTTCTTACCTAAATTTTGGTACTTGACTATAAATCATGCATTGGCGTATAAGAACTGGTTAACTTCGTAGCTTTTAGACAACATCGGTAGGCTGCAGCGCTGGTTTCAACTGGTGTGGTTCTATGCTTTGAAGTCTACGTTTTACAGCTTGATTGCGGATCTCTTTTCTTTGTCCTCTAATAGGACTTTTATGCTTGTAGTTCTAGTCAAGCTCAAGTCGTTAAAAGATATAGAACTAGAAGGAAAAGAAAAGCATTTTTCATTCAAATATATTATAAGAGCAGTCTATAATAGTTAGTCCCACGGTTCCTTGGAAAGAATCCAGCCTGAAGTTGAAGGGGTGGGGATATAGTGAGAAAATATGTCTTTGTATTCAACACTTTGGTGAATGGTTCTCGTACTTACATCATGCCATCATTTTGAGGGGTTGTGCGTTACCGCTTCTGGAATCTGTCTATGAGTTTAGTAGAGATAGTGGGTTCTTGCTTCTGTTTCCACTGCTTTGTTTTAGCTCCTTGTTCTTTCTTTTTTTAACCGGATTTTTTTGGATGTGAATACATAGGTCCTTGTCATCATCATGTCGTAATACATTTACTTCTGTGTATTCTTTGTTTGCAGTTGCACTCGGAGGCCTTGCTGAACCACATGCTAGAGGCCCCAGGACTTAATGAGTGGTTTGAAGGAGCTATTCAAGTTGGAAATCCTGATGCATTGCTTCTGGCTCTGAAAATCAGAGAAAAAACTCTTATTGAAAGTTCAAGTTTTGGGAACCTTTTACCAGTCCCATTCAGCCCCAACAAACTGTTTTCTGCTGACCATCTGTCTTCTCTTGCTAACTGCTTGAAGGTAGTGTGGGTTTGTGTTCTGTGCGCCAAGTGTGTGGGTTTGTGTTGCTGTGTTCCATTTATGTATGGGTGTGCATATTTTTCTGGGTGATGTACACTTCACTATGGTGGAAACTATAACTCTTCACAAAACCATTCCTGAACTTTTTTGTTTGTGTGGAATATGACAGGAATCCACCTTTTGTCAGCCTCGTGTTCACAATGTGTGGCCTGTTCTGGTAAACATGCTTTTACCTGATAGAGTTTTGCAGGCTGAAGATGCAATTTCTGTTTCAAATTCCTTGAAGAGGCCTAAAAAGAATCGCAAGTCTAGCTCTTCTGATGAAGAAATTGCAAAGAATTTCCAGTGCTTCTGCGACGTGATCATTGAGGGATCACTTCTACCATCATCTCATGACCGCAAACACTTGGCCTTTGATGTTCTGCTTCTTCTTCTACCAAAGTTGCCTGCATCTTTTATTCGGATTAGTCTGTCTTACAAAATTGTTCAGTGCATGATTGATATACTTTCTACAAAGGATTCTTGGCTCTATAAAGTTGTGCAACATTTTCTTAAAACTTTAACTGATTGGGTTGGGGATGATGATGTGAGAAGGGTTTCTGTCATTGTGGCTTTACAGAAACATAGCAATGGAAAATTTGATTGCTTTACACGAACAAAGACAGTTAAGGATTTGATGTCAGATTTCAGAACAGAATCTGGTTGCATGCTGTTCATTCAGAACCTGTTGAACATGTTTCTGGATGAAAAACATGCTACCGAGGAACCTTCAGATCAGAGTCAAACGACAGATGACAATTCAGAGATAGGTTCTGTTGAAGACAAGGATTCCATTGGAACCATGGGAAATTCTGATTTTTTGAAAACATGGATTGTGGAATCCCTCCCTAGTATATTGAAAAATTTGAAACTGGATCCCGAAGCCAAGTTAAGGGTCCAAAAAGGAATTTTGAAGTTTCTAGCAGTTCAGGGATTGTTCACCGCATCCCTGGGGTCTGAAGTAACATCCCTTGAATTACAAGAGACATTTAGGTGGCCAAAAGCTGCCACCTCAAGTGCCCTTTGCAGGATGTGTATCGAGCAGCTTCAGTTACTGTTTGCAAACTCTCAGAAAGGAGAGGGGCCACGTCCTTTGCCAAATTGCATAGAGCAAATTGACCTCGGCTCATACTTTATGCGCTTTCTTTGCACTTTGTGCAGTATTCCTTCCGTCTCTTATTTTCGGCCTTTGGAAACCGAGGAAGAAAACACTTTGAAAAAATTGCAAGCAATGGAAACTTCACTCTCAAAAGAGGTACTTTTTTTTACCGTTTTCAGTTCCACGTAATTATTGGTAAGGTACTTTCTCGAAAGAGGCTTTCACTCCACATAATTATGCATCTGATCAACTTAATTTACTTTTGATCTCAACGTGGGTTTCAAATTTTAGATTGTAATAAGTTGGATATGACCACAATATGTCATAAAACATGAAATCAGTGAGGTTTAAAGTTAGGGATGGTGTTTCTGATGCGTTATTTCCTAGTAAAGGCCATTTTTCTCGTTGTTTTCACCCAACTCAAGGTAGGTTTGATTCTACTGATGCCTTATTCAGGGATCTTATAAATGGTGTGGTCTTGCCTTCTAGGCTATCTTCAGTAGAACTACTTTGAACTCAAGTTTAAGATGCAAGCTTCTTAATTATTTCTTTTTTATTCTTTCAGTTTCTTGGTTGTACTGTCCTTTCCATGTTCTTTGGCATGACATGAAGCTTCTTGAATGCTTCAATTGCAGGAAAGGAATTGTGGGCTTAGTGGTGATGCAAATAGGTTGCATGCACTAAGATACTTGCTCATCCAGCTGCTTTTGCAAATGCTCCTTCGACCAAAGGAATACTTAGAAGCAGTCTCCGAGCTTATTATATGTTGTAAGAAAGCTTTTCCTGTTGCTGATCTTCTTGATTCCCCTGGAGAAGATGACTTGGATGATGATGGTGCACCTGCCGTGATGGATGTTCTTGTGGATACATTGCTTTCTTTGCTGCCACAGTCATCAGCTCCCATGCGAACTGCAATCGAGCAGGTGCGGTGGATGTTCTTGTGCTTACTTGAATGATTGTACAGATATGCTATGTTGGAATGTTAGGAATTTGTTTGATATTACAATGTTTTGAATTTTATTTATGTAGTCGGACAATTTATCTCTGAATGATAATCATATGCTTTCACTGATACTTTACTGGAATTATTCTTTCTAATTCTGTAATTTGATTAGTTGGGGTGTTGAATTATCTCTTCTGATGCTAGAGTAATATATTTCATGCTGGAGTTACATTGTTACATACCAGATTGATGAACTAGAATACTGCAATGCATATATATTTAGAAGTCTTCCTGTATCTGCATGTACATGTGTGTGCGCACACACGTGTGGACGTTTAAAGCAAAACCTAAATGAAGTTAAAATTTATGTGACTAATTATCTGGAGTCCATGTCTTGTAGGTATTTAAATACTTCAGTGGTGATATCACGGATGATGGTCTGTTGCGGATGTTGAGGGTCATTAGGAAGAATTTGAAACCTGCTAGACATCAAGATGCTGATAGTGACGACATTTTTGACGATGAAGAAGATGATGAAGATTTTCTTAACATTGAAGAAGATGAGGGAATTGATAAAGCTGAGACAGGTGAAACCGGTGACAGTGATGAGCAGCCAGATGACTCCGAGGCTGACTCTGAGGCTGTTGATGCTTTTGAGGCAGTTGGCAAAGAAATTCCTGAAGCTTCTGATGATTCTGATGGAGGAATGGATGATGATGCAATGTTTCGAATGGATACTTACCTTACCCAGATCTTCAAAGAGAGAAAGAATCTAGCTGGGGGTGACACTGCCCATCACCAACTCATGCTGTTTAAGCTTCGTGTTCTTTCATTGCTAGAAATTTACCTACATGAAAATCCAGGCAAGTGTGTTGTATTCAAATTAGCTGAGATACAAAATGGCGTAACAAGTAGTTTTGCAAGCACGAATTTAAAAATATATTTCTTCCATTTAAAAATATATCCCTTGGAACTTTTTTCATTTTGTATTCTAACTTTTCCCTTTTGTATTTGTGGGCATGGTTGACTCAATTAAACAGGCAAGCCGCAGGTTTTGTTGGTGTACTCAAACTTAGCTCGGGCATTTATTGAACCACCCAGTGCAGAAAGTAGCGAACAGCTAGGACAGCGTGTATGGGGGATACTGCAAAAGAAAATATTTAAAGCAAAGGACTATCCGAAGGGTGAAGATGTGCAATTATCTACTTTAGAATCTTTGCTGCAAAAGAATTTGAAGTTGGCCTCAAAACCAATTAAGAGAAAGAAATCCGCAACCAACCTGTCCAAGAAGAAACAGTCAGCCTCGTGGAACCGACACAAAATGATTACCAGCCTTGCACAGAGCTCCACTTTCTGGATTCTGAAGATCGTTGAAGCAAGAAATTTTCCAGAGCCTGAGCTGCAGAGGGTTTTTGATATTTTCCAGGGAGTTCTAGTAGAGTATTTCAATAGTAAAAAGTCTCAAATCAAATCTGGATTTTTGAAAGAAATATTTAGAAGAAGGCCATGGGTAGGGCACCATCTCTTTGGCTTCCTTTTGGAGAAATGTGGCACTTCAAAGTCAGATTTTCGGCGAGTAGAAGCACTTGATTTGGTGAGTGAAATATTGAAGTCCCTGGGCTCTACTGATGGAAGTAGCCAGGAAGCGCTGAAGAATATTATGAAAAGCCATCTGGAGAAACTCTGTCGTCTGATAGAACAATTGCTGACAAATATATCAGAAAAACAGTCGAGGCAGGCTGAAGCGCGGAAGTTTTGTAGCAGGATTCTTCAGATGATAACAACCCTTAAGCTGACCAAGTCTTTCCTTAAAAATTTATCCCCAGATGCTCATGCCAAGTGTGAATCGCAACTCGGTGCCCAATTTACCAAAATGAAGACAGTAGCACATGAGTGAAACGTGCTGAGCTCATGAATGAATTATGTTTCGTATTTATGTTAAGGGAAGCTTCTTTCAGTCCCCAAACAACAATACTCGGAAGCAGTTTGTGGTAATATCATTCACTATTTTTAACAAGGTTGAGCTGATGCTCTTCGACATCACTTTCTTGAGGTAGGTACGTATTATACCTTGAAAGAACTATCAGTTGTTCAAACATTTGTGTTAGTGTGATTTCGTTTAGTGGTTCTTTTACTTCTTTTTACGAGTAGTTTTTTCGGACAGGAAGAGTTTAGGCGATAGCAGAAAATTATGTACTTGGAATACTCAGATTTCACTTATTTTCAATCGAAGAATCTTGCGGTTCTTGAATTCCCCGACTTCTCTTGTATTGTACTTGTTAAGTTTTTTTTTTCTTTTTTCAAGTGTATGCTGCATGAAGTGCTGAGCTGATTGGTCTATTTTGTGCACGTCACGTTTCGAGTCATGACGTTTTCTGTTTTGGGGGCTGCATTTTTGAATTTGAACACTAGGAAATAAACAGATTGGGACCATTTGAAAAGCAAACAGGATTTCGACATTTCGCGAAGTTTAGAATTCATTTTCCTCTATCTATTCCATACAACAGCAGCAGATGGAGACACGTTTTCCCAAGTCCAAAAAATGACCTGAAATTGAGGTCAACGGCAGCATAAAACTGAACCAACAAGACTTGGTGGAACCACTGTTGTGAGCTTCTCATGTGTTAGGAATCTCATCTCATTTCGAGATATGCTAGGATCAGTTGCCCTTGCGCTCGAGGTTAACTAGCAAGTGACACGTGGATATTTGCTATTAAGGTATCAAACAAAGGCAGAGCCTTTATTGCCACAGGTAGACTAGTCATATGATCATATCATACCCACTTTTCAGTTTTTAATTTAACTTTGTTGGGGAATATGGTATTTGGAATATCAACTTCGATTGAAGCTGCCACGAGTTTTCCATTTGATTTTTGGCAGGCAGCAGATGCGCTACACAAACACATCAATCTTTTTTCAAAAAATCACTCACTTTACCCTCTTTTACACACTGTTTAATTTAAGTGAATGACATTCTAAAAATCTAATTCTGTGTACTACAAATAAAATACTTATACGGCCAGATTCCTTGTGACAGTCGGCTAGTCTATTTAATTGAGCGGCAATGGAAGAGCAGCACATGCTTAAAGAGATGGATATAGTCTGTCAAAACTTATCATGCCTCCTCGACTGCAAATATTAATACTTCTTTTTACTCCATCATATCATATTATTATATTCAATTGGTATTTAATTACTCACATTACTCACCACAACCACCCCCATCACATCACAGGTTGTTTAGTAAATAATGAATAATATCAGATAAATGTTAAAATATAATTTTTCGTTAAAAATACACAGTACCGAAAATGTTTCGTTAAAACTCCCAATAAAAAGAAAATTAATGAAAAGTTCAAAAAAACTTCATTTTTAACTGAAAAACCATTTTTAAAGGTATAGTGAATAGTATCATGTAAAGATAAAAATATAATTTTTCGTTAAAAGTAAATAGTATCGAGAATGTTTCGTTACACCTTCCTAGAATAAACTGTCCATCTTTAACTTGCAAAAAATCTGATTTGGAAGGATTAAGGGTCAAACCCTCCGCCCTCCCCTCTGGTTCTGCTCAAATAACACTCTAAACAACTTGAGTTACAATCTCCCTCTTCTACATGGTAGAATCTCCCTGTTTGGAGAGGAGGAAAAAAAAGTAGAAAGGCAGGCAGGAGCACAACAAATAAGAGCAGAATGTAAATGGGGAAAATTATGTACTAACTCTCTTTCTGTAAAATATTGTGTACAAAAAGTGTTTCAAATCTCTCTTTTCTCACTACTAAACCCCATCATTCCTTCTTCCTTCTTCCTTCTTTCCACTACTAGTAGTGTCCTGTTACACTACAATTTTTACCACCTCTCTCTCCTCTCTCATCACCTACAACAAATTTTTTCTTCACACATTTCTTTGTTTTTACACCTCCAACCAAAACTACCAATTCCCACTACTTCTACTTCCAAATCCCCCACAACTGCAATGCAAACAAGAAGTAGCTCACACATTTCACTTCTGCTCAGTAGTTCCGATTCCGTCAACTCCCAATACTGCTTGCATCAACACAGCCAACAATACAATTCATTCAGCTCACGTTTCACAAACCATGATCAGCAGAGCAGCAGTAACAATATCATAATTTCAGCAAACCGTACCTCAATGAAGCGATCCACCCAAACAGTTAAAGGCCCTCCTTCCCACATGGAAAACATGCTCTTTAGCTTCCTTCCCACTTGGAAAGCATGCTCTTCAATGTCTGTCTTTCAATCCAATGCAATTGAATGCACAGACTAGGATTGAGCGTTATCGTCATCTGAGTCACTCCCCGAAGAACTTCCAGAATCTGAATCTGCAAACATCCCACCCCACAAGACGTTTTAAGCACTCTCTTTGTTTTGTTTTTTTTCATTCTAATTCAGAAACAATAAAACTTCATTTACACCAAATCTAAATCCATTTCAGGTTTGGGTTATACCGCTTGATGAGGAGGAGCCACTGCTCGAACTACCAGAGCTGCTTGAACTATCACTACTAGCATGGTCACCAACATCTTTCTCAATCTCCACTGGTGGGAAGCTGCTCATTGGCATGTCGTCGCCAATGTCCACGTCTTCATCTCCTGCTTCACCCTTTTTCGACCTCTTATGCTCTGCAGTTGATGCAACTTCAACTTTCTCACAAGCAGGTTGTTCCTAGAACAGTAAAAAAGATCACGATTTCAATAAGCTAACAATGTGCAAGAAAAATCATAGTATGAAAACAATGCCATTGTAAAGCGACTTCAAAATTCAATCGGGCCCTTACCCGGTGCCCTCTGTTTGAAGCAATGTTGCTATTGCTGTTGCTGTTGGCGTTACCCATCAATGCTTGCCGCTTAATCTTGCTAACCATCTTCTTCCAATTCGTCACAAGCCGATCAAGCTCCCAAAGGGTCTCCGTATCAACGGCCTCAATGTCAAGCTCAATCTCATCCCCATCCTGCTTCAAATGCCCATTCCTCTTCCTTATAATCTGCACAACCTGCTCCATCTTCTCCTGAGGCAAACTCTGCAACCCAATTCCCAACTTTTGCTTCTCCTCCATACTCATATTCCTCTTGTTTGGGTCCTTCGCCTTTGGCTTCGGCTGCTTCAATGGCTTCACTCCCGACCCCTTCAACTGTGAATTCGTCCTCACAGGAGAAGAATGCCCCAATGCTGGATTTGACGACGGGTTTGATGAGCTCACAGGAGCTGGAACGGGAGACGATCGAACTGGCGGAGGCCGAACCGGCTCAGGTTTCTTCTCCATCCGAACAGGCGTCTCCCTCCTTGAAACCCTCTCGGGCTCAACATGGTTCCAGGAACTCGCCTGCAATTCCTCATCAGAACCCTTTTCGGACCGGAACTCATCTCCGTGTTTGTCAATCAGTGGCTGAAACAACTCCTCGAACCTCGAACGAAGCTGATTGGCAAAATTATAGACCTCGTGGCCTTGGGGATTGTACCGCATGGCATTCTCGAAAGTCAATCTCACATCAGCTGCAAAATCAGAAGGCGTTAGATAGAGACCCTTGGCAAGGTAGGTTTTGACGGTGCCGAGATCCATCGGTTTCTTGATGATGTCGTAGTAATCGTGAAGGCCCAACGCAACTACATCAACTGGTTTGTTGAAGATCCAGGCATACTTCTGCTTCATCAGCTTGGATAATACCTGCCCGCAATTCTTCATCAAATCCCCATTTTCCAAATGCGACCTCTTCGAATTGGAACTCGATTCCTTACCGTGAGCAACCGGCAGGGGCCGTTTCGACCCAGCCATCTTCTTGTTGCCGATCGGCTTCTTATGAGCCGACTTAGGGTTGAAGTCGCCGGCTTCAATTCGGTTCTTGAGAACACGAATCTGATCGAGCTCAAAGAGGAGGCGGCTCTTGAGCTCAACCAGCTCTTTTCCCGAATAGCTCGAGATGTTGAAGCTAACGTACTGGGAGTGAACGAGATTTACGTCGTTCGTGTTCGATCGCCGATGGTGGTTGATCGACGAAGCGTCATCTGATGCAGTCTGAGTGACGGCCTGTGACTCATCGTTGAAATCGGGATGATGAGCTTGGAATTGCCGCTTTTTAGGGTTAGGGTTACGGTTAGTGTTTGAAGAAGAAAAGGGAACTTTCCCCATGAATCCTCCTCCGGCTCCGGCTCCTCCACCTCTGGGTTGCTGCGGCCAATTGGGTTCGTTCCGGTTCGCTAAGACGGCGGACGCCATAGCTGTACGGTGTTCGAAGCTTCGGGTAGGGTTCCAGTTGGGCTCCGGCTAGGGATTCTCAATGCAGGTGAAGGACCAGGCACCATGAATCGGCCCCGACGTAACCCACACGCGCCGCCAATAATTGGGATACAGAGAGGGACCAAAAAGGTTTGCGTAGAGAGAGGTTAGGGTTTGTGGGACTTCACCCTAATCTGAGCGAGGAACGAGAGGAGGACGAGGGCCGCTTCTTAAAGGCGGCCAGATCTACCCGAGGACGTTTTGGGCACTTTCATGACCGTCGGTTGGGCTAGGATGATTAATCCGACGGTACAACATGATTTCCTTGCTGCCCGCGGAACTGACCGCGTGAACTGGCAGGGACGGTAGGGATGAAAAGACGGGTGCACGTGGCGGAATGTGGAGCGTTGATTGCCGGCGAGGGTTTCCTCGAGGCGGGATCTGTAATTTGGAGTTTGATTTTGGAGTGAATTTGGTGTGAATGTGTCGTGCATTTAGGGTTTTCCAAAAGGTTTGAAGCGTGGGATCCACCGCCGATGACGTGGACTGGTCATGTGTGACTGTGCGTTCATGCCGTAAACGAGAAGTTAAGCACCCACGCAATTGAGAGTTTTTTCAATGTAATCGGCACATGATATGGTACATCATGTGTCATTATATAAATGATATAATGTGTGTGTTAAAAAATTAATAACTTAAAAAGTAAAAATTTTCATCACTTACATAAAAATAACATTGTGTATCACCTGTATTTCGATCACAATACAAAATTTCTCTGTGCCATGAGGGGGCAGCGATCTCTTGTGAGGTCCCCTTAGGCCATCTCCAACCGATCCGGCCAGAGGGCCAGAGGGCCGAAAATGGCCCTAAAACCGTCTCCAACCGAGGGCTAGGCCAGAGGGCTCTGGAATCTGGGAGGGCCCCACGGAATCGGAGAGGGCTAGAGGGCTGGAGGGCTGGCTGCTTTCGGCCAGCCAGCCAGCCCCGGGCTGGCTGTTTTTTTTTTTCAGCTTTTTCATTGCTGTCGGTTTTAACCGACAGCATTAGGAAGTTTCAATTTTTTTTTTAATTAATTAGTATTGCTGTCGGTTGTAACCGACAGCATTAGGGAATTTAAAATTTTGAATTCTAACGGCTAGTGAGTCCACTAGCCGTTGCTTTAGGGTTTTTTTTTTTTTTTTTTTTTTTTTTTTTTTCTGTAACTAGCAGGTTACCGTTCTGATTTTTTTTTTCTTTTTTTTTTTTTTTTTTCTGAAAATTGCAGGTTACCGTTCTTACATATTATTTTTTTTTTTTTTTTTTTTTTTTTTTTTTTTTAAAACATTTCTTTTCTTCTATAAATATGGTGAAGTTCTTTCAATTCTTCACTTCAATTGCAATATTTGCTTGTTCAATATTTCATTCTCAATATTTGCTTGTTCAATATTTCATTCAATATATTTCTCAATATTTGTTTCAATTTCTCAATATTTTCTTCAATATATTTTCCAATATTTCCTTATCTATAATATTTGTTTCAATTTTTCAATAATTTCCTTCAATATATTTTCAATAATTTCCTTCAATATTTCCTTCATTTTTTTCCAAAAAAATGGCCTCATCTGCAATCAAAGGTAGGCCTTGGACCCGAAAAGAAGATGAAGCTCTTTGCAAGGCTTATAGATGGGTCTCAGAAGATAGTGTGAGGGGGATTTCTCAAACAAGTGAAGGTGTTTGGACTCGTGTGTCCAAAAAATATTTAGAGTTCTACGAAGGCACCATTCCACCGAATACCCGAAACCACGAAAGTTGTTCTTCAAGGTGGAAGAAACATCTTCATCCAAGTTTGAATAAATGGCATCAAGCACTAGTAGCAGCCGCAAGTAGACATGCAAGCGGCGCCAATTACTATGACGAAGTTAGTGTTTTCTCTGTTTATTTTAAATGTTTAATTATATTACATTTAATTTTTGTAATTATATGTCATTATATTACATTTAATTTCATGAATTAATTTCCTAAATTTTTTGTAATTATATTTTCTAGGTACGTCAAGCGGAGGAATTGTATATGGAGGGCAGCTCAAAACCCTTTCAGTTTCACGGTTGTTGGGAAATTTGTAAAGGGTGGGTGTTATTTGAAGATCCACCTCAACATAGAGTAGATCCTTTGGGTGCTGCATCCCCATCTGTAGATCCTTTGAATGAAGGTGGATCTTCTGCCATTCAACAAACAAGGGTAGAAAATCCGATTCCGTCCGAAGCTTCTTTACCTAGGGCTATGGGACGAAACAAGGCCCGAAGGTTGAGGGAAAAGGGCAAGGCAAATGATGATTATGCCGCTCAACATGAAGTGGCGGCCTCATTGCGATTAATGGCGGAGCAAAATGCCCTTGAGGCGGAAGAAAGGAAGCATAGGCATGAAGAACGGACCAAACAAATACAAGAAGAGATGGATGATAAGAATATGGAAAGGGACACTTCGAATTACACTCCAATGAGTAAGGCCTATTTTGATAGGAAAAAAAAGGAAATTATGGCTCGGCGGCAGTTGTTTACCTCTGACTATACTCCTACAATGGCGGATGATGAAGATGATATCGATTATGGATATTAAATTTAAGTTGTTGTAGTTTTTAAATTTAAGTTAATGTTGTTTTTAAATTTAATTTGTAGTTTTTAAATTTAATTTGTAGTTTTTAAATTTAATTTGTAGTTTTTAAATTTAATTTGTCGTTTTTAAATTTAATTTGTAGTTTTTAAATTTAATTTGTAGTTTTTAAATTTAATTTGTCGTTTTTAAATTTAATTTGTCGTTTTTAAATTTAAGTTGTAGTTTTTAAATTTAAGTTGTTGTTGTTTTTAAATTTAAGTTGTTGTAGTTTTTAAATTTAAATAATAAATTATGTTTGGCCCTATGGCCCTTTGGCCCTCGGTTGGAGACGGTTTTTTGTGACAGGGCTAAAACGAGCCCTCTGGCCCTCTGGCCCTCGGTTGGAGACGGAGGCAAATATGGCCCTGTACTGTTCATTAAAATATTAATATCTTGGAGAATCTTGGAGGGCTAGAGGGCTCAAACGAGCCCTCTGGCCAGCCCTCGGTTGGAGATGGCCTTAGTTTCTTCAAAAAGAAAGTGGTCTGTTTAGGGAAATTGGATTTGTGAGTTGAATTGATGGAAAAACTAATCGAATAATGCATTTTCCATTTTACAATCACACCCAATTAATGCAACTTGGGTATTATTTGAGTTTGAATACTTAATCATGTCTAAAACAATGGTCAAAGCCTTTGATTGAGTGCGTTTAAACCATATGTCACTAACATTTCCTTTGGTTTTTATTTGGTTTCCCATTTTGCCCCTTATGAACAACAAGAAACTGCAAACCTTCTTCTGGATCTTAATTACACACACATCATCCAATGTGAGGAGGCCAAGTGGTAGTACACAACACTTATAACTTGTCATGGTTAAGCACTAAATATGATTTCTGATAACACACCAGATTCAGATAACTAGATGGACATCCGAATCGAAGTGGGTTGATCGACACTTGAAGAAAGACGAAACAATAACGTGCATGCAAATACGTATAATAAATAGCTTCGAATAATCTACTAAAAAATGGACAAAATTTCCTTTGAAAATAGGTTTAGGCCCAAATTCAAAATCTTGCTGAAAACTTTATAAATTCGGCAAAATTTCCCTTGAAAATAGGTTTAGGCCCAAATTCAAAATCTTGCTGAAAACTTTATAAATTCGGCAAAATTTCCCTTGAAAATAGGTTTAGGCCCAAATTCAAAATCTTGCTGATAACTTTATAATTATTTAAGCACAACATCCCCAAAGTGCCACACCTAATGGATTGTATATCATCCATTACATGCATGATAAGTTGTTCAAAGCACGACATAAGGTTACAAATAAAAAAAAAGGGAAGGCATGAAGGTGCTAGGGAGTCTTAGAGCATGTTTGGTACTCTACTTGAATCCAACTTTTTAAACTCAAAAACAATTTTCAAGTTTTAGGCCTTAAAAACTTGTTTGGTAGAACTATTTTAAAAAACTGAACTTAAGACTAACTCAAAATTATAGTCTATTGTCTAAAAATACAAAAAGTGAGTTTTTAGATTTTTTAAACTTAAACTCACTCTTTGGTTTTCTCTCCCTCCTCCCCTCTCACTCCAAATCTATCTCTCTCCCCCTTCTCTTTTTTATTTTTTTTATACATTTTTCGTCTCTCCTCCAATCCGCTCTCTTTATTCTCTCGGTTCTTTCTCTCACTTCTCTTCCTCTTTATCTCCTCTGATCCTCTCACTTTTTTCTCTTTCCTCCAATCATCTCTTACTTTCTTTCCTCTTTCTCTCTCGACCCCCTCTTTTTGGATCTTTTTGTCCAGTTTAAGTTGTAAGATTTAAAATTTTTAAATCGCATACCAAACAAGTTTTTGAATCTTAAAGAAAATTGTTTTCAAGAAAAATTCTAAAGAAATGTTTTGAGAAATTATAAAAAATTTCTAATAGGATACCGAACAAGCCCCTAGTTTCTCATCCATTAAGGATCTGTTCATACAAAAATGACATAAGGAATAGTTCTACTGAGTACAAACTGATCAAGGCTGTAACAAATCACCTCGACGTCAAGAAGATCTATGCCACTAAGTCTAGTAGTATAGCATACAATTCCATATACAAACGGTAACTAGTGCGAGTTGAAAATGTAACCATACACTAGCCGTAGCTAGTGGAAGCTAAATGGACATGTCCACGGTAGGGACAAGTTGAATATACTGTAATATAACGCATACACGTGTAAGCTGAATGTCATGTTTGTATTATAGACAAGATGAATATGAATCATATACGTGTAACATGAATGACATGTCGGTAGTATGGACAAGCTGAACATGAATCATACACATAAGCTGAATTTCATGTCCATATTATGGACAAGCTAAATATAAATCATGCATGTGTAAGCTAAATGTCATGTCCGTGGTACGGACATATGAATCATATATGTGCAAGTTGAATGTCATGTTCATGTTGTGGATCATACATATGTAAGCTGAATGTTATGTATATAGTATGGACAAGTTCAATAGTATTATCACACTCGTGTAAGTAGAATGACATATTCGTAATATGGACAAGCTAAATAATATCATCATATACATGTGAGTTGCGTCCTATGGCAATATACTGGTACAATACTCTAAATATGTGTAAGTGTATGCATATCACAAGATAAATAACAATCGAGAAATCAATATTCATACAATCATCATCATCATTATCATATTCGTGTAAGTAGAATGACATGTCCGTAATATGGACAAGCAGAATAATATCATCATACACATATGAGTTACGTCATACGGCCATATACTGGTACAATACTCTAAATGACACGCCCGACCCCGATATCCTCCAAACATCAGGGTAGGCACGTGCTAGCTGAAAACTAAAACAGTTATTCTTCAACGTACTAACCCCCAGTTTTGAAAAGTCATATAACTTGATAAGTAATAGGTTTTCCAAAAAACCCAAGCATGCCATAAAACCTTTATAAAACATATATCATATATCATATATATAGTGCTTAGTAGTAGTATCACAAAGGCATATATATATATATATATAACTTCATTCGCCCGAAGGCTCTTCATCTTCTGCATGTAGGCATATATAAATCTTCATTCGCCCGAAGGCCCTAAATCACCCTACCGAAGCCATACATAAGTATCATTAACCCGTAGGCCCTGCATCACCCGACCGAAGCCATATATAAGTATCATTCGTCCGTAGGCCCTTCATCACCCGACCGAAGCCATATATAAGTATCATTCGTCTGTAGGCCCTTCATCACCTGACCGAAGCCGTATACCGACTGAAGCCATATATAAGTATCATTTGCATGTAGGCTCTTCATCACCCGACCGAAGCCATATATAAATATTATTCGCCCGTAGGCATATATAAGCACAGAAAATCATAAACATAATATTTCCAAAATATATCTCATCAGAGCTCAATAGCTCAAACATCATATAAATCATAGGAGTGTTCTAGCTCAAATCATCATCATAAACCATGTTCATAGTATATAATCATAAATCTTTCAAGGGACGTAAATCCGATAAAGCATGATATTTCATAAAGCGTAAATCTAATTTACTCATAAACGTTTCATAAAACTTAGTCAAAAAATCATGTTTTTTATGTATGCATTTCTAGTAATAAAATCATGCATTTTGGAAGGGATGTACTCACCTTACTTCGTCGTCGAAGAGCCGCGCAAACTAGAGAAGACATAAACGCCACTAATAAAACTGTACTTAGAGAAGACAGAAACGCCACTAATAAAACTGTACTATAACGATTGAATTTGAGAAAACGGATGTCGTAATCGGATTCAGGACGTCAAAAAACCAAAAGGGGGACCTCGGGTAACCTCACGCGCCGCCACGCTCCTAGTTGGGTCGCCGAAAAGTTGGCCGAAAAAGTCGTCGGCGCCGCCGTCACATTACCTTCGGGGAAGGTGCGTGTGCTACACACGCTGGCTATGGCAGGCACCCATGCATTGACCTGGAACCTGGGAACAGGTCGGGTCGGGTCGAATCAGGGTTTCGGGTCTGGGCTTGGTTTTTAGGTTTGGGTATGGGCTTCGTTTAGTGGGCCAAAGGCCTGGGTTAGGCCGGGTAGCAACTTGGGTTTGGATATGGATTTAAGGGTAACAGGTTGGGTCAACCTGGTTTAAGGCCGTGGGTTCGGGCGGAAACTGGACAACACTTTCCGAGCTTCGTTTGAGCACATTTCTACAGCATTTGCAAAGATTCAAAATAAAAAAAGAAGCTTAGGATGAGAAGAAGAGATTTGTACCAATTTGGAGCCGTGTGGTGGCCGGAGTTGGCTGGAAAATGGCATGGAAGTCTCGGGTTCTCATCGAAATTTGGGAAAAGCTCACTTTAAGCTAGTTCTGTGTTTAACAAGTGTGTACAATTTAAAATAAGCTTCGATATAACCTTGAAACACACTGCAAAGGTTCTAGAAGCTTACCAACGTCGGAAAAACCACAAAACACGTCGGAGTTCGTCGGGGAAGATAATGAAGTCTGTTGTCGAGGTCTCCTCGTCCAGTGATTAAGTCTGTTGTCGTGTGAGTAAAGCTCAAAGATAAAAGGGAGAGTTTGTAGAGGAGAGAGCTCGGGGGTGAAAGAAATGGGAGAGAAAAGTGAGAGGGAGAAATGAGAGAGGACCGAGAGTTGTACACAGAAATGTGAGAATGGAGAGAATGAGAGAGTGGGCTGGGGGACCAAAAAGGAAAGTGGGCCTCACATGGCACACCAAACAAGATCCAAAAAGCAACCATTTCAAAATATCTCCCAACCAAAGTGAAATTACAAACTTACCCTTCTGATTCGTAAAATCTGGGACGAGTCATTACACTAAACATGTGTAAGTGTATGCGTTTTGGACCGCCACTCGATTGTGTGATAGGCGGAGATTTGACCATAAGATCGTTATGGAACTATAATATGTGGTTGTGTATGTAACACAATGCCTTTGAGAATTTACAGATAAAAATGCAACGTGCAGATCTTCTGACATGCCCCGATCCCGATGTCCTCAAGACATCGAGATGATCACGTGCTGGCCAACACCCGAGGGTGACGAAAGCCATTTATTGAGTGCAAATACTGAAAACAAGGGATATATAAGACTTATAAATATAAAAGAATAATGAATATGCATTTAAGGAACGTGTTCAGAGCATACAACTAACTAGAATACTAAAAGAAATAATATAAAATTGAATGAATAAAAGAATGGGTCCTACAACGGAAGGACTCGAAGATGCCGATGCGGAAGTGCCTTGACGCCGGGATTGTATGCCTCGATTCTAAGTCCTGAAGAGGGTGCAAAACAAACATGAGTGGACCAAGTATACGAACGTCTCGTACTCTGAGAATAGATGTGTCTTTAGGTTGAGTCCCAAGAATAGCAATTCCGTAACAACTGCTGAAGACAGGTCTTCTTGCCAACTTGCTTAATGAACCCACGAATAAGCCATCGATATCACAGTTGGCCGCCCGCGATATCTATCACACATTTGTTGTCTCGATAATCAAGCAGTAATTTCCTGAGGGTGCACAATTTCACACGTCGTGAATTCGATCCTCCAAAAACCAGTTCACAATACTCCCCTGTCAACCAATGTTTCCTGTAGAACATTCTCATACCATGTCGCAAAAAGTGCCATACCCAAATTGAACAAAACAAAAATTGTCGTCGTAAAACTCTATCCAGCACCAAGCACCCTATTCACCTTAGTTCTTCCAAATGTGACCAACTACTTCAGTATTTAGCCAACAAAGAAATCATTTGAAGAAAAAAGTACCTTGGGTTTCAAGAGAAGTAGCTACCATGCTAGTAGTAGACACAAAAGCTCAAGCCAAGCAAGCAGAAAACAAGAAGTCATATTCCTCAACAAGCAGTATCTCTTGGGAGTTGTTGTAGTGTTCAATGCATCTTTCCATTTTTGCTTAGTTGCAGATTTCTAATCAAACGAGGTCAAAGTTGGTGGAAAGAAGAAGGACTCACAAGTGATCCACCTAAAAATCCCAAGAGAGCACACACCTTTTCAGAGAAGTGCAACTTCTAAATGTGCTAAAACCACAATACGAGTGAACATAACACGTCCAACAAGGTCTAGATAGTTCGTTCAGAAACCAGACTCGGAACTTAAGATGGAATTTAGTCTCAGTAGATGCCTATAAAAGGTTTGTTAAGGTTGGGTGGAAGATACCCTTAAAATATTTGGGCAAAATGACTTATTTACATATCATTGGAAAATAACTACTAGAGTACGATATGATGCTGATGAATTTCAGCAGGATAATGAGTGGGGACCATTCAATTCAGCGTGAAGATAGTGATGCAATTTGCTGATCACCTGTACTATAATCTTCACCAGTCTCTTACTAAAAGAAGACTCAAACCTCACACCCACGTGGAACTCTTTCTGGTAAGTCTGGTAAGCTTGTGAAAAGGTTATGCTCCTAACATTCCTGTCCAAATCGATAAAAATTGGGCGCACACTTCCCCCGAAATGATCGATCGTGAATTTCTCACTGATTGAGCGAGAAACCACGCCAAGAAGGCTAAAAGAACACTTAAGAATTTGAGGGTCAAAACAAGTCCATTAAAATCTAGAGTACAAGATATCGGGATTTGAACCAGAAACCATGCCGAGGACAAGCGTTTTTTTTTTTTTTCACCCTTGGTGTATTGTTCCGGCATGATCCAGTTTTACATTGAGAGACGAATAAGCGAAGGAAGGTGAAGATGCAGAAATAGAAGTCACTATTTATGATTGTTTGGTTAATCATCACAGTAAGGTTGACTGGTTTATTAGCCAAAAAAGAAATAGGTCTAAGCTCAATAATAGTTAAGAAATGTTAATAAGATTTGACGAGGCCAAGGACATTTCGAAATTCACAATACTTTGTGAGAGCTGTTTCAAAGTTCAAAAATTAAACATAGAACCTCTGAATCAAAAGAATGACGAAGAAGAAAGATACGAAGCAGTCTGTGTATACATGCAGTGACACGATTGTCTACCTTAAAGTGATGCTCTTGAGCAATCCAAAGTTCAATGAGTCCAGAGAAGTTTAGAGCAAAGCTCGGTCTTCGTACAATGATGAATATGGTGGAGTCTCAAGCCATTACACTAAAAATTACAAGGTTGAACAGTTAGTGGACAAGAGTACTGGTCAATTGGGTTATAAACAAGAGGCTAAGTTCACCTTTACCGGAAAGTACGTGGACAAGGAGCTAGGGTTTACCGCCTAGTACCAGACCCAGGTGAAGTTCAAGGAGTCTGTTTATCCAAATAAGACTGGATCTTCATCATTCAAGTCCAACTACAACAACAACAAGAATCGCAACTCCTTGTGGGAAATTGGTGAGAATAGCGTCTGCCACCGAGGAGTTTCCCAAGAGAAGTATAATCCCTAGACAAAGTCAACGCCCGAAGGATTTGGTGTGAAGCTGACGGCCAATGGTTAGGGAACTTGACTTCGTGGTTGTAGTAAGCAAGAAAGTAATCGATAAAACAATCACCGAGATTTGTTCTAAAGATCTACACGAACTTCCTCAGCAGGAACGAGTCCGAGAACATTGATTCGATCCCACCAATTACCACTTACTAAATGTCAAAACAACCAACACTTAATCACTTTCTCTAACACGCACTTTGAAAGTTTCGAGTAGTTGTCACTAAGATATGACTCTGCCTGCCATTCCTAAGGAACGCATGTTGCAGAGTGTTATCACCGTTTCAGCTTTCTAGTTGATCTTAACAAACTCGTACCGTTACAATTTTTTTTCTGCTTCCCAAAACTCCTAAGTAGATACGACTCCATCCTCAATTCCTAGGGAATGCATGTTGCGGAGTATCAATCTGATGTTGAAAGTCGTCCAACAATCCACTTCATCATTGTTGAGGCACAATCTCGACACGAATTCTTGTATTTCAAACAGAAGGTGACAATTCAAACAGAGAAAGGTTTGCACAACTGCGCCGAATGACACCAAATCCGGAAGCCGTGACATCCAAATGACGTCATAACAGACACAATACTACAATAATAGAAAGTCCTAAGTATGCTCTGAACAAACCACACTTTGATACCAATTTGACACATCCTAATCCCGATGTCCTAGGGACATCGGGATGGTCACGTGTTGGCCGACACCGAGGGTGACGAAAGCCATTTATTGAGTGCAAATGGTGAAAACAAGGGATAAATAAGACTTATAAATATAAAAGAATAATGAATATGCATTTAAGGAACGTATTCATAGCATACAACTAACTAGAATACTAAAAGAAATAATATAAAATTGAATGAATAAAAGAATGGGTCCTACAACGGAAGGACTCGAGGATGCCGATGAGGAAGTGCCTTGACGCCAGGATTGTATGGCTCGATTCTAAGTCCTGAAGGGGGTACAAAACAAACATGAGTGGGCCAAGTTGACATATATATATATATATATATATATATAATAATAATAATAATAATAAAACTGTTATCAACATACTAACCCCCAGGTTTTATGAAAACTCATATATCATGATAAAAATAGGTTTTTCCGAAACCTAGCATGTCGTCAATGTCTCAAAACATATCTCGTATATAGTGTGCTAACTAGTGGTATCATAATCGCCCAAAGGCGGAACATAGACTCTTCCTTCAGAACATTTCCTTCACAAATATCAATCGCCCCAAGGCTCTAACTTACACCCACCCGAAGGCATATATAATATCAATCGCCCGAAGGCTCCAACCTACACCCACCCGAAAGCATATAGTATCAATCGCTCGAAAGCTCCAACCTACACCCACCCAAAGGCATATATAGATAGTGACCACTAGATACGCACAAAACCATTAAAAATACCTTTCCAAACATAGGTACATATATCTCGAAAAACATCTTCATAGTATAAAGTCATCCATCATCTATACTATAAAGAAGTGTGTAAAAACATGTTCTAAATAGCATATCGTCATCCATCTGATATTCTATAAAGAACACGGGTTATAGGAAAAATAGTAATAATTCAAACTAGCCTCAGTAAGCAGGTTATCTCATAAAACGTTTCATAAAGCGTAATTACTAAATCATGCTTTTCATGTATGCATTTCTACTATTAAAACATGCATTTTTAGAAGGGGTCCACTCACAGATACTTCACCGTTAAAAGCTGTGCAGATTAGCGAAGATAGAAACGTCATAATAATTGCCTCTAAGCACATAAAGGGTCAAATTAATAAAACTATATTCAAATAATTTAATTTGGGAAAACGGACGTCAGAAAAGGGTCCAGGATGTCGAAATTAGCCTAGGAGGGTCTCGAACGAAAACCCGAAAAGTCAACCTAAAAAGTCAACGGTGACCGTTGACCGGTCAAAGTCAACGCTGACCATTGACCGGGTCAACGGTCAGATCGGGTCAAAGTCAATGGGTCCGGGTCAAGGGTATTGGGTTAGACTGGGTTGGGCCTAGGGTTCAAAGGCCCAAAGAGTTGAGGGTTTTAAGTAAACAGGCCGAAGGCCCTAGGTGAATGGCCCAAATGCTTGAGGCCCTAGGGTTTTAAAAAGGGATGGTGGCCCTGGGTTCTTAAACAGGCCTGGGCTTGAAAGCCCAGCCCGAGTTTAGGGTTTCAAAATGTACGGGCCTAAGGCCCTAAGGAAATGGCCCAAAGGCCTTAGGGTTTTAAAATAATTAAATAAAAATTAAAAGGGTTGGGTTGGGTTTAGGCACGGCCCAAAGGGCCTGGTTCAAATAGGTTTAGGCCCAAAGGCCTTGGTTTCTTGGTCTCGCCTGAGAAGAAGACCGGAGCTTCCTAGCTCTGGTCAACGCCACTACTAACAACCTAGAGGTGCGATCTAGGTATGAAAACGAAGTACTAGACGAAAGGAAGAGGTTTATACCTACGATTCCCCGAGAAGAGGATTGGGGTGACTGGAAACTGGGCTCAAGCATCATGGCTCGTCAATGGTTCTTTGTGCTCTTGTGCAATTTCGTCTACCCAAAAGAATATAATCTAGGTTAGAATTAGACCACAAGGATAAAGATGAAGGGATTTCAAGGGTTCCGAGGTTTACAAATCACCAGAAAAATGAGGAACTCGTCGGAGTTCCTCAGTGCTTCACAGAGACGACGAAGAGAGAGAAAGAGAGAGAGAGAGAGAGAGAGAGAGAGAGAAAACTAATCATGGTGGTGCTGCTGTCGTTATCGCCGTATGGGTGATTGCATGGATGTGTGGATGTGTAAGCTACCCTCGGGGAGGGTTAGGTGCAGCGAGAGGAAGAATGAGATAACTGTGAGGGAGAAAGAGATGAGAGTTGTGAGGAGTGAGGGAAAGAGAAAACTCGGGGGGGAGAAGAGAGAGGACGAGAGAAGGCTCAGGGAGATTGCCACGTGGCAGCTAAGGAAAGGGGACCGGGGACAAACAAATCAGGGGTGGGCCCATTGGGTACACCATTGAAGACCCAAAAACCATTTTTAAAAGGAAAAATATCCCTAAACTTAGTGAAAATACAAAATACCCTTTTTGTTCCGTAAATCCCGGGACTGGTTGTTACATCTTCCTTATTCGAATACATATAGTTGTTGATCGTAGCGTTGGCCTCTTTGACTGATGGTTGACTTTTGGTCAACATGTTGCGAATCATTCTCGAATATTAATGTTAGCATCACTAGAAACCCAATAAAGCCTAGCAGTCAGATTTTGCCCATCGTCACTGTATTTCTTATGTCGGTGAAACCTTCATTTCTACTAAGTATGGATATTCAAAAATGTATCCACATAGAATTTCTCTTATGATGGTGAACTACGATTGGCTTGATCCGTTCACAGAGTATGTAAGTAGTCTAACTCGAGAGTAGATACAGCCATAATGTTAAATAAAATTAAATGTTGTAGTGTATGGAGTTCGGGACGTGACATTATTGTGTTTCGATCTAGGTACGAACTTTACTAGATTGACAAGGACAAAACTCCTTAAGGGAAAGCTAGCCGGATGACACATCTGACCCTAATATTCCCCGAACACCATAGTAGGCACGTGCTGGGCCGACACCCGAATGTGACGCAGCCATATTAGAATGCATGAGAAATAATAAATATAAACAATACTTCTAAATTTAAATGTAATTAATATGCAAACGAGGAACGTGTTCAGAGCATACAACTAAAACTAATCTTGAACACTAAAAAGAAATAATATAAAATTAAATGGACAAATGAGTGGGTCCTACACCGAGAGAACTCGAAGATGCCGATGCGGAATGCCTTGACGCCGGGATTATACGCCTAATCCTGAGGGGGTGCAAAATAAACATGAGTAGACCAAGTTGATATATTTATAATACTAAAATATTTATCAACATACTAAACCCCAAAGTTTTAATGAAAACTCATAGCATAATATGTAATAGGTTTCCGAAACCCTAGCATGCCATAAAACCTATCATGAACACATATCTCGTATATAGTGTTCTAAATAGTGGTATTCAATAACAATATCTCCCGGCCCAATGCCAACTATTATGTCTCTGCGCTCGAAGCCAGAGATTATTTCTCCAGACCTGCAGCCAACAACCATATCCCTTGCCCATTTGCGGAACAGTGACCACTAGGTAGGCACAAAACCATTTAACATAGTCTTTCCAAACATAGGTACATATATGATATATCTCAAAACATCTTCATAGTATAAAGTCATCCATCATTTATACTATAAAGAAGTGTGTAAAAGCATGTTCTAAGTAGTATATAGTCATCCATCATATATACTACAAAGCACATCAGTTTGATAAAATATGATATTTCAAAATATTCGCAGTAAGCATAATATCTCATAAAATGTAGTCATTAAATCATGCTTTTCATGTATGCATTTCTACTATTAAAACATGCATTTTAGAAGGGGTCCACTCATAGATACTTCACCGCTGAAGAGCTACACAAACTAGCGAAGATGGAAACGCCACAAATAATTGCCCCTAAGCACATAAAGGGTCAAATTAATAAAACTCTATTTAAACGATTGAATTTGGGAAAACGGACGTCAAAAACATATTCAGGACGTCGAAATTAGCCTATGAGGGGTCCCGAGCAAAACCCGAAAAAGTCAACCCAAAAGTCAACGTTGACATGTCAAAGTCAACGGTCAGCGTTGACCAGGTCAACGGCCGAGTCAACCGAGTCTGGGTCAAACCAGGTCGGGGTTAATAGGCCCTATCAACTGGGCTGGGTCAAAGGGTTCGGTCACCTGGGCCTGGGGTTCTGGGCTTGGACTAGTTCGATGGCTGGGCTCGGGTATAATGAGCCAAAGGCCTTTGGTTGGTACGGCCTAATGACCTAGGTCCAAAGGGTCATAAGTATTGGTCTTAGGGTTTAACAGGTCTGGGCTACTTTGGGTTTGGGCTTGAGTTCCACGAGCTGAAGGCCTTGGTTCTACTCGGCCCCATGGCCGGTTCCTTTGGGTTTTTGGGTTAAGGGTTAAATGGGGTTGAGCTTAGGGTTTAGCTAAAAGGGTTTGGGGTTTACGGTTTAACGGGCCTAAGGCCCTCATTGCTCGGCCCAAGGGCCTCGACTCACATAGGCTTTGGGCTTGAAAGCCTAGCCCGATGTTTTGGGTGTGGGTCAAAACGACCTGTTTCACAGTGAGGGAGAAGACCGGAGTTTCTCGAGCTCCGATCGACTCTGGCGTTCCACGACACTCTACGATCTACCTCAATAATTGAAGTCACGAGATAGGGGAAGGGATTCATACCTCTTTCACGACGAGTAATGGTCGGAAAATGCCTCGAAGGCCACGGGGTTCGTCGGGGATGCTTGCTAGGTTTCTGGGCTTCACGTAGGAAGAATGAGAGAAAGAGACTCGACATGGTGGACTTGGTGGTGTTGCCGTTGTCGTGTTCTCCTCGATTTGGGTGTGCAGGTGCCTTGGGTGTTGCTGGGAAGGGAAGAGGGAGAGGGTCCGAGAGAGAGTGAGAGATGAGTCCACAAGGAGAGAAGAGGGAAAAGAGGGATCCGAGAGGTATGGGGTGGGGGAAAATGTGACATGTGGTAGAAGGGATGGGGTTGAGTGGGAAAGGGTCCCACTTGGCACACTAATTAAGACTTAAAAGCACATTTTAAACAAATAAAACCCCACCAAAGTGAAAATACGGAAATACCCTTTCGTTCCGTAAACTTTCGGGATGGGTTGTTACACCAGAGCTGTGTTTCGGTCTAAGTACGGACTTTACATGTATGAATATTTTCAGAAATGTTTTCTTTAGCAAATATTAAACATACCTACATAAATATGAATTTTAGTTACATTTTATGAGTTAAACTATTGGAACCCATTGTCCCACATCGGCCAGAGGGCCAAAGAGAAACCAGTTTAAATAGAAATACCCCTCTCTAACTAACACCGAGGTCTTTTGTGGTAAAACCTCACACTGAGGATTGTGCAGGTGGTAAATTGGGGACAATATCGGTGTTGTTGGAGTGGGCATTCGACCCGTCAACTTGAAAAATTCTCCATGGTATCAAAGCTAAGGGACGGCCTGCCAAGTGATTGGGTGGGTCCCCTTTGGCCCCGCACGATGGGTGAGTCTCGACATGGCTCCACGTAGGCCAAAGATGTCACGTGATTGGGGGGTCCCCGTTTGGCCCCGCGTGATGGGTGAGCCCCGACTTGGCTCCATGTGGTTGTCGATGTGTGGATCCCCACGTGTGACCCATAAAAATGGGGTCTCACGTGCAAGGGAGTGTTGGAACCCATTGTCCTACATCGGCCAGAGGGCCAAAGAGAAAGCAGTTTAAATAGAAATACCCCTATCTAACTAACACCAAGGCCTTTTGTGATAAAACCCCATACTTGAGGATTATGCAGGTGGTAAAGTGGGGACATTATCTGTGTTGTTGGTGTGGGCCCTCGGCCTGTCAACCTGAAAAATTCTAGATAAACAACCTTTTAGATTTACTACTAAGTCTTATGACTTATGATGATGATGATTGTATGAATATTGATTTCTCGATTGTTAGTTATCTTGTGCACTCACCAAAAGTTTAAGTCTCAGAAAATCAAGCTAGACACAAGTTCACATGTCACTAGAAGGTCTTTAGCATTTAGACAACACTCGTGAACGGCCTCACACACTGCCACATATGTTGGTAACCATGGTGGAGGGTTTTGTAAACTTAATTTTTTGACCTTAACCTAAATGGTCAAACTTAAGGGGTAGCTAGAGCTCGACAGGGGAATCAAATTTCATAATTGGGGCCGCAACTAATTGTGGCCGAAAACCGACCAAGCTCACTTGCCAAAACTGGAATTTTAAGGGTTTAGATCCCAATACTATGGACACAAGACCAACCCAAAGAATACCAACATGTATATAACGAAGAGTAGATAAAGTTTCATACCTCACTCGACGGAAATGGTTGCCGGAAACACTAGAAAAAAGGGCGAAGAAAGTCAAAATATATTGTTGCCTTCTCAAAGTATTTTCGTAAAATCCGGTGGCTCCTTGATAGGAGCATATTTATGCGACTTAGTTAGCTTTTTCTTGTGCATTTACGTTGTGTTTCCTTAGTTGTTTTAGTGTTTAAAGTCATTTTCGTGCAATTTCAGGTTCTAAGGGCAAAGTATGCAAGAAAGTGCATTTTGGAGCATTTTTGGGCATGGAATGGATAGCTTATGAATGGAGCAAGGTGGATGGACGAAATTGAAGATCAAAAGAGCCTAGAAGGATGTTAGAACTCAGTTTGGAAGCATAAAAGACACAAAATCAGCATCTCCTACAAAAGTGGCGTTTTGTCCCCTTTGTGTTCCTTCCTTGTCTCCTTTGGTGCAACAATTCCCCTTGCCATGTTTCCCTATCCTTAAACCAAGTAAAACACTTCCCTTATCCCTTTAGGATCCAGCCACACATCCCACACCACTTACCTTTCCTTGCCGCACAAGTAAACATCTTTCCCTTTAGTTTTAGGACACCTAACCTTTTCCTAAGCCTAGTGCCGCAATTCCCTGACCTTTCCTCTTCCTTGCCGTGCAAGGGAGAGTCCCTATTTCCCATTCCTTGCATTTAAAACACATTCCCTTTTTATTTAAGTCTTTGCCGCACCCCACATTCCCTTTTTCTTCTTAGGATTCTGATTTGTTTACCTTTTCTTGGAGGATTTGGACTTCAATTCTGATTCCAAACTTAATAAATTCGTAGCCCTTCCTTCCCCTATAAATAAAACCCCTTTCTGACCAATTCCACCATCCACCCCTTCACCATAACTGACCTATAACCATTCCACCATCCATTCACCACTTCACACAACTATACACACATTCAGCCAAACTTTCACTCTTGCCGCACCTCCCTTACATCTTTGACCCCAAAATACATCCCATACATCCCTTACCCACTTGTGCCGCAGCAAAGGAGAAGAAGGAAAACCTTGGACGTGTTTGCCATTCAAGTTTGGATCGTTGGAGCGTTCTAGGTGTAATTCTTTCTTTGTTATAAATGTTTAAATTAAATTCTTGTTGTTTTGCTGTGAACATGAGTGGCTAGACCCCTTTGTGGCTAGGGGTGATTTCAAAGCCATGATTATGGGTGCAATATGAATTGATAAGTTTCAGTTACGAATTCTTGGGTTGTGAATGCAATTGGCTTAACTGTTTGATTGATAACTTATTTGTGTTTGTTGATTGAGGGTCGACACTTAATTGGCATGCATGAATTTGATGCTAGAGTATAAGGGAGTTTCACATAATCGTTACAAACTTATATTCATAAGTGGTGAAGGTCGTTGATCACGATCGCGTTAAGTTCAATTCCTAGCATGAGTGACATGATGTCATAGTTACAAGTGCTTTGTCAATACTTATGATTTTCATTGAACGTAATGATCTTTGATTGTATCTTTATTATGATGTCATGTAGGGGACTTTCGAAGAATGCTTTGGGTTGTCGAATGATGTCATCCAATCCAATAACACAAGGAAAATCTGATGGTTAATTAGTGATGTCACGGTTAACTTGGGGCATTGTCATTCGTGATTCAATGAAGGAGTAACTGGGAATCGATTCGTTTACATACATGTCATGTGTGGAGAAAGAGCCTCTAGCTAGCCCATCATCCATCCAACTTCCCCAAAATCGTTTTCAAAATTGTTTTTAAGTTTACAATCTGTTTTGTTATTTAAATTCGTCCAAAACAAAACCCCCCTTTACTTTCTTGTTTCAAATTGTTTTAAACTTGTTTTGTTTGTGTTTTTAAGTGTTTTGAGTCAAGCCAAAACCTTATTTTCGTCCAAAGTTGTGTTTAGAGTCAGAAACTGCCTAGTTTGTGTTTTTAGGCAGTTTTGAGTGTTTTCAACCTATTTTGAGTCTTGTGAACTTGTTTTAAGTCTTTTAAACCTATCCAAACGTTTTTAAGTCTGTTTTTGAGTCTTTGAGTCAGTTTAACGTCGATTGGCAATCCCTCCTAATCCCCGGCCTAGAACGATCCCTACTTGCATCTATACTACAATTCACACCAAGAGGGTTTAATTTGTGTGCTTAATATATTTCGCATCACTCCTCAACTAAATTGACGCTACTAGAAGGATGCACTCGTCGAGACTTTCCATAGAAACCAAGATCACCCCAAACAAAGGACGGATGAGGGAGAATCGATCGGGTCAAGTTTGTGGGTTACAAGGTCAAGAGTGACCCTTAGTTCTGATAGAGGCTTTCCTGTTTAGGAAGGCTTCTGATGCTTATAAGGAGTAGAGGTACTCCTTTTATCACCAATTGATGTTATGATGAAACCTCAACTTACTCTCTTCACACAAACGTAAATATATTTAGTGGTACTCAAACATATATTTATAAAGATACAGGTATATGTTTTGATGAATTGGTACTCATAGAGTCGGTACAAATTTGTGTGTATAGACATGAAACACAAACTGTCCCTTCAATTTGTTCCAAAAGATGATAACATTATCAGGTAACAAATATAATGGAGGGGTCGCAGCAACACTCATCCAAGAGACAACAGCAACACAACGCTGCAAGGCTGCATAATTAGTGCAAGAACAAATTAATTAGTAACTGCATAAGAAGTATATTAGAGAGAAACTACCACATCCCTTATTCATACATGCATCCTCATGTGATTACATAATACATACATTTATATAAACATATGATTTGTTTAGAAGTGCTTTTGGAATAGCTGAAAGTGCTTTTAAAAAGAAGAAAAAAATGTTTTTAAAGGTCAAAAGCACTTGCATTTTTATTAAGAATTGATTCTAAAATATTTTCACCAAAAACGCTTTGAACTATTTTATAAACATTTTCAAACAAGTCAATAAAGGAAGTTGTTGAATTAAAATATATTTTGCCAAAAGTAATCAGGAGAAAAAGGAAAGAAATATAAGTTAACTTGGCAGAAAAAAAATATGGAATAAATAAAGAATAAAGTTAATACCATCCTTCAAGGAAACCTGGTTCTCTTTTTGGTGGTGGAGCAGCATTATATTGTGGAGGAGCCATCACAGGAGGTCCTTGATAAGGCCCTGACATCAATTTACAAGTAAAAACTATGTTAATCAATAATCTAGCTCCTAAATGCTATCAATTCCCACTAAAATACATCATGATCTCGATCTCCTAATTAATTATTTTATCATCAAATCATATGTACTTAGAAGTAGTCCAAGCAGTCCTAGCACAATATCAAAAAGATGAAAATAATTTAGAGATGGTTAATCCATGGCGATGCAGCAAATTATTTGATATAAAATACAGATCAGATCGAAACATAAATATATTCTTTAGATTGTAAACAAACACAGAGCAAATAATATGATCATGACCAGCAAAGAAGGATCGATCAACGAACGACTAAACCAGTAATCATTATCCATATAGATTAAAGAATACGTACGTACGAACCTTGAGGAGGTGGATACGGGTAACCATACTTAGGCTCATTCATCTCCAACACAAGACAATGATCGATCAGTGAAACACCAGAGAGAAACACAACTGCATATATTTTCACAAGTTTATATAGATATGGGATTTATATATGGTTCTGGTACTCATCTAATATTTGCATGATGAAAAGAAGAATCGAGAATATATTTGTTGTGATAAGGATGAAAGGTACTACTTAAGAACTAAGAAGGAAGGCTCCAGAATATGGCTTTGAAACTTGACGATGACTAAACATCCTCTTTTCAATTTTTATTAATTTAATTGGGGTGTTTTGATTGGTTGGTTTACAGGCATATCAATTTAAAGTTTGAACTTTCTTTTCCATGATCTATTTTCTTTTCTATATATATATACGTGGAATGATGAAGAGGGAATATTAATTTTATTTTTAAGGAAGCTGCTTTTTTATTGAGAGATGGGAGTTGATCGAGTTGTGTGCATGAGATGAGAGATTATCTGAAAAGCTTATGTATTAAGCTCACAAGAATATTAAGGGAAGTACTACTTGCTGCATTGAGATATTGGAAGCTGCTTTGAAAAGCTTATGAATTAAGCTCACAAGTATTTTGGGAAAGTCCTACTTGGTGCATAAAGATACTGGAAGCTACCACACAACTTTTTTTTCTTTTTCTGTTGCTTCTTTTTATATCCCCTTCACATTGACATTGTAAAATTATATATATATACTAAAAGAGAAAATGAACTGAAACACTGTTCATAAGCACAGTGTCCTCCCAATTTTACCCCTACTTGATTTCTTTAATTTCATTTCTGCCAGGTTTACACATGGTTGACGCGTGTTGCTGATCGTGAACTTCTCTCTCAGATTTCATGAGCTCTCTCTCAAAGGTTCAGTAAACCTTTCCATTTTCTTCCAGTGCAGATCTCTCCAATCGAAACCCACAAACGACAAACACAAATCCACTAATGTCTTCCTTCTCTCTTCCTCTCGCTCACCTTTCTGATTTCTCTCTCTTTAAAATTCCATCTCTCTCCAAATTACCATTTCTCTCTCTTCCTTCAAACCACTTTATCTCTCCAGAAGTCCATCGCCATTGCCTTTTCTCTAATGGTTGAATTTGGGTCTTCATAAACCCTTCGATCTGCTATTTGTAGAGTTTTGAAAAGGGTTAGCTGATTTGATTAGAGAAGATTGAGAATCTGAGAAAAAAATGAATTTTTAAATTTTTATTCCTATCATTTTGATGTCTTTTTTTGTTGTATTTTAATTGCAGAGGATGAGCATGATGTTGTTTGGTTTTGGCTAGAGAAAGGGAAGCCACATGAATGCTCAATCTGCACACATTAGTTTGTGGTAAGTGGAGGCTTGAACTTGATGTGATAGATTTTTTTTTCCAGCTTTCTAAGACTTTTATGTTATTATTTGGATTATGATCCAATGGCACGGGGTTGGAACTACTGGTAGTGTTTTGAAGGAAGTAGAAGACACATAATAGAACCTGAATGGGAAGAAGAAAGAAGAAAGCCAGCTTTTCAACCGATAAGCTAAAATCAATCCCCTCGATCTCCTCATTGGTGGCGGCGGCGACCACCAGGTTCATCTTTTTAATTTCATTTTAATTTTTTCTCTTTTTAGTCAATTTAAGAAATGAAGAATCTGAAAACGTTAAGCACTCCAAACAATTGACCAAATTTAAACTGAAAATTGATCCTATTTGAGAGAGTTAATTAGTGAAGAATGCTTACTTTTGTTACCTAGAGGTGTTTATAAAGAATCTGATGTAACATATAGTATTGACAAGAAGCCTATCACAACATCCCACAGTCTATCATAATCTCTGTATACCTTTTTTTCCCTGATATCATGTGTCCTGCAAAACTTATTTTTTGTGCAGATTAATTCAAAATCATGTTATGGATATACATGGGAAATTGCAAACGAGTTTCCATCTATCCTAGGTATCTTTTTTTTCTCTCTGCTTTATGTGTTTTTTTACAATTAGTTTGTCTATCTGCACTGGCTTTAAAGAAAGGATCCAAAATTTACATTGCTCGGTAATCTATAAACATTGAAAACAATAGAAGGTTAGTTGTTGTATGCAAGTTTTTGAGAAAATGGTATTGAGAATCTGATAATTTGGGAGTGAGTGATCATAGGACCAAAACAAATCGGAATTGTTAGTTTTGACAACGCTTCTTTATTTCAACTTCAGGCCTTTCCTAGCTTAGAATATTTCTTGAGAACCAGAATGTAGTTTTTGTTTTTAGAATATTGTCGTTTAACTTGCTGAAAATATTTAGGGACCTAAGTTTATACGGTGCTCTCATCTCTGTGATGCATAGCTGGTCAAATTTTACGACTAATTAAACTATTGTTTACTTGCAAAGATGTCATTAACTTTCAATTGGCTTTTGCAGTACGTTTGGAACCAACCTGGATTTGATATCATTAAGCTAAAGACAAGAATTAGTCCATTTCCATCTCAAAAAGCAGCAGATGACAATTAAACCACCATGCATCAAGTAACCTTCACGATCACATTGCATTCAATGGCTATCTAGACCAAAAGAACCTATAATAGATCATTACTAACTCGGGGTAGATTGAAAAGAGTTTAGGTCTGGCGGGCTTCTACAATTTAGGGAAGAATACCAAGATTTACGTTTTGTTTAACTCACTGAATAAACATGTGCATTTTGTTAACAGTATGGAAAACTATTGTATAAAACATTTTCCAGGGGGTTTTGTTGATTATATAACTATGAATTTTGGGCATTCAGAGAGTTTTGGAGGTTATGTGATTTATGGTACCGTGCATCGTATAAGGCTAAGAAGTCACCATTACATTTCTTATCTAAGAGCCAATATTTAAGTTGGTGAGTAAGTAATAAAATGAGTGTTGTGCAAGTTAACTAAGTTCTGCATATTGATTTTAAGGCTAATTCTGTGGTGTTATGTATAAGTACACACCAATTATATTCTTTCGAAGAATACATCAGTTTATATAGTAGCAAAATGATTGCGAACATTGAAAAATCTCAAGTAACTTAAATTATCATGCTAGATCCTAAACTTTTCTAATCTTTGCTTACAAAGAGTTGATGACTAGGCAGTGATTTCTATCGAGCACCAGTTATTTGCACCTTTTTTCCCTCCTTCCATAATTGAAGTGCTTTTGACTCTATGTAGTAATTACTTACAAGATAAAATTATCAATTTTTTTTTCTTCCATTGTGTTTCTTTTAAAAAAAATTAAGATAGAAAGGGAATGCTATGATAATTTGAGGTTTTCGTTTTGATATTCATATGTGTACTTTAGCGGGTACAAAAAAAGAGATTTGGTTTGCAGACATAGTCATTAGTAATGCTTTTATGGTTTTCTTTAATATGGAGAAAATTGGGATTCCTTTTAAAAAATAAAATTATTGCTCATATGGTTAGGGAGTACTTACAGGAACTTCATTTTCTTTATCAGACACTAGAAGAATAGTGCAAGTGAATGAACTTATAAGGACTGGCTTATAGATGGATGGCTTCCTAATCTGTATGACTACGATGTTTAGTATTACTGTCGATTCTTCATTAATCCATTCATGGTAAATCAATTTGAAATTTCATTCATCTCTTGCAACCTATTGATTTGTCCATTTTACTGTTCAGGTTTGCTCAAAAATTTGCTCAAAGAGCAGGCTGTATGTGTGAGTTGAGCTGGTTGTAAATAGTATCATCTCTTTTGTAAATAACACTCTAAAATCATCTCTTTCAGTATAAACATATTATATGTAAAATAATATCTTAAAAGGGTCATAAAACCCGCGGCAATCGCTCAATTGCTAGTAATAACTCAATTTACTTCAAATCAATACATTTCAGATTTAAATTCTCTTTCTCTTTTTAGTGTAGTTTAATAGAAATAAATCTCTCTGTAACACATCCTCCTGTAGGAAATTCTATCTCACTCATGAGAGTTGGAAATTACAAACATTATATTTGCACGATGATTTTGGTCATTCTTTTAGGCTTATTAATATATTTGCTTGCTGAAACTGCCATTTTCATCTTATTTAGTCCCAGTTCATCCATTTTCCTCCACTCCTTCAAATAGACGTTAAATTAAAAGGTAACATGGACATTTTCTTGCTGATGTTTCTGGTCGATTCACCTCTGTTCCAAATCCAGACTATGAATTGTGGTATGAGAAGGATCAGAACATCATTATCTGGATTAACTCCACACTCTCGGAAGATCTGATTCCTTTCATCGTTGGCGTTCAATCTGCGTGAAAACTCAGGCAAAATCTTGAACGACGATTTGGGGTGTATCTCGTTCTCACATTCATCAACTCCGTTCAACCTTGCAATCTGCACAGAAAGGTTCATCTTCTATCTCGGAATATCTCTAACGCATCAAAGAGGCTACAAATGCTCTTGCTGCAACTGGTGCTCCTGTGGATTCTGTTCAGTTTCGCCTAGCTGATACTACTATTGATGATCTTCACGGATTTTTGCTAAGTAAAGAAATGGAACTTGCTCACAAGAAACAAACTCAAGGAACAAATTCGGAACCCTATCAAGCTTTTCATTATGTTCAAGCGTCCTCAACCGCTCCTCTACTACTTCCTACACCTCAGGCATACATTGCTTAGCCACCTCATTCTTCTAATTTCAACAGAGGCAATTTTCAGCAAAATAATTCTCAACAGAATTACAATAATCGTAACTGATACAATCGCAACAATAATAAGAATTCTTATAATCGTGAAGGAAATCGCAGTGGTTATCGGTTTTTCAATAACAATTCCAGAAATGTTCCTTGTCAAATTTGTGAAGACACTGGTCATCAAGCGATTGACTGCTCAAATCGCATGATTCCCAATTTGCAAGGTCGTATTCCACCAACCAAGCTTGCTATGTATGCCGCTAGCTCAAATGCATCTTCTCCTCATCCGTGGCTGCTTGACTCTGGAGCAAGCTCTCACATGACCAACAACATCAACAATCTTCAAAATCCACAGCCTTACAGTGGCCCTGATAAAGTCTCTATTGGAGACGGCCAAGGTTTGCTGATTCTCCACTCTAGTTCCCATTTTCTTCATATTTCTTCAACTACTTTTCAATTAAAGAATGTGTTGCATGTTCTACAATTGAAGCATGATCTTCTTTCTGCAAATATGTTTCTTAGAGACAATTGGTGCTCCATAACTCTAAATCATTTTGACTTTAATGTCAAGGATCTTACTACGGGGAAAATGCTTTTTAGAGCTCCTGTTCGTTGTGGTCTCTATCCATTTTATGCATCTTCTCAGTCTTCACCAAAGCATTATGGTCTTACAGCAATCAAGGCATCACAACACACTTGGCATCAACGTTTGGGGCATCCAACGTTCAAGACTTTGCAATTTGTGAGTTCATTAGTACTCAGTTCAAGAAGCATTTATCCATTCATGGCATCCAACAACACTTAGTTCTCCATATACTCCTCAACATAACGGCTGTGCAGAACGGAAACACCGGCATGTTGTGGAAACAGCCAGGACACTACTTATTGCATCTCAGGTTCCTAATCTATTTTGGGTAGAAACATTTCTCACTGTTGTTTATCTCATTAATATACTTCCTCCCACTGCTAAATCTTCACCCTGGGAGCAGTTTTTCAAGAAGAACCCAGATTATACTCAACTGAGAATCTTTGGTTGCATCTGTTATCCCTAGCTCAAGCCATACACTCAATCAAAACTCGAGCCCAACAGCAAGTTATGTGTTTTTATTGGCTACAGTTTGGTTCACAAAGGTTACAGATGCTTAGATCCCTTTACTAACAGGGTGTATGTATCCAGGCATGTCTATTTTGATGAAACCACATTCCAATTCATAATCCTTATCTTATTTCAAGGTTACCCACTTGTACTTCATCATTAGCCAACCCTTCATTATTCTCTCTTACATTTCCAAACCTTTATCCTTCATCCAATCTTAACTCTACCATTCCACATTCACAATCACCTCCATCTCCACCTGTCTTTCAACCTACACCATCTGCAAGTACTACCGAATCTGCATCTGAATCAGTTTTTGTACCTACACTTCCATCAATTCCTGCAACTGCACCTGTCTCAATTCTTGATATTGTTCCTGTTCATACATCTCCACCTCCACCCCTTACTGTCTCTACTCATCATATGCAAACCAGGTCAAAATCTGGAATTTTTAAGCCTAAGGCATTCACTGCTACCAAACATCATCTTCCTTCCAACTTAAACACTGAATTTGTTCTAACTACATATATTCAGGCATCCAAATATTCACATTGGAGAGCTGCAATGCTGGATGAGTTTAATGCTTTGCAAAATACAAGAACATGGACATTGGTTCCCCCTGATCCTTCATACAATCTTGTTGGGTGCAAATGGGTCTTTCCGATTAAAAGGAACCCTGATGGGTCTATGGGCTGTTATAAAGTTTGGTTTGTAGCTAAAGGATACAATCAGCAAGAGGGTATTGATTACAGTGATACCTTTAGCCAGTGGCTAAACCAGCTACCATTCAACTTCTTCTCATGCTTGCAGTTCAATTTAACTGGTTTCTGCATCAATTGGATGTTAGTAATGCATTCTTACATGACTATTTAAAGGAAAATGTGTATATGTCTCAGCCTCCAGGATTCATTGATCAGGATAAATCTTCATATGTTTGTCATTTGCAAAAATCCCTTTATGGCTTGAAATAAGCTCCTAAGGCTTGGTTTGAAAAACTACAATCTGCTCTATTCTTTATGGGATTTAAGGCTTCACAATCTGATCACAGCTTGTTTGTGTTGCAAAAACCTATCTTAGTGATTGTTTTGGTATATGTCGATGACATTATTGTCACTGGACCTTCTTCCACTGCCTGCACCAATGTTATATCTCAACTCAGTGTTCAATTTCCAATTAAGAATTTAGGTGATTTGCTTTTTTTCCTTGGTTTGGAAGCTACCCGAGCTTCTACAGGGATCTTTATTAATTAATCCAAGTACATCTTGGATCTTCTCAAACGAACTAAGATGGATGGAGCAAAGCCCTGCACAACTCCTCTTGGTTCTACTAAGCTTGATCTCAGTGGTTCTCTATTGGATAATCCAGAAGAATATAGGTCTATTGTTGGGGCCCTTCATTATCTTACATGGACTCGTCCAGATCTTTCCTTTGCAGCTAACTTGGTCTGCCAATTTATGCACTCTCCCAGATAACCCCACTTTCAAGTAGTAAAGAGAATACTTCGTTATCTTAAGGGTACACTTGGCTATGGACTATGGTTTCCTAAAACCTCAACTCCTCTCACTCTCAAAGCATATTCTAATGCTGATTGGGCAGGGTGCTCATGGGATAGACACTCTACTGGGGGTTTTTGTATCCTTCTTGGACCATCCATCATTAGTTGGAGTGCCAAGAAGCAACACATCGTTACTCGTTCATCCATCGAAGTTGAATATAGGTCTTTAGCACATACTGCTGCTGAATTGACATGGATCTGCAAACTGTTCACAGATATTGGTTTCAAGCTACCTTCTCTTCCTCAAATTTGGTGTGACAATGTTTCAGTGATTGCCCTTGCTTCCAACCTTGTTTTTCATGTCGCGCCAAGCATGTGGAAATCGATTACCATTACATAAGGGAACTTGTTCTTGCCAAGCTGCTGACTGTCCAATTTGTATGCAGTCAGGATCAGCTCGCTGACATTCATACCAAATCACTTCCAAGGCAAAGATTCCTTCTTCTCAGATCCAAGCTATCACTTCAACCTTCTCCATTTAGCTTGAGGGGTGTGAAGAGAAAGTTATTCAAGTAACTTAACATAATAGTAATAACAAACAGTCAAAAGTTAGGAAAATTACCATATGTAATTTCCTTAGAGCAGTTCCACCGGGGAACTGATAGGCCGGCACCCAGCCAAAAAAATGGCCCGGCACCCAGGCTTTCCCTTCCAGCCGAGCAGATAGGCTGGCACCCAGCCGAAGCCAAGCAAGAGACCAGCCCAAAATCGACAGAGCCACAAGCCGGGCAATCTGACGTCAGCCTGACCATCAACCGTGACAACCTCCGATTCCGAGCTACAGCATAACAGAACAACAATATAAACAAACCCAGAAAGCAACCCGCCAAACCAAGAAAAACCCATATCACAATTTGCAATACCAAGCTCAAGAAATTAATTTTCTGAAAATTTGGATAGAAAAAGGCCACCTTCCAATAGAACCCATGAGGAAGAACTAGTTTTTGGGAGATCTGTTGGCTGTTTGGTTGGTTTTCCGGGAAAAACCAGCTGAGGATGGAAAAGGTGGGCCGAGGAACCTTACTGCTGCTGCAGTGTTTCATTTTTCTGTGGGGAAGATCGGAAAAGTTCCTTAAATTCGAATGGGGAGAGAGAGAGAGATGCACAGGGAGGTTCCAGGAGAGCGGCCAGACATGGTGAGGTTTTTAGGGGGAGTGGAGTGGGAGCGGTGGATTAAATGGGATTTAATAAAATTGATAATATTTTAATAAATCAAATTATTATTTTATAATAAAAATTAATAATATTTTAATAAAATTGACTAGGCTATTTAGTTTTAGGGGTGGAGATGCTTTGGCCTATTACTGTTCATTGGGGTCTATTACTGTTCATTGGGGTGGATAAATGCGCTGGGTGCTGGCACCCAGTCTTAGGGGTGGAATTGCTCTTAAGTCTGTTAGTTTGTTATATTTAGCTTCCCTATATATACTCTTGTAACTTATCATTTTAAGTGTGTGAAATCATTTCTCAATAGAGAACCAGTTTGGACGAACTCTATAAACAGGTCAGTGTGTGTTGGTAACTGGTTGTGCTTTGAATGAATTCCCGTGTGTCAAGCTAAGGTCTGCAATCCGAAAATTGGCAGAGTTTACAAGTTAATGTTAAGCAAAGGCATTGTGCATCATGTATGCAGCTGATGGATTATAAAATCCACCAATTGCTGCAGATGCAAGCTGTGTTAAACTATGACTTGGAATCGAACAATTTGGTTTTCAATTCCACCATGCACCTTTCTCCGATTCCCTCATTCTTCACCATCTTCGTGCTTTGCTAACACTGAAAACTTTGTACATGGCAAGAAATTCCCGGTTCTATAAGATTCAGCAGGAAAATAAGGTGTCAATCTGCATATGCAACCATCACGACACTTTTTCCTTTGATGCTTGCATCACGCAGTAAGCACCATAACGTTATCAGTGTATTCCAACAGAAAGGAAAGGATAGTAGTAGATGCATACAATAACTACATTTGTACAAAGGAACTGGGGAATGAAATTAAAACACAACTGAACTGACCTCGGAATGCTCAAGTCTTTCCCAGATTGCAACTTGTGAACCAGATTGATGGAACTTGAGAGATTCTGTGGAGAATTTTGGAAGATAATAAAGGCTTTAAAGCTTTCGAGAATGATCTATTGATCTAGTTGACATCACCTATAATAATATAGAAAAGAAAAAACAATCAGGCTGCAAGGGACTTCACAACTTCCTGCCTACGGTCATGCCTGAATTATCACCATTAACGGCAGAAAGGGCAATGTTGGCAACCATGGCTATAACATCTGAACCTTTAGCTTCACCGTCACTCTGATTTAATAACAAAAAACAAAGGTAAACACCCATGAGGAATTTCCTACAAATTTCAGTATCCACCACCAACAAAGCCGTCAAGGACATTACATATAGTAATTTTCTTTTCGTGGTATATTGCCAAAATGCTAACTAGAACCGTACGTTCAGATATGCACCACTCTGACTAGAAATCCTCCTGACATGTAACAGACAAACCATACCCCAAAAGTACTGAGGTTTCTCAGAACCTTCGATCCAATGACCTATCAAAAAATAAGGATCCTTAGAACATAAGGAACGATATATGGAGAGATGGATTGACACTCACAAATTTTCATGTATGCTCTCATCTTGTACAGATCCCTGTGTAGCACCAGACGAAGCAGGGGACTCAAATTCAATCACTGAAACCAATTAAACGCATGTTAAGAGCATATTCGCGAATAAGCAGGTCAACACGTCACTGAATGAAGTCCTCCATTTCTTTCGGAGTTCCACTTGTCCAGCCTTCTTCACGAACATATACAACAAACGCCACAAAGATAACAAATGAAGAAATAAGGCAACATGCGACAGTTTGGCACCAAATATTCGGTGGTGTATAAAGAGAAGCTGAAGTACACAATTCTCGGTCCCTTACCTTGATGACTGACCTCTTCTCCAAATGAACTGAACCTCGATACCACATTCATCATTAGAACTAACCTTGGATGATGTAGATTGACCTTTTTACGCTGCATCTGAAATATGCAGACACAATTGAAAGCGGCAAGAACGATTCTGCAATGCAAAACGTGTCATTGAACAAAATAGAAGACAACGTACCTCTCCATTAATGCTATCATCTGTCAGGTCTATGATAACTACAGAAACCCTGACCTTCAATTTCGTTTCATATCCGTGCCAGTTTCACTGTGCTACAGAAAGATGCCTCACAGATTTCCAAATAAAAGGCCAGATTGTGTACATATTCAAGATAGCAAATTGAGAAAACATGTACATGAATCTGTACAGCAAATAGTCCTATATGGAAGATAGCTTCCTACTGTTTGTAATAATATAATTTCTTAGTGATGCATACTAATATCAAGAAAACACTAGCATTAATCAGACTTTATGTTTTATAACGCTTTATTTTCTTCGAAAAAACTACTTAAACCAATTCTCAGCTCGAATATATTTTGTCTCAAAAGAGAACATCAAAAGCAACAACATTATCAGAAGCTGAATACAAGTGACAAATGGTAGTAGGAAGCGATAAAAATCATGAACTACTTTCTTTCCAAAGGAGATGGAGTGTGTCTGTAAGAAGAAGGGGAGAGAAATTTCAATTGACAAAAGACAAGGAAAACGAATAAACAAAGTAAATGATTTTGCATTACCTGAGTGTAACAGATTTTCTTATCAAAACAACGTTCCTTTCTCTTCTCACGAAACCGAATTAAAGATGCAGCTCTCTGCGGCTGAGTTGGCTTTACAGGCAAGCCATTCGTACCCTGGAAGAGAAAAGATGTCATTACAGCAGCAATGTGACAGTAACACCAACTGAGGGACTATGATTTCGAAAAACTTGGCATGATCTACACTACACATATCTAAAACTACATGCTGATTAAAAGGAACAGACCCCATGGGCGGTTGCACAAGAGGTTTATAACCAAGGACATTTTGGATTTTTTATCCTCTAAAACCTTCTATACCGGCAAAGACTTATAACCGTAATGAAAATAAAAGGAATAGAATTGAGGAGAAGTCAGAATCGGATTCCTGTTGAAGCTGGTTACTTAAATGTCCTGGAATCGGAATAGAAATGACATTAATTCCATAAATCTATTTACTAATTTAGCAGAATCGAAATATAAACCAGTACCAGTATGATTACTAAAATGCTCTTGTCCCAAATCAAATATTTTATATACTTTTTTTAATAAAATTTGATATAATATATAATAGTATGAAAAAACTTAAATTGCTTTTTTATTTTATAGACACACTAAAATGCTTTTGTTTATTTTATTTTTATAAATTTAAGTATTTACTTTAATGTTTAAATTGTCTCACTCAAGTTTTAGTTTCTTCTCTTCGGCATTTGCATGGAGTTATGCATAATGTGAATGAGCATAGAAATAAAAAAAGTAAGGAGTTGTACATAATTAAACTAGGGTTAATGGGTTTATAAGGGATAGTCTTGGAAATAAAAAAAAAATGTCATTCTGATTGCCTAAACAATCAGGAATTGGATTACAACCTACATTTAAGGAATCCAATTCCACCAATACAAGGGATCGAATTCCAAAATTTGTGTGGGCCCCACTGCTTTTGTGATTCCTCAATGTTTAGTAAACACCGAAGTATTTCGTAATCGGAATTCAATTCTACATTTTTTCGATTACGGATACGTAAACATGCCCTTAACATATTTCTATTATGGCACTTTGAAATCCTTCTATTATGGCTACTCTCTCTCTCTCTCTCTCTCTCTCTGTCTGTCTGGGAGAGCCCTTGTGATTGGGGTTGTGTGTTATGGTTTAGTGTTTTTGTTTATTTTGTTTAGGTTGTGGTTTTGTTGTCTATGTTTGGCATAGTCCTCCTTTGTGTTGCCTCATAGCAAGGCTTCTTTGCCGAGGTGCATCGTTGTGTGGAAGTTCATCAGAAAGTGTTGCAAAGGTTTTGCTCTCGTGCGTGTAGTTTTTGTCTAGTTCAATGTGGTTATGTTGGTTAGGTTTTGTTTTGTCTTTTTATTGCATTTGTAATTTGGGAATTTATTCCTAAACGGTGATGTATCTGGTTCTATTGTTTAATGAAATTTCTATCTTGAAAAAAATAGAGAGTATTTTTTCAAATATGTGAGAAGGAAATTGCTATTCACACATCCAATTTTACCATTGACACACCTTTGTTAATTTTTTGTCATTGGTCTTCTTTAATTCATTCGTTCCGACGTTTGAAATTAAAAAAAAATGTAAGAAGTAAAAACGAGGGTCATTTGAGAAAAAGATTATGCCGCCATTGACACCAGTTTTTATTTATTTATTTTGCTTTTGGGTTAATGGAACATTAGGCGGTGGTCTGCTATATATACATTTTTTTGGGTTGAAAGGGAACCTTACGACAATTCAGCCCACCTACATTAACCAGTTATATCAACCCAAAACCCTAAAAACCTCTAAATCTTTGACGCACCCGCACTCTAGTCTCCGTCTCTCCTCCCCTTCTCTGTCCCCGTCTCTCTCAAGCCCTCGTGGTTGTTGAAGACTGACAAACACTTGGACACGCAGAACAGAGTTAGGGCAAATCAAGATGATCATCCCAGTGCGCTGTTTCACCTGCGGCAAGGTACCCCCATTTCTCCCTTTACCTAACCGTAGGCCTGGGTTTTCTGCCCCTCTTGGTTTTATTCAGCGTTTCGATAGGGTTTTGGATTTGGGGATGATTGAATAATTGGTGGTTTATATGTTTAATTTTAGGTTATCGGAAACAAGTGGGATACGTATCTCGACCTGCTGCAGGCCGATTACACTGAAGGGTAAGTTGCTCAATTTGGGATTTTTAAAATTCAATAATGTCAATGATTCTTGCTTTGTTTATGCTAATGGAGGCATGGTGTGAAGTGCACAATATAATGTCACAAACCAGTTCTGTAATGCGTAGGCATAAACATAGACTAGGGTTTAATTGGGTTGATTATGAGGGGATTATGACGATATGTATGTTGTACAATTGGCGGAAAAAGAAATAATAAAATGTGCTTTACAATGACATGGATACGAGGTTTTTCGATGACCAAGTCTCATTTTTCAGTTTTGACAGACTGATCAGTTGGGTGTAGTTTATCGATCCTTGAATGTTGCATAATCTGTTTCCATTATTTTTACTGTTACATCTGCGTGCATAATAAAATAGGCCTTGTATTGACATGGATAAGAGGTTTCTCGACTGGCAATTTTCATTTCTCAATTTGACAGACTAATCTGTTAGATGTAGTTTATCGATCCTTGAATGGTTTCCATCTGCGAGCATAATAAAATAGGCCTTGTAATGGCATGTATAAGAGGTTTCTCAATGGGAAATGCTCATTTCTCAGTTTTGACAGATTAATCTGTTAGGTATAGTTTATCGATCCTTGAATGGTTTGCATCTGCGTGCATAATAAAATAGGCCTTGTAATGACATGTATAAGAGGTTTCTCAATGGGAAATGCTCATTTTTCAGTTTTTTCGGAGTAATCAGTTGGGTGTAGTTTATAGATTCTTGAATGATGCATAATATGTTTCCAATATTTTTTGTGTTGCATCTGTGTGCATACAATGTTTGTCCACATTGGAGTTTAACGTGCAGACAAATAGCTATAAGTAATTTTAAAAGTGTACTCATCACCGGTTGTAGACAGCCAGCGTGAATTGTAGGAATAAGTTATCAGTTTGTTCTAGAAGAGAGTTTACTAACTGGTTTGAATTTTCTGGAATACAGAGACGCACTAGATGCATTGGGTCTGGTCCGCTACTGCTGCCGGCGTATGCTTATGACTCACGTTGATCTTATCGAGAAGCTTCTCAACTACAATAGTAATCTCTCTCTCTCTCTCTCTCTCTCTCCCTCCTTCCCTCTCTGTACACATGCACAAAATCTACTAAAAACGTGTCCGAGAATTCATGTACTAACACAGTGACACTGGGCTTTGTTACAGCTTTGGAGAAGTCTGACACCAGTTGAGGAAGCTCGTGTAACAAGTGCCAGACACTCGTTTGATGTGATCTTTGTCAAGTGTCTTAGTGTGGTAAATGTTTCGTGTTGTTTTGTCTGGATCACCATCGATCCTTATTGCCATACTTGGAAACTTGAAATGTCTAATATATGTAGGGAGATACATATGCATGCACTTGAGGCATTTATGTTGCTGCACTAGTTTATGAACTTATTACATAGAACGAAAGACTGAATGTTTCTGACAAAAATTAGTCTTATTGTTAGTGTTGTGATCTAAAACGTCGCATATAACTTTGGTGTGCTTTGTTCACCATGCTACTATAGATGCAGGATTTCTATGGTTAGGTTCCAGGAACATGGTTTGAATTGCCCTTTTCCATGGCTCTTTTGGCTGCATGGTATATATGTTTTCTTCCGAGCAATTTACTCGTTCGTTGTGGAAGAAATAACAATCTCCAAATGGAATTGTGGGTGTTTTGAATTATGGTTATTGTTACTGGCAGTCATGAATGGTCATCTTGTATTTGCTCTCCTAACACCAATTAGAGCAGGACAGGACTTGTTTGAAGTGCAAATAGCAGCATCCTAAGGGTCTATTTCGTATCCTATTAAACGATTTTCATTATTTCTCAAAACATTTCTTAAGAACATGAACATCTCTTGAAAACAATTTTCTTTAAGACTTAAAAATTTGCTTGGTATGAGATTTAAAATTGTTTTTAAATTTTTAAATTTAAATTGGACAAAGAAGTCCAAAGAGAGAGGTCAGCAAAAGAGGGAGAAAGAGGAGAGATATGAGGAAAAAAAGAAGGCGAGGATTGGAGAAGTGCGAAAGAAAAGAGAGGATCCGAGGAGATAAAAGGGAGAGAGAAGAAAAAGAGAGATTTGGAGTGAGAGGGGGAGAAGTGCGAAAGAAAAGAGAGGATCCGAGGAGATAAAAGGGAGAGAGAAGAAAAAGAGAGATTCGGAGTGAGAGGGGAAGAGGGAGAGAAAAAAATGAGTGGATTTAAGTAAACTCTTCATGTAAAGGGGTTACAAACGCAACCGTTGTCATTAGAATAGTACTAATCTATTCAAGGATAGCGGTATTTTGCGTAGGATAACTAATTATGGAATGCTAATCGGGTGGATTAGTCACTTAACCAGGCCATGAAGGTGATGGTATGTATGCTATTGAATGACCCGCTTGATACGTTTTCTGCTTTGCCCCATTCACATTATGGTTGATTGCATCCGGCCAATTGTATTTGACGAAACATACACGCATTTCTTTTTATATTTCTCGCACTATTTTTAATTTTCAATTGTCGTATCAAATTAATAAAAAATGATCAAATGACGTGAGAGAAATTGAGGCAATTTCGGCTTTTTGTCAGTTGGATTGACTTGTACATTCAATATCTCAATGATATTGAACTTTAGAAAATGCGCCTCCCCGACATCCTTTTTTGAAAGGAAATTGCGGGAGTGAGGGTCATCAATTTTTATCACGAATAATGATTTAAGCTTGTAAGAATAAAAAGGCAAGGCAAAAGTTAAAGTTTAACCATTAAAGGACCACTCTTAAGTAGGACTTTATAACACAAGATGTTTTAAGAGAAATTGGATTTACTTCGGATCTTAGTATCAAAGAGTCTAGGAATAAAAAAATCTACTATACAAATTGAATCTAACCGTTTTTATTAACTCAATCCGTTGGTCTACTTTACACAAACAAAATGATTTCCTTTTTTGCCACACAAATCAAATGCTAAATTTTTAGATCTCTAAACTCCGAACACCAACATGTGGAGTAAATCCAATTCCGTTTTAAAGAAGCTCTCGGTTTATTATTGATAAAGATGATTACATATGAAAATATAAATAATCATAGCAAATCATGGTTAAGAAAGGAAAATAAAACGGGAAAGTAAATAAATAACTTTATACCTTGAAAATCGTTGTCCTACCAGACATCATAAAAACGTCAAAATCTACTTTTGTGTCATGGTGAAGTGACAACTTGAAATCATCACCTCATTTCCTTTGCGGAAATTTATTATCGTTGGAGTGGACTCCAAAAATTCAAATACACTGTTCACCGTAGGATTTCATCATTCACATTATACATCACGTTAACATTTCGAGCTTAAGATAAGGTCTCTTCGTAATACAAATCACTCAATAAAGATTATATACACAAAAATAAATAAATAAAAATGAAGTCATTTAGTCAATTAATTATAATAAATAGGATAATTATTTCGTAATACTTTTATTAATTTTGAACACCTGTCATATGGTTCAATAGCTAAATGATCTCATATTTTATTTTATTTTATTTTCAAATATTATCTTTACGTAGTGCTTTATAAATAAAATAAACGGTTTTGACAAAACAAAACATCCGTTAAACAAGCACGAAATGTTCTGAAAAAAACTTGCTATAAAACTTTAAAATAGTCAAGTATAGTTCTATTGATGATAATGCAACATAAAAGTAGTGGATCAAAATTTGAAAAGGAAATATTAATTAATGACAACCTAACACTAACGTGTAGCTGCACCCAATTGGTCTAAACAATAAAATTTTCCATGTCCTTGTTATATATATGTATATACTAATTGTCTCAATTGTGTGAATGGAGACTATGATGGTGGACAGTTGCTAGCAAAATAAGATAAGAAAGGGACTCCTCACACATGATTCATCCTTACATTTTGCTTGAATCCAAAGAAACATGCCACGTGGCGATTTCCAAATGCCTACTGGGGCAGATATTTTTTTGGTATAAAGATCTGGTACATTAAATGTGACAATACAAATGGTTTGATACTTAAATAAAATTCTAACCGTTTGTATTATGACGTTTGGTGTACAAGATAATATTTCCGGCAAATTGAAAAATTTGTACAGTATAGTTATCATTACTTATTATTCATGTTTGATTCGTAGCCAAAATAATCGCACACGTGTCTCTGTGCAAATCTCTTTCGTTTGGATTTGCATGACATTTCAGAGATAATTACACCTCAGCACCCTGTCGACGTACGACGAGAGGGAAGGACGATATTTATAATAAGTTTGGACAAATTTTTTTTTGTCACAATTATTTGTGATCAGTTTGATGGTGCCGAAGTGGTTTTATTGTGATAAAGTTCATAGGAACTTGATGAATGGACATTTTTCGATAGGACAAATACAAATTATTTGCATATCGACCAGGTTATTTTGTTTATTTGCATTTGGCAGCAGCATATAGTATATATAATACATTGCAGATGTACTAATAATTTATATAATTGATGTTGTTTTATTTCGAAGTAATATCTTGTTTAAGGAGTCTACTTCAAGAAAACAAAGAAGAGAAAAGAAATCCTACGTTCCCAAAGTCCATTTGGCTGTGCTCTCTCCCCGTCTCTAATCGGAAATTCTAACTGAACGTAAGTCTTAGCCGTCGGTCCCTTGCTTTAGTTTGAGACCGGCGACAGCCTCTCCCCCTCGTTCTAACCATCCCCCTACTTTTCCCCCGACCTTTTCTCTCTCTTTTTGCGTTTCTCTCCGGTCCTTAGGTGCTGCACAACACCTTTTCTCCCCCTACCATTTTATGGACAACTAATTTTCACGGCTTTGATACAGCCTCTGCCCCAAAGGGCAACATCTTTGCGGCAGAATTGTACTGGCGGTGCTTGTGCTAGTATTTGTGATAGCCAATTGAGGTATTATTATTAATGCTTGTTTGCGCTTCTAAAATTCTCAAGAGTGTACACAATTGACTAGAGTTGCAAAGTTCAACACGGAACATGAATAAGATTATTCTACTAACTTCATTGCTAAAGCTTTCATTGCCCCGGCCCACCCTCTTTCCCCAAAAAAAAATAAAAAACTGCATAAACATTAGTACTTCAAATTTAAATTAGACGAGTAATATTTTTTGTCAAAATTTGAAGATAATTCTAACTTGTGAAACTAATTACCAACAAGGAGGTTTAAATAAACACACAAAGCATAAAGCCATTAATGTCTCTCTAGTAAACCATACAACAAAAACAAGGAAAAACTGATAATATCTTCAATATGAGATGAACAAAAACAAGAAACCAACTTTCAAATTTATGTCGTCATATATAATATTTTCAATATCATAAAAGAAGCTGCTAAATAATTAATAATCACACTGAAGCTTGTGGGAGCTTCGAACCCACCACCTTACCCTCCTGACCCAAACCGCCGCCCGCTCGCACCTCTCCGCCGACCGCCGCCGGGCCCACTGCTTGATACGCCTGCTGCTGTTGCTGCACAGCCCCTCCCGGCGCGGTATAGTATACCTGCCTCCCCGTCGTGCTATCGTACGCCACCTGTGTATATGGTGTTGTGTCGGCGTACGTCGCCACGTATTTTGGCGGCTGTGGCGGGAGAGTAGTCGGCTGCTGCTGCTGCTGCTGCGGTTGTGGCACTACATTGTACATCGGCGGCTGTTCCCGGTAAATCTCAGACCCCATTCGCTGCGGCACTTGGTAATACCCTTGACCCGGTGGCCCGGTTACCGGTCGCACCATCGGTGGCTGTGCGTGGTACACTGCCCCACCTCCAGGAGCGGATGTAAACATGTACATCGGCTGTTCCGGAGCTCCCGTCCCCGGAAACCCCCCGCTTGTAACCTGCTTCTCCGGCCAGTAGCCAGCTGGCGGGGCAGCCGTCATCGGAGGAGCCTTCTCCGGCATCTTCTGTACGTAATAATCGCCGGCGCCGGTATAGCCTCCGACTAGATTGTCGTCGTTCTTTCTCCTGTACATAGCTTGCTGATCTTGTTCCCCGATTTGTAGCCTCTGCAATTGCCTCTGGAACTCCACCGAAGTCACCATTGGATCCGATCCGATAACCCGGTCTACGTGGCCCGATCTGACAAACTCAGGCGGAGGCGCAACTTGTCCCGGTATGGTAGGCGCTGGAGGAGGAGGAAGCGGCACGACAGCAGGGACGCCACCCTTTTCCATGCCGAAGAGAAAGTCGACATTATTTTCGACCGGAGGCTTGGAATTCTGGTCGGACGCCTGAGCGGGACCCGAATTAAGAGCCTCGACGAACCGATCCTTATCGGACCTTCCATCATCCGACCCGAAGCCACCGTTGGGGTTGGCATTAAAGAGAAACAATCTCATGCGGGCGGGCCTACCGGAAGCCCGGTAGAGGCGATCGTACTCGTGCATCATGTGCTCCAAGTCGTCGTCGTTGGTAACGGAGATCAAGGCGTCGAGGTCTTCGCCGGGGAGTTGGTACTTGAACGACACGTCGTACTCGGATAGGGAGGAGAGCTTGGAGATGATGGCGGCGAACTTGATGTTGCGATCGACGGCGAAAATCTTGGTCTCACCGCCGACGTAGCAGAGCTGGTTGTCGTGCGGGCGAGGGAGGATCTTTCCGCCGTAGCTGCACATGAACTTGGCCTTGTAATTTTGGGTCTGAGGATTGGCTGGGTCGACCTCCCATGGCGGAGTGTTCTCGAAATCGATATCTCGGGAACGTGGGGACGAGTTGCCGGACTCGGGATAGGAGCTGTACGAGTAGTTTTCCATTGTTATGGCGATGAAAGCTTGGGTGCTATGAGGAGAGACAGAGAGAGAGGTTACTGGCTTTCTGAGTGGGGAAAGAAAGAGGAAGGTTAAAGACGACTTGGCGGATATTTTAAATTATTTTTTTCTTTTTTCTCAAGATCATTTATTTGGGTGTTGATATTATTCACCTGAGGATTTTTTATGACAAACCCTCGGTTGGTATCGGTTTAGAAAAGAGTAACTTTTTGCAATTAATATTACGGCAGTATTACAATAATAAATACGTAACTATTTGACAGTAAATAAAAGATACATAAAACAAAACTTCGAAGTATAACACTAACAAATAGTGTGGTCTTCGATAGATATTTTAATGCATTGTGAATAAGAAAATACGTCACATGTTATTATATAATTATAAAAATATATAAAAAAAATTTATCTAATTATATAAGAACATGTAACTTATCATTTTGTGTTTTAATTACAATGAAAAATATAATGTTGTTCACTTTATTTATTTTTATCTCTAACATATATTTTTTTTTAATTTTGATCGTCAATATTTTTTAATTCATTTAATTTAACACTCAAAAATTAAAAAAAATATGTTAAAAATAAAAATAAGTGTACGACAAGAAATTTTTAGTTGTGACCGGAACACAGATGGTACATCACGTGTTTTTATGCAAGTGGTGAAAAAATTTAATTTTTTAAATTATTAACCTTTTAACACACATAACTCATTATTTATATAAAAACACGTGAAATAATATTTAGTATGACGGCCACATTGAAAAATCTCTTCAAAATTTCTGGTCATTGACAGGAGATGGGCGGGGTGATTGGCGCAGGTGGCATTGAAGGGTTGGGTTGCGAGAGTGTGAGGTGAGTGGGAGATGGACTTTTGGGGAAGGGGTGGGGCCACTGAGTGTGGAGTGAGGAAGGCGATAAGAGAGTGACGGGTTGACGGGGATTGGACTAAATGCCAATTGAAGTGAAACAGCTAAAACAAAAGAAACCACGGCTAATAACTGCAGTGATTCGTGATTGTCTGGAGCAGGTTCTAAGTGATGCTCATCGTACCACGTTGTAGAAAGCAGGAAATCCAAAATTCAATTTAAAAATAATAAACTCGGTTTAATTATTTCCTTCATTTAAAAAATTGATTTACTTAGAGAACTCATAGATCTTGGTTGCATTATAATGTTGTCAACAAATATTTGTATATGAATAAATCAGAGTGTATTCAATTATCAACTGTCACATTACGTGAATTGGTTTATAGTTTGTGTTATGTGTTTTGGAAGCGATTCCTACGCAAATTTTCTTCTTCTATGCACTTTATTTAATTTTAACTTTTGGATTGATGAAATTAGCAGAACATGTGTTTGTAGAATGAGAAAAAATGTGTGATGACGTCATTTCTTAAAATTGATCTAATCAAACGTAAACTATATATGTTGCAAAATGGTCAATAATAATAACCATATAAACATTCAGATTGAATGATCGTAGTAAACATTATTGAAACACATATATGAAATGAAAAATGGAAAAACACATTAAGCATCATTGTTTGTGTCTTGTAGAAACATATCATGGGCATATCAGTGTGTATGGCACAATTTAGAAGCAGCATACTAAAGATATGCTTCAATTATTTTGCATGTGTCCAAAATATGGGAAATTATGTTGACAAAGGCACTGCATTCTCCACGCAAAAGCAACTCTTGGACGTGACAACTATATATTAACAACAAGCTTCCAAAATTCAAGTTTTCATCACAATCACGAACTATGTGGAGCCATACTATGATTTTTTGCTTTCAATTAAGAAGTGTTAGTAACAGCTTTCGGAATAATTAACTTTAATCAGTTTGTGTTCAGGTCCATAATTGTGCTGGTATAAGTTAGACGAAGATGTACGACATAGCACAACTACGAAAACGAAAGATGATTGCTCAAGTCAGTTGAGTGATCTGACGATTTTCTGGCATGGAGGTTCGAGGATAGGTTTGTCCAGGTGCAGTGGCGGAGCCAAGAATTCAGACTGGGAGGGGCCTTTAAATCATATAAAAAACTTACACAAAAAATATAGCGATATAACTAATGAGAGAAAATTAAAGGTTCCTTTTTTGTATTGGCATGGAAAATTTTAATCAAACAAGAACTTGTTACGAGATTAACAATAAAGTTAACATTAATTTAAAATCATGGCTCAATACTATTATTATGAGATTTTTCTGCAACATAAATTAACCTTGTTTCGTTACTAACCAAAAAAAAATTGCTGATACAGAACTTGAAGGAGGTTCACCAGCAAGTTTCGAACCCCTGACGTGCAGGAACACAAAAACACCTTCAACCACCGTGCCGCATATTCTTTAGTTACAAAACCAACAGATAAAGTATATAAACTAATATTTCAGGATAGGCCCGTGCCCATCTTGGTCTCCATGTGGCTCCGTCACTGTCCAGGTGTAACTTCGAGCCACACGTTGGCCACCGACGAGGAAAGAAGTCTATCAAGAGATATAAATATTGTCAGACCTAGCGCTCGGGTAAAGTGCTTTTCAACCATTCTCTAACGAGCGTTGCGCTCGAGAGGCGTTGACTTGGAAAATCATGCAAGTAGCTCATTGTAAGTGTCACTTTATTTCCACATGTCGAGTGGATAATGGAAGAATAGCTTATAGGTCGTATCTACGTGTTCGGTCCATTAAATGATAAGGCGTTGAGGGAAAGACTAAGACTTTTGGGGCTCACTTGGGGCTCATTTTAAGAGTTTGAATACCCCTTATTAAGGGTAAAATTATGCTACATTTTCTATAGAGCTATTGTAGTCCACATCAAATATATTCATGAGACCACTAAAGTGGACGTAACCCATTTTTAAGGGTGAACCGCTTAAATCATATTGTCAATTATATAGCTTTATATTTTTAGCCCACAAAAGGTTGACCGTACTGATCCCAGTTTTAAGCGTTAAGAATGGTGTCATTAACTTATTAATTATGATATTAGGGATTCGTTATTAGCATTCCTAACATTCAATATCTATAAAGAAAAATACTTTTTTTTTAAACAAACAATATTATCTACACTAAGGGGTTGGGAAATGGGTTAAGCCTCACAATGAGCTAGCAATAATGTGATTTAAATTCGTCTTTGGCGAGAATCGAACCTAAGACCTCTCACTTACAAGTGAAGAGAAATACTACTAGCAATAATAGTTTCCTTATATTATTCAAATGATAACACATAGATTTAATTTTTATTAGTATGCTTTATATGTGAGACATATAAATCGTATAGTCCACCCTTACTATAACAAGTAAAATGACATGTTAAATGACTTGTGTTCTTGGTATTCGTAAAAATTTCTCGTCTAACTAAAATGTACAATTGGGCTCAAACCTTGAGTTTGAGCTTTGAGAGTGTTTCATTAAATTCAGATTCAATTAATTATTCTTTAAATCAACAGACTCATTTTTTTGATCAAGTCTAAGGTAACGAAAGAATACTAGATCAGCACACACCCTTCAGAGAAGATGCCTCCTAGAAGACACATCCCAAGCTCATACCTATTGCAAACAAGGATACGTGCATTATATATAGATCAATCTGCATGGCTGGCATTTAGAATATAGAAAAAAGAATCCTCCTTCTAAAATACTAAAACCTTCTTGCTGAGAGCACCACAAAGATATTCGCCAAAAACCAAGTTTTCCCATGCTAGAATCCTAGTTTGATCGTTGAATCCTGGTGAAGCAGACGTCCGTCGAACTACAAGGACTGAGTAGAGACGAAATTCTGTTTCGAGCACTGCAGTATGCTAGCCTTGATCATTGTTTTTACTTGTTTGATGTTAATTTCGTTTATTCATAATCTGTCAATTTAAAGATTCACAGAGATTTTCTTTCTAATATGTCTTGTTCTTAAAAAAAAATAAAAAGAGAGAAAGAAACTGATAATAATGAATTACTTAATTATTTAGCGGGCACTACACTGACTAGAGTTTGTTTTAGCAGGTACAAATTTTTATGGACAAGGTTTTAGTAGGTACAAATGAGAACTTTTTGTCATGGAGCTCTAAGGATAAGTCTACTCACTCGATAACTCCGAGCCATTTGTTGGTCATCAATGAGGAAACAAGTCTATGAAGAAACATATATATTGTCAAGCTTAGCTCTAATAAAGTGCTTTGCAACCACTCTATAACGAGCATTGCGTTTGTTGAGCTCGAGACATCTCGACCTGAGAAATCATGTAAGTAGCTTTATGTAAATGTCAATTCCTCTCCACCTATCGAGTGGATAATGGAAAAATAATTTATAGGTCGTATCCACGTGTTTGACCCATTAAATAATAGGATGGTGAGAGATTTACAAGCCCAAGACTTTTGGGACTCACTCGTGGCCAATATAAAGGGGCTGAATACCCCTTATAACTAAAAGCCGTCAGATCCACAAGGGTAAAATTACACTACTTTTTTCATAGAGCTATTGAAATCCACATGGAATATATATATATATATATATATATATATATAATGTTAGATGAACTAAATTTGTAGACAAAATTTTATAAACTAAATGACATGGAAGTTGATGATTAGATTATTACTTAAGTGTTGATTAACGTGATTTCTTATTGGTGACATATCATTTAGTCTACAATGTAGTCTATCTAGCATTACTATATATATATATATATATATATACACACACACATACATATGTATACCCCCCTCTACAATGGACGTATCCCATTTTTAAGGATGAACTGCTTAAATCTTGTTGTCAATTATCAAGATTTACATTTTGAGACGACCAGGGATTGACCATATTGGTCTCGTGTTAACCTCTCAAATTTGAGTATTAATAGTGATGTTATTAACTTATTAATTACTACGGTATAATGATATTCCTATTCACTTGTAAATAAGAGGTCTTAGGTTCGATTCTCGTCAAAGACGAATTTAAACCATATTATTGCTAGCCCATTGTGAGACTTAGTCCAATTCCCCACCTCCTTAGTATAGATAATATCGTTTTGTTAAAAAAAAAAATGACTATATTAAAAAATTGTTATTGGAATTCCAAACATTTAATATTTAGAAAGAAAAATACTCTTATAAAAAATCTACAATTACATGTTTTGTAATGTCAATAGTAGATTTAATTTTTATTAGTATGCTCTATTAGTGTGAGACATAGTTCACTCTTACTAAAACAGGCAAAACGGCAGATTATTTTTAAAAATTTCTTCCTCTAATTATAATGTACAGATACAGCAAAGGTATTAGACAGAAAACTAATCAAGCTACTAATCACCTCTTTAAGTGAATCTCACGTACAGTAGTTTTCTATTGGTATTCGTTGGGAGGGTTAATAACGCGAGTTTAATCCGGTGAGATTTTAATAGTAATATTTTGGATGAGCATAGAAAAGTGTAAAGAATAGGTATTAACAGCAAGAACAAAAGTGTTATTATCTGTAATTGGCAGGATTACAACTCTCAACCATATCTTCTGGTAGCATGTGCAGTTTTGTATTTTTAAACTTGTGTCCTGCAAATTCATTACTCCCTGTATTTTTAATATTTGACTAATTACCTGATGGAATTATTTATGAACCCATATTTGAAATGTTTGTCTATTGATAATCTCAATGTATATGCTTATTAAATTGTTCAATTTCTTGATCTTCATTTGAAATAACGGGCACAATCAGAGGCAAATCTGAGATTTTAGGGGCCTTGTGTGAAAATTATAATGGGGCCTATTTGAACCTTTTTTTTTTCTTCTATGGTATAATTATGTGTACAAAACTTAGTATACAAGTCAATTTTGTAACACAATATCGTCTAATGAACAAGAAAAATAGAAGAATTTAAAGGAAGTTGGATGTTAGAGAAATGAAGTTTTTAACAAAAATAAAAGAAAGTATATAAAAAGATATCGTATTCTCCAGAACAAAAAATAACTTGGGCTCTTTTTCAAATTTGCACTTAATTAAGTTATGCAATATATAATTAAAAGTTGGTGCCTCTTGGAGATGGAGGACCTTCTGCAGCTGCTCCTTTCACACTCCCCCAAAGTCACCACTAATTATGATTATGCTTGTGTTAGATTTGGTAACTTTCCTTAATTTATACTACCTAAGTTACGGTTTGATATGTATGATTTAAAGATCCACAGAGATCTTCTTTGCAACTTGTTCTTCCAAAAAAAGGGAGAGAGAGAATTGTAACTGGTAATGATGAATTAATTAAGTAATTAGTGGGCACTGCACTAACTAGATTTTGATTTTGTAGGTACAGCAAATGAGAACTAAATTCTCGGCGATATTTGCTGAAATGAACATGCCAATGGCAGGCATGCACCATCTTCATGCATGTTCTTCCCATGCACTATGCATATGCTCTATTACTATACTACCTATTTCATAATCTATCTCATGTGTTTAAACTAAGGACCATAAGACATACAATAACATTACCATCCTATATAAGGCTCGTTTGGAAGTGTTTTAAAAACAAAATGCACTTCAAACGTTTTTAGAGAAAATATTTTTGAGTTTTTAAAAAATGCACTTCAAGTGCTTTTCCAGGGCGCACTTGCGTTTTTACTGAAGATTGGTTCTAAAAACATTTTCACCAAGAGCGTTTTCAATCATATTAAAAGCACTTCCAAACAAGCTCATAATTATAGGGTTTTCTTTTGTTCTAGATTTCTAAAATAGGTTTTATTCAATAAAAAAAAAGGATTTCTAAAATAGGTATTTAACCTCAAAAGTCTCCAGTCACTGATTAGATAAGGGAAAACTTTGAAAGCTTCAAGAGAACTACAAATGGCTCGTTTGTAAATGCTTTTAAAATGACTGGAAACACTTTTGATGAAATTAATTTTTAGTTCTAAAAACATTTTAAGTGTTTTTTGAAAGAAACACCAAAAGCTAATTTGAAAGTATAGTTAAGCTAACTCCATTTGAGAAGAAAAATGTTGGCCAATTCTTATCTTTGTTCTCCAAGATTTGAACGTGGGACGAGTGGAAGGAAATTTCTTTCAAGCTCACAAAATATCATTTTAAGTTGGTATAAATAAGAATAAAGTGAAGAATAAATTGAAGAACAAAACCTCTCTCTTGGACTTTGAAGGGATAAGTTGGTATAAATAAAATATCATTTTATTTTATTTTAAGGGATAAGTTGGTATAATTAATTTTGGGTGGTGCAGACATCCATTTTTAACTTCTCTCATATCTTCTCAAATTTTAACCGTCGGATCAAATAAATTGAAGAATATCAATATACAAAAATTAACAAGAGCGTGTAAGAGGTAAAAAGGTGTGAAAAGAGAGAATTTGGTTTGGCAATCATACTACAGAAGTGTAGAACAATTTTGTCTATAAAATGAGCAAATGCTGATAGTTCAAAGACGAATACGCTGATACCGATTACAGGATACTGCTGTTTGTACTTGAAAAAACCATTTCCCAGCATCAACCATACAGGTCTCATACAACGCAACCCTGTGCTGCGATCTTTTTCATGGACAATATCCAAATTTGTTCACAACTTCTGGCAGCTTCCTTTCTCCATTGCTATTCACGCTAAGTTCGGACCTTTTCTTTCTCACGCTTCTTTTCATCAGCAACATCACTAGGGAGATCCGGCCCTGGAGGAATCTTTCCTCGATAATCAGTTGTTGATAAATCGGACCCTGTCATACTGGAGAACAAACAGAAATATAAGAATCCCAATCAAACACAAGGAATCCCTCGCGTAAATCACAAACACTCACCTTCTGTCAACAATGATCATGGAGCGAAGTTCGCAATTTGCAAAGCTGCAAGGACATAAAAGAATACGAATGTTGGCATGATAATTGTGAAAATAAGTGCCTCACTTTAGTAGTATTGAAACATCTACTAAGCTTGTGATTCTTGTATAGAGTGCACTTACTGTTTGGACATTTCTTTTTTCATCGAAGGATGACAATCATTTCCTAGTGCATTTAGCGTGTGAGACAAGAACCCGTTATGAGTAACAATCGCTATTTCTTTCTCTTTCCTTGTCCACAACCTGTGAAGTGACAAGAAGAAGGCACCAAACACACATCAATTCAAACCCGTATAAGTTTGATGATATATGAAAACAAGCAATAAAAAAAATGTATCCATCTTATGGAGGATGAGCCTCAAATGGGCTGATAAACTTTAAAACTCAAAATTTTGTGGAAGCGACAAAATATAGCAACACCAACAGAGCATGTGCTCCATATGATCAGCTTCTTGCTTCTGATGGTTACAAGATAAGATACCAGTTCATGAATTTCAATCCCCTAGCTGCAACTTCCTCTGTCGTCTCCCTCACATCGGCCTCCCACAATATATCCTCATCAGTTTCTATCTGTAAAATCTGAAGACTATAAGCATACGCATATTGATAACAAAGATATTGAAAAACATTATAACATCCAAATGTACAGCCACCAAAAGATGAAAAACACCATAAAGTAACTTATAACCACTAATTCCTCCCCAAGTTATCGTTATCTATCCAACTACTTGCCAGAGAAAAATTAACGGCAGGAAATAGAAACTGATAGTCGCTGATATTCCTCCTGCCATCACACGGATGAACGCCCTGCAACCAGAAATTTACAACACAAATTTAAAGTCCTGAGCATCAATATAACATCAAGACTACGCACCAACGCTACTAAGAACCAAGTTCACTATGAGTTCTAACAATTTCTAGTTTGACATACAGAAATAAATGAAAAAAGTTTTTCTGGCATCTATTCTAATCAAATGATAAGAAAAATTATGACATTAAAAAATACTTGGCAAAGACAAGCCAAGTTAACCCACACTACATCACAACAATGTAACTATCAAGGGACAAATCAAATAAACAAACCTGCCTAAGAAAACTTAGCTTTCTTCCATAGATATTGGAGATAGCCACTAGGTTAATAATGTTCAATAATTGAGGATTCACCCTTTTAATTGAGGATAGACATTCCTCCCCCGACCCTCGCAAAGCAAGGAGCCTTGTAGGCTTGGGTTCACCCTTTTAATTGAGGATTCACTCAAGTTCAGTTCAAATAAAAAATCACATCAAAGAAGTCAAAACATTGAGGTTCTTAACAGACAGACCAAATGTTCTCGACACATCTCTACTGCAATGATTGGCGGGCAGTTGAGACTTGAAATTGAAGGGCGTTCACTATTTCCTGCATTTTCCACCATTAGAGGCAGTACGTCCATTCCATCCTTGTAACCCTCGCCTCCAAATACTCCAACAGCCGTTTGCAGAGTCCTATTCAATCAAACCAAGTTTAATTACAGCGTAACAGAAACTAAAAATGGAAATGCTCCACCAGGGAGGAAGAATCTTCATGATCAGATTAAGCAAGTTCATCAATTATTAACAAAGAAAGTTCCAGAAAAACCAAGCTTAATTACAATGAAACAAGTGTAATATATTTCTTTTCTTTTCAGTAGCTTGGAAGAAAAGATAATTTAAGATTTGGCTCAAATTATATCATCTCTTCAACATAAAATAACTAAGAAAAGGCTCCATTTGCAATAACCTCTAACACCCTAGGTACTAGGTATCATGTACTCTGTGAATTCCCAATCATAAATAAATGAAGTTATTTTCATACTTCTGTCATCTTGTACCAAGAACTCTGGGAGTTGCTGTCACTGACTACCAGTGTCTATTCATGTCATGGTAAGAATATAATACCCATGTCCCCAAATCATACGCCAAAAATTTCTCTGAAAAGAAATAGTTATGTTATACAACTTCGAAATTGTTTCTATATGCTAACCAAAAACCTAATAAACAAAAATCTCTTGACAGAAGAAAATATAGTTTAATATAAAACTACTGTTAAGACCAAGATTCTTGAATACAAGTACAACCCAACCTTTCCGTTTCATCTCTCCTCTCAAGCTCCTGTACACATACAACTTAGTCCAACTAACCAGATTACGCCTTTACAGTTTTTCAATTTTTTTTTTTATTACCATGAGAAGATTCACGAAACGGATCCTTTTCTACAATGATTTTGTTTGTTGCACTCAACCTTTCGAGCTGAAAATATTTCGACAAAATATAGAGAGATGAATAAAAAGCACTATCCAGGGAACAAAAAGACAGAGAGGTAGGCTAGATTCCACAATTATGGCTCAAGTACCTTAGCAAAGGAGATGTGATGACCAACTCAATCCTCTTGGAAAGCCCACATTCATGAACATGCTTACGCAAATTATCAACCTGCCACCATAGCAACAAAACAATTCATAAAATTATCTTTGATGACAATGTCTTTTGTTTGTAGTAGGAAAACATCGTTACAGGCTTTGTAGTTCTCGAAGTTTTCGTAACATAGCATCTGTAGAAGAAAAAGTCCATGATTTTCTTCCCACCTGCTGCCAGCCTAGTGGAGTAAGTTGTGCATCAAAATATTCAGGTTTCATGTATGCTTTGTAGTTCTTAGCTCCCTCTACATTGTGGATTCCTTGTCCATGCCTCACCTGGATGAACGGATTTGTAAGACCACAATGCAATGATTTCGGGGACAAAAATAATAGAAGGAAGACAATCTTGAATGCCCTAACGAAGAAAGTTGAGGTTCCACCATAAAACCAAATGACAATATGGGGAGTAGCCCAACTTACTTATAAGCGCATGCAAGGCCCTCCTCCCATCAATGCGGGATTCACTCTCAACATGCCCCCTCACATGTGGCGAATTTTCAAGCCTAACACGTGGACAACACAACGGGCCCCCTCACGTGTGGCGAATTTTCAAGCCTAACACGTGGACAACACAACGGGGTGACATGGAGCGCGTGTGGCCGTTTGGCTTCACACGTGGGACAACCTGCTCTTATATCATGAAGAAAGTTGATGTTCCACCATAAAACCAATTGGCAATATGGGGAGTAGCCCAACTTACTTATAAGCCCATGCAAGACCCCTCCTCCCATCAATGTGGGATTCACTCTCAACACCTCAAAACAAAGAAAAGTACGGCTTCAAATCTACAACAAACTGTATGCAAATCCAAAATCAAAGTCGGTACCAACCAGGTGAAGAGTTTTGCATCGGTGCAGCGGAAACAAACTTGGACCTGAACCATTCTCCATATATGCAGCTTAACCACAGAATGAGAGTACAATCAAAATAAGGACTTCGATCCAGTATTTGGTGAAAATTATAGACGTAAGTATATAGCTGTAGCTCAAGAATTTGAAGGTTGGCAATGATGAAAATCACATGTTAAAGAAGAGATTCATGTGCGTCTGTAGCTTTAGCCCATGAGAAGTTTGACCACAAAGTTCATAGATCTTACAATCAGCCATTACAGTAAATTTTTGAATAACACGGCATGTTACTGTTTCAAAATCATCATTTGTTGCAGAACCCAAATCTCCAAGAACTATTAACTCTTTTCAAATTCATTGTTTTCGATTGAAATACTAGTGAAGACTTTGGGGAAAAAATTGTAGTTACTAGGATATATTCTTCCTAGGAGTAAATTACATCCAACAGAAGCCTGTACAGTACATGCGGAGTTATGGAAGTGAAGCGCTATAGAACAGTGTATTGTCAAGAATCAGGTAGTAGCACCAACCAAAGTGCATTTGATCAAATGTCATGAACTAGTACTGTACATTGTCAAGCATCGGGTGCTATCACCATTGAAAGTGCAAATCATAAACTATCATCGAGAACTCAGTCCACTGTCATACACAGATTTTATGCGAAAACTTCGAAATTGTAATTTTGTCTGCCTCTATAGTGATTTTATCTCCACTTACTATCAACCTTACAAGCCTTGGATATCACATTGAGCACTCGAAAAACTATAAATTGGGTTAAAAACAATTGAACATAAAACAAATGAGAATGGATCTCTGGAAAAACCAACAGCAATCACTATCTCTCACTTTCTTAAATAATCCGGAGCAGTGGATTTCAACCAGAAAAAGAAAAAAGAAAGCAAATTTAACAGTTCAACTTCAACCCAGTTACCTCAGGCCAAAAAAGTTTGGGGACAGATCACCATTCGCCAGTGAGATGATCCAAAACCAAAATCATTCATGCAGTTTGGATTAGAGAATTTGATGATGTAATTCTAATAAAGCCAGGATCTTACCATCCAAATTCATAAATCAAAGATACCAAACAACCATCTAAGATACTATTATCCAAATCATTAAGTAATCTGGGAAATTAAAACAAACCCATGTTAAAGAATTCACCAAAAACAAATTGCAAGTTAAGAAATTGAAAATATATGCTATGAATATGAGAATAGTTTGGAGATGGGAGAGTTTACCAGGGCAGGGACAGACAGAGAAGATGAGCAAACTGCAGAAGGATGGTGATATCTGGGCAGTGGGGGGAAGAGAGGAATGTTAAAGAGGAGGAGCAGTGATGGTGATATCTGTAAGAGTGGGATTCAGAATCCTGCTATCTAGTCTCTACTCCAACAGAGAGATTGACCGTCTGTCTCCCAATTTTTCCTTAACTTTTGGACATGGTTTTCATCTCTCTTGTAGATTGTAGACTGTAAAACAGGAGTTTTTTTTTTTTTTTTAACCCCTCGTGAAACTCAAAGATTCTCAACGTCAAAGTCAATCACACTTTGTCTCATGATCTCATGAAACTTAAACTTAAATCTATTTTTCCCATATAGGGATGAGCAACGGTTATAGCGGACGGGTAATCGCGGTTATTTATCCATAACTATTTATTCTCATACCCGCATAACCGTTTACCCGTTGGGTAATTGCCTAAATGGTTATACTCATACCCATAACTGTTTATAAACGGTTAATCATGCCCATAACCGCGTAACTATTTAACCGTAACCGTTTATTACCCGTTTACTCATTTATCATTTTTAACCCGTTTATCCTTTCTTTTTTACCATTTACTACTTTTTCATCCGTCTACGTATTTTTTTAACAACTTGAAAATTAAAAAAGAAAAATTTGTCATAATTTTCTTTCTCTAACAATTAAACACCGTTATAGGTACATTCATCATACATTTCCGCATTTTAATTTTTTAAGTCCTTATACCATTCCAATAATTGAAATAATAGTTTACGGACTATATTTTTAACTGTTAACAATGAACGTAATATAAAATTGGCTAAGTATTCTTGGGTTACGAAAACTGTTAAAAGACAGTATTATTTGGTTATTTAACACGGAATGTAAAATATTAACATAATATATATAATGGACCAAGAAATTTAAAGTGGTTAAGGAAAACTATATTATATTAGCTATAGAAATCATGCTCTATAGTCAATAGCATTGATCTAAATTTTGTCCGATAGGGAACATGGTTTGTGTTAATTTTACATATATAAAATAAATGGGTAAACGGTTACCCGTTTATAACCGCCCATTTAAATTTCGCGGGTAAACGGTTATACCCATAACCGTTTATTTATCTAAACGGTTACCCATAACCGTAACCGTTTAATTTAAACGGACGGGTAACCGCGGTTACCCATAACCAATGGGTATTTGCCCATCCCTATTCCCATACCGTTCACGTCCCTATACAAATTGTGAAAAGAATAATGCTAGGTAAGTGGTATTTTTAAATCACATGATATGATAGTTATTGATTGGAATATCATTTAAAGTGTTTATTTTTTATTTATGACATATTATTTAATTTGTAAAATTAGTTTAAAAATTGTCTACCTAACATTATTCCTATCAAACATGACATGAGTGAGACCCACTTAGGTTGAATTGTAAGCCATGTGGGCCAAAATTATAAAAGAATATAAATTTTTTAAAATGTAGAACGTTTGATAAATCTTTGAAACATTAAATGTTATATGAAATAATACACCTTTTTTAAATTATCATATAAAATAAAATTTTAAGATATTTGTTATTAACTTTTCAAAATCATTAATTTGTCATCTTATTCTAACTACATTAAGTTTTTCTTCCAAATAAACCATGTACTTTGCACATTTATTTCAGGCTTTCTACCTCCCCAAACCCCTACAAGATTATTTCGAACATTTCAATTTTTTTTTTTTAGAACGGGATGGACTGTTTAGAATCTCAAAGCTAGCAATTAGTTAAACTTCATATTAGTGAGCCTAATGTAGTACACCTAAGTTTTTGAGATGAACATGACATGCTTTTTTTATAAGCCAAAATTTTTTGGTGCGTACCAAAAAGAAGTAGAAACATGTGAAAAGGAGGTTAAAAGTCCAAAAACCAATACCAGAATAAAAGATCCCATTGAAGCGACTATTCTCATGCGTATTGTCTATATATTTGGACGCACATATTGCATAGTATCATAAATATAGATCTTTGATATTATCCTTCCAACTCCTTGGGTAAATATATCACTGTATAAAATCAAAAAATTCATAAAAACTCAACTCTAGTTTTTATGAAAGTATCATTTAAAAGCAACTTACAAGATCTTTTAAAAACATTTATCTGAAGGTTATTTCTTTTAAAATAAGCTAGTAATTTTACTTTATCAAACACTTTTATTGCTTAAATTTAAAATTAAAAAGCTTTTGATGAAAAATAAAATTCCAAACGGGGCTAAGAGTTAAATGATCTTGATCAAGGGGTTTGTTGCAATTTGCTTAAAAGGAAGAAGATAATATGAAGATTATTAAAAGAAAATATGGTAAATTAATCAAAGATCCGATATTTGGTGGGCTGAATGGCCTTTGGTGTACCTCTTTTTTTCTCAAAAATAGCAACAGATGACAGATGCTTCTAACAATGGCACCCAAGCTCCTCTCTCCCCTCTTCCCATGGCTTATTCTACTGAGCCTCTTCCTCCTCTTCCTCTACTCCTCACTCCTCCCCTTCCACCCACCCTCTCCACCAACCCCTCCATCCAACAAGTTCCCCACTTTACCCTCCTGCAATTTCTTCAAAGGCCATTGGGTCCAAGACCCCAACCGCAAACCCATGTACGATGAGACCTGCCCTTTTCACAGAAACTCCTGGAACTGCCTCAGGAACAAGAGGGACAACATGGGAATCATCAATTCTTGGAAATGGGTCCCTCAAGATTGCGTCTTGCATCGGATCGACCCGCCTCGGTTTCTGGGTCGGATGAGGAACAGGAATATTGGGTTCGTCGGCGACTCGCTGAATGAGAATTTTTTGGTGTCGTTTTTGTGCATTCTGAGAGTGGCGGATGCGGGTGCTAAGAAGTGGAAGAGGAAGGGGGCTTGGAGAGGAGCTTATTTTCCTAAGTTCAACGTTACGGTGGGGTATCATCGGGCAGTGTTGCTCGCTAAATATGAGTAAGATATCCTAGTTTTGTATCAACTAATTTCATGGGATTGTTTGTTTTTGCATTTTTGTTTGATTTATGAACATGCGTTGCTCCTTGCATTGACCTTTTTAACTATCTAGGATTGTGGTATTTGATTGGATTGTGAATTTGTTGTTGTAAACCAATTTGATGTTTGGTCTAATCTATTAAAAGAATGCAACTCTGTGTTAGATTAAGCATTTTCGGACTTTTGTTGGCACTGACATTCAGGGACGGAGCTAGAAATTTCCTCTAGTGGGGGCAACCTGAAAAACACTAAGAAGACCTTATTACAGTATGGTTTATAACCAAATGATAAGGGGGATGATTTCAAATGATGATGTTCACAATTGCAATGTTACAAAAATTACCAAATGATAAGGGGGATGATTTCAAATGATGATGTTCACAATTGCAATGTTACAAAAATTTCAGTAGCAGTGGAAAGTGGCAAATTCATGAGAAAAATATTAACACATGAGAGGCGAAGGAGGGGTTTTTCAGTTTGAATGACAGAACAAGACCACTTTTGCCCATATTATATTTGATACATAGTAGAAATAGTATGAAGGTATGCTTGATATTAGACACATCTTTTCTTCAAGAATAACATGTGTATATCTATAATTGCAGTATGCAGCTTAACCAACAAATTACTTGAGTGGGGGCATCTGCCCCCAGTGGGCCTTCATTGGCTCCGTTCATGCTGACATTAGGAAGTTTCTGGATCTAACCTTGAGCTTCCTAATTTTTTATATCGAAATGCATGCTAGACATATGTAGATCGACGTGAATGAAGTCATGGGAAACTTTGATTTATTCTTGCTTATGCATTTCGGTATTGGGTTTCCTTGAGTTGTAAGGGGAACCGGTGGTGGTTTTAGTATAAAGCCTAAACTGGAATTTTAATCAGCAATACCGTTAATTGTCTTTTTTTATTTTTTATTTTTTTATTTTTTTATTTTCTGAGTTTCATTTTTCGTGTAAACGAGTTATGAAAATGGAAACCTCACATGCTCATAGCTGATTGAATCAAGGTGGCAGCCAACACGTGGGGATCAAGATGGATTGAAAGGAACGTATCGAGTAGATGTTGATATTCCTGCCGATGAATGGGCCAACATTGCTGATTTTTATGATGTCCTAGTTTTCAATACAGGGCACTGGTAATACTCTTCTCCTTCTGATAATTTACCAAAGCTATTGATTAACGAATTGATTTATTTATTCCTATCTTTTTTAAAGCTGTGGCATGTCTGAAGACTTTTGATAAGAAGGGTCTTAAGATCTAGTTTCCCTAACATCGTGTATTGTATGGTCCTCTTTAGTAGTCTATTTCATTGATGAAATGCCCTGTTCTATCCCTAATCATCGATGGGATTTTATTGATTACTGAATGCCAGGAAAAGGTTGTGGATAGAGAGAAATAATTTTTTTTTTTTAAACACACACATACTCACACAGAAAGAGAATTACAGTGTAGTTTTTCAAAGGAACAGAAATAACTTAAAAGTAATTGAAAAACTTTTAAAAAGAAAATCAGAGAGCTCACTTTACAAGTATCCTACATTAATCCTAATTGGTGTGCACGTGAAGCATTTCCTCTATCTCCCGAAAAGGACATCATATGGATTAAAAGGGTCGGTCACCCTAAATTTAGGATTCATTTGATATTGAACACACTAGTGCTCACTCAAATCTCCTGTTGAGTTTGTTGCTTTGAGCTGGCATCTCATTAGTTTTGTTTACATGTCTGACCTCTATTATCAGTTCATATTCTGCATAAAACAGCTGCTAAAGAATTTGTGCTTAACTAGGTGGAATTCTGATAAATTTCCAAAAGAGACTCCTCTCACTTTTTATCGTGCGGGCGAACCAATACTACCTCCCCTTGATATATTAGATGGATTTACAGTTGTTCTTGAGAATATGGTACCATACATACAAAACAAAGTTCCTCACAAGACACTCAAGATATGGCGTTTACAATCGCCAAGGCATTTTTATGGAGGTGATTGGAATCAGAACGGCAGTTGCTTGTTCAATAAGCCCCTTGAGGAGCAGCAGGTATGAATTCATTATGGCTACCCTTATACCACTGACCATGGTTTCATACACCTGTCCATTGTGAAACAAAACCGTAAAATTTTGTGAGTTTCTTGGGAATTTGATATTTTCTGGAACATGTCACCAACAATTCATAATCAAACAATGGCTTGAAAATGAAACCAGATCTTGTACTTCCATTTTTTTTCCTTCCTTTGATTTTTGTTTGGAGTGTTTTCTTGTGAAACTCATAGTAATGCCTCAACAGCTTGACTTGTGGTTTGACCCCAGCAACAATGGACCGAACAAAGAAGAAAGACTGTTGAATCGTCTGATTGAAGGTGCATTACAAGGAACCGATATTCAACTGCTTGACCTGACTCAACTAAGTGAATTCAGAGCAGATGCCCATCCAGCGATTTGGTTGGGACAGAAGGATGCCGTTTCAGTCTGGGGCCAGGACTGCATGCACTGGTGCTTACCTGGTGTACCAGATACGTGGGTTGACATATTATCAGAACTGATCCATGTTGGGTTGGAGTTGGGATGATGAACAACACTTGGTACACCTAGACTGGAAATTGCATACAAGGATGACTTTCGTGGAAGCCGGGTTGAGCAGAATCAGCTGATTCTTTTGTAACACAAAGTAGGCCGAGATAAAGTGGGGCATTGGGTGCATAAAATCACGGCACAAGTTTAATTGGAAATTTGTTGACATCTTTTTTATGAAGGAAGGCGGCTTTTTGTTCCCTCTGTTGTGAATGAGAACGACACGGTACAGATTCCACTGAAACTGTAACAAAACCAGACCGAGAAGAAAAAATTTGTAACAAGTGAGAGGCATCATATTTCTTCATTTTTTCATTGAAATTATTTGCGGAGTCAAAGAAGGTAGTTCCTAGATAGATCATTGTTTTCTTGATCCTCTAGGTTAAAACAGAATGATCAAGCATTCAGGATCGGGTTTATGTTTGTAATTCAAACTCTTTGTTGCTTAAATGCGCTAAAGAAATGCAAATCAGTTCATATGTTACGGAATGATATTGTAAAAGTATACTTATGTTTGTATGTATGCAGTTTATCACTCAAGAGCGTTTATCCTTACACTTGTTGTCATGCGTTCTACAAAATATCGATTTTATCGCGGATATTAGCAACCTTTTGGATTGGACGTGATATAATCTAACAGGGCAAGGGCCACAAATAACGTTAGCATCTGGGCTGTGGCCCAAAACTCAGGGTATTAGACCCCAATCAGAAATCTGCAGCAACATCTCATCGACTCTACTACTTGCTGGTTCCTTCTTCTGAGTTCTCAACCTTAACATCGAACAGCCTAAACTCCTCTGAAAATGGCGTTGAGAATCCATCTCCTTTCCCCAAAACTCCCCCACCAACCTCCGAAGTTGCACACCAATCCCTTCCCCTCCACATCCAAATCCCATCTCAGCACCGCCACAAGACCCAAAACCCGAACAATCCACTGCACCAGCAGGAGCAACAATGGCATGATGAGTGACGCGGAGCTTGCGTCGGATTTGTCCAAGATGAACAGTCTCTTGGCGCAGAGGGAGGAGGCCATGAACAAGAGCAGGCAGCTCCTCTTCGCGGAGCTCTGCCAATTCGTGGGTTCGAATTCGGAGGAGGTGAAGAAGAAATGGGGGAAGTTGGAGGAGGAGGAGAAGATGGTTTTGGTGAAAGGGTTTGTTTCGGAGTGGGGTGTCAATTTCCACCCGCTGTCTGCAAAGTCCGTAAAGCAATTGGTGGAGGAACATGTGCAGGAACAAAACCCTAAACCTGCGAATTCGAAATCGTCTTCTTCTTCTGCTGCGTCCGTTTTGTTTCCTGGTTTCAAGAGAATGATGGGCTTCTCTGACAACGACAAATAGATCCATCCATCCATCCATCCATCACTTTTCATTCTTCACTTTTGTTTTGGATTTCAGTTTCATCAGTCATTCATTTTAATTTGTTATCCAGAAACATGGTTTTTCGTTATCAAAGTTCAAATAGTATTGTAAATCCACATAAATGAGAATTTCTTTTGGGAGCATGAAACATCCAAATTGGAAAAACATATGAAATTTGATGAGAGAGGCAGTCTTCATTTGATAACTAGTCCAGAATGATTTTCTATATACAAACTGATAACCCACATGGATGCAATTTCCCCAAATATCTTACCATGCATTCAGCGGCGAAGTCAGAAATTGTCGGGGGAGGAGGAGCGAAAATAAAAAAGGCAGCACTCCAAGCCTGTTTCGACAAGGCAGGAAGTTGTTCAAACAGTAGAAAACCTGAAATGTTCAGTCACATATTACGTTCCATTTGATATAACGAGTAATGAGTTTATAACTCCCCTATTTCGAAACTCGCCTCCTTGTGATAGAAGCAGGCGTGCTCTTACACTTCATGCAAAGGGAGTCCAACGCGACGGCCTATCGCTGTTATTATCAGTGTCTTCATGACAATAAAACTAGCCGTGAGTGAAAGCAGACTCGGCCACTCTCGGAAAATAATGACAGTGAAAAGAATAAAATGCATAGGCATAACTAAGTTACCAATTTTCATGCAAAAATGCATTAGGGACCGTTTGGTGCTTGGCTCACCACTTTCTGTATTCTATTAAGTTTCCCAAAATTGCTTTTCACAAACGCAAAGTTCAGTAACGCAAGCATGAAACCAGAAACACTAATTGAAGTTTGAAACTAAAAGAACTTCAGTACCGGCTAACAGCTTCAATCTGAGTCCGGGAATTTGTTTCAGCGAACAGTGCTCCAGTAAAAAATGCTTCAAGCTGCATATACAGTGAAAGTCAACTGTTACATAGAAAGAGGAGGTATTACTCTCAAATATGCTCCATCTATGAGAAGGGATATCAAACTGTATCACTGAAACCCAACTTTTGGGTGAGAACTGAGAAGTGAGGTTCCTGCAACTGTCAATAAGCAAAGTGTGACAAAAGCTTCAGAGGTTTTAGTGGCCAGAAATAAAACATACAAAAAGAGTTTAAACCCGTTCTGTTTTCCACGCGCACCTCAAAAACTCGTCTAAGAAGGAATTTTCCTCCAAGAGAAAGAATACCGAGTCCACCTAAGGCTTTTAGATTTTCCTTTAGAAGCATTGGCCAGAAAAAATTTCCTCTGCTAGGTTCTGCAGAAAAATAAAAATGAAGGAATGCTGAACAAGTGACAATGAGCATACACGAGATAAACTTACATTTTGAGATTTCAGTTTTGAACGACATTTTCAAAGAAATCAACTTACATTTCAAGATTTCAGTATTGGGTTTTGAGTGACAACTAGGGATGGCCAACGGTTATGGCTGGCGGGTAACCGCGGTTATTTATCCATAACCGTTTATTCTCATACCTGCATAAACCGTTTACCCGTTGGGTAATTGCCTAAACGATTATACCCATACGCATAACCCTTTATAAACGGTTAACCATACCCATAACCGCGTACCCATTAAACCGTAACCGTTTAATACCCGTTTATCCTTTCTTTTTTTACCATTTACTCATTTTTCACCCGTCTACGTGTTTTTTAACAACTTGAAAATTAAAAAAGAAAAATTTGTCATAATTTTTTTTTTCTAACAATTAAACACCGTTATAGGTACATTCATCATACATTTCCGCATTTTAATTTTTTAAGTTCTTATACCATTCCAATAATTGAAATAATAGTTTATAGATGATATTTTTAACTGTTAACAATGAAGGTAATATAAAATTGGCTAGGTATTCTTGGGTTACAAAAACTGTTAAAAGACAATATTATTTAGTTATTTAACTCGGAATGTAAAGTATTAACATAATATATATATATATAATGGACCATGAAATCATGCACTATAGTCAATAACATTGATCTAAGTTTTGTCCAATAAGGAATATGGTTTGTGTTAATTTTACATATATAAAATAAATGGGTAAACGGTTACCCGTTTATAACCGCGGTTAATATCCATAACCGCCCATTTAAATTTCACGGGTAAACGGTTATACCCATAACCGTTTATTTATCTAAACGGTTACCCATAACCGTAACCGTTTAATTTAAATGGGCGGGTAACCGCGGTTACCCATAACCAATGGGTATTTGCCCATCCCTAGTGACAACGGATTATAGGGTAAATGAGTTATGCCGGTGGAGGAATGTCAAGAAACTATCATTCTGGTGATCATATTGCAGGAAGGATGAGGAGTTGATGTCAAAAGATTCGTTCTAGTGAAAGGATCTGACGTGACACCATCAGCTCATCGCCGACTCAAGGGTCTATCCGAGATGGATAAGAATTTAAGATTACAAACGTTAGTGGTTGTGACATTATCTTGGGCTTCGCGATAACTCGCGGGACTCACACTCCTATCCATCTACATGGAAAATGCTATGTGGAGCTCCGAGATGGAGAAGAATTCAGCATTCGTGATCCGACAAAATTTTAGGTGCTACACTTACAATGGAGCTCCGAGATGGTTTGGTGGTTGCCTCAGTGGGTGACATTCATTGTAGGTGTAACACAAAACTTTGTCGGATCCCCAATCAAAATGTCTCCGTCCTCAACTAAACGGTTTAAGACGTAGGTCTTCTTTCCTCCAGCCAAGAGCATCTTCCGAGAAGATACACAGGAGTGTAGAGTCCCACGAATTATTGGGAGACTTCGGGAAGTCCAATAAAATGTCACAATACCATGAACTTTTCCCGATCGTAAATTCTTCCCCATCTGGAATAGACAATTGAGCTGGCGGCGATCCTAATGCTGCTGCGTTAGATAATTTCACCAGAACGAATCTTTTGACATCAAATTCTCCTCCTCCTGCAGTGTGAACACCTGAATGTAGTTTCTTGATATTCCTCCTCCGTCATGACTCCTTTACCTTTATAATCCATTGCCGCTCAAAACCCAATATTGAAATCTTGAAATGTCATATGATTTTCTTCGAAATTCCAAAAATTGGAATATATTGAATAAAAAGGAAACAGCTGTAGACATCGAAATTTCGTTAAAATAAATATTGACCAATGCATTAAAATTTCAAGAGCATCTTCCGAGAAGATACACAGGAGTGTAGGGTCCCACGACTTACTGGGAGACTTCGGGAAGTCCAATAAAATGTCACAATACCATTAACTTTTTTCGATCGTAAATTCTTCCCCATCTGGAATAGACAATTGAGCTGGCGACGATCCTAATGCTGCTGCGTTAGATAATTTCACCAGAACGAATCTTTTGACATCAAATTCTCCTCCTCCTGCAGTGTGAACACCTGATTGTAGTTTCTTGCTATTCCTCCTCCGTCATGACTCCTTTACCTTTATAATCCATTGCCGCTCAAAACCCAATATTGAAATCTTGAAATGTCATATGATTTTCTTCGAAATTCCAAAAATTGGAATATATTGAATAAAAAGGAAATAGCAAGAACCATAAATTTGTTTTTGTTATTGTGGGGTGGTTTGTGTATTTTTGTTGAGAATTCAATTTCAATTGAGAAAGTAATGGGAGTACAGAGATTTTGATGGAAGGAGGAGAGGAGAGGGAGGAGAATGATGACAGAGAATTCGATTGAAATTCAATTTTGATGGAGGGAAGGGGAAGGATGAGGTAAAAGTGAGATTTATCAGCCTTCACATTAGCTTCGTTCTTCTTCAACTACCATAAAACTTCAACACTACATCCAATGGTAGGGTTCTAAATTTTGGTCCAGAAAATTAAGAGCCTATTTGGTACTACATGAATTCAATTTTTTAAATCCAATAGTAGGGTTAAAACCTAAAAGTCTGTTTGGTACTATACTTGAATTCAACTTTTTAAACTAAAAAACAATTTTCAAGTTTTATGCCTTAAAAACTTGTTTAATTGGACTATTTTAAAAAACTGAACTCAAGACTATTTAAAAAATATAGTCTATTATCTAAAAGCACAAAAAGTGAGTTTTTAGAGTTTTTAAACTTAAACTCACTTCTTTCTTTTCTCTCCCTCCTCCCCTCTCACTCCAAATCTATCTCTCTCTTTTCTTCTTTCTCTCTTTTTTTTTTTAACTTTTTTATTCTCTTCTCCAATCCGCTCTATTTATTCTTTCGATTCTATCTCTCACTCATTTTCCTCTCTATTTTCTCTGATCCTCTCACTTCTTTCTCTTTCCTCCAATCATTTCTTACTTTCTTTTCTCCTCTTTCCTCTTTCTCTCTCGACCCCCTCTTTTTGGATTTTTTTTGTCCAGTTTAAGTTGTAAGATTTAAATTTTTTAAATTGCATACCAAACAAGTTTTTGAGTTTTAAAGAAAATTGTTTTTAAGAAAAATTCTTAAGAAATTTTCTGAGAACTTATAAAAAAATTCAAATAGGATACCAAACAAGCCCTAAATTTTTAGTCCATAAAATTTAGAGCCTATTTGGTACTCTACATGAATTCAACTTTTTAACTCAAAAACACTTTTCAAGTTTTAGATTATCAATTTATTTTTACAAAAATTTTAACAAAAAAAATATTTAGAGACTGATAAATAAAGAAAATTTCATTAAACCGACCCCATGAAACATGAATGTCATAGAATAACATGAAATATGTGTTTCATGCAATACGTGGTGTTGATGCACAAAATCGGTAAGGACTTTGGTACAACAGAAAGTGTCAAGTTTGTGACCTTCGCTCGGCCGCTCCGGTCACTAATGTGGATAAGTATGTAAAGAGATAGAAACAGGGAAGCAAACACAAGATGTACGTGGTTCACCCAAGTTGGCTACTTCCACGGAGTAGAGGAGTTCTTATTAATAGTGAAGGGTTTTCACAAATACATAGATTCAAGCTCTCCTTTAGTGAGTTCTAGTGAATGATTCAGTGCAAATGACATTAGGAAATATTGTGGGAGAATGATCTCCTTTTATAGAAGAGAGTTTCTAGCTTTTTCTGATATTGACACGTGTCGTGCTGTGATTGGCCCCTGATGTCGACACGTGTCGCGCTGTGATTGGCCTTTGATGTTGACGCGTGTCGCGTTGTGATTGGCCTTCTGGTTGGAAGGGAACTCTTGTGGGTCATTGAAGGTATAATGTTGACCGGTACTCAGTAGTTTCAGGATTGGTCAAGTATGGTACAAACAGTGCTCCCCTAAGTTCCCCGAGTGAGGGAAGCTTCTCGGTTGGGGACTTGCAAGATCCAAGCCACTGAGTAATCACGAAACTTCTAAGTACCGAAATGTGGTATCGTTTTCACTTGCCTCTATCCCATAGGTAGAAGTGGTATGCTCTCTAGTTTTCACTTGCCTATGTCCCATAGGTAGAAGTAGTACTTGTCCTCCATTCAGGAGTATTATCTTTAGCTGATGTTGACACACAAGGTAATGTATCATTTTCACTTGAAGCTTACCTGTAGTTTCAGGCTTGGTCAAGTGCTATACAAACCATATAGTAGGAGTCTCCCAAGTCGGCGAGCTAGGAGATTTGCCGAAAGAGGTGACAGACAAGGTAAGCAATCAGAGTTCCAAGCAATCAGTCTCAGATCAGAAGTTTGATCTCGGGTTCCGACTGATTGTTTTCCTTCTCCTTATCTTTCATTCAGCAAGAAGGACAAAGAAAAGGATAGGGAGAAGAGATGATATGAGATACTCTTGCTTTTGAAGGAGTAGCGGGTGAATTGGCACGTGTTTTGTTGTACTTATTGACTTTCCACATGCTTATTCTTGAACTGGGCTGAAGGGTTTTTTGGGTTCCTCCAAAGGAGCTAGCCGACTTCAGAATTTGAGGGTCAAAACAAGGCTGTCAAATCTAAAGTAGGTTCGACCCTAATGATATGAGATACTTTTGTTGTTGACAAAGTAGTGGATGTGGTGTGGCGAGGCTTTGCTCTCTGGCGACGGTGCCAGCGAAAAGTTGTTAAAGCTTCTTGAGCTCTTTGGATAGGGCAGCGATGCCGAGCTTATATTTGACTTAGACTCATTCGTTTGGATTATGCGGTTCTGCAGGAAGGGCGATGTGCTGTAGTGATCTGTTCCAACTCATCGTTGAACCTTCTGCTTCAATCCTTTGTATAGCAGAACTGGTGCACAACCTTTGCATTTAAATGGTCATTCAGAACACTACTTCTTGGCGACTCATCTATGTTTGGCAGCTTCAGTGTAAAGAGCCAATGTCGTATCAACTGTTCTGAGGTATTTGCCGAACAGTTGATACGAGAGGTTTCGTTAGGAGTGCTCTTTCGAATGTGTGGAAGGGTTGAGCATTTTTGCAGGTCTGCCTGTCTGTGGAGGACGAAGGTCGACATATATAGAAATTTCCCCAACAACAAGTAGTAACGCTGTTCCTTTACCTTTCTCGGTCATAGCAATATAGTGGGAACTGTAAGGTTCACGTGTTTTTATTTTGTCAGAGATCTTTGACAAAGTAGTCTATGGTACCTGGAAAGCTGATGTTGCGTGTGAAAAGGGTTAACAATTTTTTATCCAAGAAAATCCGGCTCTCGAGGTTCGGAGAACGGTTCCTCTTCGATTTTTGAGCAAGCAATCCTGTTGGGGGTCTGACTCCCAAGATTAGGAAAGCAGTGCCTCTTCGATTTTTGAGCAAGCAATCCTGTTGGGGGTTGGTGGTCTGGCTCTCGAGATTAGGAGAGCGGTGCCTCTTCGATTTTTGAGCAAGCAATCTTGTTGGGAGTGCTTTCTCGGATGCGAGGAAAGGTTGGGCCTTTTTGCAAGTGTACTTTGCCACAGAGCACGGAGGTTGACACTGACACGCCCCAACCCTAATATGCTCTGAATATCAGGATAGACACGTGCTGGCCGACACCCGAGGGTGACGTAAGCCATTTATTGATTAAAAGAGTAATGATTAGGAGAAAATATGCATACATAATCAAAAGAAGTCTAAAGGATATAAACAATATTCCAGAAGGTGGCTAGAGCGCACAAAGCATGTTCTAACTAAAGATTACAATAAGAGAACTATTACAAGATATCACACAAGTGGATGGTACACAACTACTGGTAGGGGAATGCCTCGTATGATATGCCGTAATCCTCGTTCCTATAACCTGAATGGGGGCGCAAAACAAGGGTGAGTGGATCAAGTTTATATACATACATAATACGAAAACAGTTATGAACATACTAACCCCCACAGTTAATATAATGAAAACTACTAGCATAATAAGTGATATGTTTTCAGAAAACTCTAGCATGCCGTAAAACAATTCATCAAATCAATTCATATATTCATTTGTAAATCAATCTCAGAAAATCATCTCAGGAAGCATAACATCAATCATATATATAGTGTTCTACTAGTGAGTATCATCGAATAATAATAACTCCGGGCCCAATGCCTACACCTCAGTCTTTGTGCCTGTAGCCAGAGATATCTCCCTCCCGGCCCAATGCCTGTCTTTATGTCCCTTAGCCTTCCGCTAGGGATTATTTCTTCAGGCCTCTGCCAACTACAGATCCTCGCACCCGGCAACATGGTGTTCACTAGGTACGCACAAAACATAATACATTTCTAAAATACAACTTCGTAGCATAAAGTCATCCATCATCTATACTACAAAGAGGTGTTCTCAAAGCATTTGGAAACACATTCTTAGCATTCTATCGTCATCCATCAGATAGCCTACCAGAATGTGGTTTTTATAGAAAATACGATATAATGAAAATAGTTCAAAATATGTATATAATCAATCATATTCAAATCATCATGCTTCCTGTAAAGTATTCATCAAATCATAAATCTGCAAGGCATGCTTTTAATATATGCAATTCTATAATTAAAACATGCAATTTTTGAAGGTGGTCCACTCACAATACTCCGCACCAGCAGGGTCGTCCTCAAAAGGAAAATCGGAGTCCTCACAAGCAACTTCACCTAAACACAAGAATATGCAATTATTCAAACTATGCCCAAACGGTAGAATTTCAGAAAACAGACTCCACAGATGTGTTCAGGACGTCGAAATTAGCTTAGGAGAAGTCCCGAAGAAAATTGGAAAAGTCAACGGTCAGCGTTGATCGACGGTCAACGGTCAACGGTCAACGGGTCAAGGTCAAACGGGTCAAACTCGGTTTGGGTTTGGATCTTTAGGATTTTTGGGTTTAAGGGATACGGGCTGGAGGCCCTGAGTTGGAGAAGCCCAAAGGCTTTTGCCTAAGGGTTTTTGGTTTTGATTTTAGGGCCCGGCCTAAAGGCCAAGGGCCTGCTTCGAAAGGGAACCGGCCCGAAGGCCTAAAGCCTTACGGGCTTGGGTTAAAAGGATGGCCCAAAGGCCTTTTAAATAAAATAAATAAAAAGAAAAGGAAAATAAGAAAATGGGTTCGGGTTGGGCTCGGCAGAAGCCCAAGGAAGACGGCCCGAGGGCCTTTGGGTTTTTAAGAAATAAAAATAAAAAGAAAAACTGAACGGGTTGGGCTTCTGGGTCAAAACATAGCGGGCTTAAGGCCCATGCCTTTGAGAACGGCCTGAGAGGCCTGGGTTTTGCCGAAGAAGAAAGCCAGAGCTGCTACAGCTCCGGTTACTTGAAAACATGGGTTCTGGACCCCGATCTAAGTACGAATGGAACGTACGAGTTGAGGGGAGTGAGATGATACCTTTAGATCGTCGCGATACGTCCGGAGGTGACCGAAAATCCCTTGGCGACTACGGTCTTGCCAGAAAAATGGGTGTGCTCACCCTAGCTCGGTTCCGAGGTAAACCCTAGGTAAGGAGGAACAGATTTCACTTAGAAATTGTAACCAAAGGTCACAATGACACATAGAGGAGAGATCCGAGACTTACCTATTGGAAATTAGGGGATAACTCGTCGGAGTTTTGCTCCCGTGCCGTCGATTCTCACAGGGACGAGAGGAGAAGGAGATGACGAGGTGTAGGTGGTGAGCGTGGCTTCGTGCGATTGCAGCTCGGAGTGTGGGTGTGTGCGTGGTCTCGGTGAGAGAGAGGAAGAGAGCTGCGAGAGTGGGAGTGACAGAAAGGAGAGAGAACTGAGAGTGAAAGAGAGAGAGAGAGTCTGAGGGTTTTCGGGAAAAGGAAAGGGAGAGAGTTAGGGTACTGCCACTTGGCAGTTTAGGAGAGAAAGAAAATCTAGATGAACGGCTAGGATTTCGTTAGGATAATGGGTAAAAAGTGAAAAGCAAACAAAATTTTGGGAAAAAGAAAAAAATTTACCTCAACTTTCGGGTTGGGGTATTTCAGACACATATATGGATTTTCCAGTTATCAAGCAGTAGTGCTGTTCCTTTACCCTTGTGGGTAATAGTAGGGTAGCTGTAACTTCAAAATTTATGTGTTTTAACTTTGTCAGAGATCTTTGGCAAAGTGACATGTGGTATCCGATGAGCTGATGTTGCGTGTGGATATTGTCGACAAATTTTACCTAGGAAGATTTGCTTCACGAAATCCGGAGAGTGGTGCCTCTTCGATTTTTGAACAAACGGCCATGTTGCCCTTCTTTTTATAGGGGCACCAATTGTGTGCAAGAAGTACGTTAAGAAAGTTACTGCTTGTAGGAATTTTTCCTTTATTTTTGTACTTCTGAGATTTATTGGAACTCATTTTTCCTATATCACTTCTGAAAATGTCTGGCCCATCCGATGTCGTCTTGACCTGAATGTTGGTGAAGAAGCAGCTATGTCTCCTCAATACAACATATGGCGCGCATCCTTCTTATCCCCTACTGACCCTCTTACCATTGGGGACTCTGTGATAAAGAGTGATATGACCGCTGCGGTGGTGGCCAGGAGCCTTCTCACTCCCAAAGATAACAGACTAATTTCCAAACGGGCCGATGATTTGGCTATTAAGGATTCTCTGGCTTTTAGTGTTCAGTGTGCAGATTCTGTGTCTAATATGGCCTAACCCCTATTTGCTCGAACCCGCCAAGTTGAATCATTGGCGACTAAAGTGATAAGTCTCAAACAGGAGACAGAAGGGTCAAGCACGAGAATAAACAGTTGCACAGGCTTGCAAATAGCTATGCTACAAGCATGAAAAGAAAGCTTGACTGGCTGCAGAAATCCAATGGTCAGATTTGAAGTGATCATCAGAGGTTTGTGGGTTTGTTCGAAAGGCATTTATTTCCTTCGTCTTCTGGGGCTGTACCATGTACTGAAGCTCCAAATGACCAACCGCCGGTGCCTTCTCTTTCTGGGTTTCTGCCCAGTACCGAGGCTCTGAATGATCAACCTCCAGTGCCTCATCTTTCTGGGGCTCTGCCAAGTACTGAGACTTCTCATGAGCAACCTTTGTGAAGGCTCCCTCCTGTTCGTTTGTTTTGATTCATGTGTATGCATATATCTGTAATTTATCAGAGATATCAATAAATAAGCTTTACTTCATTCAGGGTATTATGTTAAATACAGTAAGGCATCCTTCACTAAGTTCTTTGAATTTTTTGTTGTTGAAGTTTGCATGTTGAAACTTTGTGGGTGGATCATGTAGGTTGAAATAGTGCTCCCTTAATTTCCTGAGTGAGGAAAACTTCTCGGTTGGGGATTTGAAAAAAAATCAAGTCGCTAAGTAGTCGCAAAATTTTCAAGTACTCAGGTGTAGTAGTATATGGTAGGTGTCCCCCAAGTCTCCGTGCGAGGACAGTTGTCGAGGGAGGTGTCTTGGTAGTAGCCAAGTTTTCAAGGTAACAAAGCTTTGTTTTTATGTCACACCTTCCTATATGCCTCATCCCAAAAATACTTCAAACTAGTTTAAGCTTCACAAAGGCCCAACATTTTTATACTTTAGAAGCCCAATTCCTTCTTGCATTATGTTGAGAAGCAAGGAAAGAATAATTAAAAAAAAGTAAAAAATAAAAATGAAGGCCTAAGCCCAACTTTTTATTTATTTTTTGTGTTTGGTTGCCAAGCCCAACTTTAAACAGGGCTTACGCCCAGCCTTTGTTTGAAACAATGCCCTTTTGGGCTGCTGTTTATTATTTTTTTTGAGTTGACCTGTGTCCACTGAAGCTTGATGCCGCATGCTGCTGACCAGACAAGACCAAGTGCAGTTGGCAGCTTTTCTTTTCAATGAGATTTTTTTTTTTTGGTGATCGTATCCTACCCAGCTCCCTTTTTTGTGTTTTTCTTTTTTTCCATCTTTGCTTTGCAGTGGAAGGAGCAGAGGGTGTAGCTGTGGGTGGCTGCTTTGATTTTCAAGACATCAGCTGTGATTTGTAGCTGGGTTGAAGGTTGCAGAGGAGCTGAGATATTTGTGGGTCTGCAAGCTTGTAATTTCTTGGTTCTGCCGTGGTTGTGCAGGAATTTTGGTGCTTGGAAGCTTGCCCTTGTTGCTGTTGAGATTCAAAAGTCTGGGGGAGATTCCAGTTTTTGTGGAACCTTCACTACTGGTGAATTTCTTGTACTTTTGTCCACCATTATACTTGACATTTTAACTTGTTATTTAATCTATTATAATATGTTTGAAATATTATATATAGATATAAATAATTGTATTTCTGTTTATGATAAGGACCTTGTGGATGTAAAACAAAAAATATTTATGTTTATCCATGTGTTTTGTACAGATTCGAGAGAATCTTGGGTTTTGTGAACAAAATTTGTTTATTTGCAGCAAGGTTTTGTGTTTGTAGAATAGTTTAATAGGTGAGGTTTATTGACTGTAGGTTTTTTGTTTGGGTATATAGCTTGAATAGTTGAAGCTATTTTTAGGACACAAAACTTGATTTAGCTTCACACTATCTTAATCAAGAGTGTGTGAAGCTTTTACATGTTTTAGTGTTGAAGTTTTGTAGGTGAAGTTTTGTGGTTGAAGCTTTGTAGGTGAAGCTTTGTGGTTGGAACTTTGTAGGTGAAGCTTTGTGGTTGGAGCTTTGTAGGTGAAGCTTTGTGGTTGAAGCTTTGTAGGTGAAACTTTGTGGTTGAAGCTTTTTAGGTGAAACTTTGTGGTTGAAGTTTTGTAGATGAAGCTTTGTGGTTGAAGTTTTGTAGATGAAGCTTTGTGGTTGAAGGCTTTGTAGGTGAAGCTTTGTGGTTGAAGGCTTTGTGGTTGAAGCTTTTTAGGTGAAGCTTTGTGGTGGTCACCATAAATTGGTTTTGCTTCACACTATCTTGATCAAGAGTGTGTGAAGCTTTTGAGAATTGTAGTTGCCCTCCATTGATGAAGCTTTGTTGACACCATAAATTGGTTTTGCTTCACACTATCTTGATCAAGAGTGTGTGAAGCTTTTGAGAATTGTAGTTGCCTTCCATTGATGAAGCTTTGTTGGCACCATATATTGGTTTTGCCTCACACTATCTTGATCAAGAGTGTGTGAGGCTTTTTGAGAATTGTAGTTGTCCCCCATTGATGAAGCTGCTGTGTTCCCTCTCCTTTTTTTTTTTGGGGAGGGAGGGGTGAAAATTTCAAATTTGAAACTCTCTAGCTTCTGTGGAAGTTCGAAGACTTTCCGTGTGGGGCTTTCTTATGATTTGAATTCGAATTTTTAATTTCTTTGGCCTTGTTGAGCTATATAAGGAGGATAAGTTTCTACTCTTTACATTGCCTTCGCTTGCTCATTTTGTAGTGATTTTTGAAGACAGAGTGCTCTCTGGTTGAGAGGGATTCCAGCATTGCTTTGCATCATCTTCAGGTTGGTAGTCTTCTCCACTAGATCGAATGCTTTCATTCTTGTTGAATTGTTTGAGTGTTCATATATTTGGTTACGAACATAATGAGCTGGTTGAGTTTTTCCAGTCCCTTGGAACTTCCTTCTGTTTCGATCCTTCATGTAGTGATAGAGTTTGTTTCTGTTTGCTGTAGATGTCAGAGCCTAGAAGTCCTAGTGATGAGGAATTGATCACAACACGTGGCCACAACACTGTTTGTACTATACTTGACCAATCCCGAAACTATTGAGCACTGGTCAACATTATACCTTCAAGGACCCAGAAGAGTTCTCCTCCAACCAGGAGGCCAATCACAATGTGACACGCGTCGACATCAGAGGCCAATCACAGCGCAACACATGTCGACATCAAGGGCCAATCATAGCACGACACGTGTCAATGTCAGAACAAAGCTAGAAACTCTCTTCTATAAAATGAGATCATTCTCCCACAATATTTCCTAATGTCATTTGTACTTAATCATTCACTAGAACTCACTAAAGGAGAGCTTGAACCTATGTATTTGTGAAAACCCTTCACTATTAATAAGAACTCCTTTACTCCGTGGACGTAGCCAACTCGGGTGAACCACGTACATCTTATGTTTGCTTCCCTGTTTCTATCTCTTTACATACTTATCCACACTAGTGACCGGAGCGACCGAGCGAAGGTCACAAACTTGACACTTTCTGTTGTACCTAAGTCCTTACCGATTTTGTGCATCAACATTTGGCGTCGTCTGTGGGAAACACACATATTCCTACTTTCTTCAGCTTTGTCAAGCTGGTTTCCACCATTCGTACACTCTCTTTTGACCAGGCGTCCCTTTCCAACATGGGAAGCGAAGGAAGCCACAGCACGCAGAACGACACTCCCCTCGCGCCTAGTGCAAGGCAGCGAAAGAAGGAACGAAAAAAGTTTGATCTTCAAGCTAAAGTCGATGAACTGGAGGCTCAGAACATCAAGACAGCAATGAAGAATGAGGTCCTCTAGGAGCAGTATGAGAAACTCTTCGAGATGCTCCACGAGGCTAGGCATGCTCGAACATATGAGCTTATCGCCCCTGTGGAAGTCAACCATCATCTGGGTGCTCCTTAACCCGGAGGGTCACCAGTCTCCAACATGGATGCTCCTGATGAGGAGCATGCTACTCGTCAATATGTTGATCAACATGAGACTTCTTCCAACCCAGTTGCTTCAACTCGAAGCAGGAGAAGTGAAGGAAGACACCTTCTTGCAGAGGGAGTTGAAGGATCGAAAGCTGTTTATCGCGACTGCCAGGACTTCCTGAGGAAACATCGAGAGAACCCCATCCACATAAGCTCAAAGATCAAGGACCCAAGGGTTTCTGAAAGACTCGGTCCCCTACCACAGCCCAAGCTAGCTACCAGGCTAAGGAAGGAGCGACAGGTCCCAGAGGAACACGAAGGTATAGGGGACTCGAAAGTATTCCGACAAACACGCCCTGGAAGCCAGTACGGTGAGTCCAAGGAAAAACCACATGCCCTCGATCAAACTTCTCTACTTCCAAGAGGCGATGGAAACTTACGAAAGAAGGCTCCAGTAGTACATGACCCCAATCAGAACCTCTTGTCCTACAGCTCTTGGAGGAAGTAAACAAGTTGAAGGCCGAACGTCAAGCTGAGATACCTGACTGGAACCAACCCAGGCCCGACCCTCTTACAAAGAGGATCCTCGACACCCTCTCCAAGCAAAGACCAAGCAGAAGCTCGGCTTACAACTATATACCGAAATGGAGGATCAGATTGAACACCTTAACCTCTTTGAGTCCACCATGGCATATCGGATGCACACCGACAAAGAACGATGTCTTCTTTTCCCCTCCACCCTCTCTGGTGGAGCTCTAAACTGGTATTGCCGTCTTCCACCTAGGACAGTAGATTCATTTGATGAATTGAGGAAACTATTCATCTCTCAACACATCTTCCAGACCGATCGCTTGCACTCTGCAGATGACTTGAACACTATTTTCCAGAAGCCAGATGAGTCACTATGTAAGTATGCCGGCGCTTCAGCCACGAGTACTCTCGCTGCGCCGAGGCAGACGACAAAACTGCCCTCAAGGCCTTCACTGCGGGCCTACACGACTGTTTCTTCAAGTACATGATCAATGCTAACACTTGGAAGACTTACTCTGAGGTAATGGCACATGCCTACAACCATGCATCCGCTGAAGCAAGGACATACCAAGGGAAACCCCCTACAACGATTCCTTATCAACAAGTGGGAAGTGGGAGCTAGATCCAACCAAGTGAGAAGACTTGAACCTTCCAAATGGCTGTGACATCTCTCCATGCCTTACCCAACGCTTCGCCAGGGCAACATGCATACCAATCTTAGGGCAAGATGAAGGATTTCCATCTTCAACAGTCTTGTTTCAACAAGAAGAGTAAAGGACACTATCGCGATAACCAGGGGTATCGCTAGGATAATGCCCGCCCTCAGACAGTAAATGTAGTGGGGCAAGCACGGGTCAAGACATGCCCTACCCCAAGGTATAAGACATACACACCTTTGAATGCCACGTGCGCGGTTATTTACCCAAGCATAGCTCATTTGATACCAAAGCCAAAGCTGAGGCAGCCAAATTATAAGTCCACGAAGAACATTGGCATGTTTTGCTGCTACCACGAGTATAACGGCCATGACAGCGAGAAGTGTATCATCCTTCAGGACCATATCGAAGCTTTGGCACATGAAGGGAAGATTGATCAATTCCTCATTCACCCTCAAATGGATACAATGTCATCTTTGGGCGCACATGCATCAATGATCTCAAGGACATGGTATCCACACACATGTTGTTGATGAAGTTTCCAACCCCTTCCGACAATGGTTACATAAGAAGAGATCAACTTAGTGCACGATCATGTTATAACACTTCAATTAAGCAACAACGCTTGACTATGCCCAAGAAGACCCACTCTATACATGATCAAGTCATAAAGACCAGCCCAGACGAAGCCAACTTGGATCTTCATGATGGCAACAGTCAACCCGAAGATCCTCGAGATGACTCCTTCACCCAGCAAGCACAACCCGCTGAAGAATTGGAGAAGATCTATATCTCCAAAGACTATCCAGATCGCGTGGTGGATCACCCTGATTTATAAGTTCCTTGCTCATGGCACCCTCCCAAATGATAAAGTCCAGGCTAAACAAATTCGTTACAAGTCTACCCGATACTTGATCATCAATGATCAACTCTACAAGCGAGGTTTTAGCCTGCCATACTTAAAGGTGTCTTGCGCCTACCGAGGCGAAAATTGTCCTCCAAGAAATACATGAGGTAGTATGTGGAGATCATGCTGGATCCCGATCCCTAGCACACAAGGCTTTTCACCAAGGATATTACTGGCCAACACTCCACCAAGATGCCATCAAAGTATCCCGCTCATGCGACAAGTGTCAACGCTATGCGACTATTCCTCATTCCCCTCCTGAACCTCTCACTCCCATGATCAGCCCTTGACCATTCGCCCAGTGGGGACTTGATTTAATCGGCCCAATACCCGTGGGGAAAGGCAAGGTCCGTTATGCAATCGTTGCAGTTGACTACTTCACAAAATGGGCCGAAGTAGAACCCTTGGCAACCATTACTAAGGCAAAGATAGAAGACTTCGTATGGAAGAACATCCGTTGCAGATTCGGTATTCCCAATGCAATAATCACTGACAATGGGCGACAATTTGACAACAAAAACTTCAGGATGTTCTGCTCTAAGTTCAGCGTCAACTTATGTTTTGCCTCCGCAACTCATCCCTAGTCTAATGGACAATTTGAGGCCATCAACAAAATAATCAAGCGCACTTTGAAAACCAACTTGGACAAGGCTAAAGGCTGTTGGCCGGAACCATGTTCTTTGGTCATACCACACTTCATATCAGACTTCAACAGGGGAAACTCCATTCTCACTTGCCTTTGGTATAGAGGCGGTTGTCCCAGTTGAGCTTGAGCAAGCAACATATCGAGTCCAGAACTATATGCAAAATGAGAATAAGGAACTCACCCTCAACTTGAATTTAGTTAAGGAACACAGAGATTAGGCTCACTAGAGGAACGTCGCTTACAAGCAGCGCATCTCCAACTACTATGACTCTAGGGTCAAGCCTCGCTCTTTCAAAGTAGGGGACTGGGTATTAAAGAAAAGAATACTATGCGATAGAGTCCCGAACGAAGGCACACTCAGTCCAAACTGGGATGGACCGTTTGAAGTCATTGGCATCAGTCGCCCTGGCTCCTACAAACTCAGAAGCTCTGATGGCAAGACCTTTGGCTATCTATAGAACGCTGATCACTTGAAGTACTATTACAAGTAGACTCACAGTGTACAAGCATTGAGCTATAGCCGTTCAGCATCCTATGTAATGAAGACCATTTGGCAATGAATTCAGTAAATAGGTGATTTAGCCACTCTTTTACATTCCTAACAATGAAACACTCAAGCGTCGAAACTTCAACGCGAATGTTTCCAACATGAAATAAAATCTAAGTATGTGTCAACAAGACTATACAAACAAACGAACAACCAAGTCGTGGTTTATATCCAAACAATGGACCTATTAAAACACGGCCAAGCATTCATAAATGATAGCACAAACACTTGGCAATTAACATCAAATCAACACAGCGCAAAACTATAAGACATCCATAAACAAAAAAGCTCTAAAGCTTATAACATGGCACATGCCATACAAACAACAAACTAGTACATCCAGAGTACATACAGAAAGGGAAGGCATTACTAGTCATCCTCATCCGATCGCGATCTTATTCATTCTTCGCTAGTGGCTCTCCGAGCTCATCAAAAGTGAATCAAAGCCCTGCCAGACAGTTGTTGACATACCCAAAGCTTTTTGGCTGCATAGCTACCTCCAAGTCCTTCCAAGGGACGCTGCTAGCCTTTTCCTTGTCCTTCCTCTTACGGCTGGAACTAGGATCACTTTCCTGGCCAGTGTGCTCTATAACTAGAGGAAAGATAGGATTAATAGCGGGAAGATGAGGAAACAGTCGCCTCTCCTCCCATGCAACTATGGTAGCTGCACATCCAATGGCCTCAGCTTTAGCTTTCCTCGAGGCAGCAATCTTGAGGACCTTTTCTTGAGACTTAGGTCTAATGGCTGGTCTCACCCGGTGCTTATGAGCTTCCTTGTGAAACAAAATGTCTTTCGAGGGAACTAACATGGGTGCTTTCCATTTCTTAGTACTAGTCTCATTTCCCTTACTCACCTTCTCCACTGAACAAGGAAAGTCAAAGTAAGGAATACAACTTTATAAAAAGAAAAAGGGAAGAAGAAAGGTCAAGCAAAGGATACAACTTACTCACTCGTCTCTGGCACTCAGAAACTAGGGATTGGAAACTGTACTTTCGAAATAAGGTCCGTAGCTTGCCCAAATGTCTATCCTCTTTAGGCACCCTCAACACATTCTCTACATCAGCTAGCTCCCGTCCGGACATTTTAATGGTACCTCGCGTCACTGCATGAAGAAAAATGTCAGAAGCAAGAAGAAATCACAACAAATAGCAAATAATGCGAACAATGGGTACATTACAACCTACAGTCTGGAAGTGAGTAAGAACACGTCGCTCAGGTGTGACACCCTTAGCATGCTCCCAATCATTATAAACAAAGCACCAACGATTTTTCCAAGTGCAGTATGCTTTTTTCTTACCAAATACAACACGCTCTCTCTCGCTCTGACATGCACACTCGGCGTAACCAGTGCATGACTTCACTGGGCGCATCTTATAGCGGTAGCGCCACTGATGGAAGGAAGGCTCACCTAACCCACACTCCATCAAAATAATATAAAACCTAACCAAGGTATCCCAAAAACCAGGGTTGAGTTGCCCATGCACGTATCTAATGAAAGATAGCAAAGGTAACTTCACCCCTAAGGTCACTAGTATCTGAGTATAAAACATAACATGACCTTTGGGCGGCTCAGTGGGCAATTCTTCACAACGCACCAAGCGCATTCCTACACTACAGGGTATGCTACGTGACTGCCTAAGGGCCTCAAGCTGCTCTTCGCCATCTAACAAGTTTTTCTCTAAATGGTCTGCTGTGAACTCAGAGCGAAATATGGGTATTGCATCACAAATAACTCCCTCACCCACTGACATGAAGGAGGAAGAACCATTATGGGCTATGGTTTGACAATTGTGAAGATCATCCAATGTTTCTTTGGTACAAGACTCTCACAAAGGTCTTAAAGACTTCGACATTGCAGGCACAAACCTAGAGCTAGAGCAAGAGAATGAGGAAACAAAACAAAAACTCTATCACTACATGAAGGATCGAAACATAAGGAAGTTCCTAGGGAATGAGGAAAAGCTCAACCAGTTCATTATGTTCTTAACCAAATATATAAACACTCAAACAATTCAACAAGAATGAAAGCATTCGACCTAGTGGAGAAGACTACCAACCTGAAGATGGTGCAAAGCAATGCCGGACTCTCTCTCAGAAAGCACTCTGTCTTCAATAATCACTACAAAATAAGCAAGCGAAGGCAATGTAAAGAGTGGAAACTTATCCTCCTTATATAGCTCAACATGGCCAGAGAAATTCAAAATTCGAATTCAAATCATGAGAAAGACCCACACGGAAAGCCTTCGAACTTCCACACAAGCTAGAGAGTTTCAAATTTGAAATTTTCAACCACCCCCCCAAAAAAAAAAAGAAAAAAGAAAAAAGAAAAAAGGAGGGGGAACACATCAACTTCATCAATGGAGTCCAAGTACAATTCTCAAAAGTTTCACACACTCTTGATCAAGATAGTGTGAAGCAAAACCAATTTATGGTGCCAACAAAAGCTTCAACAAATGGAAGGCACCTACAAATGTCAAAAGCCTCACACACTCTTGATCAAGATAGTGTGAAGCAAAACCAATTTATGGTGACTACCACAAAGCTTAACCTAAAAAGCCTCACCTAGAAAGCTTCACCTACAAAGCTTCAACCACAAAGCTTCACCCACAAAGCTTCACCTAAAAAGCTTCACCTACAAAGTTTCACCCACAAAGCTTCACCCACAAAGCTTCACCTAAAAAGCTTCACCCACAAAGCTTCACCATCAAAGCTTCACCTAAAAAGCTTTACCTACAAAGTTTCACCCACAAAGCTTCACCCACAAAGCTTCACCTAAAAAGCTTCACCCACAAAGCTTCACCATCAAAGCTTCACCTATTAAAGCTTCACCTACAAAGCTTCAACATAAAAGCTTCACCTACAAAGCTTCACTACAAAACTTCAACACTAAAACATGTGAAAGCTTCACACACTCCTAAAAATAGCGTCAACCTTTCAAGCTATTTACCGAACCAAAAAACCTATGGTCAATAAACCTTACTGATTAAACTGTTTTCCAAATAAAAAACCTTGATGCAAATAAACAAATTTTATTCACAAAACCCAAGATTCTCTTGAATCTGTACAAAAACACATGGGTAAACATAAACATTTTTGTTTTACATCCACAAGGTCCTTATCATAAACGGAAATACAATTATTTATATCTATATATAATATTTCAAACATATTATAATAGATTAAATAACAAATCATAATGCCAAGCATAATGATGGCAAAAGTACAAGAAATTCATCAATGATGAAGGTGCTACAAAAACTAGAATCTCCCTCGGACTTTTGAACTTCAACAACAACAAGGGCCCTGCTGCCCAGACCTTCGATGCTTAGAGATCATAAATAGCACCCAAGTCAGTCACACACGAAGGACTTCTGCAACTCGCACCCTTCCTCTTTTAGGGCTTCTGCGACCTGCAAAAGCTTCAACAACAGCCTGGTTGACAACCCCTTGTCTTGGAAAACTCACGAAGAAGATAAGAGTATCTTTACCTTCTTTTACAACTGGTTGTTTATTATTTTAATAATATATCGACCAAAAACATATCACATCGCACCATTTATATTACTATTGGTATCATTACATGACAATTACTAGTCATGTGGCATAGGCTGATCAAATCACATACCTGATCCTTACAATCATTATTTTATTTGACAAAACTAGTTCTATGACCGGCCTTATAAATTATTATTTTATAATGATATAACAGGTTTATCATGGGATATAGCAACCGCACCACATACATTCTATGGAACAAAAATGATAGATCGATGAGCCACGTGCTTATTTTTATCTTATTATTTCCCTACCTCTCAACATGAAGCAAGAAAGAATTCGGCTGCTAAAATGTAAAAATGTTGGGTCTTTGTGAAGTTCAAACTAGTTTGAAATATTTTCAGGTTCAGACATATATGCAGATATGTGATACCACAAAGCTTCGCCATTTTAACAACTTGGCTACTACCAAGACACCTCCCATGGCAGCTCCTTCGACCGGATACTTGGGGGACTCCCACCATATGCTGCTATACCTCGGTACTCGGAAATTCCGCAACTGCTCAGCGACGTGGATTTTTTCAAGTCCTCAATCAAGAACCTTTCCTCACTCGGGAAATTAAGGGAGCGATATTTCAACCTACATGATCTACCCAAGTTTCAACATGCAAACTTCAACAAAAGAAAAAAATTCAAAAGGCTTAGTGAAGTATGCCTTGGTGTATTTAACACAATACGCTGAAACGAAGCAAAGCTTATTTATTGCCAATCCCGAGAAATTACAGATATATGCATACACATGAATCAAAACAAACGAACAGGAGGGAGCCTTCACAAAGGTTTCTCATGGGAAGTCTCAGTACTCAGCAGAGCCCAGAAAGAGGAGGCACCGAAGGTTGATCATTCGGAACCTCAATACTGGGCAGAACCCCAGAAAGAGAAGGCACCAACAATTGGTCATTTGGAGCTTCAGTACATGGTACAACCCTAGAAGACGAAGGCAATAAATGCCTTTCGAACAAACCCACAAACCTCTGATGATCTCTTAAAATCTGACCATCGGATTCCTGCAGCCGGTCAAGCTTTCTCTTCATGCTTGTAGTATAGCTATTTGCAAGTTTGTGCAACTGTTTATTCTCGTGCTTGAGCCCTCTGATCTCCTGTTTGAGACTTATCACTTCAGCCGCCAATGATTCAACTTGGCGGGTTCAAGCAAATAGGCGTTGGGCCATATTAGACACAGAACCCTCACGCTGAACACTGAAAGCCAGAGAATCCTTAACAGCCAGATCATCAGACCGTTTGGAAAGTAGTATGTTATCTTTGGGAGTGAGAAGGTTCCTGGCCACCACCGCAACGGTCATATCATTCTTCATCATAGAGTCCCCAATGGTAAAATGACCAGTAGGGGATAAGAAAGATGAGGACCATATGTTGTCTTGAGGAGACATAACTACCTCTTCACCAACATTCAGGTCAAGACGAAGGTCGGATGGGCCAGACATTTTTCAGAAGTGATAAAAGGAAAAATGAGTTCCAATAAATCTCAGAAGTACAAAAATAAAGAAAAAATTCTTACAAGCAGTAACTCTCTGAACGTACTTTTTGCACACAATTGATGCCCCTATAAAAGGAAGGGCAACATGGCCGTTTGTTCAAAAATCGAAGAGGCACCACTCTCCGGATTTCGAGAAGCAGATCTTCCCGGGTAAAATTTGTCGACAATACCCACACGCAACATCATTTCCTTGGATACCACATGTCACTTTGCCAAAGATCTCTGACAAAGTTAAAACACATAAATTTTGAAGGTCTAGCTACCATATTATTACCCACAAGGGTAAAGGAACAGCACCACTGCTTGATAACTGGAAAATCCCTATATCTGTCAACCTCCGTGCTCCGTGGTAAAGTAAACTTGCAAAAAGGCCCAACCTTTCCTCGCATCCGAGAAAACACTCCCAACAGGATTGCTTGCTCAAAAATCGAAGAGGCATCGCTCTCCTAATCTCGAGAGCCAAACCAAATCGAAGAGGCACCGCTCTCCTAATCTCGAGAGCCAGACCACCAACAGGATTGCTTGCTCAAAATCGAAGAGGCACTGCTCTCCTAATCTTGAGAGCCAGACCCCCAACAAGATTGCTTGCTCAAAAATCGAAGAGGCACCACTCTCCGAACCTCGAGAGCCGGATTTTCTTGGATAAAAATTTGTCGACGCTTTCACACTCAACATCAGCTTTCTAGGTACCATGGACCACTTTGTCAAAGATCTCTGACAAAGTTAAAACAAGTGAACCTTGCAGTTCCCACTACATTGCTATGACCGAGAAAGGTAAAGGAACAATGTTACTACTTGTTGTTGGGGAAATTTCTATATATGTCGACCTTCATCCACCACAGACAGGCAGACCTGCAAAAATGCTCAACCATTCCTCACATCCGAGAGAGCACTCCCAACGAAACCTCTTGAAATACTCAGCTTTCTTCCACCCCGATAACACCTCTGCAAACAAGCCACACTAGAGCAAGAGTATCTCATATCATTCACAGCACGTCGCCCTTCCCACAGACGTGCTGTGATCAATTCATCATTCACCCTTAAAGGGATAACCGTAACCAACGCCAAGTGAACGTGATATATTCTATAAGCGGTGGCACGCCCCTGTCTGGATGTTCTAATAGAGCCATGAAAAATAATGAACGAACCTTAAGAGGCCTGGCCACCAAGTGTTTCACATGGAAGACATCAGAAGAGACAAGCATCAAAAGCCTAACTGGGATCCAATATGTTTCAACCCTGAGGAGGAAAGAGGTATCATTTACCCTCACAACAACCCACAGATCGTGGAGGCCCACATAGCCAACTTTGACGTGCGGCGGATCATGGTGGACACAAGTGCTTCAGTCAATATCATGTTTGCTGAAGCTTTCAAGGCGCTTAATGTAGCTGAACACTTGCTTGATCACTCAATTTCTCCTCTGATAAGCTTCTCCGGTGATATCGTGCAACCTGTAGGGAGCATACACTTACCCCTCACCATTGGTACAGGACCCTACACAACTACTATTACCACTAACTTCCTGGTGGTCGACTGCCTAACGGCATACAATGCCATCTTTGGGCGCACAAGCATCAATGATCTCAAGGCCATGGTATCCACACACATGATGTAGATGAAGTTTCCAACCTCTTCCGGCAATGGTTACATCAGAGGAGATCAACTTAGTGCACGATCATGTTATAACACTTCAGTTAAGCAACAACGCTTGATTATGCCCAAGGAGGCCCTTTCTATACATGATCAAGTCATAAAGATCAGCCTAGACGAAGCCAACTCGGATCTTCATGATGGCAACAGTCAACCCGACGATCCGCAAGATGACTCATTCACACAACAAGCACAACCCACTGAAGAGTTGGAGAAGATCTCTATCTCCAAAGACTATCCAGATCGCATGGTGAAGATTGGCACCACTATGTCGCCACCCCTTCGGTTGGCACTAATCTCCTTTTTGCAAGAGAACGCTGAGGTCTTCGCTTGGTCATACAAGGACATGCCAGGCATCTCTCCCGATACATATGTCATCGTTTGAGTATTGATCCCAAGACCAAGCCAGTGAGACAGAAACGAAGATCTTATGACGCTGAATGATACGAGGCAATGAAAGCAGAAGTTGAAAAAACTCAAGGATATAAGCTTCATCCGAGAAGTCAATTACCCAACATGGATAGCAAATGTTGTCCTGGTTAAGAAGAATCCGACCAAGGAAAGTCTCCTGCTCTAAAAGGTCTTGTGGAGAATGTGTGTCGACTACACTGACCTAAACAAAGGATGCCCGAATGATAGCTTCCCCATTCCTCTCATTGCCAGACTTATAGATTCTACGGTAGGGTGTGAACTCCTGAGCTTCATGGATGCTTATTCAGGATACAACCAAATCCTCATGAACCCTCCGGACCAATAACACACAGCCTTCACTACTGACAGGGGACTATATTGCTATAAAGTCGTGCCTTTCGGCCTAAAGAATGCATGGGCGACTTATCAAAGACTAGTCAATTCAATTCACTGAACAGATTGGGAAGAGCATGGAAGTTTATGTTGATGATATGCTAGTCAAGAGCAAACATGTTGATAAACACATCACCAACCTGTCTGAAACTTTCACCATTTTAAAGAGGTATCGAATGAGGTTGAACCCCAACAAATGTGCCTTTGGCGTGGGCTCTGGCAAATTCTTGGGCTTCATGATTAGCCAACGAATCATTGAAGCTAACCCCGAGAAGATCAAAGAAATTCTCGACATGAAAGAACCAGTGACTTCAAAAGACATCCAGAGCCTTATTGGTAAGGTGGCAACCTTAACCAGGTTCATCTATATGGCCACAGACATATGTGCTCTTTTCTTCAAAGCACTTAAGGGAAGTAAGAAGTACATTACATGGACTGATGAATGTGCCGAGGCATTCCAGAACCTCAAGGAGTACATGAGCAAAGCCCTTCTACTATCCAAACCTGAAGTTGGTGACACTCTCATTATCTATCTATCAGTATCGGCTTCAACAGTAAGTTTTGTTCTCATTCGAAAAGATGGTAATGTCGAACAACCCGTCTACTACGCTAGCAAGGCCTTACAAGATGCAGAGACATGATATTCCAATATTGAAAAATTGGCTTTAGCATTGGTCATGACTGCTCGAAAACTTGGCCCTTACTTCCAAGCACACTCCATCATGATTACCAATCATTCTCTTCGACAGATACTCCAGAGTCCTGACACTTCTGGGCGAATGATCAAATGGGCGATAGCATTGGGAGAGTTTGACATCTCCTACGAACCAAAGCTAGCTGAGAAGGGCCAAGCAGTGGCAGACTTCATCGCCGACTTCACATATCCTGTTAACATTGCTTCTACACCTAAAATAATGGCTTTATTACCTTCGGAAGCTTAGAAGATAGAACCAACAGCCCCAGCAAGAAGTCTGTACATTGATGGTTCATCCAACCAACAGGGCTGTGGAACAGGACTAGTCTTTACAACCCCTGATAAAGTGACGATGGAGTATGCTCTTCGCTTCAAATTCAAGGCGTCGAACAACGAGGCCGAATACGAAGCCCTTCTAGCAAGCTTACATTTGGCCAAACACCTTAGGGTTAAACAAATTGATAGCTCTATGGCAGCATATCTTGCGCAAACACAACTTTTGCTCAAGCACTTCCACTACCAGATCACCCAAATTCCTCGAGCGGCAAACAGTCATGCAGACGCCTTGGCTCGCCTCGCCTCAGCAGTGGAAGACAAGATCGAAACAAAGATTCATGTCGAGTTATTGGCAACACCAAGCACCATAACGCGAAAGTGTGCAACTTACAACAGGGGGATAGTTGGATCATTCCGATTTATAAATTCCTTGCTCATGGCACCCTCCCAAATGATAACGTCCAGGCTAAACAAATTCGATACAAGTCTACTAGCTACTTGATCATCAATGATCAACTTTACAATCGAGGTTTTAGCCTGCCATACTTAAGGTGTCTTGCGCCTGCCGAGGTGAAAATTGTCCTCCAGGAAATACATGAGGGAGTATGTGGAGATCAAGCTGGATCCCGATCCCTAGCACACAAGGCTTTTCGCCAAGGATATTACTGGCCAACACTCCACCAAGATGCCATCAAAGTATCCCGATCATGCGACAAGTGTCAACACTATGCGATTATTCCTCACTCCCCTCCTGAACCTCTCACTCCCATGATCGGCCCTTGGCCATTCGCCCAATGGGGACTTGATTTAATCGTCCGTTATGCAATCGTTGCAGTTGACTACTCCACAAAATAGGCCGAAGTAGAACCCTTGGCAACCATTACTGAGGCAAAGACAGAGGACTTCGTATGGAAGAACATCTTTTGTAGATTCAGTATTCCCAATGCAATAATCACTGACAATGGGCGAAAATTCGACAACAAACAGTTCAAGATGTTCTGCTCTAAGTTCAGCATCAACTTATGTTTTGCCTCCGCAGCTCATCCCCAGCCTAATGGACAATTTGACGCCATCAACAAAATAATCAAGCGCACTTTGAAAACCAGCTTGGATAAATCTAAAGGCTGTTGGCCGGAACTTGTACCCCAGGTTCTTTGGTCATACCACACTTCCTATCGAACTTCAACAGGGAAAACTCCATTCTCACTTGCCTTTGGTACAGAGGCAGTTGTCCCATTTGAGCTTGAGCAAGCAACGTATCGAGTTCAGAACTACATGCAAAATGAGAATAAGCAACTCACCCTCAACTTGAATTTAGTTGAGGAACACAGAGATCAGGCTTACCTGAGGAACGTCTCTTACAAGCAACGCATCTCCAACTACTATGACTCTAGGGTCAAGCCTCACTCTTTCAAAGTAGGGGGCTGGTATTAAATAAAAGACTACTATGCGACAAAGTCCCGAACGAAGGCACACTCAGTCCAAATGGGGATGGACCGTTTGAAGTCATTGACATCAGTCGCCCTATCTCCTACAAACTCAGAAGCTCCGATGGTAAGACCATTGGCCATCCATGGAACGCTGATCACTTGAAGTACTATTTCAAGTAGACTCACAGTGTACAAGTGTTGAGCTATAGCTGTTCGACATCCTATGTAATGAAGACCATTTGGCAACGAATTCAATAAAGAGGTGATTTAGCACCCTCGGCTCTAACTCTTTTACATTCCTAACAATGAAACACTCAAGTGTCGAAACTTCAACATGAATGTTTCCAACACGAAATAAAATCTAAGTATATGTCAACAAGACTATACAAACAAACGAACAACCAAGTTGTGGTTTATATCCAAACAATGGACCTATTAAAACACGGTCAAGCATTCATAAATGATAGTGCAAACACTTGGCAATTAACATCAAATCAACACGGTGCAAAGCCGAAAAACATCCATAAAAAAAAGCTCCCAGGCTTATAACATGGCATATGCTATACAAACAACAAACTAGTACATCCAGAGTACATACAGAAACGAAAGGCACTACTAGCCATCCTCATCCTAGGTCGAACCCCTGACGATATCACTCTGCGTCCCACCATCATCATCTGCATCTTCAAGATCATCCTCACCCTGCTGAGTCTGCTCATCAGCACTAGCCTCATCATCAGATTCCTCTTCACTTTTAGGATCGACTGCGAGGACGAAGGTTTCACCCTTTCGGTGATACTCATCTATCTCCTCACGGTACTTTCGAATAATGCTTCCATCGTCATAACTCTCAAGGACAGCCATCCATTTCCTTTTTTCAAAGTGAACCTCCCGGGTGCAGTGAGGTATATTTGCATGGTGCAAAGCCTGAGAACCTAAGAACTCTTGCACGGCAGCCTCCTTCTCAGTTGGGATACTCCCATTCAGCTTAGAAACCTCGACCAAGGCACCATCCAACTCCTCCCTGACCTTGAACACCTCGAGGGTAGTCGCCTCCAACTGTTTCTTAGTCTCTTCAAACAGTTTCTTGAGCCTTACGTTTTCACCATTCCACCTCGTCAGTCTCTCCATGGTTTGGTCTTTGAGCTGGACGGCCTCAGTCAAAAGTTTCTTATGTTTCATGGTGTCATCCACAAGTTGCTTATTATCTTTCAATTTCGCCTTATATCGCTTAGCCTCTCGTAGCCTGTCGTCATACTCAATCATGACTTGCATGGCAAGAGGATCACCACAGTCATGACTTACATGGCAAGAGGATCACCACTACCAAAAAATAAAAACAGAGGAGAAAGTAAGGAAATGACAAAGTAACACTCACATAAGAAGATAGCTTCAGCATCCGATCGCGATCAGATTCATTATTCTCTAATGGCTCTCCGAGCTCATCAAAAGTGAATCGACGTCCTGCCAGATAGTTGTTGACATACCCAAAGCTCTTTGGCTGCATAGCAACCTTCAAGTCATTCCAAGGGACGCTGCTAGCCTTTGCCTTGTCCTTTCTCTTACGGCTGGAACTAGGACCACTTTCCTGGCCAGTGTGCTCCATAGCTGGAGGAAAGATAGGATCAATAGTGGGAAGATGAGGCAATAGTCGCCTCTCCTCCCCTGTAACTATGGTAGCAGCACATCCGATGGCCTCAGCTTCAGCTTTCCTCGAGGCAGCAATCTTGAGGACCTCATCTTGAGCCTTAGGTCTAATGGTTGGTCTCACACGGTGCTTGCGAGCTTCCTTGTGAAATAGAATGTCTTCCGAGCGAACTAACATAGGTGCTTTCCTTTTCTTAGTGCTAGTCTCACAACAAATAATAAATAATGCGAACAATGGGTACATGCACTGGTTACGCCGGTGAAGTCATGCGAACAATGGGTACTGCCATAAGATGCGCTCGGTGAAGTCATGCACTGGTTACGCCGAGTGTGCATGTCGGAGCGAGAGAGAGCGTGTTGTCTTTGGTAAGAAAAAGGCATATTGCACTTGGAAAATCGTTGGTGCTTTGTTTATAATGATTGGGAGCATGCCAGGGGTGTCACACCTGAGCGACGTGTTCTTACTCACTTCTAGACTGTAGGTTGTAATGTACCCATTGTTCGCATTATTTGTTATTTGTTGTGAGACTAGCACTAAGAAAAGGAAAGCACCCATGTTAGTTCCCTCGGAAGACATTCTGTTTCACAAGGAAGCTCGCAACCACCGGGTGAGACCATCCATTAGACCTAAGTCTCAAGATGAGGTCCTCAAGATTGCTGCCTCGAGGAAAGTTGAAGCTAAGGCCATCAGATGTGCTGCTACCATAGTTGCAGGGGATGAGAGGTGACTGTTGCCTCATCTTCCCACTATTGGTTCTATCTTTCCTCCAGCTATGGAGCACACTGGCCAGGAAAGTGATCCTAGTTCCAGTCGTAAGAGAAATGACAAGGAAAAGGCTAGCAGCATCCCTTGGAATGACTTGAAGGTTGCTATGCAGCTAAAGAGTTTTGGGTATGTCAACAAATGTCTGACAGGGCGTCGATTCACTTTTGATGAGCTCGGAGAGCCACTAGAGAAGAATGAATCCGATCGCGATCGGATGCTGAAGTTATCTTCTTATGTGAGTGTTACTTTGTCCTTTCCTTACTTTCTTCTCTGTTTTTATTTTTTGGTAGTGGTGATCCTCTTGTCTTGCAGGTCATGACTGAGTATGGCGACAGGCTGCGAGAGGCTGAGCGATATAAGGCAAAATTGAAAGAGAATAAGCAACTTGTGGATGACGCCAGGAAACATAAGAAACTTTTGACTGAGGCTGTCCAGCTCAAGGACCAAACCATGGAGAGACTGACGAGGCGGAATGGTGAAAACGTAAGGCTCAAGAAACTGTTTGAGGAGACTAAGAAACAATTGGAGACGGGTACCCTCGAGGCGTCCAAGGTCAGGGAGGAGTTGGATGGTGCCTTGGTCGAGGTTTCTGAGCTGAAAGGGAGTATCCCAACTGAGAAGGAGGCTGTCGTGCAAGAGTTCTTAGGTTCCCAGGCTTTTCACCATGCCATTATACCTCACTGCACCCGTGAGGTTCACCTTGAGAAAATGAAATGGATGGTCGTCCTTGAGAGTTATGACGATGGAAGCATTATTCGAAAGTACATTGAGGAGATAGATGAGTATCACCGAAATGGTGAAATCTTCGTCCTCGCAGTTGATCCTAGTAGTGAAGAAGAGTCTAATGAGGCTAATGCTGATGAACAGACTCAGCAGGGTGAGGATGATCTTGAAGATGCAGAGGATGGTGGTGGGACGCAGAGTGATATCGTCAGGGGTTCGACCTAGGATGAGGATGGCTAGTAGTGCCTTTCGTTTCTGTATGTACTCTGGATGTAGTAGTTTGTTGTTTGTATGGCATATGCCATGTTATAAGCCTGAGAGCTTTTTTTTTATGGATGTTTTTCGGCTTTGCACCGTGTTGATTTGATGTTAATTGCCAAGTGTTTGCATTATCATTTATGAATGCTTGGCCATGTTTTAATAAGTCCATTGTTTGGATATAAACCACGACCTTGGTTGTTTGTTTGTTTGTATAGTCTTGTTGACACATACTTAGATTTTCTTTCGTGTTGGAAACATTCGCGTTGAAGTTTCAACACTTGAGTGTTTCATTGTTAGGAACGTAAAAGAGTTAGGGCCGAGTTGGCTAAATCACCTCTTTATTGAATTCGTTGCCAAATGGTCTTCATTACATAGGATGCCGAACGGCTATAGCCCAACACTTGTACACTGTGAGTCTACTTGTAATAGTACTTCAAGTGATCAGCATTCCATGGATGGCCAAGGGCCTTGCCGTTGGAGCTTCTGAGTTTGTAGGAGACAGGGCGACTGATGTTAATGACTTCAAATGGTTCATCCCAGTTTGGACTGAGTGTGCCTTCGTTCGGGACTCTGTCGCATAATAGTATTTTCTTTAATATCTAGTCCCCTACTTTGAAAGAGCGAGGCTTGACCCTATAGTCATAGTAGTTGGAGATGCGCTGCTTGTAAGGGACGTTCCTCAAGTGAGCCTGATCTCTTTGTTCCTCAACTAAATTCTAGTTGAGGGTGAGTTGCTTGTCATTCTCATTTTGCATGTAGTTCTGGACTCAGCATGTTGCTTGCTCAAGCGCAACTAGGACAACTGCCTCCGTACCAAAGGCAAGTAAGAATGGAGTTTCTCCCTTTGAAGTTCGATATGAAGTGCGGTATGACTAAAGAACCCGGGGTACAAGTTCCAGCCAACAGCCTTTAGCCTTGTCCAAGCTGGTTTTCAAAGTGCGCTTGATTATTTTGTTGATGGCCTCAACTTGTCTATTAGACTAGGGATGAGTTACGGAGGCAAAACATAAGTTGATGCTGAACTTAGAGCAGAACATCCTGAACTTTTTGTTGTCGAATTATCGCCCATTGTCAGTGATTATTGCATTGGGAATACTGAATCTGCAAAGGATGTTCTTCCATATGAAGTATTCTATCTTTGCCTCAGTAATGGTTGCCAAGGGTTCTACTTCGGCCCACTTTGTGAAGTAGTCAACTGCAACGATTGCATAATAGACCTTGCCCTTCTCCATTGGCATTGGGCCGATTAAATCAAGTCCTCACTCGGCGAAGGGCCAAGGGCTGATCATGGGAGTGAGAGGTTTAGGAAGGGAGTGAGGAATAGTCGCATAGCGTTGACACTTGTTATATGAGCGGGATACTTTGATGGCATCTTGGTGGAGTGTTGGCCAGTAACATCCTTGGCGAAAAGCCTTGTGTGCCAGTAACATCATCGTTTGAGTACTCATGCCTGGAGGACAATGTGTTTGCACAAGATATGCTGCCATGGAGCTATCATTGGCATCAAAGTTGTTGATGACCTAGTGAACCACCAATTGGGAGTCACTGAAGATATCAATTTGTTTAACCCCAAGGTGTTTGGCCAAACGTAAGCCTGCTAGAAGGTAACAAAGCCACTGTTTTAGGTGTAGAAGCAATGTCAACAAGATATGTGAAGTCGACAATGAAGTCTGCCACTGCTTGGCCCTTCTCAGCTGACTTTGGTTGGTAGGAGATTTCAAACTCTCCCAATGCTATTGCCCATTTAATCATTCGCCCCGAAGTGTCAGGACTCTGTAGTATATATCGAAGAGGATGCTTGGTAAGCACGATGATGGAGTGTGCTTGCAAGTAAGGGCGAAGTTTTCGAGCAGTCATGACCAATGCCAGAGCCAATTTCTCAATATTGGAATATCGTGTCTCTGCATCTTGTAAGGCCTTGCTAGCGTAGTAGACAGGCCGTTCGACATTACCATCATTTTGAATGAGAACGGAACTTACTGATGAAGTTGATACTGACACATAGATAATGAGAGTGTCACCAACTTCAGGTTTGGAGAGCAGAGGGGCTTTGCTCATGTACTCATTGAGGTTCTTGAATGCCTCGGCACATTCATCAGTCCATGTAATGTACTTCTTAATTCCCTTAAGTGCTTTAAAGAAATGAGCACATCTGTCTGTGGCCTTAGAGATGAACCTGGTTAAGACTGCCACCTTACCAGTAAGGCTTTGGATGTCTTTTGAAGTCACTGGTTCCTTCATGTTAAGGATTGCTTTGATCTTCTTGGGGTTAGCTTCAATGCCTCGTTGGCTAATCATGAAGTCCAAGAATTTGCCAGAGCCCACGCCGAAGGCACACTTGTTGGGGTTCAACCTTATTCGATACCTCTTCAAAATGGTGAAAGTTTCAGACAAGTTGGTGATGTGTTGATCAGCATGTTTGCTCTTGACTAGCATATCATCAACATAAACTTCCATGCTCTTCCCAATCTGTTCGGTGAACATTGAATTAATTAGTCTTTGATAAGTCTCCCCTACATTCTTTAGGCCAAAGGGCATGACTTTATAGAAAAATAGTCCCCTGTCCGTAGTGAAGGCTGTGTGTTCTTGGTCCGGAGGGTTCATGATGATTTGGTTGTATCCTGAGTAAGCATCCATGAAGCTCAGGAGTTCACACCCTGCCGTAGAGTCTATAAGTTTGTCAATGAGTGGAAGAGGGAAGTTATCCTTCGGGCATCCTTTGTTTAGGTCAGTGTAGTCAACACACATTCTCCACAAGACCTATTGGAGCAGGAGACTTTCCTTGGTCGGATTCTTCTTAACCAGGACAACATTTGCTACCCATGTTGGGTAATTGACTTCTCGGACGAAGCCTATATCCTTGAGTTTTTCAACTTCTGCTTTCATTGCCTCATATCGTTCGGTGTCATAAGATCTTCATTTCTGTCTCACTGGCTTGGTCTTGGGAATACTCAAACGATGACAGATGATATCGGGAGAGATGCCCGGCATGTCCTTGTATGACCAAGCGAAGACCTCAGCATTCTCTTGCAAAAAGGAGATTAGTGCCAACCGAAGGGGTGGCGACATAGTGGTGCCAATCTTCACCACGCAATCTGGATAGTCTTTGGAGATAGAGATCTTCTCCAACTCTTCAGCGGGTTGTGCTTGCTTGGTGAATGAGTCATCTCGTGGATCGTCGGATTGATTGTTGCCATCATGAAGATCCGAGTTGGCTTCATCTAGGCTGGTCTTTATGACTTGATCATGTATAGAGAGGGTCTCCTTGGGCATAGTTAAGCTTTGTTGCTTAACTGAAGTGTTATAACATGATCGTGCACTAAGTTGATCTCCTCTGATGTAACCATTGCCGGAAGAGGTTGGAAACTTCATCTACATCATGTGTGTGGATACCATGGCCTTGAGATCATTGATGCTTGTGCGCCCAAAGATGACATTGTATGCCGTTAGGCAGTCGACCACCAGGAAGTTAGTGGTACTAGTAGCTGTACAGGGCCTGTACCAATGGTAAGGGGTAAGTGTATGCTCCCTAAAGGTTGCACGATATCACCGGAGAAGCTTATCAGAGGAGAAATCGAGTGATCAAGCAAGTGTTCAGCTACATTAAGTGCCTTGAAAGCTTCAGCGAACATGATATTGACTGAAGCACTTGTCCAGAATCGGTACTCGACATGAAGCAGTGCTCAACGTGAAGTAATACTCAGCTAGAGGCAGCACACATTACGAGGCTGCTCGGCTAGAGGCAATGCTCGCAGCGAGGCGGTTGCTCGGCTGGAGAAGGTGCTCGTTACGAGGCAGCTTGGCTTGTGGCGTTCCTCTTGGTGAGTATACACTCGACGTCAGCCTGTTCTCATTATGAGTTAACTCTCGACATGACTCGGGTCCGCTTGTAGGATTCGCATATTGGATCTATGTGTTTGGTTCGCAGATCAGGTCCACAAGTCAAGTCGTTGAGTCGGGGCCATACGCAGGGTCTTTGAGTTGGGTTCACAAGTTGGGTCCTTGAGTCGGGGTTCGAGCTCAAGGGTGTCCAAGTTTAACGATGTCCAATCTCATAAGTGCCCGAACAAATGGGTGTCCAAGTTTACGGGTGTCCAAGCACATAGGTGTCCAAATGAGCGAGTGTCCAAGCACGTGGGTGTTCGGTCAGCCAAGAGATTACCGTTCAGACCAAATCTTTATCACCATAAGCATGTGGCTCATCAGTTTATAAGTTGGTAGGCTTCTTTAATCAGCAACAATGTTGATCAATAGAGCTAGTTGCTCAATAATTCATGACAATAAATGACAGTATAAGTATGAACGCATAATGAATAAATCAAATTGACAAAATTTGTCAAGGAAAAATATTGTACTATGTGCCTACTACAAGTAAATAATTTATTAAGTTGTGTGGTAAATCACATGTTGTATAAGTGACATAGTTAAAGGCACCACATATCACTAGGCAATGAATAAATATTGCTCAAGTACTTGCCCGAGTCACTAGTGAAAAATAATGGAAAACAATCTGACGATAATAGTCTTACACATGATGACTATAGGGAGATACACACACACACATAAGCTTGTAATTTGTGTACCGGGCCCTAACATTTAAAGAGAGAAAATGTGTCATGTTGAGACTTCCCACGTAGTGGAATAGTCATGCTAGAGTCGATTATAATGATAAGCATGGACCATATAGTGGAATAATTATGTTGTTAGCAGCAGGATGGTGTAGTGGGTGTACAGACTTCGCCACGTTTTATGGTAGTGATCATGTGATATCACATATAAAGCAATAATTATATTATTAAATAATATGCTATCATGTTAATAGGACATAAATGATAATAATAAAGTAATAAAGTAACAAAAGAAAAGGATCTTATCCGCTTCTTTGTCGTGGGATTTCTCCGTATATTGCGCATGGCCAGAAATTTCAGAGGAATGCCTCCGACGAGTTTGCAACGGCGGCTTCTGACAGTCGGGGGATGCGTTAGAAATTTCAGAGGGATTCCCCCAGCGAGTTTGCAACGGCGGCGTCTTTCGGGATGACAGTCCGAGTCCCCCGATTTCACTGGTGGTAGCGGCGTTTCGAGTAGACGAAGGGAGCCCTCATCATTTGTCCTCCCTATTTCTTTCCTTTGTTGCATATAGGGAGTGTGCTGTCGAGTTTGTGACTTGCAGAGGAGTTCGTTGCTGAGATTTGTGGGTTTTGAGTTCGGATTTGAGGAAATGAGGGCCTGGTTTGGTTAGTTTGGTTCTGCAGCGGGTAGTTGTTGATCTGGGTCGGTGTTTGAATGAGGGGAGAGATGTAGTGGTAGAAGTGTGTCGGTTTGCAGTGGTGTGTCTGGGCTGCTTGGAGAATTTGGCCACAGAGATAAGGGTTTTGGGTTCTTGGGTTTTGTAGATTTCACGGTGGAGTTATTAACTCTTAGAGATTATGAAGAACACAGACTAAAGAATTCGAAAGGAGAGAAAGAGAGAAAGAAGAAGGCATTGTTCAATTGAAATCACAAAGAGGAAAATACAATCTTGTTTACCAATGCCTTACAAGCTTTCTTTTATAGTAAAACTATCTTTCTAGAATTACAATATTATCCTTCTTATATTCCACCACATTCTAACAAACTCAATCCATATAACTAACATACAACCACCATCATATATCTATTACTCCCTCCTCAAACTAAGCGTGGATGAATCGAGCTTAGTTTGTTGTAGAGATGCTGAAACGCCCAGACCAAGGTGTCTGCAATGTTTTAAAAAAACTGGACTGTGTAATCCCTTAGTGAACACATCTGCAACTTGATCATCGGTTGGAATATAATGCACATTGGTATCTCCTTTTTGAACCTTCTCTCGAACGAAGTGGTAGTCAGTATCAAGATGTTTTATCTTGGAGTGGAACACTAGGTTAGAACTTAAAGCCAAAGCAGAAAGGTTATCACAGTACAATGAAAGTGGTGTGGACAGATACTGATGAATGTCCTTGAAAACAGATCTGATCCAAAACACATTAGTTGCACAATGTGCCAAAGCTTTATATTCTGCTTCAGTGGAACTTCGAGAAACAGTAGACTGTTTCTTTAACTGCCATGAAATAGGATTTGATCCAAGATAGACAACAAAACCAGATATTGATCTTCTAGTAGTTATGTCAGCTGCCCAATCGGAATCCGAGTATGCAGTGAGCTTGAAAACTGAACTTTTTGTATACTGCAAACCACAATTGATAGTCCCTTGGACATATCTAAGAATTCGTTTAACCAAATGTAAATGTGCATCGGTTGAATGAGTCATGAACTGACACACCATATTCACAGAATAAGCAAGATCTGGTCTTGTGAAAGTTAAATACTGAAAAGCCCCCACAATACTTCGATATTGAATCGGATCAGACAGAAATTCTCCTTCATTTGCAAGAATTTGAGTATGTGGCTTGGACGGAGTCGAAGTTGTCTTACAAGATTCCATACCTGCTTTCTTTAACAATTCCTTGGCATACTTGGACTGATTGATAAAAAGAGAACCATCATCATTGTATTGAACATGTAAACCCAAAAAATATGTGAGTTTTCCCATGTCCTTGAGATCAAATACACATGCTAAGTCATTGATCACAGTCTGCACCTTAATTGGATTAGAACCAGTAAGGATAATGTCTTCCACTTATAAAAGTAATAGAATAATATCTTCGTCATCCACCTTGACAAACAGGCTTGTATCAGACATTGATGTTTTAAAACCAAGGCTTAGGAGATAACTAGTGAATTTAGAATTTCAGGCCCTAGGTGCCTGTTTTAAACCATATAAAGACTTCATCAATCTGCAAACATGATCAGGCTTTTGAGGGTCCACAAACCCTTGAGGTTGCTTCATGTATACCTCATCTTCAAGGTCCCCATGCAAAAACGCATTTTTAATGTCTAACTGTCTCAATTGCCAACTAAACTGAGCAGTTAATGCAAGTATAATCTGTATTGTAGTGTGTTGAACTACCGGACTAAACGTTTCAGAATAGTCTATCCCATGCTCCAACCGAGCTTTGAACCTGGAGATAGAACCATCGGGATTTTTTTTTACTTTATAGACCCATTTACTACTTATAACAGATCGATTAGATGGAGGTGGGACTAATTTCCATGTTCTCTGAGCTTGGAGGGCATCAAATTCTTCCTGCATGGCCTTCTGCCATTCTATTTTATGAACTGCACTTTTGAAACTCTTTGGTTCCTCCACATCAGATATATCAGCCAGAAATGAAAAGCCACCATGACATTGATCCATATGTTGAATCTCAGAAGCATTATCCATAAGTTTTAAACATAACAACTAAGGCAATGAGGCAAGAAAACTGGCATAGTTCTTTCATGAAATGGCACCTGTTTGCAATCTAGTTTGTGGACCATTTGTTCCCACAGCATTAGTATCTGAATTATCAGAAGAAAATGATGTAGTGAAAGGAAGAACTACCTGTAATTGTGCAGGGTCTAGGACAGGAAGCAAGGGAGGTGTATCAACTGGAGTGGAAAGAGTAAGACTATCAGATGACACTGAATCACTGGCCTGAGAATCAGAAATTGATACATTACCATGTTCTGAAAGATAAGGCTGAGTATGACCACTTATATCAGAAGCAACTGAATCAGGAAGCTGTGCACTGGAAAATGATGGTACAGTTGAGTGAGATAAACCATTTGAATTGTTCACAGAGTTATGAACTGATTCTTTATGTCCAACAGGAACTGGTATAAGAATTGGCATAAATTGCTGAGATGTTTGGCTCTGTTGATCTATTCCAGTATGTTTTTTAGTTATCTTTGCAGGGAAACAAGACTCATCAAATATCACATGCCTAGATATGATATATTTCTGAGTTTTCAGATCAAAACAAATCACTCCTTTATATCCCATTGAGTAACCCGGAAAGATACACATAACAGATCTTGTCTGCTACTTGTTGGCATTATATGGCCTTAACCAAGGAAACACAGCTGAGCCAAAAAAATTTAGTGATTGAACATGAGGTACTTTCTGATACAATAACTGATATGGAGAACACATTGTTAAATTCTTACAAGGCATCCTGTTAATCAAAAAGACTAAATGTGCACAGGCAAAATACCAAAACTCTGGAGTAAAACCAGCAGCATTGAGTAATGTGATAGCAGTTTCCACAATATGCTTGTGTTTTCTTTCTGCCACTCCATTCTGTTGTGGAGTGTAAAGACAGGAAATAAACTGAACTATACCCTTATCAGCTAAAAAAGATGTAAATCTTTTACTTATATACTCTCCTCCTCCATCTATTTGCAAACTCTTAATATGTATTCCAAACTGAGTAAGTACAAAGTTATAAAATCTGGCAAAGATGGTAAACACATCTGATTTATTACTCATTGGAAAAATCCACACATATCTGGTATATTCATCAATTAGAGTTACATAATACCTATATCCTTCTAAGGACTTCATAGGAGAAGGACCCCAAATATCTGAATGTATTTTCTCAAATGGAAAGGTACATGTATTTGATCTAACCGGGAATGGAGTTCTAGACATTTTCCCTTGAATATAAGGTACACAAACAGTGTGTTTATCATCTATACAACTTCTGATACTAGACTTCTGTAACATAGAAGACATGATTTCATGGGTAGGATGTCCCAATCGCTGGTGCCAAACCTCGAGATTAGTCTGTAGAGTTGCTAAACCAATATTATGTATGGATAGACCTGTACCATTTCCAATAACTATCTTATCAGACCCCTCAAAAGGTGTCACTTGAGTCAATGCATTGAAGTCAGCAGTCATATGATGAGAGGCACCTGAATCAACAATCCAGGTATCTTGAGGAATGAACTATGAAGCATGTTAAGCATTCATAGCAGACAGAGATGTTGGTGGTGACTGACCTTGAAGGGAATAGTTGTTCCTTTGGTAGCAATCAAGAGCTAAATGTCCCTTTTTTCCACAAATTTGACACTCAACAATAAACCCTGAGTTTGAAGAGTTATTATTTCTCTGGTAACAGTTAACTGCAGTGTGGCCCATTTTGTTACAGATTTGACACTCTACTACCACATTAGTTGTGAAATCCCATTCCTGGATTTCACTGTTATCATCTACATGTTTGTAGTAAAGAAAAAGAAAAAGAAAAAGAAAAAGAAAAAGAAAAAGAAAAAAAGAAAGAAAAGACAAAGAAAAAAAAAAGGGAAAGCAAGGCTGCCTGATGGCAACGAAAGACAGAGAGAAGAAGGGGGCGGAAAAAAAAGAGGAGGGAGGTGGGACGAATCGGGGACAGAGAGAGGAAGCTGGGGGACGAATCAAAGAAGGGAAGGAGGGGACGGGAAAGAGAGAGAGAGTCGCATGGGATTAAGGATCCCTACCCAGTTATGCGACCCGACCCGGTCGGAAGTAATGGAACCGTGGGTTCCTCCGGCCAAATTCCGGCGAATTAAGCCGAGCCACCACCTGGGAATAACTCCATGACCTTCCCTCTACCCATTCCACTCCAAAATTGATAGATTTTGGCCTTGAAATTGAGAAACCCGCACGGTGGGTGCGGTGGAGTTCGTGGCGGCGATCCATCAAATCCGAAGGTAACTCCATCAACCACCACCCCCAAAAGACTTCCCTCAACTTCAGGAACAAAGCCCAAGCAGTGGTGGTGGCGTCGGAGCGAGTATGGAGGCCGAATCGAAGCACACCCATTTCTAGGATTCCGGCGATTCTTGGCGATTTCAGGCGTTTTTAGGCCGAATTGGACTTCGGCACAGGTATGAAAATTGCTCCCCTCACTGAGATCTAGTTGCCTGTAAAATTTGGTAATTTTTGGAAATAGTTGAATTTTCCGGTGAGTCGGGACGGCAGACCGCCGATCGCGGCGGCGCGTGCGGTGGCGGCCTGGCCAGTGGTCCGACGATGTCTTTTAACTACTGTTATATGCCCTGAGTTCATGTTTGATATCCGCATGATGTAATTTGATTGTTTGGACTTAGTTTCGTTACGATACCTTACTTGGTCAAAATATGAATCGACGATCCGACCGTTGGATTGTCACCAAACTTTAATGCGTGTTAGAACATAATATTTGAAGATCATAGAAACTTACGGATCGGGAATCCGACGTACGGATCTTTCCTAATTGGATTTCTAAGTTTGTAAAATTAAATGTTGACCAACACTTGAATTTCGAAATTGGCGGAGATCCGACCGTCGGATCATGTTGAGATTTTAGTATGTTGTTATTTGAGCATAGTGTGGACTTTGGAAAGTTACGGATCAGATATCCGAGGTGCGGATCTTTCGGATCAAATTACGTAAGTTTGTGGATCCTATTGTTGATCAAGAGTTGACTTTTGGTCAACATGTCTCGAAACGTTCTAAATACTAAAATGAGTACTAAGGGAGATTAATTGAAGTCTAGTGAGCCTACATTGGTTAGAGAGTGATTTGAATAAATGGGTTATAGTCATTACCTTGATTTCTTATATTAATATCATTTATGAATATGATTTGGGTTATAAATGTGAATTCTATATATTTATGCCATAGATCTATGTTTATTAAATGTGAATTCTATTGAACTGTTATTTTTGTTTCTGGCCATCGATCTATTTTCATTAAGTATGATTTGACTTGTGCATTGGAAATATGGTTGTATTGTATGATTGGATGGATGTGATGAAGTGTGAGGGCTAGTAGTGGACCGCTAACCCATTGTCATGAGGTTTGTTGCTTGAAACATGTTTCACCCTCGTGTCATTATTTCATTTCTCGTTTCATTGAGCCTTTGTAACTTGGGTAACTCGATCCATGTCTTGTTTCTTTGATTGGTGTTATACATTCCACTCCGCGATTCCGTTGAGTGATGGTCCGGAATCGTATCCTAGTGTGGATTTCCGTGAGTGATGGTCCGGAATCCCTTATACTTCGCGATTCCATTGAGTGATAGTCCAGAATCGTATCTTGGTTTGGATTCCGTTGAGTGATGGTCCGGAATCCCTTCTACTCCGCGATTCCGTTGAGTGATGGTCCGGAATCGTATCCCAGTTTGGATTTCGTTGAGTGATGGTCCGGAAATCCCTTTTGGTGTCTTGGTTTCGTTAAAAGGTATGGATTTCGTTGAGTGGTCCGAAATTGCATCATTTGATTTATTTGAGACAGCTTCATAAATGTAGGCTTCGGCCAAACTGTGTCGCTCTAGTCCGGCATTCTGATGAATTGTATGTGTTATTGATGATATGGTGATTGACATTATTGATTGATGTGATAATTGGATGGTGTTGGAATGCATATGTGAGGATGAATGACGTTATGACTAGAGATTATTATGGTGCTTGGTTAAATGTTCTTTGAGGTGAATTGTCGTATTATGTTGAGATATAGTGGTTTATGTGATGAATGATGGAGTGTAGTGAATGTTGAACTACGAATGGCTTGATCCCTTTTGAGGGTACGTAGGCAGTCTAACGAGGAGGTTAGATGCAGCCATAAAGTACACGAAAAAAGTTTACTTGTGATTCGTTTCTCGAGTTATGAATTGCCATATCCTGGAGGCGGGGTATGTTGAGATACGGGTATTTGATGATGTCACGTGACGATCCTGGACGTATGTCGGGATCGGGGCGTGACATTAGTTTTGGCATTAGTATTACCAGACCAAGAATTAGTACCATTATGTCTAGAATTGCTTGAGCCATATCCTTTACCCCTGAAGGTATTATTGTTTCTATAATTGTTCCCCCGATACTGGTTGCTACTTTGTCCTCGAACCCTAAACTGAATGCCACTATTAAACTGTGTTGCAGAGTTGGTTTGATCAGTAGAATTACCAACAAGCCCATAGCCATAAGGCTGACCAGGAAACAAAATAGGTTGTAGTGGTGGAGCAGAATAAAATGGCTGCTAAAACGATTGAGGTGGAGCAGAATAAAATGGTTGTTGAAAATTTTGTGGTGGTAATGAATGATTTAGGGAACTTTCTGAAATTGGAGGAATGGAACCATGAGATACAGCAGTAATTGTCCCCCCAGTATTAGCAGGAATATGACTATGAGTGTGTGCATTCGAAGAAGATGCACCATTAGAACTGGAAATAGAACCCTGAACATACAAGGCAGATAAGCTTTGAGATAAAACATTAATCTCCCCTTCAATTTCCCTTTCTGCTCCCAATAACTGTGCTCGAAACTCCTTTAAGGTAATCGAAGATTCCCTAGCTAATATAACTATACGAATAACCCCATACTCCTTAGGTAAACCAACGAGACCAGCACTCATTATCTCATTATCAGAGATAGATTCACCTGCAGTAGTCAGTTGATCCCTTATACTTTTCAATCTCAAAAGATATTTATCAATTGTATCAGTGCCTTTCTGAATCGTGTGCAATTCTGTTTTAAGATGATTAACTCTAGACTTAGAAATAGATGCATAACTATCAACAAAATTTATCCATGCTTCATGAGCAGTCCTGCATCCAAGCACATACTCCATTGCTTCATCAATTAGTGTAGCAAGTAATAAGCTCAACAATGCCATATCTGTAAACTCCCAATCCACAAAAGCCTCAGAAATTTCTTTTGTAACCCTAGCTTCTACACTAACAACATACTTGGGTGGACACACAGTTGTACCATCAAAATGACCAAACAATTTGTACCCTCTTAGAACAAATTGAAACTGAAATGCCCATTTAGCAAAGTTGTCATCTTTAAGCTTTATGGTAAGCATACCCAAAATCCCATCAACTTTAAAATTTGAAGGACTCATGACTATCTTCAACACTCTAACAACTAATTACCAAATCGAATTAGATTCAAAGATTGACACTCTGGTCGGAAACACACAGGAAAGAATGACACTCTTCTTAACTACCACGTTCTTGAAAGAATCACACTTTCTGTAATTACCAAATTCTTGATCAAGAAAGAATAACACTTTCTTGAATTCGCGAAAGAATGACACTTCCACAAGATCAATACTACCAATTACACATATATGAAAGAATGACACTTCCACAAGAACTTCTACATATCAACAAAAAACATCCTAAATCATACAAATCAACCCAGATCACAAATTTACAGAAAGTAAGTATGCTTCGAATTCAGAAAACCACCTGAAAGAATAGCAGAATCCATGAATAACCCAGACGAAACCCTCCGGATCTTGATTTGCCCCATCATCAATCGCAGATCACCGTCTCTGATATAGCACTGGCAGCGGAACACCTCAGGATCGAAGACGGAAACTACCCATAACCAGCGATGATACCATATTAACTCTTAGAGATTATGAAGAACACAGACTAAAGGATTCGAAATGAGAGAAAGAGAGAAAGAAGAAGGCACTGTTCTATTGAAATCACAAAGAGGAAAATACAATCTTGTTTACAAATGCCTTACAAGCTTTCTTTTATAGTAAAACTATCTTGACTAGAATTACAATATTACCCTTCTTATATTCCACCAGATTCTAACAAACTCAATCCATATAACTAACATACAACCACCATCATATATCTATTAGGAGTGTGGTGAGGTTGTGAGGGTTTCACGGTGGTGGGATGAAAAATTGAGAGAGAACCGACATAGCTTTTCTTGTCGATTTCCCACAGACGACGTCAAATGTTGATGCACAAAATCGGTAAAGACTTTGGTACAACAAAAAGTGTCAAGTTTGTGACCTTCGCTCGGTCGCTCCAGTCACTAGTGTGGATAAGTATGTAAAGAGATAGTAACAGGGAAGCAAACACAAGATGTACGTGGTTCACCCAAGTTGGTTACGTCCACGGAGTAGAGGAGTTCTCATTAATAGTGAAGGGTTTTCACAAATACATAGGTTCAAGCTCTCCTTTAGTGAGTTCTAGTGAATGATTCAGTACAAATGACATTAGGAAATATTATGGGAGAATGATCTCCTTTTATAGATGAGAGTTTCTAGCTTTTTCTGACATTGACATGTGTCGTGCTGTGATTAGCCCCTGATATCGACATGTGTCGCGCTGCGATTGGCCTTTGATTTTGACACGTGTCGCGTTGTGATTGGCCTCCTGGTTGGAGGAGAACTCTTGTGGGTCCTTGAAGGTATAATGTTGACCAGTGCTCAGTAGTTTCGGGATTGGTCAAGTATGGTACAAACACGTGGAAAACCTTTTTTACGCTTATGAAACTGTTGACCCTAAAAACTACCAAGCCTACGTGGCGCGCAGGCCGAATAATTAATAAGCTAACTACGTTCTTCGGTTGAATGCGGGGCGTGCCAACTCGACGGCCGAGCTCGGCCGGTGAGTAAAATATTGATGTTGCGTTGTGTGCGCGGCTGACTTCTCGATCTTGCGACTGCGGCCGAGGAAGGAACACGCCTCGGCCTTTGGGTTCTAGAGCCTGAAGACAAGGCTGCTAGTTCTGCGAAGTTCAATATCAAATTCGGCTTTCAGTGTGCCAAATGTAGTAACCTGTAACACCTCACTTCGCCGAGAAGGCTGATGAGATGACCTCTGCCAATAAGGATTCGAAAATCCTTCTCGGCCGAGACTTGGATAGATAACCAGTCGGCCCCGACGCAGTGCTGTTTATCCAAACTGAAGGTGCTCCGCGGTCGGCTGATTCTACGGCAACAGTGCTGTTTATCCAAACTGAAGATGTTTACCGGTTGCCTCCACAGTGCTGTTTATCCGAACTGAAGATGTGTTGGTGAAAAAGAAAATAAAAAAAATCTCAAGGTTGAGAGGGTTTGCGCAGGGCAGATTTGTGTGTTGAGTTAGAGGTCCTTTTTCGTTACCACTGCATCTGTATTTATAGTAATCATATTCCGTAGAGTCCAACTGAAAATTAAACTCCCTCCACGCGTTAACATATGGCATCACTATCATATTTTGACTCTTGATAAGCCAATCTCCTTGCTAATAATTATCGCAACCCGAGAATTAGTACTAGTCAGGTAGCATATTTGAAATTCCTGATGTAAACCACGCGCAATAGAACTCTAATTAATTTCAAACCATCCATTCTTCTTGGCAGCCAACTCCTCCACGTGTATCATGCATGTGGTAAGCAAATGCAATTCAATTGCAATGCTAACTCATCTCATTAAACAACCTGTCATCAAGCCTAGGCTACCTAGGCTTCCTATCTTGTCACTTTTAAATTCATCCATGCATGCATCATGATTATCTAATTAGTCTTGACCGCCATACTCTGACTCCCTTCATGACAGCCATGCTATCTTCCCACGAAATTGCAGCATGATTAAGCAGCAATATTAAACCACAGGGCATTGAAACACCACGACTTTATCACCTAACTGTACTCTTGATAATTCAATGTATTATTAAAAGATAATTATTATGATAAAAATCACAATATTATTCTCTAACAATAACCAAATTATCTTCACTTTTTCATCGACGGTGTAGAAGTATGCTTACTCAACGGCCTCGATTACCCGGGCCGATGGTGTAATTTTGGGTCCAAACAGAAACACATGAAACAAGATTAGTTCAGAAAAATCATGAAACAACAAAAAAAAACACATGAAATATGATACACATGAAACACAACCATCCATCCTTCCACCACCACCTTCCTCTCTATAAAGCATAGGTTGAAAGTCAAAACTACATACACCATATTCTTCAATCATCCAATTTTATATAATTTTTATCTCATAGAATGCTTTAACAAAGTATGATTGTCAGTTTAGCAAGAAAAAATATAACTGCAATAGTGTTTCTCTATTGTGGACTGGAAATCTAATTAAACAAACACACTAAAAAAATAAAAAATAAAAAATAAAAAATAAAAAAACTTACTTAAGGCTAGAGAATTACTTGAATATGTATACTTGAATTTTTATTGGAAATGTTTAAAAAATAGAGTGTTTACAAAGGATGTTTACGAAACTTTACAAAGAAGGTTTCGATGTAGATGTAGGTATTGTTTTTAGGTATTGGTGTCTTAATTGAATACAATTAGGCTATATATAAAATTGAAATTCATTTAAGGCCATCTCCAATGAAGAAGGCGAGTCTAAAAGTCAAAACAGGCATCTTGATGATAGGCATGTGCTGGCCGACACCTGAGGGTGACGAAATCATTTTAAACATGCATACAAATAAAATATGTAATTAGAAAGAAATATGCCAATGCGGAAATGTGTTCAGAGCATACAACTAATCAAGAATAATATGAAAGAACTATTATAAAAAGGTACGAACAAAGGAATGGGTCCTACACAGAGAAGATTCGAAGATACCGATGTGGGAGTGCCCTAACGCCTAGATTGTATGCCTCGATTCTAAATCCTGAAGGGAGCACAAAACAAAGGGTGGGTGGACCAAAGTTTATAATAATAATATTAATAATAAGAAAACCATTTTCTTTCTGAACATACTAACCTCCTGTTTTGAAAACTCGTATAGTACTGCATAGTAGGTTTTTTGAAAACTCTAGCATGCCATGAAAAACATTCATAAAACATGTACGTGTAAACCAGTGGTCAGTAATGGTATTATAGTCGCCAGAAGGCAAATCCGTAAAACATCCGTAAATCACATCAATGATGTACTCGACTAGGGGTATTATAGTCGCCTGAAGGCATGACCATTACTCAAAGGTGAAGTTGTACGACACTGGGTTACGCCAGTGAAGAAATATGGTAGGTCTCATCACCCGAAGGTGAAGTTGTACAACTTTGGGTTACGCCAGAGAAGAAATGTATGCATAACACACCGACACTACCCGTGGCTAGTGAAGCTGTCTAACACTGGTTTCACCATTGAACCTGGGACTATGTCATAAATATCCTCAACTATGTCCTATGGTCATAGACGTCTACATACTTGTGTTGTGTGTATGTGCTGTATGAATACCCACTAGATAAGCACAAAAAATGTAACCAAATTCTCATTCCAATGTAGAATTAAAAATCTCGATATCTGAAATTAGGGGTGCAACTCAAGGGGGTTAGGCAGGTTTGAAGGTCAACCTAATCCTAACCCAACTTTTACAATTTGGGCTCGGGTTTAATTGGGTTAGGGTTTACTTGTGTTATGTTTGGGTTGCCCAAAATTTTCAAGTTTAATCTTGTAACAACTTAATTTCCAAGAATTCCTAAAAAAATTAAGCCAAGTAGCATCAAAGCTAGCTAACTCCAATCTCATAAATCAATCTACTATAAAGCTTTAGGATTTAGAGACTATGAATATGGGATGACTAATAAAAACCTCTTATTCTCTAAAAGCTTAAGTAATTATAAAGGGTAATTTACTAAAAAATTATTAGAAAGGGTGTTGGTTTTTGGACTTGGCACACTTGGGTGTAGTATGAGTATTAATTGATATGGGTTACAATCTGGTTAGATTGGGTTTGGTTAGTCGGGTTAGGTTGGGTTGGGGATGAACGGGCAAATGATCAACCCAACTCAACCCAATCAATGAACGGGTTGAAATTAGGTTAGGTTCGGACCGGTTATAACAAAAAAAAAACCTGCTTGTTCGAGTTTAAAGTCGGGTTGGACATAGACGGGTTCGGATTGGCCCAACCCAAGTTGCACCCCTATTTGAAATCATAAACAAGCCATAAATGTGATTCCTCTAAACATGCCATTTTATAAAACGTAAAAAGCCATGGTTCGTAAATCTTTCGTAAACGTAAATTCAACAAATCGTAAATAAATCATGAAGCGTAAAATCATGAAACCATGCTTTTCATGAATGCAAGCCTAGCATTTAATACAAAGCATGCAATTTAAGAAGGGGTTCACTCACAGATACTCTGTCGCTGAAGAGCCGTTCGAACTAGGGAGGACTGAAACGCCACTAACAAACGCACCTAAGCACATAAATGGATCAATTAGTAAAACCTTACTAAAATGATTGAATTTGGGAAAAAAGAACGCGGATTTGGAATCAGGGCGTCGAATTATCCTATGAGTGGTCCCGGAAAAATTTCGTAAAAAAGTCAACCAAGACGCCAAGCCGGTCAACTACGTTAAAACTTCATAATTTCACTAAACGGATGTCAAAAACGGACTCGGGGTGCCTAAATTAGTCTAGGAGTGTTCCTAGAAAAATTTCGTAAAAATCAACACAAGGAATATTCTAGAGAATATTCTCGAGAATTTTTTATCCGTGTCGGGTTAATGGGTCAACGGGTCGGGTCAAATGGTCGGGTTGCTGGGTTGTTGGGTCGGGTCGACCCAGTTAAATGGAAGAAGAAAGCCGGAATTTGAAAGCTCCGTTCATCCTCAAATCTCAACTAAAAATAGCAATCTAATATACCAATTTGAAGCCCAAGGAACAAGGAAGATTATTATACCCATCATGTGGCCAACCGTGGCCAAAATTGGTTGAAAATGACCTGGAAGGCTGCAGGTTCTCACCGTAATCTGGGGAAGTCTCCCCCGAGCTGTTTCTGTGATGCTCCGACGTCCAAACATACAAACATGATAAAAAAACAAACCATGAGAATAAAAGGAGAAGGTTTAGAATGTTTTCAAAGCTTACCTATGTCGGCATCGGCGAGAGGCCATCGGAGATGATGAACAGTGGTCATGGTAGCCGCGATGCAGTGAGACATAGAGAGAGTGTTTTCCCCATGTTTCTAGTTTATGGGTTACGAGGGTGGTAACTTTCGTCAAGATTGCTACCTGGTGGTGCAGTTCGCCAGATGAGATGGCGAACGGTGATGGTGTCGTGGGTTCAACAGATGGGAGATAGAGTTTAAGGAAAATAAGAGAGTCCGAGAGAGGGATGAGGGAGGGTCCACAGATGGTAATGGTACTCGCCTGAGTGGCGAGGCTAGTGGTGGTGGAGGCGGTGCTGTCGTTGTTGGTTATGCAAGCTCGGAGAGAGAGTTGCAGAGATGAGGGGGAGAGACAAGAAGAGAGATGAGGGAGAGGGTTCAAGAGAGTCCCCGAGAGTTTAGGGAGGAAAATGACACGGGAAAAGAGGGGAAGTGGGATGTGGGCCCAACGGCCACAAAAACCCACCAAAAAAGAAATATCCAACCTTGATATTTAGAATAGTGAATTGACTACTTTGCCCCTTGAATTCATAATTTCGTAAAATGTTCATCGTAACTCCGAATTCGATTACGCTTGCTCCTACACATTCGTAGCGACGAGTGCTACGCGAATAAATTAAGAGAAAATTTCCTACATGTCATAGAACAAGAGTTAACGAAAGTCAACACTTTCTTCGTTAGGGGTATATTCGTAAATTGACGTTTTAAAATTATAAAACCGTAATATTTGGGGATGGGTCATTACAATCTACTTCCGTTAAGAAAATTTCGTCCCCAAAATTTGAAGGGCGCTGATCTTAAAACCTACATTATGGTGAAAGAATCTGCATGACCATCTGGGTTACCCTCTGTCCGAGATTGTGAACGTTTTACCATCGAAAACGAATGGATGACAGTGTAGCCATTCAGACATTTCATTTGTTATGGGCAGAATATCTATGAATAAAAATGTGATTCTTATTATATATTTGTATCATTCATTTGTATCATCTATCTAATAGAGATGGAACTCACATTTGTTGGCAGGCTTTACCTCTATTAAAGAGATGAGACAAATAGATGGTAAGTATATGAAGACTAAATTTGCTCCATTTTCTATTCAATTTTTATATCATTAAATAATTTTTATGCAAATTATTTAGAAAATAATTTTTTTTATTCAAATCTTATGAAGACTAAATAGTCATTTCATATTATGTAGGCTAGTCCTAACACATGCTTACGTGTTATTTTTCACTTGTAATTTTATTTTTGTTTAAAATATTTTTTATTTAAAAAAATTAAAAAATTAAAGGAAAAAACTGCCCACTAGCCTCTTCCAAATTTGATCTTGCTACCTTTTTGTCTTCTTACTTTGTATATATAGATACGTTATTAATTAATAAGTTTTTATGTAAAGTGTATTCAACAAGATATAAGGTGCTAATAAAAAAATTATTTAGTTTGCTTTCTTTTAAATTATTTTTGACAAAACAATATTCAAAAGTTTCGTTTGGAATTGCTTTTTTGGAGAAAAAAAAAACCAGTTATGTTTCAAAAGTACTTTCCATTATCACATCAATATTATTGGTACAAATGTGAGTACTTTCTTTAAAAAATACTTGAAATGTTGTTTGATGGAAGCACATGAAAATGATTTTTTATTACTTAACAACACTTTTAACTCTTTTTTTTAATCAAACAATGTCAAAAATAATTTGTCTTAATAATCTAACAATGCTTTTAGTTATTTCCAAACATGTGTAGTTAATTATCGGTAAGTGAATATGAACCTGAGTGTTAAAGAGCAGATACACTGTTTCGACCACAATTAAACCGTAGCTTTGAAAAATCATTATTAAAATTAGACAGTAAAAACAGATGTGTCGATAACATCAATCTTAAAAAAAATAAAATAAAATAAAATAAAATAAAATAAACACTCATAATCCGACAAGGAAGAGAACAACTATGAAATAAAAAAAAATTGAGAACGAAAAGTACATAAATTGCAACTTTCTTCTCAGTTGCTTCTTCCTCTTCAGCTCTCTCAGCGATGGAGTCTAATTTCTCACCACAATCTTCAGTTCTATTGCCCAAATCTAGGGTTAGGATTCCTCCAATGATGCCATTCTCCTTCTTCTTCCTCTTCCTCTTTCTCAGTTTCGCCGCCACAGCTTCCGCCTCTTTACCCCAAATCCCAAAATTCAGGTTCTGATTCTAACATCCACCGAAATCCCTTTCGTTACATTAATTGAGTCTTCAAACTTGAGAAACTCAATTAATGTACCTAAATGTTAGTACCGAAATGTATAATATTGAACTAATGTATTTAATGTTAGTACCAAAATGTATGTACCCAAATATATGCACTGAAATGTATTATGTTAAATTAATGTACATAAATGTGTGTACCGAAATATATGCACCGAAATGTTAGTACCGAAATATATTATATTGAATTAATGTACCTAATGTATGTGCTAATGTACCTAAATGTATGTGTTAATACGTACCGAAATGTATTATATTGAATTAATGTATTTAATTGACCAGTCTATGTCAATTTCCAGTAACAGGTTCTGATTCTAACATCCACCGAAATCTCTTTCGGTCGTCTTTGAAGAGATTCTTTACTGGGTTTGGAGTGGTGGTGAATTTGAGCTTCAATGGAGAACATTCAAGGAGTCGTGACTAGCAATCCGAGCCAAGAAAGCATGACTCCGAGTCAAGAAACCATGGTTGCCGTGATTAGAGTGAAAGAAGGAGTGCAAGGAGGAGGAGCTATTCCGAAGAGAGAAGGCGTTGATCTTAAAACCTGCATTCTGGTGAAAGAATTTGCATGACCATCTCGGTTACCCTTTGTCCGAGATGGTGAACATTTTACCATCAGAAATGAAGATTCTTACGATGTTTTCTTGGATTGTTATGCCTTTAGGCCCTCTACCAACATAAGTGAAGGTACTCAAAGGGCTCTACCATCATAACTGAAGGTACTCTAATGCTCCCTAAGATTGTACCTTCAGTTATGATGATAGAGGCTTCACTTGTGTTAGATAGAGGGCCTAAAGGCATAAAAATCCAAGAAAACATCGTAAGAATCTTCGTTTCCGATGGTAAAACGTTAACCATCTCGGACAGAGGGTAACCCAGATGGTCTTGCAGATTCTTTCACCAAAACGCGGGTTTTAAGATCAATGCCTTCGGGAATAGCTCATCCTCCTTGCACTCCTTTCACTCTAATCACAGCAACCATGGTTTCTTGACTTGGAGTCATGGATTCTTGACTGGGAGTCATGCTTTCTTGGCTCGGATTGCAAGTCATGACTCCTTTAACGTTTTCCATTGAAGCTCAAATTCACAACCATTCCAAACCCAGTAATGAATCTCTTCAAAGACTACCAAAAGAGATTTCGGTGGATGTTAGAATCAGAACCTGTTACTGGAAATTGATATAGACTGGTAACAATGTAAGAGACGAAAGGAAGAAGACATGAAGTTCAGAAAGATGGGGAGATGTTACAATTTACTGGAAATCGACCTAGACTGGTAACAATGGAGAGGCAGAAGGAAGAAGATGAAGTTGAGAATATATTTTTAATTGGGTAAATTACAAAAAACTACCTCAACTATTGGGGTCATGACAGTTTCATACCTCATCTTTTAAATTGACAATGTCATACCACATCTTACGAATTTGTGGCAATGTCATACCTCCGTCAATTTTTCTATTAGTTTTTCTGTTAAGTGCTGACTTGGCTTGATTTGGAGCCCACTTTCTATTAAAATATTATTAAAATATTATTAAAAACTAAAAAAAAAATATTTAATATTTTTAAAATATTAAAATAATAAATAAAAGTTATTTAAAAAAAAAAACAAAACAAAACAAAACTCAGTCGTCCCTTCCACCTCCCCCCTCTCTCTCTTCCCATCTTCATCTTCGGAGGAAGAAGAAGAGGAGGAAAAAAAAACTGGAAACTGCAACCTAGAAAAAAAAAATCCAGAAGAAGGAAGAAGAAGAAGAAGAAGGAGAAGGAGGAAGAAGGAGAAGGAGGAGCCCCCCGCCTGCGGAACAAGAAGAAGAAGAAGGAGGAGAAGAGGAAGAAGAAGAGGAAGAGAAGAAAAAAAAAAAAAAAAACCAACCCAACCGAGTTCCTCCCTCCCCCCCCCCCCCCCCCCCCCCCCCCCCCCCCCCCCCCCCACAACCCAGAAACAAAAAAAAAATAAAAAAATTCAAACCCATTTTCGGCCCAAGAGGAAGAAGAAGAAGAAGAAGGAGAGAGAAGAAGAACAAAAAAAAAAAAAAGTGACAAACCAGTTTCGGCCCAGGAGAAGAAGAAGAAGAAGAAGAAGAAGAAGAAGAAAGAAGAAGAAAAGAAGAAGAAGAAGAAGAAGAAAGAAGAAGAAGAAGAAGAAGAAGAAGGAGAGAGAAGAAGAACAAAACAAAAAAAAAAAAGTGACAAACCAGTTTCGGCCCAGGAGAAGAAGAAGAAGAAGAAAAGAAGAAGAAGAGAGAAGATTTTTTTTTTGTTTTTTAATTTTTTAATATTTAATTATTAAAAATATATTTAATTATTTTTTAATCCAGCTAGATTAGTAAGTGGTCCCCGTCTCTTGCCACGTCAGCACTTAACAAAAAAACTAACAGAAAAATTAACGGCGGTATGACATTGTCACAAATTCGTAAGATGCGGTATGACATTGTCAATTTAAAAAAATGAGGTATGAAACTGTCGTGACCCCAATAGTTGAGGTAGTTTTGTGTAATTTACCCTTTTTAATTTGTAAAATCCAATCTAACTATTACACGCATATGAGAAACATTATATAGCCATTTTCGCTGCCACCTGTCCAAACTAAAACAACCCACCAAAGGTTTCCCTCTACTTTAAGGTTCCTTACAATTATACCCTGAATATTTTACTCCATTACAATTAAGTCCAAAATGGCTTACAATTTAGTCTTCATTACAAATTAACTTTTCTCCCTTGTGATCGAAGCAATCACAACACTCAATTCATAACAATACTCCCTCCTTGGAGAACCTTCATGTTGGCCTATGCGATTCAAATTCATTAAAAGCTCTGTTAGTATGCTAATGTGGTATATGTGTATGCCAACTTCACATATTTATTGCCATGCAGATCAAACGAATTCAACAGGTACCCTAAATGATTATATTTTGGAGTTTCATAGGCTTGCTAATAGATCCAGTGATGTTAGTCCTATTTTGCTAAAAAATTAGCTTCTAGGAGGATTAAAACGTGAATTGAAATATGATGTTAAGCTATTAAGGCCCTCTATTGTGCATGATGTTAGTGCAATTGCTCTTCAGATTGATGCTAAGTTGAATAATTTGAAGCATAATCCCTCAACCTGTGTCCTTGCTTAAGCCTCAATCATAGTTGATTCTTCAACTCCTGCACCTAGGCCTACGAATCATACCCTTCCCTGTAAAAAAAAAAAAAAATTAACCCCTAAGGAGGTCCAGCGCAAGAATGAGAGGGGAGAACGTTGGTTTTTAGAGGGGAGAACGTTGGTTAAGGGTACGTGTCCACAAAAACAGCTCTTAATGTTATATGTAGTGGATGAGGATACAGTAGATGAGGTGAGTGAAGGAGATGACATATACCCTGAGCTTTTGCAGATGGAATTGAGTGAACTTGTACTTTATGGGACTATTGCCAAGCAAACTGTACAAACAATGAAAGTAGAAGGGTTCGTGAGAAATCAACCTGTGAGAATTTTACTTGATTCAGGTGGCACCAAGAACTTTATAGACTCAAGGCTAGCTAAGAAGTGGGGTTGGGTGAACTCAGGCATTTGAAGTGATGGTTGCTAATGGGGGGAAAATCAAAGGCAGTGGTTGTTATAATGAGGTACCAATGACTTAAGGTTGCTATGAGTGTACTACTGAACTGTTCTCAGTATCTTTAGGTGGTTGTGATATAGTCATGGGGGTGATTCAAGAAAGGAACCAATTCTTAACCTACTAAGCCCTTAGTACAAGAAATTTCTTATAGCGGCTTGGTAAAGAGTTTTATGTTTGAAATTTGGGTGTGTTACTATATTCAATGCCAGAAGGAAAGTTGAAGCCTTTTAGCTTACCACTCAGCAGTTATCACAATTGCAGGAGTTGTTAGGAGAACTTGATGAGATATTTGTTATCGCCACTAAATTGCCACCCTCTAGAGAACATGATCGTAAAATAGCCTTGTTCCCAGGATCAAAGCCACCTAATATAAGACCTTACCATTATGAGCCTTGGCAGACATCTGAGAGTGAGAAAGGAGTTCAAGAACTAATATAGGCTGGGTTTAAATTGCATGGAATGCCTGCCAACATACTAAGTGATAGAGATACTATGTTTCTCAGTCAATTTTGGAAGGAGTTCTTCAAGCTCCAAGGGTCCAAATTGAGCATGAGTTCTGGATACTATCCTCAAAGTGATGGACAAACTGAAGTGATGAAAAGGTGCTTGGAAACCTCTTTAAGATGCTTTGTGGGGTATCAACCTAGGAAGTGGGTGAATTGGCTTCCTTGGGCCGAGTGGAGTTATAATACCTCCTATCACACTTCTGCCAAGTTTACTCCATTTGAAATTGTATACGGAAAAGCTCATCCTCTCATTACTACTTATGAAATGGGACAAAACCAAGCTGGAAGGGGTGGAACAAACTCTACTTGAGAGAGAGAGATAGGATGCTGGCAGTGTTGAAATCCAACTTGAAATGGGCTCAAACAAGAATGAAGTCTCAGGTTGATAAGCACAAAACTGAGAGAGAACTCTCTGTGGGAGATTTGGTGTATTTGATACCAGTTAGAGTCTTTAAACTCTCATGCCTGTCACAAGTTACATCCTAAAATTCTATGGTCCTTTCTGAAGTAATGAGAAAATTGGAAAAGCAGCTTACAAACTGAGATTGCCAGAAGGAACCAGGATTCATCCAGTTTTCTATGTCAGTTGCTTGAAGAAAAAGTTGGGGTCTCAAGTCATTCCTATTGCAGCTTTACCATAGCAAGCCACAGATGACTTCGGCACCAAGGTTCCTAATCACAGTGTTGCAGAGAAGGGTGTATAAAAAGGCCAATGCAGCAGGGTACAGGTGTTAGTTCATTGGGATGGTTCCATAGCAGAAGAAGCAACTTGGGAAGACTTTGATACCTTCACTGCCAAGTTTCGAGATTTTGGATTTTAAACCTTGAGGACAAGGTTGTTCACTAGGGGAGAGGTAATGAAAAGAATTTGTAACGAGTGATTTACTTAATCACTTTATTTGGGTTATTTGTGGGATTAGTTATTATTTTTAGTAATTAGTTAGAAGAGCCAGCTGGTTACAATGTAATACTTGAGTTGTATTCAATGCTCACATTGACCTTGTGGGAACTAACGGTCTTTTTGATTAAAAAATAATATTACAAAAATTTACAAAAGCTCAACTTCTTCCTTCCTTCTTCCTCTCTATTTTCGTAGCTCTGTGCTACCTGCAGGTTTGAAATTGGCATATGGAGATTTTTTTTTTTTTTTTTTTTTTTTTTTTTGGGCATCTTTGGAGAAGGCGCATCAAAACCAGAGATTCAACCTTCCATATATGTTTGTACTAGAGATTCAACCTGCGCATTGCTACGGAAATGTCAAATGTATTATAAAAATATTGCATGAATGGGTGCCTGCGTGATGCTACAAATTTTAAAGCCATCTTAAGATGCAGACATTCTTAAGATAAGAAATCATATAGTTGAGCAGAAAAATGACAATGAAATCCAATAAGAACAAAAGGAAAATGGGTTAATGAAATCATATACTTGTTCTGTGTTGCTTTCATGAACATGTGAGTCGTGATCTGACGTAGAGTGTAGACACTAGTAGAAAAACCTGTTTGCGCGACGGAATCTTGCGCGACGGACTAAATTTCGTCGCGCAAACATGGTTTGCGCGACCCAAAACATCAAACGTCGCGCAAAGTGGTCCTGCATCGCGCAAAGGCACTTTGCGCGACGTAACTTTTCCTACGTCGCGCAAAGGACCTCGTCGCGCAAAGTTTTGGCGCCAAACAAAGACTATTTTACCGCTTTTTCCACCTTTGCGCGACGCACGATTACATACGTCGCGCAAAGAAGCTTTGCGCGACGCCACCTTCGTCGCGCAAAGTCAACGATTTTTTCTGCTCCACTTAATCAGATTGGGAGGTAGAAACTGGAGTTCCCGAATTCGAAATATCAATTGACCTTGGTGATCTGCCTCAATACAACGCACCGGAAGAGGCAAACGAAGATGAAGACGAATGGGAATCCGAAAATGATAGTAGTGAGGATAGCGAGAGTTATTATTGTAGTTCGGATGAGGATTAATATAAACTTGTAAAGGAATATGTTGAAATCAGTTTTTGTATTACCATCCGGAAATCATACCATGTACTTGTTTATTTTTTGTGAATTTTTGCATATGCGATCTCGAAGTGTATACAAACAAGTTTGACGGTTAGATCATTCAAATTAGCTTCGTACAATGCATATCCCATCAACTTCAATGGTATATATATTTACTAAGTAGATTTTAATTTATTTATTGTGTACTTATAACACTTAAGAAATTGAATAATATATATGTAAAAAAAATTAGTTGTTGAGAATTCAATATTTTTTTCTTCTTTAGAAACGTGAATTGAATACTTTTGATGGCTTATATATATAAAGTTTCAATCATTTGTTTTGAATGTTTATTGTATAACGGTATAGAATCAGTTGAATTTGATGAGAGAATGCTTGTTATTTGTTGAAGCTTTACATTTATTTATTTCCTAAATCATAAGATAAAAAAAAATAAAAAATAAAAAAACTACTTTGCGCGACGCAGGTGCTCCTAGGTCGCGCAAAGTGTTTTTTGTACTAGTGAGAGGGGTGTTGTTCATGACAACTTGAGCACCGACATGCACAACTTTGTATTTGGGACAATCTTTGACAATATTCCAACATTCCCACCGGTTGAATGATTTGTTTTTGCTTTTGGCATGGTACCAAACTTGTGCTTGAGGTGTCTACAAAAAAAGGAAAAATTATAATCAAAGTAGCTAATGTAAATTTGGGTATATACAAACAAACAAATAATATATTGTTACATGATCCGCGTAATTTTCTCCACTTCGAATATTAGTACTAGATTGTGCCAAGGCGTCTCTCCAACAAGTATATGATTGGTTGAGTATTCTCCAACTACTTGTGAGCCCTTGTTTCGTTCTTTTGCCGCCAATTTTCTCAAGAACAAAAGAATGAATTTTCTTCCACATTTCTCGCAACTGCATCTCATTACTCATAATTGGATCATGAGCAGCTTGAAACCAGTTAGAACACAACGTAACATCTTCAATAATTGCCCAATTCGCACCTGCATCATTAGCCATTTTTTTGCAAACAAAAGTATATGAAAACTTTGAGAGAAAGATTGGAATGTGGTTGAAAGTATTTGAAAATATGAACATGTGGTGTAAGGTGGAACATAATGGTAAGGTATTTATAGAAAATAAAATAAAACTTTTTTTCGGATTTTTTCAAATTTTTGCTATTTTTTTAAAAAAAAATTATTAACTTAATTAATCTAGACCGTTGGATTAAAAAAAATTTAAAGCAGGAAAAAGTGGATCGTTGATCTGGAAATCAATGATCCCAAATGTGCCACGTCATCTAGCTGTTGGGAAAGGGTTCAAATTTTTTTTTACCGTTGCAAATCCAATGGCCCAAAAAATAAAATCGTTGGAATCCAACGGCCTGGAAGAAGCCACAACAATGTTAGCTGAGTGGGTTGCCACGCAGGCCCCACTCTCTAAAACGCTATCTGGTGACTCGCCCCCATGCGCGCGTGATGTAAATGCGCTTGGTGCAAATTTTATTTTAAGACATAGCTGACGTCATGTTAATGTTAGCTTGACGTCACATCCATCCAGGCTCTCGGGCCTTGGATTTTCGCTTGACTTGTTGCTTGGGCTCCCTTTAGCCCAATTGCCCGAGGTTTGCTGGTGGGATTTTGGGGGAGGGGAGGGGGAATTGGATTTAATTTGGAGCCTATCCACAAGGAAGTGTTCTCACAAGGACCTGTCTGGAGGGTAGTGTCGGCCTTGTCGAAGGCGCCACGAAGAGATATGAACTCTTTGCGATGACCTCCCAGTCGATGCTCTTCAAGACCGTGAAAGCATTGTTCATTTAAAATCTCTAGAATGCATTGATGCAGTAATCAAAGCTCTCATGCATGTATTGAAATGTACTATTGAAAATCAGGCAACAGCTAATACAAGGGCAAAGTCGTAAATTCGGTGTGCAGCGCAACAAAGAGAAATTATCCGGGATCCAAAAACCCCAAAACCGAGGAGACAAATAAAGTTAATAAACCAACCAACCAAGGTTCGTTATTTTTATAGTTATTGTTCGTTAAACTAACGATGTACATGCATATTAATAGTACAAGTGAGCTTCTGGAAGTTGAACTTCACCACACGATACGATGTTCACTGGCTTTGCTGCAAGGAAAAAAAAATGCAAGTTTCATTCATTACTTCCATTATACAAAGTCTGGCAATCCTTTTATGGACTACAAGGCCTGGAAATACACTGCACAAATAAGCAAACCCTGATGACCAAAAAACAAGCTCTGATATAAGCCAAAATTACCACTAAATGAGACAAGTACAGAAACTACTTCTGCATACAATGGCCGCAGCAAAAAATTATATATATATATGGGTCGAGAAATTGAGTTCCAGAAAATTTCCATACGAGCGATGATGAGATCACATGCAGCAATGGAAATAAACAGATTCAACACTCTCTTGCTATAGTTTGAGATTTAGGTTTACCAGATTGACTATACATCTTAAGTCTCCATTCTGCTTCACCAGGCAAATGATCTTCTCCTGGGAGACGTTTAACTCGAAAAGAAAGTTGCTTTTTATGATGTGCATAATATACAATTGGGTTTCTGAAAGTCCACCTCATCATGTTCACTGGTTCACTGCACAACACAAGCTTCATTCGGTTCCATCTTAACAGAAAATGTGTTTTGATTAAGTTGTGATAGTTTTGAAAAAATCAAATCTTTTCTGTAACACAAAATAAGGTCGGTAGCTGAATAAGCAATCGAAAAATCAGGTACAATACTCAATAAACTCCGTCTATTTGCAGATCCTAATACAAGCAAGCAAACAAGGCAGAGGAGATGAATACAAGAGAAGAAGAAGAAAATAATCTTGCTGCTTCAAGTCTTGATCCGTATCACAGAACAGGACCACCGTCGAGGAGGTAAAGGCTCCCCACACAAACAGTTGCTGTACATTTATGGGGCAGACCGTCAATTTCAACATGTTGGACACTCTTTGTCTCTAAATTATACCCAAAAAAAAAGGGTATAGTAGTCTTTAGAGTGTTGCGACACAAGAAACATATCACCATTCTTTGAAAACAACAAAGGTTTGCAGCTACAGATTCTCCAAGACAAAGCTGCCTCCTCAATAGAATAAAGCAGGGTCATGATTTTGTCCCTCCACATTCTTTCATAATCCAAACATCACTTCGGGTGTATAAGCAAACTGCGGAAAAACAAAGAGATCCTCCCAAGACCTCCAAACGGAGGTGTATAAACCGGCCACCCCCGTTGACAGGTGGTGGGAGAAACTCCTCCTACTTGTGGCTGGAAAGATTAAGGGTTAGAATTTTGAAGGGATTTCAATCCGATTTGTTGTGCATGAGCCAAGCTAGAGCATCCTCCAAAGACACGATTGAACCAGCAAGGTGACAAGCAGAACTGCTACAAAGCACGGTTGGGATCCTTTTCCATGAGTTGGATTTTAGGCTATATACAGAGACTTGATAGCACACAGATACACTACCTGCTACTATCTCCCCCTCCCTTATCTCCATCGTATGAGCAAGCTTCACAATTGCTAAAACTTTATAGTCATCATGAGTTGAATCATACCAGAGTCCGTAGAATCCGATCAATGGTTGTTGGGTAAGGAATCGTCTTCCATTCCACCTTTGAATTGACGGATTCCACAAACCAATCTCCTCATGTTTGTTTTTAACGAAAATCAGGCCATTGGAGTAGCCCGACACGACAGAAAAACTTTGTGGGATTTCCAAAGGGTGTTTAATGTGCTTATATATGTGGAATTTGACAAATTCTCAAGTTGAGAATTTTCAACAAAAAAATCCTAATCTCAAGCAGCATAAACCAAATCGCCGCCGTCACATCTACGGAGGAAGCCAGACTCCGAACTGAGAAGGTAGACATCACCAAGTCCCCTTCCCGAATCCCTGCAAATATATACAAAGAAAATATCTTATGGGTAGAAAGTGACGCTAAAGGGGTGTGTAAAATACCCTTAATGTGGCTAAGGAGGAAGGAAAATTTAAAAAGACAAAAACAAGTAAAAGCAAGCGAAAAACACCGGATAATGAGAGGCATGAAGCCCGGAATAGTAGAGACTCATCTCAAGAAAAACTGAGATTAAACTCAAGAGAGAACCTAGAATTAAAAAGGAAGGAAGAAAACTGGAAAAAAAAAAAAAAAAAAAAAAGAGAGGAAGGAAGAGGATTAGGGATGCGGGGAAAGGGAAGGAAGGAGCAGAGGAGATGAGAGGGGAGGAAAAGAGGGAGAGGGAAAATGAGAGAGAAACTGAGAAAAGCTCCCCTGGGGGAGAGGGAAGAAAGAAGAGACATGAAAAGAAGAAAGGAAGGGAGAAGGAGGTGTAGATGCCTGCGGCACCCAAGCCAAAGGTTAGGGCAGGCGACGAAAGTTTCCTAGGTTTGTGTTTCACTTTCATAGAGTTTCAGAGAGACAGAAGGGAGACAAAAAAAAAAGAGGTTTTAATATTCTTTTAATTCTAAATCACAAAATTCCACCACCTTGCGACTGAAAGAACTTTTATCATATAATGATGAAGCTACCAGTTGGTCTCCTTTTAAAAAAAAAAAAAAAAAAAAAAAAAAAAAGGAAAAAAAGCCACCTCTAGGATCACTACTTCACCTTCTACTTGCCATCATTTACAATTAGAATTGAGGCCGTACAAACTCAACTTTTGGTTTGTTCTTCAAACACGCAATCTACACCTTGCAATTCCTTGATGAGAGGCAATGTTCATTTTCTAGGGTGGTTTCAAACTTTCAAACAGATAAACTTTGTATCGCATCACATTCCAACACATATAAAGGCAATGTTCGACACTTTTATGCAAATTAGCCCTAGATCAAGAATCAAACTACGAGTCCAGAAGGAATTTCTATATACAAACTGATAACCCACATGGATGCTATTTCCCCATATATCTTACCATACATCTCTTCTTGCAGAGAACCATCAAATACCATTCAGAAATTTAGCTGTCTGCACTGAGCAACTGAAGCATCCGCCGGACAGTATGGGCATTTAAATGTACGCGTGCTGCTTTTCGACAACTTCAAGATCGACTGCTTGCAGAGTACATGCAAACACGGCATCAACATAGGTGGATTCTCTTGGCTGGCTTGATCTCTACTCACAGGACAAACAAATATTGAATGGAACTGAAATTCCTTTCCCAAGTCCACAGGTACTGGCAATTGGTTCATTGCCTGCCACTCCTGCTTCCTTGCAGCCATTACATTTGCCAGCTTTAAGAGAGTTGGCAACCCCTCAAAACCAGCAGCCATTGTCATACTCAACGGGCTATTACAAGACTGCCCCAAGAGGCTGCAGAACTGCCGTGTAAGATCCTCCATCGATTTCTCCCAATGGGTTGGGGATGTAATCTCAGAATATGGGGAGCTGTCCAGCCTTCCTGCATATATCAGGCAACCCATGAGCTTCACAACCTCATCCTTGTGAGGGGAGGGAGGGGAAGCAAAAGGAGAAAGGCAAGTCCTGGCATACTGAAGTGCACTGGCTAGATTTCCCTTTTGTAAAATCTCCAGAAACTGCAAACTATGAAGTTTAACCTCGAGATTCGAACCATTTTGATTCAGCTTCTCACGGTTAGCAGAGACCCAGTTCAGAGCAGGCTCAAGGTTCTTAACCTTCATAGCCTCAACTATCTGATGCAATTCCATGAACTGAGATTTTAAAATGGTTGATTCTGGTTCTCCAGCCTCATCTATTATGCCATCCCCCAGATTAAATGAACCTTCCCGATAAAAATGATTCGCAATCATCTGAGTCACAATATGATGGTCAAAATCAACATATCTGTATGCTTTTGATATGTCGGAATTCAAAGACCTTTCAAGGAGTTTAGTGTACTTGCTAAGGTTCAAATTTAGTTCCTTATGTGACCCTTCTAACTGGGGGATTGGGCCAATTCCATTGAGCTTGACTTTAAGGTCTGCAAGGACAGATCTATAATCAACAGGAGAAGTGGGATCATGAGCTGAAAGGATTTCTGTCAGTGTCTGTTCAATTTCACGACCAACTTGGTAGATTACGTCTTGGGATTTAGAAGAACATAGCTTTTGCTTCTTAACGACACGCTCAAATGCATCTTTGATGGTACTTAGCTCCATCTTACTGTCCAAGTGGCAGGCTCCTGCAAGGCTGACAAAGGCAAAAGTTTCTTTGACTCCACAACACCACAACATAAGCAACACAAATGTATTTTCTTGAATGCAATTATCAGAAGGCTGGAATTTTGTTTCTCCTCAGACGTAATTGTGCTAAAGGCAATTAACAAAAGCTAAGAAAATGGAAAGTTGCGCCACCAATGAGAATAATTTAAAAATTCATTTGAGCAATAAAGATTAAAGAGGATAACTGAACCAAATTATAGAGAAAAGTAGGCGGATGACATTCTACGTCATAGTAATCCAATTGTTTGTGAAAATTCCCACAGGAGAAAAATGCAAACCAAAAGGCACAAATGTTTATTATGACATATATAAAGGTTAACTTGAGCTCAATCTTGGGCTCATGTAAAGCTTCCCAAAGTTTAGTTAGATTCCTGCACAGCTCCACCTGAGTTAGCTAGTCATCTTTACTACAGTAAATTGGTATTGCGGAAAGAGATATACGGGTCCGAACCATACTTCAAAAATTTTGAATCCCATGACCCAAAATCAGACAAGGTTCTACACAGCATGCCAACCTATGTGAAAAATCATCCTAACTTCAGTTACGGACCACCACTAAATCCCATAGAAGAGTTTATTTTCAAGGCAATCACTTTCAAGGATCAAGCAAAGAAGGGAAGGGACCAAATGAAGGGGCAGGTATGATATTTGGACAAATAAAAGCACGGAACACATCATATTTAAACTTTGAATAGACTATATGAAGAACATATACAACAACATGATGCCAAGAGTGGAAATATTCTTACGAACAATATAACGTCCATTAACAAAAATGCCTATAACACCTTTGGTGCTTAAATTACTCAACTGATTAAACAGTCAAGTGAGGGCTGCATCTTGGCTTGCACGGAATCATACGTGCAAAACAAGGCTTCTGAAGTTCATGAAGATAAATGCACATATGAAATGTCCAATTTAACATCTTCCATCACTCCGTTTTAAGAAGCTCTCTTCTATGTATGAAAGACATATCCCAAGGCCAACAACTTGACAATGATGAATGAAGACTCCACAGATAGAAGAAGAAGATTCTATTAAGCTACTGCAAAGCAAAGTAACAACTTCAACTACAAGGTAGGTACTCTCCCTACGGTTCACAAAACCTCCCACAAAAAAGCACCACAGTGATATCACGGGTTGCTTACAAGATGACAAAGTTAGCAACCGATATATAAAACTCTCTATTATCTTCATTAAATCAAGCGCTAGAGTGATATCACAAATTGCTTACAAAAAGATAAAGCAGGCAGCAAAAACACAAAACTCGCATTATCTTCAATAAATATTAAACATGATTTGGTGCCTTTAAGAAAAAAACACAAAAGAGAAACCTTAAGGAGAAGCAAGGAATACCTTTTCTTGCTCCTAACTGTATCAGTAGATCAATAAATTGTTCCTGCAACGAAAAAGAACGTATCAATAAAACGCAACCAATCATTCATCAAGGATCAAATTTTGCACACCCTCATTGAAAAAACAATTTTGAAACTTGTAAAAACAGATACAATGCCAAATTCAAGTTACACAGAAAGCAATTACCAAATTACAATCCCGCAACAAACCGAATTTCACTACTCATCCAATTAAGTCTACTACCAATTTTACTTTTCAAAAACACCGGATAGCGAAAACACGTCACAATTTCACACTTTGTGAACGAAAAACGCAAAATAAAATATCAACCCTCGAGCCTGATAATTAGCAACTGCCTACTATTAATTTTAGACAACCCCAATCCTTGTTTGATTCGATAAGAAAATAAATTGAATTAAAAAAAAATGAATTCGTTCAGCCAGTTTCGATTCAATCATGCCGTACACAAAACATAAGATTTGGAATTATAATTTCACTTTTTTTTTTCCTACTATTTCTCGGCAACCAAACAGAAATTAAGAAATTGATATTTCACAAAAATTCAGTTGAAGTAAATGAAAATTTACCGAATTGGATCGAAATCAAGGGGATAAACTCCTCGAAAAGAAGCTCTGGTTCGACGTTGGAGGATGGAGGAGAGAGAGAAGACAGAGAGAAGAACGCAAGCGTGCGAGTTTGGGAGAGAAATTTTGGTGGTACACGTGCGACTGTGTTGGTCTGTTGAATTTGCCCTTGAGCTCTACGTAATATCTATCGCCTGTATCCTTTACGTTTATGGGAAGTTTGGAGGTCGAAGGGTTTTGTTTGTGTACGACTAACAATTCCATGCTAACTTTGGAAAAGGGATTCTCCGGATCCCTCCTCCTAATCCATCAAGTATTTGGATCCGAACTATTGAAATTTGATCCAACGAATAAAATTACTTTGAAAGCAAGCCCGTTATATCAAATTTCAATGATCCGGATCCCGAACTTAATAGATTAGAAGGAGAATCCATTTCCGCTAACATTTTGACGACAATCTTTAAACCATTCTTTGCTATTGAGTTGTTTATATTTTTTGCTGACTGTTTTATAGTAAATATTTTGTCATTAAGATTTTTATTTGGAAGAAAAATGTAAAAACGAAAATAGGACAACTGATATGATTACATGGTTGTGAAATTGAGAAGAAAAAACAACAGTAAAACTATTTTATGTTATAAAATCGACGGTGTATGCAGTGGAATAAATAAAATAAGACACAAAATTTACGAGGTTCCTCTACAGTCAATGTGACTGGAGTACGTCATCGGAGCAATAGTGATGATTTCATTTATATTCTGAAGCAATAAGATTACAAAGATAACTCTCTTTATTCTCTCCTCTCGTTTTCTTCCCTCTGCCATGAGCTTTGTGGCTTCTCTCTCTTCTTCCTCTCTTTCTTTTTCCGTTCTATCTATCTTCCATATGCTCCTTTGTTTTATAGGCAAGGCATGTTTGACAAAGTTTTAGTGGGGTTGTAGTGGATGGCCATCCACATTGAATGGCTTATGAATTACAACATTTTGGTCCTTTTACCATTTTTTAGTTGACATATAGAGTTTTGTTAATAGGTACTAGATTCTTAGATTTAGTGGAGGATAACCAAAGTGAATGGTCAGACTGCAACATCTATTTCTATTGTTTCAACATCTCCACCAGAGCCAAATTGATCATTTTGATGTTGAAGACGAAGATATTTCTAATGAACATTAATAAAATAAAATATGCTTCCAAAAAAAGACATGATATTTTAGGAATAATATTTGGCTACTCAAATATGAGTAGGAATTCCTGCTCAAAATTTCTCAAAATTGTTCGTTATCAATTTATAAAACTTCATGTTTATAATCAGAATCATTCATATTATAAATCATCCTATAAAGATCACTTCTACAAAAAATTTAATTAAAATTAAGATTATTTAGTCATCAAACTGTTTAAAAACAAATGAACGTTATTGGTAAAAAGCATTATGAACCATCTATGTATTTGCTACAATAGATTAACTAAACGACCTTAGTTTTAATTTATTTTTTGCAAAAATGTACTAAGAGTTTTAAGTAAGAATTCTTACTCACCTTTGAGTAGCCAAGTATTGTTCACATCTAGGAGGGTGGTCAGCATACAATTTGAATTAAGGTGGTAAGCAAAATGCTCCCGAAAAAGAAAGAGGACATGTCTAAAAGTAGTGTTATCGAGACTATAACACTGAAATTTCAATGAATTGTTACAAGAATCATCAACTATGAAGACCAACCTCTGTTATCTCCAGTATACATCAATTTCCCCTCAAAACTTTGGCTTTGGTGTCTACGATCTTGAACATTTGTTAACTACGTTGTTTTGGGCAGATTTAATTGTCCCCCCAGAATATAAATCAATAAACACAAAGCCTCCAAATTACTTTCTGTGCATGCAATGGCAAGCAGCAGCGTCAGTGCGCGGAACTCTAATATAATTGCAACTCGAGCTAGGACAAAAACAGCTACAAAGGGCCCCTTATCTCTGCGTTCGTTCCACCTTGGCTCGAACCTTTTCTTCCAACAAAGATGTATCTGTCTCGAGATCAAACATTCTGTTTAGAGCACGCATATTCTCTAGTATCTCACTCAAAGCACGATTGTCACTTCCATCACATCTGAGGTGCTCCATTGGACCATGAAGGAGTTTGTTCACTATTCCCATGCTAAGATCGTAAATAGCCTTTTTTTGCTTCTTAGAGATATCATCACCCATCTTTGACAAACACTTTTCAACCTCGGAAGCCCTGATCCTCTCAGCATAAGCTCTAAACTTCTTGATGGTAGGAACAGTCTCAAGAGAATCCTTCCAAGCTTCAAATTTATTTGATTCCTCGGTGATAATTGTCTGAGCTTCCATAGCCTTCCTTAGCCTATCCTCCTTGTGAGCAGCCACCACCTCTTTGAGGTCATCTACATTGTATACAGTCGCAGCTTCAAGATCTGAGACGCATGGTTCCACATTCCTAGGGACAGATATGTCAATGAAAAGCCGATTTCCAAGTTCTGGACTCACAGAGGGAAGTGTCTGTACATGTTCTTTCAAGAATAATGGGGTTTCTGATGCAGTGCTAGTGAAAATGACATCCGCTTCAGCAGCGCATGCTAGCATATCTGAGATTGGCCTGTAAATTATTTCAACATCCTTTAACTCTTCGCGTAGGGCAGCCACTCTCTCCTCACTCCTATTAACAATCACCATTTTTGTGCACCCTTTTGCAACTAAATGTTTAATCACAAGTTTTCCCATCTTGCCCGCACCAATCACCAACACTCTGGCAGTAGCATAAGAAGGTTCTGGAAGCTTCATTAGGGCTAGCTCCACAGCAGCTGAACTGACAGAAACTGACCCTGAGGCAATGTTGGTCTCAGATCTAACTCGCTTCCCAACAGTGATTGCATGCTTGAACAGACCGCTGATTTTCCTATCAAAACCAGGTACTCCCTGTCCAACTTTCACAACATGTTTGACTTGAGCAAGGATTTGACCTTCTCCTAGCACAAGAGAATCAAGCCCAGCAGCTACTTCAAATAGGTGCTGGGTGGCATCTTTGTTGTACAACAAAACCCGATGTTTACAAAGCTCAGAGACTGGAACACCACTGACCTGAATAAAAAAGTAAATAATTAACCCATTTTAACTTAGTTTTGCCAATAAACTGAATGAAGAACAAATAAGCACTGAATGAAGGAAAATTGTTGAATGAAGAACAAATAAGATTGGTACCTTTGACATCCATTCAGTCACTTCTTTAACCCCGCGATGCTGAGAGAGAGCTACAACATATATTTCCATACGGTTACAAGTACTAAGCACAGCAGCTTCTTCTATATGGTTCAAAGCACAGAGCTCGCCAATGGCTTGAGACCACTGCGCTTCAGGGATGGCAAGTTTCTCACGTATCTCAACTGGAGCAGTGTGAATATTCAGCCCTATTACTGCAATGCTGCTCCTCTCTTTCGTATATCCTAACAGAAATTAAAAGATCCCCAAATTAAGTAGTGCCATCAATATCTTTGTAAGATAGATAACTACACACTCACTGTACAAAATGGGAAGGTTGAGAGGAAATACAAAATATTAACCCCAGATTTATCTGGCAGCTAGTTATTCAGCTAGCAAACTTCATCACGATTACACCAAATATAACACAAAACAGATGACTACTCCCTGAAAGAACACACACGTATATCACTACAACTATAACCATAAACCCCAGAAAGGGAAAAACTTTTGACAAGATGGGAAAAATCAAAGAAAAATGGCGACTCCCGGACACCTCATGGCTTCCAAGCTTCTGAGAAAACCAGATTTCAACAATGGGTATCTGAATGCTGGATTAAGGCCCGTAAACATGGTCAATGAAGAACCCACTAGCCAAGCCCCCAAAGAAAGCGGAAGAACAAGTACCCTGCATCTATAAAAGGATCTGAGACGCACTTCCTTAAACAAACAAGACAATCTAACCTCAGACCTCCCATGGACTCATCGCCAAACATCCTTAGACTATTAGGAACCAAGCACTTCCAACTATCCTAATTGTCAGATGAACACATAATTAGTGATTAAGAAAAATGATTTTAGCATTAGCAACCACCCTTCCAATTGAATAATACACTAAAATACCAAATCAAGGAATGAGCATATTATGCAAATCAAGTCATTTGACAAATGAAAATTGCAATGCAATTGGGAAGGAACGGTACATGCAAATGAGTAATTGAATGGAGAAGGACTCACTGTCAGCTGCGGAGGTTTTGAGAAGCTCGAGAGCCGAAGAGCTCAAAGACCTGGAACCGATGTTGACCGTCTGAACCGAATTCTCGGAGCCCATTTCACACCTAGGGTTCAAAGCAGGTCCTCCTCTGAGCGTTCTGGTTTGGAGAGGCCTGTACGGGATTCGGATTTGGGAACGCAAAGATGTAGAGAAAGAATAGGAGGTGGTGCGCTCCGCGCTGGGCCGGGGAAGAGAGGCCGCGAAGCCACTCGCAGCCGCCGCCATTGGAGAGAGAGAAATTGGAGTTGAAGGTGGATGATGAGATGAGCTGTGATGCGTATATGAAGAGAGAGAGAATGGTGGAAGGAATTATTCAAATGTTTTATTTTTATTGGGGATTTGGGATTTGGTGCGAAAGATGAAGAGGATTGAGTCTGACCGACGACCAGAAGGGCGGAAGCCAATGTCAAAATTGAACAACACGTTTTGAATTTTTGATGGTCGTCAGACCAAACCAAATCAAAAGGAAGAGGAGCGTGTTTGGTATTAGTACCTCGCCAACTCCATTAATTGACCACCGTCCATGCCTAAGGATCAATTTAGAAGTCTTATATTTTTTAAAAACAAAAAAATAATTAATTGTAAAATAAAATAAAGTAGTTAAGCATTTGATAAAGTATATTTTTAAAAATATTGTGAAAAAGGTTTTGAAAAGCGCTTGTCGATTCAGGAGCGTATCTAAGCAAGGCTTAGGCTTTTTTTTTTTTTTTTAAATTCTAATTAAATTTATGATTAAGTATCTAAAACATTTAACATTTTAGTGTCATTTCAAAATATTTTCAACCTTTTTAAACATTTCAAATAAGTAATCAACCTATAAAATGTCGTATCCGTTAAGCTCCGGTTAAATTTCTGTTAAATTAATAGGGCTCACTTTGTCTCCAAAATCAATATAAGGTCATGAAAGCATAGCCTCCACCAACTAACGGTTAACACCACCCCCCACCATGCCATCACCTCCAAACTCAACGCACAATCACCAACTTCACCCTACAACTCAAGCCACCAACATCGAGAAGAAGGTCACTGAGGTTACTAAAATGGTATGGCCATCACCATCTTCATCTCTCACAAAGAAGAACTGAAAGCTTTATGAGCCAAGAATCAATGAATGAAGAAATCACGAGTAGAAACAAGCTCCTCGATTCAATTCAATACTCATTTGATCATTGGGTTCCATATTATATCATTTGTTTTCGAAATTCAAATTTGGAGGCAACTAATATTATTGCTAACCATGATATGCCCAGTTGGTGGGTTTTGAATATAAAGGTTGGTATGAGAATGAGGTATTAGTGGTTGTAGGTTGAGCTTGGAAATGGCGGAGGCCTGATAATTTGGCACAGCTGTAGTTAATGCTTCGAATCATTTTTTCGTCCTTTACGAAAAATGCATTGGAGATGTGCCATTTGTTTAAGAATGGACCTTTGGCAGCATCTGCAAGATGTAACACTTATTGCGAGTCTTGCAAGGCTCTGTTACGTGTTAAGGATTCCAAAAATGCCCCAGGCGACGACGATGCCAAAGAAGGTTCTAGAACCTAAACAACCGGGGACAATCATCATTTGGTTCACGGAGAAGTTAGTCTTTTTAAGTGAAGCAATAAAAGTTCCAGATCTTACAGTGGGGAGTTCTAACCCCAATACACCTCGAGTATGAGGTGAGTCTACTGGCAGTTCTCGTTTTCAAACTCAAGGTGGTTACAGCAGTTTTGTGCCCAATTATGCCACATATGTAACACTTGTCACTACGACGAGCGTTAACAAGGGAACAAAAAATGTTATACATGTGGCCAGATTGGACATAAGGCCAGCCAGTTTCCTCGAAATCAGCAGACCCAACTCCTAGGATCAGTACCCCAGTGACATAATCTATTTACAGGACTTGGCTCCCACTAGTAACCAAGATACGAAGCTGTCTTCCATTACCAGGGCAATACAACACAGTATCAAATAGGTGTTTACCAGTACCTGATTGACGTGCCACCGTACTTAGGAGGTTATCCAACCATTCTAGGGTGGTAATGCATAATGATATGGTGGTGTTAGTATCAAAATCATGTTGTAGAGTTCGATTGTGGCAACATGGTAGACAAGAAATTCGGACAAACTAGGGACAAGACAATTAGGGTCTAGCCAATCAAAATCAAAGGAATCGGGGATGTCGTGTAGGAGGTCAGCAGACCCATAACCATGTCAACAAAATCACTATGTGGGACGCACAAAATAACCTTGACTTGATAATAGGTACGTTGAATGTTCTACGCTATTTTGCTAAAGTCTTAATTGATTCAGGTGTCAACCACTTGGTTATACCTCACTCGTTTTCTCAAAAGACTCAACCATACTCTACTATTTTGGGGTATGATTTGAAATCTCAATGCCTAGATGTGAAGTTTGTTACGTACAAGGGGAGTACCAAGGATGTCATGTCCCTATCAAGGAAGAAATGATGCTAGCTAATCTTATTCCTTTGGACATCGCAGATTTTGATGTTATCTTGGGTACAGATTAGCTGCGTCACAGTAGGCTTGCCAAGTCTCTGGAAAAGTAACTACTTTCCGACGCCAATTATTAGTGATTCTGACATCTACCTAGTGAATGTAGGAATTTAATTTCCTATATTTATATAAATATCCATCATGCCTAGGGTGAGAATGTTTTTACCCTGGTTCAGGTTCAATCCACGTCCATCCTCTAATAGATAACCTACTAACACTATATGTCACATCCCGGCCCGGGCTCGACTCCGCCGTAGCACAATATTGTCCGCTTTGGGCCCCGGTCACGCCCTCACAGTTTTGTTTTTGGGAACTCACGCGAGCAGAACTTCCCAGTGGGTCACCCATCCTAGGAATGTTCTGACCCATTCTCGCTTAACTTCGAAGTTCCTACGGAACCTGAAGCAGTGAGCTCCCAAAATGCCTCGTGCTAGGTAGAGATGAGAATATATATAAGGCTTATAGGATCCACACCCCTGGGCGATGTGGGATCTTACACTATAGTTTGTAAAAAAAGAAACATTTAATCTATGAACCAAAGAAACGCTTGAATATAAGTTCACTTTCTTTTGTAATTTAGGTAACTTTCTCTGCATTTAGACAAATTATGTTACTCAACTAAGTTTGCCTAACAATTTACTTTCTCTACATTTGGACAAATTATGTTAGTCCTAGGGGTGGGCAAACGGGTCATGGACCAGCGAGTTAAGGTGGATCCATGCGGTTCGGGGTGGGTCCAAAAACTATAAATACAAAATGGGGCGGGGCGGGGCAGGTCCAAGTAAATTACGGGGTGGATCGGTTCTAGAAATTGGAGAAAAAATCTCCATCATTTATCACTCTCTCTCTCTCTCTCTCTCTTATTCGTGTTCATCGATCCGTTCGCCATCGTTGGTCTCTTCGCAATCGTCGTGACTTCGCGTTCTTTGATCTGTACACCGTCGTCAGTCCCTGCCTCACACAGCTCGAAGCTCAAGGTCTCTTTCGCAACTCGAGGGTTGCAGTTCGAACACAAATCGAATACCTTAGAAAACCCCAATTCAAAGCTTCCAAAACCTCAACCCAGCCAAGAGTCCTTCTGTGCCCGCCCTAGTGGCTGCCGTTTCCCTTTTCCAAGCTGCTAGTGAGTATCTTTCCGATTTCGTTTCATTCGATTTCCAATTTAAACTATAACTCCCCAAATTTTCATCACATGCCAAATTTAGGGGCTAGGGTTCTTCTTTGTTTCTATGAACGACTCTTCTCCGAGCATACTCTAATTAAAACGACGACGAATCGAACGAGCCAAATAAGCAGAGTTGTCGGAGATTAAGGACCCTGGGACCCGTAGGAACCGACCCATTTGAAAATGGTCGGGTTAGGTCCGGTTTCATTTTCTAAAATAGTAAAACCCGCCCCGCCCTATTTCATTTACAATCCAGTCCCTTTAATTTTCGGTTGTGCCCACCCTTAATTACTCCACCAAGTTTTGCCTAACAATTTGTTTACTTCATTGGTTAAATGATGACATGAGTGTTTAAAATTTTCATTACTGACACCACGTGACTTAAACTCAATAATTTTTTTTTTTTTTTAACAAACGATTTCATTTATGCTAAGAGAGAGGAGGTGTGCTTAACCTCACAATGAGCTAGCAATAATATGGTTCAACGTCGTCTTTGGCGAGAATGGAACCTATGACTTCTCACTTACAAGTGAAAAGAAATATCACTAGACCAGAGTACTAAATGACATAAGTAGTTATACTTATATATATATATATTAAATTATATTTTGTAAATTACATGATATAATAATTGATGGTTGAATTTCTAGTTTAAATCATTAAAAAAGGTATCCAACCATCAACTGCTAGTTCATGTGCTCTACAAAATACAGCTTAAAAACATAATCGTCCTAGTATTTTTCATTCATAAAACATAAAGATTTTGTTTGGTTAGATATTAACTAGAAAGATTGAAAATTTGAAATTGCTTCAACAAAAATGAAAAATAATAAAAGATGGCTCCCAAAATGGTAGGGTGCATATTCAATTGCAGTTGAACTAGTCCTATCTTGAAATGGGCTTGCACGTTCTGAGGTCATCTCCCCTTTCTTCCTCCAAGACCATAATCTTCAACCCCACCACCGTCACACCCACTCTCTCCAACCTCCTCCGCCCTCCAAGCCCTAAACCCGCTTCTCTCTTCCGAACCCATTTCACAACTTTACCTCCAAAACCCATCGCAAGCGTTACACCCGCTGCTGGGTTTGCTGGGTCTTTGCACCGCAGCAAGCGGAGCTTTCGTGGCGGGGTAGTTGTAGCCATGGCTGCACCTGGGTCGGCTCAGAAGTCTGAGGAGGAGTGGCGGACCGTGCTCTCTCCCGAGCAGTTTCGGATTCTGAGGCAGAAGGGCACAGAGTAAGGCATTTTTGCAATTGTTAGTTTAGTTGCTTGTTTATTTTGAACCCCACTTGCAGTTTTGTTGCATTAATGTATAAATTAGAGAAAGAATTAGCTGTTTTGAAGCATGTTTTGATTTATTTTGTTTATTTAGTTGATTTATTTTTGTCTAGTATAGCAGAGATAGCTGTTTTTCACTAAATGAGGGAGTTTCCGTTTTTTGTCTAAATATAAGTGGCAAAAACAAGCGTCATTAGGGTTGTTTTTACTCTGTCATATAAAGTATTCTGCTTATAAACATTGGCATGTTGATTGCCATGACTGCCACTTGCTCGAGGAAAGTGATGTTAAAATGTTAATATGATATGAGTAGTATCCAAAAACCAAATAATTCAGATTCTGTACTGAAATTGGCAGACTTACATGGATTGTCCCGAACAGAAAAAAAGAAAAAAGAAAAAGAGGTCCATGTTCATAATGTGTGACTATTAGACTAAACTTGAATGTCATCCTAATCCTATAGGTGTTTCTCTCTTTGGGATCGACCACTATAGAAGGAAGACCTTAAACATTAAGCATTATACAAGTGGAGCTTTAAATTGCAACGGTTACATCTGTACACTTTTAGAGAGATTTCAAGTAGTAATCTGTGAGCAAATAGACATTTGGTAAAACAGGAAATGTGATATGTAGTCTCTTACACGTAGAAAGTGTCGTTAATATCTGTTATTTATATTTCATTTCTTTGTTCATTTCAAGAGGACCCTTAGATTCATTCTAATTACTGAAACTGTGTGCGAGGAACTTGCAGGACTTATTTATTTCTCCTACTTCCAGTTAAAACAAAAAATGAAATACATGATAGGCTTCAATCGAAATCGCTGTTGCAAGATCTTCAGAAATAAAATGGATTGCTGCATTGAACATCTAAATTAATCTATCTTCAAACTTTCATTACAAAGGTGTAATGTAACATTGTAACATGCTTAATACTTTACGATGATTTGTAAATACAAGAATGAAGACTGACTTGTGCTCTGGACGTTATTGGTGCTATAAAGGTATCCTGGCACAGGAGAATATGACAAGTTATTTGAGGAGGGAATCTATAACTGTGCAGGATGCGGGACTCCTCTCTACAGATCCACAACCAAATTTGATTCTGGTTGTGGCTGGCCAGCTTTTTATGAGGGTCTTCCTGGGGCCATAAATTTTAACGTGAGTAATCTTCCTTGTGGTAGTCCTTATTTTTTTGGTTTTTTAATCTTAATTTAATTGGAGCTATCAGTTTTATTATTGATGAAAATCTTATGCTTTCAGCCAGACCCAGATGGAATGAGGACTGAAATTACATGCGCGGCTTGTGGTGGACACCTGGGTCATGTATTCAAAGGAGAAGGTTTTCGAACACCCACAGATGAACGCCATTGCGTTAATAGTATTTCACTCAAGTTTGCCCCTCCCGCTTCTATTCCATCTCAGTGAAGCGTTTGTTCCTCCCAGTTCTAATTCCTCTCAGTGAATCCGTTTGCATATTACATTTCAATATCGTAAGTTACTGTCAATAAAGTGGTTGTCATGTAAAGAATAAAGATTGATGGTAAAACTTTTTGTGCTAATGCTATCGTTCTTCTTTTTGTATGCCTCAACTAACACATAATTTCGCCAAATGGGTTTTCTTTTGCTCCCATTCCTCCAGCCATCCCAGATTATGTTCTGTCTGAGTTCTGATGTATAGAAATGGACTAATGTATAGTATTTATGCTTTGCATCCTTGCTTTAACGGAAGATTTGTGTAAAAGCATAACATGGTTTTGTTCGTTTGTCTTAGGGAAACCCTTATATGATGTCTATTGAGTAAAAAGAACATCTTGCGTCCGTCCTCATTGTAAAGACTTCAGCTGCTGTTCAGGTTCATTACTATGAGAGGGTTGCAGTAATATACATCCATTTTGTGTGTGAATTTCTTTACATGTCGATAGTACGGTTTAATGGTTTTGTGCGTTAGAGCTTGAAAGGATTTTGTAGAAAGACAACCTTCGGAATCAGGGCACCCGAAAATGCAATTTGAACTAAAAAGGCATTTGCCGGTTAAGGTTTGATTACAACTAAGACATGGATTAAGGACAACACAGCAGAGCGAGCTTCTATATTTTACCTTGAATGCTGTTGCCAATGACAGTTTCCTCAAGTTTCTATTTTGTAGCTGCATAGCTGAGGATGATGCTTTCTTTTTCATATGTGGTTTCGAGTATGTTTCCAAGATGAGAAACCTAGAAAAACTCGGAATTGTGCTACTAGAATTCAAGAGAATTGCTATTAGCACTCTGAAAAAGTTATATGCACTCTAACCTCACTCATTCGTCCTAACACCCGATAATGAAGTGTGGTATTCGCTTAAAAATTGGAGAGGCTGTAAGCACAACCCATGGAAGCGGAAACAACGTGAATCTTGAGGTGCTCCGTGTTTCCAGTGGCGGACGAGTGAGGAACGCGTAAGAACCTGTCCTTGGGAGGGGAACAACAGCTGGAAAAGGTTGCTAATACCCCGAGGACTGGCAAGAGGGACAGTTTGTAATCATCCCCTACCATAGGACCACTTAGATGAAAGCTTCGGAGGAAGCACGGTGTTAAACGAGGTTAGAAGCGGGTTTTTGTTTAGCTTCATATTCATTCAGTCATCGCCCACTTTACGACATTACCTTGAGGGCATGTTCACTTACCACGTATGAAAATAGGAATGGTTACCATCAATTTTAGGTATAAGTAACTTGAAAAATGAAGGTGTCCTATTAACATATGGGGTTGTTACTCAAGACCCATTTGAAACTGTTTTTAAAATGACTGAAAACGTTTTTGATGAAATGTTTTTGAAATCAGTCCTTGGTATAAATCTAAGTGGATTTTAGAAAAGCGTTTTAACTGCTTCTTGCAAGAAGCATATATATGGTTCTTCTTCCAAAAAACACTTAAAAAATGATTTTGGCACTCAAAATCAATGTCATCAAAAGCATTTTTAGTCATTTCAAAAGCACTTCCAAACGAGTCATCATTCACATCCTCCCCCGTTCTAATTTCATACCTATGCTAGCTGGTGGTAAAAGCTAAAGCCAATTTCACCAAGAAAAAGACTTGCACAAACATTGGTGTTGATTTTTTTATATTTTCATTCTCTTATCTGCTAGAAATTCTTGTCAGATAATTACAAGTGGCAAGGTGTTTGCAGCCTTGGAAATCGCCAGGTGTACAGTATTAAGGAAAAATCAGAATGGCATTTGTCATTTAGTTGACGTGACTTGAAACCCATTTCTCGTTGCTCCAACGCCTGCCTCAGCCTGCCTTTCCTCCACAAACTGTCAACACACACAGTCGCATGCAATCCAAGCTTATTGGATTAAATCTCTCTCTCTCTCTCTCTCTCGTTTCAAACACATTGGCAGGCAGGAGGCCTCAAACGTGTGCACTTTTCGTCCTCAGCTTTTGCTTCTCCCTCTCTTTCTCTCCCATCTTTTACTAAGAAGGTTCAAATGATTTAGCTCTCTGTGTTTTCCTCAAATATTTGCATAAGTAAGTTGTGGGTTTTGTAAGAAAAGCAACATAAGTCGTGGGTTTTTCTTTTCTTCAATGTGGGTTTTCTTCTGTCATCAGCCTCAGCACTATGTTGGAGTAACTCACTTATTTTGAAAGCTCTAAGGTAAATATGCTTCTACTTGTTATCCTTTTTCTGTATATTTCATGCGTACCAAATGATGAACTGAAAAGATATTGTCTTTCTTTTGTACCTGGTGACCATCACCATCAGTAGGGAACAAGAACTCAAACTTCCATATATATGCTCAACATTTTGCCAATTTTTCCTTATATTATGTCAAGTTTTCAATCCACAACAGGAAACCAGAACATGCAATCAGCCAAAGTTTCGGAATTTTTGTTTAAAATCGGAAGTCATTAGGTTTTCCATTCTTCTTTGTTCCTGCATTTTGATAGTGGAGTAAGCTAGTTAAATTGTTTAAGTTAATGTAGCCTATATCTTGTCGTCTCTTCCTTGCAGGGATACAACACTATCAAACAAAAGAGCCCATTTATGGCCTGCTCTCTGTCCATATCACGGTTTTCTGGGTGTTCTTTTATTCCGTATTCCAGTAACCAGCAAGTGCATCCGTTATCATATGCCACTAATTACAAGACAAGGCATCCCCCTTTTGTTGCAAGAAACTTCTTGGGAAATCCTTTACTAGCTTCCTCTGTATGCGGATGGAGAGGACTTTATTTCTCAAACCACAGACCAGTCCTTTCAAAAAGTTTGCGGATACATGCAGGACTTGATGTTGCCAGCGCTGCTGATGTCATTAATGATTTGGGATTTGATACTTTGACGTTCTTAGCTGTTACTGTCATTATCGTTCCAGCATTCAAGATCATTAAAGCTAGTCCTGTAAGACTGTTGTTGTATCGCACCTATAGTATTGTTATTTTTGTAAAATTTACATGAGATCACTTCTTAGATGAAATACAGTATATGCTATGGTTTTCAGATACTTGGTTTCTTCTTTGCGGGGATTACACTCAATCAATTTGGCTTGATTCGGAATCTTACAGATGTGAAAGTTCTGTCTGAATGGGGGATTCTTTTCTTGGTAAGCATTCTTTGTTGATTTTTACTGGCGGAAACGTTAATATCTGGCCTTCTAATCTTATGCTGTACCTGTACCATGTCTATGAATACTGCAATTCATCACTTTGCTTTGTGAACCTGTGATAGCCCTCTGTGTTAGCTTGATTTACATTATTGGTTTTTTTTTTCTTTTCATATTCAGTTACTGTTATCTATGAGATTTGACTCAAGAACAAAGTGGAGACTAAATGCCTTTATTCCAAATGGTCATTGCCGATATACGTAGTTGGTGTATTCCCTAACAACTTCCTTTTGGGGTTGAGTAGTTGTCTAACATGGTAACGGACCTTAGTCGCATGAGATCATGCCTTGAACCTCCTATTGGCATTTCCCATCTTTTGCTGGTTAGGGAGGTGCAGGTGAGGAAGGAGGGTGTTAGCTTGATAGCATGCTTGGCTGTCTAGTTGTTGCCTAACACTTGAGATAAGCCAAAAAATTCTTTTCCGTTACGAAGACAGAACTTTTTCTTTTTGCTTCGGCCACCCCTGTGTACTTCATAGAAAGAATGAAAATATCTATTCTCGTGTGTACTTATTGATGCTCAAACATAAGTACAACAACAACAACAACAACAACAAAGCCTTATCCCACTTAGTGGGGTCGGCTGCCAGTTCCAAGCCCAGATAAAGAAGGAGGGGGAGGGCCCCGGCACTCCTATCGTACGTCGAATTCTTATGATGCTCAAACATAAGTACATCCATCTTAAATTAGTTTTCTATCTATCTAACTGTGACACTAAGAGTAAAAAAGAGGATTAATATTTAGGGTTCACTGGCTGGACTGACCTCAGATTATGGACAGGGAAATACCTGGGAAGGTGTTTGGATGAAGTGTCCTCTGCTTTGCATAGTTTTTTCTTAGACACTTGTGCCATTTCTTCTGCAATTTGTGTTCTCCCGAAAGTTAAAGAATATGATTTCTAAATAAGCTTATATTCCTCTCGTGGTGATATGTTAGTGCATACCATTTACATTGTTTTGTTTGACTGTTATGTTTCCCTTTCAGCTGTTTGAGATGGGCTTGGAGCTTTCATTCTCGCGCCTAAAGGCTCTTGCAAAATTTGCCTTCGGAATGGGATTAACTCAGGTAATTTGTAGACAAAAAGCAATACTTGGTGTTTCTAGTATCCATCTGGTTGTGTAAATTAGACGATAGTATTCTCTTTATTGAGGATAATTATGAAATTCAAACTGGAGTAGTTAGGGACCTAGGGTATTGATTTAACTGGAAAAATGTAAGTTTTGAGGTTATTTCAGATTTTATGGTTGTATTTGTATTCTGGAAAGCTATAAGGCACCCAAAAAAATAAAGAAGAAGAAGAGTATTCATATGGAATGGAATAAGATAAGAATTGAGTTGCTAATAAGTAGGAGGAAGAAATGGACGTTGCATTTCAGTGTTTTGTTCGCTTAACAAATTAATTGAAAAGAACCAAATAATTTAATTATAGTTTTATATTTATCATTTTGTGAAAAGCTATTTATATAACAAATTACTTTTCAGTAACAAATATCATTTTTTAGATTCGTCTCTCTCTCTCTCTCACTCTGTGTCTGTGTATGTGTGTTGATCAATAAGAGTTGATATAAAATTATAATTAAAGTTCTGAACTTCTGATTGAATAGGCATAGGGACATTTGCATCTTAAGGGCTAAGGCTCTTGCAACATCTTTGTTGTGGGAAAATTCCATGAACGGTTATTTTAGTATAGCTGGAAGCATACTTGGTGCTGTTGATTAATAATTTTAAACACCTTTGAATGGCACCATTGTCATTATGTAGTCCTATAATTGCTCTTTGCCCTGATCTTTTATGCTAAGCTTCTGTTTGCAGTTTATGAATGCTGCAATTGCATGGAAAAACACAAATGACCATCTATAGTGCTGCTTGAATTTTTGACCTTGTTTTTTATTCCCTCTTGAAGGTCGTATTATCTACTCTTGCCTTCACAGCCTTCGAACTTCCACCTAATGGGGCTATTGGAACCCAAATTTTGACGTTCCTCTTTAACTCAAGGCCTGATTTGGTGAGAGCTCTATTCCGTAGAACACTTTTAGCATTTGTTTCATCTATATGTAACACGGTATTACCATTCGTCTTCTCTTGTTATATATTTGAATCTTTTGACTTAGTTACTTGTTTGATTCCACTTTATATAGTTTTCAGGCTTGAATCCACATTAGGTGCAGTGTTTACAGTTTTCTTCTAGTATTCTCTTCTTTTAGTTTCAACTTATGGGAACGTACTTTTTAACTTTATTAAGATTTGAGCTAATGGGCAAGGTCAGTAAGCTAGTGGCTAGTTGAACATATCAGGTCTGATATTATTCTTATCCGTCCTTTCTGTCCATAAATTCAGGATGGTTTTACTTTTGTGCTTTGATATATTTTTGGTCTTTGGTTGATTGGAAGGGTTCAAGCTCTAGGCCTATCTTATTCCTAATCCATTACACAAATAACCCAAGGAGTATAATTTAGTTTTTAGCCCTGGTGTCCTTTGTACATTGAAGGGGTTCAAGCTCTGCACCCATCCTAATCCTAACCAATTACTCCACCCTCCCTCACATCTTGGGCTAACCCAACGAGTATAATTTAGTTTTTGTAAATATTTGACAACTAATTTAGTTATAGTGGTAATCCAATTTTCTTTATTATCTTTGTCCAAGTGCTTTGTCCTGGTAAAAATATTCAAGTATGATAGATTTGGTAAGTCTTCTTGATGTTTAAAATCACTATTGGTTTGTCTTTCGGTGTCACCAACTCGAGTATGATACGTATTGACCTCTGTCCTTGTCCTCACCATTTTTAATTTTTATTTTATGTCTTCCTTTCATAATAGGTCAACATTAGAAGCGTTGATGAAGCCGTAGTGATTGGTGCTGCTCTCTCTCTGTCTTCTTCAGCTTTTGTACTTCAGGTAATTTAGATATGGAACTGCAGACTTTTCAAATGAAGAAATCTGTTTCAGTTAGCTGCTATTATGATTCCAGATATAGCGGTGCAAGAAAATGGCTAGTTATATTCAAGGAAAAGCGATCATCCACAAACGCAAAGTTTATGGCTAACTGATATGGCTCATCATCATTTAGCTATTGCGTTTGTTTTTCTGATTGCTGGTCATATGTATAGAACTAATTTTGGGATTGGGCACAGTATAAAAAATCCATTTTCCTTCTTTATTCCCCCCTTGCTAAGCTAAAGTGGCGTGCTTTAAATTTTTCATTTTCTTTCCAAGTTTTAGTAAGAACCCTTTGATGATAGTTTACTTCTTACCGGGGGTAATACCAATCTATATAGTTGCAGTCACACCATGACATTTCAGCTGTTGGGTTAACCTGACCTGGAATTTAGCTGTACTGGCTTTAAACTTAAAAACCATGCCTTTAAGCTTGCCCAAAGTCTCAGTCACCATACATATTGTATGACCTATGAAATATAGTACTTGTGTCCTGTCTATTACATATCCTAATTGTAACAAATGTTTTCACATTTTTAAATCGAAGCTGAACTATTAATCTAAAAAGGAGATTACCTGGTTTCGATTAATTGTCAAATACACCTGAACGTTAACAATATAATGGTAGAAATAGTTGTCTAAGGAAGCGTTGGAAGGGTTTGCTGTTTTATCGTTGGTATTAATGGTGCTTGTATGACTTGACTATAACACCTTACCAGCAAATAAAGCATAACAATTTAGTAAGAATTGACAATAAGTATGCATGTGTGTATTATCCACTTCCCAGCATATCATATCTTTTATCCAAATTTTGGTCCCTTGAATAGGCATAATCCATGTAACACGTTACTTGTATAAGATCCTAGTTTGGGGAATTCTGTCTTAGTTTTTTAGAGTATCCAGTATTTCAATTTCATTAACTTTTTACCTTCACAAGTTCTAAAATGGACAACAATGCAGAGTGTCTACTTTATTCCTCGTACCAATAAATTTTCTGCTAATTTATATGTAATATATTTAATGACCATTCGATATCGCTGCTTACATAGCATAATATATAGCTACTTGCAGAGAAAGGTGAACTCCCTACAAGATTTGGGTCAGCAACTTTAGGGATACTTCTTTTACAGGTTCTATTTCAAACCACGCTCGGAGTTATATTTTTCTTCTTCTTTTCATTTTTGGGTTTGTTTTGATTTGTTGAATTGAATGGAATAACTATTGCATTTTCTTTTACTTCCCATTCTGGATTTTGATAAGGTCGCCATGCAAAGTATACAGCAAGAGTATGATGTCAATAACTTTTGGCCCCCCACGGCTTGATATTTGCAGGACATAGCAGTTGTACCTCTCTTAGTCATACTTCCAGTGCTGGAAAGCCAGGTATATGAGAAATTCAACTAATTTTTTTCTAACTACATAATTACAGTTGATTGTGCAATTGTGTTAATGTCATTAGGATTACTGAATACTGATGGTAGAACACAAAATCATTGCCTCCTATACATAATAAGAAAAGAATTAATCGTATGACCGAGTACTGGGTGGTTGTCTCTTTAAGATGACAGACCACTGTTCATCTCATTATGTAATCTGTGAAGAGAATGGAGTATGGAAGAAAGAAATTCCAGTGAAAATCCAATGTAAAACTCAAATTGATTTGCCAATTTTCAATCTAATTTCTAGGTCTGATCCAAAATATATCATCAGTGAAGGATACTTACTGCTGGAAAAAATCACTCTATTTGTAGGGAATATTATTTTTGGATGAAGCTAGCTTCTATTATGTTTTTATTAATACAGAAAACCTGTTTTTATTATCAACGGCTTCATGTTTTGAGTAAATTTTATTTTATCAACCATCCCTGATTTGTGTCGTCACTTTTTGCACCTTTTTATCTTGACTGTGCTGTTTTATTTCTTTTCGTTTTCTTTTTAAACCTTTTATCTGCTTTCAGATGCTAGTCACTCATTCAGCATTCCATCATTTTTTATTAGGAAAACTAATGAAAATTGCTTGAAAACTTTTGAGTTTAACGATAAGGACAAAATAAAGGGTAAAGTGAATAGTACCAGGATTGACTTTTTACTGTAAAAATGTGGTTTTTCGTTAAAGTGAACGGTACCGGGAGCTTTTCGTTAAAGTTCCCTTTTTTATTTTCTTCAGAACCTAGCAGAGGAAAGTATATGGCCAATGCTTCTGAAGGAAAGTCTAAAAGCCTTAGGTGGACTCGGTATTCTTTCTCTTGGGGGAAAATTCCTTCTTAGACGAGTTTTTGAGGTGCGCATGGCAAACAGAACGGCTTAAACTCTTTATATATTTTATTTCTGGCCACTAAATTAAGTTTGTCAAATCAGTTTGTGGCAGAAGCAAGGAGCTCTGAGGCTTTTGTTGCACTTTGCTTATTGACAGTTGCAGGGACCTCACTTCTCACCCAGGAGTTGGGTTTCAGTGATACGGTTTGATATTCCTTCTCATAGAGGTAGAATATCTGAGATTATTACCTCCTCTATCTATGTAATAGTTGAGTTTCACTATATATGCAGCTTGGAGCATTTTTGGCTGGAGCACTGTTAGCGGAAACAAATTTCCGGACACAAATTGAAGCTGATATAAGGCCATTTCGAGGCCTACTTCTGGGATTATTTTTTGTAACTACAGGGACGTCCATTGACATGCCGGTACATAAGTACTGTTTAGTTTCAAACATCGTTTGATTTTTCTGGTTTCAAGCTTGTTTTCTAAACTTTTCTTTTCTGGAAAGCAATTTTTGGAAACTTGTGTGGCTGCCTGCATGTTTTCACAGGGTTCTCTTTGTTCAATGTTTCAATGACAAAATACTGTTAGTGAACCAAGGCACCAAAATGGTCCCGAATTTATTTTTTGTATGAAAAATAGTTAACTTGGTTATGCCTATGCATTTTGTTCTGTTTCCTTTAATTATTTTATTGATCTGGTAAGTGATCCTATTGTCTTGAAAAATAACCAAATAAAGATTCTTTGACCTGTGTGACATGAATGTATCTATCTTCGTGTTCGGTTCTCATATACAACATTTACAGATGCACCAATAATAGAAAAAAGCAGAATAATCATTCATAATTTAGCCTGCCTTTTCTCTTATACAAGTCATATATTCTTTTATATGCAGCTTCTTTTCCGAGAGTGGCCGAATGTGCTTTCGCTGTTGGCAGGCTTGATTGTCATCAAGACACTGATAATAACAGCAATAGGCCCTCGTGTTGGACTTACTTTACAAGAAAGTGTAAGAATAGGACTGCTTCTATCTCAAGGAGGCGAGTTCGGATTTGTAGTTTTTTCGCTTGCAAATAGGTGAGTTATAAACTCGTAACTCGTTATATCAAACAGAAAATAACTGACTGAACATTTCAGGATTTCTATCTGTTTAATAACTTCCTGCCTTGTCGAAACAGGCTTGGTGTACTGCCACTCGAGCTTAACAAGTTGCTTATAATTGTCGTTGTCTTGTCAATGGCATTGACCCCATTGCTCAATGAAGCTGGAAAAAGGGCTGCCGAATTGATTGATGACAAATTTGGTGCGGAGGATGTAAGTTCCTACATCCTGTAGGAATTGATTGATGATAAATCTGGCATTGATGTGGCGGGATTGATTTTTCATGCATTAACTCTTTAAATTACAACTCAAGGCCATAACATTACTTGTTTAACGTTTTATTCGAAACTGAACATAATCATTTAAATTTTCTTCACTCTAATCAATTTTTTTCTACTTTTCTTTTTAATAATTTATTTATGATAAATCATAAAGTAGTACAACCATCCAGTATTTCTGAATTAGTTTGATTTATAATATTCCCATATCTTCAGTTTCAATTTAGTGCCTGAATTTTGAACAAATTTGTACAGAAAGCTGCTGAGGTGGTGAACTTTGATTCAAGTGAACCTGTTGTTATTCTTGGATTTGGACAAATGGGCCAGGTAAGGTTAACTTGTGTTGTTCTGCAAGATTATAGTTGCGAGTGAGCTGTGGGTCTCAGATCCTATTGTAATTCCAATTGCTCTCTCTCTTTCTCTCATGTCCAGGTCCTTGCCAATTTCTTGACCACCCCATTGGCTTCTGGGATGAATAGCGATAATCCGGGATGGCCGTTTGTAGCTTTTGATCTGGATCCTTCTGTGGTGAAGGTCAATGGAGTTTATTTTCGTTGCTTTCTATGTTAAAAAGAGGATTTTATATGAATGATTGCTTACTCAGTTCGGAATACTTGAATGACTTCTTGTTTAGTCTGAAATAGTCGATGACTTGTAATAAAGCAAGTGAAATCTTATTAATTGCCATAATTAATTGAGGAAGTCTGGATTTAATAACTTCAACAGAACAGTGGATTTGGAATTGTCAGGTATAAAGTACTATATGATTTTACACCCCCTGAGAATGAAATGATTGTCAGCCACCAAATTGGTTTTTGTATAGTTGTAATATTTTCTGATAGCATGAAAACAGCAAGGATCTCATCAACAATGCAGTAATCTTGATATCATAAACGTTATATTTAACAAGCCTCAAGAGCTAAACTGTGGTAGACACACCTTCTAATCTAGATATCATATGTTGTTTTGGGACTCTAATTGCATAATTGCATTAGAAGCTGGGAATCAGTGCTGAAAAAGTCAAATATGCTTAATATGCAGATTGGAATTTGCTACCCAGATAAAGTTTATTATTGTTTTCATTTTATTTTCCTTAAACCGTATTAGTTTTTTGATTGACACTTGAAGTTTGACATCTTTAAACGAATGGAAAATCTATATATTTATTGCAGTTCTTTTTTTCTTTTACGTATGTTAAGGATAAATTGATATACTTGGTGATGACATTAAAATATTTTCACCATTCCTTTTACAGGCGTCTAGGGAACTTGGTTTTCCAATTCTGTATGGGGATGGATCACGTCCAGCAGTTTTGCAATCTGCTGGCATCGCTTCCCCAAAAGCTGTCATGGTTATGTACACTGCGAGGAGTAAAACTACTGAGGCCGTTCAAAGGCTTCGACATGCTTTCCCAGCGGTAATGATCTCTCTCTCTCTTGTCAATCCAATATAAGCACATAGGATGCAATCACACAAAGTAGACAGAAAAAGTCCTTGCCTTGTGACAAAACAATAAGAGGACTGAAACTGTATTTGGGTTCACTAGAAGCCACATCAAAGGGAAAAAATTGTTCTCAGGAACTTGTGAATTTCAGTGCTTGTGATTGATAGAAACATTTTTCCTTATATCAAACATGTTGTTTTATATGCAAGGTCCATGTTATCCAATCTTGGGCTAAAAGCACAGGTTTCAAACTTGCTATTGCTGCATGAATTATCCTTGAATTGAGCTTCTCTTGTTTTGGATTTCAATTCAATGTATGACATACAGTGGTTTTTAAACCCATTTTTGGATGAAGCCTGAAATTGTTTTTGTTTTCCTCTTCTTTATACGGTTTTCCACTGACTTTGGAACATGTCTGCGTGTGTGTGCGCGCGCGTGGGGACGGGGTTCTCAGTATGCATTATCTTCATTCCAGCTCTTCTGTATTCATCTGGACCCTGACGTGGTTTAGTTATACAGCTTACAATCATAGAAGTTTAGAGTAAGAAATATTACTTATTGAGATCGTACAATTTGTGCCTCAAGGAGTTTCCCATTGAACTCTGATTTGAAGGGAACTGTAGAACCAATAAATTTGATTCGACATCCAATTCAATTTGAGAGTCCTAGTCTTTTTTGGCTATACATTGAGTGTACCAGCTCAAGTACTATGAAGGCTAAATTCCTGCCAATATCATTTCCTTTCTTCCGGATTTTAAACCCTTTTGTATACTTCTCCACTGTGGTCTGAATATGGTAAAAGTTCTGTATTGGCAGATCCCAATTTATGCCAGAGCTCTGGATCTCAAGCACCTTTTAGAACTGAAGCAATCAGGTGCAACAGATGCTATTCTGGAAAGCGCAGAGGTATCAAATTAATTGATTGTTATTGTTTGCGTTATTGAATACATAACTAGCAAGTCTTTTTTTAATACAATTTGACACCAGACTAATATTTTAATTCATGCAGACGAGTCTGCAGCTGGGCTCCAAGCTTTTGAAAGGGTTTGGAGTTATGTCTGATGATGTGAACTTTCTTCGTCAACTCATTCGGGATTCCATGGAGCTCCAAGCTCAAGGAGTGAGCAAAACTGATGATAAAGAACTTAATGATTTGCAACCGATGCAGGTACTTGCATGCATCCTACACTGAAATTGCTTTGTCTAATCTTATCGCTCGTTATCTTTCCCCCTCGTTTTCATTGTTTCTTGTATAATCATGCGACCTTGGATACCCTTCGTGACATTTTGAAGACGCAAAAGTTATAGCAATGTCGAGTTGAGCTACTAGAATTATTATGTAAATCTTATTGATACAATGCCGTAGAATGATCTATGTATAATAACTATTGGTTTGGTTGACAAGGTGAGAGTTGCGGACTTAATTGATGACGCTGTACCCCTTTCACCAACTCCATCAGAAGACGAATCATGGGGGCTAAACCAGGAAGATGCTTCTTATAGCGTGGCATCTGAGGGGGATGTGGATGAAGCAAAGCAAGACAGTGAGCTCCACCGGTCAGAGCATACAGAAGAAAAAGAAGAAGTTTCACATCGCGGCTTAGATACAGAGAACGGTATTGCAATGAAATCACAAGACGTTGAGGGATCAACCTCTTGCGTAACAACAAAGGATGAACTGTGATTAAGGAGGGAAAATAGTTTATAAGCTTGATTTTTCGGTCAAAGTGAAATCATAATTCCTTGATGAAGGTTTCAAAAACTAGTCTGTTTTGCTTGAGACTAGCAATGCGCGCAGGAACAAACTAAACTCTCGGACGCCAATATTCTTTGTTTCAGGAAACGGAGCAAGGGGTGCTAATTCTTCTTATCAACCTATAGGCTTGTATATTTTTTCAATTCTTTGTTTCCTGACAATGCTCGAGAAATATACGATAGAATGTTTTAGTTTTAGTGTTTTTTTCCTTCCTTTTGTTCCGAAGTCTTAAACCATGTGGTTTACACCAAACCAAAAACAAAGGTGCACGTAGAAAAAACAGTGGAAATGATAAACACACACCATTTTTAGCTTCATACACACATGTTTAATTTTGTTTGTTCTTTTCGTTTGATTTATTCAATCCAATAGTTATGAATAAAAAAGGGTATATGAAAAATAAAAGTTATGTGTATGAGACTTTCACGCAACATTAGAAATCCGACGATTCCAAAAAGAACCCTCTCCTTCCAACACAAAATTGAAAAAAAAAAAAGAGAATTTTTAAAGATTTTTCCATGAAACATGTGTCATCCCACCATTGATGCGTTATAAGTTAAGCACACAAATTGAACCCTCTTGTTGACAATTGTAGTAAAGATACAAGTATGGATCGTTCAAGGCCGAGGATTAGGAGGGCTTGCTAATCTACTAAAAACTGACTCAAAAACACAAAAAGAAACTTAAAAACAGAAAACTAGACTCTAAGACACTTAACTAGACTTATATGACTCAAAACAAGCTAAACAAACTCAAAACTGCATAAAACAATAAAAAAGACTCAAAACAGACACTAAGACTTACTTTGGACGAAAATTGAATTGAACTTGACTCAAAACACTCAAAAAACTAAACTAAGACAGATTCTAACCTAAGACACACGACAAAGTAAAGGGGATTGGGTTTTAGAGTGAAATTAAGCTAAAACAAACAAAAACTAGAAACTAGACAGATTTGCACGAATTTGGGTATTTTGGATGGATGATGGGCTAGCTAGAGGGTTCTTATCCACACATGATATATATATGCACATGAATTGATTTCCAGTTATTCTTTCATTGAACTATGAATGACAATGCCCCAGATTAACCGTGTCATCACTAATTAACCCTCATATTTTCTTAAATTCATTGAATTGGATGGACAACGCATCGGCAACCAAATTATTCTCATCAAGTCCCCTACATGAACATCATAATAGAGATACAATCAGAGATCATTAAGTTCTGTGAAAATCATAAGCATTGACAAAACATTCGTAACTATGACATCATGATACTCATGCCAAGAATTTAACTTAACGCGATCGTGACCAGCGACCTTCACTACTTGTGAATATAAGTTTGTAACGATTATGTGAAACTCCCTTATATTCTAGCATCAAATTCATGCATGCAAACTAAGTTGGCCACCTTAATCAACATACAAGAATAAGTTCTGAATCAAACAGTTAAGCAAATTGCATTCACGATTCAAGAAATTATAACTGGAATTAATCAACTCATATTGCACATATAATCATGGTTTCAAAGTCTCCTCTAGCTAAAACGAGTTTAGCCTCTCATGTTCACAGCAAAACAAAGAGAAAATAAATTAAACATCGAACTAACGAAAGATAGAATACACCTAGAAACGCTCCAACAATCCAACGTCTTGAATGGCAGGGCACGGCTCCAAGGGACTCCTCTTCTTCTCTCATTCCTTGCTGCGGCACAATGAGGTGTTTGTGGTTAATGGTGGATGCGTATTGTGGTGGTGGATGGAGGATGGACGAATTGTGGTGAAGGATGGTGGGTGGTGAATGATTTGTGCGGCAATATGATGTATTTATAGGGCTGAGAAGAGGCACGGTTCCAAGGTAGCTTTGGAGAGAGATTTAGGACTCCAAATACACAAAGAACAAGGTTAAATTCGAGCAGATTCCAGGAGGGATAAGGAATAGGTCTAGCAGCAGGTATTTGGCCTTCTAGAAGGGGTTAGGTGCGGCACATTTGTATGAAAGGGATAGGCCTTCTAGAAACCTGATTTTAAGGTGTCCTAATGTAATTAGAGGTCCTCCTTGCAGCTGGAAACTAGGTAGAATAGGATTAGGATAAGGTTAGGATAAGATAAGGTAGTTTGGATAAGATAAGATAAGGTTTTGGATAATGTTTGGGATAATGTTCCATGTTTCTTGCTCTTTCCTTATCTTCTTTGTCTTGAACTTATTCTTCCATCTTTTTAGCTAATTCCTAGCCTTTCTTGAACTTCAATTTCGTCCATCCACCTTGCTTCATAAGTAAGTTATCCATTCCAAGCCCAAAAATGCTCTAAAACACTCCAAAATGCACTTTCTTGCTACTTTTGCCATTTGAACCTACAAACACACGAAACTACCTTAAAACACTATAATTAATGTAAATCAACTGAGTAAATGCAAGAAAACAAGCTAACTAAGTCGCATAAATATGCTCCTATCAAATTCCCCCACACTTAGCTTTTGCTAGTCCTCGAGCAAACAAAAAAACAAAACAAACAAAGCACAACTAGACCTTCCAACATTTGCCTCAGGGATTTCCAATGCAACATGACATGTTAAAAATCATTACTTACATAGATAGCACATACTTAATTGCAGTCACCATTCACTAGCTCGCATTCAATCAATTAAAATAATGTTTTGAATGTAGTAACATACCTTAGAGAATTCACTCAATTCCTCACCGGTTACTCTCTTATTTTCATACAGATTTTTTGACTACACTCCCTACACTAGGTATATGTGAGAAGATTGATGTAAACATGTAGACTAGCACTCACATATGTTTATAACAAAGAAGACACTTTCTGGAATTATTAATACATGTGCATATATATATGATCTCATGAACGGAATGCCATTACTTAGACGCGAGAACCAGGGATACCATATGCTAGTACCAATTCCAAACTCCATATTATTGAAACACACAACAATCAAGATAGAAGTCTAAGGGTTGCAACGGGGCTAAGGTATTGGCTAACAAAGAAGGGTAAGGTTGAACAAACATTGTTAAAGCGATAGTAAGCAAGTAATGAAATCGACCCTTAGAATTCACTCTTGCTGGCAGAAACTAACTTTAAACACAAGGGGAAGATTCATGCAACAATTAGGGCCAGATTTCACATATTTGGACCATTTCTTCAACAATCAACACTTAGAGCTCATTTTCACTTATTTTCAACTCTTTTTTTCTTTTTTTCTACACACTTTTCTTTTCTTTTTCTTATTCCACGAATTTTTTTTTTCGAGCTCTTTTCTTTGGCACACAAATCATACTAATAGATTTCCAACGAAAACTTTCCCCCACACTTGTTTTTCTGCATAATGTTCGTCAAAAGGAATTCCCTCTAAGTTATACTTACTATTCTTTAAGAACAAGGGTGTGGATGGTCCTATACTAGGCTAGGTAGGGAAAATGTAGACTAACAACAAAAATAGGCTAAACAAGGCTCAACGGGGATAAACATACAAAATATAATGCAAGGGATAAGGCTTTTTGGCTCTAGTTTTAACTAACAACTTCATCTTGTTATATGTTATGCTAATCAATTTTATGCTTTGAATGAAACGGGCATGAGTTCTAGTATTTGGATCCAAAATGATGAAACGCCTTCTAAGTAGCAACCAAGCAAAGAATAATGAGATCATGCAACGACATTAGAAAACAAGAACTTCACAGATTAATAACTCTCCAAATAAAGTTTAGGCTCAACTCTCTCAGGGTTGTAGCGTTAGTTTGAGTTCCTTCCTTCAAGCATGTTACAAAAACTGATTTTTTTTCTTTGTGATTAAATGTGAATTCGTAAATTACAATTGCAACCAAGCATAAACCAAAGAGCATATCAAACTTCCATCCATGTTTGTAACTTTCTTTAACAGTCATGCAATTTAAAAACCAAATCCTCATCATTATGTTGGAAGGTACCCTAAGACACAAACTAAAACACAAAAACAACTCTAAAACGACTCTTTTTGGGTTTTTCAAAACATATTCGGATTTTTCTTAAATGACACATAAAAACACTTCAAAACAATGAGCAACAACTTTAGAAGTGATAGGTGATAAAATCCCAAGAAAATCATGCAAAAACACTTAATTTACACCCCCCCCACACTTAAACCAAACATTGTCCTCAATGTTTCAATCATAGGCTCATACGTAAGCAAGCAAACGACACAACTAACAAACACGACAATAATGGCAAAGAAAAAGCAATAAAAAGTAGGGTTCAGGAACGCAAATCTGGTTATAGTGCCGAGCTTCCTAGGTCTTCTTTATTTGAATGCATGGGTTGCCTCCCAAGAAGCGCTTACTTTAACGTCTTCCAGCCGGACGGCACCTCCTTTTAAGCTTGATTAGGGCCTTTGGCATGGAAGGGATCTTTGAATGGAAGGTGGTACTAGAAATGATCCGGTAATGGTTTAAACTCAAGAGTGGGTGCCTGAATCATTAACAACATGTTAGTACAAAACGAAATTGAAATTCGGGGAGGTGGCTTACCTGTGTGCTCCGACAAGAACTCAAGGACAAACACCACTTCGAAAGTTTTAGGAAGCACATCCTTGCCGCACCATGGAGAAATTGAGGGGAATTCAGAGAAAGATTTAGGACTATTGCATTTGGCCATATTTGGTGCTTTAAGGGTTGTGACTTATCCTGTGTCATAAAATCTAACTTTTTTCGAAATTGTTGTCTCAAGTACATCTTCTTTGTTGAATTCTAGACATTCCCCATCCAATTCTTTCTCTTGAATCTTTTGAAAGGTTTCAAAGAAGCCTTTTTCACCCTCTTCTTCCTTGGATTGCATAAAACTGAAAGGGAAATGCACATTCGGTGGAATGGGGTAAAAAAAAAAATTGAATTTGGACTTACCTTGGTTGTAGTGGACGGCATATAGGGCTTAGGGGGCTGCAGCAAGGGTGGTGGAACAAGTGTAGGCTGCGGCAATGGTGGTTCTTCCCTTGCCGTGGCCTTGTCATCCTCCTCTTCCTCGAACAGCAGCTGTTCATCCATGTTTTGGCTGTGTTTGGACGGTTTTGGGTCAGCTCTTACCTCCATGCCACTTTCCAAGGTGATAGCTTCATCGATTTCAAAATCTCCCATTGAATTTGAGTTGGAGAGTTCACTTTGTTCTTGAATTTGCCTCATGAATTATGCGATCTGTCCCATTTGATTCTTCAATTCGCCCAACTCCTTGGCTTGATTTTGTAATCCCTAATTCCTCATATGGCTGCCAATATCCTTCTTGTTGAGCCTCTTTGGCTTGATTTTGTGAGCCCTGCGTCAAAGAAATTAGTTCATCAAGAATTTGATCACAAGCCATTGACGAACCTGAATTTGGTTGAAATTGTTGCGGGGGCCAATATCCTTCATGTTGAACTTGTTGAGGTTCCTACCACATAGAACTTGCATGATCACTCCAATCTGAATTATACGTGTTGGAAAACAAGTTGTTCCTTGCATGATTTTGGCCTTGATAAATCCAAGTATTGTCACTCTCCCAACCTCGTTGATCAGCTTGATATTCTTGCATTGTGGTCCTTTCGATATACTGGGACGTCAGAGAAGTGAGATTCGCTATTTGAGCTTGAAGATTGGCAATTGCCATGTCTTGCCTCCCTAGTACCTAAAATCAAAGAAAGAAAACTAAATCAAATATTAAAAGTAAAATAAACAAAACAAAATCAGAAACTAAAAACAAAAGACACAAAAAGAAACAAAGGGGGATTAGCAAAATTGCTAATCCCCGGCAACGGCGCCAAAATTTGATGTGTTATAAGTTAAGCACACAAATTGAACCCTCTTGTTGACAATTGTAGTAAAGATGCAAGTATGGATCGTTCTAGGCCGATGATTAGGAGGGCTTGCTAATCTACTAAAAACTGACTCAAAAACACAAAAAGAAACTTAAAAACAGAAAACTAGACTCTAAGACACTTAACTAGACTTATATGACTCAAAACAAGCTAAACAAACTCAAAACTGCATAAAACAATAAAAAAGACTCAAAAAAAACACTAAGACTTACTTTGGACGAAAATTGAATTGAACTTGACTCAAAACACTCAAAAAACTAAACTAAGACAGATTCTAACCTAAGACACACGACAAAGTAAAGGGGATTGGGTTTTAGAGTGAAATTAAGCTAAAACAAACAAAAACTAGAAACTAGACAGATTTGCACGAATTTGGGTATTTTGGATGTATGATGGGCTAGCTAGAGCGTTCTTATCCATACATGATATATATATGCACATGAATTGATTTCCAGTTATTCTTTCATTGAACTATGAATGACAATGCCCCAGATTAACCGTGTCATCACTAATTAACCCTCATATTTTCCTAAATTCATTGAATTGGATGGACAACGCATCGGCAACCAAATTATTCTCATCAAGTCCCCTACATGAACATCATAATAGAAATACAATCAGAGATCATTAAGTTCTGTGAAAATCATAAGCATTGACAAAGCATTCGTAACTATGACATCATGATACTCATGCCAGGAATTTAACTTAACGCGATCGTGACCAGCGACCTTCACTACTTGTGAATATAAGTTTGTAACGATTATGTGAAACTCCCTTATATTCTAGCATCAAATTCATGCATGCAAACTAAGTTGGCCACCTTAATCAACATACAAGAATAAGTTCTGAATCAAACAGTTAAGCAAATTGCATTCACGATTCAAGAAATTATAACTGGAATTAATCAACTCATATTGCACATATAATCATGGTTTCAAAGTCTCCTCTAGCTAAAATGAGTTTAGCCTCTCATGTTCACAGCAAAACAAAGAGAAAATAAATTAAACATCGAACTAACGAAAGATAGAATACACCTAGAAACGCTCCAACAATCCAACGTCTTGAATGGCAGGGCACGGCTCCAAGGGACTCCTCTTCTTCTCTCATTCCTTGCTGCGGCACAATGAGGTGTTTGTGGTGAATGGTGGATGCGTATTGTGGTGGTGGATGGAGGATGGACGAATTGTGGTGAAGGATGGTGGGTGGTGAATGATTTGTGCGGCAATATGATGTATTTATAGGGCTGAGAAGAGGCACGGTTCCAAGGTAGCTTTGGAGAGAGATTTAGGACTCCAAATCCACAAAGAACAAGGTTAAATTCGAGCAGATTCCAGGAGGGATAAGGAATAGGTCTTGCAGCAGGTATTTGGCCTTCTAGAAAGGGTTAGGTGTGGCACATTTGTAGGAAATGGATAGGCCTTCTAGAAACCTGATTTTAAGGTGTCCTAATGTAATTAGAGGTCCTCCTTGCAGCTGGAAACTAGGTAGAATAGGATTAGGATAAGGTTAGGATAAGATAAGGTAGTTTGGATAAGATAAGATAAGGTTTTGGATAATGTTTGGGATAATGTTCCATGTTTCTTGCTCTTTCCTTATCTTCTTTGTCTTGAACTTATTCTTCCATCTTTTTAGCTGATTCCTAGCCTTTCTTGAACTTCAATTTCGTCCATCCACCTTGCTCCATTAGTAAGCTATCCATTCCAAGCCCAAAAATGCCCTAAAACACTCCAAAATGCACTTTCTTGCTACTTTTGCCATTTGAACCTACAAACACACGAAAATAGCTTAAAACACTATAATTAATGTAAATCAACTAAGTAAATGCAAGAAAACAAGCTAACTAAGTCGCATAAATATGCTCCTATCAAATTCCCCCACACTTAGCTTTTGCTAGTCCTCGAGCAAAACAAAACAAACAAAACAAGCAAAGCACAACTAGACCTTTCAACATTTTGCCTCAGGGATTTCCAATGCAACATGACATGTTAAAAATTATTACTTACATAGATTTTAGTCGTCCTTACCCTCGAGCACATACCTAATTGCAGTCACCATTCACTAGCTCGCATTGAATCAATTAAAACAATGTTTTGAATGTAGTAACATGCCTTAGAGAATTCACTCAATTCCTCACTGGTTACTCTCTTATTTTCATACAGATTTTCTGACTACACTCCCTACACTAGGTATATGTCAGAAGATTGATGTAAACATGTAGACTAGCACTCACATATGTTTATAACAAAGAAGACACTTTCTGGAATTATTAATACATGTGCATATATATATGATCTCATGAACGGAATGTTACTACTTAGACGCGAGAACCAGGGATACCATATGCTCGTACCACAACATATCAATCATTTGTCCTAGTATTCTAAACCAAGCTATTGACCTCTAATTTATTGAGAATGTGTTTTGATCCTCTGCAAGCACGCGCAGAGAATCGAATTCCCCACAAACAAAATAGGAATCTTAAACTCAGACTTTTTTGTTTGTTTTATTTCTCTAATTTTGGTAAGGAGACAATTAGTAGACAGAATAATAATCATTGGAAAGATTGATCCCACTTTGCCAAATTCAAAACTCCTAAAATTGGTCAAATTTTCAAGCTTCTTAAGCTTTACTATAAAAACTAGCAAGAAACGAAGCCATCTGAAGAAGGCAAGAGCACACTTCCCCCACACAACTACCGTTCCAACTTCCAACTTCCAACTTCCAACTTCCAACTTCCAACTCAGAAAAAGTAAAAACATTTACTTTACTTAAAACTAAAGAATTTTTTTTTTTTTTACCAAGATTAAAGAATATTAAAAGTATATTCTACTCCACTTCTATGGCACAAAAGGAAGAAGCAACAAAGCCTTCTGAAGAAGGCAAGCCCAAGCCCCCTCCGGCGGACACAACCATGGCTATTGCTTCAACCGCAGCTCCCGCTCCTTCCTGGTTCACGCCCAAGAGGTGATTCATTTTCTTACACTTTTGGTTTATTTTTTCTTTTTGTTCTGTTCTGGGGTCTGTTTGGTTGGTGAGAATATATGGAATTCAAAAGAAATTTTTGGCCTTTTTATATTTTTTAGGGTTTTTGATTGTTTTTGTTACTTGGGTCTGGGAGATACACGGTATTTCTATGTGGGTTTCAGAGATTTTGGTGATTTCTTAGTTTTTCTCTACTTTCCCGGCAACCAACCCGGAAATTCGGTTTTTCTCCATGGTGGGCACTAATGTTCTTTCTGTGAAAGTTTATGGATGGAAAGGGAAAATAGTGAGAATTGTTGGATGCTTAATTAGTTAAACTATTTTGAAATTGAAAGGAGGAGGTGATGTATCATGTAAATGAATGCTCTGGAGTTAAGAATGTATTTATAAGTTTGAGCTTTCAGCTGGGTTGAGTCAAGTATCATCTGAAGGTTTTGCAAGACTTTTGAGTCACTTAAGTATCTCGTTGTGCAATATAAATGTCTTTATGCTGTGATTGCAGGTTACTTGTTATCTTTTGCTTGATTAACTTGATAAATTATGTGGACCGAGGAACAATAGCAAGCAATGGTGTCAATGGGAGCCTCGGAACTTGTACAGATAGTGATATATGCACGGCCGGTACTGGGATACAGTAAGATACTAAGAACTATTTGATGGTTTCCTTGTTTCTCTGGCTTTTCATATTTGGCTGTCTTCATGCATTGCTTGATTCCATTTATTTGAATGTGCTGAGTTTTCAGGTTTTTGCATATAATCACGTTCTAGGTGCTATGGTACAGAAACATTATTGAGGCTTCTGAAATAAACAAATGAGCATCCGTATCAATTTGTTATGGATAAAAAATTTCACTTGATTTCTAAGAGCACCATATTTGAGATGTTGCCAAATTTGTTCTCCGATTAATATACTTAGCTATGGTGTGTGAAACATATCCACCAACTACAGTCTGCAAAGGTGTTGAGACTTTAAGGTTGAGGCAGTTGCGGATTATCTGCATTTGATCCATTTTTAACCAATTTCTGTTCTGTTTACTACACGATGCTTGCAACATGCAGTCTTTTGAGATAAGTGTCTTCCTTTCTAATATAATATTTGCCTAATAATTCTCACCATTTCCTTGGGTATAAGATTTGCATAAAAATACTTTTGAACAATTGTTTGAAAGGCGTTGTCCTGGTCACCTTTTATACCTTTTATACTTCTTTACATTCTATGCCTTTGTTTTTGTTATTTTTGAGCTACTCGTGGGCCTGTCCTTTTCTTGTTGCCCTGCATGTGATAATTGTTTTCCATTTTCTTTTTCCTATTTTCTGATAAATGTTTTACTTTCCATAGAAATATAAATAATCCTTGACAGTTCCAATATTCTTAATTTCTTTTTTTATGTAGGGGGGAGTTTCACTTGAATAACTTTCAAGATGGAGTTCTATCATCAGCTTTTATGGTTGGACTGCTTATTGCTTCTCCTATATTTGCATCATTAGCAAGGAGGTAACAATCACCTGTTAATATAGACCATACATCAAACAAGAGTCATACATATTATGTCTGTCTATGAAGAGAATTTTGTTGCATGCGGACACACACACACACACAATCCCTCCCTCCTCTATGTATGCATCTATGAATATACATACATATAGATGAGCTTCAAGTGCAAACAGTCTACATGCGGGCTAGTTTCGTTTGAAGAGCAGGCTGGTTTTTGCCCCATTCTGTTGACACGTTGATGATACTCCTCCTCCTCCTCCTCTTCCTCCCCCTCCCTCCTCCTTTATGTATGCATCTATGAATATACACGCATAAAGTTGAGCTTCAAGTGCAAACAGTCTACATACGGACTAGTTTTGTGTGGAGCAGGCTGGTTTTTGCCCCATTCTGTTGACAAGTTGATGACGTTAGGGTGTAGGGTTTAGGATTTATCTCAATTTCTGGGCTTAGGGTTTAAATTTTAGCACTCAGGCTTTGGGTTTCTGGAGAGAGATAGGGTGCCGTCTATGATGCAGTAGCAGTACACGCGATCATATAAGAAGTGGACTATATATATGTATATATATATGTCTCTGTGTGTGTGTGTAGTTATGTATAAATTCAGAAGCATTTGGATTTCTTATTTTTGCCATTTTAAATTTTGCAGTGTAAGTCCATTTAGGCTCATTGGAGTTGGATTATCAGTTTGGACCTTTGCGATAGTTGGTTGTGCTTGTTCATTCGATTTCTGGTCCATTACTATTTGCCGCATGTAAGTAACTTCATCCTTCTTGTTTTATTGATATAACTTCTCCCCCAGTTTGTTGCTTCTTGATGTTACGTTTTTGAGCAATCCAGTAATGTGGGATATTGTTTGATCATGTTTGTTTGTTTTCCTTGTTTTAATTCCTTTTCTGTTCTCTAAAGGCTAGTTGGTGTTGGGGAAGCTTCATTTGTTAGTCTTGCAGCTCCATTCATTGACGATAATGCCCCAGCTGCTCAGGTGTGGTATCTTTTGTTTCATGGCATGCCAAACATTTTAAATTTGTTGGTTCCATTTGGTTTTTACTCAACGGTGGGATATACTTCTGAAGATTTCGAACCTTATTAAAAAGTATATCTCAAAAGAAAAAACTACATTACCTAAAAATAAGTATATCTAAAAGAAAAAACTATATATTTATTCTCAGTTTAAGTGTGAAAAATTAAAGAAAATATATAAGCAAAATATTGTGACAAAACCCATTTAAAAATACGGCATCCTATGGATTATAAAAAATTCAAGATGTATTAAGTCGAGTTGTAATTTTCCTTTTTTTTTTCTTTTCTTTCCCTATATAAAGCCAGTGTAGTGTAACTTGGTCACTGCCTTATCTACGAATGTCAAGTGTTATCACTCTGCAGTAGTGTGCCATAGAACATGTATGATTCCGTGTCAGAAATATGTTAGAGTTGCAGTGCTAATTGACTTTTCTATGCTATCAAGAGCTTTGGATATGTTCTTAGTAGTAGGTTTTCTTTTACTGTGTCATTCTGAACACACCCCACCTGTTCATTCATGTATATATTCTTTTTGATGTTGGATACACCCCCATTGCTTTTTTATTTTATTATTTTAATATAGATTTGCTGTCAATTGACTTATGCTGTGTCTATTATTTCAGAAAACTGCATGGCTTGGTATGTTCTTCATGTGCATACCAAGTGGATATGCACTTGGCTATGTTTATGGTGGGCTGGTAAGTTATACTTAATTGCGACGGGGGTTAGTTTCATTTGGCATATGTGGTGTCTTGACCCAAATAAAAATTTCTAGATAGAATTCTTTGTATAAATATGCGTATTTGTTTACGGTTTGATGGTCCTTACTTGTTCCCACGTTGATCATTTTTTGGTTGTCTGTTATTTATAATACATAGGTTGGAAGTTACACCAAGTGGCGCTATGCATTTGTTGGGGAAGCAATCCTTATGCTTCCATTTGCTATTCTAGGGTTTGTTATGAAGCCTTTGCAGCTGAAAGGTGTGATTTTAGGCATCAATTCATTGTCTTCCATGGTTTTACCATATTTTTAAGGGTCATTGCTAACCAATTTGTGATTACAGGTTTTTTTCATCCTGAATCAAAAAAAGCACTGACAGCAGTGGAAACGGCTGTTGAAGAAGTTCAAGGTACTGATATATATGGTAATATGGAAGCTGTATCAACAGATAATGGACCATTATAAAAACAAAGCCGTGTCCTGTATCTGACTAGCTGCAGAATAGCTTATAATTGGAACAACAAAGGGATAGAGGAGATGTCAAAAGACACACGAGGTTTGACAGAAAAATGATAGAAGAGCAATGCTCAATTCTTCATTACCATAAAATTATAATTCCAAATTCTCTCCTTTAACATATCAAACTCCTTCCCTAATATACTAGTGTGCCAAAACATCTTCATCAATGTAGATACAACTCCCTAAGCCACTGAAGCATATTAAATGACAATTGTTCCACCTAGCCACTTAATTTAAAACACAACTTACAATGCATCAAAATTACTACAAATATTAAATCACAGCCTAAGATACATGAATCTCAAATTAATAATTAACGGAAGGACCAAACACCAAAATACCAAAAGCCCCGTTGAATAAACTCCTTATGCACTGCATCAATCAATGAATAACTTTGTGATTTTAGTATTTTACCGTCTGTTTATACTGCATAACTGCATTTTTTAGGAGTTCTATTAATTTATATGATAACTTTTCTCAGATTTTCTTTTTGGGATAAAAACTAAGTTGAGTTGAGTTGACAGGAAAATTTATGTTACGATACGTCCGTCTGATAAAATTTTATGAAAAATCTCTAAATCCCCTATCCTGTAAGAGGATTGCTTCACTAATAGGTTTCCTCATTTCCTCAAGTTTTTAGGTAGCAAATGCTCATGAGTCATGATTCTGAATAAATTCTGAACATTGTGTTATGCATTACGAAGTAATGATGCTATGTGTCATGTTCGTTAGAGGTGCTCTTTGGCAACCGTAAACTCTTATGATGTAAAAGGTGTAAAATATGTATTTTAAAAGTTCTGTTATGTTAGTTAATCATCGTTTCCTTAGTTTCTGCCCCTCTTTCTTGACCAGAAAGTACTGCTGATAATGTTTTATGAACTTTTTATTTTTATCAGGATCGTGAAGGTTTCCGTTCTGTTAATTGTATTATAGTTACTCTTTTCCTTTGACATGCTAATTTTGCTTTGAAACTCTGTACAGATTCAGATACTTCGAATGGTGAACATGCTTCCTGTTCGATGAAGGAACATGTGAGAAATTCTACCTTACAAAAATCTTCCAAGTGAGTCACTCATCCTTAAGCTCATATGTATGTAATACATTTCTTAGTTCCACAATCAAAGATCTTGTCAAATATTAGATAAATCCAAAATCATTAAGACATCTAGTTGTAGCAAAAAATTAGATGAACAGAGTGTTTCAACAAAACACTAAAGTGGCCACCATTTAATTGAGAGGGTAAATGGTTTCAGATTTGGGTGACTTTTTGCTACAATGATATTTGATAGAGGACCTAAAAACTAGACATTTTGGATTGTTGAAATATAATGTGGAGTGGGCCTACAACGGGTGTCCCTCAATTGAAGCTACCTCTCTGTAATATAATCTCTAAAATTTATATTTGTGCTTGTATATACCTAGACACACAACCACCTTTTTGGTGGGGATAAAGCATTATGATTCATGTGAAAATTAACTAAGCTTACAAGTTCAGTGTACGTTAGCCTTGCTCAACTTGAAACAATATTTCAGCCGACATAAATACACTGCTTTTTTTTATCTTATGGGATGAGAAGCACGAGATTTATTAGAGAAAATGCAAGGGATACAAGAAACATGGACTCGTAGTCCATGAAACACTATTCCAGTTAATTAAATGACACTCCTTTCCTAAGGGATAAGAAACACCAAGATTGTTAGAGAAACACTAGGAATCCAAGAAACATGGTCATGCATTCCATGAAACACCTAAAGAAAACTTAAGAAACACTCCATAAACTTCACTCTCTATTTGAATTTCCGTATCCTTCTTAAGTGGTCAATTATTACCATGCTCACCCTGGTCATACAGAGACAGTAGTTGAATTACACAAGGAACAAAGAAGTTTGAAAAGAATTAAAAGGTATTAATGAAATATATATCGTTTAAATGGAACATTTATAAATCAAACCCTGAATATGTTAAGCATTAATGTTAGCATAAAATCAGTAACCAGGTGGACTTTTCAGTGAATCATTTATGAGAATTGGAAAGATTAGTTGTAAGCTGGTGTAAGTTGCTCGGGTGTGTTTTAATGTTGGCCACCGTTTTCTCCTCATAATATATCCTTGAGGATAAATTCAGCTTTTTGTTTAAATGGTAATGGTATGCACATGTTTATCATATTAATAGTCTCCACTATAACTGTCAAATAAAGCAACCGTGAGAGGTCGCATTAGGCATTGTAAAGTATATGTGGGTTCCACTTGCATGACAGTAAAGCATTACTCGTTAAACTATTGTTTTGTTTAACTTTCTATGTTATGTCACGTGCTATTATGCTCAATAAGTTTTAGAAGAAATAGTAAACATATATGTATTGATACCTGAGATCTTATTTTATGGCAGGTCAAAATTGGTATCAAACATAAAGAATCAAATTTCAAGGTTTTTGAAAGATGTGAAGGTGCTATTGGTGGATAAGGTTTATGTTGTGAATGTTTTAGGTACTTATCTTTTTCTTTCCCCACCTGCTTTACCAACTAGTGTTTGTATATGAATTTCTTTGGTTCATGGTTGTTTCTTTGTATGGTTCTTTCACTGGCTAAGTTTCCTGAGAACTCATTCAGTGGTGTAATATTTTAGTCATCATTCTGCTTTCGTCTTTATCTATATACAATTCCCTGAAAATGTGAAATTTTCATTTGTAGGTTACATAGCATACAACTTTGTCATAGGTGCATACTCATATTGGGGGCCTAAGGCTGGATATAATATATATCATATGGTAAGCATTTCACTTTGATTGTATAGATTTGTATTATTCAATATTTTTTTCCTTTCTTATTCTCGGCGTAGTCGTAGTTGATGTTAAGTAGTTAGGAGATAGCTCCGTGATAAAACCTGCTTTAAATTGATGGTCTTTTGGCAGACTGATGCAGATCTTATATTTGGAGGTATTACAATTGTGTGCGGAATATTGGGCACACTAGCGGGAGGCTTTCTTCTGGATTATATGACTAACACTATCTCTAATGCTTTTAAGGTAATCCAAAATGTTTTACTTGATACCATTATCTAACGAATCTATAAAATGAAAGTTGTTTATATGCAATACTGCTGCTTGGCTATGGATAACTTGTGTAGTCATTGTCCAATCCTTGTGTTCCTTTTTGTTTCTTTGCCTTTGCATCACTAAGTACTAGACTGTATTGCAGCTTCTTTCAGTGGTAACGTTAATTGGGGGTGCCTTTTGCTTTGGTGCCTTTTGCTTCAAGAATATGTATGCTTTCCTAGCTCTTTTCGCAATCGGTGAACTACTTGTCTTTGCAACTCAGGTACGTTCCTATTCAAAGAAATTTTCTCCTATTATTTTTTTGGTTTTGTTCAAGTTGCCTATGCTGCCGAACACTGAACTACTTTGTATGGCTCAAAAAGTAGATAATTACCGTATTCCACTGTTTGCAAGATTGATATTTAGTGCCAGACCTAATACTCACTCCTCTTGGTCTTCTATGTTTCCCTTTTGCAGAGTCCTGTAAATTACATTAATCTCCATTGTGTTAAACCTAATATGAGGCCACTATCTATGGCTATTTCAACGGTTTCAATTCATATCTTCGGTGATGTACCTTCCGCACCTCTTGTTGGAGTTCTCCAGGTTTGCCTTCCAGTATTTCATTATATGTCATTTAACTTGCAAATGATCCCTTTAGAAATCCTTAGTTGCACATTCTAACTGAGTATTCTTCTTTCTTTCGGTTTTGGATTGGTTGTCGACTGTGCAGGATGCAATTAACAACTGGAGGAAGACTGCTCTTATTCTAACAGCCATTTTGTTTCCAGCAGGTGTAATATGGTTTATAGGTAAGTTTCTGGCAGTTGCCCCGTTATTTTACTGTGGAACTTTTTGAATTTGAGGATTTGTCAGACGATGGAATCTTAATTAGTGCATGGATATTTGAGTAATTCCAAAATAGATGAGATGTTAGTACTCCATGTGTCACAATACAAGTGGAGGGACACGGAAAAATATATCATCTCTCTACTTGTATTGTGGCACGTGGATTACCAGCTTGTGTAATGGGTACTTGGAAATCGAGATTTGTAATCCTTATTTGGCTACCATCACAGGAATCTTTCTGCACAGCGTGGATAGATTTAACGAGGAAAGTGAGCATCAGGTGACCATCCAAACCGAAAGGTCGAACACAACGCCGTTGCTTGAAGGGAAGAAGATAGAAACAACTGAATCTGTTGCTGAACCATGAGACAAGATATTTTCTTCTCTTTTATCTTTCGTTGCAACCTGTCACATATCCAGGTCTTGTTTAGTAGGTTGTTCGAGTTCCTGTACATACGGTCCCAAGTGCTATAATTTCTTATAAAATTTCTACTTTCCAATGCACGTGTTCATATTTGTTCTTCTTTCTGAATTTTTTTTTTTTTTTTTTCAAAGGTTGTACAAAAATGCATGTTAATAATTCGATCATTTTCTTTTCTTTGGCATGTTAATAATTCCACCATTTTCGAGTTTTTTTTTTCAGTTGTGTTCTTTTTTTTTCCCCGGATATGGAAGCATGATTATATGAGATTGTTGCCTAAGTGTTGTTTTGTTTTTTTTTTGTCCACGTGGCACCGATGACAGTGATACCGAATACAATGTGGAAGGTTGAAGGTTGTTGCTTAGTTTGTTGCTTAGTAATTTAAATTCAAAGATGGTTCATGTTCTCATTAAGTTAGGTTCATGTTATCATTAAGTTTATGTTTAGTAACCTCTTCTTGGAAGGTAGAAAGTTGTTCCATGCCAAGCTATTTAAAATCCACTACTCATGTATGGAATTATTGAGAAATTAAGAATTACTTTTAAACTTGGTTTAGTGAAGAGTGTTTTTCTTCCTATCCGTAAACTCTTATCTCTTTTCCGAGAGTGGCCGAATGTGCTTTCGCTGTTGGCAGGCTTGATTGTCATCAAGACACTGATAATAACAGCAATAGGCCCTCGTGTTGGACTTACTTTACAAGAAAGTGTAAGAATAGGACTGCTTCTATCTCAAGGAAGTGAGTTCGGATTTGTAGTTTTTTCGCTTGCAAATAGGTGAGTTATAAACTCATAACTCGTTATATCAAACAGAAAATAACTGACTGAACATTTCAGGATTTCTATCTGTTTAATAACTTCCTGCCTTGTCGAAACAGGCTTGGTGTACTGCCACACGAGCTTAACAAGTTGCTTATAATTGTCGTTGTCTTGTCAATGGCATTGACCCCATTGCTCAATGAAGCTGGAAAAAGGGCTGCGGAATTGATTGATGACAAATTTGGTGCGGAGGATGTAAGTTCCTACATCCTGTAGGAATTGATTGATGATAAATCTGGCATTGATGTGGCTGGATTGATTTTTCATGCATTAACTCTTTAAATTACAACTCAAGGCCATAACATTACTTGTTTAACGTTTTATTCGAAACTGAACATAATCATTTAAATTTTCTTCACTCTAATCAATTTTTTTCTACTTTTCTTTTTAATAATTTATTTATGATAAATCATAAAGTAGTACAACCATCCAGTATTTCTGAATTAGTTTGATTTATAATATTCCCATATCTTCAGTTTCAATTTAGTGCCTGAATTTTGAACAAATTTGTACAGAAAGCTGCTGAGGTGGTGAACTTTGATTCAAGTGAACCTGTTGTTATTCTTGGATTTGGACAAATGGGCCAGGTAAGGTTAACTTGTGTTGTTCTGCAAGATTATAGTTGCGAGTGAGCTGTGGGTCTCAGATCCTATTGTAATTCCAATTGCTCTCTCTCTTTCTCTCATGTCCAGGTCCTTGCCAATTTCTTGACCACCCCATTGGCTTCTGGGATGAATAGCGATAATCCGGGATGGCCGTTTGTAGCTTTTGATCTGGATCCTTCTGTGGTGAAGGTCAATGGAGTTTATTTTCGTTGCTTTCTATGTTAAAAAGAGGATTTTATATGAATGATTGCTTACTCAGTTCGGAATACTTGAATGACTTCTTGTTTAGTCTGAAATAGTCGATGACTTGTAATAAAGCAAGTGAAATCTTATTAATTGCCATAATTAATTGAGGAAGTCTGGATTTAATAACTTCAACAGAACAGTGGATTTGGAATTGTCAGGTATAAAGTACTATATGATTTTACACCCCCTGAGAATGAAATGATTGTCAGCCACCAAATTGGTTTTTGTATAGTTGTAATATTTTCTGATAGCATGAAAACAGCAAGGATCTCATCAACAATGCAGTAATCTTGATATCATAAACGTTATATTTAACAAGCCTCAAGAGCTAAACTGTGGTAGACACACCTTCTAATCTAGATATCATATGTTGTTTTGGGACTCTAATTGCATAATTGCATTAGAAGCTGGGAATCAGTGCTGAAAAAGTCAAATATGCTTAATATGCAGATTGGAATTTGCTACCCAGATAAAGTTTATTATTGTTTTCATTTTATTTTCCTTAAACCGTATTAGTTTTTTGATTGACACTTGAAGTTTGACATCTTTAAACGAATGGAAAATCTATATATTTATTGCAGTTCTTTTTTTCTTTTACGTATGTTAAGGATAAATTGATATACTTGGTGATGACATTAAAATATTTTCACCATTCCTTTTACAGGCGTCTAGGGAACTTGGTTTTCCAATTCTGTATGGGGATGGATCACGTCCAGCAGTTTTGCAATCTGCTGGCATCGCTTCCCCAAAAGCTGTCATGGTTATGTACACTGCGAGGAGTAAAACTACTGAGGCCGTTCAAAGGCTTCGACATGCTTTCCCAGCGGTAATGATCTCTCTCTCTCTTGTCAATCCAATATAAGCACATAGGATGCAATCACACAAAGTAGACAGAAAAAGTCCTTGCCTTGTGACAAAACAATAAGAGGACTGAAACTGTATTTGGGTTCACTAGAAGCCACATCAAAGGGAAAAAATTGTTCTCAGGAACTTGTGAATTTCAGTGCTTGTGATTGATAGAAACATTTTTCCTTATATCAAACATGTTGTTTTATATGCAAGGTCCATGTTATCCAATCTTGGGCTAAAAGCACAGGTTTCAAACTTGCTATTGCTGCATGAATTATCCTTGAATTGAGCTTCTCTTGTTTTGGATTTCAATTCAATGTATGACATACAGTGGTTTTTAAACCCATTTTTGGATGAAGCCTGAAATTGTTTTTGTTTTCCTCTTCTTTATACGGTTTTCCACTGACTTTGGAACATGTCTGCGTGTGTGTGCGCGCGCGTGGGGACGGGGTTCTCAGTATGCATTATCTTCATTCCAGCTCTTCTGTATTCATCTGGACCCTGACGTGGTTTAGTTATACAGCTTACAATCATAGAAGTTTAGAGTAAGAAATATTACTTATTGAGATCGTACAATTTGTGCCTCAAGGAGTTTCCCATTGAACTCTGATTTGAAGGGAACTGTAGAACCAATAAATTTGATTCGACATCCAATTCAATTTGAGAGTCCTAGTCTTTTTTGGCTATACATTGAGTGTACCAGCTCAAGTACTATGAAGGCTAAATTCCTGCCAATATCATTTCCTTTCTTCCGGATTTTAAACCCTTTTGTATACTTCTCCACTGTGGTCTGAATATGGTAAAAGTTCTGTATTGGCAGATCCCAATTTATGCCAGAGCTCTGGATCTCAAGCACCTTTTAGAACTGAAGCAATCAGGTGCAACAGATGCTATTCTGGAAAGCGCAGAGGTATCAAATTAATTGATTGTTATTGTTTGCGTTATTGAATACATAACTAGCAAGTCTTTTTTTAATACAATTTGACACCAGACTAATATTTTAATTCATGCAGACGAGTCTGCAGCTGGGCTCCAAGCTTTTGAAAGGGTTTGGAGTTATGTCTGATGATGTGAACTTTCTTCGTCAACTCATTCGGGATTCCATGGAGCTCCAAGCTCAAGGAGTGAGCAAAACTGATGATAAAGAACTTAATGATTTGCAACCGATGCAGGTACTTGCATGCATCCTACACTGAAATTGCTTTGTCTAATCTTATCGCTCGTTATCTTTCCCCCTCGTTTTCATTGTTTCTTGTATAATCATGCGACCTTGGATACCCTTCGTGACATTTTGAAGACGCAAAAGTTATAGCAATGTCGAGTTGAGCTACTAGAATTATTATGTAAATCTTATTGATACAATGCCGTAGAATGATCTATGTATAATAACTATTGGTTTGGTTGACAAGGTGAGAGTTGCGGACTTAATTGATGACGCTGTACCCCTTTCACCAACTCCATCAGAAGACGAATCATGGGGGCTAAACCAGGAAGATGCTTCTTATAGCGTGGCATCTGAGGGGGATGTGGATGAAGCAAAGCAAGACAGTGAGCTCCACCGGTCAGAGCATACAGAAGAAAAAGAAGAAGTTTCACATCGCGGCTTAGATACAGAGAACGGTATTGCAATGAAATCACAAGACGTTGAGGGATCAACCTCTTGCGTAACAACAAAGGATGAACTGTGATTAAGGAGGGAAAATAGTTTATAAGCTTGATTTTTCGGTCAAAGTGAAATCATAATTCCTTGATGAAGGTTTCAAAAACTAGTCTGTTTTGCTTGAGACTAGCAATGCGCGCAGGAACAAACTAAACTCTCGGACGCCAATATTCTTTGTTTCAGGAAACGGAGCAAGGGGTGCTAATTCTTCTTATCAACCTATAGGCTTGTATATTTTTTCAATTCTTTGTTTCCTGACAATGCTCGAGAAATATACGATAGAATGTTTTAGTTTTAGTGTTTTTTTCCTTCCTTTTGTTCCGAAGCTTAAACCATGTGGTTTACACCAAACCAAAAACAAAGGTGCACGTAGAAAAAACAATGGAAATGATAAACACACACCATTTTTAGCTTCATACACACAAGTTTAATTTTGTTTGTCGTTTTCGTTTGATTTATTCAATTCAATAGTTATGAATAAAAAAGGGTATATGAAAAATAAAAGTTATGTGTATGAGACTTTCACGCAACGTTAGAAATCCGACGATTCCAAAAAGAACCCTCTCCTTCCAACACAAAATTGAAAAAAAAAGAAGAGAATTTTTAAAGATTTTTCCATGAAACATGTGTCATCCCACCATTGATGCGTTATAAGTTAAGCACACAAATTGAACCCTCTTGTTGACAATTGTAGTAAAGATGCAAGTATGGATCGTTCTAGGCCGAGGATTAGGAGGGCTTGCTAATCTACTAAAAACTGACTCAAAAACACAAAAAGAAACTTAAAAACAGAAAACTAGACTCTAAGACACTTAACTAGACTTATATGACTCAAAACAAGCTAAACAAACTCAAAACTGCATAAAACAATAAAAAAGACTCAAAACAGACACTAAGACTTACTTTGGACGAAAATTGAATTGAACTTGACTCAAAACACTCAAAAAACTAAACTAAGACAGATTCTAACCTAAGACACACGACAAAGTAAAGGGGATTGGGTTTTAGAGTGAAATTAAGCTAAAACAAACAAAAACTAGAAATAGACAGATTTGCACGAATTTGGGTATTTTGGATGGATGATGGGCTAGCTAGAGGGTTCTTATCCACACATGATATATATATGCACATGAATTGATTTCCAGTTATTCTTTCATTGAACTATGAATGACAATGCCCCAGATTAACCGTGTCATCACTAATTAACCCTCATATTTTCCTAAATTCATTGAATTGGATGGACAACGCATCGGCAACCAAATTATTCTCATCAAGTCCCTTACATGAACATCATAATAGAAATACAATCAGAGATCATTAAGTTCTGTGAAAATCATAAGAATTGACAAAGCATTCGTAACTATGACATCATGATACTCATGCCAGGAATTTAACTTAACGCGATCGTGACCAGCGACCTTCACTACTTGTGAATATAAGTTTGTAACGATTATGTGAAACTCCCTTATATTCTAGCATCAAATTCATGCATGCAAACTAAGTTGGCCACCTTAATCAACATACAAGAATAAGTTCTGAATCAAACAGTTAAGCAAATTGCGTTCACGATTCAAGAAATTATAACTAGAATTAATCAACTCATATTGCACATATAATCATGGTTTCAAAGTCTCCTCTAGCTAAAACGAGTTTAGCCTCTCATGTTCACAGCAAAACAAAGAGAAAATAAATTAAACATCGAACTAACGAAAGATAGAATACACCTAGAAACGCTCCAACAATCCAACGTCTTGAATGGCAGGGCACGGCTCCAAGGGACTCCTCTTCTTCTCTCATTCCTTGCTGCGGCACAATGAGGTGTTTGTGGTGAATGGTGGATGCGTATTGTGGTGGTGGATGGAGGATGGGCGAATTGTGGTGAAGGATGGTGGGTGGTGAATGATTTGTGCGGCAATATGATGTATTTATAGGGCTGAGAAGAGGCACGGTTCCAAGGTAGCTTTGGAGAGAGATTTAGGACTCCAAATCCACAAAGAACAAGGTTAAATTCGAGCAGATTCCAGGAGGGATAAGGAATAGGTCTACCAGCAGGTATTTGGCCTTCTAGAAGGGGTTAGGTGCGGCACATTTGTATGAAAGGGATAGGCCTTCTAGAAACCTGATTTTAAGGTGTCCTAATGTAATTAGAGATCCTCCTTGCAGCTGGAAACTAGGTAGAATAGGATTAGGATAAGGTTAGGATAAGATAAGGTAGTTTGGATAAGATAAGATAAGGTTTTGGATAATGTTTGGGATAATGTTCCATGTTTCTTGCTCTTTCCTTATCTTCTTTGTCTTGAACTTATTCTTCCATCTTTTTAGCTGATTCCTAGCCTTTCTTGAACTTCAATTTCGTCCATCCACCTTGCTTCATATGTAAGTTATCCATTCCAAGCCCAAAAATGCTCTAAAACACTCCAAAATGCACTTTCTTGCTACTTTTGCCATTTGAACCTACAAACACAAGAAACTACCTTAAAACACTATAATTAATGTAAATCAACTGAGTAAATGCAAGAAAACAAGCTAACTAAGTCGCATAAATATGCTCCTATCAAATTCCCCCATACTTAGCTTTTGCTAGTCCTCGAGCAAAACAAAAAAACAAAACAAACAAAGCACAACTAGACCTTCCAACATTTGCCTCAGGGATTTCCAATGCAACATGACATGTTAAAAATCATTACTTACATAGATAGCACATACTTAATTGCCGTCACCATTCACTAGCTCGCATTCAATCAATTAAAACAATGTTTTGAATGTAGTAACATGCCTTAGAGAATTCACTCAATTCCTCACCGGTTACTCTCTTATTTTCATACAGATTTTTTGACTACACTCCCTACACTAGGTATATGTGAGAAGATTGATGTAAACATGTAGACTAGCACTTTTATAACAAAGAAGACACTTTCTGGAATTATTAATACATGTGCATATATATATGATCTCATGAACGGAATGCCATTAATTAGACGCAAGAATCAGGGATACCATATGCTAGTACCAATTCCAAACTCCACATTATTGAAACACACAACAATCAAGATAGAAGTCTTAGGGTTGCAACGGGGCTAAGGTATTGGCTAACAAAGAAGGGTAAGGTTAAACAAACATTGTTAAAGCGATAGTAAGCAAGTAATGAAATCGACCCTTAGAATTCACTCTTGTTGGCAGAAACTAACTTTAAACACAAGGGGAAGATTCATGCAACAATTAGGGCCAGATTTCACATATTTGGACCATTTCTTCAACAATCAACACTTAGAGCTCATTTTCACTTATTTTCAACTCTTTTTTTCTTTTTTTCTACACACTTTTCTTTTCTTTTTCTTATTCCACGAATTTTTTTTTTTCGAGCTCTTTTCTTGGGCACACAAATCATACTAATAGATTTCCAACGAAAACTTTCCCCCACACTTGTTTTTCTGCATAATGTTCGTCAAAAGGAATTCCCTCTAAGTTATACTTACTATTCTTTAAGAACAAGGGTGTGGATGGTCCTATACTAGGCTAGGTAGGGAAAACGTAGACTAACAACAAAAATAGGCTAAACAGGCTCAACGGGGATAAACATACAAAATATAATGCAGGGGATAAGGCTTTTTGGCTCTAGTTTTAACTAACAACTTCATCTTGTTATATGTTATGCTAATCAATTTTATGCTTTGAATGAAACGGGCATGAGTTCTAGTATTTGGATCCAAAATGATGAAACGCCTTCTAAGTAGCAACCAAGCAAAGAATAATGAGATCATGCAACGACATTAGAAAACAAGAACTTCACAGATTAATAACTCTCCAAATAAAGTTTAGGCTCAACTCTCTCAGGGTTGTAGCGTTAGTTTGAGTTCCTTCTTTCAAGCATGTTACAAAAACTGATTTTTTTTTCTTTGTGATTAAATGTGAATTCGTAAATTACAATTGCAACCAAGCATAAACCAAAGAGCATATCAAACTTCCATCCATGTTTGTAACTTTCTTTAACAGTCATGCAATTTAAAAACCAAATCCTCATCATTGTGTTGGAAGGTACTCTAAGACACAAACTAAAACACAAAAACAACTCTAAAACGACTCTTTTTGGGTTTTTCAAAACATATTCGGATTTTTCTTAAATGACACATAAAAACACTTCAAAACAATGAGTAACAACTTTAGAAGTGATAGGTGATAAAATCCCAAGAAAATCATGCAAAAACACTTAATTTACCCCCCCCCCCACACTTAAACCAAACATTGTCCTCAATGTTTCAATCATAGGCTCATACGTAAGCAAGCAAACGACACAACTAACAAACACGACAATAATGGCAAAGAAAAAGCAATAAAAAGTAGGGTTTAGGAACGCAAATCTGGTTATAGTGCCGAGCTTCCTAGGTCTTCTTTATTTAAATGCATGGGTTGCCTCCCAAGAAGCGCTTACTTTAACGTCTTCCAGCCGGACGACACCTTCTTTTAAGCTTGATTAGGGCCTTTGGCATGGAAGGGATCTTTGAATGGAACGTGGTACTTGAAATGATCCGGTAATGGTTTAAACTCAAGAGTGGGTGCCTGAATCATTAACAACATGTTAGTACAAAACGAAATTGAAATTCGGGGAGGTGGCTTACCTGTGTGCTCCGACAAGAACTCAAGGACAAACACCACTTCGAAAGTTTTAGGAAGCACATCCTTGCCGCACCATGGAGAAATTGAGGGGATTTCAGAGAAAGATTTAGGACTATTGCATTTGGCCATATTTGGTGCTTTGAGGGTTGTGACTTATCCTGTGTCATAAAATCCAACTTTTTTCGAAATTGTTGTCTCAAGTACATCTTCTTTGTTGAATTCTAGACATCCCCCATCCAATTCTTTCTCTTGAATCTTTTGAAAGGTTTCAAAGAAGCCTTTTTCACCCTCTTCTTCCTTGGATTGCATAAACCTGAAAGGGAAATGCACATTCGGTGGAATGGGGTAAAAAAAAATTGAATTTGGACTTACCTTGGTTGTAGTGGACGGCATATAGGGCTTAGGGGGCTGCAGCAGGGTGGTGGAACAAGTGTAGGCTGCGGCAAGAGTGGTTCTTCCCTTGCCGTGGCCTTGTCATCCTCCTCTTCCTCGAACAGCAGCTGTTCATCCATGTTTTGGCTGTGTTTGGACGGTTTTGGGTCAGCTCTTACCTCCATGCCACTTTCCAAGGTGATAGCTTCATTGATTTCAAAATCTCCCATTGAATTTGAGTTGGAGAGTTCACTTTGTTCTTGAATTTGCCTCATGAATTATGCGATCTCTCCCATTTGATTCTTCAATTCGCCCAACTCCTTGGCTTGATTTTGTAATCCCTAATTCCTCATATGGCTGCCAATATCCTTCTTGTTGAGCCTCTTTGGCTTGATTTTGTGAGCCCTGCGTCAAAGAAATTAGTTCATCAAGAATTTGATCACAAGCCATTGACGAACCTGAATTTGGTTGAAATTGTTGCGGGGGCCAATATCCTTCATGTTGAACTTGTTGAGGTTCCTACCACATAGAACTTGAATGATCACTCCAATCTGAATTGTACGTGTTGGAAAACAAGTTGTTCCTTGCTTGATTTTGGCCTTGATAACTCCAGGTATTGTCACTCTCCCAACCTCGTTGATCAGCTTGATATTCTTGCATTGTTGTCACATCCCGACCCGGGGTCCACCACATCCCGGGCCCGCTCTACCACCGTAGCACGATATTGTCCGCTTTGGGCCCCGACTACGCCCTCACGGTTTTGTTTCTGGGAACTCACACGAGAACTTCCCAGTGGATCACCCATCATGGGAGTGCTCTCGCGCGCTACTCGCTTAACTTCGGAGTTCTTATGGAACCCAAAGCCAGTGAGCTCCCAAAAGGCCTCGCGCTAGGTAGGGATGGGAATATACATATAAGGATCACTCCCCTAGGCGATGTGGGATCTCACAATCCACCCCCCTTAGGGGCCCGACGTCCTCTTCGGCACACCACGGCCAGGGTTAGGCTCTGATACCAAATTGTCACATCCCGACCCGGGGTCCACCACATCCCGGGCCCGCTCTACCACCGTAGCATGATATTGTCTGCTTTGGGCCCCGACTACGCCCTCACGGTTTTGTTTCTGGGAACTCACACGAGAACTTCCCAGTGGGTCACCCATCATGGGAGTGCTCTCGCGCGCTACTCGCTTAACTTCGGAGTTCCTATGGAACCCAAAGCCAGTGAGCTCCCAAAAGGCCTCGCGCTAGGTAGGGATGGGAATATACATATAAGGATCACTCCCCTGGCGATGTGGGATCTCACATTGTGGTCCTTTCGATATACTGGGACGTCAGAGAAGTGAGATTCGCTATTTGAGCTTGAAGATTGGCAATTGCCATGTCTTGCATCCCTAGTACCTAAAATCAAAGAAAGAAAACTAAATCAAATATTAAAAGTAAAATAAACAAAACAAAATCAGAAACTAAAAACAAAGGACACAAAAAGAAACAAAGGGGGTTGCTAATCTCGGCAACGGCGCCAAAATTTGATGTGTTATAAGTTAACCACACAAATTGAACCCTCTTGTTGACAATTGTAGTAAAGATGCAAGTATGGATCGTTCTAGGCCGAGTATTAGGAGGGCTTGCTAATCTACTAAAAACTGACTCAAAAACACAAAAAGAAACTAAAAAACAGAAAACTAGACTCTAAGACACTTAACTAGACTTATATGACTCAAAACAAGCTAAACAAACTCAAAACTGCATAAAACAATAAAAAAAGACTCAAAACAGACACTAAGACTTACTTTGGACGAAAATTGAATTGAACTTGACTCAAAACACTCAAAAAACTAAACTAAGACAGATTCTAACCTAAGACACACGACAAAGTAAAGGGGATTGGGTTTTAGAGTGAAATTAAGCTAAAACAAACAAAAACTAGAAACTAGACAGATTTGCACGAATTTGGGTATTTTGGATGGATGATGGGCTAGCTAGAGGGTTCTTATCCACATATGATATATATATATATATATATATATATATATGCACATGAATTGATTTCCAGTTATTCTTTCATTGAACTATGAATGACAATGCCCCAGGTTAACCGTGTCATCACTAATTAACCCTCATATTTTCCTAAATTCATTGAATTGGATGGACAATGCATTGGCAACCAAATTATTCTCATCAAGTCCCCTACATGAACATCATAATAGAAATACAATCAGAGATCATTAAGTTCTGTGAAAATCATAAGCATTGACAAAGCATTCGTAACTATGACATCATGATACTCATGCCAGGAATTTAACTTAACGCGATCGTGACCAGCGACCTTCACTACTTGTGAATATAAGTTTGTAATGATTATGTGAAACTCCCTTATATTCTAGCATCAAATTCATGCATACAAACTAAGTTGGCCATCTTAATCAACATACAAGAATAAGTTCTGAATCAAACAGTTAAGCAAATTGCATTCACGATTCAAGAAATTATAACTGGAATTAATCAACTCATATTGCACATATAATCATGGTTTCAAAGTCTCCTCTAGCTAAAACGAGTTTAGCCTCTCATGTTCACAGCAAAACAAAGAGAAAATAAATTAAACATAGAACTAACGAAATATAGAATACACCTAGAAACGCTCCAACAATCCAACGTCTTGAATGGCAGGGCACGGCTCCAAGGGACTCCTCTTCTTCTCTCATTCCTTGTTGCGGCACAATGAGGTGTTTGTGGTGAATGGTGGATGCGTATTGTGGTGGTGGATGGAGGATGGACGAATTGTGGTGAAGGATGGTGGGTGGTGAATGATTTGTGCGGCAATATGATGTATTTATAGGGCTGAGAAGAGGCACGGTTCCAAGGTAGCTTTGGAGAGAGATTTAGGACTCCAAATCCACAAAGAACAATGTTAAATTCGAGCAGATTCCAGGAGGGATAAGGAATAGGTCTTGCAGCATGTATTTGGCCTTCTAGAAAGGGTTAGGTGTGGCACATTTGTAGGAAATGGATAGGCCTTCTAGAAACCTGATTTTAAGGTGTCCTAATGTAATTAGAGGTCCTCCTTGCAGCTGGAAACTAGGTAGAATAGGATTAGGATAAGGTTAGGATAAGATAAGGTAGTTTGGATAAGATAAGATAAGGTTTTGGATAATGTTTGGGATAATGTTCCATGTTTCTTGCTCTGTGCTTATCTTCTTTGTCTTGTACTTATTCTTCCATCTTTTTAGCTGATTCCTAGCCTTTCTTGAACTTCAATTTCGTCCATCCACCTTGCTCCATAAGTAAGCTATCCATTCCAAGCCCAAAAATGCCCTAAAACACTCCAAAATGCACTTTCTTGCTACTTTTGCCATTTGAACCTACAAACACACGAAAATAGCTTAAAACACTATAATTAATGTAAATCAACTGAGTAAATGCAAGAAAACAAGCTAACTAAGTCGCATAAATATAATCCTATCAAATTCCCCCACACTTAGCTTTTGCTAGTCCTCGAGCAAAACAAGACAAACAAAACAAGCAAAGCACAACTAGACCTTTCAACATTTGCCTCAGGGATTTCCAATGCAACATGACATGTTAAAAATTATTACTTACATAGATTTTAGTCGTCCTTACCCTCGAGCACATACCTAATTGCAGTCACCATTCACTAGCTCGCATTGAATCAATTAAAACAATATTTTGAATGTAGTAACATGCCTTAGAGAACTCACTCAATTCCTCACTGGTTACTCTCTTATTTTCATACAGATTTTCTGACTACACTCCCTACACTAGGTATATGTCAGAAGATTGATATAAACATGTAGACTAGCACTCACATATGTTTATAACAAAGAAGACACTTTCTGGAATTATTAATACATGTGCATATATATATGATCTCATGAACGGAATGTCACTACTTAGACGCGAGAACCAGGGATACCATATGCTCGTACCACAACATATCAATCATTTGTCCTAGTATTCTAAACCAAGCTATTGACCTCTAATTTATTGAGAATGTGTTTTGATCCTCTGCAAGCACGCGCAGAGAATCGAATTCCCTACAAACAAAATAGGAATCTTAAACTCAGACTTTTTTGTTTGTTTTATTTCTCTAATTTTGGTAAGGAGACAATTAGTAGACAGAATAATAATCGTTGGAAAGATTGATCCAACTTTGCCAAATTCAAAACTCCTAAAATTGGTCAAATTTTCAAGCTTCTTAAGCTTTACCATAAAAACTAGCAAGAAACGAAGCCATCTGAAGAAGGCAAGAGCACACTTCCCCCACACAACTACCATTCCAACTTCCAACTTCCAACTTCCAACTCAGAAAAAGTAAAAACATTTACTTTACTTAAAACTAAAGTAGTTATTATTTTTTTTTTTACCAAGATTAAAGAATATTAAAAGTATATTCTACTCCACTTCTATGGCACAAAAGGAAGAAGCAACAAAGCCTTCTGAAGAAGGCAAGCCCAAGCCCCCTCCGGCGGACACAACCATGGCTATTGCTTCAACCGCAGCTCCCGCTCCTTCCTGGTTCACGCCCAAGAGGTGATTCATTTTCTTACACTTTTGGTTTATTTTTTCTTTTTGTTCTGTTCTGGGGTCTGTTTGGTTGGTGAGAATATATGGAATTCAAAAGAAATTTTTGGCCTTTTTATATTTTTTAGGGTTTTTGATTGTTTTTGTTACTTGGGTCTGGGAGATGCACGGTATTTCTATGTGGGTTTCAGAGATTTTGGTGATTTCTTAGTTTTTCTCTACTTTCCCGGCAACCAACCCGGAAATTCGGGTTTTCTCCATGGTGGGCACTAATGTTCTTTCTGTGAAAGTTTATGGATGGAAAGGGAAAATAGTGAGAATTGTTGGATGCTTAATTAGTTAAACTATTTTGAAATTGAAAGGAGGAGGTGATGTATCATGTAAATGAATGCTCTGGAGTTAAGAATGTATTTATAAGTTTGAGCTTTCAGCTGGGTTGAGTCAAGTATCATCTGAAGGTTTTGCAAGACTTTTGAGTCACTTTAGTATCTCGTTGTGCAATATAAATGTCTTTATGCTGTGATTGCAGGTTACTTGTTATCTTTTGCTTGATTAACTTGATAAATTATGTGGACCGAGGAACAATAGCAAGCAATGGTGTCAATGGGAGCCTCGGAACTTGTACAGATAGTGATATATGCACGGCTGGTACTGGGATACAGTAAGATACTCAGAACTATTTGATGGTTTCCTTGTTTCTCTGGCTTTTCATATTTGGCTGTCTTCATGCATTGCTTGATTCCATTTATTTGAATGTGCTGAGTTTTCAGGTTTTTGCATATAATCACGTTCTAGGTGCTATGGTACAGAAACATTATTGAGGCTTCTGAAATAAACAAATGAGCCGTATCAATTTGTTATGGATAAAAAATTTCACTTGATTTCTAAGAGCACCATATTTGAGATGTTGCCAAATTTGTTCTCCGATTAATATACTTAGCTATGGTGTGTGAAACATATCCACCAACTACAGTCTGCAGAGGTGTTGAGACTTTAAGGTTGAGGCAGTTGCGGATTATCTGCATTTTATCCATTTTTAACCAATTTCTGTTCTGTTTACTACATGATGCTTGCAACATGCAGTCTTTTGAGATAAGTGTCTTCCTTTCTAATATAATATTTGCCTAATAATTCTCACCATTTCCTTGGGTATAAGATTTGCATAAAAGTACTTTTGAACAATTGTTTGAAAGGCGTTGTCCTGGTCACCTTTTATACCTTTTATACTTCTTTACATTCTATGCCTTTGTTTTTGTTATTTTTGAGCTACTCGTGGGCCTTTCCTTTTCTTGTTGCCCTGCATGTGATAATTGTTTTCCATTTTCTTTTTCCTATTTTCTGATAAATGTTTTACTTTCCATAGAAATATAAATAATCCTTCACAGTTCCAATATTCTTAATTTCTTTTTTTATGTAGGGGGGAGTTTCACTTGAATAACTTTCAAGATGGAGTTCTATCATCAGCTTTTATGGTTGGACTGCTTATTGCTTCTCCTATATTTGCATCATTAGCAAGGAGGTAACAATCACCTGTTAATATAGACCGTACATCGAACAAGAGTCATACATATTATGTCTGTCTATGAAGAGAATTTTGTTGCATGCGTACACACACACACACAATCCCTCCCTCCTCTATGTATGCATCTATGAATATACATACATATAGATGAGCTTCAAGTGCAAACAGTCTACATGCGGGCTAGTTTCGTTTGAAGAGCAGGCTGGTTTTTGCCCCATTCTGTTGACACATTGATGATACTCCTCCTCCTCCTCCTCCTCTTCCTCCCCCTCCCTCCTCCTTTATGTATGCATCTATGAATATACACGCATAAAGTTGAGCTTCAAGTGCAAACAGTCTACATACGGACTAGTTTTGTGTGGAGCAGGCTGGTTTTTGCCCCATTCTGTTGACAAGTTGATGACGTTAGGGTGTAGGGTTTAGGATTTATCTCAATTTCTGGGCTTAGGGTTTAAATTTTAGCACTCAGGCTTTGGGTTTCTGGAGAGAGATAGGGTGCCGTCTATGATGCAGTAGCAGTACACGCGATCATATAAGAAGTGGACTATATATATGTATATATATATGTCTCTGTGTGTGTGTGTAGTTATGTATAAATTCAGAAGCATTTGGATTTCTTATTTATGGCATTTTAAATTTTGCAGTGTAAGTCCATTTAGGCTCATTGGAGTTGGATTATCAGTTTGGACCTTTGCGATAGTTGGTTGTGCTTGTTCATTCGATTTCTGGTCCATTACTATTTGCCGCATGTAAGTAACTTCATCCTTCTTGTTTTATTGATATAACTTCTCCCCCAGTTTGTTGCTTCTTGATGTTACGTTTTTGAGCAATCCAGTAATGTGGGATATTGTTTGATCATGTTTGTTTGTTTTCCTTGTTTTATTTCCTTTTCTGTTCTCTAAAGGCTAGTTGGTGTTGGGGAAGCTTCATTTGTTAGTCTTGCAGCTCCATTCATTGACGATAATGCCCCAGCTGCTCAGGTGTGGTATCTTTTGTTTCATGGCATGCCAAACATTTTAAATTTGTTCGTTCCATTTGGTTTTTACTCAACGGTGGGATATACTTCTGAAGATTTCAAACCTTATTAAAAAGTATATCTCAAAAGAAAAAACTACATTACCTAAAAATAAGTATATCTAAAAGAAAAAACTATATATTTATTCTCAGTTTAAGTGTGAAAAATTAAAGAAAATATATAAGCAAAATATTGTGACAAAACCCATTTAAAAATACGGCATCCTATGGATTATAAAAAATTCAAGATGTATTAAGTCGAGTTGTAATTTTCCTTTTTTTTTTCTTTTCTTTCCCTATATAAAGCCAGTGTAGTGTAACTTGGTCACTGCCTTATCTACGAATGTCAAGTGTTATCACTCTGCAGTAGTGTGCCATAGAACATGTATGATTCCCTGTCAGAAATATGTTAGAGTTGCAGTGCTAATTGACTTTTCTATGCTATCAAGAGCTTTGGATATGTTCTTAGTAGTAGGTTTTCTTTTACTGTGTCATTCTGAACACACCCCACCTGTTCATTCATGTATATATTCTTTTTGATGTTGGATACACCCCCATTGCTTTTTTATTTTATTATTTTAATATCATATATATTTTTAGATTTGCTGTCAATTGACTTATGCTGTGTCTATTATTTCAGAAAACTGCATGGCTTGGTATGTTCTTCATGTGCATACCAAGTGGATATGCACTTGGCTATGTTTATGGTGGGCTGGTAAGTTATACTTAATTGCGACGGGGGTTAGTTTCATTTGGCATATGTGGTGTCTTGACCCAAATAAAAATTTCTAGATAGAATTCTTTGTATAAAAATGCGTATTTGTTTACGGTTTGATGGTCCTTACTTGTTCCCACGTTGATCATTTTTTGGTTGTCTGTTATTTATAATACATAGGTTGGAAGTTACACCAAGTGGCGCTATGCATTTGTTGGGGAAGCAATCCTTATGCTTCCATTTGCTATTCTAGGGTTTGTTATGAAGCCTTTGCAGCTGAAAGGTGTGATTTTAGGCATCAATTCATTGTCTTCCATGGTTTTACCATATTTTTCAGGGTCATTGCTAAGCAATTTGTGATTACAGGTTTTTTTCATCCTGAATCAAAAAAAGCACTGACAGCAGTGGAAACGGCTGTTGAAGAAGTTCAATGTACTGATATATATGGTAATGTGGAAGCTGTATCAACAGATAATGGACCATTATAAAAACAAAGCCGTGTCCTGTATCTGACTAGCTGCAGAATAGCTTATAATTGGAACAACAAAGGGATAGAGGAGATGTCAAAAGACACACGAGGTTTGACAGAAAAATGATAGAAGAGCAATGCTCAATTCTTCATTACCATAAAATTATAATTCCAAATTCTCTCCTTTAACATATCAAACTCCCTCCCTAATATACTAGTGTGCCAAAACATCTTCATCAATGTAGATACAACTCCCTAAGCCACTGAAGCATATTAAATGACAATTGTTCCACCTAGCCACTTAATTTAAAACACAACTTACAATGCATCAAAATTACTACAAATATTAAATCACAGCCTAAGATACATGAATCTCAAATTAATAATTAACGGAATGACCGAACACCAAAATACCAAAAGCCCCGTTGAATAAACTCCTTATGCACTGCATCAATGAATGAATAACTTTGTGATTTTAGTATTTTACCGTCTGTTTATACTGCATAACTGCATTTTTAAGGAGTTCTATTAATTTATATGATAACTTTTCTCAGATTTTCTTTTTGGGATAAAAACTAAGTTGAGTTGAGTTGACAGGAAAATTTATGTTACGATACGTCCGTCTGATAAAATTTTATGAAAAATCTCTAAATCCCCTATCCTGTAAGAGGATTGCTTCACTAATAGGTTTCCTCATTTCCTCAAGTTTTTAGGTAGCAAATGCTCATGAGTCATGATTCTGAATAAATTCTGAACATTGTGTTATGCATTACGAAGTAATGATGCTATGTGTCATGTTCGTTAGAGGTGCTCTTTGGCAACCGTAAACTCTTATGATGTAAAAGGTGTAAAATATGTATTTTAAAAGTTCTGTTATGTTAGTTAATCATCGTTTCCTTAGTTTCTGCCCCTCTTTCTTGACCAGAAAGTACTGCTGATAATGTTTTATGAACTTTTTATTTTTATCAGGATAGTGAAGGTTTCCGTTCTGTTAATTGTATTATAGTTACTCTTTTCCTTTGACATGCTAATTTTGCTTTGAAACTCTGTACAGATTCAGATACTTCGAATGGTGAACATGCTTCCTGTTCGATGAAGGAACATGTGAGAAATTCTACCTTACAAAAATCTTCCAAGTGAGTCACTCATCCTTAAGCTCATATGTATGTAATACATTTCTTAGTTCCACAATCAAAGATCTTGTCAAATATTAGATAAATCCAAAATCATTAAGACATCTAGTTGTAGCAAAAAATTAGATGAACAGAGTGTTTCAACAAAACACTAAAGTGGCCACCATTTAATTGAGAGGGTAAATGGTTTCAGATTTGGATGACTTTTTGCTACAATGATATTTGATAGAGGACCTAAAAACTAGACATTTTGGATTGTTGAAATATAATGTGGAGTGGGCCTACAACGGGTGTCCCTCAATTGAAGCTACCTCTCTGTAATATAATCTCTAAAATTTATATTTGTGCTTGTATATACCTAGACACACAACCACCTTTTTGGTGGGGATAAAGCATTATGATTCATGTGAAAATTAACTAAGCTTACAAGTTCAGTGTACGTTAGCCTTGCTCAACTTGAAACAATATTTCAGCCGACATAAATACACTGCTTTTTTTTATCTTATGGGATGAGAAGCACGAGATTTATTAGAGAAAATGCAAGGGATACAAGAAACATGGACTCGTAGTCCATGAAACACTATTCCAGTTAATTAAATGACACTCCTTTCCTAAGGGATAAGAAACACCAAGATTGTTAGAGAAACACTAGGAATCCAAGAAACATGGTCATCCATTCCATGAAACACCTAAAGAAAACTTAAGAAACACTCCATAAACTTCACTCTCTATTTGAATTTCCGTATCCTTCTTAAGTGGTCAATTATTACCATGCTCACCCTGGTCATACAGAGACAGTAGTTGAATTACACAAGGAACAAAGAAGTTTGAAAAGAATTAAAAGGTATTAATGAAATATATATCGTTTAAATGGAACATTTATAAATCAAACCCTGAATATGTTAAGCATTAATGTTAGCATAAAATCAGTAACCAGGTGGACTTTTCAGTGAATCATTTATGAGAATTGGAAAGATTAGTTGTAAGCTGGTGTAAGTTGCTCGGGTGTGTTTTAATGTTGGCCACCGTTTTCTCCTCAGAATATATCCTTGAGGATAAATTCAGCTTTTTGTTTAAATGGTAATGGTATGCACATGTTTATCATATTAATAGTCTCCACTATAACTGTCAAATAAAGCAACCGTGAGAGGTCGCATTAGGCATTGTAAAGTATATGTGGGTTCCACTTGACAGTAAAGCATTACTCGTTAAACTATTGTTTTGTTTAACTTTCTATGTTATGTCACGTGCTATTATGCTCAATAAGTTTTAGAAGAAATAGTAAACATATATGTATTGATACCTGAGATCTTATTTTCTGGCAGGTCAAAATTGGTATCAAACATAAAGAATCAAATTTCAAGGTTTTTGAAAGATGTGAAGGTGCTATTGGTGGATAAGGTTTATGTTGTGAATGTTTTAGGTACTTATCTTTTTCTTTCCCCACCTACTTTACCAACTAGTGTTTGTATATGAATTTCTTTGGTCCATGGTAGTTTCTTTGTATGGTTCTTTTGTTTATAAAACACCCCTAGATCTTGTTCTTTGATGTAACCAACGGCAATAGACTAAACTTTGGCAAATATTAGAAAACTTAGAAACACACAAGAATTATACTGGTTCGGCAGAACTTTTGCCTACGTCCAGTTGTGATTTCTCTAGGTAGAGAAATCACCGCTTCTTTGATTAATAATAAAGAGTACAGAACTTTTGCAAACCCTAGAACTAATCCCAAACCTCTCTGCTGTCTCTGGCTGTTTTCTCCCTTAACTTCTAAGCCTTGCCGCACCCTATTTATAGGCATAGGGTGCAGATTTACATGTCCTTTACAGATTATAATTCCTATTCTAAGTGGAATAGGAAATTAGACTTCCTTTCCAATTCCAAATAGACTTCTAGGATTCCTAATCTAAATTGAATAAGGAAACTAAGATTCTTTCCTAGCCCTTTTAGGAGAAGAATCGGTGCACACTTTTTTCCCTAAAACAATCCTAAACAGAAAAGGACACTAATTGACAAGCCAAACCTAACATCTTTCACTGGCTAAGTTTCCTGAGAACTCATTCAGTGGTGTAATATTTTAGTCATCATTCTGCTTTTGTCTTTATCTATATACAATTCCCTGAAAATGTGAAATTTTCATTTGTAGGTTACATAGCATACAACTTTGTCATAGGTGCATACTCATATTGGGGGCCTAAGGCTGGATATAATATATATCATATGGTAAGCATTTCACTTTGATTGTATAGATTTGTATTATTCAATATTTTTTTCCTTTCTTATTCTCGGCATAGTCGTAGTTGATGTTAAGTAGTTAGTGTTGAAAAAACACCCCTAGATCTTGTTCTTTGATGTAACCAACGGCAATAGACTAAACTTTGGCAAATATTAGAAAACTTAGAAACACACAAGAATTATACTGGTTCGGCAGAACTTTTGCCCATGTCCAGTTGTGATTTCTCTAGGTAGAGAAATCACCGCTTCTTTGATTAATAATAGAGATTACAGAACTTTTGCAAACCCTAGAACTAATCCCAAACCTCTCGGCTGTCTCTGGCTGTTTTCTCCCTTAAATCCTAAGCCTTGCCGCACCCTATTTATAGGCATAGGGTACAGATTTACATGTCCTTTACAGATTATAATTCCTATTCTAAGTGGAATAGGAATTTAGACTTTCTTTCCAATTCCAAATAGACTTCTAGGATTCCTAATCTAAATTGAATAAGGAAACTAAGATTCTTTCCTAGCCCTTTTAGGAGAAGAATCGGTGCACACTTTTTTCCCTAAAACAATCCTAAACAGAAAAGGACACTAATTGACGAGCCAAACCTAACAATCTCCACCTTGGTGAGTCAAACCAAGTCTTGATCGTTGCACCCCAGAGTATCTTTGAACCTTCTTGAAGCAGCTCTGGAAATCTTCAAGAGTCTTCACCTTGACAATCTTCTTCTTGCCTTATTGCACCTTAAGTGAGGAGGTGCTCCACTTTAATCAATCAACGAGATTGATCAAGTTCAAGCCTTGGTCGGCACTATCTTTGTAAGGAAATATGCGGCATTGTCATCCGTATGAGTCTTTTCAATCCAAATTTCCTTAGACTCCACCCAATCTCTGATTCTGTGATACCTTGCTTCAATGTGCTTTGATCTTCCAGAAAAAACCTGATTCTTCGCCAAGTGAATGGCACTTTGACTATCACAATTAAGCTTCACACAATCTTGAGTGATTCCCATTTGACTTACCAAGCCACTAAGCCAAATTGCTTCCTTTCCAGCTTCGGCCAATGCAATATACTCTGTCTCTGTGGTCGACAAAGCTGTAATTGGTTGCAGTAGTGCCCTCCAACTGATTGGTCCTCCTGCGCATGTAAACACATAACCAGAAGTTGACCTTCTCTTGTCCAAGTCCCCTGCATAATCGGCATCCACATATCCTAACACACCTGCATTTTCTTTTTGCTTCTCAAACATAATCCTCTGTCGCCAAGAACCCTTCAAATAACGCAAAATCCACTTGATTGCATCCCAATGTTGCTTTCTTGGATTTGCCATGTATCTGGAAACGACACTGATTGCTTGAGCTATGTCGGGACATGTGCATACCATTGCATACATGAGGCAGCCCACGGCATTAGCATAAGGCACCTTCTCCATTACTTGTTGCTCTTCCTCGGACTTGGGACACTGTTGCCCACTTAACTTAAAATGAGTCGCCAAAGGAGTCGTAACTACCTTTGCTTCTTGCATGTTGAACTTCTCAAGAACCTTCTGAATATACTTGGCTTGTGATATCCAGATCCTTCCAGCGGTCCTATCTCTCTGAATTTCCATGCCAAGGATCTTCTGTGCAGCACCTAGATCCTTCATGTCGAACTCCTCGCTCAACATCTTCTTCAAGTCTTGAACTCTAGACTTGTCTTGACAAGCAATTAGCATGTCATCCACATATAGTAATAGCAATATGATCATCCCATCTTGGAACACATGATAGTACACGCAACAATCATATAAACATCTTCTAAAATTGATTTTCAGTATGAATGAATCAAACCTCTTGTACCACTGTCTTGGAGACTGTTTCAGGCCATACAGGGACTTCTTTAGCTGACATACTAGGTTCTCTTTCCCATATTCAACAATCCCTTCTGGTTGAGCCATGAAAATCATCTCCTCTAGATCCCCGTGAAGAAACGCTGTCTTCACATCCATCTGCTCAATCTTCATGTCATGCTGAGCTACCATTGCTAAAAGCAATCTGATAGAAGTGTGCTTGACTACAGGTGAAAAGATCTCATCATAATCCACCCCTTCCTTTTGTGAGTACCCCTTAGCCACGAGCCTCGCTTTGAACCTCACGGCATCTTGTTCATGTAGTCCTTCCTTTTTCCTAAATACCCACTTGCATCCAACTAGCTTTTTGTCTTTGGGCTTAGGAACCAACTCCCAAACAGAGTTCTTGTAAAGAGACTCCATTTCTTCTGTCATAGCACTTATCCAACTATCTCGCTCATCACTTGCTATAGCTTCTCGATAAGTAGTTGGATCTCCTTGACTAATGTTAAGAGCATAATTAACTTCATCTTGGTCAAACCCAAATTTGTCAAGTTTCTTCTTGTTTCGCTTAGGTTTGTCCAGTGCTATGCATCTCTGGAATGCAGGTGGATTGTTGGTTGGAGTTCGAACCCTTTGGGATGTCTGGCCGATGAGAATGCCTTCAATCTGCCCTGTTTCTTGCTCCACCTGATTCCTAACTGGTGAACAATGCTGATGCTCTTCTTCTTCCTCAAAACCATCAGATTCGGCCTCTTGCTCAATTTGCTCCACATGAGCTTCTTCTTCATCTGAACTGATTAACGGAATCTTTGTTGCTTCAATTTCAGCATCGTCCTTCTTCTCCCTACTACTCTCGACTTTATTCAGAGGCATGGTTGTCTCATCAAAGACAACATCTCGGCTGACAATCTTTTTCTTCTTGTTGAAATCCCAAAGCTTGAAACCTTTAACTCCTTTCTCAAAACCTAAGAATATGCAATGAATAGACTTTGGTTTGAGCTTGGACCTTTCATCACTTGGAATATGTGCATAAGCACTACAGCCGAACACCCTGAGCTTGGAATAATCCACTGGCTTCTCAGACCATACCTCTTCTGCACTCTTAAAACCGAGAACTGTAGATGGTGACCTGTTAATCAAATAACTTGCATGATTAACAGCCTCTGCCCAAAAACTATCGGGCAATCCTGCATGAAATCGCATGCTCCTCTCTCTCTCCATGAGAGTTCGGTTCATCCTCTCAGCAGCTCCATTTTGCTGGGGATTCTTCTTTACTGTGAAGTGCCTTGTGATGCCTTCCTGCTTGCAGTAATTGGTGAACTCATTACTTGTATATTCACCTCCATTGTCACTTCTTAGGTACTTGATCTTCCTTCCAATTTGATTCTCGGTTTCTGTTTTCCATTCCTTGAACCTTGCAAAAACCTCGGATTTTTGCTTCATGAAATAAACCCAAACCTTCCTAGAAAAATCATCGATGAAAGTAACAAAATACCTGGCTCCACCATTTGATTTAGTTGGTGCAGGGCCCCAAACATCTGAGTGAATATAGCTGAGTTGCTCCTTGCTTCGGTTATTTGCACTGCTGCTTGTGAATGATACCTTTCTTTGCTTCCCGAGAACACAGTATTCACAAAAGTCCAGTTTGCAAGATGACACGCCTTCCAACAGGCCTTGCTTGTGTAATTCTTGCAATCCCTTCTGGCTTATGTGACCGAGCCTATGATGCCATAGTTCTGTCTTGTCTTCTGTACTTTGATTTACAGAAACAGCTGCTCTCCCGACTATAGTGGTCCCAATCAACTTATACAACTTATTGGGTTGTAGGTCACCTCGCATTACCACTAGCGATCCTTTGGTTACCCTGAGTCTTCCTTTTTTAGACTTGTACCCATAACCGGCCTCATCTAAAGTACCCAAGGAAATCAAATTCTTTCTTAGGCTAGGGACATACCTGACGTTCCCCAAAGCTCGTATCATCCCATCGAACATTCTGATTCGAACAGTGCCGATTCCTCTTACAGGACATGAAGAATCGTCTCCCATTAAAACTTCCCCGCTGCTGACTTCTTTGTAAGTATCGAACCATTCTCTTACTGCACACATATGAAAGGTGCATCCGGTATCCAAAATCCAATTTGCGAAAGCTTTGGAGCCTGATGTTACTAAAAGAAGTTCCCCGTCACTCTCATGCTCGATGACTGCACTAGCTGATCCTGAGCTTCCTTCCATCTTAGCTTTCTTCTCTTTCCAAATCTTGCAGTTCCTCTTCCAATGATCGGCTGAACCACATTTGAAGCAACCTTCCTTCTTTTCCTTTTTCTTCTTGGATTTTGACCTACCTCTGTTGCTGGTTTTCTCTTCCCTTGTCTTTTCCCGCCCCCTCTCCTTGCCTTTGACATAAAGGCCTTGAGAGCTTTCAGTTATATCATCCAGTTTAGCATATGACTGAAGAGCTTGAATTACGTCTTCAAGCTTCAGGGACTCTTTTCCAAACATTAGAGTTGTTCGAAAATGCTTGAAAGACGAAGGTAGAGACCTCAGCAGGATGATAACCATATCATCATCTTTGTAAGTTTCTTCGACCTTTTGAAGATTAGCTATGCAGTTCTGGAATCTGCATACGTGATCTTCAATATCACCTCCTTCTTCTAGTCGAAGTCCGAATAGTTCATCTTTTAGAAAAAGTTTATTGGACACGGTTTTGCCCATATAAACATTCTCCAACTTTTCCCATGCTTCTTGGGCAGTCATCTTTTCGGTGATGTGTGACCGAACTGATCTTGTGAGATGGATCTCGATGGAACTCTTGGCCTTCTTGAGAACCTTAGTCCATGCAGCTTCTGTCATGTTTGCCGGCTTCTCACCACTGAGTGCATCATCCAAATCCTGCTGTATCAGTACGTTCTTCATCATCCTTTGCCAATCCGTGAAGTCATCCTTGCCGTCAAAAGGCTTTAACGCAGGTCCTAGATCCGCATTCATCTTCCCTTTTGACATCGTAGAACACCTTGAACTTAGCTCTTGATACCAATTGTTGAAAAACCACCCCTAGATCTTGTTCTTTGATGTAACCAACGGCAATAGACTAAACTTTAGCAAATATTAGAAAACTTAGAAACACACAAGAATTATACTGGTTCGGCAGAACTTTTGCCTATGTCCAGTTGTGATTTCTCTAGGTAGAGAAATCACCGCTTCTTTGATTAATAATAGAGATTACAGAACTTTTGCAAACCCTAGAACTAATCCCAAACCTCTCGGCTGTCTCTGGCTGTTTTCTCCCTTAAATCCTAAGCCTTGCCGCACCCTATTTATAGGCATAGGGTATAGATTTACATGTCCTTTACAGATTATAATTCCTATTCTAAGTGGAATAGGAATTTAGACTTCCTTTCCAATTCCAAATAGACTTCTAGGATTCCTAATCTAAATTGAATAAGGAAACTAAGATTCTTTCCTAGCCCTTTTAGGAGAAGAATCGGTGCACACTTTTTTCCCTAAAACAATCCTAAACAGAAAAGGACACTAATTGACGAGCCAAACCTAACAGTTAGGAGATAGCTCCGTGATAAAACCTGCTTTAAATTGATGGTCTTTTGGCAGACTGATGCAGATCTTATATTTGGAGGTATTACAATTGTGTGCGGAATATTGGGCACACTAGCGGGAGGCTTTCTTCTGGATTATATGACTAACTCTATCTCTAATGCTTTTAAGGTAATCCAAAATGTTTTACTTGATACCATTATCTAACGAATCTATAAAATGAAAGTTGTTTATATGCAATACTGCTGCTTGGCTATGGATAATTTGTGTAGTCATTGTCCAATCCTTGTGTTCCTTTTTGTTTCTTTGCCTTTGCATCACTAAGTACTAGACGGTATTGCAGCTTCTTTCAGTGGTAACGTTAATTGGGGGTGCCTTTTGCTTTGGTGCCTTTTGCTTCAAGAATATGTATGCTTTCCTAGCTCTTTTCGCAATCGGTGAACTACTTGTCTTTGCAACTCAGGTACGTTCCTATTCAAAGAAATTTTCTCCTATTATTTTTTTGGTTTTGTTCAAGTTGCCTATGCTGCCGAACACTGAACTACTTTGTATGGCTCAAAAAGTAGATAATTACCGTATTCCACTGTTTGCAAGATTGATATTTAGTGCCAGACCTAATACTCACTCCTCATGGTCTTCTATGTTTCCCTTTTGCAGAGTCCTGTAAATTACATTAATCTCCATTGTGTTAAACCTAATATGAGGCCACTATCTATGGCTATTTCAACGGTTTCAATTCATATCTTCGGTGATGTACCTTCCGCACCTCTTGTTGGAGTTCTCCAGGTTTGCCTTCCAGTATTTCATTATATGTCATTTAACTTGCAAATGATCCCTTTAGAAATCCTTAGTTGCACATTCTAACTGAGTATTCTTCTTTCTTTCGGTTTTGGATTGGTTGTCGACTGTGCAGGATGCAATTAACAACTGGAGGAAGACTGCTCTTATTCTAACCGCCATTTTGTTTCCAGCAGGTGTAATATGGTTTATAGGTAAGTTTCTGGCAGTTGCCCCGTTATTTTACTGTGGAACTTTTTGAATTTGAGGATTTTTCAGACGATGGAATCTTAATCTGAAAATTTGACATTACCCCTTGAAACAATATTTTCCTCAATTAAAACCCATGTCCTTTTGTTTTCTTGAATAAAACCCATTTACTAGCCTCCAACTAATCAAATTCTTTAATTGAGTTTGACTTTTCAAATTGTGTATTTTTCGAATGTCTAAACTACCCCTATTAATACTTGGATAGGGTTTTTGGATCAATTACTTGTTATACCCATTTAATTAATTTTATATATTTTACATAATAATTCATGCCATTCATTGTATATTTAATGGATTAACTTTCAAATTGTTATAAGGTGCTTAATGCACAAAACAAAAGCTATATGATCCACACGATTTTTACTTACAAAATAGTCTAATTTACCTATTCCATCAAACCAAAATTTAAAGGGTTTAATTTACTTCCAAAATGGTCTTAATTTCCTACATGATTTATGTGCATTAGATTAAAAGTTTATTTAATTGCCTACAAGCACAAACCCACAACATTCGAACATTATCTAATATCACTATTTTTTTTTGGAATAGGTAAATTAATTTAAATGTAGATAAATTAGTATAATATTAATAAGTAGGTAAATTAGTATAATATTTTACAAGTAGGTAAATTAATTTAAATGTAGGTAAATTAGTATAATATTTGTATGTAGGTAATTACATGATTCAAAATGCAGGTAAATTAGTATAATATTTTATAAGTAGGTAAATTAATGAGTATGTAGGTAATAACATGATTGAAACAATATTGATTTTTTTTCCGTACAAGTTATGTCTTTTTTTTTTTAGTTTGGTAAACTAATATATATATATATATGTTGCTAATATTTATGTTACAAGAAAGGTAAAATATTCATATGGATTTAATTGCTCATCATAATTAGGATGAGTAATAACATTTATTGACCAAATTAGGACTTTGTGGCATAAGTTGTAAATGTATTGTAATAGTTGGTTATATATTTGTCTACATGGCAGTTTAATTGAAATTTGGGTTTTATTTGAATGTTTAAATTTAGGTGGGTTTTTGTTTGGAAAATAAGAGTTTCAAGGGCCTATATCTAAAGAACCCAATCTTAATTAGTGCATGGATATTTGAGTAATTCCAAAATAGATGAGATGTTAGTACTCCATGTGTCACAATACAAGTGGAGGGACACGGAAAAATATATCATCTCTCTACTTGTATTGTGACACGTGGATTACCAGCTTGTGTAATGGGTACTTGGAAATCGAGATTTGTAATCCTTATTTGGCTACCATCACAGGAATCTTTCTGCACAGCGTGGATAGATTTAACGAGGAAAGTGAGCATCAGGTGACCATCCAAACCGAAAGGTCGAACACAACGCCGTTGCTTGAAGGGAAGAAGATAGAAACAACTGAATCTGTTGCTGAACCATGAGACAAGATATTTTCTTCTCTTTTATCTTTCGTTGCAACCTGTCACATATCCAGGTCTTGTTTAGTAGGTTGTTCGAGTTCCTGTACATACGGTCCCAAGTGCTATAATTTCTTATAAAATTTCTACTTTCCAATGCACGTGTTCATATTTGTTCTTCTTTCTGAATTTTTTTTTTTTTTTTTCAAAGGTTGTACAAAAATGCATGTTAATAATTCGATCATTTTCTTTTCTTTGGCATGTTAATAATTCCACCATTTTCGAGTTTTTTTTTTTTGTTGTGTTCTTTTTTTTTCCCCGGATATGGAAGCATGATTATATGAGATTGTTGCCTAAGTGTTGTTTTGTTTTTTTTTTGTCCACGTGGCACCGATGACAGTGATACCGAATAGAATGTGGAAGGTTGAAGGTTGAAGGTTGTTGCTTAGTAATTTAAATTCAAAGATGGTTCATGTTCTCATTAAGTTAGGTTCATGTTATCATTAAGTTTATGTTTAGTAACCTCTTCTTGGAAGGTAGAAAGTTGTTCCATGCCAAGCTATTTAAAATCCACTACTCATGTATGGAATTATTGAGAAATTAAGAATTACTTTTAAACTTGGTTTAGTGAAGAGTGTTTTTCTTCCTATCCGTAAACTCTTATCTCTTTTCCGAGAGTGGCCGAATGTGCTTTCGCTGTTGGCAGGCTTGATTGTCATCAAGACACTGATAATAACAGCAATAGGCCCTCGTGTTGGACTTACTTTACAAGAAAGTGTAAGAATAGGACTGCTTCTATCTCAAGGAGGCGAGTTCGGATTTGTAGTTTTTTCGCTTGCAAATAGGTGAGTTATAAACTCGTAACTCGTTATATCAAACAGAAAATAACTGACTGAACATTTCAGGATTTCTATCTGTTTAATAACTTCCTGCCTTGTCGAAACAGGCTTGGTGTACTGCCACTCGAGCTTAACAAGTTGCTTATAATTGTCGTTGTCTTGTCAATGGCATTGACCCCATTGCTCAATGAAGCTGGAAAAAGGGCTGCCGAATTGATTGATGACAAATTTGGTGCGGAGGATGTAAGTTCCTACATCCTGTAGGAATTGATTGATGATAAATCTGGCATTGATGTGGCGGGATTGATTTTTCATGCATTAACTCTTTAAATTACAACTCAAGGCCATAACATTACTTGTTTAACGTTTTATTCGAAACTGAACATAATCATTTAAATTTTCTTCACTCTAATCAATTTTTTTCTACTTTTCTTTTTAATAATTTATTTATGATAAATCATAAAGTAGTACAACCATCCAGTATTTCTGAATTAGTTTGATTTATAATATTCCCATATCTTCAGTTTCAATTTAGTGCCTGAATTTTGAACAAATTTGTACAGAAAGCTGCTGAGGTGGTGAACTTTGATTCAAGTGAACCTGTTGTTATTCTTGGATTTGGACAAATGGGCCAGGTAAGGTTAACTTGTGTTGTTCTGCAAGATTATAGTTGCGAGTGAGCTGTGGGTCTCAGATCCTATTGTAATTCCAATTGCTCTCTCTCTTTCTCTCATGTCCAGGTCCTTGCCAATTTCTTGACCACCCCATTGGCTTCTGGGATGAATAGCGATAATCCGGGATGGCCGTTTGTAGCTTTTGATCTGGATCCTTCTGTGGTGAAGGTCAATGGAGTTTATTTTCGTTGCTTTCTATGTTAAAAAGAGGATTTTATATGAATGATTGCTTACTCAGTTCGGAATACTTGAATGACTTCTTGTTTAGTCTGAAATAGTCGATGACTTGTAATAAAGCAAGTGAAATCTTATTAATTGCCATAATTAATTGAGGAAGTCTGGATTTAATAACTTCAACAGAACAGTGGATTTGGAATTGTCAGGTATAAAGTACTATATGATTTTACACCCCCTGAGAATGAAATGATTGTCAGCCACCAAATTGGTTTTTGTATAGTTGTAATATTTTCTGATAGCATGAAAACAGCAAGGATCTCATCAACAATGCAGTAATCTTGATATCATAAACGTTATATTTAACAAGCCTCAAGAGCTAAACTGTGGTAGACACACCTTCTAATCTAGATATCATATGTTGTTTTGGGACTCTAATTGCATAATTGCATTAGAAGCTGGGAATCAGTGCTGAAAAAGTCAAATATGCTTAATATGCAGATTGGAATTTGCTACCCAGATAAAGTTTATTATTGTTTTCATTTTATTTTCCTTAAACCGTATTAGTTTTTTGATTGACACTTGAAGTTTGACATCTTCTTTAAACGAATGGAAAATCTATATATTTATTGCAGTTCCTTTTTTTCTTTTACGTATGTTAAGGATAAATTGATATACTTGGTGATGACATTAAAATATTTTCACCATTCCTTTTACAGGCGTCTGGGGAACTCGGTTTTCCAATTCTGTATGGGGATGGATCACGTCCAGCAGTTTTGCAATCTGCTGGCATAGCTTCCCCAAAAGCTGTCATGGTTATGTACACTGCAAGGAGTAAAACTACTGAGGCCGTTCAAAGGCTTCGACATGCTTTCCCAACGGTAATGATCTCTCTCTCTCTTGTCAATCCAATATAAGCACATAGGATGCAATCACACAAAGTAGACAGAAAAAGTCCTTGCCTTGTGACAAAACAATAAGAGGACTGAAACTGTATTTGGGTTCACTAGAAGCCACATCAAAGGGAAAAAATTGTTCTCAGGAACTTGTGAATTTCAGTGCTTGTGATTGATAGAAACATTTTTCCTTATATCAAACATGTTGTTTTATATGCAAGGTTCATGTTATCCAATCTTGGGCTAAAAGCACAGGTTTCAAACTTGCTATTGCTGCATGAATTATCCTTGAATTGAGCTTCTCTTGTGTTGGATTTCAATTCAACGTAGGACATTCAGTGGTTTTTAAACCCATTTTTGGATGAAGCCTGAAATTGTTTTTGTTTTCCTCTTCTTTATACGGTTTTCCACTGACTTTGGAACATGTCTGCGTGTGCGCGCGCGCGCTTGGGGACGGGGTTCTCATTATGCATGATCTTCATTCCAGCTCTTCTGTATTCATCTGGACCCTGACTTGGTTTTAGTTGTACAGCTTACAATTATAGAAGTTTAAAGTAAGAAATATTACTTATTGAGATCATACAATTTGTACCTCAAGGAGTTTCCCATTGAACTCTGATTTGAAGGGAACTGTAGAACCAATAAATTTGATTCGACATCCAATTCAATTTGAGAGTCCTAGTCTTTTTTGGCTATACATTGAGTGTACCAGCTCAAGTACTATGAAGGCTAAATTCCTGCCAATATCATTTCCTTTCTTCCGGATTTTAAACCCTTTTGTATACTTCTCCACCGTGGTCTGAATATGGTAAAAGTTCTGTATTGGCAGATCCCAATTTATGCCAGAGCTCTGGATCTCAAGCACCTTTTAGAACTGAAGCAATCAGGTGCAACAGATGCTATTCTGGAAAGCACAGAGGTATCAAATTAATTGATTGTTATTGTTTGCGTTATTGAATACATAACTAGCAAGTCTTTTTTTAATACAATTTGACACCAGACTAATATTTTAATTCATGCAGACGAGTCTGCAGCTGGGCTCCAAGCTTTTGAAAGGGTTTGGAGTTATGTCTGATGATGTGAACTTTCTTCGTCAACTCATTCGGGATTCCATGGAGCTCCAAGCTCAAGGAGTGAGCAAAACTGATGATAAAGAACTTAATGATTTGCAACCGATGCAGGTACTTGCAAGCATCCTACACTGAAATTGCTTTGTCTAATCTTATCGCTCGTTATCTTTCCCCCTCGTTTTCATTGTTTCTTGTATAATCATGCGACCTTGGATACCCTTTGTGACATTTTGAAGATGCAAAAGTTATAGCAATGTCGAGTTGAGCTACTAGAATTATTATGTAAATCTTATTGATACAATGCGGTAGAATGATCTATGTGTAATAACTATTGGTTTGGTTGACAAGGTGAGAGTTGCGGACTTAATTGATGACGCTGTACCCCTTTCACCAACTCCATCAGAAGACGAATCATGGGGGCTAAACCAGGAAGATGCTTCTTATAGCGTGGCATTTGAGGGGGATGTGGATGAAGCAAAGCATGACAGTGAGCTCCACTGGTCAGAGCATACAGAAGAAAAAGAAGAAGTTTCACATCGCGGCTTAGATACAGAGAACGGTATTGCAATGAAATCACAAGACGTTGAGGGATCAACCTCTTGCGTAACAACAAAGGATGAACTGTGATTAAGGAGGGAAAATAGTTTATAAGCTTGATTTTTCGGTCAAAGTGAAGTCATAATTCCTTAATGAAGGTGTCAAAAACTAGTCTGTTTTGCTTGAGACTAGCAATGCGCGCAGGAACAAACTAAACTCTCGGACACCAATATTCTTTGTTTCAGGAAACTAAGCAAGGGGTGCTAATTCTTCTTATCAACATATAGGCTTGTATATTTTTTCAATTCTTCGTTTCCTGACAATGCTCGAGAAATATACGGTAGAATGTTTTAGTTTTAGTGTTTTTTTCCTTCCTTTTGTTCCTAAGTCTTAGACCATGTGGTTTACACCAAACCAAAAACAAAGGTACACGTAGAAAAAACAATGGAAATGATACACACACACCATTTTTAGCTTCATACACACGTGTTTAATTTTGTTTGTCGTTTTCGTTTGATTTATTCAATCCAATAGTTATAAATAAAAAAGGGTATATGAAAAATAAAAGTTATGTGTATGAGACTTTCACGCAACGTTAGAAATCCGACGATTCCAAAAAGAACCCTCCCCTTCCAACACAAAATTGAAAAAAAAAGAGAATTTTTAAAGATTTTTCCATGAAACATGTGTCATCCCACCATGAACCAAATGAAAAAGTGAGTTGAAAAACATGTCCATATGTCCGCTGATGGAAAATATAGAACAAGCATGAAAAAGAGGGTGCTTGCTATACAACATGACTCTTTATGCTTTTATTCTTTTGTTGTGCAAGGGAAAGAGTAAAGTTGGCACAAATTGTTTATTGAGACGAGTATAGAAAACATGGGAAAATTTTTACATTACGAAGGTCTAAAAGCCTTATCATCCGTAAAAAAAAATAACTGGCCCTCATTCATTTTACTATTTCATCTTTTAGATTTATTTTATTTGTCACTTAGTACTATGGTCTAATAATATTTCTCTTTACTTATAAGTGAGAGGTCTAGGTAGAGGGGACGGTGAGGGGGAGCGAAAGGTACAGTCGCACATGCCCTTAAATTTGAAGGGGTCTTAAACTTTTGTCATCTAACATCATGTAATAATGTTATATATTTAAAAAATTAATTTTGTTAGCACTTTAAACTGCATTGTGCACTCTTTATAAAAAGTTTTTATTTTATTTTATTTTTATTTCTAAACATAAAAACTTGGAGTACAATGAGATTTTTTTAGTGTCAATAATAACACTCTGAAAAACGACAGTTTCTTAATTTTATAATATAACAACTTTATATATTCAAGTGAACTTTAAAGTTTGAGGTCCGATGTTTTTTTTCATGTTTGGTTGTTTAAGATAAAACTGCTTTTGATTATTTAGTGAAGGTTATGTTTGTACCTCTTTTTACTTATCATTAAGGACATTTGTAAACACAAAATTAGTGCGTGCTAAAGTTTGTTTTGATTTTTTTTTTTAATCATTTGTCCTAGTACTCTAAACCAAGCTATTGACCTCTAATTTATTGAGAATGTGTTTTGATCCTCTGCAAGCACGCGCAGAGAATCGAATTCCCCACAAACAAAATAGGAATCTTAAACTCAGACTTTTTTGTTTGTTTTATTTCTCTAATTTTGTTAAGGAGACAATTAGTAGACAGAATAATAATCATTGGAAAGATTGATCCCACTTTGCCAAATTCAAAACTCCTAAAATTGGTCAAATTTTCAAGCTTCTTAAGCTTTACTATAAAAACTAGCAAGAAACGAAGCCATCTGAAGAAGGCAAGAGCACACTTCCCCCACACAACTACCATTCCAACTTCCAACTTCCAACTCAGAAAAAGTAAAAACATTTACTTTACTTAAAACTAAAGTAGTTATTTTTTTTTTTTTACCAAGATTAAAGAATATTAAAAGTATATTCTACTCCACTTCTATGGCACAAAAGAAGAAGCAACAAAGCCTTCTGAAGAAGGCAAGCCCAAGCCCCCTCCGGCGGACACAACCATGGCTATTGCTTCAACCGCAGCTCCCGCTCCTTCCTGGTTCACGCCCAAGAGGTGATTCATTTTCGTACATTTTTGTGTTTATTTTTTCTTTTTGTTCTGTTCTGGGGTCTGTTTGGTTGGTGACAAAATATGGAATTCAAAAGAAATTTTTGGCCTTTTTATATTTTTTAAGGTTTTTTTATTGTTTTTGTTACTTGGGTCTGGGAGATACACGGTATTTCTATGTGGGCTTCAGAGATTTTGGTGATTTCTTAGTTTTTCTCTACTTTCCCGGCAACCAACCCGGAAATTCGGTTTTTCTCCATGGTGGGCACTAATGTTCTTTCTGTGAAAGTTTATGGATGGAAAGGGAAAATAGTGAGGATTGTTGGATGCTTAATTAGTTAAACTATTTTGAAATTGAAAGGAGGAGGTGATGTATCATGTAAATGAATGCTCTGGAGTTAAGAATGTATTTATAAGTTTCAGCTTTCAGCTGGGTTGAGTCAAGTATCATCTGAAGGTTTTGCAAGACTTTTGAGTCACTTTAGTATCTCGTTGTGCAATATAAATGTCTTTATGCTGTGATTGCAGGTTACTTGTTATCTTTTGCTTGATTAACTTGATAAATTATGTGGACCGAGGAACAATAGCAAGCAATGGTGTCAATGGGAGCCTCGGAACTTGTACAGATAGTGATATATGCACGGCCGGTACTGGGATACAGTAAGATACTAAGAACTATTTGATGGTTTCCTTGTTTCTCTGGCTTTTCATATTTGGCTGTCTTCATGCATTGCTTGATTCCATTTATTTGAATGTGCTGAGTTTTCAGGTTTTTGCATATAATCACGTTCTAGGTGCTATGGTACAGAAACATTATTGAGGCTTCTGAAATAAACAAATGAGCATCCGTATCAATTTGTTATGGATAAAAAATTTCACTTGATTTCTAAGAGCACCATATTTGAGATGTTGCCAAATTTGTTCTCCGATTAATATACTTAGCTATGGTGTGTGAAACATATCCACCAACTACAGTCTGCAGAGGTGTTGAGACTTTAAGGTTGAGGCAGTTGCGGATTATCTGCATTTGATCCATTTTTAACCAATTTCTGTTCTGTTTACTACACGATGCTTGCAACATGCAGTCTTTTGAGATAAGTGTCTTCCTTTCTAATATAATATTTGCCTAATAATTCTCACCATTTCCTTGGGTATAAGATTTGCATAAAAATACTTTTGAACAATTGTTTGAAAGGCGTTGTCCTGGTCACCTTTTATACCTTTTATACTTCTTTACATTCTATGCCTTTGTTTTTGTTATTTTTGAGCTACTCGTGGGCCTGTCCTTTTCTTGTTGCCCTGCATGTGATAATTGTTTTCCATTTTCTTTTTCCTATTTTCTGATAAATGTTTTACTTTCCATAGAAATATAAATAATCCTTGACAGTTCCAATATTCTTAATTTCTTTTTTTATGTAGGGGGGAGTTTCACTTGAATAACTTTCAAGATGGAGTTCTATCATCAGCTTTTATGGTTGGACTGCTTATTGCTTCTCCTATATTTGCATCATTAGCAAGGAGGTAACAATCACCTGTTAATATAGACCATACATCAAACAAGAGTCATACATATTATGTCTGTCTATGAAGAGAATTTTGTTGCATGCGTACACACACACACACAATCCCTCCCTCCTCTATGTATGCATCTATGAATATACATACATATAGATGAGCTTCAAGTGCAAACAGTCTACATGCGGGCTAGTTTCGTTTGAAGAGCAGGCTGGTTTTTGCCCCATTCTGTTGACACGTTGATGATACTCCTCCTCCTCCTCCTCCTCCTCCTCCTCTTCCTCCCCCTCCCTCCTCCTTTATGTATGCATCTATGAATATACACGCATAAAGTTGAGCTTCAAGTGCAAACAGTCTACATACGGACTAGTTTTGTGTGAAGAGCAGGCTGGTTTTTGCCCCATTCTGTTGACAAGTTGATGACGTTAGGGTGTAGGGATTAG